>OX463756.1:31740888-33165658 GCA_949824845.1 Rhingia rostrata | reverse complement strand
CTCGCAGAATCTTCGATTCCCAGCCAGACGTCGGACACAATTGAGGAAGACCTCGCCTTAAGTGGCGCGCACAAGTAGATACCGACCTCAACCAATTTGGAGTGCCCAAGGACCGGGCTAATTGGAGAGGCAGGTTGGTTGAGGCCCAGGTTCATTCCGGACTGAAGCGCCACTTAAGTAAGTAAGTAAGTATCTTCAACTTAATCAAATGTAGACATAAAGTAATCCACTCAAAATTCAAAGCCGTCGGAAAACTCGCTTTTTTATCAAAACTATTTTGTTAAGGTGGAAATGCAATTTCCATGTCAGCAGATTTCTCGTACTCCAACCACATATTTAAAGAACAAATTCCCAAAGCCAAACTGTATGGCAATACGAGAAAGCCACAGGCAAAGTCCCGCTTTCAAATACAAATATACTTCGTCTTGCCCTCATTTACTGCTAAACCTTTTTTTGCCGCTTCTTTCCCTATATTACCAAACGGTGGCTATGACATTACGTTGGGTCCGACCAAGGATTTCAATATCGTCGGCGTATGCTAGTAGTTGTACCGATTTTTGGAAAATTGTGCCTCTGTTGTTGGGTCGTGAGTTTTGCACAGTCCTCTCAAGAATCAGACTGAAGATGTCACATGACAGCGCATCGCCTTGTCTAAATCCTTTTTTGGTATCGAACGTGTCGGTGAGATCGTTTCCGACCCTGATGGAGCAGCAAAAATTCTCCATCGTCATCCTACACAAACGGACGAGTTTGGGCGGTATACCAAAACTAGACATGGCTCTGTATAGTTCGTCTCTATTAATGTATGCCTTTTTGAAATCGATGATACGTGGTGGTTATCGATTTTGACATCTTGGGTTTTTTCCAGGATCTGGCGAAATGTGAAAATTTGATCGGTTGTAGACTTTCCTGGCCTAAAACCACACTGACAAGTGCCAATTAGGTTTTTGGTAAACGGTTCTTGTTGGCGATGTTGAGGAGACTTATGCCTCTGTAGTTGGCGCAGTTTAGAGGGTCTCTATTTTTGTGGATCGCGAAAACGATGAGAGGTTCCATTCTTCAGGCATACTTTCTTCCGACCAGATTTGGCTTATGAGTTGGTGGATGTTACTTACCAAGTCATCTATGCCGACTTTATAAGGCTCGGCGGGAAGGCCGTCATTTCCGGCCGCCTTATTAGGCTTAAGTTTAGATATTGCTTTCCTCACTTCACTCAGGTGGTTGGTTGGCAGTTTTCGCTGTCATTACCAATATTGATTGGTTCGTGCAGCCTGACAGCAGGATGTCGTTCGTCATTGCCGTTTAACAGTCTGCAGAAGTGGTTCTTACATATCCTCAGCAACATCATGTCTCATTTACGATATTTCCTTGTTCATCTCGACCGAAATCTGTTCGAGCCTTGTATCCCTGGCTTTGACGTTTTACACTTCGGTAAAACTTGCGAACATCGTTCCTGGAGTGGCACCTCTCTATATCCTCGATCGCGCACTTTTCTTGCTCTTTTTTCTTCTTTCTGAAAAGCCGGTGTTATTCCCTTCTTCTCTGCCTGTGGAGTTCAACGGCAGCTCTCGTCTTCGCCTGCAGCATAGCCTTGTAGACCTCGTTATTAGCTGCGAGCATTTGTCGGCATTCCTCATCAAACCAAGGGTTTCTTGCAATTGGGCGCGAGAAAACTAGCACGTCAGTTGCATCAGCGTTGCCATTATTCTTCGACAAACGATGCTGGTGGTATGGTGTTAATCGAGAAGTTAAGGGATACGCGTTGTGCCAATGTCTTCGCGATCTCTTGCGATTGCAGTCTTTCGACGTTAAATTTTTTCATTTCTGGATTGTTGTGTCGTGGTGGATATCCGCATTCTTACCTTGGCTGCAACAAGGTAGTGGTCCGAGTCGATGTTAGCTCTTCGAAGTGTTCGGAATACTCCAAAATACTGGATGCGTGCCTCTTGTCTATCGCAATGTGATCAATTTGGTTGATCTGGAGACCGCCATGTCCCCTTATGGATATCTCGGTGAGGAAACCGTGTGCTGGCTATAGTTGCATTCCGTTCCGTAGCGAAGTCAATTAGCTTAAGTCCGTTACCAGACGTGTTGTCGTGTAGGCTATGTTTTCCGACAATACTGCTAAAGATGTCTCCTCTTCCTACCTTTGCTTTAAAATCACCCAGCACGATTTTAGCATCGTACTTCGGCAGTCGCTCATAGGTTTGGTCAAGCAGCTTATAGAAGCAATCCTTAGCTATATCATCTTTTTCCTCCGTTAGGGCGTGAGCGCATTCAAGGCTTATGTTGGCGAACTTGGCCTTAATGCGGATTGTTACAATGCGTTCGCTAACGACTTAGAAACATAAGACTTCTTGCCTAAGTCTGGCACTTATAATAAATCCGCATCCGAAAATTCGATGTTTCTGCTCACTATAACATGGTCCGTAGTAGATGTCACAGTTTTTCATCCTCTTTTTGCCCGGCCCATCCCATCGTATTTCCTGGATGGCAGCAATGTCTGCTTTGTAGCAGCTTAGGACTTCCGCGAATTGTTCGCTTGCACCTCTCCTGTTTAATTTTCTCACATTCCAGGTACAGATACGAACGGCTCCCTGGCTGAAACGTTTTATAAAATTGATGAAAATTTGCTACACCATTTATGCAAATAAACACATGTCGCTTAAGCTTGAAGATCGGAGGAAAAAACCACGTAAAAGAAAACAGAGAATTACAATGTTAAAAGGTCGGTCAAGTAGAAATCATTATTTTAAGTCGGATATGCAATTTAATGCCCCAACAGTATTGATGGTGTATTTATTAGGATGAGAGGTAAGAAACAAGTCCAGAGTGCTTGCAGCTTGGCCGTAAATACCCGCATACATGTCGGCTCATTAAAAAGTTTGCTTTTATGTTATTTGCTTCAGCAAAGTTCACAACATACCCTCCTTCGGGTATTGTTTGTCCAAAATGTTCAAGCCACGTAGAATTGTGTACATTGATCAGAAATGAGCCTTTTAAATCGCCCTGAGAGGCACAATTTATAGCAAAAAAGAGCAGAAGTCCTCAACTAAATACAAGGTGGCGCAAAAGTAATCCTCCTATCAGAAAATGCTATAAATTTTGCGATTGGCCCCTAATGCCAGTTCTGTTTTGACATTTGTGTAGTAAGCACATGCGAAATAGACCCCGGAGTAGCCGTTCTGCAGAGAATATTGCTGCTGTAGCCGAAGATGTCATGGAAGCGCCGTCGACATCGACTTGCCACGCACATGGGTATCAGTCGACGGTCTTTACAGCGAATTTTGGTACAAGATTTGAAGATGTTTCCGTACAAAGTCCAGACGGTGCATCAGCTGTTAGCTGCTGACCGCCAATCGCGTCTAACATACGCTCAAGCCATCCTTAATCACCACCAAGAGGAAGATGATTTTTCATCAAAAATAATCATGAGTGATGAGGCCCATTTCCATCTTAGCGGGTACGTAAATAAGCAAAATTTACGCTTCTGGAGCAATGAAAATCCGCGTGTAACCCACGAAGAGCCATTACACCCGCTCAACGTCACTGTACGGTGTGCTGTTTTCGCTGGAGGAGTCATCGGACCTTTTTTCTTCGAAGACGTCGCGGGCCAAACGGTTACTGTGAATGGTGAGCGCTACAGAGCAATGATCAACGAGTTATTTTTACGGAACTTGATGAACTGGGATTGGAAAACATGTGGTTCCAACAGGACGGTGCAACGGCACACACTGCACGTGCCATAACCGATATGCTGAAGGATGCATTTCCCGGGCGCCTAATCTCCCGTTTTGACGATTTGCGCTGGCCAGCAAGATCGCCTGATTTGACCGCTCCAGACTTCTTTTTGTGGGGCTTTTTGAAGTCGCGGGTTTATGTCAACAAGCCTCAGACTCTTGCAGCTCTTAAAGACAATATCCATCAAGAATGTGAGGACCTATCGCCGGAAGTTTTGGCCAAAGTGATGGAAAATGCCACAAAAAGGGCTCAAATGACAATCAACTGTGGCGGCGGCCATTTACATGACATCATATTCCCGACTTGATGTAAAAAAAATTAAAAGACCAAATAAAATTAATCCACAAGAAGAATCAAAGTTTTTCATTTTTTTTTAAATTACAGCCAAAAAACATCGGAAGGTTATTTTTGCGCCACCTGGTATTTCAATGAGTACCATTCCTTTTGGTGCTTCGTCCATAGACTTTCTCTCATAGGTAAACTAACCATTTAAAAAAAACCTAAAAAGCTGTCAAAGAAAAACTCACAAAAAATGTGGTTTGCCGCATGTTACCTTTACGTAGACCTGTTGATTGTGACTGACACTTATCACATTCGCCGATTCCATCCCAGATTGCAATTTTTTTTATTCAATTTATATACTTAGTCATGCCTTCTAAAGTCAATCAAAGGCAAGAATTTCTCTCTCAATATCTATACAGCTAGACGCTAAATTACCTATAACCAAACTGCATCTTATCAAAAACGGTATTTAATCATTTTCCCTCAATATCTCCAATAACAATATCTTAATCAAAAACTGAGGTTATGTCGAACAAATTTGATTTTCCTTCACGTGTTAGCGTTTTTTTTTGTATTCTGATTAAGAACTTGTAAATGATGGTTCGTAAATGTTATTTTTGAGATAGCTACGCCCAGGGTTGAGTGTACTAGGGCCTACAATGATTTGTATAAAACTGACTAAACGCCCAATTGGTGTACGTCAGTTATAATCTACACCTCGTGCGGATATTAAACCCAGGGTATATTTTTTTGCAAAAAAATGTTTAAAGGTAACAAGCTGAGCCATTTGGCACGTTTTAAGCTCGTGTAACATTTTGGTTTCGTTTCAGTGTGGCAAATCGTATCCCTATTCGCTGTTCTGTGGATCAGTTTAGCTGTCAGCGAGGATTGTCTTTACACCACAAAGACATGGGGTGATGACGATCCTACTCACTTCTTCTACTGCGATCCGATAACAAATCAATCTGAATCAGTAGACTGCGCTGACAACCGAGGCTATGTTAACAATGCAACTACAGTGGGATGTATTCCATGGGATGATTGGAGTGACGAGTGCGTTAGCAAGACTGACATTAGCAACGTCACCTGCGAAGGAGACTACCTCATCCATCCTATTGCAGTTAGTGATCCCAAAGTATTTTATTTGTGCATTGAAGCTGGTGCTGCACCGGTTGTAATCTCCTGCCCGGAGGGTAAAGGATTTTACGCACAGAACAAGTATTTGGGCTGCTATTCTTGGGAAATGTGGAGGAATGTCACTGGGTGTGTAAACGCTTAGGTTATTAAATAAATAAAAGTTTTTTTATTAACCGTATGATTAAACCGAATTAATTCACAAATTAAGTTATATATAGATATATATATCTGGCATTAACGGATCATATGTATATGAGAAATTGTGAGCAGGAGTGGCATAACCGTCATTTTCCCAATTTCGAGTTTATTTCACTTTCATGATTAATTTTCGTTTTTCAGTTATTATTTAAAAAAATAAAATAAATAACACGCGGATTTATTAGTTTGTTAAATCTTTAAACACGAATATCTCCATTGTTGGAATTACGCCACAACTGCTCTCAGTACTCAATATGGCCTCTTACCTAGCTTCTCCATTCATTGCAGTTTGGGGTTACGCCACAACTGCTCTCATTGCCTCGTATGGCCACTTACCTAGCTTCTCCATTCACTTAAGTGTGCGAAGTTTTATTTCTGCCAGAATGTTTAACGCCAATTCCACGCGGTGTTGTTACTCTTAGATAACACGCGCTTAGAGGTCCAACGCACCCACTACACTCCTTTAACTAGAACTGATGTGCACATAGGACGGCTGCTAAGGACGAACCAGCTGATTATCAGATGTGTCACATGGAGTAATTGACCTTAAGGTGGTTAGTGATGCCATGGGTGTGATACTTTGGGAACAACGTTTTGTAACATCAGACTTATATGAGCATATGGCCCTATCGATAAGACTGAAAACTCTATAAAGGAGGTATTTTACGACCTCTGAATGGAACCTGTTCAGAATACGGTGTAAAAATTGTGCTTAGGAATTTAATGCGAAAATCGGAAAGAAAAATCTATTGGAAGTGTTTTTTTGGAAAGAACATCCTCCTCGTAAAGATAATCGATAATGCCATCCGACTATATTGAATTCGCAGCAGTATGAAATATTGATCAGCAATAGGTTTCAACAACTTTGAATCCAGAAAGCAACATGGCCATCTTCAGACGGTCAAAAAGCAGCGCCATCTTGAGGCACGAATCCAATATCATGGATGTGCATAATCTATTCAGAAGGACAAACAAAAAAAATAAACAAATTTTTGGCGAAACAGGCTTGTAAGTACCCAGGGCCGAGCTTTCTCACAACCATTCTTGTGTGCGTGTGTACTTTTTGCATGATCGCGGGACCTTCTGTTTTATGCCGACTCCGAACGGCGAACTTGAGATAAGCTTTTCTTGACAATTGATACTACTCGGATTATTTGTCAGATCATCACGACAGGAGGGCCAGTGACAAATCATTTAGGTGTTGCAACGGCTGGTAATCGAACGCAGATCTTCTGCGCGGCAGTTCATCGCACTAACCATCGCTCCACTGAGCCCGTCCGAAGGACAAACAGTAACTCTTAAAATGTTCTGGTCTCAGCCACATTTTGAACTCGACTGTCGAAGTAAGCTTTACGTTGGTCGTCTTAGTGAGCCGGAGATTTCAAGAGTCTACAAGACACTACTAAGCGAGAAACACCACGCTGTACCCTCATCGTCCAACATGAACACCAGTGTACACAGTGAAGCAATATCGTCAATGAAGTATCCGAATCAACCATATACTATCAGTCACCTCCGAAACATGTCTATGATATGATGCTATCTGCAACACCAAAAAGAGGTGACAGAAGGGGCTTATTTATATCAAGGGCTACAACGCAAAACTCTCGCTGCTAGGGAAGGGTATCGAACCAGAAGAATCTAATCAATCTAACACGCAGCCTCTTAGTAATTCAACAAAAATTATTGTATCGTTTGTTTGTTGGATATCACGTGTAAATAGGAGATACAAGAGTGGTCCAAGTACGCTTCCTTGCGGTACTCCTGTTTGAACTCCGAATATTCGTTTTCAAATTTCACACGGAAGAGTCTATGCTCAAGATTCGACATGAGGATTTTATATAATTTTTCCGGCAGAACTTGTCTTAGTTTGTATTGTAGGCCTCTATGCCAAACTTTGCGACACTTGAAGAAATACGGATGAGCAAATTTTCTTTTCTTCGAAAGCTTTCCACAGTCGAATGTTTACTTCCAAACCCAAATTGATAGTCAGGTAAAAGGCGTTTCTGCTAAGTAATGGAATTTAAGGGACCGAGTAATATCGTATAAAAAACTTATGAAATTATTTGAAGAAGTGAAATAGGTCTGTAAAATTTTATTTCATTCGTTGATTTTCCTGGTTTGAGAACCATAATCACTTCCGAGATTTTCCACTGCCTTGGTATGTATTCTAATCTTATTGGTGCATTTACTATGTACAGGAGTTTAGTTAATGCTTTTCGAGGCAACATTTTAAGAAGTTCTCCTGTAATTAGGTCATAACCCAGAGCTTTGTTGGGCTTTAATTTCTGTATATCCCGTGGTTGGGTGTTGTAGAACGAGGGTAGACTCTGATTGGCTTTAACTTGGCAATGCCCAGTGTTGTAACTGTGACTATACATCAAGTGCTTATTTTTACCTCCAAGTGGTAACCATCGGGTACTGGTCTCATCCAACCGGATTTGACTTGCTAAACGATAAGCGCGAGTGTTGATAACACGAATGGTCAGAATGGCACGGAGTGAATACCCGGCCTGCTGTCCGGTAGGCCCCTTGAACAGAGTTGGTGGCGGATGAACCGAAAGGCCAACGGCAGCGCTCAATCTCATAGTGGATACTGATGGCCCCGTGTCCTAGGGGTATCTAATAAATTGGAACTGGCCCTCCAGGTTGGTGGTGGTGCTTTAGGTTAACTACCCAATCATGGAAAAATCTAACGGTTACGAAGCAACCAAAAGCCTCGGATAGGACTGATTTAATTGTTGACGACACGGCTAAACGAAAAAAGGACAACGACGTTCGTATTTGCACCTGGAATGTGAGAACATTAACCAGGAGTGGTGCAAGCGAACAACTAGCGGAAGTCCTAAACTGCTACAAAGCAGACATTACTGCCATCCAGGAAATACGATAGGATGGGCCGGGCAAAAATAGGATGAACAACTGTGACATCTACTACGGACCGTGTTATAGTGAGCAGAAACAGCGACTATTCGGATGCGGATTTGTTATAAGTGCCAGACTTAGGCAAGAAGTCTTATGTTTCCAAGACATTAGCGAACGCATTGTAACGATCTGTACGATATTAAAAATCGTGCTGGGATATTTTAACGCAAAGGTAGGAAGAGAAGACATCTTTAGCAGTATTGTCGGAAACCATAGCCTACACGACAACACGTCTGGTACCGTCTTAAGCTAATTGACTTCGCTACGGAACGAAATGCCATCATAGCCAGCACACGGTTTCCTCACCTCGATATCCGTAAGGGGATATGACGGTCTCCAGATCAACGAACGGTCAATCAAATTGATCACATAGCGACAGACAAGCGCAACGCATCCAGTATTTTAATGTCGAAAGACTGCAATCGCAAGAGACCGCCAAGACCTTCGCGCAACTCGTATCCCTAAACCTTTCGATTAACACCATACCACCAACATCGAATATCGAAGAACTATGGCAACGATGTTAACAAGCCATTAGATCAGCCGCAACTGATGTGCTAGGTTTCTTGCGCCCACCAGCAGGAAACCCCTGATGAGGAATGCCGACAGATGCCCGCAGCCAAGAACGATGCCTACAAGGCTAAGCTGCAGGTAAATACGAGAGCTGCTGTTGAGCTTTATAGGCAGAGAAGAAGGGAAGAACACCGGCTTTTTAGAAAGAAGAAAAAAGAGGAAGAAAAGCGCGCGATCGAGGATATAGAGAGGTGCCACTCAAGGAAAGATGTTCGCAAGTTTTACCAAAGTGTAAAACGTCAAAGCCAAGAATACAAAGCTCGATCAGAATCCTGTCGTAAGTAACATCCACCAACCCATAAGCCGTATCTGGTCGGCAGAAAGTATGCCTGAAGAATGGAACCTCAGCATCGTTTGCCCGATCCGCAAAAAAGGAGACCGTCTTAACTGCGCCAACTACAGAGGCATAAGTCTCCTCAACATCGCATACAAAATTCTATCTGCCATAATATGTGAACGCCTGAAACCGTTTACCAACAACCTGATCGGCCATTATCAGTGTGGTTTTAGGCCATGAAAGTCCACAACCGATCAAATTTCCACACTTCGGCAGATCCTAGAAAAATCCCAAGAAGTCCAAATCGATACCCATCACCTATTCATCGATTTCAAAGCCGCATACGACAGCATTTATAGAGACGAACTATACAGAGCCATGTTTAGTTTTGGTATACCGCCCAAACTCGTCCGTTTGTGTAGGATGACGATGAAGAATTCTCGCTGCTCCATCAGGGTCGGAAACGACCTCACTGACACATTCGATACCAAAAAGGGATTTAGGCAAGGCGATGCGCTGTCATGTGACTTCTTCAATCTGATTCTTGAGAGCATTGTGCAAAACTCACGAGCCAACTCAAGAGGCACAATTTTCCAAAAATCTGTACAAATACTAGCATACGCCGACGATATTGACATCATTGGTAGGACCCAACGTGATGTCATAGCTGCAAAAATGGGTTTAGCAGTAAATGAGGGCAAGACGAAGTATATGCTGTCAACACGAACGGACCCACAACATCGACGAATTGGCCAGAAGGTCACCATTGATAGATATAACTTTGAGGTAGTACGGGATTCATCTATCTCGGTTCCGCTATTAACTCTGACAACAACATCTCGTCATAAATTTAACGAAGAATTACTCTTGCCAACCGCTGTTTCTTCGGGCTAAGAAGGCAATTAAGTAGTAAAGCCCTCACTCGAACTATTAAGGAGATCTTATATAAGACCCTGATCCAAGTCCTGCTCTACGGCGCTGAAGCATGGACCGTCTCAAAAGAAGATGAAGATCCCCTTGGTCGATTTGAGAGGAAAATTCTTCGAAAAATCTTCGGTCCCGTTTGCGTTGACGGGCTATGGAGACGAAGATTCATCCAAGTACTTTACGAGCTGTACAGCGACATACCCCTGGTCGAAAAACTCCGCATTGGACGCTTAAGATGGTTAGGACATGTAGAACGAATGAACACCAATACTCCGGCTCTCAGAGTCTTCGATTCCCAGCCAGACGTCGGTCGGACGCAGTAGAGGAAGACCTCGCCTTAAGTGGCGCGCACAAGTAGAAACCGACCTCAACCAACTTGGAGTGCGCAACTGGAGGCAGTTAGCTAAGGACCGGGCTAATTGGAGAGGCATGTTGGTTGAGGTCCAGGTTCATTCCGGACTGTAGCGCCACTTAAGTAAGTATATAAGTATATCCCGTTTAAGCTCGGCAATACTTGCATATCTAACTAGATTACTATCGGTTTTAATCTCGAATAAATTATTGTTTTCTGGACCATCAAATGGTTTAAATGTTTCCTCAAGATGTGCGGCAAAAACGCCTGCTTTTTCCTTATCGCTTTTCGCCCAAACCTCTTGAGTTACCTTAATTGGTGACACCTCGTTTTTTGGCCGTTTTATGACTTTAATTGCTTTCCAAAGTGAATAATTCGATTCTTTTCCAGCGGTTAGGCTTTGCAGATAAGTTTCTACTGCATGGTTTTTAAAATTTTTAATCGAACTTGATAGCATGTTTCTCAACCGATTTAGATGTGTGTTATCTTTCGGGGCACGAGTTTGGTGCCATCTTCTTCGAGCTTTTCTTTTTTGCCTAACCAAATCTTTTATTCCTTATCGGCACTTGATATTAGTATAGCTCTCTATAGTATTATTCCATGCTGCTTTTTGAACGACAAAGGAGTCAACTGCGACTTCGAGTTCTAATGGGGATCTAAGCGATAAATCCAGTGGAATATTATTTTCAATATCGTTTTTGAAGCCTTCCCAGGTGGTTTTTCCGTTTATTAGTCTGGGTGGGCTTTCATATCTAATGACAGACTAGCTCGTTGTCAGAATGACCGGAGAATGATCAGAGCAAAGATCAAATAGCAGAATATCAAATGCCCCTTATTATATCAGAAATACAGAGTTGTCCCGTGATATACAAATAAATACGGTTACAGTAGAGATTAAGAAAAACACGGTTATCACACAACCAGCGTCTACAAATCATGAAAACTCCGAGATGGAAAAGTCCTAAATGTACGAAACAACATTAGGGGATTGAGAAGAACCAAGCGTCATTAGCTTATTGCCTAATGATATGGGAAAATATTATATCTGTAAATCTTCCCCAAAGCGATTAAAAAAAATAAGAAAATAAAATTTCGTCGGTCTTTCATAGATTGGTTCTGATTCTCAGGTGGTTTTAGTGCTGTCACTACTTCTTACCGAGAACTATCAAGTGTCTTTTAAAGATTTCCACCTACAATAAAAAAGGAAGTGACCATTTGTGGAATTGATATCCTAACCCATGGTGGTAAATGAGTATATCTGAGTATTTTTCAAGTTCCGTAAGACAAATTCATCTTACATATCGGGTTTTTCAACAGGGATGCTACAAAAGTTGAGCGACAGGGACAGCAAACGACGCCATATTTCTTGCCGCTCTTTTAACATTTCTCTTCAGTAAGGTATGCCATTTCATGATGGCAAGATATACGGTCCAACAACGAGTCGAAATTTTTAAATTTTACAACCGAAATTCGGAGTCAGTTGCCTCAACGTTAAGAGCGCTACGTCCAATTTATGGTCGTCATAATCGTCCTAGCAGATCAACAATTAAGCGTCTAGCGGAAAAATTTTAGTCCACAGGCACAGTACAAAATGTTCCCGTACCAGTGAGACAAAGAAGTGCCCGCAGTGTCGAGAATATTGCTGCCGCTGAGGCTTCAGTTGTAGAAAGCCCAAATGTGTCCAAATACGGTGGGCATCTCTGTGACGTCATTGTGGCGAATTTTGCGATAAGATCTTGGCCTACATCCTTACAAGATTAAATTGACGCAAGAACTGAAGCCGCTTGACCACCAGAAGCGTCGTATGTTCGTGAATTTGGCTGAGCAACAAAATGATTCGGATTTTCATCGAAAAATCATCTTCAGCGATGAGGCTCATTTCTGGCTGAATGGATTCGTCAATAAACAAAATATGCGGTATTGGTCAGGCTGCAATCCACACGTACTCCATGAGTCATCATTGCATCCCGAAAAAATTACGGTTTGGTGTGGTTTATGGGCCGGCGGCGTCATTGGGCCGTACTTCTTCCGTGATGATCAAGACCGGCACATTACTGTGAATGGGAATCGCTACCATTCAATGATAGCCGAATATTTTTGGTCCCAATTGGATGATATGGACTTGGAGGACATGTCGTTCCAACAGGACGGCGCCACAAGCCACACAGCGAATGCCACAATCATTTTATTGGAAACTAAGTTTGGAGAACGTGTTATCTCACGAAATGGTCAGTCGCTTGGCCGCCTCTGGCGTGCGATTTGACGCCGTAAGACTATTTCCTGTGGGGTTACGTCAAGTCTATGGTCTATGCCAACAAGCCAGCGACGATTGATGAACTTCGTACGAATATCGAACGTGAAATTGCAGCAATATCGGACGATTTATGCTTGAAAACCGTCGAAAATTGGGTTCAGCGTCTGGACTTCTGCAAGCGTGCCCGTGGTGGCCATGCAAGAGAAATCGAGTTCCCTACATAATGGCATCGAACGTACTTTCACAGGAATAAAGAATTTCATTGATATCCAAAACCGTTTTTGTTTTATTTAAAAAAAAAAAACTTTTGTAGCGCTCTTATTGAAAAACCCTTTATAAGGTAAGATAAGAAAATTGTTGTTTAGAAGAAAAAGTCGCTGAAAATGTTGTTCCAAAAAGTCGCAGCCGTGTCAGCGGAACTCGCCTAATGATTGCTTTGCTCTCCCGTGTCCGTGTCCCACAAGGCTGCATGATGACACTTTTGCTTTTCAATTAATCGTGTGGTAGTAAAATAACAAAAAAGCTCTAAATACTATCAAAGAGTACTATAGAACTACATCACAGCTAGAAATTTGTTAGCCGTTTCTGACGCGGGCGGTAAGTGCGAAGGTTAAATTTCGTAGATCGTATGCGTCGGCAAGGCTGTTGTTTGATGCCTGGGTAGCAATGTGAACACTGGGGTTTCAATATCAGTACGCCATAGAAAATATTCGTTGTATGAGATGCGCACTGTATGTAGTTCTATACTCTTTGATACTATTCACCTTCGCCTTAAAAAAAAAAACGGTTATTGCAATTCTTAATCAGAAATAGTTGCCTTCTGATGTCATTGTGTTAATATAAAGTCTATTCAAAGCCCCTTCATGTGCATTATTAACGAAGAGTCAACTAAGAGGCCTTCTAAGTACTCAAGGAGTTCGTAATCTTAATTGAAAATTCTAATTATTATGTCAATAATGTTAAATCAAATTCAAGTATCGTATTACTGTTGTGTAAATTAAAGTTTTTGTAACATTTACAAGAAACCCCCTGTTAAGGTCTCTTAAGTCTTATCGGCTTTAATCTTTTCGTATTGGAACACAAAAAAAAACAGCAAAGGTATAAATATGTCAGTTGATCTGTTGTCCAGTTAGTTGATGTAACATACTGTCCATACAACAAAATGAAACTTTACGGTAATTAATTTTTTTTTTCGTCTTCATCCTGACCTGGAATCCTTATTATTTAATTTATTTATTTTTGTCTATGTAGTGGTGGTTCTTCTTTTTACCCTTGGTGTGGCTTGTGCTCGTCTCATTCAAGATGATGGGCAACCAGGATGCAAGTCAGGGGATGAACTTCAAGCCAAAGGATTTAGAAATATTTGGGATCCAACCGCTTACTGGAAATGCGAAACACTCGGTGTTGCTGCTAAACGTGTACGGTGCCCGGATAATACAGCTTGGATTGAAAGTCAAAAACAATGTGTAGAATGGGATTCATGGGTTTGGGAAACTCCCATTGATCCACCAAGCAAGCCTTAAAGGAAGCTACAGATTTTTTTTTTCAAAGTTTAAATAAATATCTAAATACATATATCGTTGCATTAAAAAAGTAATTTTTGTGTCTTGAACTATTTTTTTGAAAATAAAGAGTATGTGCGCATATCGCGAGTAAAGTGCTTAGTGGCTTGCATTACTATCTTCGGGATCCTAAAAATGTACGAATAACTTCTCAGGTTCACTATCGGCATTAAGCTGGAGGTACTAAAGGGTGATCCATTTCGAGGTTCCCTACTTTTTTAAAGAAAAAAACACAGAAAATTCAAATTTAATGGAAAATGTTTATTATCATTTGAAAGAACATTCTTTGGCATCTATTTTTTGAAGATTATGTCTATCAAATGTTGGCCGTTGCTACGTCGCAGATGGTCCATCCGTTGAGTCCAATTTTCGATCACTCGTTCGAGCATTTCGACTGGTAACTGGCGAATGACACGCGTGATGTTTTCCTCCAAGGCCTGAATCGAAGCGGGTTTGTCGGCATAAGCTTTTGACTTTACAAATCCCCACAGGAAAAAGTCTAACGGTGTGATATCACACGATCTTGGTGGCCAATCGACCGGCCCAAAACGTGAAATTATGTGCTCACCGAAATGTTCTCTCAATAAGTCCATTGATTGATGCGATGTGTGGGAAGTGGTGCCGTCTTGCTGAAACCAAATGTCGCCGAGATCACGAGCTTCAATTTCAGGCATCAAATAGTCGGTTATCATGGCACGATAACGGTCGCCATTGACGGTTACGTTCGCACCGGCATATTTGTAAACGTTGTTCACGCGTAAGTCTTCCCATTATGAAATGCCAAGCAATAATAAACAAAAAGAACATGACATTACATGACGTGATCTGTCAAAAAAGGCAATTGAAAAAAGTATCTCTAATTGGATCACCCGTTATTTATGCTGGTAAAAATAAAACTTTGCTCATACAAATCAATGGAGGCTTGGTTTCAGGACGTGAGTCCGTGCCCATACACTGCCGATATCTATTTCATATATAAATTCATGAGAATATATCACTTGAACTAGCACGATTCATAGTGATCTCAAACGGACAAAAGTAGATTTTCTTTCATAAACTGCTAAACGAAAAGAGGAAAACGACATTCGTATCTGCACCTGGTATGTGAGAACATTAAACCGGAGAGGTACGAGCAAACAACTAGCGGAAGCCCTAAACTACTACACAGCAGATATTACTGCCATGCAGGAAATACGATGGGATGGGCCGGGCAAAAAGAGGATACAGAACTGTGACATCTACAACGGACCGGTTTATAGTGAGCAGAAACAGCGACTGTTCGGATGCGGATTTGTTATAGTTGCCAGACTTAGACGAAAAGTCTTATATTTCCAAGACATTAGCGAACGCATTGTAACAATCCGCATCAAGGCCAGATTCGCCAACATAAGCCTCATATGCTTACACGCCCCAACGGAGTAAAAAGATGATATAGCTAAGGATTGCTTCTATGAGCTCCATGGCAAAATCTATGAGCTACTATCGAAGTACGAAGTTAAAATCGAGCTGCGATATTTTAACGCAAAGATAGGAAGAGAAGACATTTTTAGCAGTATTGTCGGAAAACATAGCAAACACGACAACACGTCTGGTAACGGACTTCGCTACGGAACGGAATGCCAATATAGCCAGCACACGGTTTCCTCACCTCGATATTAATAAGGGCACATGGTGGTCTCCAGATCAACGAACGGTCAACCAACCAAATTGACTATATTGCGATATACAAGAGGCACGCATCCTGTATTTTGGATGTCCGAACATTCCGAGGAGCTAACATCGTAGCTCGGGTGAGGGCTTTACTAATGAACTGCCTTCTTAGCCCGGGCCGATATAGACAAAGTCCGTTTTGTCGATGTTTTGTGTCCTTTCGTGTTGACAGCATATACTTAGTCTTGCCCTCATTTACTGCTAGGCCCATTTTTACCACTTCCTTCTCTATACTAGCAAACTTGACTATGACATCACATTAAGTCCTAACAATGATGTCAATATCGTCAGCGTATGTGCTAGCAGTTGCACCGATTTTTGGAAAATTGTGTCTCTGGTATCGGCTCGGGAATTTTGCACAATCCTCTCCAGAATCATATTGAAAAAGTCAAATGACAGCGCATCGCCTTGACTAAATTCTCTTTTTGGTATCGAATATGTTGGTGTAGTCGTTTCCGACCCTGATGGATCGTCATGATGATCGTCATACTACACAAACGGACGAGTTTGGGCGGTATAACAAAACTAGATATGGCTCTGTTTTATAAAGCACACCGGGGAAGCCATCTTTTCCGGCAGCCTTATTCAGCTTGATTTTAGATATTGCTTTTCTCACTTAACTCAGGTCGGGTGGTTAACAGTTTTCGCTGTCGTTGCCGATATTGAATCCTTCGTTCTGCCTAACAGAAGAATGTTGTTCGTCATCGCCATTTAATAGTCTGCAGATGTGGTTCTTCCATATCCTCAGCATCGACTGTGTCTCAACTACGATATTTCCTCGTTCATCTCGACAGGATTCTCTTCGAGCCTTGTATCTATGGCCTTGACGTTGTACACTTTGTTAAAACTTGCGGACATCGTTCTTGGAGTGGCACCTGTCTATAACCTCGATTGCGCGCTTTTCTTGTTCTTCTTCTTCTTTCTGAAAATGTGGTGTTCTTCCCTTCTTCTCTGCCTAGCTCTCGTCTTCACCTGCAGCTTAGCCTTGTAGGCCTCGTTCTTGGATGCGCGCATATCTCGGCATTCCTCATCAAACCAAAGGTTTCTTGTTGGTGGGCGCAAGAAACCTATGACGCTTCGTTCATGAATATTTTAGAACAACAACGCAAAGGTATATACTAAGCTCCATCGCAATAAGCAAACAGTTCAACTAGAACAATAACATTATATGTCGTCATTGTATAATAATCGCATCCATTCATGCATCTAAATCATGTTCCACAACAGATTCATCGAATTTATACCCAGTAACACCCACTCAGTTATAAATCACGTAAGTGTACACAATGCTTATATCTATGAATTATTCAGGAAACTATTAAACACCTCCAGCACACACTATTATCCTTTAACTAAAATGGCCGTATGAAATTATTTCACTCAAATGAATTTAATAGATTGCTCATGGCCAAATTCAAAATCTCTCATGCATCAGATGTTTCGTGCATGTAAATTAAATAGTTTAACTGCAAGCCAAAAGGAGATTGAATCTAGGAGCCTGAGTTTATTGACAGGTAAGTGAACGGATCATTGATTATGTGACAGTAACATGTTTAGGATTTGTTTTAAAGGAAAAACAAATGTCGGCATGCTTTCCAGTGTCACTTGAAAAGGTGCTACAAAATGGTCTTTCAAAGATCACTGAATTGGAAGATAGGACTTGGCGAGAATCCTTAAAAAATAACATACAGGTCCATTTCAGTAGGAAATTGGAGATCATAAAACAAATGATGTGCGTCTTAAACTTGTAACATTCCAAGTAGCTGCATCTAAAAAAGTACAAATTTTTGGCGCAACAGGCTCGTTAGTACCTAGAGCCGAGCCTTGTCACAACCATTCATGTATGCGTGTGTTCTTCTTGCACGATGGCGGGACCTCCCGTTTTATGCCGACTCCGAACGGCATATTTGAGATAAGCTTTTCTTGACAATTGATACTACTCGGATGATTTGTAAGATCATCACGAGAGGAGGGCCAGTGAAAAATCATTTATGTTGGGAATCGAACCCAGACTTTCTGCGCGGCAGTTCATCGCACCAACCATCGTGCCATTGAGCCCGCCCTGTATCTGTCCTTGGAAAAAATACTGAACTAGAATATTTAAAATTTAGGAAATCCCAAGCCAACATCAACATTAAAGCCAAACTTGTGACTGAATTCTGCAACATTCGAGATCTGGGATACCCTAGAGTCAATGTCAACTGCGCATACCAACATATGCAAAGAAAATGACCACTCATTCTGGTCTTTACAGAAACACAAGTTAACTCGACTACGGGCCAAACTAATCTTTTGTGCCCTGGCTACAAACTGAATCCACATCTATGATTAAAGGGTGGTCTTTGTGCATATAACTTAGAGGTTGGTTTTTCGAACAGAGATAAAACTGACATTTTGTGGTCAAGTCGGTCAACTCTAATGTCATTTATGTTCAGTTTGGTTTGCCATTTCATCATGAACAGGTTGTCAAATGAACAATGCTTGCAAATCGTGCAAAATATTTCGAAAATAATGGTTCAGTTCGCGAAGTTTACCGCAAGCTCCGTCCATTTTTAGTCGACATAATCCTCCATCAGAGCAATTAATTCGGTTAATCATGGATCGTTTTCGCACTACGTCTACTCTATGTGATAATACGCATCCGAAGAGACGTCGAACGGTGCGCATTGAAGAAACAATTGCCGCTATAGAGCTAAGTGTTGAAGAGGACCCGAATGAATTGATTCGCCATCATGCACAGCAATTGGAGCTTTGTCCAATAACTTTATGGAAGATTTTGCGCAAAAATCTTGGCTAACGACCTTAAAAGATCCAGCTTTTGCAAGAATTAAAGCCGTGAGACCATGCAATGCGTCGTGATTTTGGTGTATGGATCGAAAATGAATTGATCTCGATGCTGATTTTCATCGCAAAATTTTGTTCAGTGATGAGGTTTACTTTTGGTTGAATGGCTACGTCAACAAGCAAAATTTCCGCATTTGGAGTGAAGAAAATCCACATGATACCCTTGAGACCCATTCCATCCACAAAAACTGAATGTTTGGTTGCTCTAAGGCCTGGTGGATTCATTGGGACATACTCCTTCCGAAATGATGCTATAGAGTCAGTAACCGTTAATGGAGACCATCGACTATTTTGTTCCTGAATTGGATTGCATGCATGTGGATGAGATGTGGTTCCAACACGATGGCGCTACATGCCACACAGCGCACGTCACAATCGATTTATTGAAGGAAACATTCGATGAGCGCATAATTTCGCGGAATGGACCTGTCAATTGGCCACCAAGATCATGTGATTTGACACCATTGGATTATTTTCTTTGGGGATATGTGAAGTCTCTCGTCTACGCCAACAAACCAGAAACGTTAGGGGACTTAGAAGCCAACATTCGTGGCGTCATTGCCGACATACGGCCTCAAATGCTCGAAAAAGTGGTTAAAATTGTACCTCATGACTTAACTTTTTTCGAACCAGCAGCAGTAGCCATATGCTTGAAATCATATTTAAACAATAATGGCATACAATTATCCTCCCAATAAAGCTAAATTGATGGACATTAAAACGATTTTTTTGCGAAGTATTTCAATTCGAAGTTTTGTACCTAAAAAAAACATCCTTTACAAGATCTGACCTAGCATTCCAGACAGAGGAATTAATGGAATATCGCGAAGAACCACGCAGTTTTTGGTCAATGGAAAAAGTAGTTAGCAATCATTTTAGTTCATTCCCGCTTCAATTAGAATTGTTAGATCGCTAGCTAGAACTTTAAGGAAAAAAACCGACTTATTCGTTAGAACAATAAACTAGGAGGAAGCAGTGCCACCAACGTAAAATTTCGACCTTGAAAAATTGGACGCATTTCAAACTATTTGGGCTGAAAAAAAACGTTCTTTGCAGATTATTTTCATATGTCATAGAGAGTTTTTCGATGTATTGATACTTTCAAAGGTAATGGAACAAAAAATTACCACCGAGACTGTTGGTTAGCAAGAAGGGAATAGATTAACAAGCGATCGGCAATATGGCTTCCGGAAGTAACAATCAACTGAAGACCTGCTAAGCTATGTAACCCATCTATGGAAATTTGCGAGGGAAATTCATGGAGAAGCGAGAGCTGTATATTTCCAAGACTTTCGATCGAGTTAAGCACAGGGTTGAAAGCATGTGGACTTCCTCAAATTTCTTGTGACTGGATAGAAAACTTTCTTGAAGGAGTTTCCTCAGATAAATTCTCTATAAACACTGGGGTATCACAAGGATCAATTGTATCACCCACTGCTGCACATAAATGATTTTTTGAAGACCGCCCAATATAGCATTTTTAGTTTTGCAGATGGTTGTGCTTTAATAGTGTCTAACACTAACGACACGTCCAACACCTCTTACTGGACACCAACAGAGATGCGAACAAATCCGTTTTATAAACGAAGACATACAAAAAATTAACAATGGGGAAAGGGAAACCTGGTTCAATTCAACTCCAAGAAAACGCAGAAAACAAAGGGAGAATACAGTACTCAAGTCCTCTAATCAGAAAAATGCGAGGAAGAATTTAAGACATGCCTTAAGACTGCCAAAAATCGATATTTTTATACATGGAATTTGCTACCAAAAACTGACCCCGGACTTGTCACCTTTTAAAAGTCTTCCCCACAGTGTCTAAAAAAAAATTCAAAACAAGTATGTACAGCAAAAATGAAAACCCTTTTGAATTACGGAAATCATAATGATAATATTATCCCTAAACAACTCTCAACCGGAAACTACAGACAGACCATTATGGTTTGCCGTCCCTTAAGATGTGTCCACTGCACGTTTAGAAATTTAATTACTTCGTCCTTTCAAAGAGCGCCGCCACCGCCACCATCACCACCACCGCCACCATCACCACCACCGTGTACAACTCCGATGTCATTAAGTTTTTGTCAGCCATAATTAAGTTTCTTTTCATGCTGCCAGTGACACGTTACCGTTGCATTCACTCCTGCACCACTTTGGAAGCCTTTTTTTTCTTTTGTCGTAACTACTTCAAGGATAACAATCAGAAACCTTTAAACTTTTAATTAATTGTAAGGAATCGAGAGGGCTTTCATTTTTTGTTAAGTTCCTTCTGATAGACTTGCCAAACTGATTACAATTGATCTTATGAGTAATCACAACAAACGGTGCAGGATTGCGAAAAGGACTCGAATGCAAAAACTCTCCTCTAATTGGCTGTTATTAAAAGCTTATTGCATTTGAAGTCACCTCGTTAAAAGTAATTGGCTCTGAAGGAAAAGAAAGGAGTTAACGCTTGAGGTGATTTTAACTGTTGACGGTGGTACCTGGCGAAACAGCTGCAGGAGCATCCAAATTGAATTGCACAAGGATCAAAGAGGAGGAAATTGTTACTTTTCCTTGCCTTGAAGTAGCTCTGACGACGACAAGGATGTGTATAATTTAAAGATTAACAATGGAGGAATGTACAAGCATGTAAAGGACACGGAAGGAGGTCTAAACTTCGAATAATAATTTATAAATACGCGATTACATCGGATTTGGAAAACTTTAATTTTTCGTGTTCCCACTTGGAGTGTGAGTTTTGGATTAATTTGGCATGTCCGGACTCCGAAGGTGAATGTGAGACTCATGTTTCGGAGTGTGCTGCGTGTTTAGTTTAGGAAAATGAGGGTGATGTGCACTTAAGAAGTTTGCAAAGGAAAATCGTAAAACGATTAATGGAAGTCTGATTTTAATTTCTGTGCTTAAGCGTTTAAAAGGGAGGCCAGACATAAGTGGTTGTAGTCGAAAACCTCATCACAAGTGCCGCGCACAAGTAAAAACCGACCTCAACTTACTTGCAGTGCGGACTGGGCTTATTGTAGGGCCATATAAGTTAGTAAGGAATTCCCTCGAATAGGGCTTAGAGGAATGGATGCATAATAATTGGTGTGAATGTTGTCTTTATTTCTTGGAGGTACCCGTCCATTTGACATCATACAAATGTGCTTCGTCAAACTTAACCGAAACTCATTATTGAGAAATTTTGAAACTCCCAGGTTTATCTCATCTTGTTCTAAATTGTTAAAATGCATCTGGCAAACATTGATGGTAGATGGATACGTCAACGAAACCATAGACAAACTTAAAAATATAATCGGAAATATAATCGGAGGACTCACTAAAGGGGCACCACAGCGCGAGTGAACTAAGGACTCAACCAACATAAATTTCCAATAAGATTGGTCTTTAACTAACAGCCTCTATTTGAGCACATTAATTTAGTTAAGGATGGGTTCTTGTTATTCGCACTAATATTGAATGTGCGCACCACTACTATTTCGCGCCATTTTACCCATGTCAGGAGTTCGATGACTAGATTTATGTCGATGTACCGCTGTTGGTAGAATATTCGTATCCATAACCAATCAACGCAAATAGGACTCATGATTTTGGGAAGAATTTTTCGAAAAAAAAACGACCAAGGATTCTGCATCCGCTTTTAAGTACCGTCCATGCCGCAGAGAAAGACTGGGGTGATCGGAGTCTTGTATAGAATTTCCTTATATGCGGAGTTTTTTGACCAGGGACACTTCGCTGTACAGCTCGTATAGTCATTCTAGGAAATGCGTCTCCATAGCCCGTCAACGCAAACGGGACCGAAGATTTATCGAAGAAATTTCATCTCGAAACGACCAAGGATTTCTTCATCCGCTTTTGAGACGGTCCATGCTTCAGCGCCGTAGAGCAAGACTGGGATGATCAGGGTCTGATATATGATCTCCTTAGTAGTCCGAGTGAGAACTTTACTACTTCTTTTGATTTCTGACGAGATGTCGTTGTTAGATTTAAAAGCCGAGCTTTGTAAAACAAAGTGCCTTACTACCGCAAAGTTAAGTCTGTCAACGGTAACGTTTTGTCAAATTCGTCCATTTTGTGTGTCCCTTCGCTTTGACAGCGAAATCCACCACCTTTTCATCGATTTCAAAGCCGACAGCATGGATAGAGACGAACTATACAGAGGCATGTCTAGTTTTGGTAAACCGTCCAAACTCGCTGCTCCATCAGGGAAACGAAACGACCTCACCGACACATTCGATACCAAAAAGCGATACGCTGTCTTGTGACTTTTAAAATTTGATTCTTGTGAGGATTGTGCAAAAATCCCAAGCCAACACCAGATGCAAAATTTTCTAAAAATCGGTACAACTACTAGCATACGTCGACGATATTGACATCATTGGTGGGACCCAACGTGATGTGATAGTTTGCTTATATAGAGAAGGAAGCGGCATAAATGGGTTTAGCAGTAAATGCGGAAAGACGAAGTATATGCTGTCAACACGAAAGGACCCACAATATCGACGAACTGGACAGAACGTCACCATTGACATATATAACTTTGAGGAAGTACGGGACTTTGTCTATCTCGGCTCCGCTATTAGCTCTGACAACAACATCTCGTCACAAATTAAGAATTAATGTTGAAATCCTTGGTCGTTTCGTTTAACATTTAAGATAGCTAGGGCATGAAGAACGAATGGACACCAAAACTCCGGCTCGCAGAGTCTTCGATTCCCAGCCAGACGTCGGACGCAGTAGAGGAAGACCTTGCCATAAGTGGCGGCACAAGTAGAAACCGTCCTCAACCAACTTGGAGTGCGTAACTGGACGCAGTTATCTAAGGATCGGTCTGATTGGAGAGGCATGTTGGTTGAGGCCCAGGTTCATTCCGGACTGTAGCACCACTTTATTAAGTAAGTAAGGAATTTCCAAAACCACACTGGACCCATCAGCGTGTTGGCAAACGGTTTCAGGCGTGGCGCACGATCTTGCGGATACATATGCCTTTGTTGTTGGCGCAGATCAGTGGGTGTCCTATTTCGGATCGGCCAAACGATATTGAGGTTCAAATTTTCAGGCATACTTTCTTCCCACCAAATTTTGCTTATGAGTTTGTGCATGTTACTTACCAAATCTTCCCCATCGGCTATATGAAGCTCAGCTGAAAGGGCGTCATTTCTGATCCAATCAATAGCAATGTCATCTATTTGGTTCATCCGAGCTTAAACGATTAAGGCGTATGTTGGAGGATATGTTGATTAATTGTTACCATGCATTCCCTGATTTCTTCGAAATATCGGGTTTTTCAACAGGGACGCTACAAAAGTTGAGCGACAGGGACAGCAAACGAAGCCATATTTCTTGCCGCTCTTTTGACATTTCTCCTCAGCGAGGTTTGCCATTTCATGATGGCATGATATACGATCCAACAACGAGTCGAAATGATTAAAATTTATAACCGAAATTCGGAGTCAGTGGCCTCAACGTTAAGAGCGCTACGTCCAATTTATGGTCGTAGTAATCGTCCTAGCAGATCAACAATTGAGCGTCTAGGGTGAAAAATTTGAATCCAAAGGCACCGTACAAAATGTTCCCGTGGCAGTAGGACAAAGAAGTGCCCGTAGTGTTGAGAATATTGCTGCCGCTGAGGCTTGAGTTGAAAAAAGCTCAAATGTGTCTCTCACACGTCGTTTTCAAGCGTTGGGCATCTCTGTGACGTCGTTGTGGCGTATTTTGCGAAAAGAAATTGGCCTACATCCTTACAAGATTAAATTGACGCAAGAGCTGGAGCCGCTGGACCACCAGAAGCGTCGTATGTTCGTGAATTGGGCTGAGCAACAACTTGAAAATGATTCGGATTTTCATCGAAAAATCATCTTCAGCGATGAGGCTCATTTCTGGCTGAATGGCTTCGTCAATAAACAAAATATGCGGTATTGGTCAGGCAGCAATCCACATGTACTCCATGAGTCATCATTGCATCCCGAAAAAATGACGGTTTGGTGTGGTTTATGGGCCGGCGGCGTCATTGGGCCGTACTTCTTCCGTGATGATCAAGACCGGCACATTACTGTGAATGGGAATCGCTACCATTCAATGATAACCGAATATTTGTGGCCCCAGTTGGATGATATAGACTTGGAGGACATGTGGTTCCAACAGGACGGTGCCACAAGCCACACAGCGAATGCCACAATCAATTTATTGGAAACCAAGTGTGGAGAACGTGTTATCTCACGAAATGGTCCAGTCGCTTGGCCGCCTGGGTCGTGCGATTTGACGCCGTTAGACTATTTCCTGTAGGGCTACATCAAGTCTATGCCAACAAGCCAGCGACGATTGATGAACTTCATACGAATATCGAACGTGAAATTGCAGAAGTATCGGCCGATTTATGCTTGAAAACCGTCGAAAATTGGGTTCAGCGTTTGGACCTCTGCAAACGTGCCCGTAGTGATGGCCATGCAAACGAAATCGAGTTCCATACATAATGGCGTCAAACGTACTTTCACAGGAATAAAGAATTTCATTGATATCCAAAACCGTTTTTGTTTTATTAAAAAAAAAAACTTTTGTAGCGCTCTTATTAAAAAAACCTTTATAAAACATCTTGTCTAAGTCTGTTGCTTATAACAATCCACATCGGAATAATTGATATTTCTGCTCGCTATTACACGGACCATAGTAGATGTCACAGTACGAAAGTGACAACACCTTAGTTCTTTCCCCTTTTGCGAAAGTCTGACAAACATTCAAGAATATCATGAGAAACTTCTCAAATTCAGTTTTAAACTTCTTTGTGACAAAATAATAACTTTGCCCACACAAACGTAGGGAGAATCGCTGTTCGAGGCCTTCTATGGCCCGTTTATGTCATATATTTCTATTTCATTAAGCATACGTAACTAAGGCTCTTAGAACCATTAACCGAATAAATTATTTAAATTAATGAAAATGCAAAAAAAACTTTATGCCGTCTCCAGTGTTTAAGGAATAACCGCACCCAAAGGTCTACTTGGTGGCTCTACAGGTTTTGTCCAGTACCAATCCATTGCATCGATACATATTTTTTGAGGGTCAAAGAACAAAGTTGACAGTGGACATCTTTCCGCCGATGCTGGATAATTCAAAGCATTGCACATCCAATATTCAGTCGGATCCCAATTGTTCCGATATTTTTGGACTTTTATTTCTTCAACAGTTTGACAACCAGGTTCCCCATCATGGTCTATTGTCGTTTCCATACCAATAGCCATGGTCTGTGTTACAAAAAGAAGTGCAAGTCCTAAATCGCCAAAAAAATTTTTAAGCACAAATAATCCTGTCAGGTTATGGTCTCAAGCTCTTACCAAGAGTTCTCATTTCTGGTTCAATTGGTTGATGAAACAATAATAACTGTTGTATATAGATGAATGGTTTGGATATTTATAGTCTTGACAGTATCATTCCATTTAATACCAAAAAACTGATAACATAGTTTTGCAGGCTTAGAGCCGATTGATTAGTTCAAGAAGTAGCTAAGTCCCTTAGTATACTTTAGACGAGTGGGTTATCGATATATTGTAGTAGGTTAAGTAGTAATTAATCGGAAATGGGGTTTTTAAAACAATAAAGATTTTATGGTGTCAGTAGATAATGATCTCGTTTTGGTTCTTTTATGTGTTCACCGCATGTTATCGAAGAAATACTCAGACCAGCAAGATCAACCATAGAGCACGTAAGCTCAGTTGGGGCAAGACTTTGTAGTATAGCACTTGAATACAATTTTCGTTCCTTTGCATGATTGATGGATGTGATAACCTTGATGAGATCTAGGCATACCTTTTCACATCTTCTAACTTTTATTAAAAGGGTGGGCCTCAAATGGTGGGTGTCAGTCAAATGGAAGGCAATATGATTGCATGAAAACCCTTGAGCTTTCACATGGTTGATGGCCTGCCAACTCTGACTCTCAGCTTTTTCGGGTCGCCCGCTGAGTGACTAGTACCTTGACAGAGAAGAGGGTTTAAATCCCTGTCCAAAGTCTTGAGGACAGCAACTGATGGCAGTAGCAGTAGTGATTTTGTTGTTGAAGAACATACTTACTTTCTTAAGTGGCTCTATAGTCCGGAACGAACCTTGGCCTCAACCAACATGCCTTTCCAATCGCGGTGCTTAGCTACCTGCCTTCAGTTGCGCACTCCAAGTTGGTTGAGGTCGGTTTCTACTTGTGCGCCACTTAAGCCGAGATCTTCCTCTACTGCATCCGACGTCTGGCTGGGAATCGAAGACTCTGAGAGCCGGAGTATTGGTGTCCATTCGTTTTACGTGTCCTGGCCATCCTAAACGTCCAATGTGGAGTTTCTTGACCAGGGCCATGTCGCTGTACAGCTCGTATAGTTCTTGGTTGAATCTTCGTCTCCATAGCCCGTCAACGCAAATGGGACTGAAAATTTTTCGAAGAATTTTCCTCTCAAATCGACCAAGGATTTCTACATCCGCTTTTGAGACGGTCCATGCTTCAGCGCCGTAGAGCAGGACTGGGATGGGTCTTATACAGGATCTCCTTAGTAGTTCGAGTGGGAGCCTTACTACTGAATTGCCTTCTTAGCCCGAATAAACAGCGGTTGGCAACAGTAATTCTTCGTTTAATTTCTGACGAGATGTTGTTGCCAGAGTTAATAGCGGAGTCGAGAGTTCCGTACAACCAGAAAGTTATATCTGTCAATGGTGAGGTTCTGTCCAATTCGTCGATGTTGTGTGTCCTTTCGTTTTGACAGCAATTACTTCGTCTTGCCCTCATTTACTGCAAAACCAATTTATGCCGCTTCCTTCGCTATGCTAGAAAACGTGGCTATGACATAACGTTGGATCCCTCCAATGATTTCAATATCGTCGGCGTATGCCAGTAGTTGTACCGATTTTTGGAAAACCGTGCCTCTGGTGTTGACTCGTGAGTCTTGCACAATCCTCGCAAGAATCAAATTGAAGAATTCACGTGACAGAACATCGCGGTATACCAAAACTAGACATGGCTCCGTATAGTTGGACTCTATAAATACTGTCGTATGCGGCTTTGAAATCGGTGAATAGGTGGTGGGTATCGATTTGGACTTCTTGGGTTCTTTCCAGGATCGGCCGAAGTGTGACAATTTGATCGGTTGTGGACTTTCCTGGCCTAAGACCACACTGATAAGGGCCGATCAGGTTGTTGGTTTCAGGCGTTCACATATTACGAAAAATAGGATCTTGTAGGCGATGTTGCGGAGACTTATGCCTCTGTAGTTCGCGCAGTTTAGAGGGTCTCCTTTCTTGTGGATAGGGCAAACGAAGAACGTAAAGAACATGCTAAATGAAAAAAAGGCAACGACGTTTGTCCTGGAATGTGCGAACATTAAACAGAGAGGTGCAGGCAAACCACTCGCGGAAACCATAAGCAGCAAGAAAGCAGACATTACTGCAATCCAGGATTAAAAACTGTGACATCTACTATTCTATTATTCGTTAAGTTTCAGACTTTGCCAAGAAGGTTTATGTTGTCAAAGCATTAGCGAATACAAAACATCAAAGCGCCATTCGCTATACCAGTCTACCCAGAAAAGATATCCATGTTATGATGACATTTGGATGTATCAAAAAATAAATGACATAAGAGGCACATCAAGGCGCTGCAACTCAGAACATAACCCGCTCTTGAATATCCGTTAATTTTACAAAAAGCTAAAAAACATGCAGCTGGATTTAAAGAGTCTCAATGAAATAACAATGGCAACCTTGTCACTGACGCCGAGGAATTGTAGATATTTAGGCAGCATTTCCAGCAGCTGTTGAATGGGCTAAATGTAGAGAGATTGAAAGGGCAAGGAACTAGCCCACCTTCAGTCAATGAAGACGTTATGCTCCCTCCCAGCATTGAATAAGTAAGTCTATCCATCAAAAAGCTGAAGAACAAAGGCAGTCGTTTCTCATGGATTACCAACAGAATTTTCGAAATACGAAGATGCTGCCATATAAGTGTGCATGCACCAAACCATCTGCAAAGTCTGGATATACAAGGTGGGCCAAAAGAAATAATCCGATGTTGTTTGGCCTTCAGAATATCGATGCTGTTTGGCCTTCAGAATATCGATTGTGGCTCGCGCCGTGTGTGCCGTTGCTCCGTCCTGTTGGAAGCACATTTGCTCCAGTCCTAATTCGTCTGATTGCGGCAGAAAACTCGGCAAACATGGCCCTGTAGCGTGCACCGTCCACTGTTGTCGTTTGACCAGCGGTGTTCTTGAAAAAATGGCCAGATTACTCCTCCAGCGTGAACATTGCTTGGGCGTAGGTTACACGCGTTCGGCGGTCGACTTGCAGCAGCTTATGGATCGCCTGGACTTTGTACGAGAACAGGCGCAAGACTTTGACCAAAACTCGCATTTGGGAAGACCGGATGATAGCTAACTGCGAGGTACGGCGTCTGGTCGATTTTCCCGGCGACAACACGACATCCTCGGCAACAGCTGCGATATTCTCGGCACAACGGGCGCTCAGAGGCTGGCCAGTCTTCGCAACGTGTCATGTGCTCCCATACTCTTCAAGGTTGGTGGCCAAACGGCGCAGTGTTTGCGCATTCGGTCTCGGACGGCCGGGGAATCGGCGACGGAATTCGAGCTGCGCTAACACTACAGACGAATCGTTACGCAAAACAATTGACACGATTATTCCACGTTCTTGGTGTATCGCTCCATGGCTTGTTCACGTGTGTTCTACATCTGTTTAGTCCACAAATGTCAAAACAGATTTGACATTGGTGGTCATTTGCAAAAACAAGAGCATCTTCCAACAGGGTGATCACTTTTGGCCCAACAGTTACAAGAGTGTGCCCGATGACAGGAATATAAACTTCATATGTCCCATCTAAAAAAAAGTAGACCCCAATGTATTGCACCAATTACCAAGGGAAATCTCTATTAAATGTCGCATAAATTATCCCATCCCACATACTGTGTGAACCTTTCTCTAAAACACAAATTGGCACGTACGAGTGTGATTTCCAGATCGGCAGATCGACTATAGACCAAATGCTCACCAGGCAAATCGAGAAAAATCCACATTCTATCGATTTCAAGGCCGCGTATGATAAAATCGCCTAGAGCTTGATAAAGTCGTGGTGAATTCGGAGTATCATCAAAACTGATACAGATGGTTCGTAACACTTGAGGACATACTAAGCAACGTTTGGTTTGGAAGCAGCCTATCTTAACTTTTCCCAACATGAGACGCGCTATCATGTGATTTCTTCAGTCTCTTGCTGGTAGATAGTGCATAGAGCAGGAGTAAATACGGAAGGCACCATCTTCAACAAATCCATCCAGTACGTGGACGATATCGACATCATTGGTCGCTCCCATCATGCCGTTGTAAATAGAAGCATTTACGACCATTGAAGCAAAATTCGTTGGTCATATAGTTAACGAGGACAAGACAGAGTATAAACCATCAACACACATGGTACTGTCGACGCAATGTCCTTCTTGATAGCAACATTTTAAAAAGATCATCTACCTCCGAGTCAACACCAAAGTTGAGGTGCGAAGAGGACTGACCCCGGGAAGCCGATGCTATTTCGGTTTAGCGACACAAATAGGATGAAATGAACTCGAAATTTATATGTCCGAATTCTACCTCTACTACATTATCACGCGCGCCGAGTGCTGGACAACATGCAGGAAAAACGAACAAATATTCCACACTTACGGATATTAGGCACTTCGTCGAAATTTGTTAGTCCTGTAAGCGAATTGAGGAGAAGATTAAATTGCGAACTTTATGAGTTGAACCAAGATGTGGATGTATTTAGTACAAATGGTTCAAAAACGTCGACTCACGACCAAATCGAGCGAATGAACAGTAGTGCTCCAGCCGTCGAATACCAGACTTCAAGATCGAGGAGGCGGGAAAGGCCGAATCTACGGTTTCAAGATGAAACGATAGTGGATGCTAGAGCGCTTAAACTGAACAGCTGAAAGCAAGGTTCCCAGGATGGAAGAGGATGGAAGGCTGCCTTGTCTAATGTAGGTTGGAAGTACGTTAGGCAAGTAAACAAGTTATGAAAGTTTTGTTGCTTTGGAAACCATTGGTGGTGTTGTACGACTGGGTCGTACGTTTGCTCCTTTTCCTCGATTTTTTTTTTAGGGAAAAACTTGATATGAAGATTAGTTTTGAATGTCAACATAAATCGAAATTTTTAGAGCCCTTTTTGAGAATCACTAACATTACCAAAACCGTTGTATGTGAGATTGTTTTTTGATCCTTAATGGTGATTTCAAATACCTACCCAAGAAACTCGTATATAAAATTCGAAAAGTAGATCCTTCCAGTCATTTAGCCTCCAGTTGGACTCACAGACCAACAGTCAAACAGATGGACAGAATTGCGGACTTAATCGTAGGTTTGGTTTTGTTAGGATTCATTGAAATCTCGAATTCGATGTTTTTTCGCAGAACCAATATGTACTTGCTCCATTAGGAATACAAAACAAACAACACAATGAAAATTATTTATCAACCTGGGTTAAGGCCAATGGAACACAAGTATTTACATGTGAAGGTATCTGCAGTAGATGTCCTCAAAACTCATGGTTGGTGTTTTTAATTACCACATCCTTGTGGGACATTTTTTGGAAAATCGCGTGGGCTCTCTTCTACAAAGTTGTCTGCTATTCATTGCTTGTAGCGCATGAGATGTGCAGCATGAACGTCATGTTCGAAATAAAAACACATGCAGCAGTTTTGTTGTTGGAGCCTTGTAATTGCATGTTAGTCAAACAAATTGGAGAACATGAAATCCGCATTTTCGCATTGCATCTAATGACTGGTAGATATTTTTAATTAAATTTTAAGAATGAGAACTATAGTTGGTATCGTTAAATGATCGCCTAGCGCATCGTGCTTGCGCTGATTAGAAAAGACAATAAACCTTTAAGGTCCAGACATTTTATAATTCTGATACTTAAAGCTGTGTTTTCGCATGATATTTTTTTAGTGTAGGATTATTAAATTACTGCAAATCAAGATATACATGAAATGCACGAAGGACATTACAGTCAAGAGTTTTGATGCCACTCAAAGTAGCATCGGTTTTCAAAAGTCTTCGGCGTTCCTCCATTAGGGTATCATTTGTGAGGTTTTTCTGTTCCAGCACGAGATTGAAGATAACGCATGGTAAGGCATTTCCTTGCCTAAACATGTTTGGAAAAGCTTAGATGAATTGCTTCAAAGTGAGCGTTAAGTGTCCTCTAGCGGTTGTATCTTGTGGCAGTAAAGTTGATGAAAATATCATGATTCTGGACTTGAAAAATCGTTGGTCTCTTCCAGAATTTGACTGGGCGGAAAAATTGATTCAATGGACTAATCCATTACCTTGTTGTTTTTTCCTTGTTTGAGTTCAGTTGTGGCTCTAAATGTATACCCACTGCAATAAGGCAGTGCTTTTGTAAATTTTATTTCGCTTCTTTTAGGTTTCTCTGCTAAAATCTAAGGTTGCCGTCAAATATATGACCGTCTTCGTCCTTCAATTTTTTCTAGACACACACTAGGTCTATATTCGAGATTCTCAGATGCGTAGGTAATTAGCGTACCTACTGGACGCTAAAAGAGAAAATGCTCCAGACCTCATCAAAATCAACACACACAATGACACAAAATACATATTTCGTCGCAACTGCCCAAGAGCAATCACAGCATTCTTGCATGTTGTTGTTCGTCTTCGTCGCACATTTGTTCTGTCCATGCTTGTCCACCTACCAATTCAATTTGCTGATCTGCATGCTTTTGATTCAATGCAGAGGGCTCTCTCATGCTTGTTTGCCTGCCGTTGTCACACCAAGCTAGACTTCCCCTACCGTAGGCTTTTGGTGTCCAAATTTCGTTTCATGTTTGTTTGAGCTCAAAGAAGTTTCACTTCGAAAAAAAAACCTGAAGAGGATCCTCGACTTAAGACTAAAATGCTTAATGATCCCGTTAGAAGGACATGGAAGCTAATGGATTGTATCCATGGTAAAATCTAAAATTATTTCTTGTACAATTCTTGTTGTTTCGTGGTGCAGACCCCTGATCTCCATCGGAACTCGTTATACAATCTCAGCCTAAAATTATAATCAGAAAGCTCTACTCGTCTGCCCTCAGTTCGCGAGCGCTCAGCTTTCTTACCCTACAAACAACATTAAAATCCAAAATTTCGAAAAGGGTTATTACAGAGGGTATATCTGGGTGTACCATGTCAAGAGTTATGATAACTTGACAAGAACACAAAACCTCAGACATATCACAGATACCGAAATGAGATAAGCTGGGGTTAGCTATAAAGTTATGTAGTTGACACTTCAAATCGGATGTCCCATCGTCGATCAAGACTTAACCGGGTGTCTAGGACGCCAGACCCCATCACCAGATACAGAGAGGAGGTATCACGACAGCCCCATCGTCGATGACGGTGCAAGAAGACACATAAATCTCACAACGCTAACTGTCGAGGCTGTAAAGAGACGAATGCCTATCCCTTTCAAGAGTAAGATACCTTCCTTCGACAACCCTTGCGGATTTTCTGATTTACGCATCAAAGATCAGATGGCCTTCGTAAGCTGCACTGGTAGTATATAATTAACCATACATCAACCAGATACAACAACGACCGCTCGAGTCTTGGCTAACAAAACGGAACACCTTAGTGGTAATTATGTTTCGTGTCATACAAACATCCAAATTTACTAAAAGCACCTTTAAGCAATCGTTTAGGTCAGGGGTTGAAGGTCCATTTAATTACCTTCAAGGGTAGTCGATAAATCGACAGTCAAAGTCTAGACCAAATCCACTAAAGGATCTCTACCACAAAACCATTCACCAGATATGTCTCGTCCTTGTAGTATTTGACTGGGAATAAATTAATTATACAAATAACTTTCCCACATGCACTTAAGCTCAAGTAATCCCATTCACATCATAAGCATCTCAGCTGCCTTTGAGATGCTTTCACCTAAACCGGTGGCCTTCTGTGCAGACCTGCACCGAACATCTCAATTATATCAATTCCATGGAAAACCCATATCGGTATGTATGAATGAATGAATGCAATCTAAAGGATATGCCTTATTCCCAACCATGAACCACTGAACCGGCTTCGAATTCCTTTAGAGTTAAATAATATTTCATTCGTCTATTCAAATAAATCGTTCCCAACCACCACTGTTGGTGGTGGTGTTCGAGCTCTTGGTGGTAGTGTTGCTTCTATCACAGTACCGGGTCGTAACATATAACCGAATAAATCGCAGAGAAAATAAAAGTGTTGAATGCAAAAACCTTTCAATGGTTCCAAATAGAAAATTCGCCTTACAAATATAAAATCTCACAAATAGAAAAGTCAAGTCGATGGGAAGAATGTCCTCGAAGCTGGAAGGGAAGTAAAATCTATGCCAAGGAACTCCCTCTCCAGCTTTTTCCGATATCGGTAGAAAAGAGGTTAATCACTCATTTGCATCCGAAGCTTACTTATTTAACCCCATTCGCCCTCTCCCCCATATGCATTGAGTAAATCGTTCTACCATCAAGGACTTGCACACAAAAAGGAGGAAATACGTAAATGCTGCAACATTATTCACATCCTTTCAGGTTTCAATTTCAGTTCGAATGCACTGTGAAGATGTTGTAGCTAGCTGAGTCGATGTGTGGTGCATGTTTGGGAGTACATTATTTTTTTTCTTCTGTGATTCAGGACTTTAGGATATTTTGAGAAATGCATTAGCTACCGATTTTTGGAGCTGACAAATTGTTACCTAGAAGGTAATGGGAAATTTTTATGGACTTAGTGGTAAGTGAGTTTTATTTTGTAAGCCTGTTGAGTGTGGGTAGGGCTTAAGTGCTTAAATGGTAGTAAGTTCTCTCAACATTACCTGATTGTACTCTACCAAAGTGATTTCTGGGAAAAGACTAAATGGATACCCATCACCAATTCATCTATATGATTAGCGACAGACTTTCGGCTTTTCATGATGAACATGCGCCTTAACCAACATGCCTCTCCAATCAGACAAGTCCTGTCTCCAGTTGAATACGAAATACTAGTTGACGTCAGTTTCTAGTGGGGGCAAGGAACCAACGACTATGCGAGCCAGAATTATGGTATTAAGTCACTCTACATATCAAAGCAGTCTTAAATACCCAATACTTGTCCAGGTGTATGGCGCTGTTTAGCTGCTTAAGTTCTTGGCAGAGCCATGGTCTCCATAACCGGTCCACACAAAAAGGCAATCGATTTTTCGCTGAAAACGACCAACGATTTCTTCACCCGCTTTCGATGCGGTTCACGCTTCGGCGCCGTAGAGTAGGACTGGAATACTTAGGGTCTTGTATAGGAGCTCCCTAGTATGGTTACTATACTATACGCACGAATTTGGGCGGTATACGGTATTTGGACTTAGTGGCACGATGGTTAGTGTGATAAACTGCCGCGCAGAGGGTCTGGGTTCGATTCCCAGCAGTAGCAACACTTAAATGATTTTTCACTGGCCCTCCTCGCGTGATGATCTGAAAAATCATCCGAGTAGTATCAATTGTCATGAAAAGCATAACTCAATTTAGCCGTTCGGATTCGGCATTAAAACAGGAGGTCCGACCATCGTGCAAAGAAGTACACACGCACACCTTAATGGTTGTGAGAAAAATGCTAGGCCCTATGTACTTACGAGCCTGTTGCGCTGTAGATTTTTTTTTTATACCATTATTAGACACGGTTCTGTATAGTCGATGATCGATGAAAAGGTGGTGGATATCGATTTTTTCGGTTTCTTTTTTCCTAGATTTCCAGATTTCCTAGACATCCCTGGCCTAAAACCACACTGGTAAGGGCCAATTAAGTTGTTGGTAAACGTTTTCAGACGTTCACATATTAAAAAAAGATAGGATTTTGTAGGCTATTTTGCGGAGACATATGATTCTGTAGTACAGAGGATATCGTTTTTTTGTTAATCAGGTCAATGATGCTGAGGTTCCATTCTTAAGGCCTTATTCATCCGACCTAATTTTGCTAATGAGTTAGTTGCTTATGAGTTAGTTGCTTACCAAATCAGCTTTATAAAGCCGTCATTTCTGACAGCCTTCTTAAGCTTATTTTTAGAAATTGTTATCCTCATTTCACTTAGGTCGGGTGGTTGGTAGTTTTACGCTGTGGTCCCCTAAATTGAATGGTTCGTTCTGTTGGACAGGCTTCAGAAGTCTGTGTCGCTTAGAAAAGGCCGTTTCGCAGCTAGGGTTTTTTAATGTTTATCTCGACAATATTCAGCTCGGTCTTATATCCCTGCCGTTTAACATTTTGGTAAATCTTACGAACAAAATTGCTGGAGTGGCACCTATATATGCCTTCGATCGCGCACTTTCTTTCTCCTTTCTTCTTTCACTTTTGGTTTCATTCCAAGAAACCGGTGTTCTTCCAACATTTTTGCCTATAAAACTCGATTGCTGCTTGAGTATGTCTCTTCTTGGCTGCCAGCAAATACCGGCATTCTTAATCAAACCAAAGGTTTCTCGTTGGTCGGCTCGAGAAACCTTGCATATCTTTGGCATGTTGTTAATCAAGAGGTTATAGGGTACGTGTTCTGCAAACGACTTGAGAGTCTCTTGCGATTGCAGTATTTCGACATTCAATTTGTTCGCAGTATTTCTTTTTTTGTTGTGGTGTGGTGGATATCCGCATTCTTACCTCGTCTGTAAGAAACAAGTGGTCCGAGTCGATGCTAACCCCTCGGAATGTTCAATCATCTAAAATACTGGATACTTGCCTCTTGTCTGTCACAATGTGTTCCATAATATTGAACGTTCGATGATTTGGAGTCCTTACGGAGATGAGAAAACCGTGTGATGGTTATAGTTGCATTTTGTTACGCAGCGAAGACAACTACCCTAATCCCGTTCTTTGAAGTGGTGACATGTATTCTTTGACACGCATTCTGACTACGTAAGAAGTCTTCTTTTCCTACATTTGGTTTATAATCTTTCAACACGATTTTGACATCGTACTTCAGTAGTCCATCTAATTATGTCAAGAAGTTGTAGAAGCAGTCTTTCGTAATATCATATCCTCCACCTGATCGTATGCGCATATAAGGCTTATTTCTCTCGAATTTGGCATTGATGTGGATTGTTGCAATGCGTTCGCTAATGCCTTCAAGCATAAGACTTCTTGCTTATGGCTGTCGCTTACTACAAATTCGAATCCGTAAAGTCAATGTTTCTGCTCACTATAATACGGGCCATAGTAGATTTCAAGGTTTTTCATACCTTTTTTTTGGCCGACTCATTTTTTTTCCATATATCATGGATGGCAGAAATTTCTGCTTTCTAGCAGCTTAGAATTTCCGTTGGTTGTTCGGGTTATGGTACGTGTTCGTGTCGTATTTAAGTGTCTCCATGAGCTGAAACTGCGTTCCTTGTTCGTCGTTGAAATGCAAGGAGTGTGTTCATGTTTTCCCTATAATTTCGAGATGATTTCGTAAATCTAGCTACAAAACATAAGTTATAAAACATTTCTAATAAAGAGAGAAAAATATCAGCCAAATGGGCCCCAGGACCTCGGCGCACACCTCCATTCGATGGTCCAAATTTTCGATGACACTGAGGCATAATTGAGGTTCTATGCTGTTAATATGTCGAATTAGCTTATCTTTTAGATCTTGAATTGTTGCTGGCTTATCGACGTACACCATTTCTTTCAAATCACCCCAAAGAAAGAAGTCCAACGGTGTCAAATCACATGATCTTGGCGGCCAATTGACATCGCCACAACGTGAGATAACACCGCCATTGAATTTCTTGCACAAAAGAGTCATTCTTTCGTTAGCTGTGTGGCAAGTGGCATGGTCCTGTTGAATCCAAATATTGCCCACATCCATATCTTCCAAACTAGGACTATAAAAAGATCGTTATCATCTCACGATAGCGAACACCATTCGCAGAAAAATACGGCCGGTGATGCCGCCAGCTCATAAGCCGCACCAAACAATCATTCTTTGTGGGTGCATTGGTTTTTCGACAATCACTCTTGGATTATCATTCGCCCAAATGAGGCAATTCTGCTTATTGACGAGTCCACTGAGGTAAATATGTGCCTCATCACTGAAGGTGATTTCCTTCAAAAATTGATCATTCACTGATGCTTTTTGCTTCCAAGAGGCTTTAGTTCTTGAGTCGATTGCACCTTGAAAGCGTGTAAATGCAAGTCTTTATGCATAATGTTCATCAACGACGAGCGCGATAGGTGCAATTGTTGGGCACGACGACGAGTTAAGATGGACGGCTCTTCAGCCACACTATCGCTAACAGCAGCAAAATTTTCTGCAGTACGAGCTGTACGAGCATGCACTATTGTTTTCACATCTCCTACAGACCCGGTTTGCTCAAGTTTTTGCATGGTTTTTCCGATTGTACGCACAGTTGGACGATTAAATTGACCGAAAAAATCACGAAGTGCACGATATGCATTTTGATTTGAACGCCCATTTTCACAATAAGCCTGAATAACTTAAACGCGAAATTAATTCTAAAATTGAGAAATCTCAAATAAATTGCAGAAAAAAACTTGACGTTTAGGTATGGTTCATATTCAGCATCGGCCCTTAAAGCTTAACCACCCGCTATTAGTTTTAGTACAAGATTAATCTGCCGATAAATCCAGATTTGCAAAATTGGTCTGAGATAAAAAAAATCAATTTGTTTGTCACTGTCACTGTCAAAATCGGTCTTTGGACAGATCTAGATAACAAAAACAATGGAAAACACCATTACCGAACAAAACTTTGCCTGGTGAATTGGAAGTCATTATTGTGCTATAGGAAGTCATAACACTCAAAGGATAATTGACAGAAAGAAAGTCTTCTCTAATACCGGTAGTGTTCAAAACTTCAAAACGTGTATTCAATGTAAAAACAAAATAAGCAATGCCACCATGAGATACTTCGAATCCCAGCTGCCCTCGTTAAGCCTCATTATACACATTTTTCGCGCAACAATCTCGTTAGGAACCAGAGCCTAAAATTTAGGTGTGCTTTTGACTTTTTTTCATGGTTTCGTTACTGAATGGTTGAACCAATTTCTTTTTTTAACTAAGATTGTCATTGGCTGAAGAAGTAAGAATATCCGCATGACCTTATCTTTGTGTGACTAGTAAACGCCAGATGATTCACGATTTCACGGATAGCACTTGTCATCCCAGTTTTGAGTTGAGTTTGGTAAATCATTTCTCAAAATAAATTCCTGAACTTGAACTTGGTCATCTGAATGACAGGGCTAGATATCTAACAAATTTCTTGTGATTGCGATTACTATATATATAATGATCACTTCGGCAGTTGATGACTGGATGAATAGATGTTGATAACTCACCCGGATCTTTGTGTTGCCGTTATATGCCAACGCCTGAAACCGTTTACTAACAATCTGATCGCCCCTTATCAGTGTGGTCTTAGGCCACGAAAGTCCACAACCGATCAAATTTTCACACTTCGGCAGATCAGGGAAAAAACCCAAGTAGTCCAAATCGATACCCACCACCTAATCATCGATTTCAAAGCCGCATACGACAGCACTTATAGAGACGAACTATACAGAGCCATGTCTAGTTTGGTATACCGTCCAAACTCGTCCGTTTGTGTAGGATGACGATGGAGAATTCTCGCTACTCCATCAGGGTCGGAAACGACCTCACCGACACATTCAATACCAAAAAAGGATTTAGGCAAGGCCATGCGCTGTCATGTGACTTCTTTAGTTTGACTCTTGAGAGGATTGTGAAAAACTCACGAGCCAACACCAGAGGTACAATTTTCCAAAAATCGGTACAACTTCTAGCATACGCCGATGATATCGACGACATTAGTCGGACCCAACGTGATGTCATAGCCACGCTTGGTAGTATAGAGAAGGAAGCGGCAAAAATGGGATTAGCAGTAAACGGGGGCAAAACGAAGTATATGCTGTCAACACGAAAGGACACACACCATCGACGAATTGGACAGAACGTCACCAATGACAGGTATAACTTTGAGGTAGTACGGGACTTTGTCTATCTCCGCTCCGCTATTACCTCTGACAGAAATTAAACGTAGAATTACTCTTGCCAACCGCTGTTTCTTCGGGCTAAGAAGGCAATTCAGTAGTAAAGCCCTCACTCGACCTACTAAGGAGATCCTATATAAGACCCTGATCATCCTAGTCCTGCTCTACGGAGCTGAAGAATGGACCATCTTAAAACCGAATCTTGGTCGATTCGAGAGTAAAATTCTTCGAAAAATCTTCGATCCCGTTTGCGTTGAGACGCAGATTTAACCAAGAACTATACGAGCTGTACAGCGACATGCCCCTTGTCAAAAAACTCCGCATTGGACGTTTAAGATGGGTAGGACATGTAGAACGAATGGACACCAATACTCCGGCTCGCAGAGTCTTCTATTCCCAGCCAGACATCGGATGCAGTAGAGGAAGACCTCGCCTTAAGTGGCGAGCACAAGAAGTGCGCAACTGGAGGCAGTTAGCTAAGGACCGGAGAGGCATGTTAGTTGAGGTTCATTCCGGTCTGTAGCGCCACTTAAAGAAGAAGAAGAACACAAATGACCATGGTCGAGTATCATTTTCGCACCACAATAGGTGTGAGGTGGTCATATGGATGACTACGTTAAATGATGAATGGATGACTAGCGATTACCCGAAATGACCATATTTGCTATTAAAATAGTTCATGACGGTGACTTAATGCCAAAATCAGTATTGCGGATCTATTTGTCACTGGTAAGCACAAATAATTTACGCAGTTCAATTCATTAATGGTAATCGTATCATCGTCAAATAAATCCCGATTACAAGAGAGACTCTCGGTTATCTGGCTGACCAACGAATGACTTCATCTGGATAATTTTTTTTTTTTTTTTTTCATGAAAAACAACTAACCAAATATCCAACAATAGCAACATGCCTTACAGACATTCCAATTCATGGTGCGAATATTTACTCTCCGAATTTCAAAACCCAAGTATGTATGTGGTTGGTTTCTTATTATAAAGTATTTGAACACCCCTCAACTTGTCGATTCTGTTGGAAAGTTCAAACACTAAAAAATAAAATTCGACATGTGCTTGTCAAAACCACACCGACAAGCACACGCTCAAGAACCTCCATACCACCCAAACCCACACATCCGCAAAATCAATAAAAATAATAACGACCCAAGATAAAAGGAGAAGAAGGCAAATATGAAAGTTTTCCTCAAATATTTTCATGAGAAAAATTCCAAACAAGGATGAGGAGGAGTGCATCTCAAGTTTTTTTTACTCGGCTTCCTCTTATCGTGGAATTTTCATAGCATATGTGAGTTCGTTCTTTTATTTTCATCCTTGTGTTTGTTGTTGTTTTCATTCAGTAGTTCTTCGAAGAAGGTTCGTATTCTTGGAGTTTTTCTTAACAGTTTCTCTCACATATTTGTGTTAGTTTCGTCCTTATTGTTGTCATAAAGTTCTACCATATGTTATCCTATAAGAGTTTAACTTTTTAATATTTGATATACAAGACGACGTTTGTATGGTACGTGCAATTTTGTTGTTTGGTATGTGCCCTTTCAACTGGAGGGATGAATTGAACATCCTTTTGATTTAGGAAGGTTTTCTTTGAAGTACTAGTTGCAGATGGACGATGTTGATCGAGTTGTCTATGATAAATTGACACATGACTTAATATTCTTATTTTGGTAAAAAAAATGTTATTTGCAATCGGTTTGTGATTTGGCAGCACTGCTAGTGATACACGTTACTGGGTCAAGTATTTGCTCGAACATCCGATACATATTCGATTTCAAACTAAAAAAAGGCTTTTGTTAAACGTTCCATTATCGGGAATGTAAAGATCCGCTTCCCGCTGACGTTGAAGTAGTAAAAGTAGATGACGTATGGTAAATTGAATTTTGAAGTCGCGAAAATGGTGTTTACAATGCGACAATTGTTGGCGCAATTTTAAACGAATTACCGTAATTTCGAACAAATAATTCCAAGAGCGTGCAATGATAGCCAGTCGCAAATTTCGGCTCAGCGGACGTTATTGACATTCAAACTGATGGAGGACCATCGAAGAACGTAATTCACCTCTGGAGCAGCGTATGGTTTGATTTTCGGGCCTGACTCTGTAACATCTGCAATGATGGCATTCTTCGCATGGAAATGCCACAAGAAACCCTCCTGGTGGGTTATGCAGATGAAATTGCAGCGATGATACATAATGACAATCGATATCGAAAGTGAAAGTGAGTAAGGTACTGGAAAGATGAATATGGCTTCAACCCCGCTAAGGAAAAAACCGAGATAGCCTTTCTGACGGAGAAAACGATCACGAATTCCAAAACCAAAACCAAACCAGTAACAAGAAAAATAAAGAACGCGTCGGAAATAGCGTCGAACGTGACCGCGTCAGCGAGTAAGGTGATGGCAAATATAGGGCCTCCTATGTTCGCCATTAGGTTACTGATGTCAATGACATCTTCAACTACAAATAAAATAAAAATACAAATTCTTGGCGCAACAGGTTCACTAGTACCCAGGGCCGAGCTTTCTCACAACCATTCATGGGTGCGTGTGTACTTCTTGCACTGTTTTGTCATAAATTGTCAGATCATGACGAGAGGAGGGACAGTGAAAAATCATTTAGGTGCTGTTACGGCTGGATATCGAACCCAGACCTCCTGCGCGGCAGTTTATCGCACTAAACATCGCGCCACTGAGCCCTTCCATCCTCATCTGCGGATGTAAGAAAAGTTCAGAAGGTTCAGAGACATGGAGCATATATAACAGACGTAGGAGGAACGCTAAAACTCGGAAAGCAGAGTATGATGAACAGCGAGGCTGTCTGCGCGATTCGGAATTCCAATAAAACGGCAAAACGAACAGCAAAGCCTGCTGGTAAGGGATCTCCCAAGAAGACGACGTGCATAATATCTAATTCGCCTACAGCAGATGGAAAACCGAAAGATGAGAACTAGAGAGAAATATCGGTGGCATCGTGCCAGACAACATAGCCATAAAGATGACTTCCAGTGAGAAAAAGTGGATCCAAATCTGCACCTACGCCAAATATATTGTCAGATGAAAGAAAAGAGAAGAAGAGCAATCCCGACAGAAGTATAGCGAACAACTGTACCGGGCAGGTTGGTCAGAAACCGAAGGGCCGGAGATAGTTTTTAGATGACGTATACCTTGCACAAAGGTGAGTCAGGGTGACCAAACCAAAAAAAAAAAAAAAACAGCTCCTTCGCCCTTATGGTGCAAAAAATAATTTCTTCTCCCTCCAGCAGTGGAAACAAAAAAACATGATCCGCTGTACATATCGTTGAATATCCCTCGGAATATCCTGTCCCATTCCCTTCTTAAATTAAACATCCCCAAAAAGTGGGCGTGGTTTAGAACGTTATGATGATGGTACTCAGAAAGTCACACTGTCATCATATATTGCTCAGACAGTTGATCTAAATCCTTTTTGGTTCGATAAAAAAACAAAGTTTTTCTGTTGCATATGCTATGGAGGTAGGGTCTACTTAAAAGCCGCTAAAAAGTAGAGGTGGGTTAAAGTGATACATAGGCGAAATACATCTTACATTATCTTCAAAGTATTTGCGTCCATTTTTATTCGATTTCTGTTAAACTTTTGTCAAAAAAAACTTTTTTTTTTTGTTAAAACGCCCTGTGTAGCGATACTAGTTAGCTCTGCAATGATACTTGTTAAAGGGAAATTCCTTCCCAATATCAGTGAACTGCTCGAACATGCATTGAAATCTCTCATGGAACGGACAAACCAATGCGGGCTTGGCATCAACCAAAAAAAAAATCAGAATTCGCTACCCTCGAATTATACTGTTGCGTAAAATAGTTGGGTGTTATCCTTGACACAGAACTAAAATGGAAGCTAAACGTATGCGAAGTCATAAAAAACCAAGTATTCGAAAAAAAAACTGCGGTCCAAGCCCCCCCATTTAACTTTATGGGTGTATACATGTATTGTGAGACCTATATTAACATATGGAGGACTTGTCTGGTGGTAATCCTTAAATAAAACGCCAGGGAACTTCCCAGCTCCAAATCGGTCGAAGTAAGAGATGAACTATGGAGATTTCACAATAGCGAGATCCCTACTTTATTGACATTTTCTGAGTGGTTAAAAGCTGACGAACTGACAGATGAACAGACTTACAATTACTTCACGACCCTCGACGACTTGACTGACATATTTAGGAAACTAAACACTAAAAGGTCGAGTGGTTTGGATAACATCCCAAACATCGTGCTTAAGCATATACCAATTGATATCATACGGCAATACTGCGTTATCTTTAACAATCTGCTAAATAACTACTACTTCCCTAGTTGCTGGAAAATATCAAAGGTGTTTCCAATAATTAAGAAAAAGAAGGATCCTTCTGATCCTTCTAACTTTAGGCCTATAAGTCTCCTGCCTAATATCGGGAAGATTTTTGAGGTAGTTATTAATAAATCCATTTTGTTCGTTTGTAATGAAAAGGAGATTATACCGCGGAATCAATTTGGGTTCAAAAGAAATCACTCGGCAGTTTATGCTATTACAAAATTGATTTCGGATGTTAATTGGAATCTCAACGCCAAAAGATGTACAGCTGCCTGCCTAGTGGATATCGAAAAAGCCTTTGACACGGTTTGGATTGACGGGTTAATTTACAAACTTATTCGATATGAATTTCCATCTAATCTTACAAAGATGATAGCATCCATGCTATACGGAAAGAAATTTGTTGTAACAGATAGAGAATACACGACAGCTGAAGTTTTTAATGTCCATAATGGTCTACTTCAAGGCACAGTAACTGCTCCACAGCTCTTCAATATCTACATTTCTGATATACTTAGGGAACTCGATAATTCATTGGCATTTGCCGACGACGCTACACTGTATGCAAGCGGCTCAAAAATTGAAGACATTCAAATCCAACTTCAAAGCAAGTTTGATTGGTTTCAAGCTTTCTGCTCCGAATGGAAGCTTAAAATAAACTATACGAAATGTGAAACCATATTGTTCCCCACCCCAATAAGACGCGGTAATTCAGATTTGAGACGCAACTGGAGAAATCTCAAAATAACGAGTTCAAATGGTCTTCGGATCGAGTCGAGGACCGTGGTAAAATATTTAGGTGTTCATTTGGACAAGTTTCTGTATTACAATGAGCACATAAATATTCAATTAGACAAGGCAAGAGCGGCATTCATGTCGCTAAAAAGCCTGTTTTATTCCAACTATCTTAGATCCGATGTGAAGATAATTTATTACCAAGCATTCGTTCGTCCAATTCTGACTTATGCGAGTCCAGTGTGGTGGAACATTAACCCATCGTATATGGAAAAACTTCGAGTGTTCGAGCGCAAATGGCTTAGAGCCTGCACACAGATGTATAGGAGTGCACATTCCGATTATAGGCATTATGTCTCAAACAAAAGACTTCTGGATGCTTCCGGTGTGTCCAGAATTGACAATGTCATTCTAGATCTTGTAAGGAATCACTTTGTTCGTTCGGCAAGTGTTAGCGAAAACGAATTAATCTCTGGATTATTCTATCCGAATCCTGGGTATTTCAGAAATGCCTTGGAAAGTGGATACATTCCGCCAGAAACATTTCTGTTTCTGGATGCATATGGCTACCTATCGGATTCAACGAACGTTCCAATAATATACCATGCTGCAAGGAGAGCAACAGATAAAAGGATCCTTTATGAGCCTTTTGAGTCGGGGGACGGAAATACTGATCAAATTAGATACTGCATTAGCATACCTGAAAGCGACAAAAGTAACACTAACAGGTTAAATAGAGACCGATACTGGCGGCTAGACTGGGCTGAAGCCGATACTTAGGTTAAGTAAAACTAGGCCCTGACATGTGATCTTTGATCTAACGATGACTTGTTAGTCGATGGAATAGAGATCACATGACAGGGCCTAGATAGATTTAGATAGGTTTAGATAGGTTAAGTTAGTCTTGTAGGTTTTAGTTTTATATAAAAAAAAAGTTGCGACTGTCTTCTAATAGGTTTTGATTCACATTTTCCTATTTTCAAAAAAAAAAATATATAGTACATAACAATAATACAAAAATTCACAAAAAATATAAAAATTGAATTAAACAAACAAATTATATATCATGTAATGCGAACCATAATATGGTCTTTTACTTTGGCAAAATTTAAAAATGTCTAGTCTTTAAGTTTATTTAGGCTATTAATTAATATTAAAGAAATTGTGAATAAATAAACGTTAAAAAAAAAAAAAAATCCTTCAATAAAGTTACCCATCTGAAAACATGACAAAAATACAAAGGATAGCATGTGTGAGTGGTACTAGTACATTGGGAACTGCACTAACAGCGGGTCTGGACACCATCCTCAACCTGATACCACTAGACCTTTATACATTCAAGAATGTTTTGCCAAACGTGAAATAAGAATCACCCCGGTCATGGTGAACTTAGGAGGACCCTCTCAAGTTATAAGCAAATACAGGGTGTCCGCCGGGAAGGTATACTACTTTGTTTTGCCGCCATTTTGGTAATCATTAGTCTTGACAGTTCATATTTGGCAGTCGTGGAGTAGGCACGTGGCAAATTTATTATGTTCTAATCTTTAAAACATTTTACCAAAATCAATCATCGATTACTATGATGGTGAGAGAGTAACGTGACATTTTTGGGAGAAACAATGTGAAAACAAAACGCAATATCTATCGTGTAGTGAATTATTTCGAAGAAAGAGGGACCAAGTATGGACCACAACGTAATGCAAGATCGGCTGAAAACATTACTGCTGCTCAAGGAAGTGTTCGAAACAATCCATCAACCTCAATTTAACGCCATGCTCAGGAGTTTGTTCTTCAAAGATAAACTTTGGCCACAGTTTTGCAAACGGATTTGCATTTGTTTCCATTTCAGATTAAGTTGACACAAGAGCTGTACATATGCCAATAGGATGTTACAGCTAGCCCATGACAACCCCCCGATTTTCATGAAAAGATCATAATGAGTGACGAGGCACATTGTCATTTGAATGGAATGTGAATAAACATAATGGTCGGTTCTGGGCAATGGAAAACCCAAAAAAATTATTCATCAGTCATCTTTGCATCCATTAAAAGTTACAGTCTGGTGTGCAATTTGGTCAGGAGGAATCATTTTACCTTACTTTTCTGAAAATGAAAACGGCGTAACGGTTACTGCGAATGCGGAGCGATATCTACATGCTTTGGGCTTGATTAACATGTGCTATCAACAAGACGGTGCCACATCACATACAGCCAGGATTACAATGGAATTACTGCGAGACCTCTTTCCACAACAAGTTATTTCAAGAAATGGTGATGTAGATTAGCCTCCACGCTCGCCTGATTTGACAACTCCGGACTTCTTTTTGTGGGGATATCTGAAAAGCAAGGTTTATGCAAACAAACCAGAAACGCTTGAGCAACTCAAACAAAATATTCGTGATGAAATTAATGAAATTTTGCGTGAATTGTGTGATGTTGCCCGCATTTGTGAGGCTAACAGAGGCGGACATATTGTATTCCATATATAATTGCCGACATTAGGTACAACATTTATCAATATGAGATCCATTCTCTTTCATTTAATCAAAAATTATAAACAAACAAAGTAGTATACCTTTCCGGCGGACACCCTGTACTTTCGCTTAGCTGTATCTTCTGACTACAAGCTGCCTCATCATAGTTCTTAGTGAGTTGAATTCTCACACTACTTTGGGCAAGTGATCATCGTGTCTATGAAGATTTCCACCATCCCACGGAAAAGTACAGATGAGTAGATGAGGAAAAAACCGGGCACCGAAACCATAAACATATGTTATATTGATCAGATATTGTCATTGGACAGATATTGTCAGTAGCCGAGGCAGCCAGAGCGACCTCAATACTGCCGATACAACTACAAGGTGGGCCAAAAGAAGTCATCCGATGTTGTTTGGCCTTCATAAAATCGGTTGTTGCTCGCGCAGTGTGTGCCGTTGCTCCGTTCTGTCGGAACCATATGTCCTCCAGTCCTGATTCGTCCAAAACTATGTTAACATGGCCCTACAGCGCGCATCGTCCACCGTTGTTGTTTGACCAGCGGCGTTCTCGAAAAAAAAAATGGCCCGCAAAATTCTCCGGCGTGAACAGCGCACCATGCAGTAACTTTGAGCGGGTGTAGTGGCTCCTCGTGCATTACTTGTGGATTTTCGGTGACCCAGAAGCGATAGTTGTTCACGTCATCGCTCATTATGATTTTGGTCGAAAAATCTTCCACTTTGATTATTCCGCGTTCTTGGGGAGTGTATCGCTCCATGGCTTGTTAACTTGTATTCTACATCTGTCTAGTCCACAAATGCCAAAATAGATTGGCGGCCATTTGCAAAAATAAGAGAATCTTCCAAAAAGAGCAAAACTCTGCTGTCGAAATAGAGTCCAAGCTTTTGGCGCCAAACATAATGTTATGTTTTGCTGGGTTCCCGGACTCAGAGGCATACAGAGCAATGAAATTGCTTCTGAACCGGCGAAGAACGGATTTGCCACCATCATTGATCAGGCTAATCAGGATTATTGTCCTCCAGATAAGAGGATCTTCGAGTCCCAGCCGAGAAGGTAAGGAAGACCGAACCTTCTTTTAAAAGACCAAGCCATTGCGGATGCCAGAGGATGCTTGGTCTAGACAACTGGAAGCAGCAAGCCCGGGATAGTAGAGGATGGAAGGCTGCAGTGTCTTAAGTAGTATTGTAGTATTGATCAGCCATACCAGTTTGTTAATCCGCCACTACGTGACCTCAAATCACGGGTGGGACAGAAAACATTGGAAATCGCCAAAAACAGGTGGAACTTCCACCAAACCTCTGAAACTTCCAAGAGGATGTGACCCGAGTATGACAAAGCCAGATCCCACAAACTTCTTCAAAGAAACAAGTGATCGGTGTTGATACTGGTAGGGATACTTACTGGCCATAACTTACTCAATAGCCACAAACTGAAAATGCATCTACTTTCCGTGTCAATGCCCAGTCCTCAGTCAATGAAGAAAAATAAATTTAGGAAAATATTTTTTATGACCTCAAGGATCTATCCGAAACCTACCTCGCTAATGTTTTCAGGCTTGTAACAACATTGCAACAAAAGGGACTAACAATAACTTTCGGAAAATATTTTTTATGACCTCAAGGATCTCTCCGAAACCTACCTCTCTAACCTTTTCAGGCTTGCAACAACATTGCAACAAAAGGGATTAATAAAGGATAGTCAAGGGAGAAATGAAGGAGGCAGTAACACACGGGTACCCCAAACGGGCATCATAATGGGTCTTTATTGACCTGATTGTGATGAGGGAAGATGTACACCGCCTAGTTCATCAACCCACCAACCTAACTTAAAAAAACGCTCACAAAAAGTGTGCCTGGCTATGAAGGAAATATAGACGATGACGGTCTAAATATCTTGCTCAGACATGGTTTGATAACAAAAATAGGTTTTTTGAAAAATGGGCGTGGCAGTGGGCGGATTTCAAAATGGTAACAATTGTTCCACTTCGTTTAACGGAGATTTCATTATGCTAGCTCAATTTAAGATCCCGAAAATCAGTGACAGACAGACGGATGGACAAACAGACACGGCTAGAACGACTCAGCTAGCGATTCTGTGTGGATCCACATACTTTCAGATTATCTATTCTACAAACTTAATGACAAAATTAAAACACCCCGATGGGATGGGATATAAAGAGTGCGTCGGCTTCTTTGACGAGGACAGCAATACTACAACCAAAAAAATTCTTCTAACCCCACCCACAGGTTTAAGTGGATTGTAAATACTGAGATTGATGAATTGAAAACAGTGAAACCAGGATTTAAAATTATGAAAGGCTGTCGTGTCTAATAAACAAAACGGTATTGTGTATTTTCATAAGTCAGAATATTTCATTACGTTTTGATTACACTCATTTAGCCTTACTAAATAATTCATACTTACAGTTGTTCAAATATTCATTACTCACCCATCTCTAATTAGAAGAAGGACATGTGTATCCTGTATTCAGGAATGTACACAATCTACCATAATCCATGTGCACCTTCATGCACGAGTACATATTATACCCTTCTCCATTGGAGTGTGAGACAGCATGCCGCCGCTACCACTCACATTTAATCCGACTTCATGTCCTCGAATGTTGTAAATGCTGTTCTTGGCTGTTCGACATATAGATACCCACTAAATTTAGGGATATTTATTAGTCCAGGATATAAAATACATAATTCACAACATGACTCATCAATTATGTAGGCAAAGTGGCAACCTTTTGCCCACTTTCCGGGAGATTCCATACTTGAAGGCTCTCCCGTCTCTGCCTGGACTCTTATCAGCAAGTATTTAACATAACATCCTGTCTGAAATTGTGGCAATAGCAGTGGTAGTGGTGATGGTTTTGGTGGTGGTGGTGGCTAGACAAGCTTATACCACCGCACCATCAACTTGGCGGAGCTGGGCTACACTATAATTTGTAGAGTAAAACAAGCACACATGATACATGTACTAGTACTCGTATCTACGAGTGTATCTATGTAGCCCAGTGAACAAATTGTGTGGCCACTTTGGCTTTAAACAACTAATTAATTCAACATATACACACAAACACACACTGCCAAACGGATAGCAAGGATATACGTATGAATAGAGATTTTGCACGCAGATACTAAGCTTGAAGAAAATTTCCCACAAAAAAAAGAAGCCTATTCCATTCCAAAGCATCCTAGGTATGTTAACTAATAAATTATTCACTAGTCCCATGATCCCGAAGGATATTAGGAGGATATGTGTGAGCACCCTCTGAATGGAGATAATATTTTCGAAATCATTTAGCAGGAAGTTGCAGGAAATGTAATACCATCTCGATGAACCTACATGGGATGTGGTGAAGTGAACTCTTGTGTTTTGACCAGGGTGGAGGGTAATGTTATGGCTAGCTAGTGGTAGTTGCAGATTTATTATGTTGGAACAGTTAATTATGATGGCAGATGAGTTCAACTTTCGGAAGTTATTTCATATAGGTGGAGTTAGTAAGTATTAGGCAGATAGTCATTAGCTGTGGTTGACTGATAATTCGTTGATTTAGTTCATCCGAATCAGATAGCCAACATAACATTAAGGACTTATCATTAAATTTGAATAAAAAAAAGAGTGTGTAGGATATCATGGACATTTTTTATTCGTTTAAAAGGCACATCGATGTCATTATATGTATAATCAAAGAGTATAGAACTTCATCTCATACAACAAAAATTTTCTATGTGGGTTACTGATATTGATACCTCGGTGTTCACATTGCTACCCCAGCATCAAACAACAGAATAGCATACCTATACGATCGATGAAATTTCCACTTCGCACTTGCGGTCCGCGTCTGAAAAAGCTACCAAATTTTTAGCTGCGATGCGTTCTCTATGTAGTTCTACACTCATTGGTATAATATCGGGTTTTTCAACAGGGACGCTACAAAAGTTGAGCGACAGGGACAGCAAACGACGCCATATTTCTTGCCGGTCTTTTGAAATTTCTCTTCAGTAAGGTTTGCCATTTCATGATGGAAAGATATACGATCCAACAACGAGTCGAAATTATTAAAATTTACAACCGAAATTCGGAGTCAGTGGCCTCAACGTTAAGAGCGCTACGTCCAATTTATGGTCGTCATAATCGTCCTAGCAGATCAACAATTGAGCGTCTAGTGGAAACATTTGAATCCAAAGGCACAGTACAAAATGTTCCCGTACCAGTGAGACAAAGAAGTGCCCGTAGTGTTGAGAATATTGCTGCCGCTGAGGCTTCAGTTGAAGAAAGCCCAAATGTGTATCTCACACGTCGTTCTCAAAGCGTTTGGCATCTCTGTGACGTCGTTGTGGCGAATTTTGCGAAAAGATCTTGGCAAACATCCTAACAGGATTAAATTGACGCAAGAACTGAAGCCGCTTGACAACCAGAAGCGTCTTATGTTCGTGAATTGGGCTGAGCAACAACTTGAAAATAAATCGGATTTTCATCGAAAAATCATCTTCAGTGATGAGGCTCATTTCTGGCTGAATGGCTTCGCCAATTAACAAAAAATGCGGTATTGGTCAGGCAGCAATCCACACGTACTCCATGAGTCATCATTGCATCCCAAAAAAATTACGGTTTGGTGTGGTTTATGGGCCGGCGGCGTCATTGGGCCGTACTTCTTCTATGCTGAGCAAGACCGGCACGTAACTGTGAATGGGAATCGCTACCGTTCAATGATAACCGAATATTTTTGGCCCCAATTGGATGATATGGACTTGGAGGACATGTGGTTCCAACAGGACGGCGCCACAAGCCACACAGGGAATGCCGCAATCAATTTTTTGGAAACCAAGTTTGAAGAACGTGTTATCTCACGAAATGGTCCAGTCGCTGGGCCGCCTCGGTCGTGCGATTTGACGCCATTAGACTATTTCCTGTGGGGCTACATCAAGTCTACGGTCTATGCCAACAAGCCAGCGACGATTGATGAACTTCGTACGTATATCGAACGTGAAATTGCAGCTGATCGGCCGATTTATGCTTGAAAATCGTCGAAAATTTGGTTCAGCGTCTGGACTTCTGCAAGCGTGTCCGTGGTGGCCATGCAAAAGAAATCGAGGTCCATACATAATGCCATCGAACGTACTTTCACAGGAATAAAGAATTTCATTGATATCCAAAACCGTTTTTGTTTTATTTAAAAAAGAACGTTTGTAGCGCTCTTATTTTAAAACCCTTTATAAGATCGTCCAAATGTAAACCGAGGCTACTCTGGGTGGTGAGCATCCGCAATGTCCAATTTTTCATGACATTGACGAATATATCAGGCTGAGTTTGACCGAAGCCATGGGTTATGTTAGCTTTAAGATCCGCTGTGAATTGTGATTTATTCGCAGACTAGCGACTTCAGAAGCCCCACTAAAAAATTTCTAGCTGGACCAAGTCGCACGGTCTCGGTGGCCAGTTTACATTACCTACATGTGAGAATTCCCAATATGACGTGTGCTGTTTGGCATGTAGTAGTGACCTGTAGTGTTGCCCTTTTTTTTTTTTTTTTAAATTCATTTTTATTATCTTAAAATACTAACTTAAGACTAGACAAAAATGACTAAATCTAACTTATAATTAACATTTTTTCTTATACTAACTTATTGGTCCTAAGCGGGCGCTCTAAGCTTAAATTAACTTTTTTATTTGCTTTTCAGCTTTAGTCGTTTTTATTTTATTTTATTATGTAGATCTATTTTTTTTGTTCAAAGAAAATTTAAAAAACTTTGATCAGTAACATTTTTTGTTTTATATAAAAAAGCTTAAACTAGATTAAAACTAACTAAAGACTACTTAAAACTACTTAAAACTACTTACACCTAACTTAATTATAATCGTTGCAAATGCCCCTAGGGGTCACCATCCCGATCGAGACTTTTGGCCCCCAGGCTGCATGTGTAATGTTGCCCTGTTGTAATCAAGTTGGTAATAATCGACCCATAGCGCTCGCCGTTGACGGTGATGGCCTGGCCAACGTCGCGTCGTTCTCAAGGAATTATGGACAAATGACGCAGCCAGACCAAAATCCCACAAAACAGTGACTTTTTCGCGCTGCATTGAGAGCTCTTGGATATCATGTGGATTGTTATAATCAATTTTTTTTAACGTAACCATACATCCAGAAATGGGTCTTATTGCTGAAGATGATTTATCTATAAAAATTCGGATCAGTTTCCAACGGCTTTTGAGCGCATTGAGCGAACACACCCCGATTTCTATATGGTCGTTTATGAATTTTGTACGGGTGCAGGCTCAAGTCACGATGCAAAATTCGCCAAGCTGTAGTCTGCGAAGGGGCGAGTTCTTGTCAGCGGCGCGAAATCAATTGCTTCGGATTCTCCTGCACACTCTTACGGACAACGGCGATGTTTTCAATAGATCTTGCGTTTCATGGACATACGGGTGTTGGTTTATCGTTAACTGATCCAGTGGACTAAAATTTATCCATCATATGGATAAATTTGGTCGATTATTGCGACCGTTGAAGCATGGACCGTCTCAAAAGCGGAAGAAGAAATCCTTGGTCGTTTCGAGAGGAAAAGTCTTCGAAGTGTGAAAATTGGATCGGTTGTGGACTTTCCTGGCCTTAAACTACTCTGATATGGGCCGATCAGGTTTTTGGTAAACGGTTTCAGGCGTTCACATATTACGGCAGACAGGATCTTGTCGGCGATGTTGAGGAGGCTTATGCCTCTGTAGAGGGTCTCCTTTTTTGTGAATCTAGCAAACGATGTCAGGTTCCATTCTTCAGGCATACTTTCTTCCGACCTGATTTGGCTTATGAGTTGGTGGATGTTTCTTACCAAGTCATCTCCGCCGGCTTTATAGAGCTCAGCGGGAAGGCAATCATTTCCGGCAGCCTTACTAAGCTTCAGCTTAGATATTGCTATCCTCACTTCACTCAGGTCGGGTGGTTGGCAGCTTTCGCTGTCGTTGCCAATATTGATTGGTTCGTTCTGCCTGACAGCGGAATGTTGTTCGTCATCGCCGTTTAACAGTCGGGAGAAGTGGTTCTTCGATATCCTCAGCATCGACTGGGTCTCAACTGCGACATTTCCTTGTTCATCTTGACAGGAATCTGTTCGAGGCTTGTATCCTTGGCTTTGACGTTTTACACTTTGGTAAAATTTGCGAACATCGTTCCTGGAGCGGCACCTCTATATCCTCGATCGCGCGTTTTTCTTGCTCTTTTTTCTTTTTTCTGAAAAGCCGATGTTCTTCCCTTCTTCTCTGCCTATATAGCTCAACGGCAGCTCTCGTCTTCACATCTTTCTTGCTGGTGGGCGCGAGAAACCTAGCACATCAGTTGCGGCTGATCTAATGGCTCGTTGGCATCGTTGCCATTGTTTTTCGACATTCGATGCTGGTGGTATGGTATGAGTCGAGAGTTATAGGGATACGCGTTGCGGGAAGGTCTTGGCGGTCTCTTGCGATTGCAGTTTTTCGACGTTAAATTTGTTCACAGTATTTCTGGATTGTTGTGGCGTGGTGGATATCCGCATTCTTGCTTTGGCTGCAACAAGGTAGTGGTCCGAGTCAATATTAGCTCCTCGGAATGTTCGGACATCCAAAATACAGAATGTGTGCCTCTTGTCTATCGCAATGTGATCAATTTGATTGACCGTTCGTTGATCTGGAGACCGCCATTTCACCTTATGGATATCGAGATGAGGAAACCGTGTGCTGGCTATAGTGGCATTTTTTTCCGTAGCGAAGTCAATCATCCTAAGTCCGTTATCAGACGTGTTGTCATGTTGGCTATGTTTTACGACAATACTGCTTAAGATGTCTTCTCTTCCTACCTATAGGCAATCTCCCAGCACGATTCTAACATCGTACTTCGGCAATCGCTCACCGGTTTTGTCAAGGAACGCATAGAAGCAATCCTTAGCTATATCATCTTTTTCCTTCGTTGGGGCGTGGGCGCATATAAGGCTTATGTTGGCGAATTCGGCCTTGATGCGGATTCAATTCGTTCGCTAACGTCTTGGAAACATAAGACTTCTTGCCCAAGTCTGGCACTTATAACAAATCCGCATCCGAATAGTCGCTGTTTCTGCTCACTATAACACGGTCCGTAAAATATGTCATAGTTTTTCATCCTCTTTTTGTGCGGCAAATCCCATCTTATTTCCTGGATAGCAGTAATGTCTGCTTTGTAGCAGTTTAGGGCTTCCGCTAGTTGTACACTTGCACCTCTTCTGTTTAATGTTCTCATATTCCAGGTGCAGATACGAACGTCGTTTTCGTTTAGCCGGGTCGTCAAGAATAAAATCAGTTATTTCCGAGTTTATTGGTTGCTTTGCAATAATTAATTCTTCCATGGTTGGGTAGTTCACCCAAAGCACAACCTCCAACCTGGAGGGCCAGTTCCAATTTATTTGATACCCCTAGGACACGGGCTCTTTCAATAAGTATTTGTGAGTGAATAAAACGCACAGCAAAATAGTTATCTGGCTGAAATTTTTTGTTATTTTGTTAAATTTAAACTTGGAATTCGATCTCTTTTATCATCCAGGACCGCGACCACATTTACAGCTAATGATTCTTAGAATTCAATTGGATATTTTGTTTTGGAGTTATTGCTAAAAAAAAAATAATTTGGTTGTTTCAATATGTTTGCAGTAGTTAGTTAGTTGTTGCATATATAGACCCATTAAATTTTAGGTACAACATGAATAACACCAGTTATATGGACCAATTTAGTTTAATTAATTTAATTTAAGCTTTTGCTTGTCTGAAATCAGCCATCAGTTAATGATTGCCATCAGTATTTCCAAGAATTTAAATTGTAATAAAAGTGCAACTCTAAATGCATGTAAAATGCAGTTTTTTCTTTAATTGTATATCCCCTGCCACTTTAATAAAAATCATGTTATAACGTACAAATTAAAGTCCATGTTCAGCTGGTGGTTGCTATTAATTCAAACATTCATTAGCCGATTGATATAAAATTATACGTGTATAGGCAATGAAAGAACGTGGTAACGGTAATTATGTGCCATCAGAAGTCATCGTAATATATTATTGAATCGCTTAATGTTTTATGAGCAATTAAATTTAATTAAATCCTTAAAGCGGATTTAGTGTTTGATTGAAAATTTCTTTTTATTTTTTTATACAAATACAAGCAACCCGGCCCCTGACCTCAGTTACAATTGTACAACGATAAACTAATAAATAAATTGGGAGAAGATGTATTTGAAATAATATACGATGTATAGATAGAAATTAGTTTTGTCATACATATTTGTTATAGAGCTGGAGGCAAAAAATTTCCTCGAAGTGATTCACTAATAAAGGGTGATCCATTTCGAGGTTCCCTACTTTTTTAAAGAAAAAAACACAGAAAATTCAAATTTAATGGAGAATGTTTATTATCATTTGAAAGAACATTCTTTGGCATTTATTTTTTGAATATTATGTCTATAAAATGTTGGCCGTTGCTACGTCGCAGATGGTCCATCCGTTGAGTCCAATTTTCGATCACTCGTTCGAGCATTTCGACTGGTAACTGGCGAATGACACGCGTGATGTTTTCCTCCAAGGCCTGAATCGAAGCGGGTTTGTCGGCATAAGCTTTTGACTTTACATATCCCCACAGGAAAAAGTCTAACGGTGTGATGTCACACGATCTTGGTGGCCAATCGACCGGCCCAAAACCTGAAATTATGTGCTCACCGAAATGTTCTCTCAATGTTGACCATAAGTTGAGCGAAGTGCACGAAACACATTCCTCACAGAACGTGAAAGTTGAACAATTTGTAAATGTTGTTTACGCGTAAGTCTTTCCATTATAAAATGCCAAACAATACTAAACAAAAATAACATGACAGCATGACACGACTCACACGTGATCTGTCAAAAAAGGCTATTGAAAAAAGTATTTCTACTTGGATCACCCGTTACCATTAGCACTCAGCTGCTTTGCCTTATAAACTGTAAAACTAAAAATTGTACATTAATGTTTGCGTGCGTAAACAAAAATTATGCGCCGATATTTTATGTGAACCACACCTAAACTTCGGGTTTTTTTTCAGCATTTCATTTGACATTTCTCACTTTCAGACTACACAATCGAGCAACGCGATAAAGTTATTCAGGCTTATTATGAAAATGGGGGTTCAAATCAAAATGCATATCGTGCACTTTGTGATTTTTTCCGTCAATTTAATCGTCCAAATGTGCGTACAATCGAAGAAATCTTTCATAAATTTGATCAAACCGGGTCTGTAGGAGAAGTGAAAACACCAGTGCATGCTCGTACAGCTCGTACTGCAGAAAATATTGCTGCTGTTCGCGATAGTGTGGTTGAAGAGCCGTTCACCTCAACTCGTCGTCGTGCCCAACAATTGCACCTCTCACGATCGTCGTTGGTGAACTTTATGCAAAAAGACTTACAAGGTGTAATTGACTCAAGAACTAAAGCCTCTTGACCATTTCAAACGTCTTCAATGGTCAGAATGGTGGCAAGAAATGGCAACAGTGATCAATTTTCGAAGAAAATCACCTTCAGTGATGAGGCACATTTTCACCTCAGTGGACTCGTCAATAAGCGGAACTGCCGCATTTGGGCGAATATCCAAGAGTGATTGTCGAAAAACCAATGCACCCACAAAGAGTGACTGTTTGGTGCGGTTTATGGGCTGACGGCATCATCGCGCCGTATTTTTTCCAAAATGAAGCCGGTCAGGCAGTTACTATGATTGGTGTTCGCTATCGTGAGATGATAACGAACTTTTTATTGGAAGATATGGATGTGGATGATAATGTGGTTTCAACAGGACGGTGCCACTTGGCACACAGCTAACGAAAATATGGCTCTTTTGCGCGACAAATTGTTGATTTTGACTGGGATGATTCTGAGGATGAGGAAAATGAAGAAGAAGAGCAGGAAAGAACAGCAAATTTCAAAGGGCGAAAATATGGAAGTTGGTCTGAGTGAGCAAATAATTAGCAAACGATATTACGGAAAAGAAATTGAAAATGAAGAGGTTATGCAGCATCGCTTCCTGTATAACCTCCTTATTTAAAAATTGATTTGCAAGTTGCAGAAGTAATAGATTGTAATTCCAATTGGAAAATCGAAGTCCGCAACAATGAGGGGAATCAATCATTAGAATATTTCACCCAGTTTTTTTCTGATGAAGTCTGGCAGAAGATTTGTATAGAAACAAACTTGTATACAGTACAAACTATTGGAACGGAGCTGAAATGATATGCACAAGGTGGGCCAAATGAGATCACCCTATTGGAAGATGCTCTTATTTTTGCAAATGGCCACCAATGTCAAATCTGTTTTGACATTTGTGGACTACACAGATGTAGAAAACAAGTGAACAAGCCATGGAGTGATACACTCCCCAAGAACACGGAATAATCGATTTTCCGACCAAAATCATAATAAGCGATGAGGCTCGTTTCCACCTCAGCGGGTACGTGGAAAAGCAAAACTATCGATTCTGTGGCACCGAAAATCTTCGAGTAATGAACGAGGAGGCATTACACCCGTTCAAAGTTACTACATGGTGCGCTGTTCACGCTGGAGGAGTCATAGGGCTAACACCTGTGCATTCTCGCCCAGTTCGTTCTGCGGAAAACTTTGCCGCTGTTCGCTATAGAATGGCAGAAGAGCCGTTAACCTCGACTAGTCGGCGTGCCCAACAATTGCACATATCTCGAACATCATTGATGCGAATCTTAAACACGTCGAATAGTTGGTTGGACAGACAGAAGTGAATGGAGACTTTACAAAGAAAGTCATCTTTAGCGACGAGGCACACTTTCACCTCAGTGGATTCGTTAACAAGCGGAATTGGTGCATTTGGGAAAATGAGAATCCACGAGTGATTGTTGAAAAGCCGATGCATCCACAAAGAGTGAATGTTTGGTGTGGTTAATGAGCTGGTGGCGTCATCGGGCCTTGAAAAACAACGTCAAAACCAATCCAAACACATTTTTCACCATTTTAGGTCTGAAAAAAATTACAAAATACGCCTTTTGTGAGTCGAACAGTCAACATCAATGCAGTTGCATATAAATTTTACACACCCAAGAGCTTGCGCATTGTTGAAAAATTCTTAAGGCAATTGTCAATTTCGCTAGAAGTTCTAATACTTATGGTTTTCAATGAAAATATATTTAGGTACACAATTTGCTACGCCGGCATAATAATCTTCTGTGTGTTAAGATTATGGTATAACACTTGTACCCAGGCTACCGGCCAAGTTTTGTTTTAAATGTTAGCTCTAAAAATAATTTAATGCTTAATGATAAACGTTACCAAAGCCTTTATACGGTAGGTTTAATTTGTTTTGGCCACATAATGCCAAATACCAAAAACCATCTGAGTGTTAATCTTAAAACCACGTTTATGAAACTTCAAGTAAATCCATTCAGTCTTTATATGCATGTACAGACCTACAGAATCGCCGCAGTAACCTTTTGGACTTCTCGGACTAAGGTTTGATTAAAATCTCGAGATCGAATCCTTCACGAAACAAATACTTGCAATATTTGGAACAAATTAAACTTGTATTGAGCTGTGGCTTGACGAATTGGAAATAATGAATAAGGAAGCTTCCAATAGATTAACTTATACCATTCGTTAGTCAGGTACATAACCTTGTCAAATATCATAATTTTTGGGTGTTTTTTTTTTAGAGGTATAGAATTGAATTGAATTGATTTGAAACAAAACACAAGAAAATCATTTTTATGTCCATCAATTTGGCTTTATTGAAAGGATATGATGTTTAAATATGATTTCGATCATGTGCACGACGCGGCTGGTTCAAATAAATCCAATGCTAGAGGTCCGATTTTCAACCACTTTTTCAAGCATTTGGGGCCGTATGTCGGCAATAACGCCACGAATGTTGGCTTCCAAGTCCCGTAAAGTTTCTGGTTTTCTTGACGTAGACGAGCGACTTCACATGTCCCCAAAGAAAATCATCTAATGGTGTCAAACCATACGATCTTAGTGGCCAATAGACAGGTCCATATCGTGAAATTATGCGCTCATCGAATGTTTCCTTCAATAAATTGATTGCTACGTGCGCTGTGCGGCATGTAGCGCCATCTTGTTGGAACCACATCTCATCCATATTCATGCCATCCAATTCAATAACAAAATAGTCGGTTGTCATGGCTCTATACCGAGCTCCATTAACGGTATCTGACTCTCCAGCAACATTTCGGAAGAAGTATGGCCCAATGAATCCACCAGGCCAATCTTCGGTCAATAAGCCTTCTGCCGAATGTAAGCAAGGTATTCGAGAAGATAGTCAATAGAGCTCTGCTTAAGTGGGTTGAGGAAAACAAAATTATTCCGGATAATCAGTTTGGTTTTCGAGCGAGGCATGATACCATTCATGCCGCGTCGAAACTAGTGTCCGACATCCAATGGAATAAGTCCAAAAAACAATGCACAGGGGCCTGTCTGGTTGACTTTGAGAAGGCCTTCGACACCGTATGGTTAGAGGGGCTTTTCTACAAGCTGACCAGACTGGGCATGCGTAAACCCATGCTGTATATGATTTATGAAATGCTTATGGGAAAGAAGTTCGTTGTCAAATGTGGCAACGTAACTTCGAGTAAAGTCTTTGAAATTAAAAACGTTTTACAACAGGGGGCGGTGAACTCCCCGATATTGTTTAACATTTATACAAGTGATCTTGTAGGTTCTCTCAGACACGCTATAGCGTACGCAGATGATCTAGTGGCGTACAGATCAGGTCCGAAAATCGAGGTCATCAACACACTTTTGCAACGTGACTTCGATCACATTAAGGGATATTGCGATGATTGGAAATTGAGGATCAATTTCCAAAAAACCGAAACAATTCTGTTCAGGACCCCAGTGCAGAGGGCTTCTTACGATACCAGAAAAAACTGGAAAAAATTTTGTATCATGGGACAGCATGGACGGCCGTTGGCGGTGAGAAGTGAAGTCAAATACCTTGGCATCTGGCTTGACAAGTTTCCATATTTTAAAAACAATGTGGATGCTTGTCTGGCCAGGGCTAGGGGGGCTTATGCTCTGACAAGAAGATTGTTTCATAGCAGTCAACTTGATTCAAGGGTGAAAGTCATTTACTACATGGCCCTCATAAGGCCGATCATCGCTTACGGTTGTCCCGTGTGGTTCAATGTATCACCATCCTACATGGAAAGGATACGGCTGTTTGAGAGACGTTGTCTCCGATCCTGCTTAGGATTGTACCGAACGCCGGACTCCGAGTACATAAAATATTATCGCAACGAGGTTCTATACAATGGGGCTCAGTTGAATAGAATTGACAATTTCCTAATTAAGGTGACGTGAAGGCACGCTGCAAGGGCGATGGCTAGCGACAACAGCCTGATCTTTGGGGCTTATTATCCCAATGATTTATACATGGATAGCACGCTCATATCGGGCTTTATTCTACCAGAGGCATTCATTTACATCGATTCGTTAGGGTTAGTACAAGACAGGAACGGTATCCCGGTTTTATACCACCGCTATCGTGACGCGCGGGACAAACGGCTAATCCGCGACGGGTACGTCTACAATGCTCCGGAGCTCCTCCGCTTTAGCACGGCGGTATCGGATCGCGATAGGATCGATGCTGCAAAAGAGCGCACTGAATTCTGGTGGCTATATGAGGAAGGTGATTCTGCACTTCCTCAGGACTTTGCGGACTTTTAGTCCAACTCCATAGGTAAGATTTTAAAGTAGGAACAAGGTCTGGGGCGGGGCTTGTGCACCATATTGGCGTACAATATGGTTGAACGCAGGCTGCTGTGGGACCGAAAGACGCAATCAGGATGGCGACCCCTCGGGGCATGCGCAACGAGGGCTCGCAACCCCGATTATAATTAAGTTAGGTTTAAGTAGTTAAGTAGTCTTAAGTTAGGTTTAAGTAGTCTTAAGTTAGGCTTAAGTAGTTTAAGTAGTCTTAAGTTAGATATATATAATCTAGAATAAGCTTTTATATAAAACAAAAAAAAGTCACTAAACAAAGTTTTCAATTTTTTCTTTGTAAATTAAAATTAAATATAAAACAAAAAAACCGACAAATCTAAACCTAAAGGCAAAATAAAACAGCTAAATATAAGCTTACAGCGCCTACTAAGGGCCGATAAGTTAGATTACCACCAGCCCGTATAGCAACCAAACATTCAGTTTTTTTGTAGATGAAATGGGTCTCAAGGATATCATGTGGATTCTCTTCACTCCAAATGCGAAAATTTTGCTTGTTGAATGGCTACAACCAAAAATGAGCCTCATCACTGAACAAAATTTTGCGATGAAAATCAGCATCGAGATCAATTCATTTTCGGCCTATATACCAAAATCACGACGCATTGCATGGTCTCGCGGCTTTAATTCTTGCAAAAGTTGGATCTTGTAAGGTCGTAAGCCAAGATTTTTGCGCAAAATCTTCCATAAAGTTTATGGACAAAGCTCCAATTGCCGTGGACGGTGGCGAATCGATTCATTCGGGTCCTCTTCAACACTTTGCTCTAAGAGCATTGGAAAAAATATCAAGCTTTAGTCTTGGCCATGAACAGAGATGGGAATGGGTTAACTTCTTAATCACGAAAAAATCCTATAGTTACGAATCCGATCAAAGCCTCAGAGCAGGATAATTATACTGTTGACGACCATCATGCTAAACATAAAGACAACAATGAATTTCGTATCTTTACCTGGGACATTGGAATTTTCAGCAAGAAAGGTGCAGCCGATCAACGTAGACATTACTGCCATCAACTAAATACGATGTAATGGGAAAGTGGGGGCTTTATTACTAAATTGCCTTCCTAGCCCAAATAATACAGCAGTTGGCTAGAGTAACGATTCATTGTTTTATTTCTATGGAGATGTCGTTGTCAGGGTTAGTACCGGATCCGAGGTAGATAAACTCCTTTCTACCTTAAAGTTGTATCTGTCAACGCTAATAGCTAATTGTGTGTCCTTTCTTTTTGTCACAATATAATTGGTCGTACCGTCATTTATTTTTATCTTCCTATCCATTTGTATCGTCATCTTGAACAGAGGAACGAGCTAGGGGCTCTGCATAGTTTAGATATGGCTATCCTCACTTCCCTAAGGTGGAGTACCTGATAGTGTTCGTTTTCATTGTCAATATAAAGTGTTTCGCTCTGCCTGATAGGGGGAGACTGTTCATCATTCTCATTCTCCAGAAGTGATTCTTTTATTAGGGTTATCGGGAATTCTTTTTCCCATTCAGCAATGCAAATTGATTGCTGAATAGGAAAAATTCCGTGGGAAAAATGAATTCCCGATAACCCTAAATATGTGTCGCTCCCACGCTGACTCAACAATGATTTCGCCTTTTTCATTTCGGTAGGATTTTGCTCGGGACTTGTCTTTGACGTTTTTTTTTTAAACTTATGAAGATCATTCCTGGAGTGAAAATCACTTTATCGGCGATTGGGAGCTTATCCTTACCCGCATCTTTTGAAGCATCTGTCGGCCTTCTTCGTAAACCAGGGATTTCTTGGTAGTAAGCGTGAGGAACGTTATCCATCAGTTGTAGCTGTTCTTATGGCTTGTTGACCGCGTTACCATTGGTCTTCGGCATTATATGCGGGCGGTTCGATAGTAATACAAAGACTAGCAGTAACATAAAAAAACAGCGATTGGGTGTTGTTGTTATAATAAATAATTGAATTTAAATGCTAAACGTCCCTTACCATTGAAAATGTATAACTTTAACTGTGACTTTCAGTCAATCTAAATCATAAAAAAAAATCATGCTTCCCGTTTTTTTTTCTCAAACCTGTCATGAGAGGCTTCACAAATTTGTCGTTAAGAATCGGCATACAAAAAATGATTTCACAAGCTTGGTTTGAGGCGGTATTTTGGTATTTGCTATTTGACCTTAATAACAACCGATAAGAATTCAAGCCAAGGCACTATATCCCACCATTGATTGGACCTCAATAATAACCGATCAGAAATTATGCTAATGTTCTATATTCCTTCTTTGATTTTTGTGACAGTTCTCAAAAAGTCTTTACTACAAAAAATCGACTCATACGTCCTGTGTAACTGAATTTATTGAGAAACGCTGGCACAAGTTTTAGTTTAAATTACACATCCAGTTAGATTTCTCCACATATCCCAAGGGAAACAGCCCAAGTACAAATTCTTTGCATAGAATCCTCTACCCAGAGGACACTCCAGTTCAACTGGTGGAAGATTAGGTCCTTGGCATAAATAGAACAGCTCCGGATTAACTACTGCATGCGGTCGCATGTAGGTTTCACCATCACATGTAATAGTGGCCACATCAGTCTTACTGACATATGCATCATTCCAGTCAGCCCACGGAACACATCCGGTAACAGTTTCATTCATCACAAATCCATGATATGCAAGGCAATCCCCCAGAGCAGCTTGATTAGTTGTTGGGTCACAATAGTAGAATTTAGTTGGATCGACAGCTGCCCATAGCTGCCATTGGTAGAGGCATTCGTCACAGATGACCGCACCAATTGAAAGTGCTGCCAAGGTGGTCAAAACGTATGTCACTAAAGATAAAAAAAAAGAAGTTAATAATTTAATTGACAGACTAAGGTGGAAGAAGAAAACATACCCTTCATCGTTTTCTGTTCTCTTTTATTTTTTACTGAGTTCGATTCTACTCACTTTAACTGGTAAAATGACGACGATGCAAATTGTGATTGTGGTTTCATATATAGACACCTGGGAGTCCTTTGCTGTGAAGCAATCTCACTAAAAGCATGTTTTTGTACCAAATCAGCTGTCAAATCAGCCTGAACAACTTTGTTTTTTAATTTATGGATTTGATTGGTTGGGTGTTTTACATGAGGTAACTGATAACTGATTCTAGGCAGAACAGATAGGGAGAACAATGATTGGTCTTGCTTTTGTCGGAATTTTAACCTCAGTTTCTGGATAAGAATTGACATGAGTTTTGTTAAAATTGATCTCAACGATAAGGGTTAGTTAGCTTGAAAGACTGATAAAATGAAGATTCGGAGTACTATGACTACGATATCTATTGCGCCTACGATATATATTGCGATATATAAAAAACTAAACCCTACTGTATTTTTTAATGTAGCAAGCCATGTAAAAATTTCAAGAAAATCGGTTCATGTAAGAAAAGTTCGTTATTAGATAGAAACGTGCTATATGATTTCAGGCCAAAGCTTGCAAGAGATGTTATCATTAACAGTCGTGTTGGAAAAGATAGCTTAAAAACACCATTCCGACAAACGATTCTTAAGGGCCGCCCAGAATGCATATCTCTAGCTGGTATCTTGTATCGCTGTCAAAAGAGAAATATATTTCTTGCATGAATTTGCCATTCATTCAACTTCAAGCTACAGATTAACATTGTGTAAGCGCTTATGGCTTGCCTTGTTCTTAACTTTAGACTCAGCTACAAGCGTCAGCTACAGATACGCAATATGCGCGGCCCTTTTAATTACCTAATATTTTTTAGCGATTTGACATGACAGATCGATAAAAAATCATATGGGTAAGCTACAATCCGCTGTGCTAGTCGCTTAGCACGCTATCCTATTCCATCCTTAGAATAAGTGGATGTTGCTAAAAACTAAATATGTACAGAAAATTACATTGCCTAGATAAAAATGTTACAGTAAGACGTTTTCCTAAAACGTGGGTAGATTTTAAAAATATTTTAACTTGCATAGTAGCCATGGATACAAAGTTCTTGGATGGACTTATATACCTCCATGCATATGGCAAATGTTTTTAGAAAAAACGCCCACAAAAAGTAGGCGGAGGTAAAAATGACCTGTAGATGAAATGTGTATACGAACATAAGTAAACAATTCTCATCAAAACTGTTTTCAAATTTCGTTTTCTTTAACGTCTACAAATACACAGTAGACTTTATGTGTATTAAGGCCGTGTGTCAACTGCATTAAAATTTTAGCCAGTGGATAATTTTTGACATTAGTATGGTGAATAGAGATTTTAATATTTTAACCTGCTAAACAGATCTCTAAAATTTATCCAGTGGCTAATTTTTGACATTTGGTATACCAACTGAGGAGTGAGCGAGATAGAATGCACATTCGTGATTAAACGTTATTAGCAGTGTTCACATAAAAAAAAAAAAAAATTATGGCGCAACAGGCTCGTTAGTACCCAGGGCCTAGCTTTTTTCTCACAACCATTCATGTGTGCGTGTGTACTTCTCAGCACGATGGCGGGACCTCCTGGTTTATACCGAATCCGAACGGCTAAGTTGAGATAAGCTTTTCATGACAATTGATACTACTCGGACGATTTGTCAGATCATCACGAGAGGAGGGCCAGTGAAAAATCATTAAGGTGTTGCTACGGCTGGGAATCAAATCCAGACCTTCTGCGCGGCGGTTCATAGCACTAACCATCGCGCCACTGAGCCCTCAGTGTTCACATGTGACGGGAAAATAGCACATCATTCAGATTATGCAGGTTATCCGCCGGGAAGGTATACTACTTTGTTTGTTTATAATTTTTGATTAAATGAAAGAGAATGGATCTTAAATTGATAAATTTTGTATCTAATGTCGGCAATTATGTATGGAATACAATATCAGATAAATGTCCTCCTCTGTTAGTCTCACAAATGCGAGCCCTTTTGAGCAGATTTTTCATTACATTCTCACACATTTCACGCAAAATTTCATTAATTTCATCAAGAATATTTTGTTTGAGTTGCTCAAGCGTTTCTGGTTTGTTTGCATAAAACTTGCTTTTCAGAAATCCCCACAAAAAGAAGTCCGGAGCAGTCAAATCAGGCGACCGTGTAGGCTAATCAACATCACCATTTCTTGAAATAACTTGTTGTGGAAAGAGGTCTCGCAGTAATTCCATTGTAATCCTGGCTGTATGCGATGTGGCACAGTCTTGTTGATACCACAAGTTAATCAAGCCCAAAGCATGCAGTTGTAGCGTTAAAAAGTTTTCAATCATATCACGATATCGCTCCGCATTCGCAGTAACCGTTACGCCGTTTTCATTTTCAGAGAAGTAAGGTAAAATGATTCCTCCTGACCAAATTGCACACCAGACTGTAACTTTTAATGGATGCAAAGGTGAATGATGAATCATTTTTTTTTGGGTTTTCCATTGCCCAGAACCGACCATTATGTTTATTCACATTCCATTCAAATGACAATGTGCCTCGTCACTCAATATGATCTTTTCATGAAAATCGGAGGGTTGTCATGGGCTAGCTGTAACATCCTATTGTCATATGTTCAGCTCTTGTGTCAACTTAATCTGAAATGGAAACAAATGCAAATCCGTTTGCAAAACTGTGGCCAAAGTTTATCTTTGAAGACCAAACTCCTCAGCATGGCGTTAAATTGAGGTTGATGGATTGTTTTGAACACTTCCTTGAGCAGCAGTAATGTTTTCAGCCGATCTTGCATTACGTTGTGCTCCATGCTTGGGCCTATCACCTACAGTCCCTTTTTCTTCGAAATAATTCACTACACGATAGATATTGCGTTTTGTTGGCACATAGTTTCTCCCAAACATTTCACGTAACTTTCTCATGTTCACAGTAATCGACGATTGATTTTCATAAAACCTTATAACGATTAACACACGTTGGGTTATCGAAAATTTCTTCATAATAAATTTACCACGTGTCGACTTCACGACTGCCAAATATGAACTGTCCAGACTAATGTTTACCAAAATGGCGTCAAAAGAAAGCTTTTCAACAGGGACGCTACAAAAGTTGAGCGATAGGGACAGCAAATGACGCCATATTTCTTGCTGCTCTTTTGACGTTTCTCTTCATTAAGGTTTGCCATTTCATGATGGAAAGATATACTATCCAACAACGAGTCAAAAGTTTTAAAATTTACAACCGAAAAAAGTCAGTGGCCTCAACGTTAAGAGCGCTACATCCAATGGTAAAATTTGAATCCACAGGCACAGTACAAAATGTTCCCGTGCCAGTAAGATAAAGAGGTGCCCGTAGTGTCGAGAATATTGCTGCCGTTGAGGCTTCATTTGTAGAAAGCCCAAATGTGTCTCTCACACGTCGTTCTCAAGTGTTGGGCATCTCTGTGACGTCGTTGTGGCGAATTTTGCGAAAAGATCTTGGCCTACATCATTACAAAATTAAATTGACACACGAACTGAAGCCGCTTGACCACCAGAAGCGTCGTATGTTCGTGAATTGGGCTGAGCAACAACTTGAAAATGATTCGGATTTTCATCGAAAAATCATCTTCAGCGATGAGGCTCATTTCTGGCTGAATGGCTTCGTCAATTAACAAAATATGCGGTATTGGTCAGGCAGCAATCCACACCAACTCCATGAGTCATCATTGCATTCCGAAAAAATTACGATTTGGTGTGGTTTATGGGCCGGCGGCGTCATTGGGCCGTACTTCTTCCGTGATGAACAAGACCGGCACGTTACTGTGATTGGGAATCGCTACCGTTCAATGATAACCGAATATTTTTGGCCCCAATTGAATGATATGGACTTGGGGGACATGTGGTTCCAACAGGACGGCGCCACAAGCCACACAGCGAATGCCACAATCAATTTATTGGAAATCAAGTTTGGAGAACGTGTTATATCACGAAATGGTCCAGTCGCTTGGCCGCCTCGGTCGTGTGATTTGATGCCGTTAGACTATTTCCTGTGGGGCTACGTCAAGTCTATGGTCTATGCCAACAAGCCAGCGACGATTGATGAACTTCGTACGAATATGTACGTGAAAATGCAGCAGTATCGGCCGATTTATGCTTGAAAACCATCGAAAATTGGGTTCAGCGTCTGGACTTCTGCAAGCGTGCCCATGGTGGCCATGCAAAAGAAATCGAGTTCCATACATAACGGCATCGAACGTACTTCCACAAGAATAAAGAATTTCATTGATATCCAAAACCGTTTTTGTTTTTTTTTTTTTTAAAACTTTTGTAGCGCTCGTACCTTAGTATACCTTCCCGGCGACACCCTGTACAAATGGTTTTTGTAAGAAAACGCCCCCGAATCAAATATTTTTTCTAAATGCCAAAAAATTTGACCAACATTTTTTAAAATTCCCTAATATTTGGGCAAAAACTTCGTTTTTCTAAAAAGTTGGCGGATTTAAAAATTCTACATTTGCTCTAAAGACACGGACAAGGATGGAATATACCAAATTCCATTGTCCTAACTCAAAATTTAAGGCCCAAAAATCGATGAAGAACAAACAGACGGACGGACGATGCTCAGACATCGCTTAATCAGCTAGCGATTCTGAGTCAATCGAAATTATTTCTCTACGTTACAAACTTTGTATCAAAACTTATATACCGATATGGTATAGGGTATAAAAACCGGGGGTACTACGTGTCAGGTAATCATACAGATCTGCACAAAGCTGAATTGGAAAAGATTTAAAATTAAAACAGAAGTTAGGAGTTAGCTGTGATGCAAATGCCTTCTGTAGGAGTTGTTTAGATGAAGGGGTGGAAGTGGGCAATTTTAAACTTCCTTATGCACGGTCCTATTTTTACTATTTTTAGTAAAAAAAGAAGATACAACAGACATGTGAACTTAGTGGTACGATGGTTAGTACCAAGAATCGTCGTAAAATATCTGAGTTTATTTCCAATCTAAGGGATACCGATTTCTATTTCATTGGGTCACCTAATCCTACGATCTGACAAATCTTGCTAGTAGTATAAATCTTTCAAGAAATGATTATTTCACACAGCCGCTTGAATCAGGCGTAAAGCTACAGGTCGCGCAAGAAGTAGGTATACATAGGCACATATTAATGTTTGCGAGCCATTTTAAGTATAAGTACGCTGCCTATTTGGCAGCAACATTAACCTTAAGTTTTCAAAAGGTTCTCATACAAAAGGTAGACAAATCGTCTTTAGGACTGGATAGTCGAATGACAATAAGCGTCAAAATCCACACATATAATCAATTTTTATAAATATTCCATACCCTTTAAGAAACGTGATCTCCCCAAAAAACCGATACCCAAGCTGCACCAAGATTAACTTTGTCCCTTCCCCCCAAGCCATGCAGAGGTGATGCCCAATTTCATTCCATTAAATATATTTTGCGAAGACAATCCCCACATAAGCCCTAATATCACAATCGCAATCTTATGTAAAATAAAGCTCAGCACCCGGATATGACAACCTTTTGCCTTTATCCAAGGAAAAACAATCCCTCCCCTTCTTGGCCCAACCCAAAGGGCTGTTGCCAAAGCGGAACAGCTCACGAAATTGGAAGAAAACATCTGAATAAAACATGGGATCTGATTTTCGCAGAAAGTTTTATTGAATTTGTGGGTACGGAATGTGCAAACAAGTGCTACGTTACAGATGCACACAGGTGAGCGTGCCTCCGCCAAGCCTTAGAGCATGCAAGGAATTGGCATAGCTCACATGGTGGGGGATCGAAGATAAAACACACAAAAAAAAATCAATGAAAGGCCTGCAAGCTGATTCCTTCAAACAACTCGAAAGATTAAAAACCATGGATATAGGGTGAGTCTACATATAGTCCGGGGGCGGACGGCGCGGTGTTGGAAACCAAGCTGAGTAAACCTTTAGATTGTATTTCAACAACCAGAACTACTAAGGGTAGCTTTAGCAGAAGAGTTATTGATTTGAATAATGCCGATGAAACTCACCTGATTCGCTCTAGCTGTGGATAGGGTTATTCGAATGGGTTCGTTCTTTTTGTTTTTATTCTCTAGCCCTTAGGCTGTTCACATGTTGAACAAGGATATTCGTGTGCGGTGGTGGTGCTATGTTACAGCATTGAAAAGGTAAACAAAGGCGATGGCAGGAGGAGGCAAAGTAAGGGTGTTCACAAACAATTGAAATGGATTTCGTTAAGGCTGACATTGTTTTTCGACATTTTTTAGTGCGGCTTACTGTTGTTGTTTCGCGGCTGAAATTGTTTTTTTTTTTTTTTTGGGACGGAGGACGTACAAGGGCGGAGGGACTTACTGGTTGTTTTATGCAAATCTGGAGACACAAAAACAATTTTTCTACTATTGACTTGAGTGAATTTAATGGAAGGTGTATGTACCGCGGTTAAGAAGGCGGAAAAACAGGCTGTCTCTCACTCAAGGCGGAAAAAACTTCGCCTTTGGCGGATTTTTTTATGTGCGAATGAAACTGAATGTAGGTGAGTTTAAACAATCATGTCCTTTGGAGAAATAAGTAACATTCCACGTGTAGTGCTAAGTTTTATGTTGCGATATGAGTCGCTATGGTTATCTTAGTATTTTGATGAGTAACTCTATCAGAAAAGTCGGCCATTGAACTCCGTTTCTCAAAACGGTCGACCAATCTCCTAATCTTAAGGGATAGCTGATCTTACAATTTAAACGCGTTGTTGTGCACTGTATGTGCCAATTACAAACTTCAAAGAACTCAATTATAACCTGCTAAAAGCTAAAAACAATTATATTGGGTACCTTATATTTTTTGGGCTACCCTGTAGTTCCATCATATTCCAGCTGGTTAGAACGACCTCCTTCTCATGATGTCATTTCAATCTGCATCTTGGCTATAACTACAATTGCTATATCATCGACCGTTTTTGACTCTTCGGGGATAAGGATACGGAGTACACAGCCAGACACGATGGCCGACAGTGCAGGTTCTATCACTGATTCCTGTGGTACAGATCATATCTGTTTTTGCTTTTCAACCCGTGGTCACCTCGCCTAATTTTGAGTGCTTGTGTTATAATTAGCCAAAAATCTTGTATGTGTATGTGTGTCTGTTTTTTTTACAAATGTTAATGTAGACTTGATATACCGCTCGTATAGTTCTTGGTTGAATCTTCGTCTCCATAGGCCGTCAACGCAAACGGGACCGAAGATTTTTCGAAGAATTTTCCCCTCGAATCCACCAAGGATTTCTTTTTTGAAGGTCCATGATTCAGAGCAGGACTGAAATGATACAGGTAATTGGAGTCAGGGCTTTACTACTGAATTGCCTACTTAGCCCGAAAAAACAACAGTTGGCAAGAGTAATTCTTCGTTTAATTTCTGACGAGATGTTGCTGTCAGAGTTAGTAGCGGAGCCGAGATAGACAAAGTCCCGAACTACCTCAAAATTATATCTGTCAATGGTGATGTTCTCTCCAATTCGTCGATGTTGTGTGTTCTTTCGCGTTGACAGCATATACTTCGTCTTGCCCTCATTTACTTCTAAACCACTAGCAAACGTGGCTATGACATCACGTTGGGTTCTACCAATGATGTCAATGTCGTCGGCGTATGCTAGTAGTTGTACCGATTTCTGGAAAATTGTGCCTCTGGTGTTGGCTCGGGAGTTTTGCACAATCCTCTCAAGAATCAAACTGAAGAAGTCACATCACATCGCATCGCCTTGCCTAAATCCTTATTTGGTATCGAATGTGTCGGTGAGATCGTTTCTGACTCTGATGGAGCAGCAAGAAATCTCCATCGTCACACTACACAAACGGACGAGTTCGGGCGGTATACCAAAACTAGACATGGCTCTGTATAGTCCATCTCTTTAAATTCTGTCGCATCCGGCTTTGAAATCAATAAATAGGTGTTGGGTATCGATTTCGACTACTTGGGTTTTTTCCAGGATCTGCCGAAGTGTGAAAATTTGATCGGTTATGGACTTTCCTGGCCTTAAATCGCGCTAATAAGGGCCGATCAGGTTGTTGGAAAACGATTTCAAGCGTTCATATATTACGGCAGATAGGATCTTGCAAGCGATGTTGGGAAGACTTATGCCTCTGTATTTGGCGCAGTTTAGAGCGTCTCCTTGGTTGTGGATCGGCCAAGCGATGCCGAGATTCCATTCTTCAGGCAGTACTTTCTTCCGACCAGATTTGGCGTATGAGGCTTGATACTCCTCGGATGATTTGTCAGATCATCACAAGGGGAGGCCCAGTGAAAAATCATTTAGGTGGGAATCGAACCCAGACCTTCTGCCCGCAGTTCATCGCACTAACCATCGCGCCACTGAGCCCGTCTTGGCTTATGAGTTGGTGGATGTTACTTACCAAGTCATCTCTGCAGACTTTATAAAGCTCGGCGGGAAGGCCGTCATTTTCGGCAGCTTTATAAGGCTGAAGTTTAGATATTGCTATCCTCACTTCACTCAGGTCGTGTGGTTGGCAGTTTTTGTTGTCATTACCAATATTGATTGGTTCGTTCTGCCTGACATCGGAATGTTGTTCGTCATCGCCGTTTAACAGTCTGCAGAAGTGGTTCTTCCATATCCTCAGCATCGAATGTGTCTCAACTACGATATTTCCTTGTTCATCTCGACAGGATTCTGTTCGAGCCTTGTACACTTGGCTTTAACGTTTTACACTTTGATAAAACTTGCGAATATCGTTCCTGGAGTGGCACCTCTCTATATCCTCGATCGCGCGCTTTTTTTGCGCGCTTCTGCCTATAGAGCTCAAAGGCAGCTCTCGTCTTCACCTGCAGCTTAGCCTTGTAGGCCTCGTTCTTGGCTGCGAGCATCTGTCGGGATTCTTCATCAAACCAGGGGTTTTTTGCTGGTGGGCGCGACAAATCTAGCACATCCGTTGCGTTTTATCTAATGGCTTGTTGGCATCGTTGCATTGTTCTTTGACATTCGATGCTGGTGGTATGGTGTTAATCGAGAGGTTGAGTGATACGCGTTGCGCGAAGGACTTGGCGGGTCTCTTGCGATTGCAGTCTTTCGACGTTAAATTTGTTCACAGTATTTCTGGATTGTTTTGGCATGGTGGATATCCGCTTTCTTACCTTGGCTGCAACAAGGTAGTGGTCCGAGTTGATGTTAGCTGCTCGGAATCTTCGGACTGGATGTTTGCCTCTTGTCTATCGTAATGTGATAAATTCGGTTGACCGCTCATTGATGTGGAGACCGCCATGTCCCCTTATGGATATCGAGGTGAGGAAACCGTGCGTTGGCTATATTGGCGTTTCTTTCCGTAACGAAGTCAATTAGCCTAAGTCGGTTACCAGACTTGTTGTGGTGTTGTCTATGTTTTCCGACAATACTGCTAAAGATGTCTTCTCTTCCTACCTTTGCGTTAAAATCTCCCAGCACGGTTTTAACATCGTACTTCGGTAGTCGCTCATAGGTTTGGTCAAGCAGCTCATAGAAGCAATCCTTAGCTATATCATCTTTTTCCTCCGTTGGGGCGTGAGCGCATATAAGGCTTATGCTGACGAATTTGGTCTGGATGCGGATTGTTACAATGCGTTCGCTAATGTCTTGGAAACATAAGACTTCTTGCTTAAGTCTGGCACTTATAAAAAATCCGCATCGGAATAGTCGCTGTGAGCAACACTATACCACGGTCCGTAGTAGATGTCAAAGTTTTTCATCCTCTTTTTGCCCGGCCCATCTCATCGTATTTCCTGGTTGGCAGCAATATCTGCTTTGTAGCAGTTTAGGGCTTCCGCTAGTTGTTCGCTTGCACCTCTCCTGTTTAATGTTCTCACATTCCTTTTTTCGTTTAGCAGGATAATCAAAAGCAATAAAAATCCCGCCATTACAAGCTATGACCACATAACTGGCCCTATAGCAAAAAACGGTAACCTGATTGCATAGCAAAGTGATTCATACTATGAGTAACGCATAAGGCACCCAGCGATGAACGAATAAATAAATTATGATTATAGTTCCACTAGATCCCGCAGTCTGATTATGCTTAATTATTCCACGAATTGTGGCACCATTTACCCATCCACTTTGTCTCTATATATCGCAATCTAAATCTTAATCATCCGAAAAGATATTTAAACGCAAAACAGTTGTTGCCCCAAATTCAATATAATTCTACGAAACATAACCAATATTTGCCATGAAACTGTGATTCTTATCACTTCCTGAACGTCGCATACGGTTTTCGAAATCAATTAAACTGTTTTGGTGTCCTCCCTAATTTAGCTTGTCTTGTCATAGATTCATTGTATCTGTATCTGTAAATAATTTTAATTTCCTGTCGTCGAAAGTCATACCAAGCAAAAATTTATCTTGTTTACAGCAAAAAAAATACGATAAGACTATCTTTTCATTTGAAATCCACTAAACTCCATTTGCTTACGAAATCACCTTCTAACAGACTGAGACAAAAAAAAAACGATTACCAATTCAAAGAGATGTCCTCCTCCGTAGGACCATCATCTCCCATGCGGTGAATAACATTAAAGCAATTCTTTGTTATCACATGCACCGTACTGAGGAGAATTCAAATGCGGATGTGGGTGTCCACAAAAGGATACAATTTAAATGCAAATTTAAACCTTTCTAGCCCAAAAGAACCACCTTTGTGCGAGTCTTATAGATCCTAACAGAATATTCACATTTGCCAATAAAAAAAAGCCAAACCCAGTTATAGTAAGGATACGACAGGATTGCCCCCCATCGGCAATATATAGTGGTTATGAATCCATTTAAGGATTCAATTTGAAGCCTGAAAACGACGCTCTACACATCTGCGCCTCGAATGGAGTTTATACGATGAGGCTATCAGGGAATGGTATCTTTGAGAAGGAGTAAGAGGATCTAGCTATATCTTCTTTGGTTAGATATCTCTTCTAATTAATTTCAACAACAGCATGTGTAGATATCGAAGGCATTCAGACCTCTATCGGCATTGTTATCTATTGATTTTTCAATTAGTTGAGCTTCTCCAGCTATCTCTGAGGCTATGGGCATGCTAAAGTAGCTTGAGGTGTATGTTTGTATTGAAAGTGATTGACATTGGTTTTCGAATACCAATGCGAAGATTTTGATGATTATATCGAGTGATCGCAATGTTGTGCCTTGAAATTCAAGTTGAAGACTAAAGATAACTAAAATTTGTGTACACTGTACAGTGTACACCTTATTTGTTTGAAGAATTTCATCAATTCGATTGTGGTGTTGCTGTGCATGTTAACCCTTATCGTTGCCCTCATATTTATTATGACCTTTGCGATTGCAACTAACTTCTTTACAGCTAAATGTTTCGAGGTAGGCATTTTCACCAATCAGTGTGGACATTTTGCTTTTTATGCCCTGAACGCGGGTATTATTTTATTATGTCTTCGTGAAAATTTTCGACTTCGAGACTTTGATTCGTTCTAACATTACGATGATAGCGGAACACAGAAAAGTGGTTTTTGGAATTCCGTCTATCGGTTCGTCGTTTCGTCTGTCCGTACAGGTCTCTCCAGCCTAACCAACTTGACCGATTTTCTTCAAACTTCGTATCCAGCGGTTTTTTGGGTCATAATTCTGTGCCATTTTTTTTGTTGTGCACCCACCACTTGTTTTATTTTATAAACTAGCTGACCCGTCAAGCATTATTTTACCATATAAATTGTTTCTGGTGAATATTTTGGTTGCTAAATAAAAAAGAAACACATGGGAGTAGGCTACAATCCGCTGTGCGAATCGTTGAATACCCTATCATATTCCATGCTTAAATTAAACATACCAAAAAAGTGGGAGTGGCTAAGATCTTAACGAAGATGATACATATAAAATGGCATTTTCACAATATATGGCTTAGAAAGTTTATCAAAACATTTTACGGTTTGACAAAAAAAACAACGGCTTGTTATTGCATATTCTATGGGGTAGTATGGGGTATACAAATCGTTTTTATAAGAAAACTTTCCCAAATGAAAAAAATTGTCATATTGATATCACCACTGTTTATGCGTCGAAAGTGTTTTTTTGTCGAATTTATTTAAAATTTTTCCGAAAATCATTTTTTTTTATTAAAAACGTCCCAAAAGTGGAAATGGCAATAAATATTATAGATGTCGGAGCGGACAATTTTCCGCAACGCATACTTCGTCAGAGGTTAAAATTCCATTTGTGTTATATGTATGTCATCGGAACAAAAATCATTTTTCACTAAAATTCATAAATAATTTCCGCGAAGAAGTTGTGTCGAAGGAAATCGGAAATAGAATTGCACTTAGCTGTCAAAAAATGCACGAAAAATGCACCTGAACGCACATTAACGTAATCCGACGGGACGCATTACAAAATGTCGGAGAAATATTTCGAAGCTAAAATCTTCCGAATCGTACCTACTAAATCGGAGAAATTTCCGCTCCGACGGATCCTTCACTAGGGATAAATATTATATTCAGTAAATTTTTCAGCGAATTTATTGTAAATGTGTTTGAATGTGTTAACGATCGTTAGAATATAATGATCGTTATCGATCGCAAAACTGAAATATTAAATTTGAAGCAGAAAGTTTGCTGTTGTTGTGTGTCGCAGTTCTGTTATAAGAATTTCCTGAACCCGATTTCGTTTGCAGCTACCGAAAGTACGACGACAGTGGACACAACTTATTAGCCGTTGGGATAAGATTTCACGTGGATATCGTGCATATACGTTTTTGGAGTTGTACCGTGGGAAAATGTTCTTCCCATGACCGAATATGATGATGGTTCATTAATTAATGAGGACTAGGTTCGCCCAGTGCTCGAAAATCGACCACACATTTTTTTTATATCATTATCTACTATATAGATAAATAAAATTGGTGTAGCTCTGTTTGATTTGAAGCGAATTTGAATGTCTGTCTTTAAATAAAGAAATCTTAAAAATTACTGATCGTAGGTAGGTATTCGTGTCAGTTCTGGAATAAATAGTAACTAACTAATATTGTTCTTAACTTCTATAACGTTGAAAAAACAAAAATAGCACTGAAATGAAACAGATTGCATTACATTTTTTTTCATGCTGTACTTTTATATTTCTTATTCAATAATATTTTTAATTTTTTGCTATGAGATAACAAAATGCGCACAATAGAAGAGTAATAAAATAATAGCATTCTTCTTCCAGTCCAGTCCAGATGTGGCAGAAAAGGTAAGGTACCTGCGACCAAAAAGAGTAAAAAATAATTTTTAAATTTGAAAACAAAATATCTTCATGCCACTGCTCACTGCTAAAACATTCCTACGAAGGCCATACCTTTCCGATTTGAAATTTCGAACGATTGCAAGGAACGGTCCGAAGTTACCGCCCTTCTTCAAATTATCCAGCGTAGTTCACCGCTACGATAAACTTGCTGGGCAAGGCAATGAGAAGGAAAGAGAGAAAGATATTGGCACTAAAATGGTACGGAATGGTACGTATGGTACGGCTTCGCGACGTAACAAATAATCAACTCTATTTCTTTCCCTCTCACGCCTACCCGTCAAAGTTCTTTGCCGAGACATGTCTACCTAATATTCCGTCGAAAAAAAAAGAAATCAAAATGACTTAACAAAGAATAGGTAATAATTGGCCAAAACCAGGATCAGAGCACAATGAAACCACAATTATTGTAGGATGGCTATCTAATAATTCGTGTAGGATACAACCGACTTCGAATGACCGGAAGCCAAATGTACTTCCGTTCATCAGACTAATGCAACCACACCTGCGCATAACTTCTCTCCCTCATTCGCTTAACACAAACGAACACGACACACATTCATCCGCCACGCCCCCACACGCCAAACACTTTCGTTTCGGTGAGGTGGCTCAGTGGCTGCTCTATGTATAGTGCTACACTATACAAATAAGGTCAATAATAATAGCAACGCCCAACGCAACCACAGAAAATACAATTTTGTACAATATTCGGGCAACATTTTGATTACCTATAACTTATAAAAGACAGAGTAGGATACGTATCCAATCCAATCACCAATACGCGTGCGCATATTCCCTTCTCTTTTTAATTCGCTTAACGCACACCATTCACCCCACACTATGTTAAAGCTACATTAGAGTTATACGCATACGCATATAGAAAAGTTCTCTGTGCATCTGTAATAGAAGGAGACAGTCACAGGACTTCGACTGAGCGAAAGAAAAATGTGACTTATCCAATTACCCATACCCACTCCTGCGCATATACTTTTCTCTCTTTCTTTGCTTAACTCCCATCATTCAAACGTGACACTCGCCGCATAGATAGCTAAGCTATAAGGCTATCTTTCTTTGTATGTTTACAATGTTGTTGTTGTAACCAAGGTAATTTAAAAACATTATTTTACCAATTTTGCAATAACTTTTTTGAAATTATAATTCTTTTCGACCGATCTATGAGCTGTACGCTTCAATTTGGTAAAAAAAAAATGCAATTTTACTTCATTAAATAGGGTAAATATGTTCTGAAAGAAATTGGGTCGGCGATTAATATAGTGGATGAACATATCGGTTCATTCATTAATGAAGTTCAACATATCCGTTTAATATTTCTTTCATTTTTTTTAATAATTTTCAGTTTGGTTTGCAACTTCATCATGCAGAGGTTGACAAATGAACAACGCTTGCAAATCGTGCAAATTAGTTTCGAAAATAATGGTTCAGTTGGCGAAGTTTACCGCAAGATCCGTCCATTTTATGGTCGATATAATCTTCCATCAGAGCAATTAATTCGGTTGAGCATGGATCGTTTTTGCACTACGTTTACACTATGTGAGACGTCAAACAGTGCGCACCGAAGAAACAATTGCCGCTGTAGAGCAAAGTGTTGAACAGGACCCGAATGAATCGAATCGCCACCGTGCACAGCATTTGGAGCTTTGTCCATCAATTTTATGGAAGATTTTGCACAAAAATCTTGGCTTACGACCTTACAAGATCCAACTTAGAATTAAAGTCGCGAGACCATGCAATGCGTCGTGATTTTGGTGTATGGGCCGAAAATTAGATGAGATCTCGATGCTGATTTTCATCGCAAAATTTTGTTCAGTGATGAGGCTAATTTTTGGTTGAATGGCAAAATTGAATCCACACGAGACCCTTGAGACGCCGATACATCCACAAAAAGTACTAAAGTAAACTAAAGTCACGACATATCTAGCAATTTTTTTATCACGAGTAATGAATGTTTGGCAGGTAACTTTCCTTAGAGAGCTCCTGCTTTATCCGCAATTAATAGCGCGGTTTGTAAATATCGGGCTAAATCTAAGGGCTTAGTTCTTTGAAGACGCCGCAACAAATTTGTTTCGTCAAGAATTTGGAGACCGTTGTGTTAATGTGTCCAAATAAGCGTTTTTTATGTTTTCGTGGAAAAATTGTTCGTTTCATCTTTAACCGCGGGGGAATACCGAGATCTCTGCGTAGATCTTCGTTCAGTATAAACCACGGCGCATTGACGAATGATCTTAAAATTTTGTATGATATTTAGATTTATTTCACTGGTAGAACACCATAGTTGTATACCAAAATGTCCCAACCGGCCTTAGTATCACTTGCTTGTATAATAGTAGCTTGCTAACAAGGATAAACTTCGAATATTTTTCGAACAGCCAGGACAGTTCTTTGTATTTATTTTTAAGTTCTTGCATTTCTTTTTTACATGCGACTTTCATTTTAATTTTGCATCGAGTGTTATCCCAAGATATTTTGTTTCATCTGCAAGAGGGACTCGAACCGTATTGAGAAATACTGGCCGTTTATGCGAAAAATCTACATGAATTGATTTGCTCTCGTTAAGTGCAATCCGGCAGGATTTTGTCCATTCATTAACCTCGTTAAGAGTGTTTTGTAATTTGATATTTGTTTCCTCTATTGTTGTGCCAACTGCTAGTATAGCTGTATCGTCAGCATACGTGGAAACTATTGTATCGTTTGTTTGTGGGATATCACGAGTGAATAGGAGGTACAAGAGTGGTCCAAGGACGCTTCCTTGAGGTACTCATGCCAATATGCTTCATTAACATTAGTAAGGCAAGACTAAAATGAATCGAAAGTTGACTTAATTTGACAATATTGTAAGAGAAGCCTGTCTCAGTGAGAATTAGAGTTAAAATTGCGAAATATTCCGTGCGATGATAAAACTCATCCGATTATTTTTATCATTTAGACGAAGCTGAAGCTTTAACAATTGTCAACAGCAGCCTACGCAGATGACCATCAAAGGAAAACTGCACGTATGGATCTTAACCGCCCCAAAAAATATCTGAATCGATTGGAATGAATAATAATCCAATCGCAATTACCATCTAAATTTAGCGCTTCTTATAACTAAGCCTTTTTATAAATAACCCCGTCAGTCAAGCATGTCACAAGAAGACGCTTTAAGACCATTCAAGTGAGTTATCTACGCGACGTAGTAAACATCACAATTTGATAAAACTGCCTTCATATCGAAGCATATATATGTCCACCTTCCTTTGGAAAACAATTAAACTTATCTACTCTCCATTTCAATGAGGCTTCGTTCTTTTTTACTAAAGATAATCTCAGATTGATAGATATACACAAACAGACAAGTGGGTTTATCGATTTCAATTTTTCGACACTCTTTGGAAATTTTATAAAAGTCCATTCGTAATCGGATTCAAAATTATTTCATTATTCTTGCAAGTCTTAACCGCGATGTGTCGTAAGTTGGTCAAATTAGAGCCGTTCAAGTGACTCGATTTAAATGTGTCTTTCTTTTTAAAGGAATTAGTACAACTATTTTGGTGGCTGCGTGCCTCGCTCTGGCTGCCACTATTGTCTACGCCCAAACGGTGAGCTATCCTGAAATGAATTGCAATGAATCAATGGTCGGTTATACCTTTCCATTGAGTGACCCACTTATGTATTACACGTGCCGGGATCCCAACACCCCAATGATCATGGAGTGCGTTCAAGGTAGTGGATATATCAACAATGGAACCCTAACTGGATGTGTACCCTGGGTGCTGTGGGAATGTACCTCCAAAACTGGTGCCCCTGCATGTACTGAAGATCAACAGATGACGAAATTCCCCCATGTCACCCCATACATGTTCTGGATCTGTCAAGGAATCGGTTTACCCGAGGCCCTAGAGTGTCCCGAAGGATCAGCGTTCATTTCTTCTGGTGATAATGAAGGATGCAAGTCGTGGAGTGTTTGGTCCGAGTCGTGTCCTTTCTAAGTGAAATGTTAGTCAAATGTTTCAGAAATATAAAATAAGTGCCGAATTGTGCTCTTGGAAGGGATTTATTTTATTTAATAACTTGCACAGGAACTTCTAGCCTGCCTCCATAGAGACCATTCAGCGCAGCCCAGGAATCCATCACAGCCGCCACTCAAGAAGCCGCGTCCGCTATTACACGACAGGAGTAGAGGAACGGCTCCTTCTGCAGTGCACAAGTAGTATTGGTTGGGATTAGTAGCTGCAGTTGGTTGATTGACGTTGATTCCGGTACAAGTGGGAGCAGTCGTCACCTGAGTGATGCACGTGGCAGGCCATTCGGTGAAGGGAACACATCCGTATGCGGTTTCAGTTTTAAGGAAACCACGACCGGCAGCACATTGCTGTTGGACCGGTGTATTCGTCGCATTATTGCAGAAGTAGAAAATATTTGGATTTTCATCGCCCCAGAGCTGATCGTTGCAGGGACATGTAGCCTGAGCCAGACCGAAAATGGCCAACATCACGATAATAGTCTTTCCAGCTGAAACTAAGCAAGTGAGAGATAAGTAGTGTGTGAGCCAATTTTTTTGTGTTGGAGGTATTACCCATGACTGTCTGGTAGTCTTGAAATTTCAGAAATAAACTAACTTAGGCATGATCATGATTGGCGCATATATAGGCAGTTATTTGAGAACGATAATCAGCAGTATGGAAGACTACTAATCTAAAAGTATGTTGCGGGTAGGGTTGTTTGAAATTCGTGGGTATAGAACTGAAAGGTGTTTGTAGTCTTTGTAGTATTTATCTAGATAAGAAAATGCTTATCTAATTGGTTTTCACTTGACATGGCTTAATGTTTTGCTTTTCAGAAGGTTGGAAGGCTAATTTGATTTGGAATGCGCCATGTAACAAGAACATCTTTATGCTGTCGGATAGAGTTTTCCTGATAAGATGAAACTGTGTCTAAGCTTTCTTAAAACTTAAAACTTATGAAAGATGATGTCAACTGGTGATGGTGATCTAGAAGAAGGAAAGTGGGATATCCTCCCAGCTTAGGGCAAACCGAAAGTCTCGCGACAAAAAAAGGAACAATTTTAAAAAATGAGTAAGTCGCAGTAGGAATCCAGGTTTTTCCTAATAGTGATAGCGATCTACATATAGCCGAAAATTGCAGGTGTATTCGGGTAACATATGCAGTAACTGCCAATTAGTCACAACCCGTAGAAAGTATTAGTGGAAGAAAGATGTCCACATTTAATCTATATAATTTCTGATAGACTAAGAGCTGAAATATTCAAATTCGGAAGTGTTTACTTAGAATATCAAACCATTAAGCTATTCAACGTACTATATGAATTCCTGCAGATTTTTGTCACACCCTTTTCGGCCATTGCCCAGCTTACTACTTCATGTTGGAAGGATTTCAGAAAAAAAAAACGTTTACTGCTGCAATTTTTTTCATATGAATGAACTGCACGGTCTTGGACGGGTCACTTCTAAGTTTGAACTGACTAAATGCTCTTAATTTATCTGACAATATATCCAAGATATTGCCGGACCGGGGATGGCTGGTAGCCTGATGCGGTACTGCATCCACTGGGAGCTCTATTGCGGTACTGTATCCACTGGGAGTTGACATAGGTAGAGGATGAGGGCACAGAGTTTTTGTTTGAAGACTCTGGTATTCTCCGGGCCACTAAGACGTTCAACTTTAATTTTTTTTTCCAGAATTCGTAGCTTCTTTATGTTGGACAGACAGACTTTGAATTTGACTGCAAGGAGAAAATGGTGAAAATCGACGTCTACCCCTTCGAAAGTGTGTACATGCATGATGTTGGATGCGTACCTCGCATTTATGAGCATATCGTCGTTTCGTAGAGGCGGAGCTATCAAAACAAACCCGCCGAAGAAGTTTTCCTTATCGATTTTTGCATACATGTCCTTCAGTACGATTTTCACATCGTATTCCCGACAAGCTCCGTAGATTTGGTAAAAGAAAAATATAAAAAAAAAATGTTTTGGTGTCATCTAGCAATATGGCGAGACCTCCTGTTTTATGCCGACTCCGAACGGTGGATTTGAAATAAGCTTTTGTTGATAATTTATACTTCTCGGCTGATTTGTCAGATCGTCACGAGAGGAGGGCCAATGACGGCTGGGGATCGAACCCGGACCTTCTGCACGGCAGTTCATCGCACTAACCATTGCACTACTGAGCCCATCCAGAAGATGATAAAATTCCCCCTTGATAGGGTCTTCAGTCACATTGGTAGAGACGTATGCACATAAAAGGATGATGTTGCAATACGTTGTGTTATCATTTGCCTTAGGTGACAGCTATCGTATGCGTTTAGTCTGTGTATTGCTGATTCTGTCCAACGTATTTCCTGAATCGCGGTAATGTCTGCTCTGTACTGCGCGAGGACAGATTCAAGTTCTTGATTAGCACACAGCCTGCATACGTTCCATGTGTATAATTGTAAGTGTTTGTCAGTAATTGTTCCGGATATGGTTGGTATTTGAGGGTATCCGTCATCTGAGGCTGTTGCCTCTCTCAAAGCAAGCTATTTTCAACGTGGTAAGGAAGTAAACCTGACAACACATGGTGGGCCAGTTCTAATTTATTTGATACCACTAGGACAAGAGGCCATCAGTATCCACTGGCGTATCGGTTCATCTGCCACCATATCTATACAAAAGTCTTGACTGACCCTTGAGATTCCTAAATGACCTGCTGTCCAAATATGTCGAAGCAGCTCAAGTAAGTCGTTCACTTTGTCCACCCTAACCGCTGACTCAATCGTGGGAGTTCTTCCCCTGTCTCCTTTGGAATGAGCCTCATTGTGAGAACAAGTCTCCCTCGTCTCCGACATATTGCCGCTGAGACTTTACACAGATATTGAGACCCTATGTACCGTGAAGATACTAAGCACTCAGAGGTCGCCACGAGAACGCTGAAATTCTGAGTTTGTTGTCATCCCCTAGGTGAAAGGTTTCACAAATAGGTTTCATATAATCGCACAGCCTACCATTTAACCGCTCTGTAACTAACCACCTATATTGTGCTAAGTTCCGTTTCTAAGATATTTATCGCCACTTCTGTTTGGAGCTCATACTCCTGGCCTCTCAAACATCACTCCTGGAGTTTCTTGTCGGTTTTTCTTTTTCTGTGAAAGTCGCTGGTTTTTCCTTCTTCTTTTCTTATATGCATCATCAAAGGTTCTTTATCAGCCTTGTTTTCAGCACTTACGGGTAAGGCATAAGTTTTAGCATTTTACGCCAAAGTGAATATTTCTGGCTGTTGGACGGGACAAGCCAAGCTCGTCCGTTACGGTTGATCTATTGACAGCGGACCCATTGGTCTCGATATAAGATGTTGGTTTCTAGATTACGATATACACTTCTGCAATGGTTTGGCTGGTATATCGTCATTGCCGACGCGCGCCGTTTTAGTGCCCCGCATTCTTATTTCTGCAAACAAGGACAAAGTCAGAGTTCATGATAATCTGGTAGCAACTACTTACTTACTTAAATGGGGCTACAGTCCGGGAACCTGGGCCTCAACCAACATGCCTCTCCAGTTAGCCTCTCCAATTAGGTCATTAGCTAACTGCCTTAAGTTGCACACTCCAAGTTAGTTGAGGTTGGTTTTCACTTGTGCGCGTCACTTAAGGCGAGACGTCTACTGCGTCCGACATCTAACTGGGAGTCGAAGACTCTGCGAGCCGTAGTATTAGTGTTCATTCGTTCTACATGTCCTAGCCACCTTAAACGTCCGATGCGGAGTTTTTTGACCAGGAGCTTGTCGCTGTACAGATGGTAAAGTTCTTGGTTGAATCTTCGTCTCCATAGCCCGTCAACGCAAACGGGACCGAAGATTTTTTGAAGGATTTTCCTCTCAAATCGACAAAGGATTTCTTCATCCGCTTTAGAGCAGGACTAGGATGATCAGCGTCTTATATAGGATCTCCTTAGTAGTTCGAGTGAGGGCTTTACTACTGAATAGCCTTCTTAGCCCGAAGAAACAGTGGTTGCCAAGAGTAATTCTTCATTTAGTTTTTCTGACGAGATGTTGTTGTCAAAGTTAAAAGCGGAGCCGAGATAGACAAAGTCCCCTATCACCTCAAAGTTATGTCTGTCAATGGTGATGTTCTGTCCGATTCCTCGATGTTGTGTGTCCTTTACTGCTAAACCCGTTTTTGCCGATTCTTTCTCTATACTAGCAAACGTGGCTATGACATCACGTTGGGTGCTACCACTGATGTCAGTAGTTGTTCCCATTTTTGGGAAATTGTGCCTCTGGTGTTGGCTCGTGAATTTTGCGAATGTGTCGGTGAGGTCGTTTTCGACCCTGATGGAGCAGCGAGAATTCTCCATCGTCATCCTACACAAACGGAAGAGTTTGGGCGGTATACCAAAACTAGACACGGCTCTGTATAGTTCGTTTCTATAAATGTTGTCGTATGCGGTGGGTATCGATTTTGACATCTTGGGTTTTTCCAGAATTTGCCGAAGTGTCAAAATTTGATCGGTTGTGGATTTTCCTGGCCTAAAAACATGCTAATAAGGGCCGATCAGGCTGTTGGTAAACGGTTTCAGGCGTTCACATATTACGGCAGATAGGATATTGTAGTATCGGAGAATTACAGAAAATCTATAAATTCTTACTGGGGCAACAAAATTCGGGCTATAAAAACCAGTAGCCCGAATATGTTCCCGCAAAAAATAAATAAAATATTCAGGCGAAAAGATCATAACGACATTCCATGGGTTCGAATTTCCAAAACGACAGAAACCAGACAGACACTCACGGCTGTTTGGTATAAGTCCGGAAAACGTTGACTCGAACGACGGTTTTTTCATGATCGAAGATCCTCAGGAGAAGGCGAATTCGATAGGCGCTATTTTCGAGACCGTGTATACGGTGAACAATCCTGTTCGCCCAAATCGCGATATTGAGGAAAGGGCTTTTCTGAATCACTTTTACCTGCGCACTGAACTTTTCAAGCTTGGCGATCTGAGAATCACGGTTTTTCCGTATTCAATGACGAAAACCCTTCCAATGGCATAGTCGCCAATAGCCTGATGCTGTTCGTGCAAAAAGATGAACTCCAGGACATCTTGGTATCACTGAAAAATAAAAAGTCGGCAGGAGAGGACGGTGTCCCAAACGTCAAACTGAGACACCTGCCAATAGAAGCAGTCGATATCTTCACCACCCTGTTTAACAATGCACTGAATAATGCACATTATCCGGTGCACTGGGAAACGGCGGTGGTACATCCTATCCCCAAAAAGGACAAGGACAAAACAAACCCTGCAAATCTTTGGTCAATAAGTCTTCTGCCGAATGTAAGCAAGGTATTCGAGAAGGTAGTCAATAGAGCTCTGCTTAAGTGGGTCGAGGATAACAAAATTATTCCGGATAATCAGTTTGGTTTTCGAGCGAGGCATGACACCATTCATGCCGCGTCGAAACTAGTGTCCGACATCCAATGGAATAAATCCAAAGGACAATGCATAGGGGCCTGTCTGGTTGACTTTGAGAAGGCCTTCGACACCGTATGGTTAGAGGGGCTTTTCTACAAACTGACCAGAATGGGCATGCGGAAACCCATGCTATATATGATATATGAAATGCTTATGGGAAAGAAGTTCGTTGTCATATGTGGCAACGTAACTTCGAGTAAAGTCTTTGAAATTAAAAACGGTTTACAACAGGGGGCGGTGAACTCCCCGATATTGTTTAACACGATATTGTCTAACATTTATACAAGTGATCTTGTTGGTTCTCTCAGACACGCTATAGCGTACGCAGATGATCTAGTGGCGTACAGATCAGGTCCGAAAATCGGAGTCATAAACATACTTTTGCAACGTGACTTCGATCACATTAAGGGATATTGCGATGATTGGAAATTGAAGATCAATTTCCAAAAAACCGAAACGATTCTGTTCAGGACCCCATTGCATAGGGCTTCTAGGGATAACAGAAAAAACTGGAAAAAAATTGTGTATCATTGGACAGCATGGGAAGCCGTTGGCGTTGAGAAGTGAAGTCAAATACCTTGGCATCCGGCTTGACAAGTTTCTGTATTTTAACAAAAATGTAGATGCTTGTCTGGCTAGTGTTAGGGGGGCTTATGCTCTGACAAGGAGATTGTTTCAAAGCAGTCAACTTGACTCAAGGGTGAAAGTCATTTGCTACATGGCCCTCATAAGGCCGATCATCGCTTACTGTTGTCCCGTGTGGTTCGATGTGGCACCAGCCTACATGGAAAAGATACCGCTGTTTGAGAGGCGGTGTCTCTGATCCTGCTTAGGATTGTTCCGGACGCCGGACTCCGAGTACATAAAATATTATCGCAATGAGGTTCTATACAATTGGGCTCAGTTGAATAGAATGGACAATTTCCTGATTGAGGTGACGCGAAGGCACGCTGCAAGGGCGATGGCTAGCAACAACAGCCTGATCTTTGGGGCTTATTACCCCAATGATTTATACATGGGGAGCATGCTCATATCGGGTTTTATTCCACCAGAGGCATTCATTTACATCGATTCGTTAGGGTTAGTACAAGACAGGAACGGTATCCCAGTTTTATACCACCACTATCGTGACGCGCGGGACAAACGGCTAATCCACGACGGGTACGTCGACAATGCTCCGGAGCTCCTCCGATTTAGCAGGGCGGTATCGTATCGCGATAGGATCGATGCTGCAAAAGAGCGCACTGAATTCTGGTGGCTATATGAAGAAGGTGATTCTGCACTTCCTCAGGACTTTGCGGACTTTTAGTCCAACTCCATAGATAAGATTTCAAAATTAGGAACAAGGTCTGGGGCGGGGCTTGTGCACCATATTGGCGTACTATATGGTTGAACGCAGGCTGCCGTGGGACCGAAAGACGCAATCAGGATGGCGACGCCTCGGGGCATATGCAACGAGGGCTCGCCACCCCGATTATAATTAAGGTAGGTTTAAGTAGTTTAAATAGTCTTAAGTTAGTTATAATCTAGAATAAGCTTATTTATTTATAAAAAAGTCACTATACAAAGTTTTTTATTTTTTCTTTGTTAATTAAAATTAAATATAAAAAAACCGACAAATTTAAGCCCAAAGGCAAAATAAAACAGCTAAATATAAGCTTACAGCGCCACTAAGGGCCGATAAGTTAGATTAAGTAAACCAGTTATTGATAAGTTAGATTTAAGCATTTTTGTCTAGTAGTAAGTTAATATTTTAAGTTAATAAAAAATGAATTTGCAAGTAGTATAGGATATTGTAGGCGATGTTGAGGAGACCTCTGCTGTTGGCGCAGTTTAAAGAGTCTCCCAAAACGAGACATGGAGTTATCCCAAACCAAAAAAAGTTTACTCAACAATGGTCAATCATATTGCAGGCTTTATAAAGCCGGCGGAGATGACTTGGCAAGAAACATCCACCAACTAATTAGCCAAATCTGGTCGGAAAGAAAGTGTACCCAGACAGGATCTTGTAGGCGATATTGAGGAGACTTACTCTGTAGTTGGCGCAGTTTAGAGGACGACATTTTTTGTGGATCGGGCAACGATGCTGAGGTTTTATTCTTCAGGCATACTTTCTTCCGACCGGATTTGGCTTATGAGTTGTTGGAAGTTACTTACCAAGTCATCTTCGCCGGCTTTATAAAGCTCGGCGGGAAGGCCGTCATTTCCTGCAGCCTTTTTAAGCTTTAGTGTAGATATTTCTATCCTCACTACACTCAGGTCGGGTGGTTGGCAGTTTTCACTATCGTTGCCAATATTCAATGAATCTGGTAGCAACCCTCTTTTTTATTGCAATATGATAGACCATTATTGATTGTGCAGGATAACCGCATGTCTCCTTTTTGATCAAAGTCCAAGTAACATACATTTTGATGGATATTGAGGTTTTTCGTTTCACAGCAAAGACAATTAGGCTAAGACCGATCCTAAGCACGTCGAGGAGCTCATAGAAGCAGTATCTGGTGATATTATTTTTCTTCCGTCAGACCCTGATCTCATATAAGGCTTATGTTTTGCGAACTTGGACTTAAGGCATATTGTGCTTTCTAAGTCTGTCACTTATAACAAATTTGCCCCCGAATATTCCATACCACAGTCATCATCTTCAATTAGTCTGGTTCATACCATCGTTTTTCCTGGATGGCAGTGATGTCTGGCAGTGATGTCTTTGCACCATCTTAGGGCTCTTGCTGTTTATTCTCCTGCACCTGCAGTGGTGCTATGTTTTTTTTTGGAGATTAACAATATCACTTATAAATTTAGCAAGTCAAATCCTGTTAGATGATACCTCCATCTGATAATTACCACTGGTAGGTAAAATAAACCCAATGGATGTGCAGGCAAAGTTGCAAAGACTGGGCGTTGCCTTCAGTTAATTCAGCTCCACCTCTAACCTTATTTTATAGCACCCAAGACCCAACCACCCAACAGAATTTTTCTATTTGTTTTATATGTGGGAAGGTACTTGCACTTTTTTATTTCTTTCATCCCTCTGAGTGCGCATCTTCTGCTTAAACGTTTATGAAAACTACTCACAATGCAATTACGTGTAATTGTAATTTCGGGAAGTCTTTCCCTCCTTTTGACTTTCCTTCTGAATGATGAGTACGAATTACATTCCCAGCAAAACTACTTGTCAACGAATCTGCTTCCGCTTCGTCTAGTAAGGCATACTCTCTCGCGGAGGATGCAAAAATAACAACAAAAAAAAAAGTCCTTGTCGCATGTCACCCTTATTCCAAAGAAGAAATGAACTTAAAAACATTCCTGAGCAAAAAGATGAGTGGGTAGAGGTGCACTCATCTTTCAGTTCCTGCTGAGATGTAATGGAAGGATGCAGTCACATGCACGTAGTTAGCATTGGAATTGTATTCCGACGCCACGACTCACTATTATCCATCACTATCAGCGTAACATGCAAATCTGTTATGACACAAACGCATGCATTTGTCTCCCGCTGAAGCATCACTCCTTGTCGCAATCATCGCCATAGTCGTCATCATAATCATCATCATCATCGTCGTCGAATAGTCTTCGTCGTTGTCAACGTTATAGTCAAGAACCCTTGCAGTTGCACTGTGTACCGTTGGAAAGAGGAACTTATCCACTTACCGACCCTAGAGTCCCTGATTCTCTGGGGCTTCCTCTTTTGGTTTCTTTTTTAGGGTTTGAGTTTTGTTTTATTTGTTGTTTCGTGTTCGAAAAATATCCTTTTGGAAAAATCTATTGTGTGAGCGCTTTGTGCCCCGGTGAACTTGCACAATTCACAAGACAGACACTTACGAGTTTCCTGAATTTATTGTGTGCTGCACTTTCAAAATTTACATAATGCCGTTAAGTAGCAATTTGTCGTGTTGAACTTTTCGGAGATAAAAGTTTTTTTCTTTTTGGATCGTCTAACTTGACAAATGGGTGATAGGTCCTGGATATAATGAAAATAATGAGTTAAATGTAGCACGTTCATATGAATGGTCGTGAGAAAGAAATCAACCAGTTGCAGCACTTAAAAGATGGCCCTGAATGCATCACTTCAGCAAATGGCAGCAACTGTCATCCTTCCAACAAATACTGAAGCATTAAAGCGCTTAGCCGATCGTCTCTAAGGGACTAAAACAAAACTCATATACCTTTCATTTGGCTGAGAATATTTCTATGGATATTGCGGATGCTCCATTGACAACGACTAGACAATGTGCCATGCAATTACACGTTCTTCTCTTCGGCTTAGATGGTTTGGGTGTTGTAGAACGAGGGTAGGCTCTGATTAGCTTGGTCTTGGCAATGCCCAGTGGTTGTAACTCAGACTTCACATCAACTGCTTATTTTTAAGTTCCCTGTGGTAACCATCGGGTACTGGTCTCATCCAACCGGATTTGACTTGCTTAACGATAGGCGCGAGAGTTGATAACACGACGAAAAACAACAACACTATAAACAGCCAGTTTAGAATTGCGCGGAATGTATACCCGGCCAGCTGTCCCAGGCGAACCTAGACAAACTAATTCGACATATTCGGACAACAGGTTTTCTAGGAATTTGGGGTAAGTCAGGTCCCCATGAACAGAGATGGTGGTGGATGAACAGAAAGGCCAACGGCAGCGCTCAATCCCGTAGCGGATACTGATGGCCCCATGTCCTAGGAGTATCTAATAAATTGTAACTGACCCTCTAGGTTAGGGGTTGTGCTTTGGGTTAACTACTCACCCATTTAAAAAAAAACATTTTTAGGAAGCAACCATTAGCTTCCGAAAGGACTGATTTTATTGTTGACGACACGGCTAAACGAAAAAAGGACAACGACGTTCGTATCTCCACCTGGAATGTGAGAATTTTAAACGGGAGAGGTGCAAGCAAACAACTAGCGGAAGCCCTAAACTGCTACAAAGCAGGCATTACTGCCATCCAGGAAATACGATGGGATGGGCCGGGCAAAAGGAGGATGAAAACATCTATTACGGACCGTGTTATAGTGAGCAGAAACTGCGAATATTCGGATGCGGAGTTGTTATAGGTGCCAGACTTAGGCAAGAAGTCTTATGTTTCCAAGACATTAGCGAACGCATTGTAACAATCCACATCAAGATCAAATTCGTCAACATAAGCCTTATTTGCGCTCACGCCCTAACGGAGGAAACAGATGATATAGCTAAGGATTGCTTCTATGAGCTGCTTGACCAAACATATGAGCGACTACCGAAGTACGATGTTTAAATCGTGATGGGAGATTTTAAGGCAAATGTAGGAAGAGAAGACATCTTTAGCAGTATAGTTGGAAAACGTAGCCTAAACGACAACACGTCTGGTGACGGAATTAGGATGATTGACTTCGCTACGGAACGAAATGCCACTATAGCCAGCACACGAACGGTCAACCAAATCGATCACATTGCGATAGACAAGAGACACGAATCTAGTAATTTGGATGTCCGAACATTCCGAGGAGCTAACATCGACCACTACCTTGTTGTAGCCAAGAATGCGAATATCCAACACACCACAACAATCCAGAAATACTGGGAAAACATTTTATGTTGAAAGACTGCAATCGTAAGAGACCGCCAAGACCTTCGCGCAACGCGTATCTCTAAGCCTCTCGATTAACACCGTACCACCAGCATCGAATGTCGAAGAACTTTGGCAATGATGCCAACATACCATTAGATCAGCCGCAACTGATGTGCTTGTTTCTCACGCCCACCAGAAAGAAACCCCTGGTTTGATGAGGAATGCCGACAGATGCTCGCAGCAAAGAACGATGCCCACAAGGCTAAGCTGCAGGTGAAGACGAGAGCTGCCGTTGAGCTCTATAGGCAGATAAGAAGAGAAGAACACCGGATTTTCAGAAAGAAGAAAAAAGAGCAAGCAAAGCGCGCGATCGAGGATATAGAGAGATGCCACTCCAGGAACGATGTTCGCAAAATTTACCAAAGTGTAAAACGACAAAACGAGCTGTCGAGATGAACAAGGAAATATCGTAGTTGAGACACAGTCTCTGCTGAGGATATGGAAGAAACACTTCTGCAGACTGTTAAACGGCGATGACGAACAACATTCTGCTGTCAGGCAGAACGAACCATTCAATATTGGCAACGACAGCGAAAGCTGCCAACCACCCGACCTGAGTGAAGTGAGGATAGCGATTTCTAAACTGAAGCTTTATAAGGCTGCCGGAAATGACGGCCTTCCCGCCGAGCCCTATAAAGCTGGCGGAGATGACTTGGTAAGTAACATCCACCAACTCATAAGCTAAATCTCGTCGGAAGAAAGTATGCCTGAAGAATGGAACCTCTCGCCGTTTGCTTGATCCACAAAAAAGGAGGCCTTCCAAACTGCGCCAACTACAGAGGCTTAAGTCTCATCAACATCGCCTACAAGATCCTATCTACCGTAATATGTGAACGCCTGAAACCGTTTACCAACAACCTGATCGGCCCTTATCAGAGTGGTTTTAGGAGAGGAAAGTCCAGAACCGATCACTTCGGCAGATCCTGGATCCACCGCCTATTCATCGATTTCAAGTCCTCATACGACAGCATATATAGAGACGAACTATACAGAGCATTGTCTAGTTTTGGTATACCCACCGCCCAAACTCGTCCGTTTCTGTAGGATCAGGGTCGGATCTCACCGACACATTCGATACCAAAAAAGGATTTAGGCAGGGCGATGCGCTGTCATGTGACGTCTTCAATTTGATTCTTGAGAGGATTGTGCAAAACTCACGACCCAACACCAGAGGTACAATTTTCCAAAAATCGCTACAACTACTAGCATACGCCGACGAAATTGATATCATTGGTCGGACCCAACGTGATGTCATAGCCACGTTTGCTAGTACAGAGAAGGAAGCGGCAAAAATGGGATTAGCAGTAAATGAGGGCAAGACGAAGTATATGCTGTCAACACGAAAGGACACAACAACTTCAAGGAATTGGACAGAACGTCACCATTGACAGATATAACTTTGAGGTAGTACGGGACTTTGTCTATCTCGGCTCCGCTTTTAACTTTGACAACAACATCTCGGTAGAAATTAAACGAAGAATTACTCTTGGCAGCTACTGTTTCTTCGGGCTAAGAAGGCGATTCAGTAGTAAAGCCCTCACTCGAACTACTAAGGAGATCCTATATAAGACACTGCTCACCCAGTAATCTACGGCGCTGAAGCATGGACCGTTTCAAAAGCGGATGAAGAAATCCTCGGTCGAGGTGAGAGGAAAATTCTTCGAAAAATCTTCAATCCCGTTTGCGTTGACGGTCTATCGAGACGGTCAAAAAACTTTGCATTGAACGTTTAAGACGGCTAGGACTTGTAGAACGAATGAATACAATACTCCGGCTCGCAGAATCTTCGATTCCCAGGCATACGTCGGATGGAGTAGAGGAAGACCTCGCCTTAAGTGGCGCGCGCATGTAGAAACCAACCTCATCCAACTTGGAGTGCGCAACTGGAGGCAGATAGCTAAGGACCGGGCTAATTAGAGAGGCATGTTGGTTGAGGCCCAGGTTCATTCCGGACTGTAGCGCCACTTCAGTAAGTAAGTAAATTACTTGTTGCCGTAAGGTAGCCCTAAACGATGAACATGCTTGCCGAACTTGCTAGTATAAGTCATCTTGATCTCCTACACGACCACCACATTTGGCGAGCTTTCATTATCATATGATCATTCGTGTTGATTCTTCATGAACATGTGCAATAAAAAAGCGCAATCCACAGCAAAAATGAGGTTTGCTCGCGAACATGGCCCTACACTACGAATATCAAAGCCAACGAACACGAAGAAATCAAGGTTTTTCGCCAACAGCGAGCGGCTCACGAACCAGCCCCTACACAACTACACAAGAAAAACAGAGAGCACGAGCGGGTTTGGCGAGTTGGACAGCCTTTAGTTACAAGTCTAGCCGTTCAATACACATGGTCACAACACACCCGTCCAAAAAAATAAGTTTCACTTCAAAAAAACAAAATAAACCAACAACACGCTATCTTCGACATCAAGCATCATCAGTTGTGGTTAGTACTTGGATCAGAACACTGTGCTCGTGATGCTTTTATGATTCATAAAATCCAGTTCGTACCGTCGCGTTCCAAAAGAAGTTTAAAAAAAAAATGAATTGACAATGACAATTGTGTTAGAAAAAAAGTGTCAAAATTAATATCCCGATAAGCCGATTATTAAATCGCTTTGCGATGATGATGCTAAGTAACACCCAAATCCTTAATGCGTTTCCTAGAACCATAGATTTTAAATCTGAAGAACGTATCCTTGAAGTTTTCAAGAAAAAAGTTCTTTGATCGATTAATGTGCCTATTGCTAGGTGTTCACACGATATGCGACACAATTTGCACATCACATATTTTCAATCATATGCAGGCTTGCGAACATAGCATCGATCTGTCACTTTGTGTATTGTGTTGGTGATTTTTGCGTACCTCGTCATTTAAAAGTGCAAAATTGAATTTAAAATGTCGAAAAGAAAGTGGGCTGCTATTGCTGTTTTGGCATTAGAGATGCTGGAAAATGACGACGAAGAAACTAGTTCGAAAAAAGTGAAACGAGTGCGTCGTGTGTGGACAAAGGATTGGCAGCGACTTCGCGAGACGCAAGGCTTTTGCGCAAAATTGTTGCTGGAATTACGTTACAATTAACCAGATTTATATCGCGCGGTTTCGTTCGCATGTCGGCCTATCAATTTGACCATTTACTTGGTTTGGTAAAGTCGTTGATCGAAAAAGCAGACAAAAATCACAAACAATGCGAATTGTCCCAATATTACCAGATCGATTGTTGGTATTGATGGTGTGGATATTTTGACATCGTTAGCTTCCAAGAACATCTTTTTTTTAAATATTTCCATTCCATAAATATTGCTTCGTGCAGAGCTTCTACAAATTTGTCTTGAATGTCACGCGGAGAGAGCCCCACTTTGCTTTGGCTTCATTCAGGTTGATATTCACGCCAAGACCATCGATGATCTCGCCCCAGGTGCTAAGTTTGGATAAGTAATATTCGGACGAACGGGCATCACAAAGCCCGGAACGCTTCTTCACCACAGCAATTAAACGCTGGATTTCTACATCCTGACAGTTGTGCTACACTTTTCTGCTTCCTGCTTACTATTTTATTGAACGGCGCAGTTTTGATTGCGAGGGCGGCAAAAAATTAACATCTTGTGATGGTGAATCCATCATCTCAAGCTCATTAAGTTCACTCATAATTTTAAACACTCTATTCACGTGAAAAATAAACAATAAGGTGATTTGAACTCTACAACTGTTTGCGCGCAATTGACAGAATATGCAAAGTTCTGTTTTCGTGCGGTCGCATATGGTTGGGATGCTCGCAAATGTTCGCATTTGTTCGCAAATTGTCACAAATTATATGCGAGCGTGTTCACACGATATGCGGAAAAGTAGCAAATCGATTTGCGAACTGGGTATCGCATATTGTCCGCATATGGTTTGCGAGGCATATGCGGGCTGTCCCAAAAAGGCGTTTAGACGATATGCGAGCATATCGCATATTATGAATCGCATATTATGACGCAAAAATTGCGTCAGACTCGCATATATATGCGACTTTCTCATACCGTAGCTAAAGGCTTGCTGAATTTCCATCGACACTGCCTGGAGAAGATTGTCAATCGAGTCTCTGGTTCAGTTGGAACTGCAATGTCATTGGGGGGATAGGTCAAATAAAGCGGATAATCAACGAAGGACCAGCAATTATTCGTAGGTACACCAAGAGATAACCAAAACTCTAATCACGTGAGCAAGTAGAGAGGAGTTCAGTCAAATTGTTCACAATCGTTGGGGAAACTTGACATTGACATTGACATCACAGTATTCCGCATATGAATGTTACGAAATACAGACACATAATAGCACTGGCGACTGAGGACATCGGCTGTGGGGAAACTTTAAATCGAGCTTGGTTAGGACCGAACTGCAGTACGAACAAATAAAAACCGGTATAACTGCTTGTATCCACCAATGATAGGGCTTGATAAGGATGTCTACATCTCTGATTGCGCGTGAAAGTGACTTCAACCAAATCCGTGCACATAGCAAGCTTATAGCTTCAAGGCTTAGTTCAGTTCGACGCTTGGTATTACATAATTGTTGGGTCCAAGTTCCTAGCTTTTACGTCTGCGTCTTTACCTTTTACACTATGGAGGAAACTACAGTTTTATTCCGAATCCATATGTATGACTTGAGATATGCTTTTCTTGATAGGTGACACTAATCGGATGATTTGTCAGATCATCTGGAGACCAGGCAGTTGAAAGAAGCCAGTAGTTTGCATCCCTGAGGGAAAACTCAAAAGACGTACAGGTCTATGATAACGTGTCCAAATGGAGCGCAAATTAGAAACCAAAAAAATATACGACGCGCTCACAACCATAAGCGAAGTCCAGGGTAGTCAGACATTAAAAAAACTATACACGTCTAAACATTTCGCATCACAATTCAATCTCAGAAATGCTTTCAAATCAACACTTCCCACCAAGGGATGCTTCATGAGCATTAAACACCCCCCTAGCAGACCTATTTTCGCTCACAATTCGATTCAATTTAAAGTCAACAAATGACTCTCTTCCAGATGGCACTATGACAGCCACCTACCTACATCCAGTGAAACGTCACAAAGCTAAAAAGACAACCCCACCATATAGAAGGCATCTCCTCGCAGGAAGATTTAATATCGCAATTTACCACAAAAATTACGTGTTTAGCATTACAAATGTTTCGCCATTTACGATGAGGTGTCTGCTATAGAATGTGTTGCACCCTTTGCTAGATAGTCGGTCGAGGTGCTTGTGCACTCAATAAATAAACCTAGGGGAAACATCAGGTGGATGGATCCATGTGGTTGGCATCCATCGACAGGAACTAAGTATCTACCGCAACGGCAACTGGCTCACCATTACTGTATACGTCATATATAGTCAGTCTTCACGATGGCGAACAGCCATACTCCTTATGGCATATCTCGACGTTAAAGCTATAGAATGCGCCGCAAGACAAATTTGTGTGCAACCGGGATGTCTGAAATGAAGCTTAGTAAGGGTGGTGTCCTTAAAGAAGATGATTAATGATGGCATGAGATCGAAGGGATTTCACACAAAATTTTACGTATTTTAAATGTTTAATCGCATTTGTATCTGCGAAGGGAAAGCCGATTTAGCTCTGAGATGTATGCTGTAGGGAAAGCTATAAATATTGTCCGCCCAGAAATATGCAACAGTATCTGTTTAATCAAATCACGTAAAAGGAAGAAGTCGGGTGTAGGTATGATGGAAACGCTCATATCGTAGATTGCTTTGAGATTTACTGCCGTCGACTGTCGAGTGGAAAAGTTGTTCTTCCTCTATTCTAGTCACTCGTGCAATGTATCTTATTCATACACATGACCAGGTGAGTGGAAATTTGTAATCTCTTGCCATGCGACGAGGTTGGATCTTGGATGGGCTATAAATTGGTTTAGTTCTCTTGGCATTTATACTCTAAGCTAGATAGCTACACGTCAGCAAAGGTAATCAGTAAGGTTGGCTAGGAGAGTTATAATATCAACTTTGAAATTCGAGAAGAACTATTGCGATTGGATTTGTATGTTGCTGGTTCTGTCAATAAATATGCTATACTTTAGGTAGATGCACAGGGTAGTTGTGAAATTTGTTATCAATTTGGTGTAAGAGCGGTTATCCATGCAGAGATAGATTTACTAAGATTTTATAGGGAAACTTTATTATTATAGCTATGAAATATATACAGATACGTTGGCAATCCATTTTGCATTTTTGATGGATAAAACTGCACTCACTTTTGACTACATGGGCTCCCGAATCCCGAGTCAGTGCAAGTCTCTGCCTGAGACAATGCAGCTACCTTCGTTCGTGGGCACGTTGCTCCCAGTCGTTCAGTTTAAGCGTCTTGGCATCGGTAATCGATTGAATATACAGGAGGTTCAGCCTTTTTTATTGTATCCAACCTGAAGTCTGGGACTCAAAAATGTGGCCGAGTGTATTTGACATGATTTTCCATTTTGCACTTCATCCACATCTTGGTTAACTGGCGCTACAGTCCGGAATGAACCTGGTCCCAATCAACATGCCTCTCCAACTAGCCCGGTCCTTAGCTAACTGCCTTCAGATGCGCACTCCAAGTTGGTTGAGGTCGGTTTCTACTAGTGCGCGGCTCTAAAGGCGAGCTCTTCCTCTACTACGTCCGACGTCTGGCTGGGAATCGAAGACTCTGCGAGCGTCTTCCAATGCGGAGTTTTTTGACAAGGGGAATGTCGCTGTACAGCTCGTACAGTTCTTGTTTGAATAATCGTCTCCATAGCCCGTCAACGCAAACGGGACCGAATATTTTTCAAAGAATTTCCCTCTCAAATCGACCAAGGATTTCTTCATCTGCTTTTGAGACGGTCCATGCTTCAGAGCCGTACGCAGGACTGGGATGATCAGGGTCTTACATAAGCTCTCCTTACTAGTTCCAGTGAGGGCTTTACTACTGAATCGCCTTCTTAGCCCGAAGAAACAGCGGCTGGCAAGAGTAATTCTACGTTTAATTTCTGACGAGATGTTGTTGTCAAAGTTAAAAGCGGAGCCGAGATAGACAAAGTCCCGTACTACCTCAAAGTTATATCTGTCAATGGTGACGTCCTGTCCAATTCCTTGATGTTGTGTGTGCTTTCGTGTTGACAGCATATACTTCGTCTTGCCCTTATTTACTGCAGAACCCTTTTTTTCCGCTTCCTTCTCTATACTAGCAAACGTGGCTATGACATCACGTTGGGTCTTACAATGATGTCAATATCGTCGGCGTATGCTAGTAGTTGTACAGATTTTTGGAAAATTGTGCCTCTGGTGTTGGCTCGTGAGCTTTGCACAATCCTCTCAAGAATCAGATTGAAGAAGTCATATGACAGCGCATCGCCTTGCCTAAATCCTTTTTTGGTATCGAATGTGTCAGTGAGGTCGTTTCCGACCCTGATAGAGCAGCGAGAATTCTCCATCGTCAACCTACACAAACGGACGAGTTTGGGCGGTATACCAAAACTAGACATGGCTCTGTATAGTTCGTCTCTATAAATTCTGTCGTATGCGGCTATGAAAGCGATGTATAGGTGGTGGGTATCAATTTGGACTTCTTGGGTTTTTTCCAGGATCTACCGAAGTGTGAAAATTTGATCGGTTGTGGACTCTCCTGGCCTAAAACCTAAAATCAGATGCTGGTAAACGGTTTCAGGCGGTATCTTGTGGGCTATGTTGAGGAGAGGATACTTATGCCTCTATAGTTGGCGCAGTTAAGAGGGTCTCCTTTTTTGTGGATCCGGCAATCGATGCTGAGGTCCTATTCTTCAGGCATATTTTCTTCCGACCAGATTTGTCATATGAGTTGGTGGATGTTTCTTACCAAGTCATCTCCGCCGGCTTTATAAAGCTCGACGGGAATGCCTTCATTTCCGAAAGCTTAATTAAGCTTGAGTTTAGATATTGCTATCCTCACTTCACTTAGGTCGGGTGGTTGGCAGTTTTCGTTGTCGTTGCCAATATTGATCGGTTCGTTCTGCGATTAATTGTCTGCAGATGTGGTTGTTCCATATCCTCAGCATCTACTGTGTTTCAACTACGATATTTTCTGGTTCATCTTGACAGTATTCTGCCTTGTATCCAAAGTTGTTTAACACTACTTTCGTAAAACTTGCGAACATCGTTCCTGGATCTCTATATCGTCGATCGCGCGCTTTTCTTGCTCATTTTTTCTTCCTGAAAAGCCGGTGTTCTTCCCTTCTTCTCTGCCTACAGAGCTCAACGGCAGCTTTTGTCTTCACCTGCAGCCTCGTTCTTGGCTGTGAGAATCTGTCGGCATTCCTTATCAAACCAGTAGTTTCTTGCTGGTGGGCGCGACCTATAACATCAGTTGCTGCTGATCTAATGGTATGTTGGCATCGTTGCCAAAGTTCTTCGACATTCGATGCTTGTGGTACGGTGTTAATCGAGAGGTTTAGGGATACGCGTTGCGCGACGGTCTTGGCGGTCTCTTGCGATTGCAGTCTTTCTTCAATTTTTTTTCACAGTATTTCTGGATTGTTGTGGTGGATATCCGCATTCTAACCTTGTCTGCAACAAGGTAGTGGTCCGAGTCGATGTTAGCTCTTCGAAATGTTCGGACATCCAAAATACTGGATGCGTGCCTCTTGTCTATCGCAATGTGATCAATTTGGTTGACCGTTCGTTGATCTGGAGACCGCCATGTCCCCTTTATGGATATCGAGGTGAGGAAACCTTGTTCTGGCTATAGTGGCATTTCGTTCCGTAACGAAGTCAATTAGCCTAAGTTACCAGACGTGTTGTCATGCAGGCTACCTTTTCCGACAATACTGCTAAAGATATCTTCTCTTCCTACCTTTGCGTTAAAGTCACCCAGCACGATTTTAGCATCGTACTTCGATAGTCGCTCATAGGTTTGGTCAAGGAGCTCATAGAAGGAATCCTTAGCTATATCATCTTTTTCCTCCGTTGGGGCGTAAGTGCATTTAAGGATTATGTTGGCGAATTTGGACTTGATGCGGATCGTTACAATGCGTTCACTAATGTCTGGGAAACATAAGACTTCTTGCCTAAGTCTGGCACTTATAACAACTCCGCAGCCGAATAGTCGCTCTTTCTGCTCACTAAAACATTGTCCGTAGTAGATGTCACATTTTCATCCTCTTTTTGCCATGCTCATCCCATCGTATTTCCTGGATGGCAATAATGTCTGCTTTGTAGCAGTTTAGGGCTTCCGCTAGTTGTTCGCTTGCACCTCTCCTGTTTAATGTTCTCGCATTCCAGGTGCAGAGAGAAACGTCGTTGTCTTTTTTTCGTTTAACAGGGTCTATAACTTCGCATTGGTCGTTTAAAATACCTAGAACTTGTAGATTGATTGGCCAACAATACTCCAGCTCACAGAGTTTAAGACTCACAAGAAGACCTAATATCCAAAAACTTAGGGGCCTCATTCACCTAAGTCCAAATTATATTCGGGGAAAAATTAAATTACCTTGTCCTAGGTATTGCATATATTAAAATTAGTCTAATATAGGTATCCTCTCAGGTAATGAAGGCCATAAATGTAGGGTACCCTCCTAAATTACTTTAAAATCCACAATCAAACCCTTTTTGCGACAAATTTGACTTCCAACACAAAAAAAAAAACCCTCAAAATGCCATAAAGGAGCCAAATGTAAATCGTAATTTTCTCCCATAAATTGAAACTATACACACACCGGGCTCGCATTTCCCATTCGTTTTTATCATCCTTACAATCAAAAATTCATTCTCAGAGAAGCGTTAACCTGTCGCTTTTAATAAATTTCACATACAAACCCCGAAGACGAAGGTACAGCCGAAAACGATACAAATGTTCCTTCCCGCACCTTCACGGCGAACAACACAGCAAGGGCAACAAAAAAAAAAGTTATTCCTTGCGACCCCATTCGTTATCCTCTAAATGGTCCTTTCGGAAATAAACAGCAAATCAAATTGGGTTCCTTTATACAAACTCGTTTGCTGGTGCAAATACCCAAATATATTCACCCAAAGGAGCGCGCAGACCTCCCCCCTTAAAAAAAAGGTCAAATAATGTACAAGGGTATCTGATATATGAGCCAAACGGTATTTTACATAACCTCTACTACAATCCCGTGCAGGATACAAATTTCAATATGGCTACGGGATGGGTGATGTGTAGGGTATGGCGAGTAGTATCCTCATTTCATATTCACAAATTTAGGCTCCATTTCTATTTATTTATAGAGTGTTCCACAATTTATGTGAATTCCTTTCAATTTGGCTTTCATGGTATGGGTATGGAAATTTATTACGACCAACGATCCAAACACGTACTTCAAAGAATAGGCAAATCAAATGTCAGATTGAAGGAATTCCGAGCTTAAGATGGTATCTGTATGGATGGTTTAAGGACATTGAAGAGGGTGTAAAATAAGATGGTTGCCCAAGTCGGATTAAGGTGCTACAATTTCCTATTGCCAACTAAGTTGTTCGGGTTGAGATGAGGAATCGGGATGAGAGACTTTAAGAAGTTGGCATTTTGCCTTTAAAGTGGGATTTTGGTGAAGCACCGAGAAAGATTGTTCGTATACATGCGAGCAGACATCTTAACCTAACCTTACCATCATCAGAGTAGGTATTTTTATTTTTAATATTCTTTTCTACCAAGGATAAAGTCCTTAAGGACATAAAACCTAAAGGTGGAGGGAAGGATAGTTAGAGAAGTTGAGAGAAAAGTTAGGTAGCAGAGGTCGTTTAGTTTGACTATCTGTAGAATTTAAATTTTGATGAGGTACTGAAAATATAGTTTAGAAAATGTGGATGTGACCTAAAAGCCACACGGGTATTTCCTTTCAACGGATAGTCCAATCAAAAGGAATGGTAGGCAATGAGATTATATGACAACACAAGCTTTTTCATCCAGACGATGCCTAACAACCCCAATTCGTAGTCTCCAATATCTGGACAGTAGATTGTGCCTTAAAATATTTTTAAGTTATTGACGGCATCAGATGAGAGCGGGTGGGGTGTGTCCTTTCAATTGGGCAATTCGTCGTTTTTGCAAATGTCAGCAGAAGAATTCGCAACATGAGGTCAACAATGACGTCTATAGCCAAACTTAGGGTGACCATCTCTTGCACATTCGCAGATGTGATGATATGGAAATTTCAAGGGTCAGTTGGCCCTTAAATAGGGATGCTAGCGAATGAGTTGAAAGGATAACGACAGTGATCAATCTCGTAGTGGATATCGTTGACTGCATATGTAAGGGGTATATACAAAAATTGGAACAGACTGATTCCGTACAATAAACTTCGTTCTTAAGCAACTAAACGCATCGGAAATGAATTTCCAAGCAAGACGTACAAGACGTAAAAAATACACCGAAGTTCTTAAAGTAGCAGCAAAACAATTAGCAGACGTTTTTAACTGCTACCCCCTTCGTTCACCAGCGGATGAGTCGGTGGAAAATCATTAGGAGTTATTATTTTAATTATTTGAACCACATGCCCATGCTAAGTATTCCAATAAACTAACTATTCAGGCATTGCATTGCGAACCACTCTCAAGTCGAGGTTTCAATGGCTTTTGGTATAAACCAATGAGTCAACTTCCGTCTAACACGGGAGTCATAATGTGCTATAATCTGGCGACGTACAGATCAGTCCCAACAATCGAAGTAATCAACATGATCTTGCAACATGACTTTGTTGGCATTAAGGCAAATTGCAATAATTGGACATTGAAAACCAATTTTCCAAAAAAACGGAAACAGACCTTCAGAAACTTAATACTTAGTGTGTCTAGCGATACCAGAAAAAAAATTGCAAAAAGTTGGTAACCATTGGACAGCATGGTCAACCGCTGACGGTGAATATCATGGAATCTGGCTTGACTAGTTTCAGTATTTTAACAAAATTTTTAGGTGCTTTGTTTGTCTTTCTAGGGCTTAGGAGCTTACACTTAATGGTAAACGTTCCTCATAAGGCATATCATCGCCTGCGTTTACCCCATTTGGTACATGGACGAAATACGAGTTTTCGAGAGACGGTGTCTCCGATCCTGTCTAGGATTTTACCAAATGCCAGATAATGAGGGGAATCAGCTGAAAAGATTTGGCAATTTCCTTATTAAGGTAATGTAAAGGCAGGCGGCAAGAGCGATCGCCCAGACACCAGCCTAATCTTCGATTCTTCTATATGAGGCTTTATTACATAAAGGGGAATTCATTTATATCGACTCGCTAGGGATTAGATAAAGAACGGAACGCTATCCATTCCGGTATTGCCACTCCACCCACCGCTATGTGATCAATTTGATTGACCGTTCGTTGATCTGGAGACCGCCATGTCCCCTTATGGATACCGAGGAGAGGAAACCGTGTGCTGGCTATAGTCGCATTTCGTTCCGTAGCGAAGTCAATTAGCCTAAGTCCGTTACCAGACGTGTTGTCGTGTAGCCTATGGTTTCCGACAATACTGCTAAAGATGTGTTCTCTTCCTACCTTTGCGTTAAAATCTCCCAGCACGACAGATGCTCGCAGCCAAGAACGAGGCCTACAAGGCTAAGCTGCAGGTGAAGACGAGCGCTGCCGTTTAGCTCTATAGGCAGAGAAGAAGGGAAGAGCACCGGCTTTTTAGAAAGAAGGAAAAAGAGCAAGAAAAGCGCGCGATCGAGGATATAGAGAGGTGCCACTCCATGAAAGATGTTCGCAAGTTTTACCAAAGTGTAAAACGTCAAAGCCAAGGATAAAAGGCTCGAACAGAATCCTGTCGAAGGGAACAAGGAAATATCGTAGTTGAGACCCAGTCGATGCTGAGGATATCGAAGAACCACTTCTCCCGACTGTTAAACGGCGATGACGAACAACATTCCGCTGTCAGGCAGAACGAACCATTCAATATTGGCAACGACAGCGAAAGCTGCCAACCACCCGAGTGAGGATAGCAATATCTAAACTGAAGCTGAATAAGGCTGCCGGAAATGACGCCCTTCCCGCCGAGCCTTATAAAGCCGGCGGAGATGACTTGGTAAGTAACATCCACCAACTCATAAGGCGAATCTGGTCGGGAGAAAGTATGCCTGAAGAATGAAACCTCAGCATCGTTTGCCCGATCCACAAAAAAGGAGGACTTCTAAACTGCGCCAACTACAGAGGCATAAGTCTCCTCAACATCGCCTACAAAATTCCATCTGCCGTAATATGTGAACGGCCCTTATGGTTTTAGGCCAGGAAAGTCCAAACCAATCAAATTTTCACACTTCAGCAGATCCTGGAAAAAACCCAAGAAGTCCAAATCGATACCCACCACCTATTCATCGATTTCAAAGCCGCATACGACAGCATTTTTAGAGACGAGCTATGCAGAGCCATGTCTAGTTTATACCGCCAAAATTCGTCCGTTTGTGTAGGATGACGATGAAGAATTCTCGTTGCTCCATCAGGGTCGGAAACGACCTCACTGACACATTCGATACAAAAAAAGGATTTAGGCAAGGCGATGCGCTGTCATGTGACTTCTTCAATCTGATTCTTGAGAGGATTGTGCAAAACTCACGAGCCAACACCAGAGGCATAATTTTCCAAAAATCTTTGGAACTACTTGCATACGTCGACGACATTGACATCATTGGTAGGACCCAACGTTATGTCATAGCCACGTTTGCTAGTATAGAGAAGGAAGCGGCAAAATTGCTTTAGCAATGGGTTTAGCTGTCAACATGAAAGAACACACAACATCGACGAATTGGACAGAACGTCATCATTGACAGATATACGTTTGAGGTAGTACGGAACTTTACCTACCTCGGTTCCGCTATTGACTCTGACAACAACATCTAGTCAGAAATTAAACGAAGAATTACTCTTGCCAACCGCTGTTTCTTCGGGCTAAGAAGGCAGTTCAGTAGTAAAGCCCTCACTCGAATTACTTAGGAGATCTTATATAAGACTCTGATCATCCCAGTAATCTACGGCGCTGAAGCATGGACCGTCTCAAAAGCGGATGAAGAAATCCTCGATCGACGTGAGAGGAAAATTCTTCGAAAAATCTTCAATCCCGTTTGCGTTGACGGTCTATGTAGACGAAGATTCAATCACGAACTAAACGAGCTGTACAGCGACATGCCCCTGGTCAAAAAACTTTGCATTGAACGTTTAAGATGGCTAGGACTTGTAGAACGAATGGACACCAATACTCCGGCTCGCAGAATCTTCGATTCCCAGGCATACGTCGGACGGAGTAGAGGAAGACCTCGCCTTAAGTGGCGCGCACAAGTAGAAACCGACCTCAACCAACTTGGAGTGCGCAACTGAAGGCAGTTAGCTAAGGACCGGGCTAATTGGAGAGGCATGTTGGTTGAGGCCCAGTTTCATTCCGGACTGTAAGTAAGCAATACAGGTGACTTCACTTGAATACATATGCACAAATTTTGAAAACACCTGTTTTGAAATCTTAATTTTTTAGCAATGCATATCGGCTATCCAGTTGTCAAGCTATTTAGTTAATGCAGAAGATCGTTAATCAAGCTTCAGCAAAACTTGATGCGACATGTGTGGCATACAGACAACATAAATTGCATAAATGATTACAAATTTCTTATAATCTGAAGCCCCATTGCCATTATTGTGTATAAGATAGGACCGTTCTGACCATAGATCCAAATTCAATCAAAATTTCCTTAACATTTTTGTTTGAAGCACATCCTTTCTAAATTGAATTGAAGACCACTAAAGTCAGCTTATGGCGAAGAAAATATTTTAGCACGTCATAAACTTTTTTATTTCTCTCAGAAAAATATCGGATCAAGATCGAATATATGTGAACCAGCTATGAGTAATTTGATTGCTCAGAGGAATGACACATGAAAAAAGTTTCCATTGATCAAAACACGTTTGAGATCGGAAACAAAAACAATATTCTTTGACTATGCCTCCCAATTCATCGATTATCGTATTAAAAAAATCAATTTTTTTAAGTTTTTAGGTTTGTAACATTTTTTAATGTTCTTGTCACAGATGGTACAGGTACATGTTGGAGGATATGTCAACAGAGATCGTGCTTTGCAATAACCTTGAGAAAGTTTGAAATAATCCACCTTTTACACCGGTTTTTTAGGTCTTGTACATTGATGGACACGGATTTGAAACAAATCCAGTAGGTGACTGCGGCGGCGCTCGTGAGGAAGATCATTGGGATCCAAATAAACTTTAATCTCCAATTTACTTTTTTCAAAGTGTGTAGAGAGTTTTTTTTTTTTTGAGATGAATTTTGCATATAAATCGCATATTTTCCGAATTGGTCTCGGAATTGATGGCAGCGGAACAAGGGTGTATATCGAGCTTGTGCTCGAGCTTCCGCTTATTAAAAATAACTTATTTTGAGTCCGGGTTTTTCGGTGTTTAATAATTTCCTGGCAGCAAGCGCTTGTACTTGATATAAGCTGCTTTTGTCCGGGAAGAATTGAAACCTGTAAAATAATTAAATATGGAAAAGCTTGCATCATTAACGGCAAAAACTAACATTTCAGGTTTCGTTACAAACGCCCCTACCCAAACAGAATATTCTTCCTACGAAAGAATGGTCCGGAACACACTGCGAACCGAGTTTTCCATCTCGTTTACGTGTTGGGATGTAATTTGTGCAATTGAAGTTATGCTTTGAAAACTATTAATTTTTTAAAAATCAATTTAATGCTCTCTGGTACACACCCAATTTCGTTTTCAATGTCATTCCAGACCTTTTCTTTTTTCTTTTCCATTTTTTATCACCGAGATTACCTACGAATTATTGGCCGTGTTCCGCATTTCAGTTCACAACTGAATATGGAGGTGAGCTAACGTGGAACGCAAAGTAAATGTCAAACTATTTCAACCCTTATTTTGTAATTTATTTTTTTCATAGAAAGGGTGATCCATTTCGAGGTTCCCTACTTTTTTGAAGAAAAAACACAGAAAATTCAAATTTAATGGAGAATGTTTATTATCATTTGAAAGAACATTCTTTGGCATTTATTTTTTGAAGATTATGTCTATCAAATGTTGGCCGTTGCTACGTCGCAGATGGTCCATCCGTTGAGTCCAATTTTCGATCACTCGTTCGAGCATTTCGACTGGTAACTGGCGAATGACACGCGTGATGTTTTCCTCCAAGGCCTGAATCGAAGCGGGTTTGTCGGCATAAGCTTTTGACTTTACATATCCCCACAGGAAAAAGTCTAACGGTGTGATATCACACGATCTTGGTGGCCAATCGACCGACCCAAAACGTGAAATTATGTGCTCACCGAAATGTTCTCTCAATAAGTCCATTGATTGATGCGATGTGTGGGAAGTGTCGCCGTCTCGCTGAAACCAAATGTCGCCGAGATCACGAGCTTCAATTTCAGGCATAAGAATAGTCGGTTATCATGGCACGATAACGGTCGCCATTGACGGTTACGAAATATGGACCGATGATTCCACCGGCCCACAAACCACACCAAACCGTTGTTTTTTCTGGATGAAGTGGCAGTTCTTCAATCTCTTCAGGTTGCTCTTCGTCCCAAATGCGGCAATTTTGTTTGTTTACATACCCATTGAGCCAGAAATGGGCCTCATCGCTAAACAAAATTTGCCACGAAAACGTCGGATCTTCTTGGAACTTTTCAAGAGCCCATAGAGCGAAGCGATGTCGCTTGGGAAGGTCGAGCGGCTTCAGCTGTTGCACAAGCTGTATTTTGTACGCTTTCAATTTAAGATCTTGACGTAAAATGCGCCAAGTCGTTCCATACGTCAGTCCGAGTTGCTGCGAACGGCGCCGAATCGACTCTCTACGGTCTTTGTGTACACTCTCAGCTACGTCCGCTATATTTTCTTCACAGCGTGCTGGACTTGGTCTATTCGGTCGAATATTATCCAATAATGAATGCTGGGTCTCAAAATGGGTGATGGTGTTGCGAATAGTACGCTCAGTAGGCCGATTATGTTGACCATAAGTTGAGCGAAGTGCACGAAACACATTCCTCACAGAACGTGAATTTTCATAATAAAGTTGAACAATTTGTAAACGTTGTTCAGGCGTAAGTCTTTCCATTATGAAATGCCAAACAATACTTAACAAAAATAACATGACAGCATGACACGACTCACATGTGATCTGTCAAAAAAGGCTATTGAAAAAAGTATCTCTACTTGGATCACCCTACAAGGTGGCGCAAAAGTAATCCTCCTATCAGAAAATACTATAAATTTTGCGATTGGCCCTGATGTCAGTTCTGTTTTGACATTTGTGTAGTAAACACATGCGAAATACACGTTAATAAACAATGTTACGCTACACTGCTCCAGAACGCGGAATATTGGTGACTATTTATTTGAGCAATAATCGGTCGGTGACTTTGGCACAACGTGAATTTCGTCGCAGATTTCCTAGCCGTCTTACGCCTACTGGTGAAACACTGTGACGTTAAGCCGCTCGCCTCGAAGAGACTGGCACAACACGAGATGCTGCCAGGCGTGGCAGACCCCGGAGTAGCCGTTCTGCAGAGAATATTGCTGCTGTAGCCGAAGATGTCATGGAAGCGCCGCGCCGTCGACATCGACCAGACGACGTGCCACGCAAATGGGTATCAGTCGATGGTCCTTACAGCGAATTTTGGTACAAGATTTGACGATGTTTCCGTACAAAGTACAAACGGTGCATCAGCTGTTAGCTGCTGACCGCCAATCGCGTCTAACATACGCTCAAGCCATCCTTAATCACCACCAAGAAGAAGATGATTTTTCATCAAAAATAATCATGAGTGATGAGGCCCATTTCCATCTTAGCGGGTACGTAAATAAGCAAAATTTACGCTTCTGGGGCACTGAAAATCCGCGTGTAACCCACGAAGAGCCATTACACCCGCTCAAAGTCACTGTATGGTGTGCTGTTTTCGCTGGAGGAGTCATCGGACCTTTTTTCTTCGAAGACGTCGCGGGCCAAACGGTTACTGTGAATGGTAAGCGCTACAGAGCAATGATCAACGAGTTCTTTTTGCCGCAACTTGATGAATTGGGATTGGAAAACATGTGGTTCCAACAGGACGGTGCAACGGCACACACTGCACGTGCCACAACCGATATGCTGAAAGATGCATTTCCCGGGCGCCTAATCTCCCGTTTTGGCGATTTGCACTGGCCAGCAAGATCGCCTGATTTGACCGCTCCAGACTTCTTTTTGTGGGGCTTTTTGTAGTCGCGGGTTTATGTCAACAAGCCTCAGACTCTTGCAGCACTTAAAGACAATATCCGTCCGGAAGTTTTGGCCAAAGTGATGGAAAATGCCATAAAAAGGGCTCAAATGACAATCAACTGTGGCGGCGGCCATTTACAGGACATCATATTCTCGACTTGATGTAAAAAAAATTAAAAGACCAAATAAAAATAATCCACAAGAAGAATCAAAGTTTTTCATTTTTTTTTTAAATTACAGCCAAAAAAAATCGGAAGGTAATTTTTGCGCCACCTTGTACATAGATTTATTTTTACTTCCTTTCTATTCTATCTATTGAGAATAATTATTTCTAATTAGAAAAGTAAAAAAATAACTTAAATAAACCTATACTATCGGGCAATTTTACTGACATAAGAAACATCTTCATGATATGTTGAAGAAAATTCAGCAGTTTCACTCATATCTGAAGTCATGAACGTTTTGAATTCGTTTCGTCAGTCATTTCGCCTCGAATGTCTCGTGACTTAAAATGGTCGATTGACCAATGAGAGCAGTGCACTAAACTCTGGAACGCACCCATTTTTATACGAACCACAAATCAAATTTATTTATGGCGTTTTCAATTGGTTACAAAAATCAATCTTTTTTTTTATCTCGATCTGTCAAAAGAACGATTTTGACAGTTGGTGTGTTCCATTGGGCAGGAACATTTTTTTTTATCTGAGATAAAATTTGCAGATCTGGATTTTTCGACAGTTTTACTCCTCCTTGGACTAACACTGATACAATAATGGCTGCCAGTTTGACTAGAGTGATTTTCCTTTTGATATAATATTACTTCGGTTGTGAAAAACTTTTAATAACTATTAAAACTGTAGCAGTTCGATGTGAAATATAACTTAAATCAAAAATGAACAACGTGTGGCCTGGAAACGTGACAGCTACACCGACAATAACTTCACAGGCACGAAATTACAACAATACAATCTGAAATCGTGTTCCATTGGTAACAAAAAAGATTGATTTTCAGATCAAAATCCAGATTTACAAATGTAAAACTCCATTTAATCCTTGTACAAATCAGTCCTACGGCTACTACACAATAAGCGGGAATATACTTGACATTTGGTTATATGTACGTATGTATTTGTTTTAAGAAAATGACGTATAGGTACGTCAACGACAATCATTATGGCAAGGAGGCAAGTGCGATAATAATACGAATGCACAGTTCTGACATCATTGCGACCTTAATAAGGAGACATAAAAATGAGTATGTGAACACGTTATTACACTGAATATACATTGGCCAAATATTAAACACGAGTGAATACTTGTGAATACTTGTGAATACCTTGTGAATACGCGTGAATACGCTTAAATACATGTGAATACGTGTGAATACACGTAAATACATATGAATACGTGAGAATACATGCGAATACGTTTGAATACACTGTGATTCACCAGAGAAGTTCCTTGAATATACGGATAACTTCCCCCTCTAAGAAAAGCGATCGTAAGTTCTGCCAAAGTATAAAACTTCAAAGCCAACTAAGGCTGGAACAGAATACCTGTCAAGAAAGCTCGTAGTTAGATCAGTATCTCAATCGATACTGAGAATGTGGAGGCACATATTCCGCAAACGGTCAAACGGTGATGATGATCAACGGCCCGCTGTCAGCTGTATCTAGAAATATCTAGGCATAAGTTTTCTAGACTGCCTTCTTGCTGAGCTGTATAAAGTTGGGGATGTTAATTTGATAAGAAGCATTTGCATACCAAGCCATTAAGAAAAACTTAACTTAGACATTGCTAAGGTCCCCACGGTTGATGGTGATATTCAAACTTTTTTACTGATGGTTTAAACTTGCTACTTGCAAAGTTCCTTACCAGAATAGTTTAGATCTTTCAAGCATCTTTAATGCAGTGGTTCAGAAAACAGTGCGAAAAAGATGTTGTTAACATAATAAGACCCCTACTCTAAGGGAAAAGAAAATATCGGTCTTTTCGACTCAGCTAAACACTTCCACCAAACGCCAAAAAGATTACTTCATTAAGTGGGCTACAGTCCGGAATGAACCTATACCTCATCCAGCATGGTTACCCAGAGTAGGTTTATACCGGACATCTACAAACATCTGCAGTATGATCAAAGCTTCAGACTTTTTATTCCCAGAATAGTTTAATTCCTCAAAACATCATAATACACTGCACAATGCGTTTCACTCTTCATCAGGAGATTTGAAATGCGATTCCATGTCGAAGGATCTATACGTCTTCCTCATTTCATATCTCCTTTTGAAGACATCTAGTTATTTCATCCAAACAATTAGGACAATTATTTCATTGTCCTTGCATTACAACGTTAAGATATCGTAAGTGCATACAAAGAAATAAAACATTTCCCGATAACTCCCACCTCGTCCTTTTCAATGATGCAGCAGCAAAGTACTATTTCCAGTTAAAAAAAAAATCTCCTCCTTGAAGCATTTATTTCAAGAATCCCCACTATACTTCTACCCGAAGCTAATAAAGATCCTCAGCAAACATAGAAGAAATACTTCCTGCAAGGACATCGGAATCTTATTAAGGTGTATGATTCAATTTGTGAATGGAGCCGTAGCGCAAAGGGATACCGTCTTGTGTGTGTCGTCTTTTGGTACGTTACAGGCAATTCGATGAATCAGTAGAATCATGAGAAAACTCAAGTAAACTATTTATACACATAGGGTATGTTAGGATTGTTACATATTTTGTAACGTAGGAAAATAATGATGTTATGTGTAAGGGCATATCCATCCATAAACATGTCCCTAAGATGAGATTTAATTAAGTGGGAACCTAGCTTATTTTTATACTGCGGGTTAATGGAGGATACACCCTTTTTTGAACTGCAGATGGCGTTTGCCTGATTTTTCACAAGAGTAAGGGCGGTGAAACAACTAGGCCACTGCATTGGAGACAAAAAAAAAAACGTTTTTGCGAGGAAAAAACTGCAAATCTACTTTGAGTTACGGATAGATGTGACCAAACTCTCCCTATTTCTACAAAGACGAAAATAGGGATCGAGTGATTTAAAACGAATTCTTGGAGTCTAAATACCAAATTTCCACGCTCTAGCTTAAAATTTAAGGTCCAAAAATTGGTAACACACAGACGGACACACAGACGAACGGATGGATGGACGGACAGACAGACATGATGGCTAGATGAACTCAGCTGGCGAGAGTCGATGCATACTCTGAGGTATAACTATCGAAATTATTTCTCTATTTTTCAAACTTAATGTCAAAACTAATATACCCCTATGGGATAGAGTATTGCAAGGGACAAGCTAAGTCATTTTATCTTTGCCCCAATTTAATTCAATGACAACAACAAATTACCGGTTAGTTGTTGTAGGATGAGGGTAAATGTGATCAATCTTTGATGTGCTTATCAGCGAAATCGCCAAGATTGCCGAGTTGGGTTTCCCAAGTGTTCAATGTCTTGCCGCTGTAAAGGCTGGACATTCGCATAGCAGATGGGAAAGAGTTCCCTACCTACTACCACTCTGGTAGTATCTCCTGTAGATATCTGCCTATTAGGTCGCGTATTCTTGTCAAATTGTAAAGTGACCTTATATCTCTTGATGTACAGGGTGGTTGATGAAAATTGCTGCATTAAGAAACTCAAATAACTTTTTTTTTTCAGTGTATGGAATTCATTTTTCTTTTATTCATGTCAAATCTCATTCAATTTTATTATATATAATTAATTAAATACAATTAAACAGTTGAGACAATAATAGCTGCAATTGTTCCTCGGATGGATTGCTTAAGTTCATTCAAATTTGTTGATTTCCTTTGTAGACTTCCTGTTTGCAATAACCCCACAAGAACTCAGGTGCAGTAAGTTCGGGCGACCTGGGGGCCATCGGAATATGGAGTTCCTGGATATCAGCTTATTGCGAAATTTTCATCGCAATTCTGTCATTACAGGCCGGGCTATGTGAGGAGTTGCACCATCTTGCTGAAACCACACAGAGTTGAAAGAAATTCTTATTCGACGTAATTCTGGATAGAAAAACTCTCTCAACATGCTCGTTACTTGAGCATGTTGATAGAATGGATAGAAAAGAGTTTTTTTTATCCAGAATAACACCGAATGAGAATTTCTTTCAACTCTGTGTGGTTTTAGCAGTCTCCAGTAACCGTAACGTTGTGCACGCTTTCTTCGCAGAAGTAGGGCCCGACAATGCAGCGTGATTGCACACCACACTGTGACACGAAGTGGATGCAATACCGATTCATGCTGTATCTTTGGGCTGGAAGCACTTTATTTTCGACCATTTTGTTTATTTATATTGCCGTTTAAATCGAAATGGGCCTCGTCAGACATAAAAAGCCAGTTCAACATGTTTCCGTCCTCTTCCACCATTTGAAGCATTTTCTGGCAAAATTCCAAGCGAATCGGCAAGTCTGCTGCTTTCAGTTTGTTTGCCATTTGAATTTTATGTGGGAATAAGTCCAAATCATTGTAAACAATTAACTGCTATGACTGTCTGCTTATACCCATTTGAGCAGATAAGCTTCTTGTCGAAACTCTTGGATTGTTTTGTACGGCAGCAGCTACAGCAGCTGATGGTTGGGTGTTGTAGAACGAGGGTAGACTCTGATTGGCTTGAACTTGGCAGTGCCCAGTGTTGTAACTCTGACAACTCATCAAGTGCTAATTTCTACCTCCAAGTGGTAACCATCGGGTACTGGGCTCATCCAACCGGATTTGACTTGCTAAACTTTAAGCGCGAGTGTTGATAACACGAAGAAAAACAGCAACACTATAAACAGCCAGGTCAGAATGGCACGGAATGAATACCCGGCCTGCTGTCCCAGGCGAACCTAGACAAACTGCTTCGACATATTCGGACAACAGGTTTTCTAAGAATTTAGTGTTAGTCAGGGTCCCCATGAACAGAGAAGGTGGTTGATTAACAGAAAGGCCAACGGCAGCGCTCAATCCCGTAGTGGATACTGATGGCCCCGTGTTGTAGGGGTATCTAATAAATTGGAACTAGCCCTCCAGGTTGGGGGTTGTGATTTGGGTTAACTACCCAATCATGGAAAAATCTAACGGTTACGAAGCAACCAAAAGCCTCGGAAAGGACTGGTTTTGTTGCTGACGACACGGCTAAACGAAAAAAATTACAACGAGTTCGTATCTGCAACTGGAATGCGAGAACATTAAACAGGAGAGGTGCAAACGAACAACTAGCGGAAGCCCTAAACTGCTACAAAGCAGACATTACTGCCATCCAGGAAATACGATGGGATGGGCCGGGCAAAAAGAGGAAGAAAAACTGTGACATCTACTACGGACCGTGTTATAGTGAGCAGAAACAGCGACTATTCGGATGCGGATTTGTTATAAGTACCAGACTTAGGCAAGAAGTCTTATGTTTCCAAGACATTGGTGAACGCATTGTAACGATCCGCATTAAGACCAAATACGTCAACATAAGCCTTATATGCGCTAACGCCCTAACGGAGGAAACAGATGATATAGCCAAGGATTGCTTCTATGAGCTGCTTGACCAAACCTATGAGCGACTACCGAAGTACAATGTTTAAATCGTGCTGGGAGATTTTAAGGGAAATGTAGGAAGAGAAGACATCTTTAGCAGTATTGTCGGAAACCATAGGCTACACGACAACACGTCTGGTAACGGACTTAGGCTAATTGACTTCGCTACGGAATGAAATGCCACTATAGCCAGCACACGGTTTCCTCACCTCGATCTCCATAAGGGGACATGGCAGTCTCCAAATCCAAAGAGGCACACATCAACTTTCACCACTACCTTGTTGCAACCAAGGTAATAATGCGCTTTATCCACCACGCCACAACAATTCAGAAATACTGTAAATAAATTTAATGTCGAAAGACTGCAATCGCAAGAGACCGCCAAGACCTTCGCGCAACGCGTATCCCTAAACCTCTCGATTAACACCATACCACCAGCATCGAATGTCGAAGAACAATGGCAACGATGCCGACAAGCCATTAGATCAGCCGCAACTGATGTGCGAGGTTTCTCGCCCCCACTAGCAAGAAACCCCTTGTTTGATAAGGAATTCCGCTCGCAGCAAAGAACGAGGCCTACAAGGCTAAGCAGCAGGTGAAGACGAGAGCTGCCGTTGAGCTCTATAGGCAGAGAAGAAGGGAAGAACGCCGGCTTTTTAGAAAGAAGAAAAAAGAGGAAGAAAAGCGCGCGATCGGGGATATAGAGAGGTGCCACTCCAGGAAAGATGTTCGCAAGTTTTACCAAAGTGTAAAACGTCAAAGCCAAGAATACAAGGCTCGAACAGAATCCTGTCGAGATGAGCAAGGAAATATCGTAGTTGAGACACAGTCTATGCTGAGGATATGGAAGAACCACTTCTGCAGACTGTTAAATGGCGATGACGAACAACATTCCCCTGTCAGGCAGAACGAACCAACCACCCTACCTGAGTGAAGTGAGGATAGCAATATCTAAACTGAAGCTTAATAAGGCTGCCGGAAGTGACGGCTTTCCCGCCGAGCTAAATAAAACCGGCGGAGATGACTTGGTAAGTAACATCCACCAACTCATAAGCCGAATCTGGTCGGAAGAAAGTGTGCCTGAAGAATGGAACCTCACCATCGTTTGCCCGATCCACAAAAAAGGAGACCCGTTTACCAACAACCTGATCGGCCCTTATCAGTGTGGTTTTAGGCCAGGAAAGTCCACAACCGATCAAATCTTCACACTTCGGCAGATCCTGGAAAAACCCCAAAAAGTCCAAATCGATACCCACCACCTATCCATCAATTTCATAGCCAATTACGACAGCATTAACACAGACGAACTATACAGAGCCATGTCTAGCTTTGGTATTCTGCCCAAACTCGTCCGTTTGTGTAGGATGACGATGGAGAATTCTCGCTGCTCCACCAGAGTCGGAAACGACCTCACCGACACATTCGATACCAAAAAAGGATTTAGGCAAGGCGTTGCGCTTTCATGTGACGTCTTCAATTTGATTCTTGAAAGGATTGTGCAAAACTCCCGAGCTAAGACTAGAAGCGAAATTTTCCAAAAATCGGTGCCGACGATATTGACATTATTGATAGGACTCAACATGATGTTATAGCCACGTTTGCTAGTATAGAGTAGGAAGCGGCAAAAATGGGTTAAGCAGTAAATGAGAGCAAGATGAAGTATATGCTGTCAACACGAAGGGACACACAACGGCACTATTGACGGAAAAAACTTGGAGGTAGTTAAGGCTTTTGTCTACCTCGGCTCCGCTATTAACTCTGACAACAACATCTCGTCAGAAATTTAACGAAGAATTACTCTTGCCAGCCGCTGTTTCTTCGGGCTAAGAAGGCAATTCAGTAGTAAAGGCCTCACTCGAACTACTAAGGAGATCCCATATACGACCTTGATCATCCCAGTCCTGCTCTACGGCTTTGAAGCATGGACCGTCTCAAAAGCGGATGAAGAAAGCCTTGGTCGATTCGAGAGGGAAATTCGTCGAAAAATCTTCGGTCCCGTTTGCGTTGACGGGCAATGGAGACGAAGATTCAACCAAGAACTATACGAGGCGTACAGTGACATGCCCTGGTCAACAAAATCCGCATTGGACGTTTAAGAAGGGGAAGACCTGGCCTTAAGTGGCGCGCACAAGTAAAAACCGACCTCAACCAACTTGGGGTGCGCCACTGGAGGCAGTTAGCTAAGGACCAGGCTAATTGGAGAGGCATGTTGGTTGAGGCCCTGGTTCATTCCGGACGGTAGCGCCACTTAAGTACTTAAGTAAGTAGTAAGTAAGTAAGTAAGTAAGTAATAGCTTCGCAAAGCACCTTAGTTTAGGGTGCTTTGCTCACAGGAAAAGTAATTGTTGGTCGGCACTTACTGAGAGGTTTGATTAGGACTTCTGACAGCATTATCTTGGCAATGCCCAATGTTGAAGCGCTTACATGTACATAATACTCTCTAAAGGTTTATTATACATTGATCGGATACAATGGATGTGACCTTCTAAGCATATAAGTGCGACTAATAAGAAGACTGTGGACTAATAAAAAAATATCGACGAATATTTAGCACCAAATTGAAGGCCTAAAAGGAAACTAGCAGATGAAGATAAGTGCGTTCGACAAAGTTGTTGTTTAACTAAATAAATTGAGAAGAAAAGATTAACAGCCATTTAGAAAAAATTCGGTCGAGCCGTTTAGGCTGGATAGACGACCATTACGGACACACGGACGGAATTCCAAAATCATCGTAATGTTAGTATCATAATGTTAGTCGACAATTTTTACGCTATAGAGGATATAGAGGTTCTATTCTATCAAAAAAAATGTCAAAGCCATGGATACAAGGTCTGAGTCTGAACAGAATCAAGGTTAACAAGAAAGTCTGAACAGAGTCAAGGTTGAAATATCGTATTCGAATTATGGTCATCTATTGCTAAGGCGTGAGTTTTTTATTTTTAAATATTTCCCCTCAGACACAGAATTGACCAACTAAGAGTTAATCTCCTTTTAATAATGAGAAAGGGGTCAAATTCGTCCATCACCGTAATAGGGTATTGCACAATTCATGCACCAACCTGTTGCCTTTTATTTTGTTTTCCAATCTTCTTCACTGGATAAGGACAAATTTTAAAGTTTTACCTTACCCTATTACTGGACAAGGTTGGTGCTTCACATCACACACATACATACCAACAAGAACCGTATGAAAATTTCAAACTTCTTCCGGAAAGATGAAGGCAAATAACATTAAATTTCGAAGGATGTACGAGTTTGACGACAACGATTCACGATGTTACCTTGGGTTGTGGCCGGTGCTCTCGAGTTGAGAAGAAATTGAATTATGTCCTTGTTGTCCTTGATTTTATTTTATCTTAAGAGAAAGTTTCCTATTTGGAAAAATGTAGACATGGACTTTTCTGGATGGTTATGAGCTATTTAAAATTTTTTTTGGTTCGCGTAGTTTTTCATTGTATAAAGCTTAATCCGAGGGGTAGATTAGTTTTGATGGATAACTTGTAACATAAAGAACCATTCGGCATTCGGTCAAATCATAAAGTAATACAGAAAAAGCTGCGTAAATATATGTAAGCTATACGTAGGCAAAATTTCTATCTGCATTTTACGTGCTGGCAGCTTTGTAAGAGGCACAACAAAAATTCAACAACATTTACGGAGCGTTAATAAGAGAACGCATTATGGACCATTAATATGTAAATTACCAATACCTTTAGTAAAATTTATCTTACGCCCGGGATAACATTTTCATCGCCAACCACGGAGTGCTAAGGTGAACCAGACAAAATTATTTTAGTAAGGGTGCTTATGACCGAATATAGTAAAAACCACAGCCGCGACAAGAAGCGGTTGACCATGATCATCTTAAATATTAGAGGTAATCATAAAGTTAGATTATACAAATATGTTAATGCTAAATTAGATTTAAGAATTTAAGGCAAAAAAATCTATGACACACAGACAAACGGACGGATGGACAGACCGGACATTGCTAGATTGACTCAACTAGCGATAAGGTGTATCTATCGAAAAAATTTCTCTATGTTACAAACATAAAGTAAGACCTGATATACCTCTATAGCCTATCCTATGGAAACCATTGTCATGTAAAGGATTAAAGCGGAAAACATATGATTTTCTGGAACCAACGACCAGCTGTGGTCATAAAGCGAGGAATGTAATAGTCCAAGGTGCCAACGTGGGATGCTCTTGTTCATGACTTTTACTCACTAGATCAAATGTACCAAAAGTACGATTTTATGTCAAACAACTCCACCATTCTCCATTTATTGCGATTTCATCCATCGCGGATTTAAAAAACTACTTAAGTGGCGCTGTAGTCCTGAATGAACCTGAACCTGTGGCTCAACAAACATGCCTCTCCAATTAACCCGGTCCTTAGCTAATTGCCTTCAGTTTCGCACTTCAAGTTGGTTTTTCGGTTTCTACTTATGTTTGCCACTGAAGGCTGCGTCCGTCTTCTGGCAGGGATTCGAAGACCCTACAAGCCAGAGTATTTGTAGGTCGCTCTGCATGTACTAGCTATCTGAAGTTCAATGCAAAGATTTTTGACTAAGGGTATGGGGCTGTACAGCTCTTATATTTAGTTGGTGTTGAAAAATCGTTTCAGAAGCCTGGAACAGGCGATTTTTTGAAAAAATTGTTTTCTCAAAACGACGAAGGATTTCTTCATTCACTTCAGCGTCGTAGAGCTGGGTCTTAAAAAAGATCTAGTAGTTCGAGTGAAGCTCTTCTACTAGATTGCCTTCTTTGCACGAAAAAAACAGTGTTTGGCAAGAGTAATTCTTCGTTCAATTTCTGATGAGATGTTATTGTCAGAGTAAATTGCGGAGCCGAGGTAGACAAAGTCTCGTAAAACTTTAAAGTTATATCTGCCAAAGGTGACTTTAAAATCAAAAGTTAAACAAGGTGAGATTTACTTTCACAAATCCGAAATGAAGGCAATCAAAGCCGGAATGCTGTAAGGATCCAAGCAAGGATCAATCCTGCTTTACATATTAACAGCAGATCAACCAGCAAACGTTGTTGGATGTAAGACTTTGCTATATCCCGATTCCCCTGTGACATATACACACCTTTTCTGGACTAAGTAAATAAAGGGAAGAAAAAGATCACCCAAAAACTTATGTGGGAAAGTATAAATTCAATACTCAAGTAAGGACCATTCTTCAAAGGCTAATATTTGCTCTACATATGATACTCCAGCTCTTGAGAAGCCGAACTCAGTTATTGGTAGTTCTCGACATTGATGGAGCAGCTTGTATTCTTTATAATCACGTGGACAGATGAACCCTAGTTTATTACTCTTACGTCCGGCTTTTCAGTACTGAGTTAATTCAGAGTTAAGCCAGAGATAACTTATCCCGAAATAAACTCAATCTGGAGTTAACTCATGAAGCAATTTTTCAGATCAGGATTATATTTGACTTTGTGTGTGGTGATTTACGTTGGTAGCACTCATGATTTATCGACTTTGCAATCAAAAAGTTATCGAAATGTGTAGAATCGGCAACAGATTAATTCTCAGCTGTTTGGTTTCTATCCCCAAACAAATCAAAATACTTAAAGTTGTTTCCTTCTTAAAACAGTTAGACTCAATATCATCTTAATCTGAATGTATCGTACACTTATTTAGTCTCTAAAAATTCAATAAAATGCCCACATCAATGGAATTGAAAATAATTGTTTGCTTGATGTTTTTTCATCATTCAAAAACATTTGATCATTTAATAACGGGTGTTTTTTTTTAGAGGTAAAGGGTGATCCATTTCGAGGTTCCCTACTTTTTTAATGAAAAAAACACAGAAAATTCAAATTTAATGGAGAATGTTTATTATCATTTGAAAGAACATTCTTTGGCATTTATTTTTTGAAGATTATGTCTATCAAATGTTGGCCGTTGCTACGTCGCAGATGGTCCATCCGTTGAGTCCAATTTTCGATCACTCGTTCGAGCATTTCGACTGGTAACTGGCGAATGACACGCGTGATGTTTTCCTCCAAGGCCTGAATCGAAGCGGGTTTGTCGGCATAAGCTTTTGACTTTACATATCCCCACAGGAAAAAGTCTAACGGTGTGATATCACACGATCTTGGTGGCCAATCGACCGGCCCAAAACGTGAAATTATCTGCTCACCGAAATGTTCTCTCAATAAGTCCATTGATTGATGCGATGTGTGGGAAGTGGCGCCGTCTTGCTGAAACCAAATGTCGCCGAGATCACGAGCTTCAATTTCAGGCATCAAATAGTCGGTTATCATGGCACGATAACGGTCACCATTGACGGTTACGTTCGCACCGGCATAATTTTTAAAGAAATATGGTCCGATGATTCCACCGGCCCACAAACCACACCAAACCGTTGTTTTTTCTGGATGAAGTGGCAGTTCTTCAATCTCTTCAGGTTGCTCTTCGTCCCAAATGCGGCAATTTTGTTTGTTTACATACCAATTGAGCCAGAAATGGGCCTCATCGCTAAACAAAATTTGCCTCGAAAACGTCGGATCTTCTTGGAACTTTTCAAGAGCCCATAGAGCGAAGCGATGTCGCTTGGGAAGGTCGAGCGGCTTCAGTTGTTGCACAAGTTGTATTGCTGAAATACGCTTTCAATTTAAGATCTTGACGTAAAATGCGCCAAGTCGTTCCATACGTCAGTCCGAGTTGCTGCGAACGGCGCCGAATCGACTCTCTACGGTCTTCGTGTACACTCTCAGCTACGGCCGCTACATTTTCTTCACAGCGTGCTGGACGTGGTCTATTCGGTCGAATATTATCCAATAATGAATGCAAGGTCTCAAAATGGTGTTGCGTGGTGTTGCGTACTATTCGCAACACCATGCGAATAGTACGCTCAGTAGGCCGATTATGTTGACCATAAGTTGAGCGAAGTGCACGAAACACATTCCTCACAGAACGTGAATTTTCATAATAAAGTTGAACAATTTGTAAACGTTGTTCACGCGTAAGTCTTTCCATAATGAAATGCCAAACAATACTTAACAAAAATAACATGACAGCATGATACGACTCACACGTGATCTGTCAAAAAAGGCTATTGAAAAAAGTATCTCTACTTGGATCACCCATTATTAGGTGTTAATCGTTTATGATCACGGAAAGCGGTTTCCAACATATTTTCCTACTGACAGCCATTCGTATTAAGGTGATAAGTAGCACTTGCTTCTAAAATAAATAAATAGAGGTCGGTTTTTCGAAAAGAGATAAAACTGACATTTTGTGGTCAAATTGGGCAACTCAAATGTCATTTATGTTGAGGTTGGTGTGCAATTTTATCATAAACAGGTTGACAAATTAACAATGCTTGCAAATCGTGCAATTATATTTCGAAAATAATGGTTCAGTTCGCGAAGTTTACCGCAAGCTCCGTCCACTTTATGATCTGCATAATCGTCCATCCAAGCAATTAATTCGGGTAACCGTTGATCGTTTTCGCACTACGTTTACTCTTTGTGATAATGCGCATCCGCAGAGACGTCGAACAGTGCGCACCGAAGAAACAATTGCCGCAAAGTGTTGAACAGGACCCGAATGAATCGGTTCGCCACCGTGCACAGCAATTGGAGCTTTGTCCATCAACTTTATGGAAGATTTTGCACATAAATCTTGACTTCCGACCTTACAAGATCCAACTTAGCATTAAAGTCGCGAGACCATGCAATGCGTCGTGATTTTGGTGTAAGGGCCGAAAATGAGATGAGATCTCGATGATGATTTTCATCGCAAAATTTTATTCAGTGATGAGCCTTATTTTTGGTTGAATGTCTACGTCAACAAGCAAAATTGCCGCATTTGGAGCGAAGAGAATCCACATGAGACCCTTGAGACGCCATTACATCCACATAAACTGAATGTTTGGTGTGCTCTATGGGCTGGTGGAGTCATTGGGCCATACTTCTTCCGAAATAATGCTGTAGAGTCAGTTACCGTTAATGGAGACCGGTATAGAGCCATGACAACCGACTATTTTGTTTCCGAATTGGTTGGCATGAATGTGTATGAGATGTGATTCCAAAATGACGGCGCTACATGCCACACAGCGCACGTCACAATCGATTTATTGAAGAAAATATTCGATGAGCGCATAATTTCACGGAATGGACCTGTCTATTGGCCACCAAGATTGTATGTTTTGACACCATTAGATGATTTTCTTTGGGGATATGTGAAGTCGCTCGTCTACGTCAAGAAAACCAGAAACTTTACGGGACTTGGAAGCCAACATTCGTGGCGTTATTGCCGACATACGGCCCCATATGCTCGAAAAAGTGCTTGAAAATTGGACCTCTAGACTTGGCTTTATTCGAATCAGCCGCTGCATCCACATAAAAAAAATAAATAAATTTATGGCGCAACAGGCTCGTTAGTACCCAGGGCCTAGCCTTTTTTCCCACAACCATTCATGTGTGCGTATGTACTTCTTAGCACGATGGCGGGACCTCCTGTTTTATGCCAAATCCGAACGGCTAAGTTGAGATAAGCTTTTCATGACTTGTCACATCATTACGAGAGGAGGGCCAGTGAAAAATCATTTAGGTGTTGCTATCGCTGGGAATCGAACCCAGACCTTCTGCACGGCAGTTCATCGATCTAACCATCGCGCCACTGAGCCCTGCATCCACATGCCCGAAATTATATCTAAACATTTATGGCATAAAATTATCCATCTAACAAAGCCAAACTTAAGGACATTAAAACGATTTTCTTGTGTTTTATTTCAATTCGAAGTTCTATAGGTCTAAAAAGCACCCATTACTAGGATTAACTCACCGATCTTGCTGAGTTAACTCGAAGAAAAAAATAGTTTCATCTCGAGTAAGACGGGATATCCGAACTCGATCATATTTCTATCATACCAAAACTGAAGCATTCGACCTCTAGTGTTCTAGATACTAGATTAAATAATAATACAGAAGTCCTTCCACCTTGGGTGGAGAGCAGTCGGTCTCTTCTTAGCACACGGTAGTTACTGTATTTCACTTTCTGTTTCTGGTGAAGCTTAGTTTCACTGATCGAAATACAACCGGGAGTTGATTTTTTAACATAATGGGCGATTTTTTTAATAATTGAGTTTTTCAGGTTGGCAGCACTGGTTGGTAATGGCGTCCAAACGTCATCTGTCAAAGTGAATAGTTGTCTGTATACTCTGCCATTTAATCATGGAAAGACTAACTAACGAGCAATGATTGCAAATTAGTGAAATACTCGAGTTTAATCCTGAAACTAGGATGAACCCGAACTGAAAAACTGGGCCTTAAAATCACACTTCTGTATTCTCTGAGATCTTAATGACGTTAGAGATATAGGTTGATATTTCTATGGGTTAAGTTTTATCGCATTTTTTTAAATTTGCCGAATAGCTGATTAGTCTTAAACGATTTCAAAATATGCTTGCAGAGTATAACAAATTGAACAATTTACGCAGAGGCTTAGTCAGAGTTGACGGAATTTCATTTGGACCTGAGGCTTTATTATATTTGAGATCTTTTAGAACTCGAGATGGGGTCCGGAGAAATATCGTCACAACAGAATATTGAACGGGATTCAGCGATGGTAGTGAAGAAGGTGTCTGGTAATGTTAAGCTACCTGCGAATAGGGAAGCTAGCGAATTGGCTGTTTCTTGAGAGTCCGTGTTATTTTAAGTGATGTGATCGTTGATGAAGCACAACCTTTTTTTCATATGACGATTTTTAACAAATAATTATCGAACTTCTACAAGGAGATGATTAATTCCGGGATTTTTTTTAAAATCTGGTACTGCAACAGTTAGCACACATGCCAGTTGTAGACACGGAAGGTACTGTCTTTACTAAATAAGTCCATTTACTGCGATTCGCAAAGGATTTCAATATTTTGTGGAAGCATTTGCAGCAGGGTCTTACAGTTTTAAAGGACAAGACTCTGTATATGACATCAACAAACATAGCATTGCCGAAGCACAATCTTTGTGTTGGCATCATAGCGGAGATCCGACGAAGATTGAAGCTGCTTTCGTCTAACTAAGCAATAAGATCAATCAATATTCCTAGCAGCCCTGCATTTCGATGTTGTAAGTTAATCTGGGAATCAACTATAAGGCATTTTCTGTGTCGAGTAATTAGTTAGTTAGTCCTGTTCGTAAGAAAGGCGAATAAAGCTGAAAACATACTGAATAACTTGTATCTACAATTGAAGAGGATGGAAGGCTTCCTCGGTCACTGCCAACAGGTGACACATACAGAACATCAATTCTATTCTGTAAGATACATTTATTTGTGATTAGAGGTTTATTTTTGACACAACGAAAGGAACCTACATTTTTATGCCAAATGTAATCTCATAATTAATGAAGCCTCCTTTGGATAGTTCTACCTCAAGTCCTTTTCCATGTTATCGATGAAGATGGGTCAGTGAAAAAAAAATCACGATTTGTTGGTTCTGCGATTCTAACCAGACACCTCTGGAATGGTAGTCTATATCACTTTTTCCGAGCTACTAGATACAGATGGGTCACCAAAAAAAAAACTTTGTTCAAAAAGTAAAACCATTTGCTGTAAAAGGTTCGTTAGGGCCCACCGATTCTCGTAACATTTTATGTGCGATGTCGGGCCTCCAGTTTAGCGTGCAATCTGAAAGGCTTAGTTGAGATAAGCTTCTCTACAGAGCTTGAAACTACTCGAAAGATTTGAGAGGTCGTCGTGAAGGAACAGTCGGGAAAAAGGTGGTTGTATTGCTACGGCTGGGAATCGAACACCGACCATCTACATGGATTTTCATCGCACTAATCATTGCTCAGATGGAGAGCTTTAACGACAAAGAAATGATATCCTCTGTATTAGGTGGTAGTCGTTTATGATCACGGAAAGCGGTTTCCAACCTATTGTCCTGCTGACAGCCTTTCGTATTACGGTGATAAGTAGCACTTGCTTCTAAAAGTCCGATTGGGAAAAGGCTACCTAATAAAAGTTATGCATACAAGGTATAGTGTAAGCACTATCGAAATAATCAGTTTATGCTTTTAAAAATCTACATTTCTATGCCATGATACGACCTCATTGATAACTCAATGGATCCACTTTGATCCTAATGCGAATTGGGAAACTTTCACCCTTCGATGTCAACCCACATTTTTTGCCTCGTCCTTACCTAATCAGATAAATAGCCTTCTATTCATCGGCGCAAAAAAAGGATTCCTACAAGAAAGCATTCAAATCTATTCCAGTCATTCCTCTTCGAATTGATAAAAGGATATTCCATAATAAATTTCCGCTACTCACATTTACACTCTAAAGGCTATTAACAACAGACCAACACACATATCCCAACACATAGTAAAGGCATTCCAAAAGGTATTCGCAAATCTCATCCCATGCGAGGCAACATCAATTCTAAGTCCTTGAGGAATCCCAGATTTACATGAAAAATGTCATCGGCATGAAACAGATTACCTTAACTTTCGACACCCATTTGTTGCGCACCACACCATCGACAAGTCGACTCTCAACACCACGACCTGCAGCATACGATGCGAAATCCAAACTCACCGATTCGGCATGTACCATGCACAGACAATCAAATCGACAATCGACAGCATCCGCCTGCCGAAGATCAATCACCAGGACAAACCAACTGCCACGTAATTTCTCCCTCTCCTTCCTGATGTGGAAAAGGATAGTTCTCCGCCGATTCCCAATTGGATTCAATGATATTCAAGTTTTACAAGGACGTCGTACGAGGCTGATCCTACTACCTTCATCTTCTGGTTGCACTGTAATGCGGTCTCAATGGGAGAGTACAATTCACTTACAAGGATTTCCAGTGGCACAGGAGACATGACGAACAAAAGTTAAGAAAAGGTAACTTGACGTTGAAGCTAACTTTGCCCCGTCGAGTGGGCAGGCAAAGCAGCGGCGACGTGATTGGATGATTGATTGACTGATTTTCACATTTCGAAGTCGTCCTGGTATCCTTCGCATCTGAACAAACTGAAATTGAATAAAATTCCTTGAAAGCTAAGACGTTTCCATCTTTGGATTTTTTTTTGCTGTTCATCTCTGTGTTGTTGGGACTTTTTGTCCTGGTCCGTTTCAGCTGATGGATTTTCATGGAATTGCTGATGATAACAAGCAAATTGATGAGTTTAATCCCTGCCTACACTCGCAGACACCCTGTGAGCTGGGAGTAGTGATGCTTCCCCGCCCTGGGAATGACTGTTCTATTAATTCGAATTGATTTCATCTGAAGGCACAAAAACCCATTCGCCTTCAATTTGGTCAGAGAGCTCGATGAATTAGTCATTTAGATAATGAAACATCTTCTCGTGTATGCATGTGAGCATAGGGTACGGGGCCCCCGTACACCAATGCATGGAAAAGTTCTCTGTTTTAATGAATACATCCAACAGAAGGAGGTTTTCGCCTCGATCCATTACGGAATTCTAAAAGGGTTGGGGTGGCATGAACATAAACATGACCCGTTGATGAGGAAGATTGAGTGAATACAAATGCTAGAGCTCCTCGAGGAATTAGAGTGGCACGTGGGGAAATTTATTGTATTACTGGGTAAATTAAGGAGCCTCTCGGGACGCGTGTAACTGTTGCACATGTAGAATGATGTAGTTTCCCGGTAGGGATTACATGGGGGATAACACGTACAATCTTTTGCTGGAATGCATTTATGTCGGCTGTGGTATGGTGTTGCATATTTGTCCAAGGATTTACGTTAGATGTTTTTGCCTAATTGTTGAAGATTTGTCTAGGGATTTCCGGCAGAGATGTCCGTTCTCGTTATTAGGGCTTAGGGCGGGATATTTATTTTGAAATATCATGAATTATGATACGATAAGGCCTTTAGATTCTTTATTTAGAAACATACGCCCCTCTGTCAGTGAACTCATTCTATCCTATACAATACAACAAGAACCAAAACGAGACCAGCCGAAACTAAAGGATCTCCACCGAGATCTCAGGTCGAGATTAAGTACCTGGGTGTAGTATTCAGATCCAAATAGAACTCGACGCGGACTACTATAGATTGAATGACAAAATCACTATATTGAGCCCATGCTCGCAGAGATGCTTTCAGAGAGATACAGCTTCCCAACGCAAATTTGTCCCCTATATTTATATGACCGGATCTAAATCCATTCTTACCTATCGCTTCAGTTTATTAGTGGGGTTAGTACCAAATGTTACCACAGGAGTCTAAACTAGCGGGCAAATTGGCTGGTAAAGTCCACAAACAAACTAAGTCCAGAAACACATATTGATCTCTTTACAAAAATGGCCAGCCAGAGGTGATCTCAGAATTCGGAAGGGAAGAATTCGGAACCCAGGTATAACTTTGCAAGACCTTAAAAGACTTCATGCCTAATACACAGGATTGAGATTCAAATCTAAACGGTTTTCTCAAATTGACTGGTATGGCTTTACAAATAACTTTAATGTCTACATACGTTATAGACAGTTACCAGCACATTCAGCACAGGTATCAGACCATTCATTCAAGGTATACCCATGTACTCACATAGTTTGAGGAACAGGTATCAGAACATTCATTAAAGGTATACCCATGTACTCACATAGTTTGAGGACACAGAATGGAACAGGACCTAAAGCCTTCTCAAAGGCACTATTATCTTTCACATTCTTAACAAGGAACCATCCATCCACTTATCAAAAGTATACCCGTATCGTTAAGTGGAAAGTTGCGCCTTCAATCCTAAGCAAAATCAATGAAATTTCAAAGAAATAAAAAAAAATATGTTGATAGCTACTCCTAAAAGTATACACTAACTTCAAAGTTCTGCGAATATCAAAAAATAAAATACGCATCTACACAATGATTCGAAGGCAGATATCAATAAATCTTTTCGAGAGACGGACGGTGTTTCAAGTCGATATCTACTTGGTTACTGTTACTGTTGTAAGGATGGTAGTACCTACTTATTTAAGTGGCGCTACAGTTCGGAATGAACCTGGGCCTCAACCAACATGTCTCTGCAATTAGCCAGGTCCTTAGCTAACTGTCTCCAGTTGCGCACTCCAAGTTGGTTGAGGTCGGTTTTTACTAGTGCGCGCCACTTAAGGCGAGGTCTTCCTCTACTGCGTCCGACGTCTGGCTGGGAATCGATGAATCTGCGAGCCGGATTATTGGTGTCCATTCGTTCTACACGTCCTAACCATCTTTAACGTCCAATGCAGGGGCATGCTGCTGTATAGCTCGTATAGTTCTTGGCTGAATCTTCGTCTCCATAGGCCGTCAACGCAAACGGGACCGAAGATTTTTTCTAAGAACTTCCTCTTAAATCGACCGTACCGTAGAGCACGACTGGGATGATCAGGGTCTTATATAGGATCTCCTTAGTAGTGAGTGAGGGCTTTACTACTGAAAGCGGTTGGCAAGAGTAATTCTTCGTTTAGTTTCTGACGAGATGTTGTCAGAGTTAATAGCGGAGCCGAGATAGACAAAGTCCCGCACTATTTCAAAGTTATATCTGTCAATGGTGACGTTATGTCCAATTATTCGTTGTGTGCCCTTTCATGTTGACAGCATATACTTCGTCTTGCCCTCATTTATTGCTTAACCCATTTTTGCAGCTTCCTTCTCTATACTAGCAAACGTGGCTATGACATCACCTTGTGTCCGACTAAAGATGTCAATTTCTTCGGCGTACGCTAGAAGTTGTACCGAGTTTTGAAAATTGTGCCTCTGGTGTTGGCGCGTGAGTTTTGCACAGAAATCACGTGACAGCGCATCGTCTTACCTAAATCGTTTTTTGGTATCGAATGTCTCGGTGAAGTCGTTTCCGACCCTGATGGAGCAGAGAGAATTCTCCATCGTCAACCTATACAAATGGCCAATTTTGGGCGGTATACCAAAACTAGACATGGCTCTGTATTGTTCGTCTCTATAAATACTGTCGTATACGGCTTTGAAATCGATGAGTAGGTAGTGGTTTGGACTTCTTGGGTTTTTTTTCAGGATCTGCCGTAGTGTGAAGATTTGATCGGTTGTGGACTTTCCTTGCCTAAAACCAGACTGATAAAGGCCGATCAGGTCGTTGGTAAACGGTTTCAGGCGTTCATATATTACGTCAGATAGGATCTTGTAGGCGATGTTGAGGAGACTTCTTTTTTTTAGATCGAGCAAACGATGCTGAGGTTCCATTCTTCAGGCATACTTTCTTCCGACCAGATTTGACTTATGAATTGGTGGATGTTACTAACGAAAACGTCCCCGCAGCTCGGCGGGGAGGCCATCCTTTCCGGCAGCATTATTAGGCTGAAGATTAGATATTGCTATCCTAACTTCACTCAGGTCGGGTGGTAGGCAGTTTTCGTTGTCGTTACCAATATTGAATGGATCGTTCTGCCTGACAGCGGAAGGTTGTTCGTCATCGCCGTTTTACATTCTGCAGAAGTGGTTCTTCCATATACTCAGAATCGACTGGGTCTCAACTACGATATTTCCTTGTTCATCTCGACAGGATTCTGTTCGAGCCTTGTATCCTCATCTTTGACGTTTTACACTTTGGTAAAACTTGCGAAAAACGTTCCTGAAGTGGCACCTCTCTGTCGCAGGCTTTTCTTGCTCTTTTTTATTCTTTCTGAAAAGCCGGTGTTCTTCCATTCTTCTCTGCCTAAGGAGCTCAACGGCAGCTCTCATCTTCACCTGCAGCATAGTCATGTATGCCTCGTTCTTGGCTGCGAGCACCTGTCGGCATTCCTCATCAAACCAAGGGTTTCTTGCTGGTGGGCGCGAAAAACGTAGCACATCAGTTGCGGCTGATCTAATGGCTTATTGGCATCGTTGCCATTGTTCTTCGATATTCGATGCTGGTGGTATGGTGTTAGTCGAGAGGTTAAGGGATACGCGTTGCGCGAAGGTCTTGGCGGTCTCTTGCGATTGCATTCTTTCGACATCAATTTTTTTTCACAGTATTTCTGGATTGTTGTGGCGTGGTGGATATCCGCATTCTTACCTTGGCTGCAACAAGGTAGTGGTCCGAGTCAATGTTAGCACCTCGGAATGTTCGGACATCCAAAATACTGGATGCGTGCCTCTTGTCTGTCGCTATGTGATCAATTTTATTGACCGTACGTTGATCTGGAGACCGCCATGGCTATCGAGGTGAGGAAACCGTGTGCTGGCTATAGTGCAATTCCGTTCCGTAGCGAAGTCAATTAGCGTAAGTCCATTACAAGACGTGTTGTCGTGTTGGCTATGTTTTCCGACAATACTGCTAAAGATGTCTTCTCTTCCTACCTTCGAGCTAGTTGTTCGCTTGCACATCTCCTGTTTATTGTTCAGATGCAGATTCGAACGTCGTTGTCTTTTTTCCTTTAGCAGGGTCGTCCACAAAAATATCAGTCCTTTCCAGGGCTATTGGTTGCTTCGTAACAATTTATCTTTTCCATGGTTGGGTAGCTAACCCAAAGCGCAACCCCCAACCTGGAGGGCCAGTTCCAATTTATTAGATACCTCTAGGACACGGGGCCGTAAGTATCCACTACGAGATTGAGCGCTGCCGTTGGCCTTTCGGTTCATCCGCCACCATGGTACTACCAAACAAGGAAATAACCATCCGTGCCGACAATTAAGTTCCACGTAAACCGATCTTCACCAAACTTGTATGTAAGTCAAATCTGTTAGATTGCCGTACAAGTCGAAGTGGAAGTGAACGAAAAAACGAAATACTTAGACGAACCCCATCATTATAATTGACGGTGTCAGGGCAGGATTGGATAAGAAACAAAGGTTGGCTGACCAGCTAGCAGAATATATAGATGATATTGACAACAAGGATGCCTCTATCGATGTTCATCACTCTTGATGTACAGGCGAAATTGGTCCCTGATCAAAGTCTGTAGTCTCTTCGAAGTATGATGCTGGTGGTATTATATTGATTGAGAAATTAAAGGATTCCCATTCGTTTTTCGAGGTCTATTTTGCCATTCATATGATGTGTTGGATGTCCGCGTTCTTAATATGGTCCGAGTTGATATTAGCTCGGAACGTTCAGACATCGCAATTGGATCAATTTGATTCCCCGCCATGTCCCCTTATGAATATCAAGGTAAGGAAACCGTGTGATGGATTTTGTTCCGGTTGCGAAGCCAATTAGTCTGACTTGGCTAAGGAATAATGGTACAACACTAGTGGTTGTCGCCATAAGCAGTGTATTTGAGTAGGCACTGATATTAAAGGTTTGGAAAGGCACTGCCTCTAACATATCTGACCAGGTAATGGGATAACTAGACGATCTTGACAAGGATAGTTTCCATCAAGCGGTTGTAAGGACGTTTACGATACATGCCAAACAGGCGAAACGCTTCGGTCTTAGTGCTCCAGTATCGAGTAGACGGACTTTTTTGATTGAATGATTGGCACCAGAGTTAAGTAGAAATAGAGTCTTTACACGGTTAAAAAATTCTGGCGTTAATTTAAATATTTTTGAGGTTGTATATATGACAACGCCGAAAAAATATTAGAATTAAATATTTTAGATATATTAAAATTGAAAAATCAATAAATGTATTATTTAAATTAAATGGCATTAAATTTTAACATATATTAAGATTGCCTTCTATTCCAAAAGTATTGAAAACAAACCCCTCTGATTAAAAGTCGGTTTATGATTTTAATACTTTAGTAACGGGTGATCCAAATAGATATACTTTTTTCAATAGCCTTTTTTGACAGATCACGTGTGAGTCGTGTCATGCTGTCATGCTGTCATGTTATTTTTGTTTAGTATTGTTTGGCATTTCATAATGGAAAGACTTACGCGTGAACAACGTTTACAAATCGTTCAACTTTATTATGAAAATTCACGTTCAAGACGGCGCCACTTCCCACACATCGCATCAATCAATGAACTTATTGAGAGAACATTTCGGTGAGCAAATAATTTCACGTTTTGGGCCGGTCGATTGGCCACCAAGATCGTGTGATATCACACCGTTAGACTTTTTCCTGTGGGGATATGTAAAGTCAAAAGCTTATGCCGACAAACCCGCTTCGATTCAGGCCTTGGAGGAAAACATCACGCGTGTCATTCGCCAGTTACCAGTCGAAATGCTCGAACGAGTGATCGAAAATTGGACTCAACGGATGGACCATCTGCGACGTAGCAACGGCCAACATTTGATAGACATAATCTTCAATAAATAAATGCCAAAGAATGTTCTTTCAAATGATAATAAACATTCTCCATTAAATTTGAATTTTCTGTGTTTTTTTTCTTTAAAAAAGTAGGGAACCTCGAAATGGATCACCCTTTATTAGAAACAAATACATTTAACATTAAAATCTAATATTTTTAAACTCAAATTTAATATTTCGTTTATTTGTTATAAACCCAAGGTGTATTAGAATATAATACAATCTATTTTATTTTAATACTTATTTAGTTTTGATTTAAATATACATAGAATGTATTTAAACATTAAATGTATTTAATTTTAATACAAATTTGTATTAATTGAAAGTATCGAAAGGTTATAATTATATACAAAATATATTTCATTTTAACACAAAATTGTTTTGATTTTAAGCATTAAAAGTTTATTATGTAATACACATTACATTAAATTTGAATACAAAAGTATATTAGTTTCGGGTATAAAAAGTTATTAAATATAATACTACCCATAGTAAATTCTACAACTATGTAAAACAATATTTTTTTGTTTGAATTATTACTATTGTTTTTATTATATTATATAGTTACTTACTGAGTTTATCTATTCGTGATCAATCGACCTGTTTAAAAATTACACTTTTCAAAATAAAAATCGTGTTTTTATTTTTTCAAATAAATACATTTTATTAATAATAAAGACTCAAACTAGTAAGACAAAATATTTTTAATCCATTTATAGTTATGCAAAACAGTACAGTAGGCATTAATAAAAATAAGGCTGTAATATGAATATTTTGATTTTTATTTCATAATGCTCGAAAGGCTTTTTGAAAACAATGTCATCATATTTCAAAAAAACTTTGAGGTCAGTTTTTTTAATATTGAACATTTTTTTGATATATCAAATTGTTAAAAAAATTTTGGTGGTTCCTTCTATATTCTTAATAACCAAGTCTGCATTATGCGAGCATGGGTCGAGACAAGAAACAAATCGTATGGGAGATGGGTCTATTCGCCACCGTAGGTTCGACCCAACCTACACGCTCTAGCTTTATGTTACACCGTATGCGAATCACCCTGTATAGAGTTGGATCTTGAAATGCATGCAACTCTCTAACGCAAACGCTGGGACGTATCAGAATTGGAAATAAAGAATGAGAAGCCACCACCAAATCAATTGCAACAATACATGCAATACAAATGTAGACTACAGGCCGAACAATAGAGTTCAATTAATCAATTTTACCATATTATTTTCTGAGATAACTAGCAAATAATACATAAAGGTACATAAATAAAAATGTACTTACACAGCCTCCAATTTTGCTGTTTCCAACTTTATAGCATGGAAAAATGGAAATTATTGCTTTGACACAAGCCAGTTTCGCTTCTTTGGATGGATAATTGCCGCATATTGATCGTAGGTATTCCGATCCTATTGTCACTAACGTCCTTCGAGAACAATCTTTTAGAGAATTATTGCGAGAGTATTCCTCTGAAATATATGCCGCTGGGCTGCCTTTAATATAGGCTTCCAAACCCTTTGAATGATGGAAGTGAAGTACACTAATATTTACTCTTAAAAAGTTAACTTACTTCTTTGTATATAAGGAGATTACTTCCAACAGATGCGTCTTGTTTTTTTAAGCTTCTAACGGGATCAACCTGCTTTTGGACAACGGGATCAATCTTAACACAAAAGCAGGCACAGCTTTAGTGTTGTCTCACTAAATCACTTAGAATCTATCGGAATCTCATCACCGTCGCGATCTTTTAAAACAAACCCACTTTCTATTTCTTCGCCATCCAGAACTAAAAAATAATTCACATTCGCAAATAAAAAAAACGCATAGAACTGAACTAATATATGCGTATAATTACTTATTGTTAGAAGAATGTCCTCATTGGATATTAACGACTCGCTAATATCCGTTTGCTTTTTGACTCTCTTATGTTTTGTTGTACTTTTTTTTCCAAACTTTTCACTTTTATCAAGACTCCAAGTAAGTTATCCACTATAAACTCCATTGTAAAAAGTAAAGGACGCCGACGCACTCAAACAAATAACAAACTGGCAATGGCAATGGATACCCAAAATAATACCCCTTTTGGTTTTGAAAGTAATACCGAAAAATTTAAATTCAATACTCAAGGTTTAAAAAGTAATTCTACAGTATTAGAAAGCAACACTGAAGGGTTAGAACAGAGTAGTAAAAGGTTTAAAAACAATACTTGAATATTAAAATGTAATACTGAATTATTATAAAGTAATACTTTTGTATATTTAAAATAATATGGCCGAGGGAATCGCGCTCAAAAAGTCAAAGTAATACCAAAATATTAAAATGTAATACTCAACGGCATTATATTTCAAGTCAACTATAATTTAATTGTAATAAGTTTTTGATTTAAGTGTAATTTTAATTAAGACGGGGTTAGATTGTAGAATTAAAATATTAAATTTTAATCTTTTGAGATTAAAGTTCAGAAGACTAGTACTAAAATGAGCATTTTAATGTAAGAAATATTGAGATTCAATACAAAATTATTATAAAAAAAGTTTAATATATTTAAAATATTAAAAAGTAATTTTTCTTGTATTGCATATACCTGTAATACTGAGGCGGTATTAGGAAACACCCCCAGATTTTTAACCGTGTACAATATTATATATGCTACTGCTGCAGAAACGGTTCTTCGACAGCATGCCTAACTTAGCAGAGTAAGCTTTATCAGACCCTCAAAGGCTTATCAACACACCGAACTGGTTCTGTTAGTCCCATGTGTTATCAGGTACAATATTTTGGGTACCCACATTGGGCTTTTATGGTTTATAATTGAGACCTTACCAACGTAACCTATGTGTATGGTTGCAAAGTTGAGGAGAGCGCTTTTTTCCAACAGATTCTTAAGGACCAGAGGATTATCCATTTCCCATGTGTACCTCAAACTCAATGCTAAATTTGAACTCTCAGGAAAGGTTTTCATAACAACTGATAGTTGACGAATGATTCGTCAGATGCTTGCGAAATGAGAGCCGATCAATGAGCATATAATACATCTTGCTTAGGAATCGAAATCGCACCACTATCACAACGCTACTGGGATAGTTTGACTAGTAGTATAGGTAACCTACAAAAGCTGATGATAATTGAAGCTCTCTCCGCCCAACTTACATCGCCAACTCCTAGCATAGTTAATATCCTCCAGAGGTTAGCCCAAAAGCATTTTTTTTTATCTGAGAACAAAATTCACGATAAAAATAATAAAATTAACTAACGGTACCTACTTATATATATAAGTAGGAGAACAAGAGGTGTACTCCAAGCACGCCATTCTCTATTATCTGGTTCTAGTGGATAGACCACGCCAGCAGCCCAGGAATCCCAAGGAGCGGATATTTACGACTTCATAACCACTGTTTGTATGCCCCCGGTAATGGTTATGCGATAAAGCAGTGGCACCGCCAGTAGAGTTCATCTCGCTAGGAATGTAAACTCGGAGAGAAATTATTGTGGTTGCTTCCACAATCTACACGCAGACTGCACAGATACTAACTCCGGAAATAGAAGTGGAAATTCAAGGAAAAAAAAAATAATTACAAAGGATATGCTCTCTGCTGCGTCATTCGTTTTATTGTTGCCATTCTTCCAAAGTGGGTTATGCCCTTACCGTGCACAGAGTACCTGCAGACGATTCCAGATGACCTGCTGTAAGCTTAGATCCTGACAATCAAAAAGACATTAAATATCGCACAGTGGGGGAGGACGCACAATCATAAAAGAAAACGAAAACATGCTCCCATTTGGTTTGGACCGTATTCATCGCTGCTTCACCTGACACCAAGCGATGAGTTAAACTCTTCTTTGTGCTCTAATTGAATCACTTCTGTGAATTGCACCCCGAAGCACTTAATACCCCACCTCCTGCTTGAGGGAGTTTTTTTTGGCGAACGTCTTGATTTGTGTGACGGTAATTATCATTAATGAGGTGGAGTTCCATGTGGCCTCCCTCCGCATTGATTTGCTTTGCGGAACTACATCGAACACCAGGGACGTAATTTTTAATTAAAGGTAATGAGCAACGAGGGCCTTGAGCTAGCTGCTGGTGTCTTTTATTACACCCGAGTGCTGTGGATCGTATGTCATAAAAGTCTGCAGAAGCGACAGACTTGAGAGGGGGAAGCCACTTTTGAAGGCTCCTCGTTTGCCTCCACATCGATCGTGATACGTGGCATCTGCTCGAAGAGGAAAATGAATGATGAGGGTTCCGGTGTCTAGGGATGATTTAAGTGGATTTTGATTTTTCCGAAGTAATTTTTTTCCAGCTCTTTTTTTACGAATAGGTGTGCTCTGTCGGATATTAATGGGAACGCTAATACCACGAGACATTTGGTTTTAATGACTCAACTCACTTTGGAATGGATGGGTAGTACTTACGGTATGGTATGGCGCACATCCTATGATATATATTTGTGGGTGCCGCATAATCCTTTTGGAGGAGGGATGTGCTATCATTTCTATTTTTAGAGGTTTCCTTTGGAGTATTTTCGGTCTCAATCATAATTACAAAAGATTTTAAGTGGAATATGGAAAATGGGAATTGAAGTGGATACACGTGACGTGAAATGTGGGTGAGCGGTATCTTATATATGGCTTTGCAGCGGCATAGGGGATTTGAAAAAAAAAAATTCAGTCAAAGTAAGCAAAGTGATTAGAAAGTTTAATTTAAAGGAACGGTTTCATAATTACAGCTGAAGAGGAACCAAGAACATGAGCATCATGTTCAGGTTGTATAAATAGGCATTTGTGAGACTAATACAAGATTAGGGAGCATGTCTCAAAGGTTGATATATGTCTGTGGTCAGGTAGGTATGACTGTATTCTGATAAACGTATATCAGGATGTTGGTTTGCATGTTTTTCATTAGCGGTTAAGCTGTTTGTAGATAATATTTTCGAGGTCTACAGTCTTCAATACAGCCAGTCACTTGGAAGTTGGTTAGTTGTTTCCAGATAAGAATTTTGATGTCAGAAACGGTCATTTGCTTGAGCCGGATTACTATATCCATCAGCATTGGGTAACTTAGCACTTCATGAGTAGGCCAAAATAGTTCACCCTATTGGAAAATCCTTTTTTTTTGCAAATGGCCGCCAGTATAAAATCTGCTATGCCATTTGTGGACTAGACACATGTAGAATACAAGTGAACAAGCCATGGAGCGATACAATCCCCAAGAACGCCGAATAATCTTTCCTATTTTGTTTGCTTAACAATTCGTCTGTAGTGTTGGCGCAGCGCGAATTCCGTCGCCGATTCCCCGGCTGTTCGACACCGACTGCGCAAACACTGCGCCATTTGGCCACCAACCTTGAAGAGTGTGGGACCACACAAGACGTTGCCAAGAGTGGCCGGCCCCGGAGCGACCGTTTTGCCGAGAATATCGCCGCTGTTGACGAGGATGTCGAGCTGTCACCGGAAACATCGACCAGACGCTGTGCCTCGCAATTAGCCATCAGCCGGTCGTCCCTAAGGCGTATGATCCCGTACAAAGTCCAGTCCGTGCATCAGATGCTGCATGTCGACCTCCAAACGCATGTAACCTACGTCCAAGCCATCCTCAATATCGAGGACGAAGTGGACGATTTTTCGACCAAAATCATAATGATCGATGAGGCTCATTTCCACCTCAGCGGGTACGTGAATAAGCAAAACTATCGCTTCTGGGGCACCGAAAATCCACGAGTAATGTACATGGAGCCATTACATCCGCTCAAAGTAACTGCATGGTACGCTGTTCACGCTGGAGGAGTCATCGGACCATTTTTTTTTTCGAGAACGCCGCTGGTCAAAGGATAACAGTGAACGGTGCGTACTATAGGGCCATGTTGACCGGTTTTTTTTTCTGCCACAATTCGACGAATTAGGACTATAGGACATGTGATTCCAACAGGAATGCACAAACTGCGCGAGCCACAACCGGAAAAACTGAAAGCCAAACAACATCGGATGACTTCTTTTGTCCCACCTTGTATAAGCTTGGTGGCAATATACGCGTGGGGGTAGATTTTAATCATTCACTAAGGGACACTTTTTATTTTCTCTAGAATTTTCAAAACATCCTCTCTGACCATACTCAACATTTCTCGGAACATTTATGGAAAAGGTTTTACAAGTATGCCTGAACAACATACTGGATAATAGGAAGCGTTGCGATATGCCTGATACAAAGGCTTCACAAATTAGAATGCGTATTTGTTGGAGACGGGCTCAGTGGCGCAATGGTTGGTGCGATTAACTGCCGCGCTGAAGGTCTGTGTTCGATCCCCAGCCGTAGCAACACCTAAATAATTTTTCACTGGCACCCACCCATAGAACTCATAGCTTATGCGCGGCAGTTCATCGCAGTATCCATCGCACCAATGATCTGTGTTGAAGCTCCATCCGTCAAATTGACTGTCATTTGTTCAGTCTATTTTGCCAAATCACGATGGTAAGATATAGCGTTCAACAGCTCGTGCAAATGATAAAATTGTTCTATCAAAATCGATGCTCTGTTCAAGCACCGTTCCGTTCATCCTGCCGGGTTGATTATTCGCAGTTTGGTGGATAAATTGGAGTCCACTGGTTTATTTAACGACAAATCAACACCCTAACGTCGCCAAAACGGAAGATCAGGGGAAAACATCAACGCTGTCCGTTAGAGTGTGCAGGAGAACCCAAGGTAGTCGATTTAGCGTCGCTCACAAGAGCTCAACCTTTGCAGACTTCATGACTTAGGCCTACACCTGTAAAAAATTCCGCAGACCCGAGCGCTGAAGCTGAATGGGTCCTCGAGCAGTCTGAAACTGACCCTAATCTCCATCGAAAAACTATCTTCAGCGCTTCGACAAAGTTGTTGAATTTGAGATGATACCAATCCAGATAACATCCAAGAGCGTCCAATGCATCCTGAAAATGTCACTATTTTGTGTAAATGTTAGGCTGGCTGTGTATTACTTTGAGAATAATTTTGGCCAGGCCATCACCGTCAACGGCGATCGCTATAGGTCGACGATTACCTTCTTTTGGTCTGAATTGATTGATATAAACACCAAAGGCATGAGGTTTCAAGACGACGGCGCTATGTGCCACACAGCTCATGCCATATTGAAAATTCTGCTCGAGCGATGCGAGTGCATGGTCATCTCACGTGGAAGTAAGGCGAATTGGGAACCTAGATCGTGCAATTTGACCCCTTTCAACCTTTTTCCTGTAGAATTTTCTGAAGTCGTAGGTCTATGCAAATAAGCTAGAAACCATTGTGGCCCTCAAAACAGTCATATATACAAACTGCGGCGGACATTCTAACGATTTTATATTACACACAAAATGGCTACAACAGGCCTTTTAAGTTTTAACCTACCTACCAAAAGCTTAGTGGCCAAAAAAGTGTAATCATATGAAATTGTATGGTTGTGGTTGCCACACACTCGCTCAGCGACAAGAGAACAGCGCTCGAAAGCGACATTTTCACAACCGATCGCTCAAGAATTGCCGCTCAATAAATGGCCACGTGTCGCTCAGTGCGTGGGGTTAGCTTAATGCATCTTTAAGAACGGTTTCAACAATCTCCTCGATTTCTCCACGTGGTCACGTTCGACCACTGTTCTATCTATCTATCATGAACCATTCAATATTTGTGAAGAGAGAACTTACCAAGGCTATCAGAAATGACGGCCTAATGCCGAAGAAGATCATTTAGTTCGTAACACATTGCAACTTATTAGCTAACATTAGTCATGTGAAGGAATGTCTGAAGAATGGAACCTCTGGATCGTACCACTGCATCATAAAACCCTCTGAACTACGCCAAACATAGAAATTGTTTATCAACAATCTAATCAGCCCTTATCAGTGTGGTTTAAGGCCAGAAAAGAGCACAAATGATAAAACCTTAACACATCGGCAGATTCGAAAAATAACCCAAGAAGTCCAAAACAGTAACCACCACCTATTCATCGATTTCAAGGCCTCATACGGCAGCAGGAGGACGATTTAGAATATCCGCTGCTAAATAAGGGTCAGACACGACCTCACCGAAATATGCGATATCAAAAAAATTATTTGGACAAGGCGACCCAATGTCATGTGTTTTCTTGAACATCATTCTTGAGTTCCAACTCTCCCGCCAGTGTATGAAGAAATCCTTGGTCGTTTTGAGAAAAATTCTTCGAAAAATCTTCTGTCCCGTTTGCGTTGACGGAGTACGGAGAGGAAAATTCAACCAAGAACGAGATGTGCAGTGCCATAGACACCGCAGTGGATGTTGAAGATACGACAGTGCACCATGTCTACGATTCCCATCCACAGTTTAGACGCAATGTAGGAAGACCTTGCCTAAAGTGAAGCTTCTTCGAAAAATCTTCCGTCCCGTTTGCGTTAACGGAGTACGGAGAGGAAGATTCAACCAAGAACGAGATGTGCAGTGACATAGTCACCACATTGGATGTTGAAGATACGACAGTGCACAATGTCTTCGATTCCCAGCCACAGTGTAGATGCAATATAGGAAGATCTTGCCTAAAACGACGCTTACAGGTGCAAGGTGGGTCAAGAGAAGTCATCCGATACTGTTCGGCCTTCTTCAGAATATCGGTTGTGGATCACGCAGTGTCTGCCGTTGCTCCGTCCATGGAACCACATGTCGTCCAGTCCTAATTCGTCCAATTGCGGCAAAAAAAAACTCAGTTAAAACAGCCCTATGGTCCACTGTTGTCGTTTGGTTAGCGGCGTTCTCAAAAAATGGCCCGATGACCACTCCAGCTTGCACAGCGCCTAATGCAGTAACTTTGCGCGGGTGTAATGGCTACTCGTGCATTACTCGTGGATTTTCGGTGGCCCAGAAGCGATAGTTTTGCTTGTTCACGTACCCGCTGAGGTGGAAACGAGCCTCATCGCTCATTATGATTTTGGTCCAAAAATCGTCGACTTCTTCCTCGAGATTGAGGATGGCTTGGGCGTAGGTTGCACGCATTTGGCGGTCGACAGGCAGCAGCTAATGCACGGACTGGACTTTGTGCGGGAACATGCGCATGCGAGTCTTCGACCAAAATTCGCCTTAGGGACGACCGGCTGATGGTTAATTGCGGGGCTCGGCATCTGGTCGATGTTTCCGGCGACAGCTCAACATCTTCGGTAACAGCGGCGATATTCTCGGCACAACGGGCGCTCTAGGGCCCGCCACTCTTGGCAACGTCTCGCGTGGTCCCATAATCTTCAAGGTTGGTGGCCAAACGGCGCAGTGTTTGCGCAGTCGGTGTCTGACGGCCGGGGAATGGGCGTGTGAATTCGCGCTGCGCCAACACTTCAGACGAACTGCTACGCATAAAAATAGACATGATTATTCCGCGTTCTTGGGGAGTGTATCGCTCCATGGCTTGTCCACTTCTATTCTACATCTGTCTAGTCCACAAATATCAAAACAGATTTGAAATTGGCGGCCATTTTCAAAAATAAGAGCATCTTCCAATAGGGTGATCTCTTTTGGCCCACCTTGAAGAAATCGATATTAACCAACTTGATGTGCGCATCTGAGCCAGATAGTAAGTAACAAATCGACAGATTTGTTACTGAAGGACCGAAGGCTGTGAAATTATCAGGACTTCATCCAATGTGTTGCCTAACTCGCACACGATAATTCAATAGTGAGTACTTTGACTAAAATTTCTCCGCTATAACAAGCACAACCTGTCCCATATGACATTCTTAAGGTTACGAACACCGACCAAGCATTTTGCGTCATTTTCAGTAATTTTAAAACATTGGCTGACATTTTACCACTGACAATAATAAAAAAAAGTTCCAGGATTCGATTATTAATAAATCCGAAATTGTTCGGTTCCTTTTGAAAACCCATTAGTTCAGTAAAGCTAAACGTCACATCATTATCCTATTTACATTTAATATGATTTAAGGATCCACTCTCCCCCCACCCTCATTATCGGACAGATAAGCCATATTTAAATGGTCTCTGCATTTGTAAGCGGGATATTATTAATTGCTGTTAATTTATTAACATGTAATCATTGATCCGCTTTGTTTGACATATCGACAATAAATGTAATTCTCGCCTGCCGGACGCCCGCCGACACGTTCAACATTAATACCGTCGCTGACAACCATCTCTGGTCGAGTAAAACATGCCAATGGCCGGCGCGATCTTATCGTGATGTGATGCACAGTCCATTCTGGAACAATACCGCCAATACAACAAACTCATACCCACTCAAAGGACATGCAATATTTAGCAACTCATTTGCATGCACAAATATTCATTACAATGCTCGGTGGCATATTTTAATGAAAGCTGCGAGTGTGAGGGCGGTTTTGCAATTATGCCTAGACCCGTCAGTGTTTCGATGTATTGTCTAAATTACTCCTAACGGCAATACGCCGCAAATTAACCATTAAAACGATGCCTCCAAAAACCCATTCGCCGTCCCCATATTTCAATTTAAATCTAGATGCATCCGGATGGTGCGGTTGGTCCTATCCATATCCTGCACATGGAAAAAAATAACAAAAGTCCCACTCTCATGGTCGGGAGTGTCTAGCTACGGTATAGGGCATTCTTGTCGTTGCCACAAACGGAATGGAAATGATGGACTGATCTGGTTCATTGGGCTTGGCATCCATCGCTGCGAGTCGGGAGTGTGAAAAGGATTCAGAATTTGAATTTCGAATTCCAGAGCGGGTAATGCCCGAGGACATTGTACCCTCCACATGCTTAAGAGGATAATGCAAATTTTATAAGCCAAGCTTCGGTATTCCCCTGCGCACTTCCTGTGTCGCCTCATCGCTGCAAGGTATTTCGTTTAATTCCGAACGGGACTTAGATCCCAAATGGGTTTCCGCTGTTCATGTGGTAATTGTTGATAACTTATCCATTAGTGGTGATGATGGTGGGAATTTGTCTGCAATGGTATCACACCACTGCCATTCCCCTGGAAATTGAATTTTCCTTTCTTTTTTTTTTTTGGGAAGGGATTTTGTACCAAACATTTACCACACTATGGAGCAGAAGATGTCAATATGTATAGGGGGTTTCCCAAGGCCCACTGAGGCTGAGGAGTGTGGAAATCGATTGTAATCCACTTTACGTGGATCACATCATCCCCCCACCCGAAATGGCAGCGAGGTTGGCAAATAATGTAAGTGGTTTGTCCACCCCCTACTTGCACCGCATTATCTTGTGCACTTGGCAATTGGATGAGTGAAGTGAGAATATCCTGATGGCACTTGTGTGTCTCGAAATCCAAACATTGGCATTTCCCTGCGGCGTTGAACATATTTGTTGAATCTGTTTGCGTTTTCCTAAAAGTGAAGTAGTTTAGCAAAAGGTAATCATTTTCTGATGATTGGTTTAAGGTTTACGTATAAATTCTTTGCGAATATCGGGTACTTGAAACGATTTAGGATGTATATTGACGAATCACTAGAGAAACTTTGTTTTTGAGGTTCACATTTGGATTAAAATACGACACGAGGATTTTATATAATTTTTCTTTGTGTCGTATCTTGAGCATAGACTCTTCCGTGTGAACCTTGGCAACGAATATTCGGATTTCAAAGAAATATTGGCAGGAGTTCCACAAGGAAGCGTCCTTAGACCACTCTTGTACCTCATATTTACACGTGATATCCCGCAAACAAACGATACAACAGTTGCCACGTTTGCTGGCGATACAGCTATACTAGCAGTTAGCACAACAATAGAGGAAACAAATATGAAATTACAAAACGCACTTGACGAGGTTAATGAATGGACAAAATCCTGGCGGATTGCACTTAACGAGAGCAAATCGATTCATGTAGATTTTTCATATAAAGCGAAGTATTTCGGAATGACACTCGATGTAAAATTAAAATGGTATTCGCATGTAAAAAATAAATGGGAAGAACTCAAAAATAAATATCGAGAACTGTACTGGTTACTCGGAAAATATTCGAAGCTTATCCTTGATAACAAGCTACTATAATACAAGGAAGTGCTAAAGCAACTATGGGGTTGTATCAGTGAAACGAATCTAAATATTTTACAAACTTTTGATAACAAAATGTTAAGATCATTCGTCAGTGCGTGGTGGTATATAATGAACGAAGATTTTTTTCACGAAAGCATAAAAAACGCTTATTTGGACCCGTTAACACAACGGTCGTCTAAATTATTGACGAAACAAATTTATTGCGGCCTCTGTAAGGAACTAAGCTTTTGGATTTAGCCCGATAATCACAAGCCGCGATATAAATTGCGCATAAAGCAGGAGCTGTCAAAGGCAAGTTACCTGCCAAACCTCTATATATAATGGTGATGAAAAACGTACTAGATAAGTCGCATACTTTGTTGCAACACAAATAGAAAACTAACCATCACTAAAAACCCCTTAAATCTTTATTTACGTGATACGTGCTTATCCTGTTAATCCGTCATGAATAAGTTTGTTTTAACTTTCGCTTTTCCAAATTGAATCTACAAAAATTACACGCACCCTTCGAATTCAACTGACAGTCACTAATTATTACAAATAGCTTCTCGAATGACTTACAAATTACACGCAGCATAATTATAATCCAAGGTCTGGCAGCAACAACAAAACTAAGTAAATCCCTACCATGTTCCCTAGATCAGATATAAATGCATCCCCTTACACTGGAGTTCTAATTTTATTCTTCCAGCACACTTTTCAGATTATTATTAGAATAGGTGCCAGGCAGACCCCGAAAGACTTCCAAGAAACAACGCCGTTCACGATTCCACCCCCTTAAACCCATCGGCAATGTTATTGTTCCTTGCTCAATCGTGAGAACGATAATCCTGCATGGAAAAAATAAATGCCAAGCCGTCTACTTAACGTCAAATCAAAATTCTAATAACATCCAACGAAGAGGAGCATACATTGCTCCAGGGGCACACAGCATATAGCTCACAGGAGCCATTAATAGAACTTCGACCTGTCAACTTGTCAGAAATAATATCCGACACAAAAACGTCCTCTAAACGAAAAAAAAAAAAAAAAAAAACAAATCATAATATTCATTACGTTTTAAAATACCTATACCGAGAAGAATTCTATTTTCTACACCAGCAACGAATAAAAAACAACAAATGTCCTGTCAGGAGGAATATACTCTCCGTTCTGGTACGCACACCGAAGAGGTCGAGAGTTACCGTCGAAAATAGAAAAGCAAAACATTCCTTCACGTTACAACTACGGATAAGCATAAACCAGCACGATATACCAGAAGGGTACACATGTGTTATTTTATGATCCTTATGTGGCCTGACCATTGTTCGTATGTCCCTGACAAGGAATGAGGAGGCATGCCGGTAGGATACCTTCCACATCGTAATTTCAACAATTACAGATTCTAAGTGAATGTTAGCTTCCTGGATTGTAGTAGCGAGGATATACCCCGGGGAAATTCACCCGAGGTGGTACAACTGTGTTTATGTATACCACTTGTCCATGTGTCCGACAATCTTTACGATGCCCCAAGGACGAACTGAGCTCAGTCCAGTGGCAAAAAAAAAATGAAACGAAACTCGAAACAATGAAGTGGTTATTTAGAAAATTAACTTTCAGGATATTTCTATGTCAATTACAATGCTATTGAGTGTGGGGTCTATGTGTGTGTTTGTTCGGATTGCTGTTACGGTATAAATTCTAGAGATGCCTGTGGTCAAGGGGTTCAACGAAGGATCGAGTAGATTTGTTTAGTACTAAGCAATTGAAAGTCTCACGGCGGCTTCTGGGTCGGGGGCGAGAATAGAATTTCATTCGACAATATGAGTTGTATCCCTTATTGTTGGGGGTAAATGCTACATGTGTGTGTGTGTGTGTGTTTGTGTGGTTATGAGAATTTCTGTTTTGATTGCACAAATACGAGTACTTGACGCCTTTAAGTGTGATTGCTAAATAGTTGAGATTTTCATTCAAACGTGTGCTTTGTGTGGACGAGCTATAATGACATAATTATGGAATCCTTATGGTCAAAGGAGAGAGGATTTTCATTTTGCATTTTAAGTGGGAGATCATGTTGAATGGATCTAATTGAGTGCTTGGAAACGGATGAATCATTCAATTTTGTGCCTTTAAAGAAAAATATGTTTGATAATAAGTTACCACCATAAGATTTACTAAGTATAGCTGATGTTCAGATGCAATCAGACCATTAGGTTAACAAAGTCTGCCAATCGCTATCTGCCAATGGATCTCACGTTTGATACCTAGAGATGTAGCAAATTAGTGAGAAATACTCAGCCCTAGCGAGGTATCCGTTGGAGTGGACAATTCTCCGATTTTGTACGATTCGGAGGATTTTAGCTTCGAGGCATTATTCCGAAAACCTTTTTGGAATATTTCTCCGACATTTTATAACGCATCCCTGCGAGTTGCGTTGAAGTGCGTTCAGGTGCATTTATCGTGCAATTTTTGACAGCTAAGTGCAATTCTCTCTCCGATTTCCTCCGACACAAATGCTTCGCGGAAATTATTGGCGAATTGTAGTGAAGTGAGTTTTGTTTCGATGACACATACTTCGAATGGAATTTTAACCTCCTACGAAGTATGCGTTGCGGAAAATTGTCCGCTCCGACGCATACCTCGCTAGGGCAGACTGTGTCAATTCTAAAGTTAGACAGACAGCTATCAAAGAATTCTGACGCAGCAGAATGGGACTAAAACTTCTTGAGTGACATAGTGAACAGGACTGCTGTGAAACTAAGCGGTTTTTGGTCAAACTTGAAATAGTGTTCGAACTTGCCAAAGATGACGTGGTGTTTCCAATTTTCTATACAAAATTGACTAACCTTTCACAAAAGATCAATAAAAGTGGTGCAAATAGGAATCTGAAGATTTTTGGATGGGAAATCAAAAATCTGGAACACTTGCAAGAGATGAATATTAGTATGATGGAATGGCTAGAAAATGTGGCGTTTAACGCTCTTTTCCCTTACGTCATACATCAAACTTTTTATAGCCAAAACTTGGATATCCTGCAATATTGTGACCGATAGCAACATATTCTAGTACACTGACACTCTGAGGGCGACGCACACAGTAACTCATTAAAAGCCAATGCCAAAAATACAAAGACCAGCGTGTAGGGAGAATACAAAGACCAGCGTGTAGGGAGACAACCAGTACGTTGATATCGTACAACAATCAGGTTGGATGTAATTTTAAAATCTACTAGCACATGATCTGTACACATAGCAATCGGCTACTAACAGCTCTTTGAGCAAAAATCCAACCGATCACCTAGATACCATGCCATTAAGGCGCATATCACAGAAAAACACATTGAAAGCATGGTAAGCTCACAGCTTGGACTTTGAGCTAATAGCGAAGCGGAGCCGAGGTAGACCAATTCCCTCACTACCTCAAAGTTATATCGGTCAATGCTGACGTTCTGTACAATTCTTCGACGTTGTGTGTCCTTTCGAGTTTCATTCATTCTCTATAGTAGCAATGAGTCCGACCAATATCGTATGCTTATCATAGCAGCGAGAATTTTCCATCCTCATCCTGCACACTCAGACGAGTTTGGGTGGTATACCAAAACGAGACATGGCTCTGTCTCTGCAAATGCTGCGGCTTTGAAATCGATGAATGGGTGTAGGGTCTGCCGAAGTGTAAAGGTTTGATTGGTTTGATCAGTGTGAAGTTTTTGAAAGTATGTTACTCGGTCGCTTATACCCCATTATTGAACAGAAACGCCTTTTACCTGACCATCTGCCGAAGTGTGAAGGTTTGATCAGTTTGATCAGTGTGAAGTTTTTGAAAGGATGTTACTCGGTCGATTATACCCCATTATTGAACAGAAACGCCTTTTACCTGACTATCTGCCGAAGTGTGAAGATTTGATCAGTTTGATCAGTGTAAAGTTTTTGAGGGGATGTTACTCGATCGCTAACACCCCATTATTGAACATAAATTTGGGTTTTGAAGTAAAAATTGGACTGTGAACTAAGTAAATCGGATAACTGATTTGATTGAGAAAGCTTTCAAAGAATAGAAAATTTGCTCATCAGTATTTCTTGACGTGTCGCAAGCTTTTGACAAGGTTTGGCATAGGGGCCTTCAATGCAAACAAAGACAAGAAAAATTATATAAAATCCTAGTGTCGTATCTTGAGCATAGGCTCTCCCGTGTGAAACTTGGCAACGAATGTTCACAGTTCAAAGAAATATTGGCTGGAGTTCCACAAGGAAGCGTCCTTGAACCACTCTTGTACCTCCTTTTTACACGTGATATCCTGCAAACAAACGATACAATAGTTGCCACGTTTGCTGACGATACAGCTATACAAGCAGTTGGCACAATAATAGAGGAAACAAACATTAAATTACAAAACGCACTTTACGAGGTTAATGAATGGACAAAATCCTGGTAGAATGCACTTAACGATATCAAATCGATTCATGTAGATTTTTCGTATAAACGGACAAACAATTTGCCTGTATTTCCAAATGTGGTTCGAGTCCCTTTTGCAAGTTCTTCTCGACAGCATTCTGGTTGAGCTTTCTATCATCGATCGTGCTCTGTTTTGGCTCTTTTTTTTTTCTGAAAATCCGGTCTTCTTCTCTACTTCTTAGCCTATAGAGCTCAACGACAGCTATCTCTTCATCAAACCAAGCTGATGGGCGCGAGAAAACTAGCGGCTGATGGCATTAGATGCTCTTGGTATTTTGTTATGGAGGTTAAGGGATATTAGTTCCGCATATAATATGGCAGTTGCTTGCAATTGCAGTCTTTGGACAATAAATCTTTTCAAAGTCGATGTCCCCATTCTTACCATGGATACAACAAGGTGGGATATCACCATTTAAAAAAAACGAATCGCTGTCTTAAGGGCATAGCAGTATTTGGGTTAGTCAACAATTTATCTTAAGTAATTTTCGCTTTTGCATCCGACTCCATTAGGTCCTCCTTTTAGGGTTGATTTTAGTCGATTTATACCAACGACTTGACTTTTAATTTTAAACTTAAGACTCTTGAGTGTTCGTTCAATTAAATGCTTAGTTTTATTGGTTTCTTCTGTTTTGATAAGCGCATTTCATTTTTTATTGGCTTTCAAAATTTCATTTCTTTGAGCATCAAATTTGAATCCTCATATTAGAACTCAACAAACCATATGCTAGGTAACTCATACTAACAACATTCATCTGAAAAACTTAAGGCGAGTAATACATTTCACCTTCAATCCTGTGACTGACCTTCTGTTATCCTATAGAATGTTGCATATACAGACATTTTATAAGAAACATCCTGAGTGGAAGCAAGCCTCAGCATATGCATACGAAAGTAATTCGTCAACAGGCTTGTATCTACACTTCCATATCCACGACCATGTGCAGTGACGCACATGTTCATCTACCCATATATGGGTGAGTATATTTTAACCTAGATTTCTCCCCAGGGCAATGGAGCATCCTTAACCGGCAGCAGCTTGTCTTAAAGCCAAAAAGTGTACTCGGCGAAGTCGAAAAAGCTACAGGCACAGGTAACCACCACACTACACCAAAGGTTGAGTAAGTGATTGTGAGGGACGAGAACGGCTAAGAGTCTTGGAACTTTTCCACTTTACCCCACAGTATCTTCGGGAATTTTCAAACTCGACAGCAAGATTGAAAATTAGTGAGCTGGGTGGGTAAAGAACGTTCTATGTGTGTTGAGGAAGTGTTCAGTTGGATTTCTTTACTTTTAATTCCTTTGCCTTCAAAAGCCTTTAGCATGATAATTAAAAGTTCATGTAAGCCCGTCATCTGTTAAATCGAAATGACATCACCACATCACCATAAATCCAGGGATAGGTGTAGGCAGCAATTTTACTCCCACAATTACACGCGTGAAGGGTAAAAAACTACTCTGACGAAACGATTGGCTCTCTAATGACAGTTAATTAAATTAAAACCAATTAATTTGTTTATTTCTTGCTTTTGTTGTGGCAGAGCGGCAAGAGGACCTAATGGTGTAATGGGGCTATGCAGAGATTTGTCTGTGTTCCTGCCATGATGTCCCGCTTGGCTCAATTAAAATTAACCACTCGAGATGTAATGCTGCCAGAGTGGAGCGATTCTCGAAACACGGGTGCAATAAAGGACGAAACGTTTGCGCCGCGTCACGTCGCCTCGCCTTGGTAGTATCATCTGAGTGTCGGTTGGGGAATACAACGTAAATGTATTTGGAGACACTTTCCATAAGCACAAATATAAAAATCAAACAAAAAAAATGAGAATGGAATTATTATTTCTCCCGTTAATGTTTAAGGATGGTAACTCAACCCCAATGTTGAGACTGGCTTTTTCAAATTGTTCCCGGATTGTTCATAGCATACGCAGTTCTTGTGCAGAGTGGTGTGACTGCCGGCACTGAGGCTGATGGCTTCAGGATCTTTTATGTTCAGAATTGTTTTGCAAACTCGGAAATAATTAATGAGAAGCGGAGAATTGAAAACTAATTAATTACACTTGTAAGCGCGCTGTTAATTTATGTAATTACATTTTCTCAAAGACGTTCTTAAACTTTGCAAGTGTGCTAGTTAGTGAAAATATTTAAAAAAAAATAGGGTTGCGATATTCTATCAGCATAGGAAAGGGTGGAAAGAAGGGAATGCTTGTCTTTTGGAGTAGCTTTACGAGATATTAGAGGCGAATTATGTATTTTATTTTATTAAGACTCGTTTAGGTAAATTCGGTAAATTAGGTATCCATTCTATGTCCAATTATCATTATGCCACACCATTATACCACAGGGCAGACGTCCACAATCGAGCCACCAATTGTAAACCTTTAAATCAGCTAGCTGGGCCGTATGTCAACACGAAATTTCGATGGACTTTTTACTCGTCGATTGTGTTCTTATGGACGCTTTACTGCTACGTGTACCATTGAGATGGGCGCGTTTTAGATGGTTGGTCATACCATAACAGTGTTTGTCAAAATCCCGGATTTTCATAGGGATGGGTGGAAATCCCTATGAAAATCCGGGATTTTGACAAAGGAGTTAATATCATTATGAACTACGAAACTGGCAACCCAAGTACTTTTGAACAAGAAAGTGGCGTACGGAGACAGCCTACGCAGAGAGATTGAGTTCAAATCATTTAAGGAAGATCAGGAAGTCTACACAGGAAATGTTGATTACACTTTCGATATAGCTGCCTGTCACACATACATGGGACATACCCTGAGCAAAGCAATTAATTTGAATGATCGGAACATAAAGAGGGAATCGAAATCTTAAAAATAGCAAAATAGGCCACCAAGGTTTTCTTAGTTAATGAAAAATAATGTATGGGTTGGGCTGACTATGATTATAACCAAAGTGTATGGAACAACATAGGGTACGATTACTTACTTACTAAGGTGGCGCAGTCCGGAATGAACATGGGCCTCAACCAACATGCCTCTTCAATTAGCCCGGTCCAAGTTGGTTGAGGTCGGTTTCTAATTGTGCGCGCCACTTAAGTCGAGCTCTTCCTCTACTGCGTCAGACGTTTGGCTGGGAGTCGAAGACTCTGCGAGCCGGAGTATTGGTGTCCATTCGTTCTACATGTCCTAGCCATATTAAACGTCCAATGCGGAGTTTTTTGACCAAGGGCGTGTAGCTGTACAGCTCGTATAGTTCTTGGTTGGATCTTCATCTCCATAGCCTCTCAAATCGACTAAGGATTTCTTCATCTGCTTTTAAGATGGTCCATGCTTCAGCGCCGTAGAGCAGGAGTAGGATGATCAGGGTCTTATATAGGATCTCCTTTGTAGTTAGAGAAAGGGCTTTACTACTGAATTGCCTTCTTAACCCAAAGAATCAGCGGTTGGCATGAGTTGTGTGTCCTTTCGTGATGACAGCATATACTTTTTCTTGCACTCATTTACCGCTAAACCCATTTTTGCCGCTTCCATCTCTATACTAGCAAACGTGGCCACCACATCACGTTGGGTCCTACCAATGATGTCAATAGTAGTTGTACCGATTTTTGGAAAATTGGCTTCTGGTGTTATACGGTATACCAAAACTAGACATGGCTCTGTATAGTTCGTCTCTATAAATGCTGTCGTATGCGGCTTTGAAATCTATGAATAGGCGGTGGGTATGGATTTGGACTTCTTGGGTTTTTTTTTCAGGATCTGCCGTAGTGTGAAAATTTGATCGGTTGTGGACTTTCCTGGCCTAAAACCAGACTGATAAAGGCCGATCAGGTCGTTGGTAAACGGTTTCAGGCGTTCACATACTACGTCAGATAGGACCTTGTAGGCGATGTTGAGGAGACTTATTTTTTTGTGGATCTGACAAACGATGCTGAGGTTCCATTCTTCAAGCATACTTTCTTCCGACCAGATTTGACTTATGAATTGGTGTATGTTACTAACGAAGTCATCCCCGCAGACTTTACAAAGCTCGGCGGGGAGGCCATCATTTCCGGCAGCCTTATTAGGCTTAAGATTAGATATTGCTATCCCAACTTCACTCAGGTCAATTGGTTGGCAGTTTTCGTTGTCGTTGCCAACATTGAATGGTTTGTTCTGGCTGACAGCGGAATGTTGTTCGTCATCGCCGTTTAACAGTCTGCAGAAGTGGTTCTTCGATATCCTCAGCATCGACTGGGTCTCAACTACGATATTTCCTTGTTCATATTGACAGGATTCTCTTCGAGCCTTGTATCCTTGGTTTTGACGTTTTATACTTTGGTAAAACTTGCGAACATCGTCCCTGTAGTGGCACCTCTCTATATCATCGATCGCGCCCTTTTCGTGCTCTTATTTCTTCGTTCTGTAAAGCCGGTGTTCTTCCTCTCCTTTCTGCCTACAGAGCTCAACGGCAGCTCTCGTCTTCACCTGCTGCTTAGCTTTGTAGGCCTCGTTCTTGGCTACGAGCATATGTCGGCATTCCTCATCAACCAGGGGTATCTTGCTGGTGGGGGCGAGAATCCAAGCGCATAAGTTGCGGCTCATCTAATGGCTTGTTATCATCGTGGCCATTGTTCTTCGACATTCCATGCTGGTGGTATGGTATTAATCGAGAGGTTAAGGGATATGCGTTGCACGAAGGTCTTGGCGGTGTCTTGGGATTGCAGTCTTTCGATATTACATTTTTTCACAGTATTTCTGGATTGTTGTGGCGTGTTGGATATCTGCATTCTAACCTTTGCTGCAACAAGGTAGTGGTCCGAGTTAGCTCCTCGGAATGTTCGGACATCCAAAACTTTGGGTTAACTACCCAACCTTGGAAAAGCTAACGGTTACGAAGCAACCAATAGCCTCGGAAGGGACTGATTTTACTGTTGGACAAAGGACAACGACGTTCTTATCTGCACCTAAAATGTGAGAGCATTCAGACAGTTTATCAAAATCTTTTATGGTTCGACAAAAAACAACGTTTTTCTTGTGCATATGCCTTGGGGTTCCCAAAAAGTTGGCGTGAGTTAAATGATCTAAGGACGGAATGCTCAAATTAACTTTTTAATGTTTTATCATCGAAAACTTTTTTTTTTCAAATTTCCTTCAACTTTTAACAGGAAACAACCCTAAAAAGTAGTTGTGACAAAAATGTTACAAATACAAAATACAGATATAAGGATTGTCTTAATATCTTGCTCAGAATTTTTTCCAAATTCTTTACTGTTTGACCAAAACGAACGTTTTTCTTAAAAGTGGGAGTTGTAGTGGGCGGATTTCGAAAACTTTTACAGTTGTTCGAGCAGTATAACGATCGCATATACCAAATTTAATTATATAAGCTCAATATTTCAGGCCTAAAACCCGCTGACCTACAGACAGACGGACGGACGGACAGACAACCCTATCGAGGTATCCGTTCGGAAGAAAATTTTCTCCGAATCGTTCGATGTATATCGGAAATATCTTCCGACGAAATGTAACGCACGTGATCGCACCTCGGGGATATACGTTAAGGCCGTGTGTCCTACTTACTTACTTAAGTAGCGCTACAGTGCGGAATGAACCTGGGCCTCAACCAACAATTTACTTTGAGGTATATCTATCGAAATCATTTCTCTATGCTACAAACAAGATATCAGAACTACTATACTCCATGAGATAAAGCAAAAAATGGATCGTGTCTCCAGAGTCGTCTTTGAAAAAAAAACTATTTTTCATCGAACATTTGAAATTGTGTGTCTTTTGTCGTCCTTCGTTTAGAATCCAATTTATTTTAGTATTTAAAATTAATTAGAATTATTGTGGCCATTTAATGTTGAATAGCTGGGCCATTTTTGAGAAAACTGAAATGAGTTACATTCGCAATAAAATCTTTCCCTTCCTAACATTCTTTCCGTTATTACCTGAGTTGGTTTGACTCCAAAGCATAAATAAGGATATAGCCGGATAAGGAGTTTTTTTTAACATTTTTTTTTTAATATTCCGAAAAGATTTTCGGAAACAATACCTCGAAGCTAAAATCCTCCGAATCGTACAAAATCGGAGAATTTTCCACTTCGAAGGACACCTCGCTAGGGCTGAATATTACAATTCTTTACCCAACTTTAAGCCCAAACAAGACTCGTGGACATGACAACTTATTTTTTTTTTATAAATCTCTCATGCCAACTTTGGCATCAATGCAAACAATGCACTACATCAGGATAACTCGAAACTAGCACATCTCATTCATTCCCAAGACCACAAGCGGATATTAGTTTGCGCCCCATTCAATATGCTTAGCAGATATCCACAAAGCTTTAAAATCCCCACGAAATACAGTGCAGCTGTCACCAGAGGACAGTTTTCCATTCCAATTTGGCATATGTACAAAACTAACACCAACAACAAAAAGAAATACATGAACATCAGCCAGCTGTTTGAAACCATCAACACACGACAAAGTGGATCTGTCAACAAAACAGAATTCTAAGTCAACCTCCCCAGCCACACCGCACATAATCTGCATATCTGGCTAAATCATAGCTTTCAACGGATTCCCAACTTCTCCGACTTGATTCAATGGATGTGAGTCTCCATTCCTCTCCAAAAAAAAAGGGGACAAAACTCGCGAAAAAATATTCCACACCAATTTGTCCTGTAACGGTAAAAGGAGAAACTTCCTTGACTCATCGTTCATCGAACACTACAATTCAGAACTCCCACCAAGTCACGTACGTATGTCTAACCCCCGCATGTTTACATTGGCAGACTGTTGTTGCTGCAGCGATGAGCTGATCCGCTGCCACATATCCCTGCAGGTAGTTGTAGCATTTAGGATACGTAGGGTATTGTGGTTCTTTGAGTTGTTTTATGGTCTTTTTTTGTTTTATTCTTGCAGTCCCTTTCGGAAGCACTCCCGAATTTAGTGGGTGTCACGTTGTTCCGTTTTTGTTTAGGTTTCCACTTGTTCAGCAAACCCATACCTTGATGGTCCTCATTCAAAAACTCTACTACTACATGGTCGCACGTAAATTACCTGAAAAGTACGTGACATCAAAGTCGAATTGGACGTTTTTTTTTAACCGAAAAGGACCCAATGACCAAATCTGTCCTGTTATTCTTGTTTTTTTTTTTCGGTTAGAATAAGTAACACACATACATTTGTAGGGATTTTAGGGAGAGGTTTCTTTATCCGCCTTGGGCTGCATCTGGAAATCACGTATTTAACAGACGAAACGTGTGTGTGATAGGAATCGTTAGCAAGTGGTCGTTCTGCTGATCCACCCTTGAGCCAAGCGCACGTTTCGATTTTCGGTACAAACATTATTTTTCAATTAAACGAATGAGATGCGGATTTGTCGAATGAAAATCATTGAATTCCGTTTGGATTGACTTAACGAACTTTACGAGGTGCCATCGGTAGGTATATAGTAGAGTTCGAATATTTGTTCACTGTGCAGATCGTGAGATTCAAGTGGGGGGGTTCTCTATTTTGGGAATCAGAACTGAACATTGTGTAGATAAAGGGTGATCCATTTCGAGGTTCCCTACTTTTTTAAAGAAAAAAACACAGAAAATTCAAATTTAATGGAGAATGGGTTTGTCGGCATAAGCTTTTGACTTTACATATGCCCCAGGGGAAAAAGTCTAACGGTGTGATATCACACGATCTTGGTGGCCAATCGACCGGCCCAAAACGTAAAATTATGTGCTCACCGAAATAGGCCGATTATGTTGACCATAAGTTGAGCGAAGTGCACGAAACACATTCCTCACAGAACGTGAATTTTCATAATAAAGTTGAACAATTTGTAAACGTTGTTCACGCGTAAGTCTTTCCATTATGAAATGCCAAACAATACTAAATAAAAATAACATGACAGCATGACACGACTCACACGTGATCTATCAAAAAAGGCTATTGAAAAAAGTATCTCTACTTGGATCACCCTTTACTTCCAGTGAATCTTGAAACGAAATTTTATGTTGTTAAATTAAAAGTGTTTGAGTAGTTTGTAATTAAATTGTTTTGCGATTATTTGGATTTAAAATTCAGTGACCTAAGGACTCTAAAATATCTTTATGTCAAGGATCGCATTGCACCTGATAGAAAAATAAAACAAATTTTCATTAATTGATTGACAACTATGCTATCAATAAGGTTCACAATTTTTTGTATAAAGGGTATCTGGCAATGCTATGACTATGACATCTGTTTTAAAATCAGCTTATGACAAGTGCCTTGAAATAATGCCTCGCGATATAAGCACGTATTTCGAAATTCGACTTTATTTTCTATGAAAGCCACAAAACGCCGAATTTTGTGATTCAACCTTATTAAGCTCGACTTTACTTCGCGTCACTTATTTTTCTTATAATGAATAAAGCAGCATGGTTCCGTAGTCAGTACTGCTCATAACTTTGATATTTCGCTTAGGTATTGGCAAATCATCTGACTTTCCTTTTAGGTTTATATCACATTTTTTCGATAAGCCAGAGTGTGCGTAATTCCATTACAAAATCAAAAAAACGCCAAATTTCGCAATTCATATTTAATTTGCTCGAGGCACCCTTCTGATAGTCCTTTGTCCGAACTAAGTCCGAAATAATTTTTCCAATGGAACTTTATTCGACACCTCAGTACGCGTATTGTGCAAAATATTGAGTGAGCAAGTGCCTTCAGACCTATACCATTAGGAGGTTCACACAGACAACGTATCGCCACTGCAATCTTGGAAGTGACATTCCGAGGCAGTCGGATAGGCACATCGAAGCTGTAGTGACCAACATGGACAGGTCATCGACCGGTTGTGAACACCAATTTGGTCGATATCGGCTTCAACTTGTGCGAAATCAAGGACTCTGTTAACTCTGTTAGCCACCTTTAACATCCAATGCGGATTTTTTTTTTGGCTAGTGGTGTGTCGCTATATAGCTCGTTTAGTTCTTGGTTGAATCTTCAACTCAAAAACGTGGCCGAAGATTTTTCTCTCAAAACGACTAAGGATTTCTTCATCCACTATTGATGGATGGATCCACAGGACTGGGATGCTCAGATCTTGCAGAGGATCTCCTTAGTGGTCCGAGTGAGGGCTTGACTTCAAAATTGCCATCTTAGCCTGAAGAAACAGCTGTTGGCAGGAGTAATTCTTCGTTTAATTTCTGACGAGATGTTATTGTCAGAGTTAATAGCGGAGCCGAGATAAAAAAAGTCCCGTAGTACCTCAAAGTTATATCTGTCAATGGTGACGTTCTGTCCAATTCGTCGATGTTGTGTGTCCTTTCGTGTTGACAGCATATACTTCGTCTTGCCCTCATTCACTGCTTAACCCATTTTCGCCGCTTCCTTCTCTGTAACATCAAACGTTGCTATGACATCCCGTTGACTCCGACCAATGATGTCAATATCGTCAGCGTATGCTAGTAGTTGCACCGATTTATTGTGTGTGTCTGGTGTTGGCTCGTTTTGCATAATCCTCTCAAGAATCAGATTAAAGAGGTCAAATGACACATGTCGTATGCGGCTTTGAAATCGATGAATAGGTATTGGGTATCGATTTGGATTTCTGGGTTTTTTCCAGGATCTGAAGAAGTGCGTGGACTTGTGGACTTTCCTAGCCTACAACCACAAACAGTAAACAGTAGGCAATGTTGACGATACTGTAAGAAGCGCAGTTCAGAGGGTCTCAATTTTTGTGGATTGACAAACTATGCTGAAGTTCCATTCCTCAGGCATACTTTCTTCCGACCACATTTGACTTATGAGTTGGTTGATATTACTAACGATGTCATCTCCGCCCACCAGCTGTATACAACTCGACGGGAAGGCCATCATTTCCACCAAACTTGTTAAGATTGACTTTAGATATTACTACCCTCACTTGACTTAGGTAGGTTGGTTGGTTGTTTTTGCTGTCGTCTTCGGTATTGAATGGTTCGTTCCACCTGATAGCGGATTAATGGTCGTCGTCGCTGTCTGCGTCTCCACTACGATATTTCCTTATTCATTTCGACAGGATTCTGTTCGAGCCTTGTAACACTGGCTTTGATATTTTACACTTTTTAGCAGCGTTCTTTTCTTTCACTTTTTTCTTCCTTCTGAAAAGCTGGTGTTTCTCTAAACTTCATTGCCTATAGAAGTTCTAAGATGCGAACTTCTGTCGGCACTCTTCATCAAACCAAGAGTTTCTGGATGGTGTGCGCTGGACCATCGGATGATCTTAGTGCTTGTTGGCATCGTCGCCATTGCTCTTCTACATTAGATACTGGTGGTATGGTGTTAATCTGAAGGGATACACGTTCTTCTAAGTCCTTGGCGGTTTCTTGCGATTGCAGTCTTTCGATTTTAAAAATTTCCACAATATTTCTGATTTGTTGTGGCCTGGTGGATATCGGCATTCTTATCTTGCCTGCAAAAAGTAATCAAAAATACTACAAACCGGCGCTTTGTCGATCGTATTGAGATCAATTTGATTCACCGTTCATTGATCTAAAGACCGCCATGATTAGAGATCGCCTTTTAATATCGTGGCGAAGAAACCATGTGCTGGCTATAGTGGCATTTCATTCCGCAGCCTATATCCGTTCACAGGCGATGTGTAGGCTTTGTTTTCCGAAAATACTGCTTAAGATATCTGCATTTCTGACTTTCGAAGTACGATTTTAACATCTTGGGTAGTCGCTCATAAGTTTTGTCCAGAAGCTCGTAGAAACCGACTTTCGCTTTATCGTATTTTTCCTCCATCGGAGTGTGAGCGTATATAAGGCTCATGTTGGCGAATTTGGCCTTTATTATTAGAATGCGTTCCCAAATTTGCTTTAGTTTGGCACTCATAAGAAATCCAAATAGTCTTTTTGGCTGGCCCATCCCATTGTATTTTCTGAATGGCAGTAATGTCTGCTTTTAAGCATCTAAGGGCTTCTGCTAGTTGTTCGGGTGCACCTTTCAAGATGAATGTTCTCACATTCCGTCGTTGTACTCTTTTCCTTTAGCATGGGTTTACAAAATAAAATCATTCCTTTGGTAAAAATCATTTTTACCGTGAATGGGTAGTAAACCCAAAATACAACCACCAACCTGAAGGGCCAGTTCCAATTTATTAGGTACCCCAGGACAAGGGGCCGTTAGTATCCACTACGTGTTACTAATGAGCCTTTCCGACTCACCCTTGAGATCTGTTGTCCGAACATGTCGAAGCAGCTCATTTAGGTTATTCACTTTGTCCATCCTAACTAGGACTGTAGACGTCACAGTTGATACCATCATGGGAGTTTTTCCGCTGCCGCCTGGAATCTAATCCAATTGTAGAGAGGTGCCACTCCAGGAAAGATGTTCGCAAGTTTTACCAAAGTGTAAAACGTCAAAGCCAAGGATACAAGGCTCGAACAGAATCCTGTCGAGATGAACAAGGAAATATCGTAGTTGAGACACAGTGTATGCTGAGGATATGGAAGAACCACTTCTGCAGACTGTTAAACGGCGATGACGAACAACAGCTGTCAGGCAGAACGATAACGAAAGCTGCCAACCACCCGACCTAAGTGAAGTGAGGATAGCAATATCTAAACTGAAGCTTAAAAAGGCTGCCGGAAATGACGGCCTTCCCGCCGAGTACTATGAAGCTGGCGGAGATGACATGGTAAGTAACATCCACCAACTCATAAGCCGAATCTGGTCGGAAGAAAGTATGTCTGAAGAATGGAACCTCAGCATCGTTTGCCCGATCCACAAAAAGGAGACCCTCTAAACTGCGTCACCTACAGAGGCATAAGTCTCCTCAACATCGCCTACAAGATCCTATCTGCCGTAATATGTGAACGCCTGAAACCGTTTACCAACAACCTGATCGGCCCTTTTCAGTGTGGTTTTAAGCCAGGAATGTCCACAACCGATCAAATCTTCACACTTCGGCAGATCCTGGAAAAAACCTAAGAAGTCCAAATCGATACCCACCACCTATTCATCGATTTCAAAGCCGCATACGACAGCATTTATAGAGACGAACTATACAGAGCCATGTCTAGTTTTGGTATACCGCCCAAACTCGTCCGTTTGTGTAGGATGACAATGGAGAATTCTCGCTGCTCCATCAGGATCGGAAACGACCTCACTGACACATTCGATACCAAAAAAGGATTTAGGCAAGGCGATGCGCTGTCATGTGACTTCTTCAATCTGATTCTTGAGAGGATTGTGCAAAACTCACGAGCCAACACCAGAGGCACAATTTTCCAAAAGTCTGTACAACTACTAGCATACGCCAACGATATTGACATCGTTGGTAGGACCCAACGTGATGTCATAGCCACGTTTGCTAGTATAGAGAAGGAAGCGGCAAAGATGGGCTTAGCAGTAAATGAGGGCAAGACGAAGTATATGCTGTCAACACGAAAGGACACACAACATCGACGAATTGGACAGAACGTAACCATTGACAGATATAACTTTGAGGTAGTACGGGACTTTATCTATCTCGGTTCTGCTATTAACTCTGACAACAACATCTAGTCAGAAATTAAACGAAGAATCACTCTTGCCAACCGCTGTTTCTTCGGGCTAAGAAGGCAATTCAGTAGTAAAGCCCTCACTCGAACTACTCAGAGAGTGGAGAGTGGTGTGGAGATATTATATAAGACCCTGATCATCCCAGTCCTGCTCTACGGCGCTGAAGCATGGACCGTCTCAAAAAAAACTCCGGATTGGACGTTTATGATAGCTAGGACATGTAGAACGAATGGACAGCAATACTCCGGCTCGCAGAGTCTTCGATTCCCAGCCAGACGTCGGACGCAGTAGAGAAAGACCTCGCCTTAAGTGGCGAGCACAAGTAGAAACCGACCTCAGCCAACTTGGAGTGCGCAACTGGAGGCAGTTAGCTAAGGACCGGCTAATTTGGAGAGGCATGTTGGTTGAGGCCCAGGTTCATTCCGGACTGTAGCGCCTCTTAAGTAAGTAAGTAAGCCTGAAATCTAATATGTGCATTAGTGAGAGAACACTTCTCTCCCCCGGCCTCATCTGCTACAAGGATTGAGACCCTTTCTATTGCCAAGGTTTCGATGAAATTTAATCCTTTTCAACTACGTTTGATTTCGACAAGATGAAATAGTTGCACACATAGTCAAGACGGTTATGTTTGAATTGACTTTCAGGAACTCTACGTTTCTTTGGCCCCTTAGGTTAAGTCGTTTAGCCTCCGAGTAACGGACAGAATAGCCGGAACGACCTTTTCCATAATCGTAATGTTTAATTTGGTTAAATCTCGACCTCGATTATTTTTGCAGGACCTTTGTTAATAAAATGTCGAAATACACAAAAAAATTATAAGTCCAACCAGAAACGTCCCAAAGTCACCTCGTTAATCGAACTATAAGACCTTCAAAATATTTGAAACATCTCATCAACTTCCACCAACTATTCCCAATCCTCTCGTTGTAAAGCAATAATAGGTCCAACATCGAACTTTTTTCATCCCCAAATTATTCACGTCCCATATCGGTCATAATATGCCATCAAAACAAACTTCACAACACATTTATGAGCCAATAAATAAGCCCACGATTATTATTCCCGCTATCGCACATGTGGGATTTATTTGAACATAAAAAGTTGGATAATCAACCTATCGATCGGCATCGGTAGCCAAAAGTTTCCAAGTGACATATCCCAACATGCCGTGCTACCGTAGTTCGCCAAAAAGCAACAAAAAAAAAATCAAAAAAGCGTTTCATCAAACTTATCATCCAGAAGCTGTTACTCTCATCCCATCTGAAAGGCGTTAAGGTTATGTGCAAAAAGAAGTGTGCATCTACATTCATCGCGTAGATACTTTTTTTTCCATTCATCCGATGTAAGTAATACGACAAGAACTTAACAAGCAAAATAGATCGAACAAATTATAGCCCGATATTAGCCCTCCTCTGGTGGGGATAGGGAGCACCCCAAAACACCCACAAAAGTTCATCAAACTTCAGCAGTTTTTCTGGGACAATTATACAGTTCTCTGGGGTTTCTCTGGGACAACTATCATCGACTTCTGCACACATTTGTAGGAACCTTCGCGTCTTGCGATAGTTTTGGCCAAGACCAACTATGCTAAGGCTGTCTAAAATTCAAAGCACATGCAAATGGCCACATTACGTGAGCAAGGTGCCAAACTAATTGCTAAGTCTTAACCGCGATGACTTGACACATTCGGAGGAGATATCGAATGAGCGGGAACCAAAATATGAATTCCAATTGGAAAAACAGTTTATCGCCGCACGTCGGTTAAGTCTCAGCCGTATGGAGTTGTCGCTTCAGAGTTGACTTCCCCGTGGACAAGTAAACAGTGTTTTCCAATCCGACAGCGTCGGAGAAAGGGATTTTTGTGCCGTGATTTGATTTTATTAGTATGCCGAAGGGAGAACTCTAGTCGATTGGATCGACAAGCAGACGAGTGGAAAATGTCATCGGACTATATCTGTCTTGCCCTGTAGGCTATTGCAATTGCGATGGATTTATAGCTTAAATGGTAAGACAGATGTAGTTTGATGATGGGGCGTCATTGTCATTCGGAAGGGAATCATATAAACCGCTTGATACGAGTTTATTCCTGACGTGTGTCATATCGTGCTTGTGAGAGTGTGTGAAAAATGCGACTTTTATCGCTTGAATATGAAGCAGGGGATATATAGGAGATGGTTTATGGTGTACGTTTGCAAAATCATTAATACCAACCATCATGGAGGGAATTGAGTAGTGCCAACAGGGGAATTGATATCTATCTGCAAGAAAATCATGCGGATTTTATTTGCTCAACTATACCAAAGCTTATCATACAGCTCATTTCCGATTGGTCGAATTTCTAAAATGACCAGAGCAGACCATCGTCTATTATATTTTAAGAGATCGGATTATTTAAATCCAAAGCATGAAAGGTAAGCAAGTCTACCTCCAAAAGGAGTATCTACAGAAGCTCTTACTAACCTGCAACAAATTTTTAAAACATACAGGACCTCTTGTAAAATAATGTAAGCTTACCTTGGTAAATAAAAATTATATAAAATTTTATCTGTTTTTATATTTCAGAAATATTTTTTTTTTAGAAAAAAACTTTTTGCAGTTTCAAAGCGGTTGTGGATAAGCAGGTTAAAACACCTTTTAATCAAAAGAAAATAAATGTCCGATTAACATCACTACATATTCGAATGAAAAACTGCGCAGAAACAAAATGAAACTATTTGACAATTGAAACTGACATTAACGAAACATCAAAAGCTTATTCGATCGCCTCTGAACATCATGCTGTTTTATTTCGTACTTGATGCAGTCTCCATGGCCCGGTAACTCCTCCAGCGTGAACAGCGAACCATGCATTAACTTTGAGCGGGTAAAATGGCTCCTCGTGTATTACTCTTGGATTTTCGGTACCCCAGAAGCGATAGCTCTGCTTGTTCACCGAACCCGCTGAGGTGGAAATGAGCCTCATCGCTCATTATGATTTTTGTCGAAAAATCTGTCCACTTCGATTGTTCCGCGTTCTTGGGGAGTGTATCGCACCATGGCTTGTTCACTTGTATTCTACATCTGTATAGTTCACAAATGTCAAAAAAGTTTTGACACTGGCGGCCATTTGCAAAAATAAGAGCATCTTCCAATAGGATGATCTCTTTTGGCCCACCTTGTACAGGGTGTCCGCCAGGAAGGTATACTACTTTGTTTGTTTATAATTTTTGATTTTGTGAAAGAAAATGGATCTTATATTGATAAATGTTTTATTTACTGTCGGCAATTATGTATGGAATGCAAAATCAGACGAATGTCCGCCTCTGTTAGTCTCACAAATGCGAGCCATTTTGAGCAGATTTTTCATTACATTCTCACACATTTCACGCAAAATTTCATTAATTTCATCACGAATATTTCGTTTGAGTTGCTCAAGCGTTTCTGGTTTGTTGTCATAAAATTTGCTTTTCAGATATCCCCACAAAACGAAGTCCGTAGCAGTCAAATCAGGCGACCGTGGACGCCAATCCACAACACTATTTCTTGAAATAACTTTTTGTGGAAAGAGGTCTCGCAGTAATTCCATTGTAATCCTGGCTGTATGTGATGTGGCAGCATCTTGTTGATAACACATGTTAATCGAGCCCAAAGCATGCCGTTGTGGCGTTGAAAAGTTTTCAATCATACCACGATATCGCTCCCCATTCACAGTTACCGTTACGCCGTTTTCATTTTCAAAGAAGTAAGGTTCAATGATTCTACCTGACCAAATTGCACACCAGACTGTAACTTTCAATGGATGCAAAGGTGACTGATGAATAATTTGAGGGTTTTCTATCTCCATTCAAATTAAAATGTGCCCGTCACTCATTATGAATTTTTCATGAAAATTGGGGTTGTCATGGGCTACCTGTAACATCCTATTGGCATATGTACGGCGGCGTAAATGGTATTGTGGAAGAAGCTCTTGTGTCAACTGAATCTTAAATGGAAACAAATGCAAATCCTTGTGCAAAATTGTGGCCGAAGTTGTTCTTTGAAGACCAAGCTCCTGAACACGGCTTCGAATTAAGGAGGTTGATGGATTGCTTTAAGCAGCTTTACTGAGCAGCAGTAATGTTTTCAGCCGATCTTGCAGTACGTTATGGTCCATGCTTGGGCCAATCACCCTCTTTCTTCGAAATCATTCACTACACGATAAATAGTGCGATATATTGGCACGTTGTTTCTCCCATAAATTTCAAGTAACTTTCTCATCGTCACAGTAATCGATGATTGATTTTGATAAAATGTTTTAACGATTAAAACACGTTGGTTTATCGAATATTTTTCCATACTAAATTTGCACCTGTCTACTTCACGAATGCCAAATATTAACTGTCAAGACTAATGTTTGCCAAAATGGCGGCAAAACAAAGTGGTATACCTTCCCGGCGCCGTTATATTGGAACCACATGTCGTCGGTATCCATGTCTGCCAAAGTGAGGTGCCCTTTTGTTAAGGAACTTTTTCCAAAAATGTATTTTCAAGATGTAGTCCGTAGTCCCAGTTAGGTTAGACAAAGTGAACAAAAAACAAATTCCATGAACTTCACCGCTCAAGATTAGTCCTGTATATTGCGCGTAGAGATGGTGAAGGCTTAGTCGAAAAGCCAGCGGCAGTGTTCAATCCTGAGTTGAATACCGATTTCCCTTGCCCTGCCCGGTAAGGGGTTGTGCAGGAGGTGACAGCCCTGAGAAGGAGAAGAAAGAGAGTGATAGAAAAGATTTTGGATGTAGTGGAGACTTAACTCCATGGGTGGTGTCCGAACTAGCTTCGGGGAGTCACTTTTTCTTGTGTTCGTTAAATTTGAAGAAATTCAAGATGGTGTGCATACTTTTAGGTATTACACCGACCTTTTTATTTCTTTTAAATAAAAGTCAAATGGATTTTGGCTGTGATTGAACGCACAACCTACCACTCAACAGACGAACACATTACCACTACACCGCGGCCACCCATGTCAGCACGGGAGTCAACACCAGAAGCAAAATCTTCTTTAAATCGGTTCAGTTCTTAGCATATGCCGACGATAATGATATCATTGTTCAAGCTGAGCGTGTCCCAAATAACAATTATTTCTCTATAAGACACTAAAATTTAATTTAAAAAATTGTACTTGTGCGAGTAGGTTGGGCATTTTTGCAGTCGATTGTTTGGGTAGAAGCCTGCTTAAGAGACTATGCAAGATAAACAAGCATAAACGAATTTATAGTTGCAAAACCTCTGTAAGGTTGTTTTTAAGCTTGCGGGGATCTGTGTACAATCTATACATGTGACATACGTTAAGATGTTTCGGTAGAACTTCGCAAGAAGTTAATCCTCAAGCATCTGAGGCACCAAAAGCAAAGACCGCAAAGACCCAAACTAAAGAGTTGAAAAGGCTGGCTCCCGGATGGATATCCCTTACCCCAAAATCTGCACGCGGAACTTCCAATATAGTTGTGTTTGATATGTCATCTTCTCTTTCTTCCTCAAAGTGGTAACTGGTTAACCCAATTGGAATAAGCCACTTTGAGATCTCAGGCGATAGCACTCGTCCGGAAAATACCTGACGATGGGTGAAAATACGTAGTAAGACGTGTGAATGCGGGCATATCAAAATAAGTAAGAGCGAACGCAGAATCTTGGAATTCCATCCAGAAGTCAGACGATGAAAAGAAAGATCACGCCAATCAACGTAAAGTGTGCAACTGGAGCTAGGTAACAGGCTAATAGGTGTGGCATATTCTTTGAGGCCAAATTCATCCCGGACTGTAGCATCAGTTGATAAGTAAGTAATTAAATTGGGGTTTAACTCTTCAGTCCTATTGATAGGAACGTTTGCATTCATAAAGCTGATTTTTAAAAACGTCGCCTCTATGCGGATTCACAATGAATTCACATCTTTACATGTGTAGTCTTTGATAAAATATGTAAGAAATGTCACGAGAAATATGTGCCTTTGTGCGTTCCAGATGCATACTCATAAGTTATAGTTCGTAGACGTTCGTGGTGTTTTATATTTGAGGGGGTTCGTTATTTGACGATTTTATCCTAAAGACAACTACAGGATTGAGCACGCTTCATTTGAATGGCTCGTACACCATCATTTCTATCATGATCTGCTTAAAACCGTTCAAATATATAAATGGTTTGTTGTCCTTATGTAACAGAACCAGTGAATGTGGGTTGTTCACTTGGACCATCCTTACATCCTATATGACTAGATGTGCTAGGTTCCCGAATCTGAGTCGATCCATTATACTCCTATAGAAAAGGATACAAAAACTCCTTTTATATATATAAGTTCCACAGTGCGTAGTGCTTTTATGATTTTAGATTATTTCATTGAAAGAAACTTCACTCAATAACTGAATTTCTACATCTCCATTAACTTCAAGTTAGTTCCCCCTTCATCCTACTTCACAACATATCCTTTTACATGAAATGTTAGCTTTGTTTCCTTAGAACTTCCAAAATGTTGCTAAATAACTAAATCAGAACGCAAAAGTTGGACAGCAAAAGATGACTCTCCCTGCACCTATTATCCCATCACTAACTGAATTTCCTTGATGTTATGGGAGGCTACCTTCGAGGTCCACTGAGTATAGTTTTTTTTTTTTTCTTTCGAATGAGTATAACCCCAATAAATGCAAAACTCCAACCGGAAGACAACAAACGAAATCAAAAACCCATTTATTCTCTTTGTCCTTATAGCCAATCGGAAAACTTTCAACTCATCAGTAATGACGTCCTTCCGTCTCGATAACACTTTGACTAAACTGAGCGAGCGAAAAAAAAGGAAACTTTCGCATCAGTCCAAAGGATATCGATGAAAATCCTTCTGAAAACTTCCTCCTCAATGATTGGTTTTTGTTTCTTTCTGTGAACCCACCTTCTTCGAGCATCTAAAAAAAAAATTGTATCTCCCCTTACCCAGGCCCAGCAGTCAGGACTTTCAAGAAGACAAAATGATGACGGTTGCATTGGAACTAAATTTATTGATTTCGTGGGGCAAAATTAAATCCTGTCAGAAGCTAAATATCCGGAAAGTTGGTAGAAACTTTCCCGTTGTTGCCTTCCCTTCAGCCAACGCTGAACAACGAAATATAAACAAAGGGACCCCAGGGAGGCAGCATTGACAATAGAAAAGACACAAAAAAAAAAAACTAAACTTTCGGGACACATTATTTTGTTCGAGTCTAGGTACTGTCACTCTGTTTGTTTTAGATCCTTGAATCGGCGAGGGACAACAACAGAGATTGTGTACACAATAACAGTGTGGAAACCTTACAGAAAAAAACTCCAAGGATTACAAATTTCCAAAAAACTTAAACAAAAAGTTTTTTTTTCTCTTTATTTTGTTTTTTTTTACCCGTTTTGGAAGGATGGTGTTTTGGGGTATGGAGATGTCGAGACATATCTTCGACACACATGCGAGTGTTTAAATTTTGTGAATGCAGGACCACCACGATGATGGTGGGCAAAAAGTTGGGAATTAAATTTTTCCTAATGCTCCTAATGAGGATGACAAAATTAAATTTAACTCGACAGAGTGAGAGTGCGGTCCTGGGAGTAGCGAGTACATGACAAAACTTTTTCGAAAACTCTTTGTTATCCGTTGAGAGTTTGAGTTCTTGTTGTGATTGTTTGAGGTTCAGAGAATTTTTTTAGTGCAATAATTAAAACGACATCTGATGAGGGGTATAGTTTATTTTGTCGGGAGGATATTTCATTTGATTTGATTGAAGAATATATATAATTCTGATTATAATCGATGCTGGGTCGAATTTATAGTGAATGGGATATTTATGACCTTGTGGGTATGAATAAATAAAATCGTGGTCGATAAATATCCTTAACCACCTTCTAAAACTCTTGATTGCAGTTCACTTTGCTGCGTATGACTCAAATGGTAGGCGATGCAATTATATAAAACCTTGATTCTCAACTTCCTGATGCCGACCAACTCCGACTCTCACCCTCAAATATCAACCAGAGCCAGAACGTCCAGGGACAAAACCAACGCCACTGAAACCGCTGGTGCTCCTCAAAAACTTGATTCTGTCCTCGCAAGGTACAGGACAGACATTACCGCGGTTGAGGAAGTACTTTTGAAAGGATCAGGAATGCACAAACGAAAAACATGCGAAATTTGTTACAGCTTCCACCCAAGGCTGCACATATAAGGATGCGAATTCGTTGTAGGGGGCCGACTTAGATCCATAATAATTGACTTTAAGCCGGTTAGTCATCGCCTGACTGTGATCCTCATCAGGACAACGTTTTGTAACATCAGCCCCTATCGATGAGACTGAATACCCTATCAAAGTGGAACTTTACGACCTTCTGGATGAAGCCTACATGTCCGGAATACAATGTGAAAATCATACAAGGGAACTTTAGTGCAAAAATCGAATTTATTTTCGGCGGCTCAGTCGGAAATAAAAGGTTCGTGGAGGCTGTTACAGACGACAACATGTTATGTTTGCTTCTGACTAATAGACTTCGCGGTAGTATGTAACGCGCTTATCAGCAACATTAGGTGTCCACGACATCGAATCCAAAAAGCAAACAAGCAATCTCCTGATCAAACCATATCGACCATGTGCTCATAGATGCGGGGCACACATCCAACATCTTGGATGCGCACATATTCAGAAGGGAAAACAGATTTCACGTTGGACGCGTTAGTGAGCCGCAGATTCCCAGAGTCTACAAGCAAAAACTGAGAGACCCCACCTTGTGCTCTCAGCCTCCACCAATGTCAACCCACAGTGTATACTAACCGAAACCACCATAGGCTACAAGCCACACCCAAAAAGATGACCGTGTTATGATGATATTTGCAAGTACCAAAAAGAGGTAACAGAAGACGCTCATATCAAGGCGCTACAATTTAAAATGCAAGCGGCGCGGGATGATTACCGATCCAGGAGAAGGGAAGACAAGGAAATCCTGCGTAGGGATGATGGTCAAAACCTTGCCCAGAAACGTAAATCTTTAAATCAAAAGAGAGGTCAATACCTTTGGCGGGTTACTTGGAAGACATAGCGGAAAGTTACGATGGACCTTCCAACTAATCCATTCCTAATCCTGAAGACATTCAGTAAATATTATAAACAGGATTAGGAATGGATTAGTTATGACAGATTCAAGATTTCGCGCAGCACAAGGTGACTATAATTTCACTCGTCATAGGTCGCATGATGCATCTGACATTCGGGACTGATAGGCATCAGCGAGGTGAAGATGTTTTATTTTCATTTTGTTTTGACCCAACAGGCTCGTTAACACCAAGGCCTTAGCTATTTCTCACAACCATTCATGCGTGCGAGTGTTTTTCTTACACGATGGTGGGACCTCCTCTTATATGCCGAATCTGAATGGTTGAGTTGTGACAAGCTGTCGATGTTGTGTGTCCTTTCGTTTTGACATTATTCATGTGAACGATTGATTTTCTTGCAAGATGGCGGGATCTCCTCTTTTATGCCGAATCTGAATGTTTAAGTTCAGATAAGCTACATATATACATATGTCAATGGTGACAAGCTGCTTTATTCGTCGATGTTGTGTGTCCTTTCGTTCACTGCTAAACCCATTTCTCCCGCTTCCTTCTCTGTACCAATAAACCCGGCTGCAAAAACACGTCGAGTAAAACACGTCCATTGGTAGGACTCGCCGACGATGCGTATGCTAGTAGTTGCACCGATTTCTGGAAGATCGCGCCTATGGTGTCGGCTCGGCAGTTTTAGAAAATCCTCCCAAGGATGACGTTCAAGGAGTCACATGATAGTGCATCGCCTTAATCCTTTTGTAGTATCTAATGCTTTTTTTTTTCAATCCGTGTATACCCACTCTTCTATTTTAACAAGAACAACGGTTCCTGATATTAACACTAATTCTGTCAACATTGGTAGCTTAGTTTTAAGCATCTCAGATGTTGAAAACGCCCTGATGTCCCTGAAAGATGACACAAATCCAGGCACTGATGGCATTCCTCCAATCTTTCTAAAAAAAATCAGTAGTTGCTCGTTCAGAACCGTTAAAAATATTTTTTAATGCATCTGTTGAGAGGGGTATATTTTTAGATGATTGGAAAACTTCTTACGTTATTCCTACATATAAATCTGGATCAAAACAAAATGTTTGTAAGTATAGACCAATATCAAAAATGTCTACCATTCCAAAGTTGTTTGATAAAATACTTTCTAATAAATTATCGTTTCTCCTTAAAGAAATTATTTCTCCATTTCAACATGGATTTGTACCTGGGAAATCAACTACATCAAATTTAGCTATTTTGTGTAATAAGGTGACCTTAGACTTTGAAAATGGAAACAATGTGATATAGTTTATACGGACTTCTCTAAGGCATTTGATAGAGTAAATCACTGTATTCTATTAATGAAATTAGAACAAATTGGATTTCATTCATCTTTTTTAAAATGGATTGATTCCTACCTTTCAAAACGAACCCAGTTGGTTTGCATAAATAATATATTTTCGAATCCTATTCTTGTCTCATCTGGGGTTCCCCAAGGAAGTCATTTGGGACCTCTTTTGTTTTTACTTTTTATAAATGATATCCCCAATATCATTTCCAACTCTCACTGCCTTATGTACGCAGATGATTTAAAAATTTTTATGCGCATCAGATCTATTAGAGATTGCAAACTCCTTCAAAATGATTTAAACAAACTGGAGGATTGGTGTGTATCAAACCAATTATTTCTGAATATTTCCAAATGTCAGTGTTTAACTTTCTGCCGTAACAGATGTCCTTTCATTTTTACTTATAAGATTGGTAACACACCCCTTTTAAGAATTTCCAAAAAAAGGACTTAGGTGTTATTTTTGACACAAATCTCACATATTGACTATGTCATGCAGGTGGCCATGGCTCAGAGGAATGCGTAGTTGACTGCTAAGCCAAGCGCTGTGGGTTCAAGCCCCAGCTTCGGCAGCATTTGTTTTCTATGAAAATTGCCAGCTTATCTGAGGCCACCTGTGCGATAACATGAGACAATTTAATTCGATGTCTCCTCCTCTGTGCCACGTAGGTTTATGTTATATGTCTTTCCTTCTATGTATCTATCCGTCTCTCTCTGTTGTATAAATGTCTTGATCTGTCCCAGCCGATGGCCTCAGTCGCCAGTGCTGTTATGTGTCTGTAGTTCGTTGCATTCATGTGCGAAGTACTGTGATATCAATGTCAATGTCAATGACTATGTCATAGCCAAAGCTAATTCAATGTTGGGTTTTTTAGTTCGTAACTCCAAGGATTTTAATGATCCATATACGTTGAAATCGCTTTTTACATCTTTTGTTAGATCCATTCTTGAATACTGTTGTGTAATTTGGAATCCGTTTTACAAAGTTCACTCTTGCGAATTGAAAGCATCCAAAAACGCTTTACTAGAATAGTAATTTATCACCTTCACTGGAATATTCGAATGCCTTCATATAGTTCAAGATGCTTAATTATTGGTTTACAAACACTTGAAGTACGCCGTAAATACTACTCAATTGTATTTATAAGAGACATATTATCATTCCAAGTCAATTGTCCTTATTTGTTATCTCACCGAGTAAATTATGGAAGAAATGAACCTATTTCCCGTTGTCTAAGAGAAGCAAATTCAATATGTGATTCCATTGATTTTTTTAGCAATCTAAGTAGAGAAGCTTTTAAACATCATTTGCTATTTATTTCAAGCCAACTTGGTGGTTAATCTATGTATGTTTTTCTGTAATCTATATGATTGTATATATATATAAATGTATAACCTAATTGATGAAATAAATAAATAAATAAGTTCTATTTTTTGATGACAAAATTTTGGCAGGTCCCCAGCCTTCGTATCTGAGTCGATCCACATACTTACCCAGGTATCGTAGATTATTTAAATTATCTCTCTATGCCACATATGACTCTATGCCAAAATAAAAAAAGATACTCCTGCGGTATAAGGTATAGAAAATGTTTACTAAGCCATGGTTGATCTTTATCTAATCCTTAAACCAATGTTTCGGCTCCTATTTACTGCTGACATAAAACTTTGCGTTGACGAGCTATGGAGACGAAGATTCAACCAAGAACTATATGAGCTGTATAGCGACATGCCCTTGGTCAAAAAACTCCGCATTGGACGTTTAAGATGGTTAGGACATGTAGAACGAATGGACACCAATACTCCGGCTCGCAGAGTCTTCGATTCCCAGCTAGACGTGCGTCGGACGCAGTAAAGGAAGACCTCGCCTTAATTGGCGCGCACAAGTAGAAACCGACCTCAACCAACTTGGAGTGCGCAACTGCGCGCACAAGTAGAAACCGACCTCAACCAACTTGGAGTGCGCAACTGGAGGCAGTTAGCTAAGAACCGTGCTAATTGGAGAGGCATGTTGGTTGAGGCCCAGGTTTGTTCCGGACTGTAGCGCCACTTAAGTAAGTAAGTACATAAGTATAAAACTTGAAGCTACAGCAGACTCTGTTGTTCTCAAGACAATCTTAACCACATTTAAGCCAATCAGTGCATTAATTCTTCTTGAATGTGGACATCTCCACTGATATATTAAGGTTCAAAATTGAGTCTACAGTTAAACAATCGCTCGGGGGGACTCCACATCATCTTAACAATTATCTTCCATTTATACAAAAACTATCTACACGTGCTTCCTAAAGAACAAAACAACACCATTGTGTCAGAAATGTTTAAACAAAAAGAAAACCTATTCAACACATTAACACGTCCAATGTGTATATTCTCAACACCTTTCCACGTCCTACTTATCCAACTTATCTGTGTATAAATCAGAGGCTAATAAGATAACCAGGATACCAACTTTATTATCAACGGAGTATTACACCGGATACCTGAAGAAGAAAAAATAACTCAATCATTTCTCACCTTTCTTTTCAAGTCACGTACTTTCGTCCACTATTGTGTATGCGTATTATTTGTTTTCATGAAACATACACTCATCCAAGTGACATCTTGTAGATATACATTCTCTTTGCATGTCCCATCGGCAGACGGCAGGTAGAAGAAAATGTCGCACTGATATTTGTGGGAAAGTTAAACTGTCAATACAAACACTTCAGGCGCCTTCCCTTTTCGTTCACGCATTGTAATCCTAAGTATCATCCGAAGGACATTGATTTCCGCTCATATGTTGAGCATATTGGTTAAATAATAATTTCCACAGAACACTATAAGGGATTTTCCGCAAAATATATAAACAAGCATTTGAATAATTTTGCACACCAATGTCGGTCGATAAAGTACTGAAATAGTATCAAACTCTCTTGACAGCAAAATGTCAGAGCACCAATGAGTGCCAATTCTGTGTAAAATCGCTGGACGTCGCATAGAAACGCATGACAACAATTTGCTCTCTGAGTGCACTTGTAGAGGAAAACTTGTTCCTGGAGGAAGTAAACAAAACGGAAAACCGGCAAACAGGTTCGGTTACCCAGACAGTTGGAGCAACAATTGATTGCGAGGGGTTGTTGATTGTTGTTGCCTCTGACGGAATGTGTTGGTTGGAGAAATTGAAAAATTGTGAGAGAGCCTGACAAGTGTTGCCATAGCATAGTAACACATTTCTGTTGAAGATATCTTTAGGTGGCTAGCTATCCCACTGAAGCAACGAGCAACTGGCAATAGGAAACAAGCGGTATTATCGCTAACAACTATTTTACGTTTAATTAATTAAGAGAGCTCACATTAAAGCAACTCAATTTCGGTTGAACGAAAAATATTGCTGATTGCGGCAACATTATTGCTGGTAGTTTAAATATTTGCGAATAGTGACAGGTCGCTAGAGGCTTTTTAATGTGGGAAATATTTTGGACGATTCAGTTTACAATATACAAGGTGGCGCAAAAATAACCTTCCGATGTTTTTTGGCTGTAATTTAAAAAAAATGAAAAACTTTGATTCTTCTTGTGGATTATTTTTATTTGGTCTTTTAATTTTTTTTACATCAAGTCGAGAATATGATGTCATATTCCTTTGAGCCCTTTTTATGGCATTTTCCATCACTTTGGCCAAAACTTCCGGCGATAGGTCCTCACATTCTTGACGGATACTGTCTTTAAGAGCTGCAAGAGTCTGAGGCTTGTTGACATAAACCCGCGACTTCAAAAAGCCCCACAAAAAGAAGTCTGGAGCGGTCAAATTAGGCGATCTTGCTGGTCAGTGCAAATCGCCAAAACGGGAGATTAGGCGCCCGGGAAATGCATCCTTCAGCATATCGGTTGTGGCACGTGCAGTGAGTGCCGTTGCACCGTCCTGTTGGAACCACATGTTTTCCAATCCCAATTCATCAAGTTGCGGCAAAAAGAACTCGTTGATCATTGCTCTGAGGGCGCTTCCATGACATCTTTGGCTACAGCAGCAATATTCTCTGCAGAACGGCTACTCCGGGGTCTGCCACGCCTGGCAGCATCTCGTGTTGTGCCAGTCTCTTCGAGGCGAGCGGCTAAGCGTCGCAGTGTTTCACCATTAGGCGTTGGACGGCTAGAAAATCTGCGACGAAATTCACGTTGTGCCAAAGTCACCGACCGGTTATTGCTCAAATCAATAGTCACCAATATTCCGCGTCCTGGAGCAGTGTAACGTAACATTGTTTATTAACGTGTATTTCGCATGTGCTTACTACACAAATGTCAAAAAAGAACTGACATTAGGGGCCAATCGCAAAATTTATAGCATTTTCTGATAGGAGGATTACTTTTGCGCCACCTTGTATATGGATAAATATAAATTTTTTCTTGCAACACTGTTGCTTCAATGTGAGTATAGTTTAAAAAAAAAGTCGCGTATAGCTTATTGTTAACGAATATTTTTTTTAGAGGTTGATTTCTCGAATAGATAAAACTGACATTCTTTGATCAAATCCGGCAACTCTTATGTCATTTGTGTTGTGTTTGGTGTGCCATTTCATCATGAACATATATGATCGACATAATCGTCCATCCAAGCAATTAATTCGGTTAACCATGGATCGTTTTCGCACTACGTCTACTCTATGTGGTAATACGCATCCGCAGAGACGTAAAACAGTGCGCACTGAAGAAACAATTGCCGCTATAGAGCAAAGTGTTGAAGCGGGCCCAAATGAATCGGTTCGCTATCGTCCACAGCGATTGCAGCTTTGTCCTTCAGCTTTATGGAAGACTTTGCGTAAAGATGTTGGCTTACGACCTTACAAGATCCAGCTTGTGCAAGAATTAAAGCAGCGAGACCATGCACTGCGTCGTGATTTTGGTGTGTGGACCGCAAGTGAGATGCATCTCGATAATGATTTTCATCGCAAAATTTTGTTCAGTGATGGGGCTCATTTTTAGTTGTATGGCTACATGGATTGCTACATAAATTTCCGCATTTGGAGTGAAGAGAATCCTCATGAAACCCTTGAGACGCCATTACATACACAAAAACTGACTGTTTGGTGTGCTCTATGGGCTGGTGGAGTTACTAACTCATACTTCTTCCGAAATGTTGCTGGAGATTCAGTTAGCGTTAATGGAGACCCGGTATAAAGCCATGATAACCGAATATTTTGTTCCTGAATCGGATGGCATGAATGTGGCTTCAACAAGACGGCGCTACATTCCACACAGCGCACGTCACAATCGATTTATTGAAGGAAACATTCGATGAGCGCATAAGTTTGCGAAATGGACCTGTCAATTGGCCACCAGGATCGTGTAATTTGACACCATTGAAGTTTTTTATTTGCGGATATGTTAAGTCGCTCGTCTACGCCAACAAACCAGGATTCGCTAGAAGCCCTAAGCAAGCTGTCACGCTGCAAGAATATGTTGGTGACGTCGATTGCTCGAAAATATCCCTAATCTAATAGATCATGTGCATACGCTATAAGCTACAAGATCGGTCAAAAAACAAACTGAAATTATATCGGGTTTTTCAATAAGAGCGCTACAAAAGTTTTTTTAAATAAAACAAAAACGTTTTGGATATCAATGAAATTCTTTATTCCTGTGTAAGTACGTTCGATACCATTATGTATGGAACTAGATTTCTTTTGCATGGCCACCACGGGCACGGTTGCAGAAGTCCAGACGCTTAGTCCATTTTAGTCCTCCAAGTCCATGTCATCCAATTGGGGCCAAAAATATTCGGTTATCATTGAACGGTAGCGATTCCCATTCACAGTAACGTGCCGGTCTTGATCATCACGGAAGAAGTACGGCCCAATGACGCCGCCGGCCCATAAACCACACCAAACCGTAATTTTTTCGGGATGCAATGATGACTCATGGAGTACGTTCGGATTGCTGCCTGAACAATACCGCATATTTTGTTTATTGACGAAGCCATTCAGCCAGATATGAGCCTCATCGCTGAAGATGATTTTTCGATGAAAATCCGAATCATTTTCAAGTTGTTGCTCAGCCCAATTCACGAACATACTGCGCTTCTGGTGGTCAAGCGGCTTCAGTTCTTGCGTCTATTTAATCTTGTAAGGATGTAGGCCAAGATCTTTGTGCCTGTGGATTCAATTTTGTCCACTAGACGCTCAATTGCTGATCTGCTAGGACGATTATGACGACCATAAATTGGACGTAGCGCTCTTAACGTTGAGGAAACTGACTCCGAATTTCGGTTGTAAATTTTAATAATTTCGACTCATTGTTGGATCGTATATCTTTGCATCATGAAATGGCAAACCTTACTGAAGAGAAATGTCAAAAGAGCGACAAGAAATATGGCGTCGTTTGCTATCCCTAGCGTCCCTGTTTAAAAACCCGATATGTAGTATACACGAAAAAAGTATAAATTGGTCTTTCATCATAAGAATATCGTTCTGCGTCAATGTGTGTCAGGCATTAGTGCATTAAAAATGAGGAAAAAAAACAATTTCGTACGGGCATAGTTAGAACAGGAACAAACCTTGTGTCATGTGTCATTTGACTCGTAATTGGGATAAAGGCTGAACTATAATAGAACATGGTTGCGGACGACTGCTTCGGTGACTGTGCTTACACATGCAATTTGTATTCTACGACCATAATAGCTTTTCGCTTCGATTCGTTTAGTTTTCATTCACTTTTGCTCACTTGCGAAAAAGCGAATTCATTCGCTCTTTCTCATTTTTTTTGTTGTTTCATACAAAAATTTGACATTTCACTTTAACAGCTGTGTACATTTAAATTTGTAAGTTCATAAGCAACTACATGTTTTTTTTTTGCAAAACGACTTCCACTCTGACAGTCGCTTCCCCATTCACAAGTTAAGTATGGGCAACTTGAGTAACTGACAGTACTGAAGAAAACTTAACATAGAATTTTGACATTAGCTTCCGATTGCTTCCGACTATTATAGTTCTAAATTTTGATATGCTAATTGTATATGAGGGGATTTTTTCAAATCTAAAAAAAACTACACCGTTTTGGTAATAGGAAAATACTGAAAAGAAATATAAAAAAAATAATTATTGATAATTTTCGGTGCATAACATATTGTTGTACTAAATATTTGTATTCAGGAACTGAATGAATTTTTTATTCAAAATATAGCAAAAGAACTCCTCCAATGGAGAGTAATCTAATAGTAAGGGTATTCATGCAACGTCGTAATTTTACTACGTGCTAAAGTAATTGTAATTTTACGAGGAAGTTTCATGAACGACCCGAAAGCTGTACGACTAAAAAGTGCGGTAACCCTGCCCAACTAACAATTTCACTTCAATATTTTTTTATTTTTTTATTATTATTTATTTCCCTCCCAGCAATATTACCTTTAAAAAGTCAAATGGAAAAAAATTGGCATACTAGCTATATACTTCTATAAGACTTCTTCAAATACTTCTAAAAACCCGTGCAAAGAAAACTTTGTTTGCTGTAAAAGGCTTGTAAGAAACAAATTGCAGGCTTCGCAAAAAGTCTTTCCGAAAATATTTTATTACTTTCTTTTTCGTCGCCATAAAGCCGACATTTTGGGGATATTTATATTAAGGATGAGATGGGATAGGGTATTAAAGTACGCACAGCGCATTGTAGCCTTCTTATATGTTGATAAACTGTCTGAAAAATATGCTGTGACAATGACTTTTTTTATTTTTACATGTTACTTTTATTAATATCAATCCTTTGTATATTCAAACCTAATTCGTCGTTAAGAAATTATGAAATTCAATGCAAATAATTATCAAAACTCTTACTAGGATTCGTACTCGCGTTATCTCGCACGGTAGTCCAACACGCTTTCCACTAGGCTGTACTTGAATCGTGTTGACTGATTTTCTGGTAGGTTCACGATCTTTTCACACTTTTCCCGATATTTTCACCTTTTCCCGATCTTTTGAGTTTAGCTTTTTTAAGCCTTCATTCGTAAAATCTATACACGCGAAATAACCTCTTGCGAAGTTCAATCGAAACATCTTAACGTGTGTTACAAGTAGACACATCTCCAAAAGCTTTAAAAGAATCTTACAGAGGTTATACCAACGAAACTTCGATTATGCTTGTGAATTTTCCTGCATAATGTTTTTAACAGGCTTCTACTCAAACAATCGACTGCTAAAATGCGCAACCTCCGCGCACAAGTACTACATAAGGCCTACGGAAATAATTGCTTATGGAAATTCAATTTTTTCAATGCGGTAACTGAATTCAATCCCAATTTAGTAATTTATTTATTGATAGCATTTTCTCTCTCTAATATAAGAGAACTCAGTGTATGAGAATTTTTATAAGAGAAATTGGCAATATCCATATATCCATTTGTTTTTCTTTTCGAATTGAAAAAATCCCCAACAGAGTTTAGGGTAATTATTAAGAGTATTCTCCATAGAATTCATTCTTTCGTTTCTACATAATTTTTTTTCAGTTAAGCAAGTACGTTTGATGTGTGAAAATGACTGATTAAATGTCAAAATAGCATTTCAAAAGTTTGCAAAGTTTACCATCTTAATTTACACATCCAATTCCTGTGAGAAAATTCCGATATTTTTGAAAAGATTTCCAATTCAAATTTTGACAGTTTATTTATCACGTCGTAATTTTATTACGTTTACAACGACTTTCCGACGTTGCATGAATACTCCTTGTGCGTTTTCCATCAACGACACATATACACAGATACCGTCTTCGGGCTTATACATTTTTTCTTTCTTCGCATCTACGTCATCGACGCTCATGAAACAAGTAAACTAAACACGGTCTTGATATTTTATGGGCTTATTCAGCACAGGCCTTAAGCATAATAGTTATTCGCATCTTGTTATTCCCTCCTTCTCCATTAGTGCTCCCAACAAATCCTCACGGCTACGGCAACACCAAACATGCACTCACCGTCACCAATCACCATTTCACCAATCCATACCCAAACAAACCAAACCAGCAGTCCAGCACCATTCAAACTCAACACTGCGCATGCCGCATGACAGCTGATTTCTCCTTAGAGTAAGAGAACCATCCAACGACCCACAGTGGTGGCTGTAAAAATCCAAACTCCTATGATTCTCCATTTATACAGCGAACCATCGCACTCATCCGCCATCCCCTGCCAACTACCACGTCTCACCCAAAAACTTCACCATTGTTATGCGATGTGTGACGGAATTCACCATCGAGCCAGCAACTTGCGTTGCGCTCCGTCCGTGCATCAGTTATCTTCGGGTCGTCGCTGAGAGTGAATGTTGACGTGCGAGACAAGAATCTCTCAGAAGAATAATTTTAATCTCATCAACCGGTTTGTCGTGTTTTTTTCGTTTGTGTTTTCTTGTTGTAGCTACCGAAAACGGGAACCCTTTTCTCCCAACACCCGTGCATTGTCAACACTTGGCAAAACAGACAATTAAAAAAAAATCCCCGTGAAATATTATTCCACGCGAGTACGTCATTTACGTCGTCATATCAAACGTGACATTTCCGATCCGTTCGAATATACATCGTCATTGCATTGCCAAGCGTGAATCCACTGTTGCATAGGCTCGGACTGCAATTTACTTCAATTGCGAGAAAATAGCTCGTATCTGTGCGAATATTTTCAAAACATTCGTCGAATCCGTGTTAATTTAGTTTTCCTGTGTCTGTGTGACTTTTGTTTAAAAATTCATCTCGTGGGGCAGTACACATCAGCAACACTGGGCAGAGATTCGCAATTTTTTGACAAGTGTCATGCGATTTTGATTCGAGTTTCCCGCCTTTTAAACAAAAAAAAAACGTCCCTAAGCCATCTCTAAGTGCCGAATTGAATTAAATTTCCGTGGAAATTCGTTATCAGTGAACAACAGTAGAACTGCCCTCAAGTCTAGCCATCTAAGATTAGAGTGTGTGTGTGTTTTTGTTTTCTATTTTGTTGACACTCCAAACTAAACTTGCGATCGCTCGATATGTTAAGTCGCACTTAAACGGCGTCAAACACATACGATTGGAGTCGAAACCGCGTGCTTTTGAGCTCGTTTCAGTTTGTGTGTTTTTTTTTTTCATATTTTTCTTTGTCATTTGGTGTAAGCGTGTGTTGCGTATAAAAAAAAAAAAAAACGAAATTATATTGTGGTTTGTGTTTAGCTTTGGCGGGGTTTCTCCGGGGAATTCCTTAAACGCGTTATATGTTCTTCCCATTTGGATAAACTCGATATTTTGGGTGAGAAGACGCTCAATTGGAAGAAGGATTCATCAATAAGCTCAGGTAAGTCAAACCTTTGACCCTTTTCCCGGTAAATCCCAACTGTTGTGGTTTTTGACTGAAATGGATCCAATGGTTGACATAATCTGTAAATAAAACTTGTTTTGCTGTCGAAATTAATTAGTACCAGCATCAGGGACTGTCCTCGTATGGTGATTTACCACTTTGGGTGTGCGGCGGTTATTGATACCAAACACATGACTTAATTAGTAATTTCGTCTTTATTGGGGAAAATTTATACCCGCACAAGGTATAAACTAACTCCTGAACTTTAGCACGATTGTATAAGATAGCTTAGGGTAATGAACACGTTCGGGAACAAAACTGTAGATTACGACTCCCGTGCGAGTTTTAACTTTCAATGCAGGATTCTATTATTTTGGAAAACCCCGAAATACGTGCCCAATCGAAGTAGGTAAAAACTCCGCTGTATGCTGAGTTTTCAGTCCATGAGATGCACAATTAGGGCACTAGAAGATTTTAAATATTGATACCATGTAACCGGGGGTTCATAGTTTTTAAGTGGGATAAACTTTTAATTGAAATTTAGACCAGAATATTATTTTCAAAACCAATATTGAATTTTATTCAAAAAATCAATTTACTTATTGTAAAGGCGCTGTCGTCCGGAATGAACCTGGGCCTCAACCAATATGCCTCTCTAATTATCCTAACTGCCTCCAGTTGCATTGTTTCATCCGACCAAATGTTGCTTATGAGGTGGTGAATGTTACAAAAGAGTATAGAACTACATAGAGTTCGTAACACAGCTAAAAAGTTTGTAGCCGTTTCCGACGCGGGCGGTAAGTGCGACGGAGATTGTATCGTCGGCTATGGTGTTGTTTGGTGCTGGGGGAGCAATGTGAACACTGGGGCCCCACACAGAAAATGTTCGTTCTATGAGATGCGCACTCTATGAAGCTCGATACACTTTGATGTTACTTAACAAATCTGCTCCTGCTTTATACAGCTCGACGGGAAGACCGTTCTTTAAGGCAGCCTTCCTTAGGTCGGAAGTTTGGTAGTTCTCGCTGTCGTCGCCAATATTGAATCGTTCGTTGAGCCGAACAGCGAGATATTGTTCGTAATCGCCGTTTAATAGTTTGCAGACGTGTTTCTTCCTATTCCCAGCATTGATTGTGTCTTATAGGCTTGGCGGTCACTTGCGATTGCAGTCCTTCGGCATTATTTTGTTCGCTATATTTCTGATTTGTTGTGAGGTGGTTGATATCCGCTTGGCTGCAACAAGGTAATTGTCCGGTTCGATGTAATAGCCCCTGAGAATGTTCGGACATCTGAAATACTGAATGGGTGCCCTTTGTCTATCGCAATGTGATCAATTAAATTGATCTGGACACCGCCATGTCCTTTTATGAATATCTAGGCAAAGAAACCGTTTGCTGACTATAGTGGCATTTCATTCGGCAGCAAAGTCAATAAGCCCAAGACCGTTACCAGACGTGATGTCGTGTGGGGTTATGTTCCAACAATACTGTTAAAAAAATTCTTCTCTGAATCAGCTCTATCGAGGTATCCGTTAAAAGGATTTCCGAAACGAAAATCAGTTTCGATCGGAATTCAGTTGCGGAACAAAATAAATGAAGCAGACATTCGCGCACTTTTGAGAATCAGTCAGCAAAAATACAAATTTTTGGCCCAACAGGCTCGTTAGTACCCAGGGCCGAGCTTTCTCATAACCATTCATGTCTGCGTGTGTACTTCTAGCATGATGGCGGGACCTCCTGTTTTATACCAACTCCGGACGGCGAATTTGTGATAAGCTTTTCTTTACAAATGATACTACACGTATGATTTGTCAGATCATCACGAGAGGAGGAAGAGTGAAAAATCATTTAGGTATTGCTACGGCTGGGAATCGAACCCAGACCTTCCGTGCGGCAGTTCATCGCACCAACTGTCGTGCCACTGAGCCCGCCAATCTGTCAGCTGTGTAGTTTGAGAAATGTGAAAAGTGAGCGAAAAAAAAATATTTCAACAAATATTTCTTATGGTTTTTTTTTGGAACACGATTTTGTAGTAATACACAAAATAATTTTATTTATAAATTTACCCAAACTTTTGGGGTGGTTTCATTTTTGTAAGAATTTCACGACAATTTTTCATAGCAGAATTACCGAAGAAATTCAACGCGTAGCTGTCAAAAATTGTTGACTTAACGCATTAAGCCGTCGTATGATCATGTGCGATGCATTTCGTCGGAAGATCTGCTCGAAATGCAAATCCGAACGGATACCACGGTATAAAATTCTCCGATATCGAACAAATTGGAGAAAATTTTGTTCCTAACGGATACCTCGATAGGGGTGAGCACGAATTTACCATTGTACTGTGCGCTGCAGTTGGCCTTTTCGCTCATCCGCAACTGTCTGACATTTGTGGGCTAGACTTTGACAGATGTAGAATACAAATAAACGAGCCATGGAGTGATACATCCCCAAGAACGCGGAATAATTGTTTCTATTTTTGCGTAACAATTCAAAGCCCGAATTCCTTCGCCGACTACCCAGCCATCCGACACCGACTGCGCAAACACTGCGCCGTTTGGCCACCAAAGAAGAGTATGGGAACACACGAGACGTTGCCAAGAGTGGGCCGCCCCTGAGTGCCCGTTGTGCCGAGGATGTCAAGCTGTCGCCGAAAACATCGACCAGACGCCGTGCCTCGGAATTAGCCAACAGGCGGTCGTCCCTAAGGCAAATTTTGGTCAAAGACTTGCGCATCTTCCCGTACGAAGTCCAGTCGGTGCATCAGCTACTTCCTGTCGACCGCCAAACGCGTGTAACCTACGCCCCAGCCATCCTCAATCTCGAGGATTTTTACACCAAAATCATAATGAGCGATGAGGCTCCTTTCCACCTCAGCAGGTACGTGAACAAGGAAAACTATCGCTTCTGGGGCACCGAAAATCCGCGAGTAATGCAAGAGGAGCCATTACACCCGCTCAAAGAAGTCTGCAAGGACAACATTCGACACGAGTTCGAGAATCTGTCACCCGAAGTTCTCGCCGAAGTGATGAAAAATGTCATTAAACGAGCCCGTAGGGCAATCAATTGTGACGGCGCCCATTTTGCTTCTCGACTTGACCTATAAAATTCTAAAAGTTCAAATAAACTAATAAAAAAACAGAATCGAAGTTTTTCATTTAGACAAAAATGAGAGCCAAACAACATCGGATGACTTCTTTTGGCCCACCTTGCATATGTTATTTACAGTGAATCTGTGAAAAAAAAGTGATTTCCGCAATTGGTTCATCCATTAGCCTAAACCGTTTAACCAATTTTCACTTCAGTTTGTCCGTGTATCACCGATTTTTTGGGTTAATTTTGGAGCTTTTGAAGACGAAACAGTATAACATTTTGAAAAAGGTCCTGTCGAAGATAAAGCGCTTATTATTAAGTTGTCAAAACTAGCTTGTCCAAGTATCGGGTTTTTCAACAGGGACGCTACAAAATATGAGCGACAGGGACAGCAAACGACGCCATATTTCTTGCCGCTCTTTTGACATTTCTCTTCAGTAAGGTTTGCCATTTTATGATGGAAAAATATACGATCCAACAACGAGTCGAAATCATTAAAATTTACAACCGAAATTCGGAGTCAGTGGCCTCAACGTTAAGAGCGCTACTTCCGTATGGTCGTTATAATCGTCCTAGCAGATCAACAATTGAGCGTCTAGTGAAAAAAATTGAATCCACAGGCACAGTACAAAATGTTCCCGTGCCAGTGAGACAAAGAAGTGCCCGTAGTGTCGAGAATATTGCTGCCGCTGAGGCTTCAGTTGTAGAAAGCCCAAATGTGTCTCTCACACTTCGTTCTCAAGCGTTGGACATCTCTGTGGCGATGTCGTTGTGGCGAATTTTGCGAAAAGATCTTGGCCTAAATCCTTACAAGATTAAATTGACGCAAGAACTGAAGCCGCTTGACCACCAGAAGCGTCGTATGTTCGTGAATTGGGCTGAGCAACAACTTGAAAATAATTCGGATTTTCATCGAAAAATCATTTTCAGCGATGAGGCTCATTTCTGGCTGAATGGCTTCGTCAATTAACAAAAAAATGCGGTATTGGTCAGGCAGCAATCCACACGTACTCCATGAGTCATCATTGCATCCCGAAAAAATTACAGTTTGGTGTGGTTTATGGGCCGGCAACGTCTTTGGGCCGTACTTTTTCCGTGATGATCAACACCGGCACGTTACTCTGAATGGGAATCGCTACCGTTCAATGATAACCGAATATTTTTGGCCCCAATTGGATGATATGGACTTGGAGGACATGTGGTTCCAACAGGACGGCGCCACAAGGCACACAGCGAATGCCACAATCAATTTATTGGAAACCAAGTTTGGATAACGTGTTATCTCAATAATGGTCCAGTCGCTTGGCCGCCTCGGTCGTGCGATTTGACGCCATTAGACTTTTTCCTGTGAGGCTACGTCAAGTCTATGGTCTATGCCAACAAGCCAGCGACGATTGATGAACTTCGTACGAATATCAAACGTGAAATTGCAACAGTATCGGCCGATTTATGCTTGAAAACCGTCGAAAATTGGGTTCAGCGTCTGGACTTCTGCAAGCGTGCCCGTGGTGGCCATGCAAAACAAATCGAATTCCATACATAATGGCATCGAAAGTACTTTCACAGGAATAAAGAATTTCATTGATATCCAAAACCGTTTTTGTTTTACGTAAAAAAACTTTTGTAGCGCTCTTATTGAAAAACCCGATATTTGTGCTTGCCTGTAATCGCCTGTCAAGCGGTCATTGAGATAAAATTTCATTTGATGCGATGTTTTCAAGATGAAGCCACAAACCCTGGCAGAAGTGAAACTGCAAAATTGCTTTTCCGCATTCATGTAATTTTTCTGTGTAATCCTCAGATGTATGAAAAAATTTGTACACGAATTCCTCTCCTCAGAATGAAATATCAGTCGTTGGTTCTGACGACGCATCAAATACTTTTTACGGCACTTTTTACAATTATGTACTCTAAAATGGATGATATTTCATTTCAATTATTTTACTTTAGTAGGGCATAAATTTAAGTACTTGAATAGAACTGCGTCATTGGTTTTCTCTTTTTGTCAAAAATGTCCGATTTTCGTTCAACCTACATACGGTCCTTCCGTATAATGGACGGTCATCCAGGTGACCAAGCGAACATGTCATCCATCTAAAAGGCAATAAAGACACGTGGATGACCGCTCGCGTTATCCATGTAATTTGAACTCATCTGACGATGAAAGGCCTTTCAATGTCACATGAATGTCGTTATCGTAGACACCTAGACACGGACTTCCTTGACATTTCCGTGTAAAGGATTGATTCGAAAATTGTGCTTGCAAATTACAAAATCAAACATCAGAAGCAGATAATGAAAATTCTTCAACTAATAAAGCTGTCAATGGCATTCAAATTGTCAGTTTTTCATGAACAGGTCAATAATTAAAAAGTAAAATAAAAATATAATTAAATTGAAAAATTAAAAATATTTGTTCAGTAAGCAATTCTTGACCTTCATTTTTAAGCAAAACTTGAAATAGGATACTATGTGAGAGCTTACATTGTACCAATAAATTTGAACTTAACATTTCAAAAGACTTAATTTTAATAGGCTCCAGGCTCATGTTGTCTCATTAGTACCTAAAGGTGGGTGCATATTATATGCTGTGGCAAATCTCTGCTCGTAGTTGCAGTTTATATTAAGCCTAGTACGTCACAGATCTGATAGTGTTATCTAAAATTTATAAAAAAAAAAACAAAAATTTGGCTCTTCCCATTGTCACCAAAAGACCTAATCCCTTTGCAGATTTAAAGACCCCGCACTTAAATCGTCCCTAAATGTGTCAATTTACTCCTTGAACCACTATCAATAATTTCCGCCTTCGAGATTCCACATAAAAATTAACAACGCACATACCACCCATCATTAGCTCTGATTCCATTTTTCCATTAGGAAAACCCAAGTCAAAGTCAATACAATGACTTGACATATAGGCGCCGCTATAGTCGTGGAGTTCAGCGGTAATTGTGCGACACGTATAATTTTCAATTTATTATCATTGCAGCTGTTATAAGTGACCATACAAATTGACTTCTAGCTGTAAATGTGAAGAGTGAATTATAGACTGGAACGTAGTACAAAAAATACATATGCATAGGGAATGTATGCATGCTAAACCAAAGTGTTTATCTGAGTTAAAAGTTGAGGCTTAACGTTGCAATTACCGCCATCTTGTGATGGGGAAAATGTTGAATTTAAAAAAAAAACGAAGCTGAAATGGAATAGTACTGGACTACCAGCCAGCGTGACGCAAATGTGTTCACTGATAAGCCAAGAAACCTCTTGGAGGGCGTATAATGTTATCAATTTGAGAACACCAGATGAATTTAAGCTTAGCATGTACAGCTTTGGTATTTCCGATTTTTTTGCGCAATTAGTAAATGATTGCTTCTTTAAAACACAGCTGGGTATGGCAGAATGTATATGTCTTGCGGGATTGTTTCCCAAGCCTCAGATAAGAAGCAATTTTCAATTTTTGTGCATCATGAACCTTTGCTGAACGGATCAAGTATTTGGATTTGGAATGTTTATTTCTGTAGAAAATCCGTGTTCTAAACACTAAGCCATACTCATAAAGGCTGATGTATAAGGGACTATCAAACAAAAAATTTTACAATGATTTCTTAGCCTCATTCCTTAAGAAATACAGAAGGGCTTGCAAAAATATATCAACAAGAAGCCACAGTTTCAAATGGAATAGGGCTGCATTAGCTAATGGACTGAATCCATGCTACGTTTGCTACTGGGCACAAATGTTTCCGAAACCCGTGACGTAGAGTAAACTGCTCTGGCACTTATTTGTTACACAAACATGTTGAGGTCTTATATCGCTTTTATACCCTAACCCATAGGGGTTTATTTTTTATTTTTGACATCAAAGGATGTAACATAGAAAAAAAAATTTCGCTAGATATACCTCAAAGCGACGGGAGATTTTTTCAGAGTTAAGTTTTTCAGCTTGGCAGCACTGGTTAGTAGTGGCGTCCAAACGTCATTTGTCAAAGTCAATTTTTTTCAGTATTCTCTGCCATTTTATCATGGAAAGACTTACTAACGAGCAGGGATTGCAAATTACCGAAATTTATTATCAAAATTCGTGCTCTTTGAAAAATGTGTACCATTTGTTACGACCATACTATATCGTCATAATCGACCTGGTGAATCAACAATTCGTGCTGTTATCAACAAATTTGCATAATCGACCTAGTGAATCGACAATTCGTGCTGTTATCACCAAATTTCGCACCAAATTTACATTGTTGGACATTAAATCATCGACTCTCATGCGTACATTGCGTACCTAAGAGAATATTGCAGTCGTAGCGTCCAATGTTAATGAAGATCGTGAAATGTCAATTCGTTGCCGTTCTCAGCAGTTGGGCATGTGTTACTCAACCACATGAAAATTTTACCTGTCGATTTGGGTTTGAAAGCCTATAAAATTCAACTTGTGCAAGAATTGCAGCCGAATGACCTATCACAACGTCTACATTTTGGTGAATGGGCTTTAGAACAGCTCCATGAAAATTTGTGTTCAGTGATGAGGCTCATTTCTGGCTCAACAGATACTTAAATAAGCAAAACTGTGGCATCTGGAGTGATGAACAGCCACATGCCATACAAGAATTACCATCCTGAAAAAAAAACGACAGTTTGGTGTGGTTTATTGGCTGGTGGCATCATCGGTTAATTTTTCTTCAAAGACGACCGTGGAAGAAACGTTACCGTCAATGGCGAACGATATCGAGCCATGATATACGACTTTTTTTTGACCCAGTTGGCTGAGCTGAACTTGGTTGACATGTGGTTTCATCAAGACGGTGCCACATGCCACACAGCTCGTGAAACAATGGAAATGTTGAAGGATGAATTTGGTGAGCAGCCTATCTCTCGAAATGGCCCTGTGAGTTGGACGCCAAGATCATGCGATCATTAGCCTGCCTCTTGATTATTTCGTGTGGGGTTATGTAAAGTCGTTAGTCTATGTGGACAACCTGAACACGATTGAAGCCCTACAGGATAACATAACACTCGTAATTCGTAAAATACAAGCCGAACTACTCGAAAAAGTGACGAAAAATTGGACCCTTCGAATGGACCATTTGAAACGGAGCCGGGGACAACATTTACATGAAGTTGTCTTTAAAAAATAAATGGCAAAGGGACCCATTTATCGATACAATAAAAATTTACAATATTTGATGCAAATTTGAGTGTTTTATTCGATTTAAAAAAAAACTGCACTTAAAAACTCACCCAAAACTCACCCGTTATATGGATCGACTCGGAATGGCTAGATGACTCGATCTAGCCATGTCGGTCTGTCCGTCCGTCCGCCTGTATGTCACCGATTTTTGGGCCTTCAATTTTGGGCTAGATTGATGGAATTTTATTAATGGACTCTCTATCCGCCAAAGCAGACAAGGTATAAAAAATTGAAAATCCACACACTGCCACGCCCACTTTAAAAAAAAACGGTGTTTTTGGCCAAACGGTAGGGAATTTCGAAAAAGTGACTGAAGAACATAAGTAGACAATTCTAATATTTTTGAGGGGTTTTTAAAAAAAAAACCGTTTTGTCCAAATTTGAAAGAAATTCGAAAAACTTTTGATAGAAATATTTCCGTTATGGCAATATAAACATTACGTACATATATCGGTTTGATCCACGCCCACTTTTTATGGGCGTTTTCCTACAAAAACCATTTGTATACCCCACCGCAAGGCATTAGCAATAGTAATACGCTGTTAAACTGCCTGAACAATGTGTTGTACATTGCCGATTTCTATATTATATGCCCATAGGGATGGGGATATACATTTCTAGGAGAGAATGGGTAAGGCTATTATACGATCCGCACAGCGGACTGTAGCCTTCTTATATGTTTCAAGCATTTTTGTTTTTTTAGGAGAATTTTAACGGGTGGTTTTTAGGGCCGATGTTGAATGTGAACCACTCCTAAACGTCAAGTTTTTTCTGCATTTCATTTGACATTTCTCAATTTCAGACGCACTTATTTTGAATCATGAAAAGATACGCAATCGAGCAGCGCGTTAAAGTTATTCAGGCTTATTATGAAAATGGGCGTTCAAATCAAAATGCATATCGGTCGCTTCGTGATTTTTTCGGTCAATTTAATCGTCTAAATGTGCGTACAATCGGAAAAATCCTGCAAAAATTCGAGCAAGCCGGGTCTGTAGGAGATGTGAAAACACCAGTGCATGCTCGTACAGCTCGTACTGCAGAAAATATTGCTGCTGTGTGTGGCTGAAGAGCCGTCCACCTCAACTCGTCTTCGGTCGTGCCCAACAATTGCTCCTCTCACGCTCGTCGTTGGTGAACTATATGCATACATACTTGAGTTTACACGCTTACAAGGTGTAATTGACTCAAGAACTAAAGCCTCTTGACCATTTCAAACGTCTTCAATGGTCAGAATGATGGCAAGAAATGGCAACAGTGATTGATCAAGAAAATCATTTTCAGTGATGAGGCACATTTTTACCTCAGTGGATTCGTCTATAATCAGAATTGCCGCATTTGGGCGAATGATAATCCAAGAGTGATTGTCGAAAAACCAATACACCCACAAAGAGAGACTGTTTGGTGCGGTTTATGGGCTGGAGGCACCATCGCGCCGTATATTTTCCAAAATGAGGCCGGTCAGGCAGTTACTGTGAATGGTGTTCGCTATCGTGAGATGATAACGAACTTTTTATGGCCCCAGTTGGAAGATATAGATGTGGACGACATGTGGTTTCAACAGGACGGTGCCACTTGCCACACAAAGGTTCTTTTGTGCGACAAATTCAATGACCGTGCTATGTCACGTGGTGGCGATGTCACTTGTCCGCCAAGATCATGTGATTTGACACCGTTGGACTTTTTTCTTTGGGGTTATTTGAAAGAAAAGGTGTACGTCGATAAGCCAGCAACAATTCATGAGCTACAGGATGAAATAATTCGGCACATTAACGGCATAGAACCTCAATTATGCCTCAGCGTCATCGAACATTTTTACCATCGGATGGAGGTGTGTCGCCGAGGTCGCAGTGGCCATTTGGCCGATATTTTGTTCCATAAATAATTGAACCATACCAATATTATCATAATAAAAAGAAATGACAATAATTTCCTAAATAATTTGTGTTTTACTCAAAATCAACATCGGCCCTTAAAATTTAACCACCCTGTATAAATTTGTTATACAAGGTGGCGCAAAAATAACCTTCCGATGTTTTTTGGCTGTAATTTAAAAAAAAATGAAAAACTTTGATTCTTCTTGTGGATTATTTTTATTTGGTCTTTTAATTTTTTTTACATCAAGTCGAGAATATGATGTCATATTCCTTTGAGCCCTTTTTATGGCATTTTCCATCACTTTGGCCAAAACTTCCGGCGATAGGTCCTCACATTCTTGACGGATATTGTCTTTAAGAGCTGCAAGAGTCTGAGGCTTGTTGACATAAACCCGCGACTTCAAAAAGCCCCACAAAAAGAAGTCTGTAGCGGTCAAATCAGGCGATCTTGCTGGCCAGTGCAAATCGCCAAAACGGGAGATTAGGCGCCCGGGAAATTCATCCTTCAGCATATCGGTTGTGGCACGTGCAGTGTGTGCCGATGCACCGTCCTGTTGGAACCACATGTTTTCCAATCCCAATTCTGTAGCGCTCACCATTCACAGTAACCGTTTGGCCCGCGACGTCTTCGAAGAAAAAAGGTCCGATGACTCCTCCAGCGAAAACAGCACACCATACAGTGACTTTGAGCGGGTGTAATGGCTCTTCGTGGGTTACACGCGGATTTTCAGTGCCCCAGATGCGTAAATTTTGCTTATTTACGTACCCGCTAAGATGGAAATGGGCCTCATCACTCATGAGTATTTTTGATGAAAAATCATCTTCCTCTTGGTGGTGATTAAGGATGGCTTGAGCGTATGTTAGACGCGATTGGCGGTCAGCAGCTAACAGCTGATGCACCGTCTGGACTTTGTACGGAAACATCTTCAAATCTTGTACCAAAATTCGCTGTAAAGACCGTCGACTGATACCCATTTGCGTGGCACGTCGTCTGGTCGATGTCGACGGCGCTTCCATGACATTTTCGGCTACAGGGGTCTGCCACGCCTGGCAGCATCTCGTGTTGTGCCAGTCTCTTCGAGGCGAGCGGCTAAACGTCGCAGTGTTTCACCAGTAGGCGTTGGACGGCTAGGAAATCTGCGACGAAATTCACGTTGTGCCAAAGTCACCTACCGATTATTGCTCAAATAAATAGTCACCAATACTCCTCGTTCTGGAGCAGTGTAGCGTAACATTGTTTATTAACGTGTATTCCGCATGTGTTTACTACACAAATGTCAAAACAGAACTGACATTAGGGGCCGATCGCAAAATTTATAGCATTTTCTGATAAAAGGATTACTTATGCGTCACCTTGTATTTTGTTTCTTAAAAGATCTTAAGATCTGTCAGTCGTTTAACAAATAAATTTTGGGGGAAAAAAAATATTTTAATCTAAACATTGAAACACAAATCGTATCTATAAAGTTCTCTAAAATCTGGCAACCCTGAAACCATAATGACATTTCATTTAAAAACCCATCCGAATGTTAATTTTACATAAATTATAAATTAAACAACTTCGAGAATAAATCAACTAAATTGCAATTGGAAATAGAAAATGAAAAACTAATGAATACCTACTCGTGATTTTAAAATTCCCAAGTACGTAGAAAGTCAACATGTGACTCAAGCTAATCACCTACTGGGTTAATTGAACCTTGTATTCATACTTGCAGAAAAGATGTATACTAGGTACACCTACTTATTCCGACGATTTGCTGTAAACATGTGTTTTACTGTATTAGTTTAGGTTTCATCGAGGGAATGAACACGTGGGACTTTACTTTCACATTGCTGTTAGATACTCTTACGTGCGATATATTGTCTGCTGCTTAACTGACGTGTTTACTTTGTATCTGGCAAATTTAGCGCAACAGGGTGGATTCCTTGAATTTGCAAGATAATCAACTATCTGGAAAATCACATCTAAATCTTGTCGCATTAACCGTGTTTTGAATACGATGGGAGGTTTTTTTTTCAAGTCTCTTGAAGAACTTGGCGTCAGTTAATTAGGGAAGATTTACGGCTCTTGTTAATTAATGAAGTTGGGAATATGATGCCTACGATGCCATGATGACATCTGCAGACAAAAGGTCTGTATGATAATATTGGGTGTTCTTTTAAGAGGTATAGAGCTTCCGATAGAGTCATACTAGCTGTCATATTAATGAAGTGTGTTTGAGTTTTTTTTTCAGTATACTTTGGCAAATTACTATGGAATCACCATAGCGCTTTGTTTGCCAAACTTATAGAGCACTTCGTCAAGCTTACGCATTATCATCCATCTGAGCAGCTAATACACATTACTATGGAACGCTTGTTGAATATATATTTACTCTTCTAGATAATATAATTCTAAAGGGAGCCCGTACCGTGCGTACAGAAGACGCCATCGCCGCTGTAGACGGGAGTGTGACGAAGGACCCGACTTTATCTATCCGACGCCGTTCTCAGCAAATCGGTCTCTGCCCGTCCATTACTTGCAAAATTTTGAGGAAAGATCTTTGCCTACATAACATGTAAGATCCAACTGGTGGAAGAACAAAACCCAACGCACCATCAACTGCGTCGTGTCGGAAGTTGAAATTTTGCGATGATGCTTATTTCTGGCTTGTCGGTTATGTTAACAAGAAGAATTGTCGTTTTTGGAGGGAGCACGATCCTCATGAGACTCTCGAGACTCCACTGCAACAATAAATTCACGTTTTTGTCGCAACAGGCTCGTTGGTACCCATGGCCTTGCTTTCTCACAACCATTCATGTGTGCGTGTGTATTTCTTGAAACATGGCGAGAGCTCCTGTTTTATGCCGACTCCGAACGGCGAAATTCAGATGTGCCATTGTTGATAGTTGATACTACCCGGATGATTTGTCAAATTATCACGAGAGGAGAGCCAGCAAAAAATCATTTTGGGTGTTGCTACAGCTTGGAATCGAACCCAGACCTTCTGCGCGGCAATTCATCGCATTAACTATCGCGCCACAGAGACCCCATTACATCCCGAAAAAAATCTCTGTTTTGTGCGGTTTAAATCGAACTTACTTACTTAAGTGGCGCTTCAGTCCGGAATGAACCTGGGCCTCAACCAACATGCTTCTGCAGTTATCCCGGTCCTTAGCTAACAGCCTCCTGTTGCGCACTCCAAGTTGGTTGAGGTCGGTTTCTACTTGTGTGCGCAACTTAAGGCGAGGTCTTCCTCTACCACATCCGACGTCTGGCTGGGAATCGAAGACTCTGCGAGCGGGAATATTGGTGTCCATTCGTTCTTCATGTCCTAGACATCTTAAACGTGCATTGCGGAATTTTTTGACCAGGGGCATGTTGCTGTACAGCTCGTATAGTTCTTGGTTGAATCTTCGGCACCATAGCCCGTCAACGCAAACGGGACGGAAGAATTTTTCTCTCGAAACGACCAAGGATTTCTTCATACGCTTTTGAGACGGTCCATGCTTCAGCGCCGTAGAGCAGTACTGAGGTGATCAGGGTCTTATATAAGATCTCCTTAGTAGTTCGAGTGAGGGCTTTACTACTGAATTGCCTTCTTAGCCCGAAGAAACAGCGGTTGGCCAGAGTAATTCTTCGTTTAATTTCTGACGAGATGTTGTTGTCAGAGTCAATAGCGGAGCCGAGATAGACAAAGTCCCGGACTATTTCAAAGTTATATCTGTCAATGGTGACGTTCTGTCCAATTCGTCGATGTTGTGTGTCCTTTCATGTTGACAGCATATACTTCGTCTTGCCCTCATTTATTGCAAAACCCATTTTGCCGCTTCCTTTTCTGTACTAGCAAACATGGCTATGATATCACGTTGGGTCCGACCAATGATGTTAATATCGTCGGCGTATGCTAGTAGTTGTACCGAATTTGGAAAAATTGTGCCCTGGTGTTGGCTCGTGAGTTTTGCACAACCCTCTCAAAAATCAAATTTCAGACGTCACATGATAGCGAAACGCCTTGCCTAAATCTTTTTTCGTTTCGAATGTGTCGGTGACGTCGTTTCCGACCCTGATGAAGCAGCGAGAATTCTCCACCGTCATCCTACACAAACGGACGAGTTTGGGCGGTATACCAAAACTAGACATGGCTCTGTATAGGTTGTCTCTATAAATGCTGTCGTATGCGGCTTTGAAATCTATGAATAGGTGGTGGGTATCGATTTGGACTTCTGAGTTTTTTTCAGGATCTGCCGAAGTGTTTCAGGCGTTCACATATTACGGCAGATAGGATCTTGAAGGCGATGTTGAGGAGACTTATGCCTCTGTAGTTGATGCAGTTTAGAGGGTCTCCTTTTTGTGGATCGGGCAAACGATGCTGAGGTTCCATTTTTCAGGCATACTTTCTTCCGACCAGATTTGGCTTTTGAGTTGGTGGATGTTTCTTAATAAGTCATATCCTCCGGCTTTATACAGCTCAGCGGGAAGGCCGTCATTTCCGGCAGCCTTATTAGGCTTAAGTTAAGATATGCTATCCTAACTTCACTCAGGTCGGGTGGTTGGCAGTGTTCGCTGTCGTTGCCAATATTGAACCGTTCGTTCTGCCTGACAGCTGTTGTTCGTCATCGCCGTTTAACAGTCTGCAGAAGTGGTTCTTCCATATCCTTAGCATCGACTGTGTCTCAACTACGATATTTCCTTGTTCATCTCGACAGGATTCTGTTCGAGGTTTGTATTCTTGGCTTTGACGTTTTACACTTTGGTAAAACTTGCGAATATTGTTCCTGAAGTGGCACCTCTCTATGTTCTCGATCGCGCGCTTTTCTTGCTCTTTTTTCTTCTTTCTGAAAATCCGGTGTTCTTCGGCAGCTCTCGTCTTCACCTGCAGCTTACCCTTGTAGGCCTCGTTCTTGGCTGCGGGCATCTGCCGGCATTCCTCATCAAACCTGGGGTTTCGTGCCAGAAACCTAGCACATCAGTAGCGGCTGATCTAATGGCATGTTGGCATCGTTGCCATTGTTCTTCTACATTTGATGCTGGTGGTATGGTGTTGATCGAGAGGTTAAGTGATACCCGTTGTGCGAAGGTCTTGGCGGTCTCGTGCGATTGCAGTCTTTTGACAGCAATTTTTTTTGCAGTATTTCTGGATTGCTGTGGCGGGTTGGATATCCGCATTCTAACCTTGGCTGCAACAAGTTAGTGGTCCGAGTCGATGTTAGCTCCTCGGAATATTCGGACATCCAAATGCGGTTTAAACGCCGATTTGTATATAAATCCGAAACCGTTGCCAACATTACCGTGAAGATCGTACACTACAAACAAATGATTCGTGATTTCTTATTCCTCATGTCACTGGAAATCATTTGGAGGAGGAATGGTTCCAATAAGACCGCGCAATATGCCATACAGCGCGTGCAAACATCACTTTGTTGAGTCAAACGTTTGGGGACCAAATTGCTTAAGAAATGTGAATTGGCAACCTAGTTTGTTTGATTTGACACATTTGGATTACTTTTTGTGGAGGTACGTCAGATCTCTGGTCTATATATCCGATCTATAAACGAAGAACGATTGATCACCTAGACTCCAACTTTCGCAATCCATGCTCTAAAAAGCGGTGCATAATAAAACTGAGAGGGTAGTGTTCATAAGGCTAAGCCGCGGAGTCTATATGCCAACAATTATTTTTCAACATTAAATGTCAAGAAACTTGTAAGCTAGAAAGCCAACATTTTGGTGCGCGACTTTAAATTATGATTGTAAGAACTCTTAGTACTCAATTCAAAGAAAATGCGTTCGGAAAATTGTGATTTATTGATATTGACCAAAACTGAAAATCCCGTCAAGAGACGTTTAGGCTTCAACTAATTATATGGGCATTATAACAAATGTCAATATTAAAAATAAAATGTATAGCTTACGAGAAATTAATAATTTTTCAAATTCGACTTCAATTCTTGATCATGAAGACAACGGAGACAACTATTCATCGAAAATCGTCCTCAGCGATTAGGCTTGTATCAATCTCTGCGTATATGTCAGTAAGCTAAATTATCGCTTCTGGGGCACCGCTTACGCTCTCCTGTACTCGAGCGATCCAGTGGAAAATTGTTTGTCAAAATGCATCTAGGACTTCTGGGGAACAGGTTTCATTCACGAAGAGCCATGATATCCATTTGACGGTGCACAATCCTATCCTATCCTAACACTTGATATGTTAAATCAGATAAACTAAACGGGTCAGCTAATGTTTCCTTAAGGTAATTGGCAAATGCTTCCCTGATTTGACCACTCAAAATGTGTTTCTTATGCTAGCTTTTTGTCAAATTCAGGGGTTTTCGACAACAAGCTACAGATTTTGGAAGCTCAAAAAATCCATCCACGGTGCGTGACTTATTGTCTACACTTCTCATCACAACGATTGCCAAGGCTGTAAAAATAGCCCAAATCGTCATCAAAAATGGGGGCGCTTTCTTGACCTAAAAGTCAAATTAATCATTAAAAAAAATTAGTTCTGTCTTTTAATTTAAAATCATAGCAATACAACATCAATTGAGTGCTTTTAAAACATCCTTGTATATTCGTGAATATCGAAATTCAATAGGTAAGCCAGCGGGAATTGGGTTTAATAGAGGCGACGACACTGATGCCAGCCACCTAAAAGAAGTCGACTGAGTAATCTCGACGCTAAACAAAGTGCAAAATTAAGTAGTTTTAATAGCCGATTTTGTTGTATGTATAGCGAATTAAAATTACGTCAAATAATAAAAAAAATTAACCATGAGTCAGTCGATTTGTTGGAGGAAACACAAAAATAAATTTTGTCAGATAAACATGGCGGTCAACGACCGCCATGAACCTTCAACCAACAAATACATTCTAGTAGTGAAATATACTTTTGTGAGAACTATATAAAATTTACTTTAATCAACCATTATCTTGCGCTACTTTCCAAGCAGAACGGAATGGGACAACAATAAACTCCAATAAAATATTTCACTGTCTTTCATTCTAAATGGACTGTTGAACCTAAGTTGGTATATTCTCTTAGGAAAATGTGATGGCGATCGCTGATGCTATTACCATATTTATTGACAACCAGGTGGTCATATAAAGGGTGATCCATTTCGAGGTTCCCTACTTTTTTAAAGAAAAAAACACAGAAAATTCAAATTTATTGGAGACTGTTTATTATCATTTGAAAGAACATTCTTTGGCATTTATTTTTTGAAGATTATGTCTATCAAATGTTGGCCGTTGCTACGTCGCAGATGGTCCATCCGTTGAGTCCAATTTTCGATCACTCGTTCGAGCATTTCGATTGATTGATGCGATGTGTGGGAAGTGGCGCCATGAACCATGAACCTTCAACCAACAAATACATTCTAGTAGTGAAATATACTTTTGTGAGAACTATATAAAATTTACTTTAATCAACCATTATCTTGCGCTACTTTCCAAGCAGAACGGAATGGGACAACAATAAACTCCAATAAAATATTTTACTGTCTTTCATTCTAAATGGACTGTTGAACCTAAGTTGGTATATTCTCTTAGGAAAATGTGATGGCGATCGCTGATGCTATTACCATATTTATTGACAACCAGGTGGTCATATAAAGGGTGATCCATTTCGAGGTTCCCTACTTTTTTAAAGAAAAAAACACAGAAAATTCAAATTTATTGGAGACTGTTTATTATCATTTGAAAGAACATTCTTTGGCATTTATTTTTTGAAGATTATGTCTATCAAATGTTGGCCGTTGCTACGTCGCAGATGGTCCATCCGTTGAGTCCAATTTTCGATCACTCGTTCGAGCATTTCGATTGATTGATGCGATGTGTGGGAAGTGGCGCGAAACACATTCCTCACAGAACGTGAATTTTCATAATAAAGTTGAACAATTTGTTAACGTTGTCCACGCGTAAGTCTTTCCATTATGAAATGCCAAACAATACTAAACAAAAATAACATGACAGCATGACACGACTCACACGTGATCTGTCAAAAAAGGCTATTGAAAAAAGTATCTCTACTTGGATCACCCGTTATGTAGTATCTGCTGGCGGAGAGCTGAAAGTCACAGTTTTTTTCGCAAATGATATCAATTATGATCAGGCACTGCAAACGACCATTAACTTTACTTATCCGTCTTACTTTAGAACATCCATACTAGCCCATGGGTAAGTTAAAGCCCATGTTCACCCCCTACGTATGGGGCTTTCAAGTTTCCTACTCGTATTGTATGCGAATCTAGTGTGTTACATCCAATCCATGACTGGAAACAGTACTTTCAATCCAATTTTATAAAATGTCACCAACCTTGACAATCCTGAAACACCCCCGACCTTAAGAATACCTCAAACCAATTGAACCAAAAGCCTCAAAATGAACAACGAAGCAACTCCGAAACGCACTCAAAGTACCTTTTACGATGCAAAATGCTGGCATGACTCCCCATGCACACCATCCCCCAACATCGGAATCAATAAAATGTCCCCAATTTCAATCATCCCTAAGAGCATTCCTTCGTGCCCATAAAAACGGCACAGCAATAAAATGAAATCCATCCAAAGTGAGAGTGAAAGAAAATTATAAATTGAAAATAGATCTACATTCCCTGTCGGTTACGGTACACCCTGAAGAATCCTTCTTCCTTAACTTTCAATTGTAAATTAACTTGTGACTACCACTCATTCTCCCAAAAAGTCCTCGGTGCCATCCCCGAGTGCAAAAGTCACTCTGCCCTTTTTACCCATGGCAAACTCACACCATTACCACCCTATAGCACTCAATACATACCTGTCACAACAGGTGCCACAAAATTTATAAATTCATTGCAATATTCTTTGATTTAACACCCATCTCCATTCATAGCTCAAACGTGATGGTAGCGGTCGTGGTGTGAGTGGGCATACTAATTCCGGCATCCACTAAAGGACCTCCCTGTAACGAAAGGGGCGCAAAAGTTTTTGGATTTAAAATTTCCACCGTCTGCGGCGCTTTGCTGATGAATCCGAGAACAAACTTTTCCACGTCGACATTTTTGATGAAAAGGTTTAAAGGATACGGGGGAGAGAAATTAACAAAAAAAAAAAAAAAAAAACTCCAAACACTAAAACTTTTTCCAGCTGCCAATTAAATTTCACCCTCAGCGCGCTCTGCACGGATGTCAGAGGAAGTTTTACGTAAAACGTTCGCTTTTAACCCGACCGCTACGGCACCTTGCACTTGGCGGAGCACAGTTCCGCCGACATCCTTACCAGCCTGTGTGTATGTGTTTGATTTCGTCATCAAAACTTTTGCGCGCGTTTAAAGTTAAATAATTCAAAAAATATTATTTATCCTTTAGGGGTGGTTGTGTGGGAGGCTTACAACATCCAGCCGCCACCGTTTGCATTTGTGCGAGAAACAAGGACGAAACAGGCGTGTTCCGTATTTACTTTATCTGTGGAAGCGGAATCGCGTGTGCCCGTACATGTACACGTGGGTATACACTTTGACTTAAGTTGTCGCTTATCACGGTCTTGTAGGCACACATAAGTACAGCGACTTTTACATCGTTACTCATCTTTGTGTATTGGTTTTTTTTTGCATCCTCTACACACACGTTTACTGCTTCTTCTTCTTCTTTTTAATTTAATTTTACCCCAGCGAACGACCCTTGTAATGGGCTATGAATAAGGAGAATTTAATTTTAAAGAAGGATGGAGTCGTGTAGTTGTATGAGGACATATATCTCCGCCTTGGCATGGGGGGACTTTTTGGCAAGGATAATCGATTTTGAGACGAATTTGGGATGTTTTCAAGTTTTCAAGCGATCCTGCTCAAGGGAGGCATATTCGATTATGTCCTGATTATGGGATTAACGCGTTTTTTTTTTTTTTGTTGGCAAGAAGTTGAAATCATTTCGTTAGAAGGACTATTGATGGGATATTTGGGAGGCACTTGAAGGAGTGGAGGTACTTGATGATGATTTTTTAAATGTTCACATTGATTTCTAAGAAGAACCCTTATGACTGCAAAGAAACCTTATGACTTCTAAGAACTCCTAGAAATCAAATTAAACGTGCGCTGACATTTTGTAATAAAATTTTAAATCTGTGGAAATGATTGTTCCCACTAGATATTGCTTTGGAAACAACTGACAACTTCGCCTAAAATCTTTCTTACAGTGACTAGTGAATTTATAATCAATACAAGGCCTCAAACAAAGCTTCTCCATTCCTTTCCGAGTGCGAAGATAAATTTTTCAATCACTTTGCTTCGCTTGGACATTGGTTAGCAAATTTGAGAAGCTTCACATGACAACTTTATGCTTTTATATGTCTGACAGTCTTTCGCAGAAGATGGGGTAATGGACAAAAACTTAGGTCTTAGTACTTTCGGGATTTTAACCAGAGTCCTCGTGCTTAGTAGTACTAGACACTGTTCCCAACGTGTTTCGAAGTTCAACCAGCATTCTCTAGAAGCACACATCGATTCCTGAAATCTTTCTACACCCCACATAGGTTTAGTTTAGGCATAGATTATAGAGCTATACAGATGACGCATTAAGAACAAAAACCAGAAACTTTTGCTCACAAGCTTCTTGGTACGGGCGGGCGGTGTGCACGTGAGAAACGACGGTCGTACTGATATGGCGGTCTGTGCCAGTACGACCCGCAATTTATGGCTTTATAATCTATGGTTTAGGTAAGGTGCTTGGTATTATTTTCGACTTGACTGGATAAGACTGATGCTGTAGAGAGAGACAGAGAGAGAGAGAGAGAGAGTGAGAGAGAGAGAGAGAGAGTGAGAGAGAGAGAGAGAGAAATGAAATGAATCCCAACTGCAGGAGCATGTATATGGTTTTTAGAGGTATAGAACTTCGAATTGAAACAAAACACAAGAAAATAGTTTTAATGTCCATCAACTTGGCCTTATTGCAAGGATAATTTTTTTGCCATTAATTTTTAAATATGATTTCGGGCATGTGGCCACCGCGGCTGGTTCGAATAAAGCCAAGTCTTGAGGCTTAATTTTCAACTACTTTTTCGAGCTCACGGGGCCGTATGTTGGCAATTACACCACCAACGTTGGCTTCCAAGTCCCCTAACGTTTCTGGTTTGTTGGCGTAGACGAGCGACTTCACATGTCCCCAAAGAAAATAATCGAATGCTGTCAAAACAGACGATTTTGGTGGCCAATTGACAAGTCCATTCCACGAAATTATGCGCTCATCGAATATTTCCTTCAATAAATCAATTGTGACGTGCGCTGTGTGGCATGTAGCGCCGTCTTGTTAAAACCACATCTAATCCACATTCATGCCATCAAATTCGGGAACAAAAAAGTCGGTTATCATGGCTCTATACCGGCGTCCATTAACAGTAACTGACTCTCCAGCATCATTTCGGAAGAAGTGTGGCCCAATGACTCCACCATCCAATAGAGCACACCAAACAGTCAGTTTTTGTGGATGCAATGGATCTCTTGTGGATTCTCTTCACTCCAAATTCGGCAATTTTGCTTGTTGACTTAGCCATCCAACCAAAAATCAGCCTCATCACTGAATAAAATTTTGCGATGAAAATCACTATCTAGATCTCATCTAAATTTCGGCCCATACACCAAAATCACGACGCATTGCATGGTCTCGCGGCTTTAATGCTAAGTTGGATCTTGTAAGGTCGTAAGCCAAGATTTTTGTGCAAAATCTTTCATAAAGTTGATGGAAAAAGCTCCAATTGCTGTACACGGTGGCGAACCGATTCATTCGGCTCCTCTTCAACACTTTGCTCTACAGCGGCAATTGTTTCTTCGGTGCTCACTGTTCGACGTCTCTGCGGATGCGTATTCTCACATAGAGTTAACGTAGTGCGAAAACGATCCATGGTTAACCGTTAAGTAAAGATGAAGAAATCGATTCCTCTTTTTCTGAAAGGACATCATAGGAAAACTGCGACTTCAGTAAAATTAAATAAATAATCCAGCAAAAGCATTGAATAATTTTTAGCCACTACTAGGGATAGCTGGTCACTTTTCACTTTTCTATCCCTCATAATGCCACTTTAATTCGTCCTTATCCAAATGCTTGATTTAGTGTACACAAATTTAAAGTGTGCATGCAGCCCTGCTACTTTAGTGCATCTGTTAACTTGGTGCATTGTATTTGAGGGAACAGATGTTTGTGTCAGTACATCATACAAATTTCCTCAATGTTTCAGCAATACTTTCGTGTAGAATCGCGCACATTTATCTGGACATCAATTTCCAAAAAAAAAGAAGAAAAACTAAACCTCCGAATCTTGCAGCCAACCATCTCCGAAGACAACTCAAAACAGTCTCAACCATATGTGGTCGTCCCTTGTGTAATCTCTAGAGCAACGAATGCAATCCTTTTTCTGGCTTCGAAATATCACGTACTTTTTAGTTTGTCCTGAACCATCACGATTAATAAACTTTCACCCTATGTAGACAGACTTCATAAGTAAGTTTCAATCTCAACTTTCCCATATGATTGGAGGGAAAATTCATGGGCGTTATTCATTCTTCACCATGTTCGAACTGAATTAAGGTCTTCAAAAGTAAACTTCTTTAGCCATTATATACCAATTTACTTGCGCTCCATTTGGACACGTTATCATAGACCTATACGTCTTTTGAGTTTTCCCTCAGGGATGCACACTATTGGCTTCTTTCACTGGCCCTGGTCTCCAGATGATCTGACAAATCATCCGATAAGTGTCACCTGTCAAGAAAATCATATCTCAACTCATACATATGGATTCGGAATAAAACTGGAGTTTCCTCCATAGTGTAAAAGGTAAAGACGCAGACATAAAAGCTAGGAACTTGGACCTAACGATTATGTTATACCAGGCGTCGAACTGAACTAAGCCTTGAATTTACGAGCTTTCTATGTGCACGGATTTGGTTAAAGTCACTTACACGCGCAATAAGAGATGTAGACATCCTTATCAAGCCCTATCATTGGTGGATACAAGCAGTTATACCGGTTTTTATTTGTTCGTACTGCAGTTCGGTCCTAACCAAGCTCGATTTAAAGTTTCCCCACAGCCGATGGCCCCAGTCGCCAGTGCTATTATGTGTCTGTATTTCGTTACATTCATATGCGAAATACTGTGATGTCAATTTCAATGTCAAGTTTCCCCAACGATTGTGAACAATTTGACTGAACTCCTCTCTACTTGCACACGTGATGAGAGTTGTGGTTATCTCTTGGTGTACCTACGAATAATTGCTGGTCCTTCGTTGATTATCCGCTTTATTTGACCTATCCCCCCAATGGCATTGCAGTTCCAACTGAACCAGAGACTCGATTGACAATCTTCTCCAGGCAGTGTCGATGGAAATTCAGCAAGCCTTTAGCTACGGTATGAGAAAGTCGCATATATATGCGAGTCTGACGCAATTTTTGCGTCATAATATGCGATTCATAATATGCGATATGCGATATGCTCGCATATCGTCTAAACGCCTTTTTGGGACAGCCCGCATATGCCTCGCAAACCATATGCGGACAATATGCGATACCCAGTTCGCAAATTGTTTCATAGCAGTCAACTTAATTCAAGGGTGAAAGTCATTTGCTACATGGCCCTCATAAGGCCGATCATCGCTTACGGTGGTTCAATGTATCACCATCCTACATGGAAAGGATACGGCTATTCGAGAGGCGTTGTCTCCGATCCTGCTTAGGGTTGTACCGAACACCAGACTCCGAGTACATAAAATACTATCGGAACGAGGTTCTATACAATGGGGCCCAGTTGAACAGAATTGACAATTTCCTAATTAAGGTGAATCGAAGGCACGCTGCAAGGGCGATGGCTAGCGACAACAGCCTGATCTTCGGGGCTTATTACCCCAATGAAACATATATAGAGAGTGCGCTCATGTCTGGCTTTATTCCACCAGAGGCATTTGTTTATATCGATTCGTTAGGGTTGGTACAAGACAGGAACGGTATCCCGGTTTTATACCACCGCTACCGTGACGCGCGTGACAAACGGCTAATCCGCGACGGGTACGTTGACAATGCTCCGGAGCTCCTCCGCTTTAGCACGGCGGTATCGGATCGCGATAGGACCGAGGCCCAAAGGCAGCGCACCGAATTCTGGTGGCTACACGAGGGAAGTGATTCAGCACTTCCTCTAGACTTTGCGGACTTTTAGTCCAATAAATAGTTCAAAAAATTATTCTAGTACTAGGTCTGTGGCGGGGATTGTGCTCCATATTGGCGTACAATATGGGTGGTTGCATGCTGCCTGTGGACCAAAAGACTCGATCAGGATGGCGACCCCTCGGGGCATATGCAGCGAGGGCTCGCCACCCAGATTATAATTAAGTTTAAGTAGTTAAGTAATCTTAAGTAGTTAAGTAGTCTTAAGTAGTTAAGTAGTATTAAGTATTTAAGTAGTATTAAGTAGTCTTAAGTAGATTCAGTTTTTTTTATATAAAATTGTCGGTAATCAAAGTTTTTTCAATTTTTCTTTGAAATATAAATTTATTTTAAAATAAAAAAAAAAAGAAACTTGAAGCCGAAAGGCAAAATAAAAACTGTTAGATGTAAGCTTACAGCGCCCGCTAAGGGCCATAATTTAGTTTAAGTAAATATGTTATTGATAAGTTAGATTTAAGCATTTTTGTCTAGTATTAATTTAATATTTTAAGGAAATAAAAAATGAATTTAAAAGTAAAAAAAAAACAAAAAAACCCAGTTCGCAAATCGATTTGCTACTTTTCCGCATATCGTGTGAACACGCTCGCATATAATTTGTGACAATTTGCGAACAAATGCGAACATTTGCGAGCATCCCAACCATATGCGACCGCACGAAAACAGAACTTTGCATATTCTGTCAATTGCGCGCAAACAGTTGTAGAGTTCAAATCACGGCTTATTGTTTCTTTTTCACGTGAATAGAGTGTTTAAAATTATGAGTGAACTTAATGAGCTTGAGATGATGGATTCACCATCACAAGATGTTAATTTTTTGCCGCCCTCGCAATCAAAACTGCGCCGTTCAATAAAATAGTAAGCAGGAAGCAGAAAAGTGCCGCACAACTGTCAGGATGAAGAAATCCAGCGTTTAATTGCTGTGGTGAAGAAGCGTTCCGGGCTTTGTGATGCCCGTTCGTCCAATTATAAATTATCGAAACTTAGCACCTGGGGCGAGGTCATCGATGGTCTTGGCGTGAATATCAACGTGAATGAAGCCAAAACAAAGTAGGGCTCTCTCCGCGTGACATTCAAGACCTTCTACAAATTGGTCGAAGCAATATTTATGGAATGGAAATATTTAAAAAAAAAGATGTTCTTGAAAGCTAACGATGTCAAAATATCCACACCGGCAATACCAACAATGGATCTGGTAATTTTGTGACAATTCGCATTGCTTGTGATTTTTGTCTGCTTTTTCGATCAAAGACTTTACCAAACCAAGTAAATGGTCAAATTGATAGTCCGACATGCGAACGAAACCGCGCGATATAAATCTGGTTCATTGTCACGTAATTCCAGCAACAATTTTCGCGAAGTCGCTGCCAATCCTTTGTCCACACACGACGCACTCGTTTCAAATTTTTCGACCTAGCTTCTTCGTCGTCATTTTCCAGCATATCTAAAGCCAAAACAGCAATAGCAGCCCACTTTCTTTTCGACATTTTTAATTCAATTTAGCACTTTTAAATGACGAGGTACGCAAAAATCACCAACACAATACACAAAGTGACAGATCGATGCTATGTTCGCAAGGCACATTAATCGATCAAAGAAATTTTTTCTTGAAAACTTCAAGGATACGTTATTCAGATTTAAAATCTATGGTTCTAGGAAACGCATTAAGGATTTGGGTGTTACATAGCATCATCTCCAAAGTAAAAGCGATTTAATAATCGGCTCATCGGGATATTCATTTTGACACTTTTTTCTAACACAATTGTCATTGTGGCAAAAAAAAAAAAAACATATTTATGGGACACCATCGATCATAAGGCCTTTTCTTGGCATGCGCTTGAATAGTCAAAAATAAACATATGGGATTGACAGCCTGTGCAGGGCCTCAAACCTAACATCTCCATTAATTTGTATGTGCACAGTTGAATTTTTTGCACAAACAGTGGCACCTCATGTTTAAAACTGACCTAAAATTTGAGAAACTTCTTATGACACCTTCATACTGTTGGATATCTGTCCAACTTTCGCAAAAATTGAAACATTAATCAAAATTAGATGTAGTTACGTCCAGAATTCGAACCAGAAACCAGCGCTTACACTAGTTCAACGCACTAACCACTAGGACACTGCACCCACAAAGCAAATCCGACATTCCCTTAGCAATAAATTGACTTGATCCGGTCGGTAATCTGAAACACTCTTGAAATACATCAATCAACATGATTCGTCTAATATATTCGCCAGACAGTTCCCTGAATATCACTTTGTACTTACAAAAGCGCCAATATTGACCAAACCAAACAAAGTGGCATCAATCTGACAGTCTAACCGTAACTGCACTCGTGGGCAAAACGGTTTTGACAGCATTGTACGTACGCATGGTTTAACAAGTTTCGACAATTTGCCACTTTTAATGCGTAATTGTGCCATACCCATCTTTAGCTATTTGCATGTAACGCAAATATCGCCCCAACCTCTAACGGTATCATAGCAAAGCCATCCAATTTGTGGTCATGTTGCCGCATAACATGTTTTCGAAACGAGAGCTCATTTCGTGAATATCATAAAATTAATTAAAACTATAGCCGTCTGTCATTTAACCAGCCGACCGTTATAATAGGTCCGTGGGAGTTTTTTTTTCTCGTTTTGTTTTTGTGTGGCTCTCCTCCCCTTAATTTTCCACTACAGTGCGTCATTGGAGTTTTGCAAACAATCGCATGGGTAGTCGTGCCAGCTGGTGGACGTGTGACACGACAACCAAACAAATCTCATCATGTGACGCAAACGGGCCGGGATGCAGGGTTACCTTTGGTCAGGTGGGTTTTCAGCACCTATGATTTGGCGGTTTTTAGAAAATTTCCTATATTTGGCACTTTTTTTTTTTCGTTTTATAAGCGGGTTTTTAGAATTTTTAGGAACATTTTATTTTGAAAAAGGATTTTGTCCTCTGTGCTGTCAAGCTTTATCATTACCGATGACTTTTTACAAATTGTCTAAAAATTACTTATTTACCTAAGTAACGCTACAGTCCGGAATGAACCTGGGCCTCAACCAAAATGCCTCTCCAATTAGCCCGGTCCTAAGCTAACTGCCTCCAGTTGCGCACTCCAAGTTGGTTGAGGTTGGTTTCTACTTCTGCTCGCCACTTAAGGCGAGGTATTCCTCTACTGCGTCCGACGTCTGGCTGGAAATCGAAGACTCTGCGAGCCGGAGTATTGGTGTCCATTCCTTCTACAAGTCGTAGCCATCTTAAACGTCCAATGCGGAGTTTTTTTGGCCAGGGGCATGTCGCTGTACAGCTCGTATAATTCTTGCGTTGAATCTTCGTCTCCATAGCCGGTCAACGCAAACGGTACCAAAGATTTTTCGAAGAATTTTCCTTGAAATTTTCGAAGATCTCGGCCATTTTTTTTCCATAACCCCATAACCATACAGCAAACCTTCTAATCCACTTGAATGGGTGGGTCAGAACTAAAAAAACACGTTTGTGCCGCCAGATGCTATGCCCACTGCAGAAATTTGTAGATAAGCTTTATAACTCATAATCATGCATCCTAACCTGATCATAGAGTCTCTTCGTGATGATAGGATTCAGTTGAAGCTCCCTATAAGAGCGCAATATCTCTCGAATAGTTAATTCCAAAATAAAGGAATATAGGCGTGAGTGGTGTTACTTTTGAGTGGTCTCCAGCCTCTCATCGTTTTTTAACCTGAGCTTCATACTTGCAGTGGTTTAGCGCCCTCATATACGAGAATGCTTGATTCTTAAACGGGAGGTTCTGTCCTCGTTCTCGTCTGGATCCTGAAGGCGAATCTTCTGGCTGGAAAAAATAATATTTATTGTCTCGATGTGGCCGAGCAAATTGGCACAGTTCATGAAGTTCAAGATGTGTCTCCTTCGTCATTCACCTTCATAGCATACCGAATCGAAATATTCGAATGCTCTCCTGCTTTTTGTCCATGTAAAGTTGGACTGCTATGACTAGGGTAGGTAGAGCATGCATTTGCACTTTTGTGTTATGAGTTTTGTAACCTTCGCAGACCGCTTCTCATCGGATCTTGTGAAATCTATTTGACTAGACTCCACCCTTGTTCACTTGTTTCAAAGAAGACGTGAGGTATAAATGTGGGCTTCAGGGTAACTTGTCATTTTTGGCGCAACAGGCTCATAAGAACCCAAAGCCTAGGATTTTGCACAACAATACATTGAAAGATGGCAGCTTCTTGAACGATGGCTGTCGTCTGCCGAATTGGAAAGTCTTAGCTGAGATATACCTTTTATGAAAAATTATTACCACTCGTATGATTTGTTAGAAAATTCCTTGATGCGAGCCCGCGAGAAAGACTTCGGTTTCGCTGGAAATCGAACCGCCCTTATAACTAATTTTACAGTTTGGTTCCGCGAGGGACCACCGTATTTTTTTGAACTAACCAGTGGCTGATGTTTACAAGGAAGTGGCAAGATAGTTAAACCTACCACGTTTCGGCGACCTTATCGGCATATAGGGTAAAAGGATACAAGATCTTATCCGTTTTCTAATCTCCACAGGCTGGATCTAGATGCGCTTTATATCACACTCTTAACAATAATCATAAAAAAGGTCACGCAAGTCCTGGTAACAAAAAGGCACATCAGTGCTACTTCTATTCATGCTGAGCCGCCAACTCCAACAACTCCACCAACCTAACTGTCTGAACTAACCGCCGGTTTCCAAAATAGATGCTTTCCTGAAAGTGGTGTACTACGATATCGCACCAATCCCAGCTCATTGGTGAAAGTATGACTTGAAATTGCAGTCTTAACATCTAGGTGGCCCGACGCATTACTTACTTAGTTAAATGGTGCTCGGTCCGGAATGAACCTGGGCCTCGACCAAAATGCCTCTACAATTAGCCCGGTCCTTAGCTAACTGCCTGCAGTTGCGCACTCCAAGTTGTTTGGATTGGTTTCTACTTATGCTAGCCACTTCAGGCGAGGTCTTCCTATTTTGCGTCCGACGTATGCCTGGGAATGGAAGACTCTGCGAGCTGGAGCTGGAGTGTCCATTTGTTCTACATGTCCTAACAATTTTAAACGTCCAATGCGGAGTTTTTTGACCAGGGGCATGTCGGTGTACAGCTCGTATAGTTCTTGGTTGAATCTTCGCCTCCATTTGAGTTAGTCCTACAGGTTGTGACTTGTACATTGGGTTAACTATTCGTGGAAATCATCTATTGTTACAAAGCAACCAAAAGCTTTGGAAAGGACTGATAAGCGGCCATGCTAAATGTTTAAAGGATAAAGACATTCGTATCTTCACCTTAATTGTGTTAACATTAAAGGGAAGATGTCAAGCTGAACAACTAATGAAAGCCTTAGGCAGGTAAGCAGACATTTCTGCAAAAAGAGCAAGAAAACTGTTACATTTACTAGGTCCATGTTATACTGAGCGTTAATAAGGACTTTCCGGATGTGAATTTATTAAAAGGAAAGCAAGAAATCGTATGGCTTTATGACATTAACAAACGTTTTGTAGCAATGCGTACAAAGGCCACATTTTCCAATATAAACCTTATTTGCACTCACGACAAAGAAATGAGATGACATTGCTTAAGACTGTTTCCACCAGCTCCTGGACAAACTTATGAGCAACTACCAAAGTACGATTTCAAAATTGTGCTGGAAAATGTTCAGTGAATGTAGGAAGATACAACATTTTACCAGTATTGTCGGAAAACACAGCCTAGCATGACACCACTGCGGTCTCCAGATTAACAAACGGTGAACCAAATGAATCACCTTGCAATAGAGAAGAAGCACGCATCCGGATTTTGGATATGCTGAAATGTGCGGGGCTAACTGAGGCTAAGGTCATGCACTGAGCGGCAGAGGTAAAAAGCTAAGCGGCAAAAAAAAATTCCTGGTTGCAATGTAAGAAAGCGGATATCCACCAAGCCACAACGAATGCGAAGTAGTACTGTAATAAAATTTATTGTTTAACAATTGGAATCGCATTAAACCGACCACACCTTACTCCTCAATCTTTCGATTAATACCATTACACCGTAATGTCGAAGAACAATGCCGACGATGTTAACTTGCCATCAGATCCGCTTTACATATTGACCGATCCTCCTTTCATCCTCCTTTTTGGCAAAATTGGAACGGAAACCCCTCCTTTTTGACAAATTTGAGATGCGATGGTTACTCATCATTGAAGCTCACAAAATTCGATAATGTGTCCTTAGACAATGTTGTCCTGTCTAAATGGACATGGCTTACCAATCATTGCGATCAGATCAGGGATGGGATGAGATAGGTAAAGGCCAATACATGTCCTTAAATCTAGACTCTGTAGTCAGCTCTAGTCATATATTTGAATATTTGAAACTTAAAGTTTATTCCGATTGGCAGCTTTGAGAAGCTTCTGATGAGAGTTTTATGCTATTGCATGCTTGTCAGACTTCCACACGTGGTTGGACAGTAAAAAGTGTCATTAAGAAGGTCTCCACAATTAGTTATTCTGGGTCGACAAAGAATGTTACATTAAATTTAAGGCCGATTCTAAACGGTAAATTGGAAAAGCTTCTCATAAAAGTCTTGGTACTGTTGAAAAAGTTAAAATTGTTTCTAACAGGGGTTCCTTACTTAGTAGTCCAATTTACTTACCACTGCACCCAAATACTAAGACCAGTGCACCTACTTTTGACACATTTTTAACCCCCTGGCTACGGCTACTTTTTATCCGCCCCTTTTTTGACTGCATCAACGGCAACACTGTTGAGTTGAAATAAATTGGATTTTCAGAAGGTAATGTATATGATGCAGCTTAACTGCACTTAGTCGCGCAAAAGCGTTCTCTTCTCTGAGTCAACACAATTTAATTCAAAGTGTTGTCCAAATACTAACGCAGACGTAAATATAAACCCAACCAACTAGGAACTAGTACTTGTGTTCTATGAGAACCGGAAGTAAAAGCAAACACTCGAGGATATCCTACTACTCCAACATCCAAGCTGTTATCCTTAATGGTAAAAAAATGAAATTAAACTCAAACTCAAATGAAACAACATTTCGCTTTGTTGGCGTCCTTGGATATACGTGTGTTACCCAACCACCACCCGCCTCTCTGATAGATGACCCTTCATGCAGTTTTGTCTTCAATTTTTATTATGTACCCTTCCAGGATATACACACCATGGAAATTAACAAAAGTAAAGTCCTGGCTGCCGGTTGCACGTTGACTCTGCCTCCATGTAGCTTTACCCTGAGCGTCGCTCATTAAATCATTATTTTGCCCTGACGTTTAGGGTGGGGACGGGAGGGCGCCACCAAAAAGGACAACGTCTCATAACTCTCTGGGTGGATAGAAGGGAAGATTTAACTGCAGGTATTATAAGGAATTCAGCTGAACTCATAAATCCTAATTCATTCACATTCTTCTTGGGTTTGTTTTTTTGTTTGTTTGTGTGTGTTTGTGAATGAAAAAGGTTGGCGTTCAGGGATAACAACGTATAAAACGATCCGGTTAAGTGTTTCTTTAATCCGTTAAGTGGCCTGGGGTGAAGCGTGTTGGAAGCGGTCCTGGGTGATTTTACCTGTATTTGCTAACGTTGCGTTTGCAGTGGTCATAAATTTGTGCACATGTCCAGCGGTAATGCGTTGGAATGCGGCGCACAGCACCCTGCAAACTATCGGAAATAACCTCACGAGGGTGAAGACAGCCTTAATGCCTTTCTTTTTATGATTTATTTATATTCCCAGCCTGGTATGGCTTGGGGTGGTCTACCTAGGTGAGAAGAACAAATTTAAGTTTTGTTTATCCGGAGGGTTTGTAGACGTGCCAAGTCGTGTAAAAAAGAAACGGGACAGGGAAATATGGTGTGCATGTGGGCTGGTATTTAACCAGCGGTTACGAGTTAATGTGGGCTGTTAAGTTGTTAACATCAAGCTTCTGTCAAAAAGTGAAGTCATTAGGCGGTATGACATTTATTACTTGCTTGTGAGTTTGTGAAGGATGAAGACTGGCCATTTGACAAGTTCACTTAAGTTCTTAAGTTGACATTAAATGTTTCAGCTTTTGAGATCAGCGGGTACTCTTTGTGGGTATTATTAAATCTTCTGATTGTCTTGATGATTTCAGAGAGGGGCAGCACTGAAAGGTATGCTGCCCCTCTCTGAAATCATCTGTTCAGTAGATTTTCCCGGTCCGTCTTCTTAGCTCTTCAGTCGAATTGGTTTTTGTCAAACACGTCAAAGTCAGCTCCATTTGATATACTTACTGCTATCCTGTCTATGGCACCACCTGTTTCGTGATTCCCCGACGGCCATCTAGCTGTTTTAATTTAATTCCTTTAGGGGCTTGTACCACTAAGCGTAGTTACCCTGGTTCTCGTCCCGAATTCAAATCACTGGCATACTTTTTGTTAAAGTGTAATAAACATCCACGAGCGTACAATTTCTCAAATTTGACGTTTGGAATGGACGTTACCCTGTAGGTCTCATTCCTTGTTGCGAAAATACAACTGAAGAAGACATCTTTAGCAGTATTGTCGGAACAAAATCGATCATTCTGAGGAGCTAACATCGACTCGGACCACAACCATGTTACAGCCAAGGTAAGAATGCGGATATCCACCACAAAAATACAGAAATATTATGAAAAAATTTAATATCCAAAGACTGCAATCGCAAGAGACCGCCAAGACCTTCGAGCAACGCGTATCCCTTAACCTCTCAATTAAAACCATATCACCAGCATCGAATGTCGAAGAACAATGGCAACGATGCCAACAGGCCACTAGATCAGCCGCAACTGATGCGCTAGGTTTCTCGCGTCCACCAGCAAGAAACCCCTGGTTTGATAAGGACTACCGGCAGATGTTTGCAGCCAAGAACGAGGACTACAAGGCTAAGCTGCAGGTGAAGACGAGAGCTACCGTTCTATAAGCAGCGAAGAAAGGAAGAACACTGGCTTTTCAGAAACAAGAAAAAAGAGCAAGAAAAGCGCGCAATCGAGGATATAGAGATGTGCCACTCCAGGAACGATGTTCGCAAGTTTTAGCAAAGTGTAAAACGTCAAAGCCAAGGATACAAGGCTCGAACAAAATCCTGTCGAGATAAACAAGGAAATATCGTAGTTGAGACACAGTCGAAGCTGACGATATGGAAGAACCACTTCTGCAGACTGTTAAAAGGCGATGACGAACAACATTCCGCTGTCAGGCGGAACGAACGATTCAATATTGGCAACGACAGCGAAAACTGCCAACCACCCGACCTGAGTGAAGTGAGGATAGCAATATCTAAACTCAAGCTTAATAAGGCTGCCGGAAATGACGGCCTTCCCGCCGAGCTTTATAAAGCCATCGGAGATGACTTGGTAAGTTACATCCACCAACTCATAAGCTAAATCTGGTCGGCAGAAAGTATGCCTGAAGAATGGAACCTCAGCATCGTTTGCCCGATCGTTTGCCAACTACAGAGGCACAGGTCTCCCCCACATCGCCTACAAGATCCTATCTGCCGTAATATGTGAACCCCTGAAACCGTTTACCAACAACCTGATCGCCCCTTATCAGTTTGGTTTTAGGCCAGGAAAGTCCATAATCGATCAAATTTGCAGGATCTACCGGAATCTTGGATAAAAAACCCAAGCAGTCCAAATCGATACCAACTACCTATTCATCGACTTCAAAGCCGCATATGACAGCATTTATAGAGACGAACTTTACAGAACCATGTCTAGTGTTGGTATACCGCCCAAACTCGTCCGTTTGTGACGAATAACGATGGAGAATTCTGGCTGCTCCATCAGGGTCGAAAACGACCTCACCGACACATTCGATACCAAAAAAGGATTAGGGCAAGGCGATGCGCTGTCATGTGACTTCTTCAATTTGATTCTTGAGAGGATTGTGCAAAACTCCTGAGCCAACACCAGAGGCACAATTTTCTAAAAAGCGGTGCTACTACAAGCATACGCCGACGACCACGTTTGCAAGTATAGAGAAGGTAGTGGAGACGAAGATTCAACTAAGAACCATACGAGCTGTACAGCGACATGCTCCTCAAAAGAAAAACTCCGCATTGAACTTTTAGGATTTCTAGGACATGTAGAATGAATGTACACCAATAATCCGTGTCGCAGAGTGTTCGATTCCCAGCCAGGCGTCGGACGCAATAGAGGAATACCTCGCCTTAAGTGGCGCGCACAAGTAGAAATCCACCTCAACCAACTTTGAGTGTGCAACTGGAGTCAGTTAGCTAAGGACCGGGCTAATTGGAGAGGCATGTTGGTTGAGGCCCAGGTTCATTCCGGACTGTAGCCCCACTTAAGTAAGTAAGTAAGGATAAGCATTTCGGCTCACACAGATATATAATTTAAAAAAAAATATTTTCTACAGAAGCCGTCAAAGATCGTTGCCTTGTAGAACGCCAGGAATGATCGAGTAGTCCTGTTTATATGTACTTCTGTTTTTTTCCTTGAATGGTTATTCTAAAGCTCAAGGAATTTTACTTGCAAAAGACTTTTTCCACTACCACCGCTTTGGAACTTAACATCTTTTGTAAGGGAAATTTTGTGAGGGTATTCGCTTCTCCCCAACGCAAGGATGCCTACTAGATATAAAAAGTAACGAGTTATATCAGTCCAAATTTCATGGAATACTAGCAAGATGTCAAGTTAATTCCCGTCCGTTTATTCCCCCCTAAACTAATTCCAAATTAGTTCCCATTACACCCACCTTAACCTCGATTGTTATTTCTCCATCAAGATCACCACAAGCCCACCCAGTGAGATTGTTCCACAACAACAAAAAACCAATCAACAAAGACACCACGAAATTGGACGGACCATCAAAATACTGTTCGACAAATCCTCCGGCCATTATCATTAGCATCAATATCCATTCAATGGGATAGTGGGATATCCCATAAATTAACATGTTTTTCAACACTGAAAAAAAAAGTCATCACCCATTGTCACCAAGGACCTGCACGTATCCACGTAGCACAAAAGAAGAACCATACCAACACCTCAACTCGCAACTTGGCCAGATCCAGAAATGATTTAAAAAAATTAGATACACATCATCCGCATCTTCACCATCGTCGTCCTTTTTGTTTTTCTTTTCATTGATTCAATTTAATGATGAAGGTTATCATAGCTGAACCGAAGGTCCTTCCCCGCTACCACCGCCATCATCGTATCATATTTCATGTTTTGTTTGGTTCCATTCTTCTGGACACTTTCACTCTCGTTTCCAGGAGCACCAGGCAGCCATTCCTTTTCAAACATACACCCCAACCCACAATCGTCCTTTTTATGAGTTCTTCTGCTTTTCTATTTGAATTTATAAGGATGAGCTGAAAAAATACATTTGATTATGCCATTCGAGGTCCTTGTTTACTTTTCCCATCGGATGTGCTTGGGTTCAGTTTTTTTTTATTTTTTTTTTGTTTTCGTTCGTCCAATCTTCCGAATTGTATCTGGGGTCGGGTAAATGTGTATTCCGCTTGATGGGAGAGCAACAATGCGGCACTGATGAAGCCACCGATGGCATTGCGATGAAAATGAAATGTCGCATCATTAAATGAGAAGCGAACCCCATAACAAGGATAACTTTGAGCTTCTCCAATGCGAACACCTGAGAAAGATGTAATTACATCCAACGATTTAATGTTCTTTAGGGTTTTGCTCTGATCCTGGGTTTTTATGTGTGTGTGTGTGTGTGGAGATGGTCTAGTTTTTTGTTTTCCTGAATGAAACGTGCTGCAGGAATGCCCTCTCGAAAATGAATTTCAACTTCACCTTCATTCCAATTATAGGCTGGAGGAGATAAGAGCGCTGGGAATTTACGACCGGAGTTAGAAAAAGGAAACACCAACAAACAATAAGATGATCAGATAACACATGATACATCTATACGCGTGTATGTGTTTGAGCTGAGAAAATTCATTAGAACAGTAGTTTCCTTTTTGTTTGTTGTTGGGCCGTTTTTTATTTTTTCTTTTTGGCTTTTTCACAGGTTGTTGGTCATTGTTTTGCCCCATTGCCGCGTCTATCGTTGTTCGGATGAGTGATTTGAGAAATACGTGGGCCAACGAAGTGTGTGTGGTTTCAGATAAATAGATAAGTAGATACACCGACTTGGTCTAGGGTTGATTTGTAACCGAAACGTTGTTTTTAAATTTTGTTTGCAAAGTTTTTAGTGCTCACCTGAGTGACTGCCACAGGGGAGACATTAAAGGCCGCGTTTATTTAGTGTTTCGGTAGTTAACTTTGATGTTCACGGTTTGCCGATGTAGGTTTGTGGTTTTTCATGAAAAAAATTTTATGTAACGTTGATAAGCATCATAATTGGGTTTCGCATCAGGAAAACAAATGTCTGTGGTCGTTAGAATTTAGCGGATGTCACAAGATTCATATACCGTTAAGGTTTTTATGTTCACACACATATTGAGATTAGCAATAATTCACGACGGTGTTGTGTGTTGGAAGTGAAAGGGCTTAGGAACTTAATTCTGTTTTTAAATCGTGAGAGCTGTATCTCTTTGTGAGGAAGTCTGCTAACTCCTGCATGAGAGGTGGAGTTGTAATGAAATTTTGCATTATGAATTCTGGGCATCAACTTTAATGCACACAAAAACTATTGTGTTGTCATTAAGCTTCCTTTTGGGGTGATGTATCGTTATCATATCTCTGGAAAAAAATGTTCGTTTTACATGGCCCGAGTGAAATTGCAAACCTTACGGAGGTATGCGTTCACAACTGTAGGCTCTAGGCCAAAGGCTCAATACTGCTTTATATTGTGCGCTAGCTTTGCAGGAATTTAATGACATTTTTTGTATAAACTTCTCTGAGGTAAGGTGAACCTATAACGCTTAAAGATCACCCCAAGATGGTTTGTGCTCAATGGCAGAAATTCGAGTTTTATGTTAGAAGTGCTGAGTTCGGATAGGCTTCTCTTTACTTGCTACGACTCAGATGGTTTGTCACCGCTAGAGGAGGTACAGTATAGAATGATGATATGGCCGGGAAGCCTCTGCGATGTTTTGTGTACCGGGTGTCCGCCGGGAAGGTATACTACTTCGTTTGTTTATAATTTCTTATTAAATGAAAGAGAATGGATCTTATATTGCTTAATGCTTTATTTTATGTCGGCAATTATGTATGGAATACAATATCAGGTAAATGTACGCCTCTGTTAGTCTCACAAATGCGAGCCCTTTGGAGCACATTTTTCATTACATTCTCACACATTTCAAGCAAAATTTCATTAATTTCATCACGAATATTTTGTTTGAGTTGCTCAAGCGTTTCTGGTTTGTTTGCATAAGCCTTGCTTTTCAGATATCTCCACAAAAAGAAGAAGAAGGATCAGTCAAATCAGGCGATCGTGGAGGCCAATCAGCATCACCATTTCTTGAAATAATTTGTCTTGAAAGAGGTCTCGCAGTAATTCAATTGTAATCCTAGCTGTATGCGATGTGACACCGTCTTGTTGATACCAAATGTTAATCGAGCCCAAAGAATGCAGTTGTCTCGTTAAAAAGTTTGCAATCATATAACGATATTGTTCCCCATTCACAGTCACCGTTACGCCATTTTCATTTTCAAAGAAGTAAGGTCCAATGATTCCTCCTGAACAAATTGCACACCAGGCTGTAACTTTTAATGGATGCAAGGGTGACTGATGAATAAATTGGGGGTTTTCCATTGCCCAGAACCGAGTATTCTGTTTATTCACATTCCATTCAATTGAAAATGTGCCTCGTTACTCATTATGATTTTTTTCATGAAAATTGGGGTTGTTATGGGCTATCTGTAGCATCCTATTGGCATGTGTACGGCGGCGTAAATGGTATTGTGGAAGAAGCTCTTGTGTCAACTGAATCTTAAATGGAAACAAATGCAAATACGTGTGCAAAATTGTGGCCGAAGTTGTTCTTTGAAGACCAAGCTCCTGAATACGGCTTCGAATTGAGGTTGATGGATTGCTTTTAACACTTCCTTGAGCAGCAGTAATGTTTTCAGCCGATCTTGCAGTACGTTATGGTCCATGCTTGGGCCAATCAACCTCTTTCTTCGAAATCATTCACTACGCGATAAATAGTGCGTTTTGTTGGCACGTTGTTTCTACCAAAAATTTCACGTAATTTTCTCATCGTGACAGTAATTGATGATCAATTTTGATAATGATGATAATTTTGATGTTTTAACGATTATAACACGTTGGTTTATCAAATATTTTTCCATAATAAATTTGCCACGTGTCTACTTCACGTCTGCCAAATATGAACTGTAAAAACGAATGTTTACCAAAAATGGCGGCAAAACAAAGTAGTATACCTTCCCGGCGTAATCCCTGTATATATGCCTAGAGATATTTTAGCTTTCAATAGACCAACTTGCACAACAAAGTCCGGAAAAGAAGGACAGCAATGGTCTTGTAACATCAATTGTTGCTTTCTGTACTAAAACTGTAGGCTTCCTCATGTAAAGATATCGAGTGCAACTTCCAATTTTAGATCGACTCGGATATATATAGATGGGTCCAAAACTGATTCTGGTGTGGCTGAAGAAGTCTTCTTTTACAGGATGATCAACTTGACCACATCCTTTCACATTCCTCATCATTGAAAGCGTTTTCAATGCAGAAAGCATGGCAGTTGAAGAAGCCATGTCTAGACTGAGGTGTAACGTGATATCCACTGAATCTCTTGAATAAGCCCACTACGGCCACCTTTTCTTTTTGAAAAATCGTAGCAAATATTCACCTTTTCTGTGCACCGGGAAGTAGATATTGACAAGGAAGTGATAGAATGATGAGCTTGTCACAAGTAGTTGTGATGCCCTCAAAAAAAAAAACTTCGACTCAGACATGCGCATGCCCCTCGCTACCTGGAAATTATTTTTCAGACTCAATGCGATCAATAAACCAAACTCCAGATCAAAAAACAGCCAAACGCATAAAGTATCCAGCCAAGTATGGTCTTACCATAACCAGAAACGCTGCCTCAGTTTGACCATTCTAAAAAAGATCACACATCAGTTCCTACCATTAACGGTATTCTAAAAGCATATTTTCGCAAGATGCCCATAAGCCTAAATCCATAATAACAGGCCACGTCCGTCATGATTTCTGTTGAACATGTCTAGACGAGGAAAATGAACCGTACACGCCACCATTTTGTAAATGTCCACCGATCCAAAAAAAAAGATGACACCACTTGGGACACCAGTAAGACTGGCTAGCAGTGACCACTGTAGAAACTGCATAAACGGTGAGACGATTTAAGAAGTTTCTCTGGTAAGGCGATGAGTTGCCTGAGAACGTTCTAGTTGCGATCCACGGTCATAGTAACCCTAAAATGTTTTTCACTAATATTCCAGTCGCAATAAAGTCTCATTCAGATATCAGGATAACAGTAATGAGTGAACTAACATGTAAAACGCCATTTATGGTCTGATACTGATGATGATAAAGCCACACAGATGACGCATTGAGAACAAAAACCAGAAACTTTTGCTCACCAACTTCATGGTACTTGCGGTCGCTAGACCATCTCAAAGCGACACATTTGCATGGCTTAACCTGTCATTAATGGTTAACCCAAAAGCCCTCCGAAAACCTCACACCACCGCCGGTAATTAGATGGAATTGGTTCCATTTTGTGTAAATTCCTTATGTCGCGACACGTACGCCATCAATGGACTCTGTCAACAAAAAAAGTCGCACTCTTAAAGCGAAATCATACCCGATTGCATGTTACCTAATTCTCTTTCATAATCCCAACTCCTAGTATGGAAAAACACCGAACGTCTTCCAAGTCAATATGCCAGAGTCGCCGCCTGACACGGCACCCATTCCACCATCTACTGCCGCATTCTGCTGTGCATTTCATTCACTGCAAGTCTAAAGATACGCGTAAAAGAGAAGACAGAGGCACCAGCGCAACATTACCCATGGCAACCAGTCAAAACGGCAATGACATGGTGGTGGAGGATTTATTGCCCCCATCAGCTTATGCATATGACAATATAAGCCTTTCTTGAGTCTTACCCATCTATCGAAGGTAAGTCGCAATCAGGAAACACACGTCCATTAACTGACACTTTTCAATAGAACTATCCTCCATGCACAAGAGGGGTCTGGAAGATGTTAAATCAGTTTTACAACTTAACCCTCCCACATAGTTTTGGGGCATAATTGCATACACGAAAAGGTCATCTAAAAACAGGTTCTAATGGATGACTAGTCCAAATGGATTATAGGCGTATAAAGTATAAAAGACGTCCAGGTCATTACCAGAGATTTACGGGCGCCCAAGCAAAGGTCAACGAACGGCTTGGCGGCACATACATACATAATGTAGGTGCATATATTTAAGTAGCCCAGCATTCAGCGTGAGAGATTCCAAAGAACTTGTAAATTCGCCTTGCCTACGTGTGCGTGTTGTAGGTTCGTCTGTGTGTTTTGGTTTTTGTATTTATTATCCACAAGGAAGTCGGAGATGTGCTTAGCGAGGCGCAAGGCGTAGTAACATCTCCTGTGGCGTTCTCAGATTTTCCACGAGTTACGCGGAACAACATACAAAGTCAATTGATGTTATGCGTTCACCTGAATTCCTGAAGTTACCATCGATTTGGGTCAACACACTCAAAGATTTAACTTAAGATTTAGAAAGAACGAAATGTATCTAGATATAGGTGTGGGCAGTAATAGACATACAGACCGACAGAGATTATTTTTTTTGGGTGGACGTTGGGTGGACGTTGGACGTGTGGGTTGTTACGGCTCGCCCAAAATACATAAAAAGCGGTTTCAAACACGTACACTTGCATGGGTGCATCGGTGGCCCTTCTAGTCACGACCGTATAGCTACATCAAACGCGCTGTCAAGTGCACTCTTGTTAACTTTTCTTCAACCATCCACATTCTTTTTGTTCATCCATCAAGTGTTTGATGTAAAATGGAATAGAATGGAACAATCCACGTTACTTCTCTGTGAAGCCTTTACGTGACCAACAAAAGTGGATGTGCATCTCAGACAATGTAACAGACGTCTTTCATTACGATTACCTTGTCAACTTACATACTCATCCAGTTACGTGATTAATATTTTATTTTCCACGTATTCTACACATCCAACAGTTGATGATAAAAAAATAATTACACAGCCGAAGACTCACAACACAACCATATGTGTCCGCCGTGGGGCTAGAGTGTTAACAGAGGAAAATGAAATGCCATAAGCCAGACAGACGGACAGAGCTGAACATTATTACAAAATAACTACAAAATGTGCGATCACGTAAAGTGGAAGTAAAGAAGAAAATAAAATTACAAAAAAAAAAAAAACGACTTAATGGTAGGAAGAGCCTCTCAAAAGACCCAAGTTTACCATCACAGCTTATCACAGGCTTAGTTTTGCGTATATTAGTGTGTCAAGATTTTATTCTCTAAACTTTGTGAACTTTTGCCAGCGAAAAAAACCGACAAAAATAATTTGTAGATACAGGCCGAACCCTAACAGATACTTTCACACAAATTCATGAAATCAATGAGTAATCACGAGGGGTCTGTTGGGGTATTTGCACGGCTCTAAAAGTTTCTCTACGAAACATGGAAACAACGAATGGCTTTCATAAGATTGTTTGTATTTTACGAACACATATAGTGAACAGGGTGTATCTGTGTGGGTCAAACACAAAAGCTGCAAGTTTTGCAATAGTTCACATTCGCACGTCTGAACTTGAGTTTGTTTTGTTTTGGATTTTATTTTTTTGTCATGAAATAAACAATCTTTTTGGAGACATATTAACGGGTTATTGGTGTTTATGTTTCGTTTGTTATATTGGAAGATGTGTGGGTTTGATTTCTTGACCATAAAATCGTATAATTCGAGTTTTGAAAAAATAAAAAAAAACTTGTTTCTGGGGGGAAAAAGTATCTATAACTAGATTTATGGTAATTATTGCCTCTAGTTTCTGGGTAACATAGAATATTCAACGTTTCTTTCATTAGCAACACGACGTTAGAATGTTTTCCAAGAAAATTAATTAATGAAATAATAATTCACTTCAACGCTGAGGGAGATGAACGAAGTTCGTTTGATGGGGCTTGACTTTATGAGAATCTGTTGATAAGTATTGAATATTGAAAGATACCTATTAGTCTCCAGTACAGATAAAGTCGCCAAGTGACACTTATATTCCAGATAGATCAAACCAACAACTAACTAATAACAGAAACATGTAACTTCTTGGTAACTAGAAGTCGATTATTGTGTGAACACATGAAATACCTTCGAAATCGTTCGTATCTTCTTTGTGATACATTAGTAGCGTGGAAGTTTCTACTGAACCAGCGCATTAACCAACATACCTTATCTAGTTAACTTTCTACCTTTAGCTTCCTACCCTCAATTGCGGATATGTATTAAGTTGGCTCTAGACCGGTTTAAAACTTCAAATGCGTCCCGCTTTTAGTGGGGTCTTCTTTCACTGCCTCGACTTTCTGGCTGGAAGTCGAAGTTTTTGCGAGAAAGAGCAAAAGTTCTTTGAGATGAGGCTAGCCTAGAACTGAAGCAGCGTCCCGCGATACCTGCAGGTGTTTGTTCAACCTGCTTTTAAATCCTTGATGATTTTACGTTAAACTTTATTCCATTGTTAGCTAATTCTGTAACCAAAATATTTTTTCTATTGAATTGTTCGTGGAATTGTAAGTTGACTGCAGACGAGCTAGCCAGACTAGGATAGTCTAGCTGCATCTTTTTATGCGACAATAGGGTCGGACCTCCACTTGCTTTAAAAAAAAAACAGAAAATAAACAGATTCACCCAAAGTGAAAAGAAATCTATATGGCAAACACACAAAAGACCTTTGGCCGGAAATAAGCGGTAGCAAATCTGACAATGTTATAGCTCCGAACAGATCTTACACTTCTATAGCGGTGAGAGTTATAACAGGTCACAATCTGCTGGGTAAACACTTGCATAGGATTAACCTAACTAACTCGCACCAACTTTGCAGATAGTGCGGAGACACAGACGACGAGGATGACATCGTCCACCTAATGTGTCAATGCCCCATGATCAGCAAAAGCCATAAAAAATCCTCGGCAGATTCTACTACGAGGACTTGATGGACCTAGCCACAACACCTATTGCACAGATCCTCACCTTCTGCTGCAAGTCGGATTGGAGCAATTACCTTTTTGACGATGACATCGTCTACCTAATGTGTCACTGCTCCGCGATCAGCATCAGCCGTAATTAAATCCTCGGCAGCTTCTACTGTGATGACTTGATGGATCTAGCCACAACACCTATTGCACAGATCTTCAGCTTCTGCAACTACCTATTTGAAGCTAATGGAGCAACACAAACCACCTAAGGTACAGGTACAATAAAGGGTATCGCTATGGGCCCACGTAGGCTAATGGGGGTTTGACGACTTACTTGAGCGTCAACAACCCTTTAAACCTAACCTAAGTTAACTCTGCCGCATCCGTCCGCTTTGTGGATCTTTCAAATGTAACACCTTTAAGGTGGATGTCACAAAGCTCCTCTGAGTACTAATCAAAATCAATGGATTCGTCGAAAAGTATCGAGCGAAGCAAGGCTGAATTTCAAAATTAGGATTTTTTTTCATTACTTATAAAATCGCCAAATTTTGAAATTTGGTCTGACAAAGTTTTTTTTTTTTTGCGAAATAAAACCGAATTTCCAAGAGAAGGCGTGCAATTTCAAGAATTACCTCTCCTTCTTTCTAGTCAGTCCCACTCACGATAATTTGTTAATCTGCTTAAAGTATATCCAGTCGTCTAGCAGCAAAGAGTATAGAACTATCGGGTTTTTCAACAGGGACGCTACAAAAGTTGAGCGACAGGGACAGCAAACGACGCCATATTTCTTGCCGCTCTTTTGACATTTAAAATTTACAACCGAAATTCGGAGTCAGTGGCCTCAACGTTAAGAGGGCTACGTCCAATTTATGGTCGTCATAATCGTCCTAGCAGATCAACAATTGAGCGTCTAGTAGAAAAACTTTAATCCACAGGCACAGTACAAAATGTTCCTGTGCCAGTGAGACAAAGAAGTGCCCGTAGTGTCGAGAATATTGCTGCCGCTGAGGCTTCAGTTGAAGAAAGCCCAAATGTGTCTATCACACGTCGTTCTCAAGCGTTGGGCATCTCTGTGACGTCGTTGTGGCGAATTCAATAATCAAAATGAGTATTATTGTGTATTTTTGCCGAATTTTTTTAAATCGTCAAGTTCTCCTAAGCTTCATTATACGCCCAACTCGCTGTGAAAGAAAAAAGTTGCTTACGACCTATACGTGCACCCTGCACCCACAATCCGATTATAAATAAAACAATTATATGAACATTTCAATCTAAAAAAGGATGGTAACCCTACATAATATTCTTTGAAATTTTTGCTAATTTGAAATGCTTAGATACTACGGAAACCCTGTGAGAGCTTTTGTTAGAATAGCACCTTACGGAAAACGAATTAGTGAGAATGAGAGACAGACACCCCTATCTTCTTTGAACTGACATTTTTTTTTTATATAATTTTTAGGCACTCAAGGGCTTGTGAATACCCTTTCTAGTTTTTATGTTTAACCACAGTACGAGGGAAGAAAGAGAGTAATAGGAAAGATTTTGGATGTAATGGAGACTTACTCCATGGGTGGTGTACGAACTAAATTCGAGGAGTCACTGTTTCTTGTGTTCGTTAAATTAGAAGGAACTTTAAGATGGTGCATACTTTTAGGTATAACAACCGACCTTTTTTACTTTATTTCTTTTGAATAAAAGTTAAATGAATTTTGGCTGGGATTGAACAAGCTTGAACAGGCAAACACATTACTGCTACACCGCGGCCACCCACTTTATGTTGGACAGAGTATAGGGTCCATTTATGTGATTACGGGACCTCCGAAAGGTTGAGTTGAGGCAAAATTTTTGTTTACATTTGATAATACTGGAGAGATTCGTCAGATCATCGCGTGTGATGGTCCAGGGAAAAGACTTTTTAGGTTTTGCATTAATAGCTCATTAAGGCTTCAAACCTAGCTTAGCCGTTCATTTGTGTCTGCAAAGTGATATTTTAAGCGGATATAAATGAGACTTACAGTGTAAAGCAGACTCCAATAGCAGGTTTGAGACGGACGCAACAGGTCAGGGTGTTTGTCAAAACTTCTTAAGAGTTGAATCTACTACTTCTACCACTATCACCACATTACGTATTGAGCAATCTGAAACAACTTGACGTTTTATAAGGAATCTCTGCCCATCTTCACAGACAATCTGGGAATAAGTGGTTTTTTCAACCATGATTACCCAAAATGCCATAGGGTTGATTACAAATCGTATTATATCATGTTGGTCTTGTCGGCTAGACCAAAGACTGGACGTCAGATAATTCTATAGAGGTGACAAATTGAGAAAAAGGAGAAATAACACGGTCGCCAAAGGTAGTCAACTGAAGACTAAGCCGGTCGAAGTAAAGTTTTTTTTTTTTTGTAGGACCGATGCTTTGACGTTGATGTTTTTTTTTTTTTTAGAACTTAAGGTGCGCGTGTATTCAGCACAATATTTTTGGTGTCTCGAGAACCTGGAGTGAATATTCCACCTTGCATCGTTCACAGATAGAATTTTTTCTGAATCATGCTATCCCCAAGACTGGTAGTATGGACTTTGATGTTAAGAATTGTCTTAACCCTGTTTGTCGAAAAATGTGTTGAAAGCACCGTCTGTATCTAGAAATTCAATCACAGTATATCGGTTTTGATTAAGGGACTTGTAAATCGTTTTAGCGAGATTATTTCTTAAAAGTTGTCGAACCTTCTTGCTATGAGTGATGTATTGGTCTAAAATCGTTGATTGGTGGGAGGCTGGGATTTAACTGCAGAATAATTCTTTCGAACTTTTGCACCACCTTGTAAAATAGGCGGACTTCAAACAATCATACAAACAAAAATGTACGTTTCCAAAAAGCTTGTACAATTTAGTTTTAACCCACAGCTTGCACCTTAAAATCCTGGTCTACAAAACAACCAAACAGGTAATAACTAGATACTTCGCAAACATTTTCATACAGCAAACAATGAAATGTACGCCCCTTTGGGACCACCTATCTAATAAACCGGAATTTATGAAAATAATAATCCCAATGGGATCCTTATGATTCGACTACGACCGTATAAATAAGTTAAAACGAATGCCAACGAACTGCTCGTAAATATAATAATGAACACACACCTAAATAAATACAACCCAGCCCCCCCCCCCCCCCCCCCCACCAACAAACTGCCATACGTGTGAGTTGGAAACACTCGTATCCGTACCTCCTACGATTGCAAAACAAAGCGCTCCCTGATGCTTTGGAATGCAAAGTCAACAATAATAACAAAAGATACAAAAAACAAAAAACAATTACCGAACTACATAGGAATAGCCTCACAATCTGTCCCTATACCACACGGACTATACGATGCAACGGATAAAATACCATCCGTACCGTACCCTATGCGTGTGGTTTGGAACAGAGAATCTTCTCCCGGCCATCGAAGCCACCCTCTTTTACAGTATCCGATGGGCGGCACGTTGCAAAGTGCCATAGCCATATAGCTAGCTGTTCCCTTCTCGAAACGCATATTCGCTGCGCTACTAGTATCTACAGTTGCTGATTTTGTTACTGTTATTGTGATAATTCTATAAGCAAAAGTTGTCATCGGCACTATGTCTACAATCTACATATACTTGTGTATGGTGTATCTATGGGTGTAATCTATTAGCAGCAAATAATGTTCGTCCTGCTGTTGCAGCTGCACAAGATGCTTTCAATTTTTGATTAATATTGCCATCCCAGAAACCGCTCCCTTCCACCATCCAAAAGCTTGAGGGGAGCACCAAACGTGCACATAACTACACGTACATACGTATATCTGGATACATATATCAAAGGCAATATAATTCCGCTCCTTTTTGTATCTATAAATACGAAACGACAGCAGACTGTGTCCCATACATTGAATGGATACGTGCAGCTATTTGCTATTCCATAATTCTATTTAATAACATAGACATATCCTTGGTGATGCATTCACTCTATACAGACACGATGGGTACCTATACTATAATGTGCTTCGGTGCTGCTATGGTCGTTAATATGAAAGGGTACCTATGTTCGATTGTTTTGTTGAAATTTTAGTATCTGCAACATGGCACTCGTATTATCGTCCTTTCAACCGTTGTTGAGAGGGGGTTCTCTATAAATGGCGGGTACTTAAATTCATCAACAAGGTATCTTTAGATTTATAAATTTATAAAGGATGTCGAAACAGGGTGTGTGGGTAGACTGCAGAGCTGTATACAGTAAAAGAATATCTTCTGTAAGCAGCTTAAACATTTTTTTTCAAGCCTCCACCTTAACAAATAAAATCAAGCTTTCCCCACAAAATTAAGCTTCAGAGTAGTTTGGGAAATGTCATTGAGGATTCATAGGACCCATTGATTAAGGATGCCTCGATATGCAATCCTGCATCATCCACACTTTTTAAATGGCAAATTTTGGTCATTTGTCAAAAATATAAAAAAAAATCGGCCTCATCGTCAGTTCCGACGCTCATGCGCATTGACATTCCAGCTGTCAGCTCTTTAGACAAAGCCAATCTGCTTGCTGAGCATTTCGCAGCCAGTTCTACTTTGCCAGATTGTGCCCAGTCTCATCCTGTTCTTGAGAACGTAAATCATTCTATGGGATAAATTCACTGTCGTACTCGTATAGTTGCAAAAGTTTTATTTGATCTTGACATTCACAAGTCCGCTGGTCCAGATGGTATTTTCCCCATTATTCTGAAGAGGTGTTCTTCTTCGCCAGCAAAACCACTGCGTTAGCTTTTTTATCTATTCTACTCATCAGGTCTCTCAAGTAGATGGAAAACTGCATTTGTCCAGCCTGTACCAAAAAAGACGATCTTCCCTCTCTCCAACTACCGACCAATTCCACTTACGTCCCTTCTTTCCGAGGTCATGGAAACGCTGATAAATCGTAGGCTTATGAAATATTTCGAAACACGAAAACTTCTTAATGACCGGCAGTGTGGTTTTCGCAGCAACAGGTCCACTGGTTATTTGATGACATATCTCACCGAAAAGTGGAACCAATCAAGCCACCATGGTGGAGAAAGTAAGATTGTTGCACTTGATATTGCAAAGGCATTTGACAGGGTTTGCCATCAAGCCGTTTTGTCGAAAATGCGTTCATTTGGAATCGATGAAAAACTTCTTCTATGGATTACAAATTATTTTTCGAAACGTTCAATTCAAGTTGTTTTGGATGGACTCAAGTCTGCAACTCACCAAATAAATGCTAGTGTCCCTCAAGGCTCAGTTTGGTCTCCGACTCTCTTTCTCATTTTTATAAATCGTCTCCTGTCTGCAACTTCTAATCCAATTCATTCCTTCGCTGATGACATTACTCTCAGCTTCTCATATTCGTTTTCAGTTCCACGTTCCTCGTCTTTGAACGTGAAATCTAAACGACAACATATAATTTAGTCATTGAATTCCTACCTTGACAGCATCATCAAATGGGGGTAAATCCAACAGAGTAGAATTCAATGCTTCCAAAACACAATGCTGTCTTCTGTGGTTATAGCGAAACCAACATCTACAGCTATTATCCATGCATGGCACTAACGTCGAAGAAACCGAAAAATGTTCCATGCTAGGTATGTGTGTTAGTTAAACGACCAAATACTCCAAGTCGCTAAAAACGCAGCGAAATGTCTAGGTTTCCTTAAACGATGTAAGAAATATTTCACCCCTTCTGATCTGGCCACAATTAATAAAGCGTTATACGCCCTAAACTTGAGTTAACGCCCACATCTGGTCGGTTGCACCAAAAGCAACATTGCAACACCTAGATAGGATTCAAACGCGTTCAGAAAAACTTAAAGGAGACATTAGAATAGCGAACTCTTTAGTTTCGCTTGAAATATCTCCTGCCTTACATTGTTTTATCACTGTTTTGACAGCCAATGCTGAAATGAAATAGTCAGCTGCATTCCTCCCATTCAACAATTCAGCCGCGATACTCGCTACGCTTTGAATGCAAATCAGTTTAGCCTCAAGCTTATCTTCGACGAACGCTGAAATATAGATATGCGTACATAAACCGAACAACACGAATGTGGAATACTCTACCAAACTCTGTTTTTCCTTTCCATTATAACTTACAGGCATTTGAAACCAATGTGCGTCGGTATCTCCTTTCTTCTTATCCCGAATTTCCTTAATGCCTGCACTGTGCTAAAACATATCGGGTTTTTCAACAGGGACGCTACAAAAGTTTAGCGACAGGGACAGCAAACGACGCCATATTTCTTGCTGCTCTTTTGACATTTCTCTTCAGCAAGGTTTGCCATTTCATGATGGAAAGATATATGATCCAACAACGAGTCGAAATTATTAAAATTAACAACCGAAATTCGGAGTAGGTGGCCTCAACATTAAGAGCGCTACGTCCAATTTATGGTCGTCATAATCGTCCTAGCAGTTCAAGAATTGAGCGTCTAGTGGAAAAATTTGAATCCACAGGCACGGTACAAAATGTTCCCGTGCCAGTGAGACAAAGAAGTGCCCGTAGTGTCGAGAATATTGCTGCCGCTGAGGCTTCAGTTGAAGAAAGCCCAAATGTGTCTCTCACACGTCGTTCTCAAGCGTTGGGCATCTCTGTGACGTCGTTGTGGCGAATTTTGCGAAAAGATCTTGGCCTACATCCTTACAAGATTAAATTGACGCAAGAACTGAAGCCGCTTGACCAGAAGCGTCGTATGTTCGTGAATTCGGCTGAGCAACAACTTGAAAATGATTCGGATTTTCATCGAAAAATCATCTTCAGCGATGAGGCTCATTTCTGGCTGAATGGCCTCGTCAATAAACAAAACATGTGGTATTGGTCAGGCAGCAATCCATACGTACTTCATGAGTTATCATTGCATTCCGAAAAAATTACGGTTTGGTGTGGTTTATGGGCCGGCGGCGTCATTGGGCCGTACTTCTTCCGTGATGATCAAGACCGGCACGTTACTGTGAATGGGAATCGCTACCGTTCAATGATAACCGAATATTTTTGGCCACAATTGAATGATATGGACTTGGAGGACATGTGGTTCCAACAGGACGGCGCCACAAGCCACACAGCGAATGCCACAATCAATTTATTGGAAACCAAGTTTGGAGAACTTGTTATCTCACGAAATGGTCCAGTCGCTTGGGTGCCTCGGTCGTGCGATGTGACGCCGTTAGACTATTTCCTGTGGGGCTACGTCAAGTCTATGGTCTATGCCAACAAGCCAGCGACGATTGATGAACTTCGTACCAAATATCGAACGTGAAATTGCAGCAGTCTCGGCTGATTTATGCTTGAAAACCGTCGAAAATTGGGTTCAGCGTCTGGAGTTCTGCAAGCGTGCCCGTGGTGGCCATGCAAAAGAAATCGAAATTCCATCCATAATGGCATCGAATGTACTTTCACAGGAATAAAGAAGTTTATGTTTATGTTTTATTTAAAAAAAAAAAACTTATGTAGCACTCTTATTGAAAAACCCTTTATAAAACCCCTTGAGTGCGTGCAGATTATAAAAAAAAAAGCTTCAGAGTACTCATTCGATATTTTATCCATTTCTGACACTGATCATCACTACCTCTATGTGTTATGTTTCTAAATGTTATTTACTGTCAATATTTTCCTGTAACTTCGCAATTTCGCACACACACCACACAAGCATGAATATGTCAAAAATATTTTTAATCATTCATGCCGCATGCATAATGGAGACCATATACACTCTCAGTTTGCATGCAATTCATTATGCAGGCATGTAAGATGTGTGGACCCTATAACAGATGCAACGATTTATTTGTACCCGTGAGTTGGAAACGAATTTTACTGTCGAACTTATGCTTGCACCAACTTTCTATTTATAGTTCTCAGTTGGTATATTTTTTTAAGGGACATAGAGAAAGGCGAGAATCTCCATAGTGGCATGCATATCAAGAGGTAAAGTTCAATTCGTGATATAATCAAGCTGCTAGCTTAGGCGCACGACACGGGTCGATTTTTTTTCTACACGTATGAATCATTCAGTATAGAACTAACCGGACAAAGTTGTTGACTCATGTTTCTTGATTTTAGAAAATTAATTATCGGGCATTAACGGCCCATACAGGGCGTCAAACCTAGCCTCTTCCTTCATTGGTGTTTGCAAAAGTTTTACTTTTGCCACGAAGACGATCATTATTACAGAAGTTGGCTACAAGGTCTGTGCGCCTCGAAAGCTATTGTCTTTGACCAAACTAATTGGTTCTGGAATTCTTGAATTCCAGCCAGGATGATTATGTGGATTTATAGTCGATGTTACCAATCAACATTATGCAAGCAGCTAAGCACATATGTCTCCCATATTGTGTCTTCTCTATTAGTCCTCCTCTTATACAAGATCAAGCATTTCTTGGCCGAACCGCCCTCTCCTAATAATCTGTACTGTACTGGACTCACAGTCTTAAAGTCTGGAAAGGCATCCATTTCATCTTCCGAGTAAGGAATTCCAGTGCCAATCCGCTAACGCTTTTTTAGTTTTATATCATTTGGTTGGCTGGAGATTGACTTAGGCGGTCTTCCTAGCCTATAACTCTTTGGAAGTTGTCCATTAAGCTGATGCAGGGAATGTTGCCCAAAATCATATAGGATTCCTGCCTGTTGCTTATAAAGATACCTCCGCTATTTCAATAAGCCTGTATCGGGTTTCAAATTTGGAACAAAGGCATTTTAAATTAGCGGAGGATAGCGAAACATTCCCAGCTTTAGCTTAATGGATCAGATCAGCCGTAACTGATGTGCTAGGTTTCTCACGCCCACCAGCAAGAAACCCCTGGTTTGATGAGGAATGCCGAAAGATGATCGCAGCCAAGAACGAGGCCTAACAAGGCTAAGCTGCAGGTGAAGATGAGAGCTGCCGTTGAGCTCTGGCAGCGAAAAAGGGAACAACACCGGCTTTTTAGAAAGAAGAAAAAAGAGCAAGAAAAGCGCGCGATCAAGGATATAGAGAGGTGCCACTCCATGAACGATGTTCGCAAGTTTTACATTGCGTCTGCAAGTTTTACCAAAGTGTAAACCGTCAAAGCCAAGGATTCAAGGCTTGAACAGAATCCTGTTGACATGAACGAGAAAATATCGTTGATTGAGACACAGTCGATGCTGAGGATATGGAAGAACCACTTCTGCAGACTGTTAAACGGCGATGACGAACAACATCCCGCTGACAGGCAGAACGAACGATTCAATTGGCAACGACAGCGAAAACTGCCAAACACCCGACCTGAGTGAAGTGAGGATAGCAATATCTAAATTCAAGCTTAATAAGGCTGCCGGAAATTACGGCCTTCCCGATTTATTAAGCCGGCGGAGATGACTTCGTAAGAAACATCCACCAACTCATAAGCCAAATCTGGTTGGATGAAAGTATGCCTGAAAAATGGAACCTCAGCATCGTTTTCCCGATCCACAAAAAGGAGACTCTAATCCTAGGTCGATTTGAGAGGAAAATTCTACGGTCCCATTTGCGTTGACAGGCTATGGAGACGAAAATTCAACCAAGAACTATACGTACAGCGACATGCCCCTGGTCAAAAAAAAAACTCCGCATTGGACGTTTAAGATGGCTAGGACATGTAAAACGAATGGACACCAATACTCCGGCTCGCAGAGTCTTCGATTCCCAGCCAGACGTCGGACGCAGTAGAGGAAGAACTCGCCTTAAGTGGCGCTCCCAATTAGAAACCGACCTCAACCAACTTGGAGTGCGCAACTGGAGGCAGTTAGCTAAGGACCAGTCTAATTGGAGAGGTATGTTGGTTAAGGCCCAGGTTCATTCCGGAATGTAGCGCCACTTAAGTAAGTAAGTAATCTTAATGGACCACTTAAAAAGAGTCGTGGGATAGGCAGATCGCCTAAGTTAATCTCCAGACAACTAAATGAAATAAAACCAAAAATCAATAAGCCTGTATCGGGTTTCAAATTTAGAACAAAGGCATTTTAAAATAGCGGAGGATAGCGAAACATTCCCAGCTTTAGCTTAATGGATCAGATCAGCCGTAACTGATGTGCTAGGTTTCTCACGCCCACCAGCAAGAAACCCCGGGTTTGATGATGAATGCCGAACGATGCTCGCAGCCAAAAATGAGGCCTACAAGGCTAATCTGCAGGTGAAGACAAAAGCTTCCGTTGAGCTCTATAGGCAGAGAAGAAGGAAAGAACATCGGCTTTTCAGAAAGAAGAAAAAAGAGCAAGAAAAGCGCGCGATCGAGGATATAGAGAGATGCCACTCCATGAACGATGTTCGCAAGTTTTACCAAAGTGTAAAACGTCAAAGCCAAGGATTCAAGGCTTGAACAGAATCCTGTTGACATGAACGAGAAAATATCGTTGATTGAGACACAGTCGATGCTGAGGATATGGAAGAACCACTTCTGCAGACTGTTAAACGGCGATGACGAACAACATCCCGCTGACAGGCAGAACGAACGATTCAATTGGCAACGACAGCGAAAACTGCCAACCACCCGACCTGAGTGAAGTGAGGATAGCAATATCTAAATTCAAGCTTAATAAGGCTGCCGGAAATTACGGCCTTCCCGATTTATTAAGCCGGCGGAGATGACTTCGTAAGAAACATCCACCAACTCATAAGCCAAATCTGGTTGGATGAAAGTATGCCTGAAAAATGGAACCTCAGCATCGTTTTCCCGATCCACAAAAAGGAGGCTCTGTAATCCTAGGTTTTTTTGAGAGGAAAATTTTTCGGTCCCGTTTGCGTTGACGGGCTATGGAGACGAAAATTCAACCAAGTACTATACGAGCTGTACAGCGACATGCCCCTGGTCAAAAAAAAAAACTCCGCATTGGACGTTTAAGATGGCTAGGACATGTAAAACGAATGGACACCAATACTCCGGCTCGCAGAGTCTTCGATTCCCAGCCAGACGTCGGACGCAGTAGAGGAAGAACTCGCCTTAAGTGGCGCTCCCAATTAGAAACCGACCTCAACCAACTTGGAGTGCGCAACTGGAGGCAGTTAGCTAAGGACCAGTCTAATTGGAGAGGTATGTTGGTTAAGGCCCAGGTTCATTCCGGAATGTAGCGCCACTTAAGTAAGTAAGTAATCTTAATGGACCACTTAAAAAGAGTCGTGGGATAGGCAGATCGCCTAAGTTAATCTCCAGACAACTAAATGAAATAAAACCAAAAATCGCGGTTCGTACTGGCACAGCCCCCCGTATAATTTGGATCTCGTTTCTCATGTGTGCACGTGCACACCGCCCTCCCGTACCGTGAAGCTGGTGAGCAAAAGTTTCTGATTTTTGTTCTCAATGAGTCATCTGTCTGGCTTTATAGTCCTTGGTTCCAACTAACCTCCATATGTGTTTTCCGTGTGCCCGAATACGTCGATGCGAAAGCGTCTGCGAAGACTGATGTCAAAAAACGTGAAACTGATCCGGATCACAACCACCCGAATAGTAGCGGCATAAAAATCAATCGCAATTTACCGTGAAAGCTTTCCAATGAATCTGTAGCCATACATGTTTAAACGGAGGTACGCGTTCCTTCGTCGGTATCCACTTTCCACCGAATACGTCGGATAATCTTTGCCTAATCTAATTGGGAACATAGTCGCCAATGTTGACTCTACTTTAGGAATGTGTTCGTCCTTAAGTGAAAGGAGACATTTCTCTAGATATTATCCACTGCAATTTTACAGAACAGTTCCTTAACAAACCTATGTCTGTCCAATGGAATTGGCATTAGTAGTTTGTTCCGTAAAAGGTCGGTGTTGGTAGAAATTAGCTAAATGAAAACGCCTCCAAGTTAAAATGCTCAACATGGAACCGAATGACATCAAAATACTGATGGGTGTGGCATCTTTTCTTAAATTTATCTGATCTGTCAAAAAATGACGAGCTCAGTGGCACGGTAGTTAGGGCGATGAACTGTTAAGCAGAAGGTCTAAATGATTTTTCACTGATCATCTGGTGATGATCTGATAAATCAACCGAGCAGTATCAATTGCCATGAAAAGCTTATCTCAACATAGCTCGGAGTCGGCATAAAAACAGGAGGTCCCGCGATCGTGCAAAGAAGTACACACGCACACACGAAACATGTTGAAAACTAATTAAAACCGTTCCTTAAAGTACTCACTTCTCCTTAACCTAATATTTACGAATTTATATGTGCAAATTTTTCTTCCCTATCAATCGAAAGCAACACCCTGTAGAAGCAATAAATTTCTTAAACCTATTTCGAGATGGTAGAATACAAAATTTAATATATTCTCTCCCGGTCATTGTATTCAGCCGGCTACCCGGCTACAGACGGTTATATCCTTATTGTCCTTCTCTATGATGGGCACTGTTAACGAGATGCTACCGTTTCTGTGTGCGCTGCTTTCTGCTCCTTCTACATTGCTTTCTGTCAATTCATCGATAAGTGGCAGCCATTAATAATGGGTGCTGATCGATTAAAGTATCTACGAGAAGCAAATTGAGTCGTAAAGTGTGGTTGACACCTGCAGCCAGCAAAAGGACCAAAAGGCGACGGCACGGCCTCGTAGTAGATTTACTACTACTGTGGCAACAATATAAAGCAACATGGTATCACAGTCATAGACAGAGTGAACGAGCAGATGGATTTTGGCTTTTAGGGAATTGGTAAGGGCGATTACAGTGCAACTGTTACACACATACATAAACAAGAGTTAAACTCAAAAGGGAATAGAAATTGTCAGGCACAATTTCGTGATAGAAACACGGTGGCCAGGGATAGATAGAGCAAGTAGGACTCGAAGAGAGGGAATTTGTAATATAATTTCAGGATAATTGAAGTGAATGGCCAATGACATGCACACACATACATTCAAACAACGGATGACAGTGGCATGCTATAAATTGTGCTGATTATAAATTGAATATTATGGGATTAGACAGGGATTTTGATTGGACAGGAATATAATTCAAGCTGTCGCAGTTGGGAATTTCATTAAAATTATATTCTCGTCTAACGACAGGATCCTACTATTGTGAGACGTTAATAATTTTGTTTTTCTTTGCAGGTGTGTAAACAATATTTTGATGTGGATTTATAACAGTACTGTGGTAAGAGGATGATTGTTATTTGATATTAGATATTTTACCGCTAGGTCTTTAGTAGCCAATAGTAATTTATTTGTCGTGTGTGATCAAAGGACTGTGGTAAAAGAAAAATTGTAACTTATAAAACCACACATACAAAAGAAAACTTTTACAATGTAGTAATGGTAAGCATTGGTAATGAGTTGAAATTTATTTGTTACAATATATCGAATGACCAACAATTACTTTTTATTACAAGCCAATCAACATAAACTAAATAAGAGTTACCAAGTATTTCCTGGTACTTATTGGTTGGTTTTTACTTCATTTTCCTCAATACTTTGCATAGAGTACAACAACTTTAACGAATTTAATTGTATAAGAGACGGTAAGAGACGCACTGCTAGCTACAGCTTTATATAAAACCATTTGTTCATATAAGAAAAAAGTTTTGCAACATTTGGTAAACATTGGTAATGATTAGTTTCATGACTTATTTACTTACTTAAAGGGCGCTATAGTCCAGAAGGAACCTGGGCCTCAACCAACATGCCTCTCCATAAGCCCAGTTCTTAGCTAATAGCGCTTTCACACCGAACCAAAAACTGAGTTTTCGTAAAAATACTTCAAAACTTAATCGAAAACCGGAGTTTTCCCATACATTTGGAGTTTTCAAAAACTAGTAGGTAAAGCCGTAACCGTCTCGAAAACACATCGCAGACGTCATCTCGTTGAAGGTTGTTGAAACGAACCCACCTTTTCATACGTTCTACATGTGTTCCACATGTCCCACAAAACAGCTGATTAACTCGCTGTCAAATCAAATGTATTTTTCCATTTCATTGTTGGAATAATTTGTTGGAAATTGGAAAATTAAAAACACAAAGAAGATTTGGTGCGTTGAAGAACAGGAGTACCTTGTGGAGCTATGGTCATTTGTTTGCGTTTTTTTTGTATCGGCGGGCTTGAGAGTCGAAAATTGTTGTCAACATCTTTTTGTTCGTTTCCCTTTCAGTTTCAAATGCTGATATTAATTTCGCGATTAAAATTCATTTTATTCAGTTAATATAATTTCACACACACACACACATCTTGCAGCTAGTATCACAGCTGATTAAAATTTCGTACGAAATCTGGCCAGAGTTCGGTCTGAAAGCACAAGTGGCTTTCGAAAACTTTTTGCCGAAAACTCAGTTTTCAATTCGGTGTGTAAGCACTATAACTGCCTACAGATGCGCACTCCAAGTTAGTTGAGGTCGGTTTTTACTTGTGCGCGCCACTTAAGGCGAGGTGTTCCTCTAGTGCGTCCGACGTGTGGCTATAAATCGATGACTCTGCGATCCGGGCTATTGGTGTCCATAGGTCTACATGTCCTAGCTATCTTAAACGTTAAATGCGCAGTTTTTTTTTACCAGGGCATGTCGCTGTACAGCTCGTATAGCTCTCGGTTGAATCTTGGTCTTCATAGCCCCTCAACGCAAACGGGACCGAAGAATTTTCCTCTCGAATCGACGAAGGATTTCTTCATCCACTTTTGAGACGGTATAGGATGGATCAGGGTCTTTTATAGGATCTCCTTAGTAGATCGAGTGAGGGCTTTACTACTAAATTGCCTTCTTAGCCGGAAGAAACAGCGGTTGGCAAGAGTAATTCTTCGTTTAATTTCTGACGAGATGTTGTTGTCAGAGTTAATAGCGGAACCGAGATAGATAAAGTCCCGTACTACCTCAAAGTTATATCTGTCAATGGTGACGTTCTGTCCAATGCGTCGATGTTGTGTGTCCTTTCGTGTTGACCGCATATACATTGTCTTGGTCTCATTTACTGCTAAACCCATTTTTGTTGCTTCCTTCTCTATACTAGCAAACGTGGCTATGATATCACGTTGTGTCCTTACAATGATGTTAATATGGTCGGCGTATGCTAGTACTTGTGCCTCTGGTGTTGGCTCGTGAGTTTTGCACAATCCTCTCAAGAATCAAATTGAAGAAGTCTCATGGCAGCGCACCTTGCTCAAATCCTTTTTGAATGTGTCGGTGAGGTCGTTTCCGACCCTGATGGAGCAGCGAGAATTCTCCATCGTCATCCTACACAAACGGACGAGTTTGGGCGGTATACCAAAACTAGACATGGCTCTGTATAGTTCGTCTCTATAAATGCTGTCGTATGCGGCTTTGAAATCGATGAATAGGTGGTGGGTACCGATTTGGACTTCTAAGGTTTTTTCAGGATCTGCCGAAGTCTGAAAATTTGATCGGTTGTGGAATTTCCTGGCCTAAACCACACTGATAAGGGCCGATCAGGTTGTTGGTAAACGGTTTCAGGCGTTCCCGTATTGCGGTAGATAGGATCTTGTAGGCGATGTTGAGGAGACTTATGCCTCTGTAGTTGGTGCAGTTTTGGTTCTTCCATATCCTCAGCATCGACTGTTCTTAACTACAATATTTGCTTGCTCATCTCGACAGGATTCTGTTCGAGCCTTGTATCCTCGGCTTTGACGTTTTACACTTTGGTAAAACTTGCGAATATCGTTCCTAGAGTGGCACCTCTCTATATCCTAGATCGCGCGCTTTTCTTGCTCTTTTTTCTTCTTACTGAAATGCCGGTGTTCTTCCCTTCTTCTCTGCCTATAGATCTCAACGGCAGCTCTAGTCTTCACCTACAGCTTCGCTTTGTAGGCTTCGTACTTGTCTGCAAACATCTGTCAGCATTCCTCATCAAACCAGGGGTTTCCTGCTGGTGGGCGCGAGAAACCTAGCACATCAGTTGCGGCTGATCTCATGGCTTGTTGGCATCGTTGCCATTGTTCTTCGACATTTGATGCTGGTGGTATGGTGTTAATCGAGAGGTTAAGGGATACGCGTTGCGCGAAGGTCTTGCCGGTCTCTTGCGATTGCAGTCTTTCGACATTAATTTTTTTCACAGGCGTGGTGGATATCCGCATTCTTACCTTGGCTGCAACAAGGTAGAGGTCCGAGTCGATGTTCGCTCCTCGGAATGTTCGGACATCCAAAACACTGGATGCGTGGCTCTTGTCAATCGAAATGTGATCAATTTGGTTGACCGTTCGTTAATCTGGAGACCGCCATGTCCCCTTATGGATATCGAGGTGAGGAAACCGTGTGCTGGCTATAGTGGCATTTCGGTCAATTAGCCTAAGTCCGTCACCAGACGTGTTGTCGTGTTGGCTATGTTTTCCGACAATATTGCTTAAGATGTCTTCTGTTCCTACCTTTGCGTTAAAATCTCCCAGCACGATTTTAACATCGTACTTCGGTAGTCGCTCATAGGTTTTGTCAAGGAGCTCATAGAAGCAGTCCTTAGCTATATCATCTTTTTCCTCCGTTGGGGCGAGAGCGCATACAAGGCTTATGTTGGCGAATTTGGCCTTGATGCGGATTGTTACAATGCGCTCGCTAGTGTCTTGGAAATATAAGACTTCCTGCCTTAGTCTGGCGCCGATAACAAAACCGCATCCGAATATTCGCTGTTTCTGCTCACTATAACACGGTCCGTATTACATATCACAGTTTTTCATCCTCTTTTTGCCCCCATTTTACAGGAATAGGGGCCAAGGCCATTGTTAAAATTCAGTCGCAAAAATTTTTGAAAACGCAAACGTGCGAATCGCGAAAGGCATTTGAACTTTGTCCTGTTCCATGCATAATAGGATAAAAAATTTCTCAAATACAGTCCTTATTTGGAAACTCCTTTATATCCCAATGTTTAGTAAATTAAAATATCAAAGGCATGCGGTATCTGTCTGCTTTGGTAAATTGTAGGCTTCCTTTGTTTTCACATAACAATTCATGCACAAATCCAATGCCAATCATTTATATTTATTTAGTCGCAAATATCTGACGTCCTTTTTATACATAATAAATATAAAAACAAATTCATACACCTTAACTTTTATTTACATATATGTGCACCACACAATGATACGTACATTCCATTTTTTTTAAGAAAACAGAAAAAACCCGAAAAAAAATCCTTCTTTTCAGGCTGACTCCTGTACAATTCACAGTACACACAGTCCGTTCAACGAAAATCTCTTCATTGGAGGCGTGGGTTCCCACCAGCTCACATGTGTGAATGTGAACTATCCACAGGATATATTTTCACTTCCAGATAAATTCTTCACAAACCACAAGGTAGCCGGAATGAATGCTTATATGAGTGTGTTTTGGCACATTTATATGTGCGAGGCTCACGGATAAAAGCTCGTGAAGAACATTTAATTTTTTTCCCCGTTATTTTTTGTTTTTTTTTTTTTTTTTTTCCGACATGGTTTTGGTCAATGAGTGTTTTCAGGAAAATCATATCCATTTTTTTTAATGTAGAGACGGTTGAATATTTTTTGGATTATTTGTTTTTTTTTTCTATAGAATTATGAAAGGATTAGAGTTTGAAGTGTTTATTTTCTTTTAGTCATGTGGATGTATGGAAATGAATGGTGTCCTTCGGACTCAATTCTTTGTATAAACATTCGAGTGAATAGGAAGAGAATTATTTGTTTAGAGAGATGGTATCTGTGCTCTATAGAAATTGTGCTGTTGGTGATTGTGGATGATGTGATGGCTGGTGAGAGTTTTTCGTTGGAAAGGTCGTTGGCAATGTAGTAGTAGTCGTTTAGTAATGTTTCGAAAGCATAATATATAGTTAAGAGAATACTTATAGTTTAATTAGTAAATACTTACTTACTTACTTACTTACTTACTTACTTACTTACTTACTTACTTACTTACTTATCGGGCTCACGACCCTTTAAGAGTCTCTGCCTGAGACATTGCAGCCTTCCATCCTCTACGTTCTCGGGCTCGCTGCTTTCAGTTGTCTAGACCAAGGGCTCTGGCATCCGTGATGGATTGGTCTTTGAATAGGAGGTTCGTTCTTCCTTGCCTTCTCGAACCTGGGAGCTGGGAATTGAAGATCCTATTAGCTGGAGCATTATTGTCCATTCGCTCGATGTGGCCGAGCCAATCTAGTCTACGTGTTTTGGCTTTTTGTATTACATTCACATCTTGGTACAGCTCATAGACTTCGCGGTTATATCTTCCCCTCTATTCGCCCTTCTCGCACACAGGACCACAAATCCACCGAAGTATTTTTCTCTCGAAGGAGCCCAGTATGTGTTCTTGATGATCGTCCAGCACTCGGCGCCATAAAGCAGAACTGGCAGGATAAGGGTTTTGTAGAGCACACATTTCGTCCTTCGAGTTAGAAGTTTTGAACCCAGTTGTTTCGCCAGACCGAAGTAGAAACGGTTTCCTAGGGTATTTCTCCGCCGGATCTTCACTAGGGTGTCATTCGTGGTGTCTATGTTTACCCGGAGGTAGGTGAACTCTTTAACTACCTCGAAATTGCTGCTATCAATAGTGACGTTTTGTCCTAGGCGGTGGACAGATGCTTGTTTGTTTGTTGAAAGCACGTAATTAGTCTTTTGTCCTCATTTACTTCAAAGCCAACGGATTTCGCCTGTTCCTTCATCGCCGTGAACGCTTCTATCACGGCGCGCTCTGACCGCCCGATTATGTCAAAATCGTCCGCATAGCCCAGCAGCTGGACGGATCTGTGCCTTCAGTGTTGACATCTGCGCCCTTCGTATTATCTGCTTCTTGCCGGAATCCGGCTCATGTTTGGAATAGTTCGGGGGAGCTACTTCCTACCTGCACGTTGCAGAGCGTGTTTTCCAGCGTCACGCGACACAGCTGAATCAGTTTTGCCGGGATTCCGAATTCGGTAATCGCCGTATAGAGCTCCTAAGGCTGTATGCTTTCATATGCGGCTTTGAAGTCGATGAATAGGTGGTGCGTTTCAACTTGAAATTCGTTGTTTTTTTCTAGGATATGCCTCGGTGTGATTTTCGGTCTTCAGTTGATCTGTCGGGTCGGTAGCTGCACTGGTACGTGTCGATTAGTGTGCTGCAGAAAGGTTTTAGACATTCACACTGTACGTTGGATAGATAAATGCCACTATAACCAGCATATGGTTTCCTCAACTTGATATCCATAAGTCTCCATATTAACAATAAATCAATCAAATTGCAATAAAATCTGAGGGCAATCTGTTCGACCAAGGCCAATACTTGATTGCTGGGAAATACTTCTAAATACTCGAACAGATCAGACCTTAACGGCTCGTTAATTGCACACCACCAGCTGAAAATCAGTATCGACTTTTTGATTTTCCAACCCCCCAATTGGCTGTCCTGTGTAACCTTAATCTTAAGGGAACAAATATTCAAATTAAAAATACAATATTGGGGACACGGGCACATTAGTATCCGGGTCCTAGCTTGTTCGTTAAAACCATTCATGAGCTCGTCTGTACTTCATACGCGAAATCTGGAGCTCCTGTTTTATGCCGATTCCGAACGGCTAAGCTTAGATAAGCTTTCATTGTTAATTCTAATTTGTTCACTATCGTCGATACCATAGTGTGCCAGATCCAAGCAAACCAGACTTTGTAGCATCAGACATCTAGATTTGCCAGTCCTGTGTCAACGCCAGAAAGTCACGCTAGTATTTTGGCGTCTAAAGTAAAGTACAACATACAAGGTGGGCCAAAAGAAGTCATCCGATGTTGTTTGACCTTCAGAATATCGGTTGTGGCTCGCGCAGTGTGTGCCGTTGCTCCAGTCCTAATTCGTACAATTGCGGTTAACGTGGCCTTATGCGCACACCGTCCACCGTTGTCGTTTGACCAGCGACGTCCTCGAAAAAATGGCCCGATGACTCCTCCAGCGTGAACAGCGCACCATGCAGTAACTATCAGCGGGTGTAATGGCTCCTCGTGCAATACTCGTGGATTTTCGGTGCTCCAGAAGCGATAGTTTTGCTTGTTCACGTACCCGCTGAGGTAAAAATGAGCCTCATCGCTCATTATGATTTTGATGGATAAATCATTTACTTCGATTATTCCGCGTTCTTGGGGAGTGTATTGTTCCATGACTTGTTTACTTGTATTCTACATCTGTCTAGCCAACTAATGTCGAAACAGATTTGACATTGGCGGCCATTTGCAAAATAAGAGCATCTTCCAACAGGGTGATCTCTTTTGGCCCACCTTGTAGTTCTAATTTTTCTCATTGTTTTGGGTATGGAAGCACGTGGTCTAATAATTGAGTTATGTATGCTCACTGGTTTCAGATCTTAACACATGCTGCTTTTACTAGGGCTGAGTGCTTGGGCCACATTTTTTCAAAGGTTAAATCCAAGTTCTTACGATGAAATTCAAGTGCCATCGCGAGTCCATAGCTGAATCGAAAAGAAAGTTGGAATCTCTTTGAAAGAAAATATATCTGGCAATAACGGCCCATACAGGCTTTCAAACCTAACTTCTCCCGTCATTTGTTTATGCGACTTTATTAGTTTTGACGAATCCGAAAGGCAAACATCAGAAGCTTTTGATGATAGTACACCTCTTAGATGCTTGTCCGACTTTCGTTAGAGGTGGAGCAGTGTATGGAGGTAAGTTGTTGTCACTTTCGTGATTTGAACCCAGGACCTCGCACTTAGGCCACTGCACTCACTTTCCCGCTCTTCACTTTGAAGCAATGTCGATACCAAAGCTTCTGATCTTGAAATTCAGACTCGTTAATTTCAGAAGTAGGTATTTTGAATGCAAACAAGAAAGCTGTGCAAGAGGATGTACTTATTCTGACGAGTTCAAGCAACAAGTAGGTGGGAATCCTGAGATTCCGTAATGGAAGGAAACAGTGGTTTCAAAATTCTTACCATCAAACATAAAGGCAGATGTCTAAGGATGGGACAGATCAAATTAAGAGGTTATGCTGTAAGTGAGGCTCATTGGTTTGCGAAAAGGATATTTTTTCAGCCAAACGGGTATGCTACCCATCATCTCAGTGATTAAAGCAACCATATAACTTATGCATCCGTCTAAGTCAACCTCCTATCAATACTAGCTACTAGAAAATATATGCGACTATGTCTTGAAATTGAAGCTGTGCTTCCTGGATAAGCGGCACATTTTTTAATGCTCCTCCCTTAGTATGTAGTTTCATTGAGAACTTTCCCAAAAAGGTTTCAAACAAACTGTCAGAAACTTAATAAACAAAGTTTACTGCACAATACATCTCGCAAAGAACGGATGCAATTCGATCCCGTTATATTAATTACTTCGATTGTTTGTGAAGTCATAAGCTCCTGTGTCAATAGTCTTCCAATCACAGGTGAGGTATGCAATACCTGCTAACAAAACTGTACCAAACACCTGCCAAACATTATCTATATCTCAAACAAATAAGTACATCCAAAGTTTTCAGAGAACTGAAACAAATAGCACTGTCAGATACTTCTTACTCGATTACAGCTCAATTCCGTTCCCAAAACTGAGCTTCCAAATAATTGAGTAAACAACTTCAAAACCGAATTTCGTGTGGATCCATTCAATCAATAAACATTTCATTACAAGCAAAGCACATATACAGCTCACAAGACACTCACAAATTTTAAGTGCATCAGTTGAAAGATACTGTATCTTATACATTCAACCCCATTACAGTAATCTGATTCTATCCAATAACACCACATAAACCCTCACAAACAATGCCACAACCAACGAAGGCAAGCATTATATGTAAATTTATGGTATTGATGGTTTTTGCCCGTCTGGCACGGCAGCAAGGAGTAAATCCATGCAAAACCAAATATCCTCACAATACTGGTATACCCATGCATGATGAGCAAAAGACGACCAAAGAAATTCATCATAATCTCACAGCAGGACAAATTGAACATGGTTCACCATATAAACCCTCTCTTCCGGGCTCGTCCAATGTCAATTTGCCGAGCCAAAAAGTGTTTTTAGCTTATTTACTTAAATCATCATGGACAATCATAATTTATGTCCTGAAACACAGTGGGGTGTGTGTGTATTTTAGGAAAAACTTCAAACGGAGTCCATCGCAATCCTCTTTGTCCATTAAAGAGACAGTCCTCTGCCTGGTACATTTGCTATGAAAAAGAAAACGAAAATCCAACATCATCTCCCACCGGGTGTCCTTTTGCTGTACAAATAACCGGAAAACAGGATACGACGATATACAAAATATTGCCATTCCTAGCCGAATGAGAGGCATGGACACCACATATCTCCAGGAAGAAGATGTGTGTATGTGTATGTGTGTGTGTGTCTTCCCATCTGTTTATCCAACAACCGTCTAGACAAAATGCTTTACGGATTTCGGGTCAATTCAATATGCTCCACTCGGCTCGGACAAATCCTCGGGGACTGCTGCCGATGGAACGACAACGGTGAAGCCTGCGAATGTAAATATAATACATTCACTGTCCAACCAACAGCCAGTGGAAGATGGTACGCATAAAAAAAATCCAAACACAGGACAATCCCATTTCTTGGATCGTTTATTTTACCCTTATTGATGTAGGACGGACCAAACGTGGTCCTTCCTTCTCCCGGTGGGATTTAATCAGAAAGTTAATATTCCGTTGTCCATTTTTGTAACTCTGACTAGGATCGCTTACAAAGTCATTGATTGGCCTTCCCCCGGGGGTTATCCGGCCAAACCAACACCATAACTGTCGAATCGAGTCAATTTGGATATATCACAGTTCGGAAAGGACATGGCCGAGACGGTCGTCCGTCGTCTTTCCTCTATGGCTCATCGATCAAACGTGCCCACTGGAAATTGTTTTGGCAAAGGGGACATTTTTTTATGGCCAACAAAATATAAGTAGGATAGCCAGGCCAAACTATACGACAACCACTAAGGACTCCATGCATTATTAAGTCGGAATGTGTTTCTAATCCACCCTCTAGGTTGGAACAGGGGGGTTTGAGTTCTCCTTCGAAATCACTGTTAAGTCTATTGATTGGCTATTTTGGACGCCGATTTTATAGCATCGGATAGATGCTCCTTGAACTTTGTCCGCCCCCTTTGGGGGATCCTGTGTTTATTGGATTTTTATGGACCATTTCCTGATCTGGACAGAGATTGAGTTATTTATCGGGGTTGGGTCGAAATACTTGATGGCATTTGTCTGTTACACTTAAAAGGATTTTTTTCCCACAATTCGAGTACGTCCGTCTGATTAGATTACCACCAACAATTAATTCCATCTTGGGTTTGGTATTTTTTCAAGGACATACCTCATCCGTAATGGTGTGCGGCTAGTGTGACAGAAAAAAAAAACATTGCCTTGATTGTAAATTAATGGTGTCATTCCAACATAAGAAGCGTCACACAAGATGAGCTCATTTGAGCTGACAGTCTCCACATCTCTACCGATTAATGGTGTTGGTGGTCCTGGTTTTAGCGCTATGTCCAGCATGTATGATGTTCGCCTTGAATGTCTCCCTCGGCGAAGAAGAATTTCTTTTGGCGCGTTGATTTGACGGTAAATAATAGAGAAGAAGAGTGGAAACTGAGATTAATGATGTTCATCATATGTGTGTGTGTGTGAGCGGACGCTTTTATATCTCCAGATCAAATATCACTTGCAGTGCGCTAGTGGACCGGTCCGAGAATGGTCTTTGCGAGATTAACGACCCTTGGAGTCATTTATTATTGTTGGCCATTACTTTCCGCTGGATTGCTTTTTAGTTTTAATTATCTAATGCAATTTTAAAGTAGGGGCGACGGGCTAATCATAAATCATGTCCATGCCATGTCCAGGGCAGTTGGAAGAGATGAAACCTCCTCTTTGGCTGGTATTTGGAAATTGTTAATTTTTGCAGTTTACTTTGGCACTTTCGTGGTGCCATAGAATTGACCAACCGTGTAATTAACTCAATTAATTATGGAATGCTGGTCTGGGCATGCTACAGTTGGCATAGAAAGTAGGACTGTTATTAGGTTGTTTAAACACTTTAAATGGGGGCTACTATCACAGAAGCTATTGCAGCACTATTTAGCTGACTTTGCGAAAAGTGCTGGTTGTTTGTCCAGGTGGTTGGCATCAACTTAACGACGAGCCTGGCTGAACTTTGTATCGAAATATTTAAACAGTATTTTGAATGTTAATACAAACGCACCCTTTTTTCATGATATTTCACTGTATGAACCCCAGTCAAGGCCTTCACTTTTATCATGTTTCAGTCCTGCGTTAAGATTATGGCCTACGCCGTTATAAGATCAAATTAACCCAAGAACTAAACCATATTCGTCATTTGAATCAGCAATACTTTTCCGATTGGGCTGTTTGAAAACATCTCGAAGTTCATAAAAACAGCAAAATATGACTTACTGGATGGACAGAATCAAACCAACGTGTTCTTCCAATGCCTCCATTGTACCACAACAAGTTTTGTGCGCGTTTTGGATTTTATTTCATACAGTTTTGCAAAAAGGATACGATTCACTTGTTAAGGAGGACTCTATCTATTCCTTGATAGAGAACTTCCTCTTGGGTCATCAGTCCTTTCCTGTTGGCATTTATAGAATATAGGTAGAATTTTGTTCATATCCAACGGCCCGCTCTTTTTTCTTGTAGGCTTTGTGCAAATGCTCGATTTTCTTTTGGTGTGCATGCTAACACATGCGATGGCTTTACTCGCAACAAGGGTCTTAAAAAATTAAGTAAACCTTCGCAAGTTACCTCGGAAAAGTGGAAGCAAAAAAGTTCATAATTCAGCTTTCCAATTCAGCTTTCCAATTATTGCTTTACAAGCTATTTGGCGAGCTCAGCCTTGTTCTTGATCATAAAGTCGAAGCACTTGACTTACTTATAACTGTCAGTGGCGCTACAGTCCAGAATGTACCGATCCTGACGGACATCAGGATCTCCATCATACACAGACGGACGAATTTGGGCAATTTACCAAAATATAGTTCGTGTTAGGTATAGATTGGGGTTAGATGGACTTGAGATCAGTGGTATGTGATATAAGGTTTCGTTATTCCGGCCGATTTGTGTGGAAGAGTGATGAATACTTGGCTCCAAAAAATCGATCGCTACAAACCTGCTTGTGGTTATCATATAAACTTACTTACTTACTTACTTAAAAGGCGCTACAGTCCGGAAAAAACCTGGGCCTCAACCAACATGCCCCTCCTATAAGCCTGGTCCATAGCTAACTGCCTTCAGTTGCGCAATCCAAGTTGGTTGCTGTTGATTTCTATTTGTGCGCGCCACTTAAGTCAAGGGGTTCGACTACTGCTTATGACTTCTGGATAGGAAGCAAAAATCCTGCGAGAGGTGTATTGGTGTCTATTCACTCTACATGTCCTAGCCATCTTAAATGTCCAATGAGGAGCTTTTTGACTAGGGATATGTCGGAGTGCAGCTAGTATAGTTCGTGGGTAAATCTTGGTCTCGATTGCCCATCAACGCAAACGGGACCGAACATTTTTCGAAATTTTTTTCTCTCGCAACGACCAAGGATTTCTTCATCCGCTTTTGAGACGGTCCATGCTTCAGCAACGTAGAGCAGGACTGGGATGATCAGGGTGTTTTATAGGATCTCCTTAGTTGTTCGAGTGAGGGCTTTACTACTGAATTGCCATCTTAGTCCGAAGAAACAGCGGTTGGCAAGAGTAATTCTTCGTTTAATTTCTGACGAGATGTTGTTGTCAAAGTTAATAGCAGAGCCGAGAGAGATAAAGCCCCGTACTACCTCAAAGTTATATCTGTCAATGGTGACGTTCTGTCCAATTCGTCGATGTTGTGTGTCCTTTCGTGTTGACCGCATATACATTGTCCGGTCCTCATTTACTGCTAAACCCATTTTTGTTGCTTCCTTCTCTATACTAGCAAACGTGGCTATGATATCACGTTGTGTCCTTACAATGATGTTAATATGGTCGGCGTATGCTAGTACCTGTGCCTCTGGTGTTGGCTCGTGAGTTTTGCGCAAACCTCTCAAGAATCAACTTGAAGAAGTCACATGATAGCGCATCGCCTTGCCGAAATTCTTTTTTTGGTATCGAATGCGTCAGTGAGGTCGTTTCCGACCCTGATGGAACAGCGAGAATTCTACATCGTCATCCTATACAAACGGACGAGCTTGGGCGGTATCCCAAAACTAGACACGGGCAAACGATGCCAAGACTATGTTCTTCAGGCATACTTTCTTCCGACCAGATTTGGCTTATGAGTTGGTGGATGTTTCTTGCCAAGTCATCTCTGCCGGCTATATATAGCTCGGCGGGAAGGCCGTCATATCCGGCAGCTTTATTAAGCTTGAGTTTAGATATTGCTATCCTCACTTCACTCAGGTCGGGTGGTTGGCAGTTTTCGGCGTCGTTGTCAATATTGAATCGTTCGTTCTGCCTGACAGCAGAATGTTGTTCGTCATCGCCGTTTGACAGCCTGCAGAAGTGGTTCTTCCATATCCTCAGCATCGACTGTGTCTCAACTACGACATTTCCTTGTTTATCTCGACAGGATTCTGTTCGAGCGTTGTATCCTTGGCTTTGACGTCTTACACTTTGGTAAACCTTGCGAACGTCGTTCCTGGAGTGGCACCTCTCTATATCCTCGATCTCGCGCTTTATTTGCGCTTTCTTCTTCTTTCTGAAAAGCCGGTATTCTTCCCTTCTTTTCTGCCTACAAAGCTCAACGGCAGCTCTCGTCTTCACCTGCAGCTTACCCTTGTAGGCCTCGTTCTTGGCTGCGAGCATCTGTCGGCATTCCTTATCAAACTAGGGGTTTTCCGCTGGGGCGGGAAACCTATCACATCAGTTGCGGCCGATCTAATGGCTTGTTGGCATCGTTGCCAATGTTCTTCGACATTCGATGCTGGTGGTATGGTGTTAATCGAGAGGTTAAGGGATAAGCGTTGCGCGAAGGTCTTGGCGGTCTCTGGCAATTACAGTCTTTCGACATTTTTTTATAGTATTTCTGGATTTTTCTGGCGTGGTGGCTATCCGCATTCTTATCTTGGCTGCAACAAGGTAATGGACCGAGTCGATGTTGGCTCCTCCAAAATACTGGATGCGTGTCTCTTGTCTATAGCAATGTGATCGATTTGGTTGACCGTTCGTTGATCTGGAGACCGCCATGTCCCCTTATGGATATTGAGTTGAGGAAACCGTGTGCTGGCTGTAGTGGCATTTAGTTCCGTAACGAAGTCAATTAGCCTAAGTCCGTTACCAGACGTATTTAGGCTTTGTTTTCCGACAATACTGCTAAAGATGTCTTCTCTTCCTACCTTTGCGTTAAAATCACCCAGCACGATTTTAACATCGTTCTTCGGTAGTCGAGAGCGCTTATAAGGCTTATGTTGGCGAATTTGGCCTTAATGCGGATTGTTACAATGCGTTCGCTAATGTCTTAGAAGCATAAGAATTCTAGCCTAAGTCTGGCACTTATAACAAATCCGCATCCGAATAGTCGCTGTTTCTGCTTACTATAACACGGTCCATAGTAGATGTCACAGTTTTTCATCCTCCTTTTGCCTGGCCCATCCCATCGTATTTCGTGGATGGCAGTAATGTCTGCCTTTTAGCAAATTAGGGCTTCCGCTAGTAGCTCGCTTGCACCTCTCCTGTTTAATGTTCTTACATTCCAGGTTGTCTTTCGCAGGTTCGTCAACAATAAAATCAGTCCTTTCCGAGGCTATTGGTTGCTTCGTAACCGTTAGTTTTTTTTCCACGGTTGGGTCCATTTTATTAGATACCCCTAGAACACGCTGCCATCAGTATCCACTACGGGATTGAGCGCTGCCGTTGGCCTTTCGGTTTATCCGCTACCATTTCTGTTCAAGGGGCCTGACTAACAGTTGATATTCCTAGACCGAATATGTCGAAGCAACTTGTATAGGTTCGCCTGGGACAGTAGGCCGGATATTCATTCCGTGCCATTCTGACCTGGCTGTTTATAGTGTTGCTGTTTTTCGTTGTGTTATCAACACTCGCGCTTATCGTTTAGCAAGCCAAATACGGTACCCGATGGTTACCACTTGGAGGTTAAAAATCAGCACTTGATGTGTAATCAGAGTTACAACCACTGGGCATTGCCAAGTTAAAGAGTCAATCAGAGTGCACCCTGGTTCTACAACACCCAACCATTAAATAACATGCGCATATGAAAGGACAAACCAGTAGATATATCAATCCCAATCACAGCCTCATTTATAAAGAATAAGTTTGTAGCTAAGTTTTAACATGTCTCAATCGCAGAATATTTTATCATCTGACCTACCAAACCTTGTAGCCCTTTCCCCAACATGATTGAGACCAAAAACCTCCAGTCTTTTATAATGTTAATCCCCTTGATGTGACAACGAACGGCTTAGCAGCAATATTACAAAATTGTCTTTCAAATACCTTAAGCCAGCAAAAGCTGCTCTTTTACCACCTTCACACTCTCACAAATCGAATATCCTTTTTCCAAGTCATTAGCACACCTTCCACTATGGCAGACTTGAAAGCAAGTTCGAAATTCATTAAAAAGAGACTTTCTTCATTATTATTCCATCATATCCTTCTTTTTTTTAAAGAAAAAGCCGCAAAAGAAAAATAAAAGAAGCAGGAATCTAACTCCCCTTTGTCGAAGGAGATTCGATGTGGAAAGGTCGTCATGGTAATTGAAATTACACTCTTAATCGAAAACCTCTCCAAATGGCTTATTCATCGACGTCGTGGCATCTCCTCTCGTTTGTCTAGATTCCTATCCTATACCCTTCTGCTCTACCGTGTGGGTTGCCATGCCATCATCTCTGTAGCCATTCGTCTATTCATCCGTTGTCTGTCCGGCAATCGACCCGACAGAGGATAGCGTCGTTTCGTTAATTGCAATTGAAATCCAATGATTTATTCTTCTTCCTTTTTTTTGTTTTTATAAGAACAGGGGGTTTGTATATGTCTGTGTGTATGTTTGTGTATATCCTGCGCCTTTCTGAAATATTCTCCCTTTTGGCATCGCCCGACACGAAAGTATTCCCAAGAGTTCAACTTAAACCAAGACGCGCGCAAAAAAAGGAACAGCAAACTTTTTGTCTTCCTTGGTGCTCCTTGCGTTCCAGATAAGACAACGCCGGTTCGCGGAAAGTCCTGCTTGCTTTGTGCAATCGATTATTACCTCGTAATATCCTACTTCTGCCATGGCAATTGTTCACGGTTTGCAGAGGGCTTCTTGGCCGTCTTGAGGAAAATCCCTTTGCCTTTTAATTGGAACAATTTAGCATTCAAATGTTGCGGGCACAAGGATAATTGTTCGTTTGTGCCTTTGTGTGATGGTCCCGTTGGTAGAATTAATTCTGCAAATCGTTATAAAACATAATTTTTCTTGTCTCCTTTGGCGATGTCGTCGACGTCGACTTGTTCGACTTCTTCGTCGTCATCATTGTCGGGCGTCGTTTTATCTTTAGCAGGGATCCTTAATGAATTCAAATCGTTGTAAGGATTTTCTTTACCTTACCCCACCGTAAAATAAAGTTCGCTTTGAACAAAGGATTAGCTGCATAATATTTAAGAATTACCATTGTAAAGTCCTTAATACCCAGTCGAATAAATATTGTGCTTGTGTCGTCGTTCTAAGGATCCCACTGGATTTATTGTCGATTAATATGGCTTGCTGAGGTATCGGCTTATAATGACAGGCTTTATGAGGTTTCTTTTCGTTTTGATTTATAAGCGACTGCTGTGCTTCTTAGCGCGTTTTATGGCGCATTTTTCTGGCAACACATTTGTTGAACATCCCCTATTCGAACACAGGCAGTCGACTTAGATTTATTCGAATCGCGACTTTTCAAATCGAAATCCTATTATGTACCTGAATACTTGGAACCGTCGGTCGTGGTTGGCCTATTCCGTTTATTGTTTGCCATTGCTATGTTTAATGTTCGCTGATTTCTCTTTAATTTTCTTTTGTTTACCTTTCGTCGATTTCGACAAATTTCCCCTGGGGTTGGTTCGTGGATTTTGTAGGTTTTTGAAGCCCCCTCCGTTGGAAATGGGTGCCAATGAAAAAGGCATTTTTTAAGGGAAATGGTCTGTTTATCTTTTTAACACTTAATAATGCGCTGATCTGTTTTAAAGTGGGAAAATTGTTTCCTTCGGTACCCTGTTCGGTGGGTTGAGGGCTGGGGACTGTTAACTGTTTTCGACAGCCGAAGTATTAATGAAAAACTTTTGTCGCATGGGATGGAACGCTGTTAAATGTAATTTAATGCGAATGATTTAATTAACGAGCGTCATAAATTTTATACGATTTCTCGTATTTTTTAAGCACTCGATTATATCTTATAGGGTGGTAAAGGATTTTATATCCTTGAGCTGTTCGGAGGAATTTATTTTTTTTTGTTAATCACATTCGAGGGGACCATAGGGACACAATTTTGGTTATGGTTGAACTTTATTGGAAATGAGAAGTTACAAAGCTGCGCACTTTTATGTAAAAAGTTTTGATAATAAAGTCTTAAAAAAGTCATCTTGAGCACCTCCTTTAGTGCTTCTTGATAATCTTGAGCGGACAATTTTCTGGAAGTTTCTCGATTAACCAAGAGATATCTTAAAAGTGAAACACATTTTAGTGAAATTAAAGGGAATGAGTCATAATAGCATATTGAGCAGTGCTGGATATATGTATGTACATACTAGGTTTGGATATCTATACGAGAGAACTCTACTTCTAATAAAATAATTGAGTAAACCTGTGCTTGGCATGATCCGACTTAAGATCATCGAAACGGGCTTTGTCAACAACATAAGATGCGCAATTGGAGGAAGTCATCTCTGGACCGGACAAGTATTTTTGTTAACCCTGCCCATTAGTGGTTTCTATGTATTCTTTGCAATTTAAAACTGTGAAGCCTTCCTATTCCTTCCATTTTGAAGATGTTTTTTGTCAGGTATAACTTTCTTAAAGCATTTGTGAAAAAGTTCCAGAAGCAATATAGAAGTATGAGACCGCTATGAGGTCTGCCAAATTCATATTAGCTGAAGTTCTAAAAAGAATAATATTCTCTAGAAGGGCTTGGAATTTGAAGTCAATTCAAATATGACCAAGCCCTATAGGTCATATTTGAATAGGGTACCATTTCTATGGTATAATATATCCACTAACATGTTTCACCAAGGAATCGTAACGGAACTCACTCGCCTACCATTCCAATATGTATCCAAAAGGGTTATTTGATGTCTACGAAAAGCTTTAGTCTGTGCCCTCATTAAGGCAGTCTTTCAGATTTCATATAGTGCGTGTAAGAATGGGCCTTAAAGAAAATAAAGAATTTAATTTGCGCCAAATTCGCTTGCACTGAACCTTCTAGACTTGTTTTGGAAAAATGAAAAAAATACCCTTAATTGTTACTTGCGGTACACATGTTTCGACACATGGATTGTAACATAGATTCAGAAATAAGAAGATAGACAATAAGTATATGGACCGAACCATAGGTCAACAAATTTTTGGTGATGTAAAATAATACTTTGAATATGGAAATAAGGCCAAATTGGTTTTAATTCCATTTCCAAATCGACATAAGGCCAAATAAGATTTGGACATGAAGCCAAATGTTTCGCATGTTTCGTATGGATTTAAAAAAACTTTGCATACGTAGAAGTGTGGGTCTCCTTCAAAAAGCGTGGTTCTTAAGTTTTGTTCCCTACCCCGGTTTGTCGTCAACATATGTTGGAAGGCCTACTTTTCAAACAGATGCTTTGCATGTGGCTGTTCATCACTCCAGATGTAAGAGTTTTGCTTATTTACGTATCCGTTGAGCCAGAAATGAGTCTCATCACCTGGTCGATTATGGTCGTAACAAACGGTGTACATTTTTCACAGAGCACAAATTTTGATAATAAATTTCAATAATTTGCAATCGTTGCTCGTTTGTAAGTCTTTCCATGATTAAATGGCAGAGGGTAAAGAAAACTTTTAACTTTGGCAGATGACGTTTGTATGTCATTTATAACCAGTGCTGCCAAAATGAAAAACTTAACTCATTAAAAATCACCCGTTGCTTTGAGGTATATCTAGCGAAATTATTTCTCTATGTTACAAACTTAATGTTAACACTTATATACTCCTACGGGAAAGTGGAATAAAAACATATAAGAAGGCTACAATCCATTGTGCGAATCGTTGAATACCCTATCCCATTCCATCCCCAAAAATTGGGCATTCAATGTCACAATGTATTACTTTGGCAGTTTATCCAAATTGCGTTTTTCTATGGATATGCTTCGATATAGGCCCTACAAATCCGTTTTATTTTTTAGGACAACGCTCCCAAAAAGACACCGAGGTTAAAATTAAAACGAAATGTTCATTGTATTGTTCTTGAATTATTTTTATAGAAAACTTTTTTCAAGTTTACCTAAAATTGTACTGAAAAATGATTTTTTTTTAAAAGAAAACTCCGCTAAAAAGTAGGCGGGCCAAAAAACTTTACATGTACGAAATACAGATTTTGAAAATTTTCCTATTCATATGCTTTTTAAACTTGCTAACAGTTTGGTCGAAACCAAATTTTTACTGACAATGGGGCGAGGCAGTGGGCGGATTTGAAAATGTTTAAGACTTGTTCTGTAGCCTCGGACAAGGATCCTATGTACCAAATTTGATTATCCTAGCTTAAAATTTAAGGTCCAAAATCCGGTGACATACAAACGGACGCACGGGCGGATAGACAGACATGGCTAAATCGATTAAGCTGGCGATTCTTTGTCGATACATATACTTTGAGGTATACACTGCGCGTCATCAGGTTAGCACAGCTTCATCAGCCTAATACGATTGCTTCTGATTTTGTTGTTGTTAACTTGCAGTTACTTTTTTGTTTTATATTTTTCTCATCTTTGTATGTACTATCATTGGCAAAGAAAACATGCAATAACAATGTACCGTTATATGGTTTTTGCTATTTTCTTTTAGTTTTAATGGAAATATGAGCATAATTTTTGCGGCATCAGGTTAGCACATGCACCTTGTCTTGCATTTATCTTCGGAATTTGAACACGTATTGGCACCAAATTTTATTTACTGCTCAAGTGATCTATTTTTTTTATTATGGGTAAAGGAAAAATGCAATCGGTTGAAGAGAAAGCAAAAATCGAAGCTTATAAAAAGCTCAGGCTTTCAATAAGTGAAATATCAAAACAAGTTGGCAGAAGTCGAAAAGTGATATACAATTTTTTATGTAATAAGTCGGGATATGGTCGAAATAATAAAGGCGGTATTAATAAAGTGATTTCCGATGCTGATAAGAGAGCAATTTTGAGAAACGCATCCAACTCTCATGAATCTACCGCAAAGATCAGGGCAAATGTTGGTGTTAAAGCGAGCTTATCTACTATTCAAAGGGTGATAAGGAATGCTCCATAATTGAAAAGATTAAAACTAAGGAAAAAAACCACCACTTAACGATGCTCGAAAAAAAAATGCGATTAAATTTCGCACGAGAGCACATGGCCTGGAAATCTGATTGGCACTATGTTGTCTTTTCGGATGAAAAGAAATTTAATTTGGAAGGACCCGATGGATACAACTATTATTTCCATGATCTACGGAAGGAGGAACATCAGTTAGATCGACTTCATAGTTGTGTGGGCGGTGTGGGGAGCTATCTCCTACTATGGTACGTGCGAGCTGCAATTTTTGAACACAAATATGAATGCAAACACTTATAAAAACGTACTGGAAACTGCTTTTCGCCATTTTAAAAATTTATTTGGAAATGTGCCATGGCGTTTCCAACACGACAATGCTCCGACTCACACTGCCCGGGTGATTAGGTCTTGGATTGAAGCACAAAACGTCGATATATTGAAGTATTATATTACTCACCGGACATCAATATAATAGAAAACGTATGGGGATGGCTGGCTCGCAAAGTTTACGAATCTGGCAGGCAATATTCTACCAAAGAGGAATTAATTGAAGGCATTAAAAGCGCTTGGTCAGCCATTTCCATGAATTATATTGGAAAGTTGTACGAATCGCTTCCCAATCGGATCTATGAGATGATTCTCAACAAGGGAGGATCGACTCATTATTAAAATTGTAAAAAAATGTTTAATTTAGTTAATTTATAAGTTCTTACCTGAAAAAGTTAAAAAAAAATTAAAAAAAAAAAAGTGATGTGTTCTAACCTGATGACCTAATTTAAATTTTTAATTTTTCATTTGATATCGAAAATAAATTATAAAAAAATATTGACAAATAGAGAAACACTAATTTTTGTTTTATTTAGTTGAAAATTGATTTGTTAATAATCGCTAGAATTTTTAGAAATTTAGCTTTCTTACTTTTATTAGAAATGAGCGAAAACTATTAAAAGCAGGTGTGTGCTAACCTGATGACGCGCAGTGTATCTACAAAAATTATTTCTCCATGTTAAAAAATTTGTATCAAAACTTATATATCCCTATGGTAAAGGGTTTAACTAGATTTCTTGAAAACTCTCGTCTAAAGTCGGGGTGAATCCTAACAAATAAATCATTTCTGGAAACTATCGTTCTATTGGCTGCACTGGGTAAACTATGTTTCTAGATTTTTACTCTGAAACTCTGAAAATTTTCATAACAAACAAGCTTTCTTTGAATTTAAACTTTGACTACCTGTATCAACCAATCTATCTACTGATTTTAAAATTATTTTCGGCTTTCGAAGCTTCCAATATTTCCCAATTAAGTAATGATGACACGCGAAATATAATTTTTGCTACGGATTTTAAAAAATTCGCCACTGTGGCCTTCCATTATCTTTCAACGAAACACAAAAAACGTCAATCAATGGAACGCGTAACAAATTCTGAATATCAAAAAGTTGTTTTCATCGCCGCCTGATGTTAAGTAGGAAGTACTGTCTATCCCAACCCAATCTTGGTTTACATCAAAAGGTAAATTAATTCCCAGTAATTTGTTGTATTCGTACTCCGTGTGAAATCCTAATCCATTCGGAAGGGAAATCTCACAAAACACCCCTAATGTATCCTCGTTGTGCTATTCCGGTCTGGAAACCAATTGTTGCATGTGTGACAAGACGAACTTCTCAATCAACTGGACCTCTCTCCAAAAAGGTGATATTATGTGTCATGTATGACGTAAACTGATCCCCTCTTGGAAAGGGCTTTCTAAACTCGCCAATATCAAATATCATCAACCCGTAAATTATTAGAAAGGTGTATCCAAGTTTCGAATGTACACACATATGGGTTACCACAGGTGCAGATTCCATCGGTGTAGATACTTTCTCTGCACGAAGTGTCGCACTCCATTGCACACGTTCACAATTTGCCGCCTTGACTGCATTCAATATGCAAATTGTACAAAGTATCTACTCCATGTTGTAGTAGTGGTAGACCTCACACAGAAGCAGGAAATAATCGTCTTACCCGTAGACATACATGAAACTATCTAATTTTAAACTAAGACTGAAATCCAACCTAATTTAAGCTCCAATCTAAACTCCTTGTTTACATTTCCATTCCGCATGTGTAGTCTCCGCAGTTTCCCACACGATTGCCTGCGTAACCAACAACTTTTCGGAACTCTCCAAATCCGATCACTCGTGAACATAACCCAGTTCACTTATTTGGTCTAGTTAGCTGGCAGTCGTCCTCTTTACATATCTTCAGACATTCACCTATTAATGCGGCTCAGTTCTTCTCACTTATTTCGATCGATTTCATTTTGAATCTCTTGTTTTACCGTAACTCGCCTTAACGCCTGAGAGAACTACATTCACCCCAAAATGTACTCGCTTCCAAGTGGATTGCTGAGGGAAATGCGAACTTCTATGGCACACATGTTTAGGTGTGGATATATATGTTGGCCCACAAATTCCAACTCGATTCCGCAGTTCAATAATAATATGCGCCTACAGTCCTTATACACACACGCACAATGTAACCCCCGCCGCACACCCTGTGAACTCCTTGTTTACACCTACTTGCGGTTCTGGGTTTAGAGTTTGCACTTTCACACACTTTTATCGATGTCTGCGTCAATTGAAATTGTTCTAAGGACATGTGATTGTACAATCATGTGGAATATGAGGTATGTGTTCCATTTTTATTTGTCGAAATCAATTTCTCCCCTGCCAAGGACCCTTGCGACAGTAATAACAAAAGATCAAATGCGGATTTCGTTTTAAAAAAAAAAAAAAAATTGACGGCTGAACAAAAGCCTGTTGAAAGAGAAAAAGAATTAGGGAGGCAAAAAAAAGGATCCGCATCCCTTTGAAAAGAGATGAACAGGAACTTCCCAAATCTTACCCCTTTTCGTTGTCATGCAGGACAATGGCACAAAGAAAAAAAAAAAACTTCAGATGGATATTTCAATAGATGACAGGCAGGCTTTCGATTCGCTTACACAAAGGACGAGACTCCTTAGCCGGAAACGACAATTATATAAACGAATATCTGGCATATTGTTTGGCAATACTTTGGGAGCATCTTTTGAACTCCTTCTTCGAGAGCAGCTAGAGCTCTTATTCTTTTGCTGCCAGTCCTGTGATTCAAAGTATCGTCAACCCCCAGATTCCTCCAGGCGGGCGGGACAAATGTGAGATTTATTAAAAATGTCTCTGCAGGACGAGAACTGCAGATGAGTTTCCGCCTTTTCATTTCATTGGCACACAGGCCGTGATTCATTACTGTTTACGTAGCTGAAAGACGTCCGAGTAATCTGCAATTGCAATCTGAAAGCTATTCAAATAAAATTGCTCCCCTATTTCATATGGGAGCCTGCCTGCCTTCTGCTTGAGGACTTTTGCTCCTGCTGTTCTTCTTCTACTCCATTGCATGGGAGTAGGTCAACAGATGACAGGCGATAAGAAAGTGCTGAAGTGTTTCTGTTCGAGTTAGACGAACATTGGCGTGTTGGAAATTTTGCAGAATCTTTGCAAAGGATCTCAATTGACTTGCAATGTGTCAAAATGGATTCTGTTATCTAGTGATGACGACGATTCTAATTGAAATCGTGTCTATGGACTGGTGTTTTGTTTTGGGGTTAGTTTGTTTGGAGCTTTAAGGATGTAGGTTGTTGGGTGGAGGTGGGATGAAAGTTTAATGAACACTCTTTGGTAGGTGGGTAGGATGACTCTTTTTCTAGTTGCAGGGTTCAATTAACCCAAACACGAAGAGGAGTCTAATTACTTGAAATATCATTTTGCAGTGACAAGTGGTGCATTTGGGGTGTCAGTAGCAGGATAACAGATTTACATGAATATACCTACATGAAGAACCTGACAAGGAACTCCTGGCCCAGGTTGTTTGAGGTTTGTTTGAGGTTGCAATCAGTTGTTTACCACGTGAAAAATTAAATACTTATGGAAGGGACAGACTAAAATAACTAAACCTAACACAAAAAAAAGTTTCTCAAAGGCACACATGTTGTTAAGCCCGGGCGCTTCTAAAAAAGACTGAGCGCGTATCAGGAAATACGATAAGGATAAACAGATGCCTTAGGAAAACATGGGACATTTAGGATAGCCTTTGATCTACACATGTAAGATGCGTTGTACACCACCGACATAATTCATGAGCCAAAAATATCTGACATTTACAGCCTGTAAAGGTGCTGCAAACATAGCTTCTGTTTACATTCATTTGTGTTTTATAAAGTTTGATTTTTTTCATTCGGGAGCGGCCTTATGCCATTCTTTGTGGGAAAAATAAAATATTGCAATCACGAATCAATGAAGAACTTAGGTTTGGGGACCTCTATGTTCATTTATGCCATAAATTACATTTTCGAAAAGCTTCTCTTTCATAGTCTTGGATATTTCTCAGACTTTCTCTAGACAGGGGGCAGTGAAAAAAAGACTTTTTTGTTGTTTTTACTTCTGAGATTTGAACCCCGCGCTTAATAGTTTAGAGGTTTAGGTCCTCTATGTTCATTTATGTCCGATATTTCATTTTTGACAAGCTTGCCTTTTATAGTCCTGGATATTTAACAGACTTTCTCTAGACAGCGGGCAGTGAAAAATAACTTCGGTGTTTTCACTTTCTGGTCTTGAATCCCCACATAAGCTCGCTTTTAATAGTTCAACCCTCTTATCACTAGGCCACACAAAAGGAGGCGAACGTAAAAGTGAACGTAAGTGATGGTTGAGGTGGAGACTTTCGCGAGTGGAATGTTTCTCACTGCGATGACGTTCGGTTGCATAGGAAAACCGAACAATGTGAAGTGATCAAGTCCAGATAAATGTCTGGTGATCTATACAGGATTAAGGTCGGCTGGGGGTTAAGATCTGTTTCGTAAGAAATTGTAACATTGCTGAAATCACGTATATACGATGGCTAGATACGAGTAAAGTTTGTATCTTCCTGAAAAAATTATCAAGAAATTTGAAAGTTTAAATATTTGTAATGGAAAACTATAGGGAAGACATTTTTACTACAGGTTTGCAGAAGAACTTAGCGAAATCATCTCCAGACGTTTTGTTCCTTAGCGTGTACAACCAACGATGTCGATATGATCTTCAAATTTCATTAGCCTGCCTTCAGTATACCTGCCTTTTGCAATATCTATTCCAGCGGGATCTTGAAGAAATCGCTTGATGTTTGAAAAAGTTTAGATGAGCTGCCTTCCAGCTAAACGTTGCATCGCATGCCATCCAGTCTTATTTAGCTCTATCTATATTGATGGAGTCACGAGTCCCGTCATCGCTCTTCAGACCTCCAGCCGATGGATGAAAAGACGAAGAGGTCAACTTAGTTCATAGGACTTTTCCCGGATTTGGCTTCGTGGGAAAATGTTGGCTGTGGCGATCTTTTGGAGTGGAAGGCACACTGGTATCTCGCTATAAGTTTGTTGCAAAAAGCCTTCAGATCTTCGCACAGTTGAGTAGGATCTTATATGTGATACTGAGCAGGAAGATGCCTCTATAGTTGGAGCTAAACGTGGTACCGCCTTTCTTGAAGATGGAACGTATGATGTATATGATGTTTTTTCCGGCCTCAAACCTCGCTTCTCCATTCATTTTTGCAACAAAATATGGAACATATGGAGTTGATATCCATATTGCCATACTTTCGTCCATCCAGACTTGGTAGCTGACTTGAACCATGAAAAATGCATTCCATCAGAACTTAATGCCTGTTAAGCTTCTTGATGGCTGCGCTGACTTCTGCCAAAGATTTTGAAGCCACAAAGATGACGCATCGAGAACAGAAAACAGAAACGTTTGCTCAGCAACTTCAAGGTGCGGGCGGGCGGTGTGCACGTGCACACATGAGAAACGAAAACCAAACATATGGCGGGCTGTGTGCCAGTACGACCCGCAATTGAACAATTTTTCTTGTATGCAGTGCGTCATCTGTATGGCTTTATAATCTTTGATTCTGCTTAACTGAGAAGTCGGGTCACCTCCTCGTTGTATATATGCGGGCTTTCTAGCCCTCTCTAGAAGCTCATTAAGAAGCTGCAGAAAATGCTGCCTGAAGACATCTAAAGATTTTTTCAATAAGAGCGCTAAAACAAATTAATGTTTTAAATAAAACAAAAACGGTTTTGGATATCAATGAAATTCTTTATTCCTGTGAAAGTACGTTCGAATCCATTATGTATGGAACTCGATTTCTTTTGCATGGCCGAAGTACGTACGAAGTTCATCAATCGTCGCTGGCTTGTTGGCATAACCATAGACTTGACGTAGCCCCACAGGAAATAGTCTAACGGCGTGTCAAATCGCACGACTGAGGCTGCCAAGCGACTGGACCATTTCGTTCAACACGTTCTCCAAACTTGGTTTCCAATAAATTGATTGTGGCATTCGCTGCGTCCTCCAAGTCCATATCATCCAATTGGGGCCAAAAATATTCGGTTATCATTGAACGGTAGCGATTCCCATCCACAGCAACGTGCCGGTCTTGATCATCACGGAAGAAGTACGGCCCAATGACGCCGCCGGCCCATAAACCACACCAAACCGTAATTTTTTCGGGATGCAATGATGACTCATGGAGTACGTGTGCTGCCTGACCAATACCGCATATTTTGTTTATTGACGAAGCCATTCAGCCAGAAATGAGCCTCATCGCTGAAGATGATTTTTCGATGAAAATCCGAATCATTTTCAAGTTGTTGCTCAGCCCAATTCACGAACATACGGCGCTTCTGGTGGTAAAGCGGCTTCAGTTCTTGCGTCAATTTAGTCTTGTAAGGATGTAGGCCAAGATCTTTTCGCAAAATTCGCCACAACGACGTCACAGAGATGCCCAACGCTTGAGAACGACGTGTGATAGACACATTTGGGCTTAATGGGCAGCAATATTAACGACACTACGGGCACTTCTTTGTCTCACTGGCACGGGAACATTTTGTACTGTGCCTGTGGATACAATTTTTTCCACTAGACGCTCAATTCTTGAACTGCTAGGACGATTATGACGACCATAAATTGGACGTAGCGCTCTTAACGTTGAGGCCACCGACTCCGAATTTCGGTTGTAAATTTTAATAATTTCGACTCGTTGTTGGATCGTATATCTTTCCATCATGAAATGGCAAACCTTACTGAAGAGAAATGTCAAAAGAGCGGCAAGAAATATGGAGTCGTTAGCTGTCCCTGTCGCTCAACTTTTGTAGCGTCCCTGTTGAAAAACCCGACACTATCTAAAATTCCTTGCTCACCTGTGACAAGGTTTTGTAGAGCCAGTGTTTCTACTTTCAAGTAAAATGTCAGTTTTTTTGGCTTTTTTTTTATAGAATTATCGGATATATATTGCCTGAGCTTGTAGCAAATAGTCCCAATGAGCGCATAGTAGTAACTTCTTGTGCATTATGGGCGTGGTAAGATCTTTATATCCTGATAAGATTGTAGCTCTCCCACTTTGATGCATACCTACCTACTGCTCCACCAACAACAATCTCAATAAGTCTGGGTAACTTGGAATCTCTTCCTAGATGTCTCAAAGACTGCCTAATGCCCCTCATTAACACGATAAAACTTTGGGTTATAAAGGTTTAGGTTGGCGGGTCGGTAAAGCAGAGTTTCCTTAAAATAAAAGTAACAGAAGTAGAATTTTACACGCTTATATCATTGTGTTCTGATTGAGATACGCTTCTACGCGGTCATAGGCTTATGAATTGGCTCGTATCCTTCCGCTTTTTGTCATTAGACAATATTCAATCGCTGCCCTCAGAAATTTCGTACAATATGGGTAATGACCTTTCGAAAGATCATTTTCTTGGATTTAGTGGCTGCAAAGGGTTGCGTTCCTCAAGTGAGAGTGACGGAGAAATTTAGGACTATCCTAGTTCGTCTCTGCTTTACGGTCGTCATCCTTGAGATTTAGTTTCAGTGTATAGTCTTAAAGGCGTGCATGACCAGTTAGTGCCTCTATTTACTTTGACATTGATATTCTGTCATACCATAGAAGTTCATTGGCTCGAATATTTTCTTTTTCTGATTATAGCTTCCGTGGTATGATCATCGATTTCCATTTGATATCGTCTTTCATTCGTATCTTGTACTCGTTTGGATTGTTTAAAGAACTTGATAATGATCTTCTTCGGGGCCATCAAACTGTAGTTGCATAACCAAAATGCGTCAAATTTTACTTACAATTTGGGATAAAGCTTGACACTCTTTAGTAAAAATTCTTCGTCTAAATTGCTGATTGCCAATTTTCGGAGCAGTCGAATTGGATGATATGGATTCTGGTGGATTTCTTTCCTAGTGGCTCAGAAGTTATTGTGTGAAACTGTTAAGCTGCGGACCCATGCTTTAAATATTAATGTAACGAGACCTGGATTTCTTTACCTATTTTGCTGGCCTTTCAATCCTTAGACAAACAAACATTTGGAGTCGGAATTGAATTGTCGTTCCCTTTTTAAATTCTAAACGTCGCTGTCACTTATAGAATTGACTTGACATAGCCCTATCATTAATGCATTAAATTTAATTAATCCCGTCTAGAAGAATTAATCAAACTAAGGACGGTTGACTCTTAAGATCTACCGCATCCAACATAAAATGCATTAACCTGACCAGGTCTCTTATCTCACATAGAATTCTAAGATGACAAGGACATAATTCATCTCTCAAAAACTTTAACATTAAGGTTACAAATACTCGTAGATACTTCCTTAAGGCGACATATTTTTAAATTTGTGTAGTATTTGTATCCTTTTCAGCATCTTTGTATGTAGATTTTAAATGCCCTCGTTGAATGGAAAAAAATCATATTGTAGGTAATACTACCTATACACGCAAACGGTACTGCTGATTCCATCGATCCCTTGCTTATCCTTCAAATCCCCATGTGAAAATTGTAAGAATGCGCCAAGTGGTAGTATCTACACTACACATTTGTATCTTAACTTATCCATCTTTAGTCAATCCAAAGACACTTTAAGTGGAATAAGGCATAAAAACCATCCAAACCGACTATAGGGTGTCCTTACCCATACATGCAAATGCTAAGATTGCCTGTGGAATGAGCACAACTACTTGATGGCGAATGGAAATTTGATTGCCAGTTAGGTATAAATTGAGAGATGGATCCGAATTTACTTACACCCCCACACGCTGAGTTCTGAGTCCCGTAGTTTTCATGCTATTCTTGTCGTCCTTCGTTTTTTTTTTTTTTTCCTTCTATTATTACCACACTTGGTGGCATGGCGGTTGCGACGTTGTTGTTGGTGTGGTAATGTACGAATACACATACATATGTGTGTCGTTGGCCGCAAATCTAATAATGGATAGTGCTACTGTGCGGGTGTCCTTCCTGATCACATTGTTATTCAAAAGTTCACAGGATGTGTGATTAACTTTAATACTCTTATCCTGGTTCATTCACAGGGATTCCAATTTTAGGAAGGATTTCGTCAGACGGAGAAAGATTGAATAGCACGAGGATAACAGCAACAAAATACCCATGTTCGGGATACAACTTTTGCCTTCGTTTTGAAGTCGGTCTAGGGTTATACTGCTACTGCTGTTTTTAGAGATACATATTTAAGAAAGGGTTTGTATGTAGCCCCAGTTTTGCTGAAGAGCCTTTTCATGCCACTCTCGTCCATTGAATGGCAGTTGGTGGGAAGAAGTCAGGAGGCTCCTGCTGTTGTTGCTGTTAGATAGATTTGCTAAACTCGTACTTATGGAAAATAAATTGCGGATGTTAAACTTTTCAATTGAATTCATAAAATAGTTTCGAAAATAAAATAGATGAAGTGTTGTTTCGAGTTGTTTGTTAAAAGGGAATTTTATTGCAGATTTCATCAGTGTGGACGATGTAGATGTTTATTTGATTTTTGTTTTGTGTTGTTGTTCAGAACGTTGAGCCCTTAGTGAGCCATGTTGGAGATGAATTTTAAATGTTCTTGGAATTTGTAAGGGCTTTTGACCGTTTGGGGGAAACGGCTTCTGCCAAATGGTTAAAATGGTTTAAAGGTGTAACTCCTATTACTGATTCCTTATTTTGCATATAGATACAATGTTAGGGAGTGAATTTGCACTTGGAATGAAGCTTCGTGTTTCAGAATTATTTAGAAAAATTAAGTTTGTTGAAGTAATTTTTTTTTTGCAATTCAGTTTAGTATAGATAAGGTTGGATTAACGATGCTAAATATGGTTTTGAAGATTTTTTTTTTCAGTTAAAGATAATTCATAATTTTTAAAGCGTAGTTTTTCTTAAAATTGAATAAAACACTAAAATTTCCATCAAATACTCAAATTTTTTATTGCAATCGATAAATAGGCCTTTTGAAATTTACGTTTTTAAGACAACTTCATGTAAATGTTGTCCGCGGCTACTTTTCAAATGGTCCATTGGGAAGGTCCAATTTTGCGTCGCTTTTTCGAGCATTTCGTCCTGTATTCCATGAACTACTAGTGTTATGTTATCCTGTGAGGCTTCAATCGACTTTACATAATCCCACAAGAAATAATCAAGAGGCGTTAAATCGCATGATCTTGGCGGCCAACTCAAAGGGCCATTTCGAGAGATAAGCTGCTCACCAAATTCGTCCTTCAACATTTCCATTGTTTCACGAGTTGTGAAGCATGTACCACCGTCTTGTTAAAACCACATGTCAACCAAGTTCAACTCAGCCAACTGGGGCAAAAAAAAAAGTCGCTCGATATCGTTCGCCGTTGACGGTAACGTTTCTTAAACGGTCGTCTTTGAAGAAAAATGGACCGATGATGCCACCAGCCCATAAACCACACCAAACTGTCGTTTTTTCGGGATGCATCTGTAATTATTGTACGGAATGTGGCTGTTCATCGCTCCAGATGCAACAGTTATGCTTATTTACGTATCCGTTGCGCCAGAAATGAGCCTCATCGCTGGTCGTAACACATTTTACACGGAGCACGAATTTTGATAATTCGTTTGTAAGTCTTTCCATGATTAAATGGCAGAGTATACTGAAAACTTTTCACTTTAACAGATGACGTTTGGATGCCATTTATAACCAGTGCTGCCAACCTTAAATCTTAACTCTTAAAATTAATCTGTCCTCGGTTATTTTGGACGCTTTTTTAAAAAATAGTTTTGGTAAATATTTGGTAAACTCTAAATATTATAATATTCTAAAAATAACTCTGAACAGCATTTTCAACGAGTTTTTCATAACAAAAACTTTGTTTTGTAATTATACATCAACGTAATTTGGTATTAGAAAAAGCCTCAACCACTTTTGTGGTCATTCATACTTTATGTAACAATGTTTCACTTAATTAAGCTTACTTGCGGTCTGGGCCTCAACACAAATGCCTATCCAATAAGCCCGGTCCTCTTCAAGTAGTTGAGGTCAATTGCTACGTATGCATAGGCGCTACTTAAGGCCGGACATAAAATAAGGCCCAACGAAACAAAACCATAAATTAAAAATTTGGCCTTATTGCGCTTAAAATGTCGAATTAAACGCCAAATTTCTGATTTAGCTTTGGAAAACGAAATAAAGCCAATTTGGTATTTTCGTTTTGCAGTTTCAAAAACTAGCGATGTTAGTTACGGTGCCGTGAAAGAAGACCACATGAACTAATGCCATAACGGTGGTAAATTATTTTCAGACCCCTTCTTGGAGTCACTGATGAATTCGGAGTAGGTGCGAGATTGGGTAAATGCAAAGTTTCCTTAACTCCATACGAAAAATGCGATGGAACGTATATTTCTCAGAGGAATGCGCAGATGACTTGGCTTAGCAATCAACTACGCTGCGGGTCCAAGCCCCAGCTTCGGCAGCATTTTTTTTTTCGACAAAAAGCGCCAGCTTGTCTAAGGCAACCTGTGCGATAATATGCGACAATATAAATCTGTCTCCTCCTCTGCGCCACGTAGGTTTATGTTTTATGGCTTTCCTTCTATGTGTCTATCTGTAACTCTTTCTCTGTTGCAGTAATGTCATGCTCTGTCCCTTTAAATGACCTCAGTCGCCAGTGCTGTTATGCGTCTGTAGCTCGTTGCATTCATGTGCGAAGTACTGTGATGTCAATGTCAATGTATGCACACACATTTGGCCTTATTTCCAATTGAAATTTGGCTTTAGCGCAATAAGGCCAAACTTTACATTTGGTCTTATTTCGTTAAGCCTTATTTCACGTCAATAACGCGAGGTCTTTTTGTGAGCTCAGTGGCGCGATGGTTAGTGCGATGAACTGCCGCGCAGAAAGTCTGTGTTCGATTCCCAGCCGTAGCAACACCTAAACGATTCTTCACTGGCCCTCCTCTCGTGGTGATCTGCCAAATCATCCGAGTAGTATCAATTGTCATGAAAAGCTTATCACAACTTAGCCGTTCGGAGTCGGTATAAAATAGGAGGTCCCGCCATCGTGCTAAGAAGTACACACATGAATGGTTGTGAGAAGAAAGCTAGGCCCTGGGTACTAACGAGCCTGTTGCGCCATAATTTTTTTTTAACGCGAGGTCTTCCTCTACTGCGTCCGACGAATACACTGCGAGCCACAGTATTGGTGTCCTTTTATGATGGCTAGGGTATGTGGAGCGGCCCTAGCCATCTTTAAAGTCCGATGCGTGGTATTGTTTACCAGGTGTACAGCTCGTATAGCTTATGATTAAATGTTAGTCTCCTTGCATGTCAAGGCACTGAACATTTTTCAAAAATTGTTTCGCTCGAGACGGCCAAGGTTTTTTTCATCCGCGTTTGACAGGGTTCTCAGTGCCGTAGAGCAGGACTGGTATAGTCAATGTCTTGCATCCGATCTCCTTAGTAGCTAGTTCGAGTGGGATCTTCACAACTAAATTGCATTCTTAGCCAGAAGGGCCAAATGCCCTCTTGCGGTTTCCAAGCGCAATTCTTCGTTTTATTTCTGGCAAGATGTTGTTGCCACATTAATTAACGAAGGCGACGTAGTCAGATCCTTAACTGCCTTAAAGTTGTTTTCTTTTCAGGATCGGCCAAAGTGAGAAGATTTGAGCAGTTATGAACTTAGCCGGCCTAACACCACAACAAATATTAGATACGGCAGATAGGATCTTGTAGGCGATGTTGAGGAGACTTTTGACTCAGTTCAGAGGATCTCCTTTGTCACAAAACAAATTATCTCCACCGGATCAAGAAAGTGGTACCCTCACTTCATTTAGGTCAGGTGGAGGTAATTTTCGCTATCGTCGCCAATATTGGATGGTTGCTTCTGTCAGACAGCGGGAAGTTGTCGTTTGACAGTCTGCAGAAGTGGTTCCTCCATATCCTCAGCACCGATTGTGCCTCAACTACGAATATTCCATGTTCCCTGCGTCTTTTAACTTGCGAACATCGTTCGAGGAGTGGCACCTTTCTAAGTCTTTTATAGCGCGCTTTTCTAGCTCTTTATTCTTCTTGCTGAATCGCAGGATTTATTTCTTTCTTCTTTGTCTATAGAGCAAAATGGCAGCGCTTATCTTTACATGCAGCTTTGCCTTGCAGGTATCGTGTTTGGCTGCGATCATCTGTCGGCGTTATTAAATATACCAAGGGTTTGCTGGTGCTCTCTTGCGATTGCAGTCTTTCGACTTTCATTTTTTTTCATAGTATTTCTCATTTGTTTGGTTTGCACGTCCAAAATTATGGTTCCTAGTGGAACTGTAAAATGTTGATTCCATCATGCAAATAATTCAAACATTTTGATAAGCAGAGCATTTTACTTTTAAAAGTTAAAAAAAAAAACATTTTAGCATCACTTAAGCCGAGGACTTATCCTCGGCTAAAGCTTACCTAATTTAACAAGCGCAACAATGAATCAAAAATTCTTTAAAACCCAATCTTTGCTTAACCAAAGGCATACAAAGTTCAATGACTCCTGATCTCCCCCCAAAATAAACGGACCCACATTCAACCAAAATTAACATTTAACAGCCCCAGGCAGCACATTGCAGTGACAGGATATGCTTTAAACCCAAAACCGTATTTTTCCAATTTCCTCAGTAAACCATAAAACCAACATGCAGCAGGGGAAAAAAAGAGAACCCTCAAGCGTCCAACCTCTTTCAAATGTCACCTCACTCAAGTGACTTATTTCTTCAGCCGAGCGTTTTGACGCAACCCCCTGCACATAGACCCACGCCTGACCAGCCCAAAAGTATAATACTTGGTACAGTTTCTGTACAACACTTTCCTTCCTTCCTTCCTTCCTTTTCTTACTCGGCTTTTACCTCTTAAGTGGCAAAGAAAATTTCTTGAAATTAATTTAATCCTTTATATGAGAGAGGGAGTGGGGGTTGGGGGTGCAAAATGGATTCCTGGCGGCACTGCTGTACCAACGTTCTCTCCCATAATTATTGTTTCAAGTATCCAAACAGAAGTTTACTGGCTGAGAAAATATTTATTACCACTTAAGGACGATAAGGACCATACGCACACCCATGCAACCTACCGAGTACCTCAAGAATGATGTAATTCCCCAACTCCTATTGTGCGGCGCTGCTGGAATATATGAGGGAAATTACATTTTTTGCAAGCTCGTTCCTTACACACGCTATCCGGGATAGAGTATACGAGAAATCCTCCCAAAGAGGTGTAAATATTTCACAGAACGTTTACTCTGCACGTTTTGTATCTTCACGTTTCATTTAACTCGCGTAAATGTGGTCGCAGTATCCTGCAAATTGGGGTGCTGCACCCATCATGTGACATTTAAGCTGCGATTTTTCTCACCTCAAATTTTCATCATCATCCCTCTACCTCCGAAATATGTCGTCCTCGTCATTTGCAATTCTATCCCGAGTTGTGTACGGTCGGTGGGTGGCGGTATAGTCACCTGTTCATGGTCGGGTGACATCTGGAGTCATCTTCAAGTGAATTTGAAATTTTTGAGACATGAGCGAAGAAAACGAGCTTGGCAGGTTGTACATCTGAGAGGTGGTGGTTGTGTTCCATAACTCCATGCGTTTCAAAGGCAATTTTCCGAGTGACGAAGTTTCTGAAACATTTTCATCGCAGATTGTGTTCCAAAAAAAAAAATGGAAGAAACCCCTGAAAATGAAAACATACCGTACTTTGATTTGGTTATGTTCGAGTAGGAGTCTTACGTGAGGGGGTGCTTGTTTTTGAGCGTATATTTGTGCACTTGATGGTGATCGATTGAATTTTTTTTTATTTTTTGTTGTTCATGTGAGGGATGGAGATAAGCATGTGGGAGCTGAAAACATCTTGTAGTAAGAAATTGATATAAGGCCGGAACTGGGTTTTTTCAGTTTTGTTTGTTCATATTTCCAGAATGGTGGGTTATTTGCAATAAAATTAATTTAATTGTAAAGTGATAAGCTAATTCATTTGCGGTCTATAGCGGCAATTTGTATGAATGTACTACTACTACTGAGTTGTTGTTGCTTATTAATTAATTCATATGTTTGATTTTGTTTTGTTTTCAGGAGAACTCTGGACTTGAGCTGGAAATATCGAACCAGATAATTGGTAAGGGAAACTTTGCAATCCATTTAATTACAATAAAACGTCAATTATAATCGGAGAAAACAAAAAAAGGCGTCAGATCAGCATATCTAAAGTAGGCGTTCGTAAGTATACAAATTCATATGTGTTTGTATAACGTCGCTAGATTTAAAACAGTTGTTTAGTTTTGTAGAGAAGCTTTATGGGGCTATAAGCATTATTCAAACAGTCTTGAACAAATTTTTATTTAGAGAAGTATCTGAACGCTTTACAGACAACATCTTGTAATTAAAATTAGAAAAAAAAATCAAGCCCTTAAAAAAGGGGTCTGACCTCAAAGAGTCTATAAAATTAGGTAAATATTTCAATCGATGTAAGTATTTCTTAATTTTTATTTTTTTTTGTGTGTGTGAAAACAAAACGAAATATCTGGCATTAACGGCCTTAAACGTTCGTACTATTCAGTCCAAAATTATATGTCTTTTCTTCGCCAAACAAAAATGGGTCCAACTTTTTAACCTCAGATGTAACTTTCAGGACTTAAACGCACTAACCACTAGGCCACTGCAGCTACAAGATTTCTTGTATTGGCAATGAGTCGAAGCTTCTTTGCTTCTTTTTCTTCTTTGACCTTGCTTACCAGGACAGGTTTATTGTCAGTGATTAACGAGCATAATGGGAATCGAAGACTCTGCGAGCCGGAGTATCGGTGTCCATTCGTTCTACATGCCCTAGCCATCTTAAACGTCCAATGCGGAGTTCTTTGACCAGGGGCATGTCGCTGTACAGCTCGTATAGTTTTTGGTTGAATCTTCGTCTCCATAGCACGTCAACGCAAACTGGACCGAAGATTTTTCGAAGAATTTTCCTCTCAAATCGACCAAGGATTTCTTCATCCGCTTTTGATACGGTCCATGCTTCAGCGCCGTAGAGCACGACTTGGATGATCAGGGTCTTATATAGGATCTCCTTAGTAGCCTTTTAAGCCCGAAGAAACAACAGTTAGTAAGAGTAATTTTTCGTCTAATTTCTGACGAGGTGTTGTTGTCAGGGTAAATAGCGGAGCCGAGAAAGACAAAGTCCCGTACTATCTCAAAGTTATATCTGTCAATGGTGACGTTCTGTCCAATTCGTCGATGATGTGTCTCCTTTCGTGTTGACAGCATATGTTTCGCCTTGCCCTCATTTGCTAAAAAAAAATACAAATTTTTGGCGCAACAGGCTCGTTAGTACCCAGGGCCGAGCTTTCTCACAACCATTCATGTGTGCGTGTGTACTTCTTGCAAGATGGTGGGACCTCCTGTTTTATGCCGACTCCGAACGGCGAATTTGAGATAAGCTTTTCTTGACAATTGATACTACTCGGATGATTTGTCAGATCATCACGAGAGGATGGCCAGTGAAAAATCATTTAGTTGTTGCTACGGCTGGGAATCGAACCCAGACCTTCTGCAGTTCATCGCACTAACCATCGCGCCACTGAGCCCTCATTTACTGCAAAATCCATTTTTGCCGCTTCCTTCTCTATACTAGCAAACTCGGCTATGACATCACGTTGGGTCCTACAATAATGTGAATATCGTCGGCGTATGCTACTAGTTGTACCGATTTTTAGAAAATTGTGCCTCTGCGTTGGCTCGTGAGCTTTGCACAATCCTCCCAAGAATCAGATTGAAGAAGTCACATGACGGCGCATCGCCTTGGTTTGTTCTGCTTGATAGCGGAATGTTGTTCGTCATCGCCGTTTAACAGTCTGCAGAAGTGTCTTAACTCATCTCGACAGGATTCTGTTCGAACCTTGTATTTTTGGCTTTCACGTTTTACACTTTGGTAAAACATCGTTCCTGGAGTGGTACCTCTCGCGTTTTTCTTGCTTTTTTCCTTCTTTCTGAAAAGCCAGTGTTCTTCCTTCTTCTCTGCCTATAGAGCTCAACGTCAACTCTCGTCTTCACCTGCAGCTTAGCTTTGTAGGCCTCGTTCTTGGCTGCGAGCATCTGTCGGCATTCCTTATCAAACCAGGGGTTTCCCGCTGGTGCGAGAAACCTAGCACATCAGTTGCGGCTGATCTGATGGCTTGTTGGCATCGTTGTCATTGTTCTTCGACATTTGATGCTGGTGGTATGGTGTTAATAGAGAGGTTTAGGGATACGCGTTGCTCGAAGGTCTTTGCGGTCTCTTGCGAGTGCAGTCTTTCGACATTAAATGTTTTCACATTATTTCTGGATTTTTGTGGCGTGGTTTGTTTATATCCGCATTCTTACCTTGGCTGCAACAAGGTAGTGGTCCGAGTCGATGTTAGCTTCTCGGAATGTTCGGACATCCAAAATACTGGACTCGTGCCTCTTGTTTATCGCAATATGATCAATTTGGTTGACCGTTCGTTGATCTGGAAACCGCCATGTCCCCTTATGGATATCGAGGTGAGAAACCGTGTGCTAGCTATAGTGGCATTCCGTTCCGTAGCGAAGTCATTTAGCCTAAGTTCGTTTCCAGACGTGTTGTCGTGTTGGCTATGTTTTCCAACAATACTGCTAAAGATGTCTTCTCTTCCTACATATTTTAACATCGTACTTCGGTAGTCGCTCATAGGTTTTGTCAAGGAGCTCAATCCTTAGCTATATCAAATTTTTCCTCCGTTGGGACATGGGCGCATATAAAGCTTATGTTGGCGAATTTGGCCTTAATGCGGATTGTTACAATGCATTCGCTTATGTCATGGAAACATAAGACTTCCTGCCTAAGTCTGCCACTTATAACAAATCCGCATCGGAATAGTCGCTGTTTCTGCTCACTATAACACGGTCCGTAGTAGATTCCACAGTTTTTCATCCTCTTTTTTCCCGGCCTATCCCGTCGTATTTTCTGGATGGCAGTAATGTCTGCTTTGTAGCAGTTTAAAGCTTCCGCTAGCTGTTCGCTTGCACCTCTCCTGTTTAATATTCTGACATTCCAGGTGCAGATACGAACGTCGTTGTCATTTTTTCGTTTAGCCGTGTCGTCAACAACAAAATCAGTCCTTTCCGAGGCTGTCGGTTGCTTCGTAACATTTCAGTTTTTCCAGGTTTGGGTAGTTAACCCAAAGCACAACCCCCAACCCGGAGGCCAGTTCCGATCTATTGGATACACCTAGTACATGGGGCCATCAGTATCCACTACGGGATTGAGAGCTGCAGTTGGCCGCCACCATCTCTGTTCAAGGGGCCTGACTAACCCTTGAAATTTCTAGTCAATATGTCGAAGCAGCTTGTCTAGGTTCGCCTAGGACAGCAGGCCGGGTATTCATTCCGTGCCATTCTGACCTGGCTGTTTATAGTGTTGCTGTTTTTCTTCGTGTTATCAACACTCGCGTTTATAGTTTAGCAAGTCAAATCCGGTTGGATGAGACCAGTACCCGATGGTTACCACATGGAGGTTAAAAATAAGCACTTGATATGTATTTAGAGTGACAACCACTGGGCATTGCCAAGTTATAGCCAATCAGTGTCTACCTCCGTTCTACAACACCCAACCACCAAATATTCAATTACTGCCATTAAATCTAACGCAACAAAGGTTTCCTATGGTTTATGGGCTGATGGAGTCATTGGTCCAATTTTGTTTATTGAATGAGGCCAACCAGAACGTATCGCAACATGGCGTTATAGCGACATGAAAACGGACTATTTGTTGCCTGAAATAGAACCCCATGTTGTAAACCGCATTTGGTTCCAACAAGACGCCACTTCTTGTGACACAGTCTGTTAAGCCTAGCTCATATCACATTTAAAGGCTTTTTACTTTGAAGCTACGTAAAGTCCGTGTACATGGATTACCTGCAACGAGTGAGAACAAAATGTGGCCAGAGTGTCACAAAGCCAGAAGCCGCAATCTTTCTTGAAACTCTTTCGGAAAAACAGGAAATTTGCTTTAGATTATTAAAATTTTTAAAAATTCATCTTTGTAGACATTGTGGTGTGATTGTGAAGGCTCTCTTCACTTTCTATGGGATTAACAATATGTACATTAGGAATATTAATGTTTCCAACAATATTGGTAAGTTAGAAATTTTCTAAATGGTAATCAACAAGAAAAAGGTAGGAGCTACCTACACACTGCGAATCGAGTGCCTCAGAAAACTACCAACCTCCCATTATACTCATGGATGGTTGTCAGACTTTGGTTAAATGTGTCTCAGGGAATAAATTTTGAGGACGGTTTTTGGCATTTAACTAGGGACAACAGCTTCCATGACCAACCATACTCTCAGTCGCAATATAACTATAAACCTTCTTATCACAATAGCTCGTGCCATATTGTTTTCAAAGATTAAAGCTGCTATCACTAAGCGTATCGCATTAATTCCATTGCGAGCTAGGTTATAAACAGGAAACGTTGTAGTCCCAAGATTAAGATTTGTTTTGGATCATGAGTTACATTTATGTGTTTATTGTAGTAGCTATCGAATTCTGGAGAAAACACGTGCTGCTTATCATTCTGACACTTTTTTTTTTATTTTAGAATGAAAACGTAGTGCAATTAAATTTTAGTATGTTATAGCAGACGCGACCCGGCCCGAATTCGCTAAGTACAATTTACTTACTTACTTAAGTGGCGCTACAGTCCGAAATGAACCTGGGCCTCAACCAACATGCCTCTCCAATTAGCCCGGTCCTTAGCTAACTGCCTTAAGTTGCGCCCTCCAAATTGGTTGAGGTCAGTTTCTACTTGTGCGCGCCACTTAAGGCGAGGTCTTCCTCTACTGCGTCCGACGTCTGGCTGGGAATCGAGGACTCTGCGAGCCGGAGTATTGGTGTCCATTCAATCTACATGTCCTAGCCATCTTAAACGTCCAATGCGGAGTTTTTTTTTGACCAGGGGCATGTCGCTGTACAGCTCGTAAAGTTCTTGGTTGAATCTTCGTCTCCATAGCCCGTCAACGCAAACGGTACCGAAGATTTTTCGATGAATTTTCCTCTCAAATCTACCAAGGATTTCTTCATCCGCTTTTGGGACGATCCATGCTTCAGAGCCGTAGAGCAGGACTGGGATAACTGGGGTCTTATATAGGATCTCCTTAGTTGTTCGAGTGAGGGCTTTACTACTGAATTTCCCTCTTAGCCCGAAGAAACAGCGGTTGGCAAGAGTAATTCTTCGTTTAAAGTTAATACCGGAGCCGAGATAAATGAAGCCTCGTATTACCTCAAAGTTATATCTGTCAATGGTGACGTTCTGTCCAATTCGTCGATGTTGTGTGTCCTTTCGTGTAGACAGCATATGCTTCGTCTTGCCCTCATTTACTGCAAAACCCATTTTTGCCGCTTCCTTCTTATACTAGCAAACGTGGCTATGACATCACGTTGGGTCCTACAGTGATGTCAATGTCGTCGGCGTATGCTAGTAGTTGTACAGATTTTTGGAAAATTGTGCCTCTGGTGTTGGCTCGTTAGTTTTGCACAATCCTCTTAAGAATCAAATTGAAGAAGTCACTTGACAGCGCATCGCCTTGCCTAAATCCTTTTTTGGTATCGAATGTGTCAGTGAGGTCGTTTCCGACCCTGATGGAGCAGCGAGAGTTCTCCATCGTCATCCTACACAAACGGACGAGTTTGGGCGGTATACCAAAACTAGACATGGCTCTGTATAGTTCGTCTCTATAAATGCTGTCGTATGCGGCTTTGAAATCGATGAATAGGTGGTGGGTACCGATTTGGACTTCTTGGGTTTTTTCCAGGATCTGCCGAGGTGTGAAGATTTGATCGTTTGTGGACTTTCCTGGCCTAAAACCACACTGATATGGGCCGATCAGGTTGTTGGTAAACGGTTTCAGGCGTTCACATATTACGGCAGATAGGATCTTGTAGGCGATGTTGAGGAGACTTATGCCTCTGTAATTCGCGCAGTTTAGAGGGTCTCCTTTTTTGTGGATCGGGCAAACGAGGCTGAGTTTCCATTCTTCTTGGCATACTTTCTTCCGACCAGATTTGGCTTATGAGTTGGTGGATGTAATGTACCAAGTCATCTCCGCCGGCCTTATAAAGCTCGGTGGGAAGATTTCCGGCAGCCTTTTTAAGCTTTAGTTTAGATGTTGCTATCCTCATTTCATTCAGGTGGTTGGAAGTTTTTAATATTGAATGGTTCGTTCGACCTGTTGTTCGTCATCGCCGTTTAACAGTCTGCCGAAGTGGTTCTTCCATATCCTTAGCATCGTCTGTGTCTCAACTTATATATTTCCGAGTTCATCTCGACAGGATTCTGTTCGAGCCTTGTATCCTTGGCTTTGACGTTTTACACTTTGCTAAAACTTGCGAACATCGTTCCTGGAGTTGCACCTCTCTAAATCCTCGACGCGCGCTTTTCTTGTTCTTTTTTTTCTTCCGATTTCGTCCGTAAAGGGATTTTTGTTCCGATGACACATACTTCGAATGGAATTTTAACCTCTGACGAAGTATTCGTTGCGGAAAATTGTCCGCTCCGACGGATACCTCGTTAGGGCAGAATGTAATTCTCTTTATATCATTCCCCTTCAGTTTTTAGTCACGCCCAATTTTTGGTTACAATCATTTCAAGGATGGGATGGTTGAGGGTATCCCATGTTCCCCACTTCGGACTGCTGCCTTCTCATACGTTTTTTTGCTTAAAACTGAAATACCTGCCGACCGCAGGATTATACACAATTCCCACCCCAAAATCATCTTTTTCCACCCTAATTAATTTCCATTTATTTTTCGCTCCTTAAAACGGTATTTTAATTACATCCTCGTTTCATTAACATCCGCCTATACCACGCAACACTCATATCCTTAGCCCGAGTCCCTTTATTTGCCCCTAGCGAGGAGTATTGTTTTTTCCAGATAATTTAATCACGATTTTCATTTACCTTACATCCACACACACTCATCCTTCCTGTACACATTATGAATATCCTTCGTGCAGATCCTGAATACTTAATACCTGCTCAATCGACTGCTTAAAAAAACATGCAATACCACACGTTCGATATTGAATGAAATTTTCAGAAATACAGAAGTAATTAAAAAAAAAAACACAAAATTCAGTTTTAAAAAGAAAATCCTAGAAAAATATTAAACGCCGTTGCGTTATACACACACTATCACAGCGTACGAATACAAAGCACTGGGACGCTTTATTTAATAATTATTATGCAAAAGCGCACGCCATTTAATTATTATCGAACGCATACCTCCACCGAATTTATCGCCAACGAATTGAAGTTTTGTGCAAATATTTTATCAACGAAATTAACGGTAAAAGAGTGTGAAATAAATAACATTTCCTATCGAATGTGTTGCTACCGGATGTATGCCAGGGAGGCCGCGTCCTGGCTTTCCAATCACCATACTGCAGTTTGAACGAGGCAATGAATAAACAATTTAAATAAATTCACTCCTGCCAGAAGGCATTATCCTGGGATGGTTAGGTAAATTAAATAAATTTTGATAATTATGTGCGTACATTGGAAATTCGATTTGGAATGCGGACGAACGACATTTTTAATAAACACACATAATCAGGAGCTTTAGGATGTTTGTTTGGTTAATTTTCTGGTTTTAATTTAGAGAGTACTTGTTGGTAAACAACTGTATGGTGTTCTTTTTTTTCCCCATCCTTGGTTTTTAATTTGCAAGCTACTTTGTGCGAATTTATGGGAATTTCACTCAAAGCAATTATGAAGTTCATTTCCAGCCTGAAGGCTAGCTTATTCACTGGCATGGTGACATTTACACCACCACATCATCAAGAACCACCTTAATGTGCTTGACAATCAATTTTCCTCATGAAAACGGCACAACAAGGAGTTTTCCCCATTTTTTTTATTCTTCCTCATGAATAAATTTTCCACTTGATGCTGTTGCTTCGTTTGTCGAGTCCAAACTCTCTGCCATCCCCCGAAACAAGTTATGCCCTGCACACTGGCAGCTATCCAAAATACGATACCGCACATAACATCCACCTGTTTTACACGGTCGGACGCTTGTCTGGTTCCGAGAGGGCATATCCCAAGCGCAGGAATAAAATAACAACATGTACACACTGGTTCTCTTTATCCACTTGCTTGTAACAATATCATTCTATCTTAACCCAATGAATTGCATACATGCACCCGTATCAACAAAAATAAGGATAATAAAGAAAGGACACCACACACTTCCATTTAACTCAGTCACTCACTCACATGCAGCAGCAGGCAGCAACACTCGGGGTACTGGTCAAGTCCAGGATATGCAAACTTTATGCAATTTTAAGCTCAACATTCATCGAATAAATGCATTTCCGGTGTAAAAGTATACAATTTTCAGTTGTGAAGGAAATGTGTCCTTTTTTGAATTTTTTTTTATTTTATTTTTTGTTGAAATGAGACTGGAGGAAAAGTAGTGATACCGCGACGATCCTTACGCAGAGCAAGTGAGAGCTTGCTGCCCGGATGGCAAAAGCACGTACGGTTGATTCTCTAGCTGGGAAAAGACACGAAATTGCAATTTTCGCTGTATTCCTGCAAAACGTATAAAAATACAAAACAAATCCGATACGAAATAGCTAACAACAAGGATGCGACAACGACCATAGCGCAGCTGATACAATTACTGTGGACAAGGAAATGCTGTTTGGCGAAACGGATATTAGATTTTTGGCGAACTTTGTAATGCGATATGTACCGAGAAGGATATATGTATGCGTTCTTGTACATATGTGTATATTGATGTACGAGGTTGCTGTAAGATAAACTAATGACTGGGTAGGGACATCATTTTCCGAGATACTATAATTGAATGCATGCATTCCGGGCGATGAAGTTTTAATGAACACTCTTCACGAACGGATAGTCGTGGAACTCAATTGCTGAGATGGACACATTTTTCGTATCAGATGTTCTTAATGAAATATCAAGTCTAGGAATAGTGTATACAGGACTAGCTGACGTATGGTGGTGACGAAATTTAACATCCCGACAAAAGTTATCCATCGCCTTACACGGCCCCTGGGATTTTTTGATTGAGTGGAACAACATTCTCAGTAAAAAAAAGAACATTTCTTGTCAAAAAACGGTTTCCTTACTTCGCAGCATAGAAATATGTTGAATTTTGAAAAAAAAGAAAAAAGACAACGAAGTTGGAAGAGGGTTCAGGCGAACAACTAGCGGAAGCCCTACCCTGCTTTAAAGCAGTAGTTACTGCCATCAAGGACTTCATGACGGTAAGGTGAGGACTGTATGTTTTTTCATAGATGATGTCTAGTTACGATCATTGGAGTTCCCTATCGCGCTATGTTGGAAAACTATTTTTTTCCAGAATTGTAACGAGTGTTTTTTTTAGAGGTATAGAACTTCAAATTGAAATAAAACACAAGAAAATCGTTTTAATGTCCATCAATTGGGCTAAATTGGAAGGATAATTTTATGCCATTAATGTTTAAATATGATTTCGGAGGCCGTGGCTAGTTCGAATAAAGCCAAGCCTAGAGTTCCAATTTTCAACCACTTTTTCGAGCATTTGGGGTGGTATTGTCGGCAATAAATCCAGGAATGTTGGCTTCCGATTCCCCTAACGTTTCTGGTTTGTTGGTGTGGACGAGTCACTTCACATATTCTCAAAGAAAATCAACCAATGGTGTCAAATCAGACGATCTTAGTGGGCAATTGACAGGTCCATTCCGCGAAATTCTGCGCTCATCGAATGTTTCCTTCAATAAATTGATTGTGACGTGCACTGTGTGGCATGTAACGTCGTCTTGTTGGAACCACACCTCATCCACATTCATGCCATCCAATTCGGGAACAAAATAGTCGGTTATCATGGCTGTATAACGGTCTCCATTAATGGTAATTGACTCTCCAGCATCATTTCGGAAGAAGTATGGCCACCATCCCATAGAATCAGTTTTTGTGGATGTTTTTGCATCTCAAGGGTCTCATGTGGATTATCTTCACTCAAAATGCGGCAATTTTGCTTCTCAAGGGTCTCATGTGGATTATCTTCATTCAAAATGCGGCAATTTTGCTTGCCAAGATTGCCAAGATTTTTTTCGCAAAATCTTGAATAAAGTTGATGGACAAAGCTCCAATTGCTGTGAAAGTTGGCGAATCGATTCATTGGGGTCCTCTTCAACACTCTGCTCTACAGCGGCAATTTTTTCATCGGTGAGCACTGTTCGATGTCTCTGCGGTTGCGTATTATCACACATTTGCGCATTTAGTGCGAAAACGATCCATGGTTAACCGAATTAATTTCTCTGATAGACGATTATGTCGACCATAAAATGGACGGAGCTTGCGGTAAACTTGTCGAACTGAACCATTGTTTTCGAAATAAATTTACACGATTTGCAAGCGTTATTCATTCGTCAACCTATTCCTATGACACAAAATGTCAGTTTTATCTCTGTTCGAAAAACCAACCTCTAAAAAAAAACACCCGATATAATCATGTAACATGTCACATGGCTTATCATGGCAGGTGTCGAGGAGCTTTTTCGAGAAGTTATCTAGGCATTTGATCACCCTAATCCCTCTACGACTTCTTCTTAATTGGAGCAAACTTGAGACTTAAATGCATGTAGGTAAAACAAGCTTGAGACTTAAACGATTTCAGTTTTTTTTCGAATGTTTAAAACACAGTTTTCGAGAACATGTTAGCAAATTCGACCGCTTTAATCATCTCACCGCTTCTTTTACTTCGAAAAATGGTTATAGTGCTAACACACCGAATCGAAACTTGAGCTTTCGACAAAAAGTTTTCGAAAACCACTTGTGCTTTCAGACCGAACTTTGACTAGGTTTTGTTTGACATTTCAACCAGCACAGCTGTCACACTAGCTGCAAAATTTGTGCGTAAAATTATTTTAATTGAATAAAATCCGCGGAGTTCGTCATTTTTGTCTGGCCATAGCTTTACTAGATACTCCTCGTATTCCACGCTCCAAATCTTCTTCATTTTTTTTTTTTGCAATTTCAAGTAAAAATGAAAATGAAATGAAATGACAAAATTACATTTGTTTTGACGGCGAGGACATCAGCCGTTTTGTGGGACGTGTATATAATGTGTTCGTTCCAACAACCTTCAACGAGCTGATGTCTGCGAAGTATTTTCGAGACGGTTATGACGTAACCTACTTGTTTTTGAAATCTGCAAATGTATGTAAAAACTCCGATTTTCGAAGAAGTTTTCAAGTATTTTTGCGAAAACTCAGTTTTTGTTTCGATGTGAAAGCACTATTAAGGACATTGAGTCTTGTCCAGCAAAAACTCCATCATCACATGAGTCATTTTGGATCCTCTCATGCCAAACTTCAATTACTGATTTTAGTCGTCTGAAAAAAATCTGAAATATGCGGCAGTAACCGCTCGTACATGGCCTCAAACCTAGTTTCTCAATATATTTGTGTGTTCGAAGTTTTATTTTTGGAACAATCAATGGGACCGTCTGTTTACGGTCGACTCTCAGCGGCAAATTTGAAAAGCTTCTCATGACAGTTTTAAATTCTTGGGTGTTGGGTGTTTGTCAGCCTTTCTCAACAGGTGAGATATAAAAAAAATGAGGGTTTGTCAATTTCGCTGTCTGTTCGATGATAATTGCAACTTCAAAGTCTCCGACGACCTTAGTGCTGGAGTGCTTCGGCAGCTTGACATTGTACTCCTCATATTTTGGTAAATTAGTGGACGCTGCAAGCTTACCCCGTATTAAGACATTACAAGGCTCATCTTCAGACTATTACATTTCTCATTTTCAGTTTTTCACTGTCATTCTCATTTAATTTGCCAGCAGCCTTATTCCGAAACTTGTCAGTCTTTCTGGTACTGTGCTTTTCAGCTGGATACATTTGGCAATGTTTGTCGATCATTTTACAGCGCACATCCCTAGCCTTTCGTTGCTGGGTACTGTTTGCATATAGAACGACGCCAGCAGCCAGGTTCATGTTTTTTTTTTTACTTCAACTAAAAATTGACTTAAATGCCACTTCAACGCGCACTCATAAAATATTCATCAGTGGGGAAGAAGGCCCTAAAGATGAGACTATTGTTCGAAGCCATCGCTAGTGATTATTATTCTGTTTATGTTGGCCCTTTTGTTTAGGACCTGGTTAGAATAATATTTTGTGTAGTCAGATATTGGTGTTCCGTGAACCTCAAGGCAGCTTCTCAAACACTGCCTCTCAAACACCCGAATTTTTCCAGTTGAGATGGGGCAACGTTGAATCACAACGGGCAACCATAGGCAATCATCGGCCTGATCAGGGCCATGTAGCAAATCTCCTTCGCCCTCCTGTCAAGACCACTGCTATAAAACAATCGTCTTGTCACGGCAAACGCTCCCCAAGCTCTCGCCAGTGCAGCACCTAGATGTCTTCCGAAAAATAGATAATGATCCAGCCAGATGCCAAGGTACAAGGTGGACCAAAATAAGTTATCCGATGTTGTTTGGCCTTCAGAATATTGGTTGTGGCTCGCGCAGTGTGTGCTGTTGCTCCGTCCTGTTGGAACCACATGTCCTCCAGACCTAATTCGTCCAATTGCGGCAAAAAAAAATCGGTTAACATGGCCATATAGCGCGCACCGTTCACTGTTGTCATTTGACCAGCGGCGTTCTCGAAAAAATGACCCGATGACTCCACCAGCGTGAACAGCGCACCATGCAGTAACTTTGAGCGGGTGTAATGGCTCCTCGTGCATTACTCGTAGATTTTCGATGCCCCAGAAGCGACAGTTTTGCTTGTTCACGCACCCTCTGAAATGAGTCTCATCGCTCATTATGATTTTGGTCGAAAAAATCGTCCACTTTGATTATTACGCGTTTTTGGGGAGTGTAGCGCTCCATGGCTGGTTCACTTGTTTTCTACAAATGTCAAAACAGATTTGACATTGGCGGCCATTTGCCAAAATAAGAGCATCTAACAATAGGATGATCTCTTTTGTCCCACCTCTTACTACTACACTTTTACTCGCCAGTGGCTGTCTGTTTGGTCCAACGGTCACCAGCTTCCGCCAGTTCTTTCTCGTATGTCATATGGCTTGACATCGCAGGTATCGAGGAGCTTATTCAAGAATTTGTCTTGGCATTTGATCATTCTAATCGTTTTATCACTCTTTCTGAATTGGAGCAAACTTGAGACTTTAAGCCCAATGCAACGTTGTCCTAAACGTTGTCCCATTTCTGAAAGTTAATTTCAACTTCCAGTCATAACAACATCTCTGGATCTTGTCTAAGAGTTCGAATGACCTCGACCGTAGGTGCTGTTCTGTACGCGATAAGATCGTCCGCATACTCAATTGTCTGAGTAAGACTACCTATAATATCACCGGTGTAAATGCTGAAGAGAATCGGCGAGTTTACCACTCCCTGTTGCAGACCATTTTTAATGAAAAATTCTGTAGTAGAAGTTAAATTGCCACTTTTGACAACAAACGTTCTACCAGTCTGTCTGCATGTCATGAAGCATATGTAGTAGTGGTTAACTTATGCCAAGTCTGGGCACCTTTAGATAGAGGCCCTCTAACCATATGGTGTCGAAAGCCTTCTCTAAATCAACCAGACATACACCCGTGCACTGTTCTGGCATTGTTCCATTGTATATCAGAGACGAGTTTGGAGGCGGCATGAATACAGTCATGTCCTGCCTTGAAACCAAACTGGTTCTCTGGTATAATATTTCTGTCCTCAGACCACTTGAACTCGATTGAGAATCTTTTCGAAAAACTTGCTGATACTCGGAAGTAGACTTATCGACCGAAAATTCGCCGGATTGGAGTTGTCCTTTCCCCATTTTCGGGAGAGGAAGAACCACCGCCGCGCCGGCTTCCACCTATCTGGGTAATATGCATTATTCAGCGCGTTGTTGAACAGCTTCAGGGGGTAAGTGTCGCAGTAATATACCATCGAATCCCGCGGACTTCTTTTTCTTTATGGAATCGAAGATAATCTGGAGTTCCACTTTCGAGATTAACAGGGGAATAGACCCACTTCGCCGATAATTCTCCTTGAGCAATTGTTTGATGATTTTCATCGATGCCTTCAGTGTACTAATCTCCAGGTCGCGTCAGTCTTCTGTACAAGAGTTTAAGTCATTCCAGAAGTCCATCAGTCAGGTTCTTCTAGTTCAAAAGGAAATCAAAAGGTATTTATCGGCATATTTTACAATTAAGGATTATATTAACATCTCTGTAATGCCACCTGACATCAACTGACTGCCAGCTTAAGCGTTTGGATGGCACCGACTGGCAGGGTTTGGATGATGATTACACACAATTGACGGCCAATTACACACAATTCATTATATTCAGCTGGTATGTCAAAAAATCGCCGAAAAAGCTGATTCAATTAATCAGACAAGAAATTTCCTTTTAATGCAAATTCCCCCCCAAAATAGCACTATCATATCGAATTCCAAACCGAAAGTGGAATCATCCCATGTCAAAGCGTTTAGCCTCCAGTGATTAAAAACCCAAATCTATAGAAAAACCGTGAACATTTATCGAAATTCCCCTCCAGACATAATCCGACAAACCAACTACCACTAGCTTAGTGAAATCGAAATGGACTCATCTAATTGGAAAATTTACTCCTGAATAACGCAATAACCCCCAACGCCCAACACATCCATAAATCATTCAATTCGCGCGCAAAAAGATTTGTTCTGGGGCACTAAACTTTTTCACCGAAATCGAGGAAAAAAAAAACCAAACAATCACTCAACAACACCCCTGTGCACCACAACTGAAATGGAAAAGTTAACTTTTAGGCCCTAAGCGGATTGGGATCTTTTTTTTTTTTTTTTTGGCTGTTACTCTAAACTTCGTTAAACAAAATTGTGTTGCGCCAAAGAGCGTTGGACTTTCTAAACTGTCTATCATGCCCGGGGGTAGGAAGCCAAAATAAATTATCGACTTTATACGGTCCATGTGACCTTTTCAGAAGGTCCTGCGATATTTTCGTTTTGTTTATTTTATGTCTCTAAAGTTGCTGATGATGATAACGACGTTGATGACAACAATGACGATGATGGCTTACGATATATTTCAAACACGTTAATCCTATATTTCTCTGGCACACGTTTGTTCGTACTGTGCGAATGTCCTTACCACAGGAACTTATGAATTATTAATGTTTTTCAAAAGGAGCAGGGATACTGGTGCACACAAAAAAACAACGTTGCAAACAATAGGTACAATCTTTCTCGTAACTTTTCTGTTTATAAGGGGAAAACACAGTGAACTGTATGAGTAAGAGGAATATCTACACAATAGGAGGCTCATAAACGCAAAAGTTTATTCCGTTTTTTTTTGTGTGTAAACCTCCGTGGTAGAAAAACACAGGAGCTAACAACGTGAAATTAATTTTGTCATTTATCATTCTAATTGAGTTTCAATTTGGGGATACAATATGCAGAGAATAAAGTGGACAAAAAACGGGACATAAGCGTATTCAAATTGGGGAAGACACTGGGGGCGATGAATTTTGAATGGGAGGGTAAACTTTTATTTGGTGTGCTATAGGATAATTCAGGAGATGTGATACAACTTTGACAGCCGAGCGCGGCCATGACTGGAAGTGTTTTGTTCTCATTAATATGTCATTGCGTTGATACAAATTTAACAGCCAAGAGCAGCCATGATTGAAAATACTTTCTTGTTACTGTGTACTATCGTAGCTATGTTACAACCTTGAACACCCAGTGCGGAACTGTTTAAAAATAGTTTCCCTTCATTCTGCTGTCACTGTATACTGTCATTGATTTGATACAACTTTGACAACAAAGTTCGGCTGTAAGTTGTCAAAGTTGTAGGATAGACATCCATCAAATAATATTGCCCAGTGTGGCCATACTTACTTACTTACTTAAGCGGCGCTACAGTCCGGAATGTTTCTCCAATTAGCCCGGTCCTTAGCTAACTGCCTCCAGTTGCGAAGTCCAAGTTGATTCAGGTCGGTTTCTATATGAGCGTGCCACTTAAGGCGAGGTCTTCCTCTACTGCGTCCGACGTCTGGCTGGGAATCGAAGACTCTGCGAGCCGGAGTATTGCTGTCCATTCGTTCGACATGTCCTAGCCATCTTAAAAGTCCATTGCGGAGATTTTTTGGCCAGGGGCATGTCACTGTACAGCTCGTATAGTTCTTGGTTGAATCTTCGTCTCCATAGCCCGTCAACGTTAACGGGAACGAATATTTTTCGAAGAATTTTTCTCTCAAATTGACCAAGGATTTCTTCATCCGCTTTTGAGATGATCCATACTTCAGCGCAGTAGATCAGGACTGGGATGATCAGGGTCTTTTATAGGATCTCCTTGTAGTTCGAGTGAGGGCTTTACTACTGAATTGCCTTCTTAGCCCGAAGAAACAGCGGTTGGCAAGAGTAATTCTTCGTTTAATTTGTGACGAGATGTTGTTGTCAAAGTTAATAGCGGAGCCGAGATAGATAAATCCCCGTACTACCTCAAAGTTATATCTGTCAATGGTGACGTTCTGTCTAATTCGCCGGTGTTGTGTGTCCTTTCGTGTTGACAGCATATGCTTCTTCTTGCCCTCATTTACTGCAAACCCCATTTTTGCCGCTTCCTTCTCTATACTAGCAAACGTGGCTATGACATCACGTTGGGTCCTACCAATGATGTCAATATCGTCGGCATATGCTACCGTTTTTTTTTTTTTTTTTTGAAAATTGTGCCTCTGGTATTGGCTCGGGAGTTTTGCACAATCCTCTCAAGTATCAAATTGAAGACGTCACATGACAGCGCATCGCCTTGCCTAAATCCTTTTCTGGTATCGAATGTGTCGGTGAGGTCGTTTCCGACCCTGATGGAGCAGCGAGAATTCTCCATCGTCATCCTACACAAACGGACGAGTTTGGGCGGTATACCAAAACTAGACATGGCTCTGTATAGTTCGTCTCTATAAATGCTGTCGTATGCGGCTTTGAAATCGATGAATAGGTACTGGGTATCGATTTGGTCTTCTTGGGTTTTTTCCAGGATCAGCCGAAGTGTGAAGATTTGATCGGTTGTGCACTTTCCTGGCCTAAAACCACACTGATAAGGGCCGATCAGTTTGTTGGTAAACGGTTTCAGGCGTTCACATATTACGGCAGATAGGATCTTGTAGGCGATGTTGAGGAGACTTATGCCTCTGTAGTTGGCGCAGTTTAGAGGGTCTTCTTCTTGTGGATCGGGCAAACGATGCTGAGGTTCCATTCTTCAGGCATACTTTCTTTCGACCAGATTTGGATTATGAGTTGGTGGATGTTACTTACCAAGTCATCACCGTCGGCTCTATAAGGCTCGGCGGGAAGGCCGTCATTTTTCGGCAGCCATATTAAGCATGAGTTTAGATATTGCTACCCTGAGTCAGGTCGGGTGGTTGGCAGTTTTCGCTGTCGTTGCCAATATTGAATGGTTCGTTGGAATTTCGTTCGTCAGTCTGCAGAAGTAGTTCTTCCATATCCTCAGCATCGACTGTTTCTCAACTACGAATTTTCCTTGTTCATCTCAACAGGATTCTGTTCGAGCCTCTTATCCTTGGCTTGGACGTTTTACACTTTGGTAAAACTTTCAAACATCGTTCCTGGAGTGGCACCTCTCTATATCCTCGATCGCGCCCTTTTCTTGCTCTTATTTCTTCGTTCTGCAAAGCCGGTGTTCTTCCCTTTTTCTCTACCGATAGAGCTCAACTACAGCTCTTGTCTTCACCTGCAGCTTAGCATTGAAGGCCTCGTTCTTGGTTGCGAGCATCTGTCGGCATTCCTCATCAAACCAGGGGTTTCTTGCTGGTGGGCGCCAGAAACCTTGCACATCAGTTGCGGCTTATCTAATGGCTTGTTGGCATCGTTGCCATTGTTCTTCGATTTTCAATGCTGGTGGTATTGGGTTAATTAAGAGGTTAAGGGATACGCGTTGCGCGAAGGCCTTGGTGGTCTCTTGCGATTGCAGTCTTGCAGGAAACCGATTATGGTGTTGGTGTTTGATCAGTTCAGCATTGTCATGGAGATGAAGGCCTTCTGGTTATAATTTGGCCACAATTTCCTGGATATTTGATACCTTTTTGCCGTTTATTTTTCTGTCGTTTGCTTTCTTGATCTTGATGGGTGGCTGCAGTGTAGATACAATGTGTTCGACTGTTCAGTGGAAGGTTGCGCATTCAATCCCAACCAAAACCCATGTAACTTTTATTCAAAAGAAATAAATAAGGTCGGTTGGTTCACCCAAAAGTATAGACCAACTTGAAAGTTCTCTGAATTTAATGAACACAAGAAACAGTGACTGCCCGAATTTAGTTCGGACACCACCCATGGAGTAAGTCACCACTACATCCAAAATCTTTCCTGTCACTCTCTTTCTTTCCCTTCTCTAACGCTCGTATTGTGGTAAAACATTTTCATAACCCCTTGAATGTGCGCAAAAAAAAAACAGTTTCATCTGTAATTTACATGTAGCTAGAGGCCCTGTCTGGCAAGATCGTCTGCCTTGCAATTTCCCGGTATGACTCTGTGGCCCGGCACCCAAAAGCGGTGAATGGTAAAATCTATGCCATATTGTTAAGAGATCAACTTTCGTGGGCTGATTTTGAATTTAACAAGATAGCTTCCAGGAATTTGATTGCCGCTTGGCTTTCGCTGAAAATGTTAATTTATTTCTTGGATATTACATTCCTTTTCAGCCAAGACAAGGCTTCTTTGATTGCCATGATATTCGCCTTGAAAACGCTACAATGATTGGCAAGGCGAAAGTTTATGCTAAGATTAGGCATCTCGGAGAAAAAAACACCACCCACAGCAGATTCTGATTTAGACGACCCATCCGTGTAGATGTGAATCGAGTTATTGGTTCCGATCAAATCCGACTCCCATTCAAGGCGACTGAAGTATGAAATGGTTGTCTTGAAGTTATGCTCAAAACTGACTTAAAAATCATTTAGGTTTTGCTACGGCTGGGAATCGAACCCAGACCTTCTGCGTGGCATTTCATCGTACTTACCATCGCGCCACTGAGCCCCCAGACAAACATCTAAGAGTATTAGCCTGTCATGGGAAGATTCTCAAATTCGCCAATCGGAATTACCTTTAAACAGAAGGCCATATTCTTTGTGGCAAAAGTATAACTTCGCAAGCATTGTTAGGTTAAAACTTCTAGCGTCAGATATTTCCTTCCGTGTGTCAGATTTATTCTCATCAATTATAGGGAAACAATCCTTTATCTTGGTGAGGAAGATAACTTCCTCATAGTGTCCTCATAGTGGCTGTTAACTGCTTCCCTTTTCAAATAATGGACGAACCTATTGAAACCGTTCCTCTACCCCATCCTCATAAACTTGTAACAAGTTTCCATTGAGAACTAAAACTTCCACATCCAAGTCTCGACGATAGTCCTCAATCTAGACCAACTGAAGAAATTAACTATAACTTGGTTAACTTTTCGGCACTTTGAGTCTTTTAAAAGTTCCCAGTTGAATGAACGTTTTAAGCTTTTAGTTTGCAATGTAAAGATTTAACCCAATTGCTTGCAATTTGTAGCACGCAAAGGGTCATTGACACACCAGACACGTACCCATCACTAACGTTCCAAAAAAGAGTCGTTTGTGATCTCATCAAGCACTTTTGCGCCATCCTTTTGACGCCTTTTCGCCTACTGGGGCAGACCAGTATTACACCACATGTTGTTACAAACGTTTCATGAAAGCAAGCAAGCGGATACTTTGATTTCCATTGCGTCCATGTGCACGTGGAGGTTGCCTTAACCCTCCATAAGGGATAGTCCAACTTGATTACTTACATTCACATGAGTGGAAGTTGATTTTTGAGAGCCATATATAAGGTACATGCAGCTTAGGGATGCACGTTCTGCGCAATGCAATTAAAAAGGACCGGGAGCCTTGAAGATACCTAAATCATTTTTTTTTTGTTGCCCTCACGTTTCTAAGGAGTGCTAGCTGAGAAAATTGCCGCACTCCTAGCATATGAATTTTACTTCATGTAAAAGGATGTCCGGATATTCTTTAACGTGTATGTGCTTCGTTTATATTTTTTAAGCATGTAGATACCTTTTCTGAACATAGCATGCCATGGCCTTAAACACAAGTGCAACGCTTCCTGAACCAGCTTGTCCTTCTTTTTTTTCTACCGTTCCTTAATTATAATCCTCATCTTTCCCTTCTTTTGCAGATTTACTTCTTCGTCGCATTATCAGATCAGGAATAGTGCGAATCTGAGGATACAGTCATTTCGCCTGTGTATGGTGAGTTAATTAATTTTCTCCTTCCTCTCCATAGGGCTATAGGTTTTCCTCGTCCGCTCCCTGCTGGACTTGGCTTGGCGTGGAGTGAGTAAAATTATAATTGCCTCAGACATCAAGTGCATAGTAATCATCTTATAATGACGCCATCAGACCGACACAGGAAGGAGAGCACTCTGCACACTCCTAGTCGATGGCGCCTCTGGTGGAGCTGGATACTTAATTGACTCGTTTATCCAACCTCTTCTAATAGTTGCACCATTTGAGGAAATGCCTTAAAGTCATACACCATTGAGTGGATTATTTGTATACGCTTTTCAATTATTGTGCTCTTGTGTGCCATGGACGACTTATCGGATCTGGAAGGTCTTTAGAGAAGCAATGAATGCGTCCCGGTTGCGGTTGCATGTGTGAAAGAATTAAGTCGCTTGTCATGCTGATGTGGGCTCTTTGAAAAGATGCCGATGCGTGAAGTGGTTCTTACGTGTCGCCATGGTTGGTGGACAATAAGGAGGGCTGTCTTGTTTTCTGGGATTGGTGGGTTGCAACTGGATTAACATATTTCTAGCGACGTAAATAAATGGGTTTCTCTATGAATATGGGGGTTACAATTTACAGTAGGTGCAACTGCGTAGATGCATTTGTCAATGTCGTTTAAATGAAAGAAGTTGCAAATTAGGATCATTCTTTCCATTTTTTTACGTTCCGAAATCGAAGTCTTCTTCGATGTACGAAGAAGACTTAACGATCACGCGCATTTGAATGTCAATTTTGAGATTTTCTACCTCCTTTTGCGAAGAAATATCCTGTTTGCTGAATTGAACTATATCAACAGTTTCAAACAAAAGCGATAAAATTGTTTGTTTGACCGAAAGAAGATGAAAAAGTAGCAAGCAAGCGAAAACGGCAACGTTTATACACAAACGAGAAGTATTTCCCCTAAGGGTTTGAGTAAACAACTGTGTTTCGGTATCGCTGCCAGTTTATGAATGGGTTTTGCTTCGATCTCCATCAGTACTGTAGATAGCTAGTTTTACATCCTCCCTACAAATCCAACTGCCCTATCCATTCTATCCTTTCTATTCAAGAAAGGGATCAGCTTAGAGATTGGATACATCTTCCAACTGAAATGCCTTCGTCAAGCACGCTAAAGAAGAAACGATTTTGGAACGATGTTCTCAAGTTTTACCAAAGTGTAAAACGTCAAAGCCGAGGATATAAGGTTCGAACAGAATCCTGTCGAGATGAACAAGGAAATATCGTAGTGGAGACACAGTCGATGCTAAGGATATGGAACAACCACTTCTGCAGCCTGTTAAACGGCGATGACGAACAACTTTCCTCTGTCAGGTAGAACGAACCATTCAATATTGAAAACTTCCAACCACCCGACCTGAGTGAAATGAGGATAGCAACATCTAAACAAAAGCTTAATAAGGCGACCGGAAATCTTCCCACCGAGCTTTATAAGGCCGGCGGAGATGAATTGGTACATAACATCCACCAACTCATAAGCCAAATCTTGTAGGAAGAAAGTATGCCTGAAGAATGGAAACTCAGCATCGTTTGCCTGATCCACAAAAAAGGAGACCCTCTAAACTGCGCGAATTACAGAGGCATAAGTCTCCTCAACATCGCCTACAAGATCCCATCTGCCGTAATATGTGAACGCCTGAAACCGTTTACCAACAACCTGATCGTCGGTTTGGTTTTAGGGCAGGAAAGTCCACAACCGATCAAATTTTCACACTTCGGCAGATCCAGGAAAAGATTTCAAAGCCGCGTACGACAGCATTTATAGAGACTAACTATACAGAGCCATGTCTAGTTTTGGTATACCGTCCAAACTCGTCCGTTTGTGCTGGGTGACAATGGAGAATTCTTTCTGCTCCGTCAGGGTCGGAAACGACCTCACCGACACATTCGATACCAAAAAAGGATTTGGGCAAGGCGATGCGCTGTCATGTGACTTCTTCAATTTGATTCTTGAGAGGATTGTGCACAACTCACAAGGCAACACCAGAAGCACAATTTTGCAAAAAAAAACGGCACAACTACTAGCATACGCCGACGATATTGACATCATTGGTAGGACCCAACATGATGACATAGCCACGTTTACTAGTATAGACAAGGAAGTGGCAAAAATCGGTTTAGCGAGGGCAAGACGAAGCATATGCTATCAACACGAAATGACACACAACATCGATGAATTGGACAGAATGTCACCATTGACAGATATAACTTTGAGGTAGTACGGGACTTTGTCTATCTCGGCTCCGCTACTAACTCTGACAACAACATCTCGTCAGAAATTAAACGAAGAATTACTCTTGCCAACCGCTGCTTCTTCGGACTAAGAAGGCAATTCAGGAGTAAAGCCTTCACTCGAACTACTAAGGAGATCCTATGTAAGATCATCCCAGTCCTGCTCTACGGCGCTGAAGCATGGACAGTCTCAAAAGCTGATGGTTTGAGAGGAAAATCTTCGAAAAATCTTCGGTTCCGTTTGCGTTGGCGGGCCATGTAGACGAAGATTCAACCAATAGCTGCACAGCGGCATTTCCCTGGTCAAAAAACTCCGCATTGGACGTTTAAGATGGCTACGACATGTAGAATGAATGGACACCAATACTCTGGCTCGCAGAGTCTTCGATTCCCAGCCAGACGTCGGACGCAGTAGAGGAAGACCACGCCATAAGTATCGCGCACCAGTAGAAACCGACCTCAACCAACTGCATATCTAGTAAAAATCCTGACAAACATCTGACAAAACTCTCACGAGAAGCTTCTAAAACTTGTCATTCCAAAGCGGTGTTAAACAGGAGGTCCTCCTTTTTGTGAAAAAAGTATAATCGCGAACACACATAAAGAAGGGAGAATACAGATAAGAGACCCTGTGCGAACGTAAATGTCAGATTTTTTTTCAGTCTTGCGGTAGTTTAAGAAACATTTAGGGGCATAAAATTGTTATGAGAAGCTTCTAAAGCATTCTGGGCGGAATCGCCGTTAAACTGTGGCTTAAGAAACTTTTAGGGGCACAAAAATGTCATGAGAAGCTTCTAAAGCATTCTGGGCGGAATCGCCGTTAAACTGTGGCTTAAGAAACTTTTAGGGGCACAAAATTGTCATGAGAAGCTTCTAAAGCATTCTGGGCGGAATCGCCGTTAAACTGTGGGTCCCTTGTGTGGTGTTAGAAATATAACTTCGGATACACAAATGAATGAAGAAGCTGAGTCTGAGACTCTATGTGGATCGTCCATGAAGTAAATGTACGCAGGAATATTGGTCGTTAGTGTATTTCCTGTTACATGTCTACGTATACGTATATACCGCCTTTGAGCGCATTTAACTCATTTCTAGGTGAAAGAAATTGACCCGCTGATAGAATATCAGGCCTTTGGTCAACCATATAACCTACTGCTTATTGATAAAGTCCAGGGTGAACCTGGCCCCCAACCAACATGCTACCCTCACAAACCCCGGTCTTGTTCTAAATGTCTTCAGTAGCGCAATTCTTGTTGGTTAAGGTCAATATCTACCTTTTCGTGCCAGTTATGATGAGGTCGCTATTATAGACCAACTAATCGCACTGGCCATCGAAAAAATGATTTACCATCCGCTTTAGATGACGGGCTCAGTGGCGCGATGGTTAGTGCGATGAACTGCCGCGCAGAAGGTCTGTGTTCGATTCCCAGTCATGATTTTTCTCTGGCCCTCCTCTCGTGATGATCTGACAATTCATCCGAGTAGTATCAATTGTCATGAAAAGCTTATATCAACTTAGCCGTTCGGATTCGGCATAAAACAAGAGGTCCCGCCATCGTGCAAAAAAGTACACACGCACACATGAATGGTTGTGAGAATAAAAGCTAGGCCCTGGGTACTAACGAGCCTGTTAAACCATTTTTTTTTTTAGATGACGTTAGCATCTTAAGCAACCAATGTGTTCTTTTTTAGAAGTCTCTCTACCTGTCCGAGCCTCTCGAATTGACCAAAGGAGCTATATAACCTCGAAAGTCGCAGTAATTTGTAAAGCACGGACGACAAGGCCTCATTTTACTCTCAAACTAAATGACTTCAATAGATAAGACAAAAATGAGACCCAATTCTGGTCTAGTTGTTCTGGCAAACAGCTGGTAGCTACCGTCAAAAATGAACGTGCTCAACAAGTTACCTTAAGAAGCTTCCTTGTAACTCTTTCAGTAAGGTTTCTCATTTTTTATTTTTTTTATTTTGCAGTTGTATTTATAGCCAAGTCTTTGACATTTGCATAGGTCACGGCTCCCAGCTACACGAACATCATCAACTGAAAATTCCCTAATCATCCTGTTCAATAGCTATACGATTGTATAACCTACCCCAAGAAGCTCTAACTTCAATTTTATTACATCAATAAAGAACCCTAAAGCTATTGTTTGCATGAAATATTCATAAAACTCAAACACAATATCGTCCTTATCTTCTTCTCCTACTACATACTCCATGTGCGTGCCTGTATTCCCATCGCATGCTACAATGATGCTTTTCAAATAATCTAACGATCCTTGTTAGAGTAGTGAATTAATTTTGAATATGTACACCCGAAAGAATTACCTGGCATTCTAATACCCGATAGGGATAACGCCTTTTAAAGACAAACTCAAAGCGTCGGAATGATACTCCAATTCGTTAGACGTGAAAAATATTCACAACAAAAAAAAAATCCGCGTTCCATTTGCTTAAAGTTGGCCCACATAAAAACATCCCCAATCAGTGCCAAAAGATGTCCTTTTTTAAGATGTTTTTTTCATAACAAAGGCAACCGCAATAATTGTTTGTATTATTAAATAATATCGCAAACTCATTACCAACTTGCCATCACTCTAAGGACTAAGGAATAATTAAAAAAATCCGACCCAAAAAAAACTGTAAGCTCTTCTTCTCCCTTTAGGCAGAAGGTCGGCTTTCACATGGTCACAAAAAAATAATAAAATACAAGCTTCATGTCGCCGCGCACAGAGAGGACAAACAGAAAAAGTCGAAAAAAAATTACGGACCCAAGGATAGTACCCCCACAAAAGGATGAAATGGGGCCAGCAAATCACAAGTGACATTGTTGAGCTGGTAACATGATGTTATCAAGGGTTTACATAGCTGCAGGCAGACAAAAACCAAAGTCTTTTGTTGGAAGTTTTTCTCATCCGTTTCGCCAGTTATATGTGTGTTGTCCTTTTCATTGAAGGATATTATTAATATTGCACTGTAAGTGGTGTACTGCTTTGTTCTTTGGTTTTCACCCATACCCGAGTGATGGAAGACGTAGTTAAAGAGCCTGTAAGCTTAGTAAGTCTGTTTGGTGAAAATATGTACTTTTAGGCTTGTTGTTGCATATGAAGTGGATGTGACCTAGTTGCTGAACGTAGCCGCCCTGTAGTAAACACTTTAACAAGGAGTTGTTATGTTGAAAGGCTTGTTGAAGATTTTACCTCCACTTTAACCTCCTCATTAGCCTCAAATGTGGGGGATGACCGTTTTTTTTTTTAATGCTAATGGGACTTAAAAAATATGTTGCCGTTCATGTAGCGAATGACAAATAGATATCACAAAACCAAAAGAAGTCTCCTCAACATCGCCTACAAGATCTTATCTGTCGTGATATGTGAACGCCTGAAACCGTTTGCCAACAACCTGATCGGCCCTTATCAGTGTGGTTTTGGGCCAGGAAAGTCCACAGCCGGTCAAATTTTCACACTTCGGCAGATCCTGGATAAACCTAAGATGCCCAAATCGATACCCACCGGCTATTCATCGATTCCAAAGCCGCATACGACAGCATTTATAGAGACGAACTATACAGAGCCATGTCTAGTTTTGGTATACCGCCCAAACTCGTCCGTTTGTGTAGGATGACGCTGGCGAATTCTCGCTGCTCCATCAGGGTCGGAAACGACCCACCGACACATTCGATACCAAAAAAGGACAATGCGATGCGCTTTCATGTGACTTCTTCAATTTGATTCTTGAGAGGATTGTGCAAAACTCCCGAGCCAACACCAGAAGCACACTTTTCCAAAAATCGGTGCAACTGCTAGCATACACCGACGTAAGTAAGTAATTAATTAAGGTAAACCCAAGACCTGTAATCAGTGTTACAACCTTTTCTGATAGGATTGTGTAATGTGTAAAGGGTCGCCCCGAATGCGTTACTGTAGCTGGTATCTTGTATCGCTGTCAAAAGGGAGATACATTTCTTGCATGAAGTTGTCATTCTTTCAACTTTAAGCTACAGATTCACGTTGTGTAAGCGCTTACGTCTTGCCTTGTTTTTAACTTTTGACTCAGCTAAAAGCGTCAGCTATCAATGCGCATTCTGGGCGGCCCCTAAAGCCCTTGTGCCAGAGCCAACAAGAAAAATTCATACATCAACACGTTTTTTTCATCCTTTAGAGGTTTTGTTAATTTTACAGCGCTATTTTGAAAATCTTTTCAAATATCAAAGAACGGATACACGCCTAGATACTATCTCAAATAATCTTTACAAATTGGTTAATAAACATGCGTCAGGAGTTAAGCCTCACAAAACCATACTCTTCCATCAGAAGCATTTACAATGGGAATCCACGGTTTTACCATAGCTTTCCTTTGCACAACCAAATACCTGAATCCTATTTCGGAGGCTCAGCTGGAAGTTAAATTTTTAGAAAGCGTTGAGAGTTGAAAGTTACTAGTCACCTATCAAATAGGACTTCATTAGTCTTGAGATAAAGTTTGAAAATCTGAGTCTACCCAGCCATCCCTGTCCGCCCGTGAGACCTTATGTGAACAGTTTTTGATCCTTACATTTTGAATTATACCGATAAAATTTGGTACACGAAATATTTGTTACGCAGAATAAATGCAAATCTTTATAAAATCCGCGCACTGCCACGCCTACTTTTAAAACAAATTTTTCCATCAATCAGAAAAACAAAACCAACCAAACATAAGATGCCACAAAGTATGCATTCAACGAAAGAATAAATAACAAACTTCTGGTATGTCCCGAAGGCTCACGGATATTTTAGTCAATGGCCAAAGTAGTCAGTAATGATTTTGTCCACTCATCGTTCCCTTCATTAATCAGAACTGATGGATCCCTAGCTATTTACAACATAAAAATAAAAGGCAGACTAACGCGTTAAAATGTTGGAAGTTCAACATAAAACTCGGAACCACCGACCATAAATCACCTACCCTCAAGGATGGTTGAAGTAAAATTTTACTTTGAAAAATAGGAAGCATCCTGAACAATATGGAATGTCAAAAAGCCGCTGTATCTGACAGAATCCCGCCTATTGTATTGTGCACTCGAACTTGAACCAGTTCTTAGATATTTGCAATCGGCATAAAACGGGAGATTCCGCCATCGTGAAAGAAGCACACACGCACCCAGTTCTTAGGCGTTTGCAATCGGCATAAAATGGGAGTTTCCGCCATCGTGGGAGAAGCACACGCGCACCCAGTTCTTAGGCGTTTGCAATCGGCATAAAACTGGAGACTCCGCCATCGCGGAAGAATCACACACGCACCCAGTTCTTAGGCGTTTGCAATCGGCATAAAACGGGGGTTTCCGCCATCGTGGAAGAAGCACACACGCAAACATGGATGGTTGTAAGAAAAAGCTAGGCCTATAGCGCCAAAAATTTGCTTTTTTTTTATTTGTTACGATCAATATCTAGGTTTTCCCCGGTTGCTGGAAAATTTCTCGAACAACTAAAATACATGCCTGAAAACTACCGACCCATTGCTTTACTATCAATACTTTCAAATGTAATGACAAAAATTTGATATGGTCGGTTACCTAGAAAGGAATGGGAATCATGTAGATTCGAAAGCTGTATCCCTGGATATTTCCAAGCCTTTAGATCGAGTTTAGAAAAGGGATTTGCTAGATAATTGACATACGGACTTCCTCAAATACTGCGCGGCTGGATGGAAAACTTTTTCAAAGACTTATCTTTGCAAATTTTTTTAATCAGATAGATTCTCTGTAAAGGCTGGGGTACCTCAAGGATCAGTTCTATTACCCACTCTATTTGTGCTGCATATAAATGAGCTTTTAAGGTTGTATTACTTTTATAGTGTCTAACTAAAACGACACGCCTGTTACCGCTATTGTAACACAAGAGCAGAGATGCTAACAAATCTGCTCTATAAACGAAGACCTACAAAAAACTATACAATTGGGAAGGGAAGAAGGTTTAATTCAACTCAAAGAAAATGTGCTATGAAACATTTACAGAAAAGAACACGTCCGCACTTTCACAATTTAAAATGGAGAATACAGTCATGGAACCAGAAGAATCCATGCATATAGTAGGCATCACAATTGGGTCAGAGGTATCATGGCGACAACGTGTATTCTCTATTGCCAAATCAGCGGAGATATTTTACACCAGGTGAGCTTCTAATCTACGGGCTCAGTGGCTCGATGTTTGGTGCGATGAACTGCCGCGCAGAAGGTCTGGGTTCGATTCCCAGCCGTAGCAAAATCTAACTGATTTTTCGCTGGCCCTCGTCTCGTGATGATCTTACAAATCATCCGATAGTGTCAATTGCCAGGAAAAGCTTATCTCAAAGTCGACGTTTGGAGCCGTCATAAAAAAGGAGGTCCCGCGAACGTGCTATGGATACACAAGCACACATGAAAGGTTGTGAGAAAGCTCGGCTCTGGGTACTAACGAGCCTGTTTCGCCAAAAATACTATTAATTTGTATTTGAGCTCCTAACTCAATAAAGCCAAGTTAAACAAAGGATTTAAGTACTGCTATCAAGTTTGGTCCTTAAACAAATACTCAACTATATGGGTTATATCCAAAGATAAACAATTGCTTTATGGACGATTCTTCTCTTCATTCTCCCGAACCATTGGCACAGCGAAGTCTTGTTGGAGATCTGTCCCTTTGTTGTGGTTAGCTTAAGAAAATCATCCCTAGACTATTTGTAAATGGTGTTTTTGGTTTTTATACTGGCAACACTGTCACTACAGATAGTCAATTTGACAGTAGATAGTTGATTTATGGTTTTGTACATTTTGCCATTTTACGATGCATGGATTAACGCCAGAAAATCGCGTGAAAATTTTGCAAACTTATTTTGACAGTCATGGTTCGGCTTACCAAACTTATCGTGTGCTATGCCCATTTAACGGTCGACGTAATTGTCCATCTAAGCAAGTTATTAACAACATGATGAATCGTTTTTGCACCACGTACGCTGTAGTGGGTAATACGCATCCTAAAGGCGACGTGCGAACAGAAGATGTTATTGCCATTGTTGATCGCAGTATTGAGCAGCATCCGAATGAGCCGGTTCAGCATTGTGAACAACAAATGTAGCTTTGCCAATCTGATTTGTGGAAGTTTTGAACGGAAAGATCTTGGCTTAAAAGCTCATAAGATCCAGCTTGTACAAGAGTTGAAACCGCGTGATCAATTTGCCGAAATCACGATTCAGCTTCATCCTAATTTTCAACGTAAAATTTTTGTTGTCCGATTAGGCCCATTTTTTGTTCAAATGGTTATATAAACAAGCAAAATTGGCAAATTTGGATCGGAGAAAATCCAGAAATCTGTGTAGAGGCGTACTTTCATCCATTGAAACTTTTTTTTATCATCGACTCATACATCTTTAAGGACGATGCCGGCAACATGTTACCATCAATAGAGAGCGCTATGGAAACATGATTTCTGACTTCTTCGTTCTTCAGTTCAATAGCATTGACGTGACAAAGATTTGAATTCAACAAGAATTCCTGTGATCTCACACCTTTAGATTACATTCTAGTGAAGTCATTATCTATGCCGATAAACCAAAGGCTTTGGGCGATTTTAAAGGCAATATTCGTTATGTATTCGCCCCATTCAAATATAAGGAAACATTTAATTTAACAACGACACGAACGACACAATACCAAAATTATGTAAACAAGCATTCAATGAATCGAAATTTTACTAAAGGGTGTTTTTTTTAGAGGTGTAGAACTTTGTAAACACAAGAAAATAGTTTTAATGTCCATTAATTTGTCTTTTTGGAAGGACAATTTTATGCGACTAATGTTTAAATATAATTTCGGGCATGTGGCTGGTTCGAATAAAGCCGAATCTAGAGGTCCTATTTTCAACCTTATTCGAGCATTTGGAGCCGTATGTTGGCAATAACGCAACGAATGTTGGCTTCCAAGTCTCCTAATGTTTCTGGTTTGTTGGCGTAGACGAACGACTTCACATATCCACAAAGAAAATAAGCCAATGGTGTCAAATCACACGATATTGATGGCCATTTCGCGAAATTATGCACACATCGAATGTTTCCTTCAATAAATCGATTGTGACATGCGCTGTGTGGCATGTAGCGCCATCTTGTTGGAACCACATCTCATCCACATTCATGCCATCCAATTTGGCAACAAAAAGGTCGGTTATCATGGCTCTATACCGATCTCCATTAACGGTAACTGACGCTCCAGCTTTATTTCGGAAGCAGTATGGCCCAATGACTCCACCAGCCCATAAAGCACACCAAACAGTCAGTTTTTATGGATGTAATGGCATCCCAAGTGTCTCATGTGGATTCTCTTCACTCTAAATGCGGCATTCAACCATTCAACCAAAAATAAGCCTCATCACTGAACAAAATTTTGCGATGAAAATCAGCATCGAGATCAATCTCGTTTTCGGCCCATACACCAAAATCACGACGCATTGCTTTAATTCTTGCAAAAGCTGGATCTTGTAAGTTCGTAAGCCAAGATCTTTGCGCAAAACCATAAAGTTGATTCGGTGGCGAATCGATTCATTCGGGTCCTCTTCAACACTTTGCTCTACAGCGGCAATTGTTTCTTCGGTGCGCACTGCTCGACGTCTCTGCGGATGCGTATTATCACAAAGAGTAAACGTAGTGCGAAAACGATCCATGGTTAACCGAATTATTTGCTCTGATGGACGATTGCGATAAACTTCGCGAACTGAACCATTATTTTCGAACTAAATTTGCACGATTCGCAGGCGTTGTTCATTTGTCAAGATGTTCATGATGAAATGGCAAACCAAACTCAACATAGAAAACATTGGAGTTGCCCGATTTGACCACAAAATGTCAGTTTTATCTCTGTTCGAAAAACCAACCTCTAAAAAATTCACCCGTTACCATTCATGAGTCAATAAGTAAATATATTCAAACAGTATTTTCTGGCTGAGGTGATCGTTTTAAGCTATCGGAATAGATCCTACAGGTCATATGAAGAGCTTTGGTGAACTGACAGTCATATTGTCCGTTTCACATCACGATTTTTTTTTTAAGTGACACAAAATTCCTTTGAACTGTGAAGTAGCCAATTTGGAACACCAAAATTGCATCTCATGGTGAAGTGGATCACTTCCGCGCAACAACAGTCAATTGTCGATGTAAATTCGTTTTTCCTTGTTTTTCTGTCAAATAATTACCAACCCCAGTATCCCAGTGTTTCTCCATTTGGATTATGAAATGCGCTTTTGTCCCGCTTTCATTCTTTTGAGTTTTAATTTTTTGCTTCACCAGTGGACCGTTAATATCAGCATCCGAATGTCCCAGATCTGTGGTGCTTTGTCGCCAGCCATTGTCCACCATTTCCTTCCAACAACCACAAGTGCGGGGCCACTGCTGGTGGGCGCTTTTGTCTTTACAACTAAATGGACGGATGTTGGTGGAACTACCCCCACCTTCACACACACTAGGAAGAAACAAAAATAACTGGAATACAACAAAAATAAAATTAGGAAAGCATATCATTTTACTGTTCGTTATGGTGAAGAGTTCTTTTATCATTCTTTCTGCTTATTCACCCTCTACATCAGCCCCATTTCTTGGTGTTCACTTTGTGTCCTTTTGTTTCTTAGCTCCTGGTTGCGTTTTTTTTTTTTTTTTTTTTTGCATAACTGTCACACAGAAATAAATCAAGTGTAGGTATAGCTAGAGGAACGAGAAGGAAATGTTACTGCCACACTGCAGTCATAAATTCTGCGCATAAGTATCTGCCATGGTGAATAGGGATGAATGTGACGAGTGTGTGGGTGTACTCCACCACCTCATAAAGCCATCAGCCACGTTGTTGTTCCGTTTTGATTTTTTTTTTTTTGCGGAAATAAGGAACATAAGGGCGCATTTGTGTGTGGATATTCCTTTTGCTGGTGTTGTCATCGGAGTGGCAGCATTGTCTTGAGTTAACTTCTTTGGAAAGTAATTTGCTGCCAGGATTTATGAGGATAAATGTGACTCAAAGACATTTTACATATTCAGGATTTTTTTCTGGTGTTTTGTCGGCATAAAGAGTGGTTTTGGATTACTGGGGAAGGATTACCACAAGAGCTAGGGGATAGAATGCATTTAGGTTTCGATGTAATACGACTTCAAAGGAAATATTTGTAAAAAAAATTCATGCTCATGAATAGTCCTTGCAAAGGTTATTGCTTTCTTTTTCATGTAAATAGCGTGATCAGTTTGATACTTTTTGTTTGTTTGGGCTTATTCAAGTCCATCCGCTTTAACGTAGGGCTCGTTGCTAACACTGTTTGAGGCATTATAAGCTTAGGGTTATTTTATGACTCCTTTGTAGCCAGAATTTGATATGTTTAGCATATGTGATGAACCATTTCTCAGCCATATGGAATTCCAGCTTGGTAAGGAATATGCAAAACCTAGACTTTACTGTCTACAGCAAAAAAATCAATTTAGTTTGAAGATTTTGTCCAATGGTTAGTGCCTTTGACTGAAAGTCTTTCTTTAAAACCCCAATAGCACTACCTTGTTAGGCGTGGTGAAAGCTTATCTCTGACAATCTGACTATAACCATCGTTAAGGAGACAGAAACCAAGGCATAACCATCTAAGGTAGCTAAGGTCTTCGGTGGCTAAGATACAACCCAGAATTGGGATGTATAATGTAGACCACCATTTTAAGTAGTGGCCTCGAATTGCAGTCGGACTCAGTTATGAATGACAACAAGATTCACATCAACAAGGATAGGACCAAAACTGATGTGGGTAGCGACTTCTTCTCCAAGATTTTGAACTTAAGCTCAGTGACATAATCTTTGTAGCATTTTTTGGGTGGATATCATTGCCCTTGATGATTTCTTCCAAGCACGACCACTGTTTTAGCTGGCTCAAGGCCAGTATGCTTCTTTGGGAAACTAAATAATAATCCCTGTTACATTTTGAGCTTTGATAATTATTGTCAGCTCCTTATCATTGGTTTTACCATTCATTCAGAACCTGGGCGGCCGCTGATACCACTGCTTGACTAAGAGCCCATTGTATCCGTTAGCATTTATCTGCACCTGCGACGATGAAGGCATTGGCCTTGTAGACAAAACCAGTTATGATTTTATACTTTTCGGATTAATTGTGTTTTTTAATGTGGACATAGCCTGGCTCAGTTGCACGACGACTAGCCTGATGTACATTCACGCAAAAGGCAACACTTAAACAGAGCAACACTTAAAAAATTATTACAATGGCTCTCTTCTCGCGATGATCTGCCAATTAATTGGGGGATTACCAATCGCTAAAAAAAATGGTGATCTCAAATCAGGGCTATGATGAAACAGGAGGGTCCACCATCGTACAAGAAGCATACTTGCACACATGAGTTGTTGAAAGAAAAAAGCTAAGCGTTGGGTACTAATAAGCCTGTTGCGCCAATAAATTTGGTTTTTGTATAGACGGTGTCGAAAGAATTCTTGGGAATTGATGATGCATGATTTGTGCCAGAGTACAAAGACGAATATGTTGGGATCAACTTTTCAGCTGAAGGAAGTGTGTTTCACAATTAAGGCGCTTTGTGGTGAGTTTTCCGAAAGGATGCTGGAGAGTTTAGACGAAGAAAATGCTTTCCTGGTGGGCCCATAAAGAGTCTTAGTACCTTTTTCCCCTTTTGTTTTTTTGCTTGATTCCTTGGTTTTTGAGTGTGTACCTAGACTTGTTTTTATCACCGCACTAAACAACACTACGGTGATGAAATTGACGATCTGTTAGCTCTGTAAAAATATCTGCAGAATGCTGTCGAGGACATGTGACTCACATGGACACAAAATGTTTATTTCGTAAATTGTTTTTAATTGTGTGTGATAAAGGGTGATCCATTTCGAGGTTCCCTACTTTTTTAAAGAAAAAAACACAGAAAATTTAAATTTAATGGAGAATGTTTATTATCATTTGAAAGAACATTCTTTGGCATTTATTTTTTGAAGATAATGTCTATCAAATGTTGGCCGTTGCTACGTCGCAGATGGTCCATCCGTTGAGTCCAATTTTCGATCACTCGTTCGAGCATTTCGACTGGTAACTGGCGAATGACACGCGTGATGTTTTCCTCCAAGGCCTGAATCGAAGCGGGTTTGTCGGCATAAGCTTTTGACTTTACATATCCCCACAGGAAAAAGTCTAACGGTGTGATATCACACGGTCTTGGTGGCCAATCGACCGGCCCAAAACGTGAAATTATGTGCTCACCGAAATGTTCTCTCAATAAGTCCATTGATTGATGCGATGTGTGGGAAGTGACGCCGTCTTGCTGAAACCAAATGTCGCCGAGATCACGAGCTTCAATTTCAGGCATCAAATAGTCGGTTATCATGGCACGATAACGGTCGCCATTGACGGTTACGTTCGCACCGGCATAATTTTTAGAGAAATATGGACCGATGATTCCACCGGCCCACAAACCAAACCAAACCGTTGTTTTTTTCTGGATGAAGTGGCAGTTCTTCAATCTCTTCAGGTTGCTCTTCGTCCCAAATGCGGCAATTTTGTTTGTTTACATACCCATTGAGCCAGAAATGGGCCTCATCGTTAAACAAAATTTGCCTCGAAAACGTCGGATCTTCTTGGAACTTTTCAAGAGCCCATAGAGCGAAGCGATGTCGCTTGGGAAGGTCGAGCGGCTTCAGTTGTTGCACAAGCTGTATTTTGTACGCTTTCAATTTAAGATCCTGACGTAAAATGCGCCAAGTCGTTCCATACATCAGTCCGAGTTTCTGCGAACGGCGCCGAATCGACTCTCTACGGTCTTCGTGTACACTCTCAGCTACGGCCGCTATATTTTCTTCACAGCGTGCTGGACGTGGTCTATTCGGTCGAATATTATCCAATAATTAATGCTGGGTCTCAAAATGGGGGATGGTGTTGCGAATAGTACGCTCAATAGGCCGATTATGTTGACCATAAGTTGAGCGAAGTGCACGAAACACATTCCTCACAGAACGTGAATTTTCATAATAAAGTTGAACAATTTGTAAACGTTGTTCACGCGTAAGTCTTTCCATTATGCCAAACAATACTAAACAAAAATAACATGACAGCATGACACGACTCACACGTGATCTGTCAAAAAAGGCTATTGAAAAAAGTATCTCTACTTGGATCACCCGTTAGTTTTGATGTTCTTTCAGACTTCAAAATCCGGTGATTCTTCTTGCAACCTGATAGTGTATAAATTTTTTGAAAGTGTCATCAGAACCTTTTTTAAAGCTTTAACAAAAATTGTATAATAGGGCGCATGTGAGTGCTCATCAGTTTAGGATGTTTTACTTTTGGATTTTTATAACACCATTCCAAAGAGGTGTGGCAGTAATAACAAACCAAGATGTGCACACCAAGGTGTTGTATTGTTACATTTGAACGAAAGATCCCATGTTTAGTTGTGCAACGCGTTTACCACGATAGAAACAAAGTAATTTCTTATAAAAAGTGGCATAGCCCTCATATATATGCCAGAAGTTGTGTTTATGACTGATATTAGTATCTGGTCACGCGCCCTGAGATTCCCATTTGACAAAAAACGAAACCGTTTGACTGGATACTAGACTTTAAAAACTTTTTCAAAGGTTTGGATTGTTAAGCTTAGGTGGTTCCTATCTCACGAATTTAATATTTGGTCAAAATAATCCAATTACAGTCCAAAGCACGTGATACTTAGTACTGTAATTGAACCAAATGTGGCCCAAGTCTGCTGGTAACCTTTGGCAGCCAGTATAACCTTATCTTGCATAAAGCAATTAGTAAGACTTTTACTGGTAAAAGAATTCATTGGTCCAATTTGAAATCTCAGGTCAGGGAGAAACCAGCTGTGTATGTGTTCCGAGAATACCTTCTGGTTGAGCATTCTCATAATTACTTCCCGGTAAATTGATTTTTTTGTTATAAAAAAAAACCTTTCTACATAAAAACGAATACTCACAATCGTCTAGCAACCATTTAAATAACCTTCCCATGTTCTATACCTCCCAAATCATACTGTTGCTCTTCTCAAAGCAAACAAATCCATGTTCCTTAAAAGCACTCCCACACACTTTATCCGGAAACATCATTTTCAAAAATTAGTCAGTGCTGAGGACCAATCATAATATTGACGTTTATGGAAAGCATATCTCAACCCAAATTAAGCTTCATTGGCAATCAAATTTCAGGAAGCAATCAAATTCATAACTTTCACACAATTCCGTAAAAAAAGAACATAAATACCCAGCTAAAGGTCGAAGCTATTTACTCGATTGGAAATTAATTCACTGGCAGGAATCATAATGGCCACCCTCAGACCACAGCACCACCTCCCAACACCATACACTTGTCCCACATTTCGCTTTTCTCTACATCCCAAAAGTAAATGGAAGCATATCTTCAATGCAGAGCAAAAATAAGAAAGGTAGGGCAACAAAGAAACGATTTCCTGGCACCCAATTATTTTTAGGCTTCCTATATCGGAATATCCTTGAGCTAAACTGAAACTCACATATCCAGACGTGAAGCGATGATGATGTGTTTTGGGGGGGTTAGGATATGCTTGAATTGCAAAGGCAGCAATGTAAGCATATCCTTAGATAATAAAATAATGTACCAGTAACTGACACGCAGGAGTATACATACGCATATATTTACGGTTGAACCGATAGAATAGCTCAGTCGGAAGCTTCCATACTTTGGCAGACAATGCGACTGTAGGCTGGGTCTCATAAGTATACACAAGATTTCAATATCAAAATTATTATAAAGACTGTGTGCCGCAAGGACATATCTCATCCTGTATCGTTTGTTGTATGATATTTTCGCTCAGGATACACGTGCAGATAAGATACATGCGTATCTTGATGGCTTTAGACTTAAAAGGATTTATTGAGTTGATGACGTTACACAAACATATTTATCCTTGTGTGATGTGTACATTGTTATGAGGTTGAAAACTTGTAATAACTGTAAAACAATTGAATTACAAATTGTTTTAGGGATAATGGGAGGCTGATATTTTGAATAATTAATACGAGATGTAGTCTGAAAAAGACGGTAAGGCCGGCGGAAAAGGGGTTTCATTTAAGGAGCAGTTACCCACTACTCCAGTTGCATTTAATAACTTCTATCTGAAACCTCCGTATACAGAAAACGTAGAATATCCCTCAACAAAAGTTATGTTCAGTCGGTTGTCCTGTCAGTCAGTGGCTGTGGTAAACTTGCTTACAACGTGATCAGCCAGTTGACGGTCTCAGTTTCTGTCCTTATTAAGCAGCAGGGGTCAGAATACTTTTTCTGACAATGTTGTGAGGACAAAAATGCTCAGTTCAAAAGGTTGGCAGAAAACTGTTTATACAAAATTGTCAGATCGGTTATCTTTTTGCTCTACTAGTGGTTGGAGAATTACGCATGCGTAGAAAATAACTTAACTCTGAGGAAAATACAAGCAACATGGCTTGTATTTTAAATTGAAAGCCTATTTAGTGTGAACATCTTCATTGTATGATGTGATCGGCTGTATGGGCCTAGCTCGTTCCCGCCACGATTCATGTGTGCGTATGTACTTTTTGCACCTAGGTGAGACCTAATGCTTTATGCCGAAATCGAAAGTCTAAGTTGAGATCAACTTTTTTGTTGACAATTTATACGAGAGGAGGGCCAGAGAAAAATTATTTAGGTATTGCTATGGCTGGGAATTGAACCCAGACCTTCACTAACCAACTGACCACTGAAAAAATATTCCGTTCGAAATAATATCTACTTTTACATCATAAAATTCGGTTCATTACAGACAAAGATTTAACTATACGATAGAAGAAATCAAACACAAAAAAAATTTAAAAAAAAATCGACCGTTTAAAAATGGCTCACTATCCCATATACATCGAGCGGTTAATTAAACAGGGAGTCGCGTATATTTTTCAGGAATTTCGCAGAACAAAAGTCCAGTGGATTCTTGAATTTTGGACAAAACTACCACAGCACTGTACTTTTCCTTTTTTTTTTTTTTTAAAAAAAACCTCCCGCGCCTTTTCTTGCGTTCTCTGTCTTATTCCTGAGTTGCAAAGGAGATCTTCCTGACGTTGTTTTTTAATATCAAGTAAGGCCAAGGTATAACGCTCCAGGAGCTCCTCCTTTTCGTCCTTGCTCCAAATGTTTCGACAGCTCCGGGAATATTTTCTAATAACTCGACTTACAATTTTTGTTTCTCCGTTTTTTTGCTGCATATTCTACTTTCCGCCGCCATTTTCCTGAAGTGAACAACCGCTCCCTGCTATAATCTCTTTAAATTGTTTGCATTCATTTGTGAATTCGCCTGTATCCTAAAAAATATCCTAATACCAAACTTTCCATTGAACGCATCCACACAACTACCATTTATCTCAACGATTTTAGCCAAATAATGAACACCGAAATGAAACTAAAGGCAGACGTACTTAATTTTTTCTAGCACCACCCTGTAGAAGCTTAAAACTTCAAATAACACAGGTGGACACAAGGGGCGAAATCGTACAAACTGCCTTATGTTTGCTTATAGCAGATATAACTGTGCGTGGTATCGTTGTAAAACTCTCAACAACTTGGGAAAAAAACTGAAATTATAAAAAAAAATTAAGAAACCTCCATTCCGACTAACCATAATGATTTGCTCTTCGTTCACGTACACTTCAAGGACAATTCTTTCTCTATGAAAATCCAAATCCCTGGTTTCCAAATCAAATTCAAAAATTCAAAACTCCCAGACTCGAATCCAGTGCCAAATTAAATTTGAAAACCATTGAGAAACACAAGTAAACTTTTGATTTTCAACTCCACACACGTGCTCCCATCGGAGACGGCTGAAGACAAATACAGATCCCAACCGAACTGATACGGAAAAGTAAATCCAATTGATGGAAGCCCACATCAGCTGATGCCATTGTGTCTATGTATGCATTGCGTCTGGGTCAACGGTAAATTCGATTTTCCCCCAAAAAAGCAAGCAATATAACCATTCAGAGGCAACCAGTAACCATCGTATACAAGCGCAAATGCAGAGCAAATCTTTTGATTTAATTGGATCACACAAGCAAAATGATTCATTCATTCATTCGAACATCCGCTCTGAATTCTAAAAGCCTCCTGTAATCGAATGCTCTACTCCTTCCACTGGCCATAGAGCAACTGGAACTGCAAATGCACATTCTTGCCCCTGCTCTACCGCCACCGCAACACGCAACTGGGATAATCAATTCCAATGTTCGGTAGGAAGCTGCTTGCTGCCTCCACACCGCAAAGTGTTTGTGTGTACGTGTTGTGCTGCTGCACCGGAACATCATTGTGCCTCCTACCCCGCGCCTAGCATTTGCATAAGTGAATCTTAAAGTTTCGCTAAGAAGAGACCGGCCGGCCCCAAACTACTCTGGTTACTATGGACAGAGAGCCTGCAACAGAAACCTCAAGTAAGCAACTTAGTGTATCACAAAGGATTTGCTAGGAATCAAATTAACAAGGATAACTACATGCGCACATATTTACATGGAAGTACCTCGCCCCTGGTTGGCCATGCCTCTTGCCAAAAATGGGTAAAGCACACACAAGTTCGTGTTTATTGTGTGTGAGTGTGTTAGTGTGTTGGCAGGATAATACATCCTGTAGTTGCTCATATCGGTACTATGGCAGACCAAATTTTCAAAAGGACTAATGTGTCGGGATAGGGCATGACCGTGGAGGATGGTATTCAAAATTACAAATGGGGTCCTAGGGAGACGTTTTGCATATCCCATCGTCGTCATCGTCATCGTCATCGTCGTCGTCGTAGCCTTGTAATCTTCTGCTCGGCAAAAGGAAATTACATCAGATATGTTGATGATGGTGTTCTGGAGCTAAGTCGTACACCCTCTCATGCTGGGTGGTTGTTGTTGTCCTTATTGCCAGACTTAGATGATGATGATTGTCCGGATATCTATGTGTTCCTTATGGAAATCACTTTAATCCCAAACAGTGGTTTCTTGGTGTGATAATTCTTGTCTTTTATTTATTTATTCAACAGCCCTATACATGAATTTTCAATTGAATTAATTTCGGACTGCTCCTTTCGTAACGGCATAAAGTAGAAGGAAGAATTTGCACTTGAATGCAGGGATAAGAAAGCCACAGTTATGCGAAAGGCTCAATTTCGGAGGAGATTTGTTCTATATTGAGAGTCGCCTTGAAGTATGTGGAATCGGATAAGTGCGAAAGGATAATAGTTAGTGGATGTAGTTGCAAGAGAAGCTGTGCTCACTGGAATTATGTTAATTTTGTGAAAGCATGCGGAGATAATCGGGCCAAATGTTATGCAAAAGTAGATAAAATTTACTTTTAAATGGATGAGGGTTAGTTTGGCCTTGAGTTGGGATCACTTGATTTATGGGATTGTAGTATATAGGGATTGGGAGTATGTGGCTCTGATTTGAGGAATTATTCCTATATATCTTCATCAGCTCAATCAGCGTCTGAACCGTATTTCTTAGGTCTCATGAGCGGAACTGTAACTGTAACGATTTTGATGGTTGTCGCCCTCCTTGGTATTATGGTGACAATCACAAAAGACACTAACAGCTCAATAGCAGTAATTTCCACAAACGGCTGTCAAAGTCCTAACAGGTGGTTTTTTATAGGTTGGTTTGTCGAATAGGGATAAAACTGACATTTTGTGGCCAAATCGGGCAACTCTAATGTCATTTGTGTTCAGTTTGGTTTGCCATTTCATCATGAACAGGTTGACAAATGAACAACTCTTGCGAATCGTGCAAATTTAGTTCGAAAATAATGGTTCAGTTCGCGAAGTTAACCGCAAGCTCCGTCCATTTTATGGTCGACATAATCGTCCATCAGAGCAATTAATTCGGTTAACCATGGATCGTTTTCGCACTACGTTTACTCTTTGTGATAATACGCATCCGCAGATGGCCATACTTCTTCCGAAATGATACTGAAGAGTCAGTTACCGTTAATGGAGACTAATATAGAGCCATGATAACCGATTATTTTGTTTCCGAATTAGATGGCATGAATGTGGATGAGATGTGGTTCCAACAAGACGGCGCTACATACCACATACCGCACGTCACAATCGATTTATTGAAGGAAACATTCGATGAGCGCATATTTTCGCGGAATGGACCTGTCAATTGGTCACCAAGGTCGTGCGATTTGACACCATTGGATTTTTTTTTTTTTTGTGTTGTCGCTCGTCTACGCCAACAAGACAGAAACGTAAGGGGTACTTGGAAGCAAACATTCGTAGCGTTATTGCTGACATACGACCCCAAATGCTCGCAAAAGTGGTTGAAATTTGGACCTCTTGACTTAGCTTTATTCAAACCAGCCGTGGCGGCCACATTCTTGAAATCATATTTAAGCAATAATGGCATAAAATTATCCTTCCAATTAAGCCAAATTGGTGGACATTAAAACGATTTCCTTGTCTTTTATTTCAATTCTAAGTTCTATACCTCTAAAAAAAAAACAACCGAAGACCAACACGCTATCCACCAGGCTGTACTCTGGAACATAAAAGTACAGTTAATACAACGAAGTACTTGAATCGTGTTGACTCATTTTTCGGTATGTTCCCGGTCTTTTCATATTTTTCCCGATCTTTTCACCCTGTTCCCGATCTTCAGCCTTCATTCGTTAGCTCTATACATACTTTGCTTCGAAATAACTACTTTCAAAGTTCTACCGAAACATTTTAACGTGTGTTACGTGCGCACATATCTCCGGAAGCTTAAAAAGAACCTTACAGAGGTTATACCATCATAACTTCGATTATGCTTGTGAAATTTCCCGCATAACGTCTTAAACAGGCTTCTTCCCAAACAATCGACTGCAAAAATGCTCAACCTCCGCACACAAGTACTATATAAGGCCTACAGAAATAATTGCTTGTGGAAATATAATTTTATTGCCTTATAGAGGAATATATGCTAGTTGGGTGCCTCCCAAAATCCATCAGTAAATAATTCAAATAAATGAAATATTTTAAGTTCGAAATAACTTCGACTTAACTAATAAAGGATGGTTAAATTTTAAGGGCCGATGTTGATTTTGAATAAAACACAAATGGTTTAGGAAATTTTTATCATTTCTTTTTATTATGTTAATATTGGTAAATTATGTATCGAACAAAATATTGGCCAAATAGCCGCCGCGACCTCGGCGGCACACCTCCATCCGATGGTCTAAATTTTCGATGACGCTGAGGCATAATTGAGGTTCTATGCCGCTTATGTGCCGAATTAGCTCATCCTTTAGCTCTTGAATTATTATCGACGTTCACCTTTTCTTTTAAATAAACCCAAAAAGAGAAGTCCAACGGTGTCAAATCACATGATCTTGGCGGACAAGTGATATCGCCACCACGTGAGATAACACGGCCATTGAATTTGTCGCGCAAAAGAAGCATTGTGTGGCAAGTGGCACCGTCGTGTTGAAACCACACATCGTCCACATCCATATCTTCCAATTCGGGCCATAAAAAGTTCGTTGTTTTCTCACGATAGCGAACACCATTCACAGCAACTGCCTGCCCGGCCTCATTTTGGACAAAATACGGCCTGATGATCAAACAGTGACTCCTTGTGGGTGCATTGGTTTTTCGACAATCACTCTTAGATTATCCACTGAGGTGAAAATGGGCCTCATCACTGAAGATGATTTTCATCGAAAATTGATCATCCACTGTTGCCGTTTCTTGCCTCCATTTCGACCATTTAAACGGTCAAGAGGCTTTAGTTCTTGAGTCAATTGCACGAAGAGCGTGAGAGGTGCAATTGTTGGTCACCACGATGAGTTTAGGTGGACGGCTCTTCAGTCACACTATCGCGAACATCAGCAATATTTTCTGCAATGCGAGCTGTACGAGCATGCACTTGTGTTTTCACATATCCTACAGACCCGGTTTGCTCAAATTTTTGCACAATTTATCCGATTGTACGCACATTTGGACGATTAAATTGACAAAAAAAAATCCCGAACTGCACGATATGCATTTTGATTTGAACGCCCATTTTCATAATAAACCTAAATAACTTTAACGCGTTGCTCGATTGTGTATCTTTCCACGGTTCAAATTAAGTTATCATGAAACTGAGAAATGTCAAATGAAATGCAGAAAAAACTTGACGTTTAGGTGGGGTTCACATTCAACATCGGCCCTTAAAATTTAACCACCTTTTATATAGGGCCTACAGAAATAATTGCTTGTGGAAATTTCATTTTATTGCCTTATAGAGGAATAACTGTTAGTTGGGTGCCGCCCAAAATCCATCAATAAATAATTCAAATAAATGAAATATTTAAAGTTCGAAAAAACTTCGACTTAATTAATATTAGCTTTCGTAGAAAAAGGTTATTGTTGCTACCCTCGGAAACTTTACGATGACACCTCGTTAGATCCGACATTATCATGTCAACATGACGTATGTTGTAGTTGTTGCACATATGAATGGAGAATGATGCCGCTGGTTTTGGCTTAGGAGGTTTTACACAATCCTCCAAAGGATTTTGTGAAAAAATTTACACGACAATGCGTCACCTTGTCTAATTTCTTTTTTTTTTGGTATCGAATGCTTCGGCAACTTTGGAATTCTCCATTGTCTTCCTGAAGAGTCGGACAAGTGTGGGTGGTTTCAATGAACAGTTGATGGGTATCGGTTTGGCCTTCTCGGCTTTTTCTTCCAAGATCAGTCGAGTGAAGGTTGGATCAGTTGTGGACATTTCTGTTCAAAAACCACTCTGATAAAACTCGATCACGTTGTTTGAGAACGGTTTCTTGCATTTAAAATTTTACGGCAGATAGGGTCTGAATCGGTGTTCAGAAGATCTGTGTCTCTGATTTTGGCACAGTTCCTCTATTTTGTAAATCAGTCAAATGATGCTCCTTTGACAAAAACATTGATAACAAAGCTCGGCAGGGAGGTCTCATTTCCGGTGGCTTTGTTAATCGTCAGCTTAAATATTACCAATTTAGAAATTATTTAGGTCGGTTGGCAAGAATCTTCTATAAAGTCCTACTTAGTTTTGATTATTCTTTTTTACGATTACATCAATTAGTTTCACTATGTGTAAAGATCTACCCTGGGCCACTTACATGAAGACATTTATCCAACTGACTATAGCTACATGTACTATTTCACCTACAAAAATACGTGCGAAAAAAGTCTGTTCTCTTTCCTTGATAGCATACCCTACTAAATTCCAAGTTTCTAATCTAGACCCCTCCTAGAACTACCTGTTTTACTATTTCTCACCGAGATAGTACCTGATTTAGGACACCATCAATTAAATACACTTGCCAAGACATGTGACAATATTAACTACCTCATCCAACACCACAGATTGCGTTGAGTAAGGGGATATATCCCACCTAATTGTCTAACATCCAATTAGTGAACCCTATGTGTAAATTGCATTTCCAATTACGCCGCACACACCCACACGCAACCAAAGACGAATCTCTATACAAGGACTGCCTCTTCGGGGGCGCACGATAATCGGAAAAGATTATTTAATCACATAAAACCTCAGCGTATAAACCACCACACCACCCTTCAGAATACCAGTGGCTTACAGAAGCGTACGTCTCTCGCTATCATCATCGTTGCCACGGATTAATGTGTCATTAGCCCGGTTAAATTATATCTCCGTGCAGATACATGTCACACATACTCGTACGTAATTACAATCTGTGGCTAATGTTATTAACTTGAGCATCATATCTTGCGACAGCTGCTCCATTCTGCATTTGCCTGTCAATAGCATCATTCTCACACACATGGGCGGCGGGGGGGTCATATACTTAAGGATGCAATGAGGCGAGACACATCCTCATTTTCATTATTATCGCGACCGACGTATCTTTCATCGGATGGATGGCGGTGTCGGCGCTGCGCCGTTACAATTCCTAACCTCAACCAACTTGCTCTCTGATCTGATTCCCAATCGGATCGAATTACAATATGAATCCAACGAGGAAGTAGAAAACACTACACAGAAAAGCGATATCCCTACCCTAACGGTGACAGTGTTGGAGAGATTAAACCCAATTCTACTGTCATGACATTGTCCCCAGGGGTTTTCGGGGGACACGTGGGTTTTTGCCGTTCTCCAACCAAACAACCTGTAGACGCGCAATAATTACTCCACTTATTCACAGTCTGGCTTTCCGGATTCAGGAATTTGGATTCCCAAGTCAATAACTCAGGTAAGACACTCCGATTTACGGGTTCACAATGCACCCAAACGACCGCCGAAGGAATAGATACACGAATAGATTCATAGCAGCTACGTGGGCGAATATATTTCACAACTTCTCGCTGGCGATGGCATCCCCCTATATTCGTGTCGTCCTTGTCGGTGGTGGCGTATTTATTTGTTTGTGCATTTGCATTTTTGATCATGTGTGAATGGAAGTGGAAATGCGATATTATTTTTCATTTTAGATTGGATTTGGATTTCCGTCATGCTAGCGGATACTCCACTATTCGCGAGTGTATGAGTTTGTCTCTCTAAGGGATAAGCGTCCAGAAAGATATAGTCAACCTGGGTTGTACGAATATATGCGCCGGGTGTTTTTTTTTTTTTTGTGGTGCTTTGTCGGGGTAGCTACAGGAGATACAAAATGGATGACAGTTGCTGCCATCCGTGGTAATAATTAATGGAATTTGGCTTTGTCGGACAGGGTTGGTGGTGAGTTGCCATGGAACTCCAAAGGGTGGTAAACATATGGAATTTTCGGCCCGTTGTGATAATAATTCGTTCACACCATTAATTCATATTTATTGCGGTTTCGTTTCGATAAAATATTGAGACAGATGAAGTTTTTGTTTGCACTAGAGATGAGTTATAGTTGAGCAGGGTTCCAATCCAAAATGGTGGTGTATTGCAGCAATTAAATTTAATGTTGATATGGATGGTAGTGATGATGAATTTAGAGGACCATCCGCCTTCGGGGAGGATGTTTAATGGAATTATAAATGGGAAATATTATCGGAGGTTACAAGCGGGGCTTTTGAAGGGTCATAGATGCATGTCAATGTTCCGGAGGGTTTTAGAGAGCATAACATGGAAATACTTTTTGATTTCAAAAGTATGGTTGGCTGAGAGGTTGGACTAATTACCAAGTGTGGCATAGACCGATTTCTTTAGTATCACCAAAAAAATTTTAACTGCTCTCTTTATGTGAAAAGTCGGAGAGCTAATAAGTGTAAAGCTATAATAAAAGTTTCTATGGCATAAGGATTCTATGAAGGTTTGTTCCAAAAATAAAACATAAAACTCTCAACTGATTGCAGGAGTTAGGTTAATGTACCCTTTAAGCACTACTGATGCTTGTTTTTCTTTTTCGTGTGACTCCCTATCCCGAGGTTCGATGCGGTAATTTTATTTGATTTCTATAGTGTAGGTGAAAGTGTTATAGGCACAGTGCCTCACGTTAATCTGAGACTCTTACTAACTTAACTCAGCAAAATCACAAGGGTTTACCATTGGCCAAACGCATACCGACACTTTTTGACCTGAATAACATTCGGTGGAGTAAGAAATCTTAAAAACTGACAGGTCCCGTCATCATGCCAATAGGACACACGAATTGATGATTAGTTCTGTTGACCCGAAAATCCGTATTGTTTAGCAAAAGCCTAGACTATCATACACCTTTATTGTATGGACAAGCCATTAAAGTCCTTCAACTCCTTCACTTCCCTTCCGCTTTTAATTTATTAATTTTATAGGTGCTTCAGAGATAGGGACATTACTGAATTACTTTATTGCCGTTACAGGCTGGAATGAACCATAACCTAAACCAACATGACTCTTCAATTTGCCAAGTCCTTAGCTAACTACAAGGTGGGCATAAGAAGTCATCCGATGTTGTTTGACTCTCATTAATATCGGTTGTGGCTCGCGCAGTGTGTGTTGTTGTTACGTTCGTTAGAACCACATGTCCTCCACTCCTAATTCGTCCAATTGCGGCAGAAAAAACTCGGTTAACATGGCCCTACAGCGCTCAATGTCCACTTTTATATGGCTCCTCGTGCATTACTCGTGGATTTTCGGTGCCCCAGAAGCGATAGTTTTGCTTGTTCACGTACCCGCTGAGGTGGAAATGAGCACCATCGCTCATTATGATTTTGGTCGAAAAATCGTCCACTGCGTCCTCGAGATTGAGGATGGCTTGGGCATCAGCTGATGCACGGACTGAATTTTGTAAGGGAACATGAGCAAGTTTTTGACCAAAATTCGCCTTAGGGACGACCGGCTGATGTCTAATTGTGAGGCACGGCGTCTGGTCGATGTTTCCAGCGACAGCTCGACATCATCGACAACAGCGGCGATATTATCGGCACAACGGGCGCTCGTGTGGTCCCATACTCTTCAAGGTTGGTGGCCAAACGGCGCAGTGTTTGCGCAGTCGGTGTCGGACGGCCGGTGAATCGGCGACGGAATTCGCGCTGCCACAACACTACAGACGAATTGTTACGCAAAAAAAGACACGTATATTCCGCGTTCTTTGGGAGTCTTTCGCTCCATGGCTTGTTTACTTGTATTCAACATCTGTCTAGTCCACAAATGTCAAAACAGATTTGAAATTGGCGGCCATTTGCAAAAAAAAAGCATCTTCCAATCGAATGATCTCTTTTGGCCCACCGGTTATATGCTGCTGCGCACTTCAAGTTCGGCTAAGGTCCGTTTCTACTTGTGCTCGCCATTCAAGGAGAGGTATTGCACTAATGCGTCTTACTTACTTAAGTGGCGCTACAGGAATGAACCTGGGTTTCAACCAACATGCCTTTCCAATTAGCTCGGTCCTTAACTAACTGCCTCCAGTTTCGCACTCCAATTTGTTTGAGGTCGGTTTCTACTTGTGGCCGCCAGACGTCTTCAAGGCGAAGCGTTGGTTTCCATTCGCTCTACATGTCCTAGAACTTTCGATGTGGAGCGTTTGACTAGCTCTATGTTCCTGTACAGCTCATTAAGCTGTTGGTTCATTAAGTTGATGGTTTAAGTCTCATGATAATGCCCAAATAATTTTAGTTAGTTGCCGACCAGGATGAAGCTGCGGGAATTCTTCATTCTCGCTAGCCGATCGAGTTGGACGGTATATCAACATTAGATGCGGCTCTTTATAGTTCGCCTCTGTAGTATACTTACTGACTTACTTATATGGATCTACAGTGAGCAATGAAACTTGGCCCCAACGTCCAACAAATCCAGCCTATGCGGCTTTGAAATCTTTGAATAGGTGGTGGGTATCAGTTTGGACTTCTACAGTTTTTTCCAGAAACTAGCGAAGTGTGATCAGTTGTGAACTTTATAAATGTTTTACACGTTAGTAAAACTTATGAACGACATTCATAGAGTGCATCTCTTCTTTATTCCTCATCACACGCTTGCTATTTTTTTTTCTTTCTGAAGAAATCAAAGTGGTTATCTGCTGGTGTTGCTGGTTATTGACGTCATCGCTATTGGTCTTTGACATGAAATGCTGGTGGATTGATATTAACCAATGCCTTAGTCCGTTACCAGATATGGTATCATGTAAGCTGTGTTTTCCGACAAAACTGCTAAGGAAGTCCATTCTTCCTACCTTTGCGTTAAGACCTCCTACCACAGAAGTGGGGTTCTCAAGTTTGTTGAAACGGTCCCGAGCCATCTCTTACTACCTTAATTTAGTAGCTCAACAGCCTGTAACAACCTGGGCCTTAACCAACATGCCTATCCAATATCATCTGTATTATAAAAAATCCGCATCCGAATAGTCCTTGATTCTACAATTCACATTTCATAGAATTTCATTGATGGCAGTAATGTCTGCATACTTCCTATATTACTCGTTGTCCGTATTTGTCAGAACAGCTCATGTAACTTTAAACTTCTTGCAGCCTAACTAAGACCGTAGACGCCGTCTGGGAAAAATATTAGCTCTCTTGGTAATATGAATCCGTAATGTAAGCATGGACATTGTTTGAGTTTTTTTTCAGGAGTTTTACGACTCTTTTTTCGAAGTTTCCGGGCATAGCAGTAAGAACCATCAACAACGATTTCATATACCAAATAATTTTATTATCCTATTTCAAAGTTTACGGCCTGAAAATCTGGATGGACAGACTCTTATTTAGACTCCGCTTCAAGCCTCACTTAAATATTTCTCCAAAACTAAAACACCCCTATTTTTGGGGTGGGGTATGAAAAACGCCCGACTTGACCCAACATGTTAATGCGATCGATTCATCCCATCTCGAGCTATTTTACACCACACTCATTGTCGTCATTTTTTGTTTCGATAATTACGGCAATTTTTCACTGCGAAACAAATGTCAACCACCAAAGGCTCATGGGGACCTTTAAGCGGTTTACAAATAAAAACGAAATTAATTGTTTGCTACATGAAAAATGTTTAAAATTGCACCACTACCATCAGCAGGAGCAATATCAGCAGGACTACATTGTTAACACCTATTGGAGAGCTGTGGAGGGACGTAGTGAATGCGAAAAAAGGATATATGAACAGCAATAACATCAGCAGCAGCACCAGCTGGTGCAGCAACAATATAGTGGCGAGTCACCCTCATTCATCTTTGTTTCAAAGAGGAGTGTCATCCGTTTGGACAAACGAGCACGAAATCCATCCAACAAGCAATCCGCCCTGCAAAGCCCCCGCCCTCCCAACAACAGCTATAGCTCTCTCGTAGCTGCAATTAAAAACCGATTAGACTTAATTATTTCAACCCGCATATGCGGTTCTGCAACTCCCATGCCGTACGCTCCATCAGTGCTATGGTGGGGCTGGAGTTTTTTTTTTCTGCCTTTATTCTGTTGGAATTTTCGCAAGGATACACATGACAAATCAATGCAATGCAAACACCCCCTCAGGGGGCATGCAACATGGCACATTCAATTATTTTCACATGACGTGAGCCCAACATGCAAGGCTCTACGCAGTCCTAATTTTCCATTTACACTCATAAATCCATATCAAGGTATTAAAATCTTTCAGGGTGCACGTTGCCACCCTTCAATTTGCACAAACACGAAGGGTGTCAGCGAGATCGCTGCGTGGCGTGCAAATGTGCATTTTCGCGCATTCCGCGGCAATAGCTAGCGCTCCTCTGATTGAGAAATTAAACGTTTGTGGTGGTGTTGGTATTGCTGGAGCACCTACAACGGTTAAGTTTGTTAACCCTAATGATTGCTACAAGGCAATGAAACACAAATTGAGCGTAAATTTATACATGGGTTGGTATGGCATGGTATCGGGTGTGGTATGATCAAGTGCGAAGGGGGCCACAATAACCACGACAAGGCAGGGTAGCGTAAAATAAATTAAGACATTAAGAATGGCCAAATGGCATGTTATTGTCTATAGGGGCTGTTGGCGACGATGGCCGGTATAGCCGACATACCCGGCATAGGTAGGGTGGTTAAGTGACGGTTGATGTTTCCAAGAAGAACTCAAAACCTCAACCCATCTCTGCTTGGGGGGCGGAGGGCTTTAAGTAAACTTGACTGACCATCCGACCGTAAAAATTGTCGAGGGAGCATACTTGTAGTTGCTCATATATTGGTTGCTATTGTAACTAGATGGTGTGTACCTTTGCTTTGTACCCTCGGCTACTTTGAGAACCACCCCGTGGGTTTGACGTTGCTAATGGCTGAAAGGAATTCTTTGTAAGTCGGCTTTACTGGAGGGCTGATGCTTAAGCTAGTGGAGTTATTAAAGTCGGTGCTTGTGTGCACACAATTTTTCGTATCAATGAACCCATTACATCGAATCGTGCGGAAAGATTGAGGTTATGATATTGAGGGTAATTGGGCAAGGGGATGTTTTTACGATAAAAAATTATGGTAGGTAGTAGATTTGCGAGGATTTCCTCAATTTTTATGGGGATAAATGTACTTTTGAGTTTATTCGGTTCTTATACTCATCTCTTCGTGTTCTACAGGGTGGCCAAGTGGATTGTAAACTTGGAAAACGTTTTCTTTTTCTTTAACTGCTTTTTCGTATAAAAAAATCAGTCTTTGGTGATTTTTTATAGTCAGCAGTTAATAATAATATTCCATATAGATGAGCCAGTCGTCCATTATTTTATTTTTCAAGAACAAGATGACAAATAGTGAGAAAGCTAGGTCCTGGGTGCTAACGAACATGGTGATATAAAAATGTGTATTTTGGATTATTCCCGCTGGAATCATTACAACAACATCTTCATGAATTTATTTTCGCAAAACTCGTCCGTTTGTGTAGGATGACGATGGAGAATTCTCGCTGCTCTCTCAGGGTCGGAAACGATCTCACCGACACATTCGGTACCAAAAAATGATTAAGGCAAGGCGATGCGATGTCATGTGACTTCTTCAATTTGATTCTTGAGAGGATTGTGCAAAACTCACAAGCCAACACCAGATGCACAATTTTCCGCCGACGATATTGACATCATTGGTATGACCCAACGTGATGTCATAGCCACGTTTGCTAGTATAGAGAAGGAAGCGGCAAAAATCGGTTTAGCGAGGACAAGGAAGTATATGCTGTCAACACGAAGGACACACAACATCTTCAAATTGGACAAAACATCACCATTGACAGATATAACTTTGAGGTAGTACGGGACTTTGTCTATCTCGGCTCCGCTATTAACTTTGTCAATAACATCTCGTCAGAAATTAAACGAAGAATTACTCATGCCAACCGCTGTTTCTTCGGGCTAAAAGGCAATTGGGTAGTAAAGCCCTCACTTACTACTAAGGAGATCCTATATAAGACCCTGATTATCCCAGTCCTGTTCTACGGCGCTGAAGCATGGACCGTATCAAAACGGACGAAGAAATCCTTGGTCGATTTGAGAGGAAAATTCTTCGAAAAATCGTCGGTCCCATTTGCGTTTACGGGCTGTGGAGACGAAAATTCAACCAAGAACTATACAAGCTGTACAGCGACATGCCCCTGGTCAAAAAAAAAACTCCGCATTGGACGTTTAAGATGGCTGGGACATGTAAAACGAATGGACACCAATACTCCGGCTCGCAGAGTCTTCGATTCCCAGCCAGGCGTCGGACGCAGTAGATGTCCTCGCCTTAAGTGGCGCGCACCAGTAGAATCCGACCTCCAGCAACTTGGAGTGCGCAACTGGAGGCAGTTACCTAAGGACCGGGCTAATTGGAGATTCATGTTGGTTGAGGCCTCGGTTCATTGCGGACAGTAGTGCCACTTAAGTAAGTTAGTAAGACTTGGTATGAAGCACACACCAAATTATTGGAAACATTTATTCAGACTATTCATGAAAGAAATCGTAGTTTATCAGTATCGCCCTTAGAAAAATGAGATAGTCTGACTTTTTTTCAAAATTCCCCGCACTCGAAGGCTTTCAAAAACCTTTAGCAAAAAGCAAAAGAACTGCACAGAGCTTGCCTTTTAATATGTATGGGTAGAAGACTTCAGTTCTACCACCACACATGGATGTGTTGTCCGAACATAAAAGTTCGAGGATCCACTGTTTTGTGTTCGATTTAATTCACAGAAACATTTTCAAAATTTTTTTTGAGATAATCTTCCTTGTCCACGGACATTTTTATTTCCTTGGATTGAAGAGGCAGCCGATTTTCATCTCAAGTCAGGTTATTATGATACACATAGCTCCTTTCATTGTTTCGTTGTTGATCATACTTGGCCATCGGAATGCTGCTACAAACATCATGGAAAATGGATGACGATATTTGAGAGATTAGCTTTGGTGTTCCGGATACACACACTCTACCTACTCCACCGTCTCCATCGATTATGTGGATTCGATGGCGAATTCGTATCTCACCCTCTTCTCTCAGCATGCAAAGATGTTAAAGACTCATCAGACATCATACGTCATACATAATTTATGAGACACTAGAAGCTCAAACTAAAAAAAAAAAACAGGAATTTTTCGTTGAAGAATCCATAGAAAGTAACAGAATCCATCCTGGGCTACAGACAAATTAAAACATTTTTAGTCGCAAAGACTCGTTAGAGCCACGGACCTAACTTCTGCTAACATCCATTCATGTGAGCTTGCTTACTCTTGCACGCTGGCGGGACTTCCAGTTTTATGACGAATCAGACTAGCTTAGTTGAGGTAAGCATTACATGACACTTAGCCGTTCGGAGTCAGCATAATACAGGAGGTCTTACCATCGCATAAGAAGTACAAACTTTCACATGAATGGCTGTGAGAAAGCTAGGCCCTGGGTACTATGGAACCTTTTGAGCCAAAAATGTGTATTTTGGATTTTTCACGCTGAAATAATTACTCTGTAACAACATCTTCATGAATTTTTTTCGAAAATATGGCTAAGATGACTCAGCTGTTGATCAATCAAAATTTTCGAGCATTACATGACAGTTAATACATACTCGAATGATTTGACAGATTATCGCACAATTCAAAAAGCTGGAGGAGGATGATATCGGGTTTTTCAACAGGGACGCTACAAAATTTGAGCGACAGGGACAGCAAACGATGCCATATTTGTTTCTCTTCAGTAAGGTTTGCCATTTCATGATGGAAAGATATACGATCCAACAACGAGTCGAAATTATTAAAATTTACAACCGAAATTCGGAGTCAGTGGCCTCAACATTAAGAGCGCTACGTGTAATTTATGATCGTCATGATCGCCCTAGCAGATCAACAATTGAGCGTCTAGTGGACAAATTTGAATCCACAGGCACAGTACAAAATGTTCCCGTGCCAGTGAGACAAAGAAGTGCCCGTAGTGTCGAGAATATTGCTGCCGCTGGGGCTTCAGTTGAAGAAAGTCCAAATGTGTCTCTCACACGTCGTTCTCAAGCGTTGGGCATCTCTGTGACGTCGATGTGGCGAATTTTGCGAAAAGATCTTGGCCTACATCCTTACAAGATTAAATTGACGCAAGAACTAAAGCCGCTTGACCACCAGAAGCGCCGTATATTCGTGAATTGGGCTGAGCAACAACTTGAAAATGATTCGGATTTTCATCGAAAAATCATCTTCAGCGACGAGGCTCATTTCTGGCTGAATGGCTTCATCAATAAACAAAATATGCGGTATTGGTCAGGCAGCACACGTACTCCATGAGTCATCATTGCATCCCGAAAAAATTACGGTTTGGTGTGGTTTATGGGCCGGCGGCGTCATTGGGCCGTACTTCTTCCGTGATGATCAAGACCGGCACGTTACTGGGAACGGGAATCGCTACCGTTCAATGATAACCGAATATTTTTGGCCCCAATTGGATGATATGGACTTGGAGGACATGTGGTTCCAACAGGACGGCGCCACAAGCCACACAGCGAATTTTTTATCTCACGAAATGGTTCAGTCGCTTGGCCGCCTCGGTCGGTCGTGCGATTTGACGCCGTTAGACTATTTCCTGTGGGGCTACGTCAAGTCTATGCTCTATGCCAACAAGCCAGCTACGATTGATGAACTTCGAACGAATATCGAACGAGAAATTGCAGCAGTATCGGCCGATTTATGCTTAAAAACCGTCGAATATTGGGTTCATCGTCTGGACTTCTGCAAGCGTGCCCGTGGTTACCATGCAAAAGCAATCGAGTTCCATACATAATGGCATCGAACATACTTTCACAGGAATAAAGAATTTCATTGATATCCAACCACGTTTTTGTTTAATTTAAAAACAACTTTTGTAGCACTCTTATTGAAAAAAAATTTATTTTCAAGCCCGGAATAGTGGCTCATATCAGTTTGTACAATCCGGATGGACCGGAAAGAATATCGTTAAACATGCAGTCTCACAGCGAAAGAAAATCCAAAAGTCTCGCTATGAAAACAAAATTTCGTCAACTCTACAAACAATGTTCTTGAAGGGCACTTCGCCTACTTCAGTAAGGTTGTTTATTCAGATGGCTACGCTATGCAAACTAGAACTATGTAAATGAAAGATCTCACAGAGTTTACGCCTCCCTCCATAGTAAGTCGAAGTAAAGGGTGATCCATTTCGAGGTTCCCTACTTTTTTAAAGAAAAAAACACAGAAAATTCAAATTTAATGGAGAATGTTTATTATCATTTGAAAGAACATTCTTTGGCATTTATTTTTTGAAGATTATGTCTATCAAATGTTGGCCGTTGCTACGTCGCAGATGGTCCATCCGTTGAGTCCAATTTTCGATCACTCGTTCGAGCATTTCGACTGGTAACTGGCGAATGACACGCGTGATGTTTTCCTCCAAGGCCTGAATCGAAGCGGGTTTGTCGGCATAAGCTTTTGACTTTACATATCCCCACAGGAAAAAGTCTAACGGTATGATATCACACGATCTTGGTGGCCAATCGACCGGCAGGCGATGGTGTTGCGAATAGTACGCTTAGTAGGCCGATTATGTTGACCATAAGTTGAGCGTAGTGCACGAAACACATTCCTCGCAGAACGTGAATTTTCATAATAAAGTTGAACAATTTGTAAACGTTGTTCACGCGTAAGTCTTTCCATTATGAAATGCCAAACAATACGTAACAAAAATAACATGACAGCATGACACGACTCACACGTGATCTGTCAAAAAAGGCTATTGAAAAAAGTATCTCTACTTGGATCACCCTATAGTTGTAGATTCGGTAATAAGTTGTGACAAATACATTGACTCCGAATCGTAGCGACCTCAAAACCTCCTCTTTCGATGATCTGACAATCAGAGTATCAAAACAAACTTACGTAAGCTAAGTCGTTTGGATTCGGCATAAAACTGTACCTCCCACTATCGTGCAACAAGTACACAATATCGACTTGAATAGTTGTGTGAAATAAGGTACGCAATTAGTCCTAACTACCTTGTTTGGCTCAGAGTTTGTATATCTTATTTGGTTGCTCACAGAAGTCAAAACCGACCTAAAGCCAACTTCGGAAGCAAGTTGCAAGCGATATGTAGGTTGAGTCTCAGACTCACCTCAGTACTAAAACCCCAAAACCCACCGTATACTTTTGCTTCCTACTTCCATTTCAATTTGAAAAGTTATTCCGTCGGAAATCGCATTTGGCATGCAGTCTGCGACGTGCGAATTGGAGCACTTCCAACTTTAGTCTCGACAATGCACCTTTACATTTGCATATTCATATCCATTGTACACCAGCTTTTTTGTTCCAACACCTTTTTAGCACGCATCAATCTACATCATCATTATCAGTTCGGTGAGCAGAAAAGTTTTCAACGCAATTCATCTGGTTTTTGAAACTCCATGCAAATGGTTGTTATGGTTTCAAACTCTAAATGAAAACCGCCCTCTTTGGGATGAAGCTATTTATCAAAAAATTGTTTGCAAAGAGACCATCCGCCGTATTAGATGCATATTGCGAAATCGCTGATGCATGCGTTTCGTTTGGCAGATTTAAAAATCATTCCTATGACATCATCAATCAATGCAATCTTTTAAGTTTGCCAACATTTATATTAATTTTCGACGGCTTGCTACTTTTAAGGTCTTTAGCATTTAATGGACCCACGGGCTTCTGACCCAACTCAATGATGATTGTATCTTCACCAATAAATTACTGCTTGAGATGTAACAGCACACAACCGCTTCTCGGTGTATCGGTATCTGTCTATTGTAACCAAATACAGACACTCCTCAGGTTTCACATGAATTGAAACCATCGGGTTAGTGGAACGATGATTTTATTTATTTTTCCTTATGATGCGAGATACTTTTTTTTTTTTTGTCTCGCAGTTGAGAAGAACTATTCTATGAACGAGGGTATCTAACTGATGTCTGGAGCAAGGTAGGAACAATTATATACAATGCTCTGATGAGCACATCATAGCTAGAGACAGAGTATCTGCAGTGGGTAATTAAGTCAATTCGAAGGAAATAAGCTTGTTATGGAGGCGTCTGTGTCTATGTCGGTTTATGAGCTAGCCATGAGATGATGACTATGGAAGAGTATGGATGCTTATTGTAATTCTATGGTTTTGCATGATGGCCCCAACAGTGCATATCTTTCATAACATCTTTGCTTCGTCATTATTGGACCATTAAGCGGGCTTTTGTTCTAGTTTCCTCTTATTTTTTTTTTTTTGCTAAAACATGTTTCTGTGTCGAGATTGCTTGGGAAACCTATTGGTTTCGTCATTAAGGGTATGGATCTATAATGAAGTTTGATAATCATCATGTGTGACGAGTCCCAATTCCAAAAAGCCATCAAAATGTGCTTTGCCTTTGTCTACCAAGAATGTTTAGTAAACTGGTGGCACTATTTCAGCGCACAGGTTTTTTCGATTTCGGCAACCAAACACTTATTCAAAATGTCTAATGGCAGTATGTGATGCAGTTGGTATGATGGCCACCAGACAAGGCTTTGCAGCACTAGACTTTTAAGTCCCTTTCGAGACAAAACAAATAAATTGGGCCTCCAATAAAGTTTACACGTTTTTACATTTACATTCAGTGACTCCAGCACATAGAGAATATAGGGATTCAAAAAAAATGATTGAGTCTTGTCACTTAATCCCAAGAGCCTAGGACACGTAGAGCAAAAGTCATTAATTCCCAGCCAAATCGTTGTGGAACACTACGCTTTAAATGTCATGTCGAATCTCAATAATTAGCGTTTGACATTTATGAATCAAACAGAAATATCATTTTTGAGAAAAAGCAATGGAACGCCATATTCTGAATAACGCGAAATAATTATCAGTATGTCCAGTGAAACATTACTGATTCTTGGACAGTCAAATTCAGAAGAAGAAGACCTGTCTTTGGGAATAAGTAACGAACACACCCGTTATACTCCTCAGTTGTTGTTGTAGTCGCTTAGTAATTTGTGCGTTGTACTAGTAAGCGCAATCCCCTGGTTTAAGTCTAGAAAGTAAGCTAAATAAAGTGTGGTTAAATTTGAAGGGCCGATGATGATTTTGAGTAAAACACAAATTATTTAGGAAATTAGTGTCGTTTATTTTTATTATGATAATATTGGTATGGTTCAATTATGTTTGGAACAAAATATTGGCAAACTGGCCACCGCGACCTCGGCGGCACACCTCCATCCGATGGTCCAAATTTTTGATGCCGCTGAGGCATAATTGAGGTTCTATGCCGTTAATGTGCCGAATTATCTCATCATTTAGCTCTTGAATTGTTGCTGGTTTATCGACGTACAAATTTTCTTTCCAATAACCCCAAAAGAGAGAAGTCTAACGGTGTCAAATCACATGATCTTGGCGGACAAGTGATATCGCCACCACGTGAGATAACGCGGCCATTGAATTTGTCACGCAAAAGAACCATTGTGTGGCAAGTGGCACCGTCCTGTTGAAACTACATATCGTCCACATCCATATCTTCCAATTCGGGCCATAAAAAGTTCGTTGTTACCTCACGATAGCGAACACAATTCACAGTAACTGCCTGCCCGGCCTCATTTTGGAAAAAATACGACGCGATGATGCCGCCAGCCCATAAACCGCACCAAACAGTCACTCTTTAGGGGTGCATTGGTTTTTCGGCAATCACTCTTGGATTATCATTCGCCCAAATGCGGCAATTCTGCTTATTGACAAATCCACTGAGTTGAAAATGTGCCTCATCACTGAAGATGATTTTCTTCGAAAATTGATCAGCCACTGTTGCCGTTTCTTGCCACCATTCTGACCATTGACGACGCTTGAAATGGTCAAGAGGCTTCAGTTCTTGAGTCAATTGCACCTTTAAGCGTGTAAATGCAAGTCTTTATGCATAATTTTCATCAACGACGAGCGTGATTGTTGGGCATGACGACGAGTTGAGGTGGACACTATCGCGAACAGCAGCAATGCTTTCTGCAGTACGAGCTGTACGAGCATGCACTGGTGTTTTCACATCTCCTACACACCGGATTGGCTCAAATTTTTGCACGATTTTTCCAATTGTACGCACATAGTGCGCAATAAACATTTTGATTTGAACGCCCATTTTCATAATAAGCCTGAATAACTTTACCGCGTTGCTCGATTGTGTATCTTTCCATGGTTCAAAATAAGTTCGTCTTTTCACATTCAACATCGGCCCTTAAAATTTAACCAAAAAAAAAAGTATTATAACTGGCCTACCTCATGCAAAAACAGGAAGATTCCCAGCCAGACCTGATGTCCTCGTCAAAATTTGCGAACACAAGTAAAAACCGTAATCAACCAACTTCAAGTTCGCAACAGGTTGAGGCCCAAGTTCATTCCGGACTGTCGTGGCGCTTAAGTAAGTTAGTAAGTAAGTACCTCTTGCAAAAGTTCGACAAGCATCCCAGTGTAGAATATATTCACATAAATAGTTTCCTAAATTTTCCGTTCGGAATCGGCGTTACACTCGAGCTTGATTTGTTTGTGATTAAATAAATCTTTGCGCAATCAAATTTAAAGAGAAACTACGTTGGCGACACTCACTTGGAGTGCTAAACTTTAGGCAGTTAGCTAAGGACCAGGCTAATTGGAGAGGCGTGTTGGTTGAGGCCCAGGTTCATTCCGGACTTTAGTGCCTCTTAAGAAGAAGAAGAAGCAGACGTTTGCGACACTGAATATGTATGGGATGCAGGTAACCACCCCTTTTCTTTTTGAAACAAAAACCCATAAACCTCCTTTCTTGCCCTGAACACTTAGCTACCCTCCAATCAACCTCCTTTCCTATCGAAATTTAATAATACTGTAAACACCGCAGTGAGCTTTGGCAACACGCGACGAAAATCAAGATAAAATTACTGGTGGCATCCAAGAAGTATAAAACGTACATGAGCAAGTCTAACATATTCGGACAATAGGACATTCTAGAATTTTAAGGGTTATGCACCAAAATAACAACGGCATACCTCAACGCCGTAGTGGATACTGATGGACTTATGTCTAGGTCGATCTAATAAAAATATATTTGAGTAAGTCCTACAGGTTGCGGGTTGTACTTTGGATTTATTTTTCATTCACGAAAAACACCTATTGTTACGAAGCAACCAAAAGCCATGGAAATTCATGATTACGAGTGCAGCTGAACAACTAGCAGAAACCTTTAGCTGCTACTAAGCAGACATTACTGCTATCCAAGAAATACGATTGGGTGGGCCGGATTGAAAGAGGAAGTAAAACTGTGTGTTTTACTAAATCCATGTTATGTTGAGCAGAAATAAGGATTTTTCGGCGGAAGATTTGTTATAAGGACAGCAAGAAGTCGCATGGCCTGAAGAAATTAGCAAACGTATTGTAAAAATCTGTATATAGGCTACATTTGCCACATTTTTTTTTCGCTCTTGCTGAAATGACATTAAGACTGTTTCTACCATCTCCTGGAAAAACTTACAAAGTAAGATTTTAGAATTGTGCTGAGACATTTTTCTTAGCAGTATTTTCGGAAAGCACATCCTACCTGACACCAGTGCAGTCCCCAGGTTAACAAACGGTGAATCAAATTGATCACATTGCGAAAGAAATCAAGTACGCATTCAGTTTTTTTATTCCCGAAAATTCTGAGGGGCTAACTAACTCGGGCTAATACCTGGTTGCATCCAATGTAAGAATGCGGATATCCACCACGACACAACAAATGCAAAGTTCTGTTCTAAGTTATAGTTGACAGAGTGGAATCACAAGAAATCTCAATCTTCTATGAATACCATTCCACCATAATGTCGAAGAACAATAGTAACGATGTCAACTTAAGATTATTGACATTGACATTGACATCACAGTACTTCGCACATGAATGCAACGAACTACAGACACATAACAGCACTGGCGACTGAGGCCATCGGCTGGGACAGATCAAGACATTTATACAACAGAGAGAGACGGATAGATACATAGAAGGAAAGACATATAACATAAACCTACGTGGCACAGAGGAGGAGACATAGATTTATATTGTCTCATATTATCGCACACGTTTCCTCAGATAAGCTGGCAATTTTCGTAGAAAACAAATGCTGCCGAAGCTGGGGCTTGAACCCGCAGCGCTTGGCTTAGCAGTCAACTACGCATTCCTCTGAGCCATGGCCACCATTATTTTCTGCATAATTTGGAAGGAATTTGTCTTAACAAATTTTAGACGGGATTGTTAGGTATGGTCAGTACCTCATTTAGGTCAGGGGTCAATAATGAATCGATTAAGTTCGGAGACCATACCACCCATGATCGTATCCCGCTAGCTGCGGTTAAGGGACAAATACACTCATATTTCATGAAAAAGGCCGACTCCAAATGGAGAAGATTAACAAATTGCATCACATCGAGGACGATATGGCCCTCCTTCGACAAAAACAGAACAAACGATCTACTATATAGAACCCGCCCAGATATCGCAAGAATTACGGCGATAGTCACGGGGCAGTGGCCAATTGGAGACCATGCGGAAAAACTAGCGATCCAATACAACCCTCTATGCCGCAGTTGCGGGAACACAAATGAGAGAGAAACCCTCTCCCATTTCATCTGCAAATGTCCGGCACTAGCAAGAGTCAGACTGCGTGCGCTAGAGCAACCATTTTTCGACAACCTTGTCGACATCTCGGGTAAAAGGATACAAGATCTTATCCGCTTTCTGAACCTCACATACTGGATCTAGAGACCGCCTGAATCACGTCCACAATAACAATCATAATATTGGTCACACGAGTCGTGGTTGATGCCGAATGGCAATACTACTTACCTATCTAACACCCATGAAGTTAGTCATCATTACATCCGAAGTTTGCCTTTTAAATATTCGAAGAGTTTTTCAACTTTTCAGATTCTTAAAAATCTGTACACAAGAAGGTTTAAAGCTGAATAGCTATCACCGACGAACGGAAGTGAAGACGAGATATTTTAGCTGGGCAATATAAGTGAACTTTAAAGATGATTTTAGGTATAACCTAAATAAGTGTACAAGGACTGAAAATAAATCTTGCCGAGATAATCCAGGAAATATTTTTGTTTTGATATATTCACTGCTAAACATAAGTAAGATCCTCTTTTGTAGAATGCATAGACGACCAAAATCTCAATAAGGCATATCGAGCCATTAAATTCTGAAAAGTTCAGCCAACCAAAATGATGTGTGGATCGGAATGTGTTATGTATGAATTTAGTCTATCTACCCTGTTATGTGCGTTAAGTGCGGTCTTAAATGTCATTTTTAGACCTTAAAACTTATTCAGAGCTATCAATGTGTTTTGAGCAAAGAAAAATCAACAATTGAACAAATTCGTTTGTCGTTGTTTTAAAAAGTTTTAATATCAAAAAAATAATTCAGACAGGATGTCTAGATTTGATTATGTTCTTGGCGAAACTATTCAATAGGTGGCGTTACTTAGCTAAGGATTGGTTACTGCAAAATGTATCTATCTGTCTCTAATCGAAATTCATATACGAACAAGACCTATCCCACCTTTCATTCCATCCTATGTCCATTTTTTTCTACGAGTAACTGAAGTCCACTAATATCCTTTTACACTCAAAAGTCGCCAAATATTTGATCATCATCTGATGACACATTTTCGAAATTAAGTTTTACAGAATTCCATCCCAGGACACCAATGTAAATCAGATAACTTAACGAATAACGAACACAAACAAGGGATGAGGCTGGGGAATTATCAATTCATGGTCGTTCCCAATCATCACTCTCATCAGGCATAGCAGACCGGCAGAACAAAACGCGCCAGTAACGTGCAGTTACTCTTTCAAATTTCGCAATTATAGAATAAAGTCCCTTAGTACCGTTAGACTCTTTGTTGACACTCTCGCTACCGTTCTAGACCGACCTCGTCCTTACAAGTTAAAGAGACAACGTTCATTAATTCAACTCGTGTCCGAGAATACGTTTTTAAATCGACAAAGGGTGTGTGCCGGGCGCTTCATCTTTTGAGTCCACCTGGACTACTGTTTTATAATATACTTGTGCCTCGAGGATATCTAGAACTTTCCTTTGCTGCGTGCGATGGTATGGTATACGTGTATTTGTGTATACCACGATGTGATTGAAAACTAAACGTGCATTGCAGACAATTCCAATTAAAGTTTCACCTGTGTACCAGCAGCAGCAATATCAGACAAAGTCCTTATAGCTACTAGCACTAAAGGACTTTCGATTATGTGATATTCTTAATTAAGACTTTTCACCTACACAGACATAAGACACAGGAACTTTGCCATTTGAAGGAATCTCTCTAAAGGCCACCGGTACCGGGCAAGATATGTTTCTTAGAAAGAAAAAACTTCTTTTCGACTCCTTGAGTCCTTTCGTTTGGTGGAAATGTTTCCAAAGTGCATTCTTTCGAGATCGTGGGCGAAATGAGCCTTAAACTCCTTTCTACACACATACATCCATTGTATTTCGCAGAACAGAAAGAAAGCCACCCAAAATAGGGATCCCTCTCGCGAAATTCAAATAAATTAAATTTAATCAGTCCTGCAAAGGAATTGCTCATGAAAGGAGGAAATTTCTCATTCAATTACCCAAAAGTGTTGCATAGCTATGAGGGGTTGGAGGAATGTCCTGATGTGCATACCAGAGATGGGACATAAATATGAATATGCAAATGGCTTGTGAAATGGAAAGGCGAGTTCAAATTGGAGTTTCTAGAAAATAGTTGAAGAGGTTTAGTGCGGCTTTAGGCTTGGGATGTTGGGATGGTAGTAAACTTTTCTCTGAATATTAGCTCTCAAGTTCAAGACGATTGTTGAGTTCAGATTAATATTTTTACTGACTGCAAAGACCGCACATACTTGAATGTAAGATGGTGTACAGAGGGCTAAAGGAATTTATTGCATTCCAAAGGATTTCAAGTGAATTGTGTCTTGAGATTGTTTGCGGCAAGAGCGACGTCTTTGTAGAGGAGAAAATTGATTTCTTCAAGTTTTGAACCCTTGGAACTTTTGAGATTGCCAGCTAAGTAAGAATGTCCATTTAAGTTTCTTGGAGCTAGTTCAAGTCTCGATTCTGGTAAAACTAATTTATAAACTTAATAGGACAATAGGGTAAGCATTTTCATGGAGGGATGGCTTTTGAGTCTATTGCAATGATTCTTTGAATAATGCGAATGCAGAACTTGGTTTTGCAAAAGAAGTCCAATGGTCGACCGATTAAAGGGGAATGTTCTCCCCAAGACACTTTCCAATACTCTTGTGGTAGCATACAATTTTTGCGAAGAAATTAACGATGTCATACAAAATTCCAGTTAGGCGGAACTACTTCACGTTCTTCTTGTTAGCTCGATGATTTCGCATCATGAATAATTTGTGACCGACGTGCCTATGTTCTGATAGGGTCATACCAAAGATTATAAAGGCATACAGATGACGAATTTAGAAAAAAAACAGAAACTTTTGCTCACCAGTTTCACGGTACGGGGGGGGGCGGTGTACACGTGCACACATGCTGAAAAGATATCCAGCCATAGAACAATTTTTATGGTATGCAGTGCGTCATCTATATGGCTTTATAATATTTGGTCATACAAAATGGCACACGTTGTATGTAGAATTTAGGCAAGGTCATCCATAACTACATCTGCATAAAATCTGGCTAAAATTATGGGCTCTGCTTGTGGAATGTCGTCTGGCTAACATCGATTGAGCCTCCTCATCTTCAACATCTTCAGCCATGGCAACGATATGCTCGGTCGAACGAGAGGTATGTGGCTGGCTTATTAAGGCTTGACCGGTCCAGTTTTGTTTTAGTCTCTTACAGTCGTACTCCTAAACGTTGTTTTGAATGATCAGTAGTATCCGGTCCGACGGGATAAGGGCCCAAAATGGACTTTGCGCTAAAACCATTGACGTATCGAGTTTTCGTCATGAATATTATTCCGAGTTCTTCAAGAATATACCCATCCAAATCTTTATCGCATAAATTTAAATTCTGTTTGCTTCATGTATGTCAAATTTGAATTTTGGAAAAATTCGTGGTAGTTTCTGATAGGGCTCACCTTGTCAATATGTAAGCGACGCCTGCCTCTACAATCCATTCCCTCTTTATGAGGAATGGGATGATAAGGATTTTATATAGAATATCTATTTCGAGTGAGGGTGATTGGCAAAAGTAAAATTACACTTGCAAGGCCTAATCACGCTATTGGTAAAAGGCTTCTGGCCTACACATATTACCCCAGAGAGGATTTCGTAGGCGATGTTGAGGAGACTTATGCTACTACTACTGCTGAGGTTAAATGCATACTTTCATCCGACCAATTTTTTATAATCATCTTCACCTGTTTTATATAACAGAAAGGTCTTCGTTTACGAAACCCTTAATGGGCTGTTAAGATATCGCTTTTCCCACTTGATTTAGGTCGGGTGCCTGGTAGTTCGTGCCTCTCATTATCGAATGGTTCGTTCTTCCTGACAGCCGAAACCTGTTCGTCATCATCGCTTGCAGAAGTATGACTTTTTTAACCTCAGCATTGACCGTGTCTCAACTACGGACACATAGCATCGTTGCCATTGTTCTTCGACATTAATTGCCTGGGGGAAAGGTTCTGAAAGGTTAAGTGAACCGCGCTCTGCCAAAAAACATTTTTTGCAAGCATGTGTACTTCTTGCACGATGGGGGGACCTTCTGTTATATGCCGACTCCGAACGGCGAAGTTGAGATAAGCAAGTCTTGACAATTGATTTACTCGGATGATTTGTCAGATCATCACGAGAGGATGGCCAGTGAAAAATGGTTTTAGGTTTTGCTACGGCTGGGAATCAAAACCCAGACCTTCTGCACTTGATCGCGCCATCGCGCCACTGAGCCCGTCGGAATGTTCCGGATATCCAAAATACTAGATGCGTGCTTGTCTACCGCAATGTGATCAATTTGGTTGACCAATCGTTGATCCCCTTATGAATATCGAGTGCCACAAAACGTGTGCGACTATAGTGGCATTTCGTTCCGTAGCGAACTCAATCAGCCTAAGTCCGTTGCCAGACGAGGTGTCGTCTTGGCTTTATTCCGACAATACTCACTATTACACGGACCGCAGTGGATATCTCATTTAAACCTTTTAAACCTTTTACTAGCACCATTGTATTTCCTGAATGGCAGTAATGTTCGGCTGCGCCTATTGTTCTCACAGTTACCATACGTGCGTCATTGTCCTTTTTATTTTTGTATCATGATTGTGTGTGGAAGTGATTATAGTTCTCAAACCAGGAAAATCACAGAATGAAATAAAATCTTACAGACATATTTCACTTCTTCCAATCATTCCAAAAGTTTTTAAAAGGATATTACTCTGTCGCTAACTTCCCATTATTGAGCAGATTCGACTTTTACCTGACCATCAATTTGGGTTTATAAGTAAACATTCGACTGTGGACCAAGTTCATCGAATTACTGATGTAATTGAGAAAGCTTTTGAAGAAAAGAAAATTTGCACAGCCGTATTTCTTGACGTGTCGCAGCTTTTGACAAAATATGGCATAGAGGCCTTCAATACAAATTAAGACAAGTTCTGCCTGAAAAATTATATAAAATCCTCGTGTCGTTTCTTGAGCATAGACTCTTCCGTGTGAGACTTGGAAACGAATATTCAAAGTTCAACGAAATATTGGCAGGAGTATCCCAAGGAAACGTCCTTGGACCACTCTTGTACCTCCTATTTACAACTGATATCCCGCAAACAAACGATAAAATAGTTGCCACGTTTGCTGACGATACAACTATACTAGCAGTTGGCACAACAATAGAGGAAACAAATATGAAATTAAAAAACGCTCTTAACGAGGTTGATGAATGGAAAAAATCATGGCGGATTGCACTCAACGAGAGCAAATCGATTCATACAGATTTTTCGTAAAAACGGACAAACAATTTGCCAGTATTTTTCAATACGGTTCGAGTCCCTCTTGCAAAAAAGCGAAATATCTCGGAATGACACTCGATGCAAAATTAAAATGGAAGTCGCATGTAAAAAATAAATTCGAGGAACATATGATAACAAGGTGCTATTATCCAAGCAAGCGCTAAAGACGGTCTGGACATATGGTATACAACTATGGGGTGGTACCAGTGAAAGGAATCTAAACATTCTCCAAACTTTTGAAAACAAAATGTTAGAATCGTCTGGTTATTCCCGCGGGTAAATATGAAACGAAACATTTTGCACGAAAACATAAAAAACGTTTATTGGGACACGTTAACACAACGGTCCTCCAAATTCTTGACGAAACAAATTTATTTCGGCGTCTCCAAAGAACTGAGCCCTTAAATTTGGCCCTATAATATCAAACCGAGCTATAAATTGCGGAAAAAACAGAGTTTAAAGGAAAGTTGACTGCCAAACATTCATTACTCTTGATAAAACAAATTGCTAGATAAGTCTCATACTTAGTTGCGATACAAATACAAAAAAGGGTGGTGATTTTAGTGGGTTAACGTCTAGCACTACTTTGGGCACGTGCTCATAGTGTCTATCAAGATTTCCACCACCCCACGAAAAAAATACCTTTTGCGAAAGTCTGGCATCACAAGAGTAAAAAACTGTCATTAGGGGCTTTTCACATATGCGATTCGGAGTCGGCGTTAAACAGGAGTTGTTTGTGCCAAAAATATAAATTCATACACGCACATTAATGAAAAAGCTAGGCTTGAGTCTCTGTACAGTGTATGGGTCGGATATTTTATTTCATGGTCGTCATCTATAAAAGCATTTCTATCCGTGATTCAGTATTTACTCAAAATCGTAGCTAAAAGGTTATTTTTGATTTGTACATACGCCTAGTCCTCCCGTGATTCAGAATTTTCCACTCCACCGTCTCTGTTTAAAGCTCTGAATACCCTTTAAGATTCTTGAATGACCTGTTATCCGAATATGTCGAAGCAACTCTTGTAAGTCGTTCGGTAACTCAAGCTCCATTGTTGACTATATCTTGGGTAGGTGCCATAGTGTGAGCCCCGGCTCAACTGGTTTTATTTAAAAATCCAAATGCTTATACAGGGTGTCTGCCGGGAAGCTATACTACTTTGTTTGCTTATAATTTTTGATTAAATGAAAGAGAAGGGATCTTATATTGATAAATGTTTTATTTAATGCCGGCAATTATGTATGGAATACAATATCAGGTAAATGTCCGCCTCTGTTAGTCTCACAAATGCGAGCCCTTTTGAGCACATTTTTCATTGCATTCTCACACATTTCACGCGGTATTTCATTAATGCTATCACGAATAGGTTGTTTGAGTTGCTTAAGCGTTTCTGGTTCGTTTGCATAAACCTTGCTTTTCATATATCCCCACAAAAAAAAATCCGTAGCAGTCAAATCAGGCGACCGTGGAGGCCAATCAACATAACAATTTCTTGAAATAATTTGTCTTGAAAGAGGTCTCGCAGTAATTCAATTGTAATCCTGGCTGTATGCGATGTGGCACCGTCTTGTTGATACCAAATGTTAACCTAGCCCCAAGCATGCAGTTGTGGCGTTTAAAAGTTTTCAACCATATCACGGTATCGCTCTCCCTTCACTGTTACCGTTACGCCGTTTTCATTTTCAAAGAAGTAAGGTCCAATGATTCCTCCTGAACAAATTGCACACCAGGCTGTAACTTTTAATGGATGCAAAGGTGACTGATGAATAATTTAGGGGTTTTCCATTGCCCAGAACCGACTATTCTGTTTATTCACATTCCATTCAATTGAAAATTTGCCTCGTCACTCATTATGATTTTTTCATGAAAATCGGGGTTGTTATGGGCTATCTGTAACATCCTATTGGCATATGTACGGCGGCGTAAATGGTCTTGTGGAAGAAGCTCTTGTTTCAACTAAATCTTAAATGGAAACAAATGCAAATCCTTGTGCAAAATTGTGGTCAAAGTTGTTCTTTGAACACCAAGCTCCAGAGCACGGTGTAGAATTGATGTTGATGGATTGTTTTGAACACTCCCTTGAACAGCAGTTATGTTTTCAGCCGATCTTGCAGTACGTTGTGGTCCATGCTTGGGCCTATCACCTACAGACCCTCTTTCTTCGAAATCATGCACTACACGATAAATAGTACGTTTTGTTGGCACGTTGTTTCTCCTAAAAATTTCAAGTAACTTTCTCATCGTCACAGTAATCGATGATTGATTTTGATAAAACGTTGTAACGATTAAAACACGTTGGTTTATCAAATATTTTTCCATAAAAAATTTGCCACGGGTCTACTTCACGACTGCCAAATATGAACTTTCAAGACTAATGTTTATCAAAATGGCGGCAAAACAAAAAAGTATAACTTCCCGGCGGACACTCTGTAGAATATATTCAATAATTCTTTTTATACCTAAATATGTTCAAAACATGTTACATCCCTTAGTCAGGCTAATAATGTATAAAATAACAAAAAAACTCAAACCCAAGAACATTTGTTTAAAAAAAAAACTCTTGGTATTATCAAACATCAAACAACCATTCACTAGGTCATGGGGTCACCTCGAATAATAAATCAAAACCATTTAATGCTTTTACCCAAACTCCATAACTCATTTTCATGTCCTTTCCGCCTCTTCTCATTGCAGATATTTTATTCGCTGGACCTAGCCGCATGAACACAAAGGTCTGGAGCACGTTTTTTGTTTGGAAAGCCGCCCCTCAAAAAATACAAAAACGATGAATAAATAGAATTCCAATGCAAAGCCGAACTTCAAACAAAAGGTAAGCATCAAATTTTAAATATGCACTCACACATAAATCGAACAAAAAAAAAAAAAAAGCAGAAATCCTTTTATTCTCCCAAAATATATATGAAATGTCACGACACCAGGGATGTTATTTGTTTTGTTCATTTTTCAACCACAGCGAGAGCACACTTGATGCACACATTCCTATTCATTAGACCACGATGTGTACACACACGCTTCGTGAAATTCGATTTCCTAAATTCTTTCATTTCATTTTCCGATAGTGTGCACAAACAAACGCACAAAAACGCCGAATTTATCCAATTATTTGGCTAAAATGTATAAAAACGGAAACACCAACAAAATTCAAATCAAAAAAAAATAATCCAAAAAAAAACGAGCAAAAGGAAATTAATGTGAGATCCTGCATGTGTTGCATAATGAAATCCTCGCGAATAGATGTATCACATATCCTGTGTATGTGAGGGGAGAGTTCCCAGTCCCCACTTCATACTTGCAATCGAAAAATGTACGAGTCAAAATAAAATGTTCAACCCATCCGCCGTGCGCCACCGCGCGGGGGTGAGCGGAAGTAGCTCTTTTGTTGCTGAACATATCACATTCCGGGACAATGTCGAAAATAAAATTAAATTTACGCCTCCGTGCGTTGCTTGTAACAGGGGGACGGACGCTCCTCAAAACGCTTTCAAATAATATTAATTTTTGTCGTCTACAATGTCAGCTCCATTCGCCTGCCGTAGTTCCGTATCCTTTTTTTGTGGGGATATCCACATTGCGCCAGCATCCGGCGGCGTCGGCATGTGTGCGGTGCATTCGAAATTATCTCTTGGGTTTGCAAAATGCGGGCGTGTGTTTTCGGGTGGATTTTGATGGAAACTACTACTACACCCACAGACACACACGTTTGTAATTAAACTTTCGCCATATCTCGCTAGGATCCAAATTACCAAAATACTCGCGTGCATACGTCGCATTGTGTTTGCGTTTAACTGGAATTTCGAGTGGGTAAAACGTTTTAGGAACTTCTTCCCGCCGTCATCGGTCCGTTCGTGTGTGTACTGTTCTAGTCTGTTCCATCATCATTTTACTCTCGAAGGATCCATCTGCATTTTAGTAGCGTTTTCCTTCAGTTTTTTTAGTTTTTTTTTTCTTTTCTTATCTTGCTTAATAAATTTATTTTGGTTTATCCTTTTTGTGAATTTTAATTATGCTGGTGGATGTTGGCTGTTGTGCGGATACACAATGGTGGATATAGGATGCGGAGGTAATAGGGATGTTGCTCATGCAGTTGTTTCTGTTTGCAGATATGAGATACACTCTAATTGGATCGTATTGTGTTAGTTAATTTAATTTGTATATTATATACGAAATTAATTCTGTACAATGTATATGTGGTAATTGGGGTCCTTTCAAATCTAGTGGTACGTACTAACACAACAGTGTTTCATCACAGTGAATGTGCTTAAGTGGAGAAGAATGTGAGACTTCTGGAGTGAATGTTTGGATTTTGGGGTGATCAATTGAATGCTTGAGGATGTTGGCCATTGTGTAACATTTAAGAGAAAGGATATCAGTTGAGAATGACATAATTTGTAATGTTAGCTTTTAACTCTGTAGTAATGGACATCTTGTGCAAGTAAAGTCTAAAGGTGATATATATATATATATTGTGAGTGTAATTAAGCCATGGTTACGGGCGCTGTATGGCATGTAGCTTTTTTACACTTAATTTCTTTTCAGACCAAATTTCTGAACGGTCCCGTTTTTGAATCCATATCGACAGATGTTTCCTGAATTTTTTATGGATTCCTTAAGATGACCTTTTTGGCTTACTGAATAAATCAAATATATAGCACCTCAGACCTATCTTCTCCCTTTGTATGCGAAGTTTTTTTTTCAAAGATGACCTCCTGTTTGCCGCCCACTTCGATCAGGAAATTTGAGAAGCTTCTCGTTGTTACCTCTTAGATGATTTTCAGACTTTCGCTGGAGGTATATCAGTGAAACTAGGGTGTTGCCACTTTCGGGATTTATCCAGGGACCTGACTCTAAGTAGTCCAACGTACAAACCACTAGGCCACTGCACTCAGATTTGCCTACTGGCATTGCCATTAAAACATAAATAGACCCCATTGCTGAAGAAAATAATGCACGATACATAATGAAGTAATGCACGAGGAGCCATTACACCCGCTCAAAGTTGCTGCATGGTGCGCTGTACACGCCGGAGGAGTCATCGGGCCATTTTTTTTTTGTTTGAGAACGCCGCTGGTCAAACGACAACAGTAGACGGTGCGCGAATTAGGACTGGAGGACATGTGGTTCCAACAGGACGGAGCAACCGCACATACTGCGCGGGCCTTAACCGATATTCTGAAGGCGGTGTTTTCGGGGTCGCCCTATCTCTCGTTTTGGCGATTTGCAACGGCCCGCAAGATCGCCCGATTTAACCGTTTCAGAGTTTTTTTTTTGTGGGGATTTTGAAGTCTAGTGTTTACGTGAACAAGCCCGAGACTCTGGAAGCCCTCAAGGACAACATTCGACACGAGTGCGAGAAAGTGACGTCGAACCTTTTGCGTCTCCGCCCATAATATGATGACGCAAACGTGTCGTTAGGGTGTAGGTTTCAGGGAACGTTCTCCCACCCGTCATCATCGTGTTTGAGTCGATGAAGGATCCCACCATCCGTATGGAGGTAATCATCACTCGATTAACCTGTTTTTGATTGCATTCTCCAGAAGGTCGTGGACCAGTGGCTGATGGAATCACGGCTGCACACCACTTCCTCCAAATTCCGTGTTTGCGCCCACGAAGAAGAGAAGGAAAAAAATGGATAAGAGAGTTAGCCTTGTGTTTAAGTAAATCTGTTTTCAACAAAAATGACCTACTTCACCGCGTCGCCATTATTTCAGATTGTAAACAATAATGTCCTTGATCCTCCTGATACTCGTATTTCAAATTAAATTTGTTCGTCACTGTCTACAAAAAACATTTTATTGCTACATCAAGACAAGACAGTCTCCTTCCATCCATCATTTTTTTTTTCAAATCCATTCAATTATCGATTACAAATCAAAATTCGACTGCGAAACAGAATTTAATTTTATCCAGGTCTTTTATCGCCAAAACAAATACTAAAACATTCCCAAACACACAGACACACATCACTCCACCATCACTCGAACATCATTTTTTTTAAGGATCAAGTGTTGATTCGAGAAATATTTAAGAACAACGAAGTGTAAAACTCAGCAATTCCCCTGAGATACAAATCACAATGGCAACACTACCCGCATCCCATTGCTGCCAAATTGACTTAACAATAAATTTCGTTTGACATCAAAGCGAATTTATGACTTGTCATTCATCTTGCATAACGACAAAATGTCTGTCAAACGCACTCACGCACGTACCATTCAAAAATGTCATAACATATATACTTTCCACAAACATACATTTTTTTTGTTGGGTAGGGGAGGTATATATAATATGTACTTACATTTATAATGTCCTCACCCCCGCTGAAATGGTGTGGATGGATTAAACCGTTTGTCTACTGTCATTTCCACCGGAAAATGCTCCTCCATCCTGTGGTGATGTTGGTTTTTTCATATATTTTTATATTTTTTATATCTTTTGGTGCTTTTCCACACCCAAAACCAACATAAAAAAAAATAAAATGAAACCCATTTAGCCGTAGGACTCGTCATGATACATGATACATGTTGTCCTGCACGTATCTATACACGTCGCCCTCTGCCATCGGAAACACACACTTCCTGATCAGATATTGAAAATGTTAAAAAGTGTTTTTTTTTATCTCCCGTTATGGTGGGGTATTGTACGCCATCAGATATAATAAGTCTGGTTGTCAAAGAAACATAAAGTTATCGAAATAAAAAATTTGGCAGCACTGGTGCACAAAATATATACCAAAATCTGTTACTGCGTGTATCGCGTATATATCCAAGGCATGGATATACTATGTATATACAAATTAGCCCTTGGCTCTGCCAAATTATCCAAATAACCAAAGAACACACACACACCCCCACCCACCCACACACATTCACATACACAAATACTGAAGCGATTGGGCTAATTAAAGTCAGCTGCAGTGAATTTTATCGCAAATTACAAATGCCAGCCGAGTTCACAAAGAGCAATTACAAAAGGGGCAACCTTTGCCAAGCTATTCACTGTGAGATTAATGTTTCACGCCCCCAAATTTTTCCTAAAATATACACGCCATATAATCGTACATTCCCATCCCCTTACTGACAGTTGGACAAAAAAGCGCACGCCACTCGATGTATCCTTGGAATGAGAATCATCCTTTACCGCTGATGCTACACTTCGGCTTTGGCGAATTATTTCACCGGAAATTCAATTGATGTGCCTGCACCGGACATTGGGCGGGGGTTGGGATTGGTCCGTACCCGCACACCCTCGGTGACTTTACTGTCCATCTATGCTGGAGCCCGATGACCCTTTGGGTCAATAAATCCACATTTGAATTGCTGATTTGGTGCACAGGACTTTATTTATAGCCAGCGTGCGCTCCACGTTGGGTTAATTATTCTTTCGCCCAACCCAGTCGCAGGGTGGCGCGCACAACTGTAACTGTATAATCGTTGCAATTCGCCCCGAAATTGACAGAGCAAATTATCACTGAATTACAACGTTTTGCGAATTCACTGGGCCGATTCGCCGTCGATTATCAATGTCGAAACGTTGTGGATGCGCGATTTTTAGTGTTGAAATGTGCGGGCTGGTTTGAACGGTATACAGGATGGTGAACTGGTCGATGTCGGCCTTGGGAGTAGGGTGCTGTTGTTGCCATTGTGTGGTGTAAAATTGCTGCGCTGGATGCTTGTTTCATCCGAAAATGAGGCATAGCCGGAGACGAATGGCTACCGATATTTTGTAGGCTTAATTATGCTTGAGGTTTTGTGAAAGGGACAGAACATCTAACAAGGATAGGGTGCCGAGCCGAAGCTTGTGGTTAGGGACATTTTAATGGCCGATGATATCAAGGGTGGTATTTCACTGATGTATGACCGGCGCAGCTTTGGGAAATGCAATATTTTGGTTTTCAGAAAGGAATCTTGAGAATCTTAACCACTGGTACCTATTTACATATACAGGGTGCAGCAACGGAACATCCTTTTTACAAAGCGCAATGATAACTAGAATTCTTAATTCCGTCGGGCTCTCAGTCTGTTAGTCTGTTTGCATGCGTAGTTCGTGGATTGTACTTATCCTGAATTTTCATGATTGGAACGTTCATAAAGTTGGTGAATATTGCTAAATTTTACTGAAGTAAATCACTCACAAAATTTAGGCGGAAACGCAATTCAATGCACAATGCGCAAAGGGTATGCAAACTGGTCGCTTGAATATCTAAAGAATGATGACCTATGCAACTCGAACTAAACCACTTCGTCCTGGATAAGTTTTGTCAACTCTTTTGATAAGCCATCGAAACGGCAGCTGGTTCTCATCCTTTATGATGACGACGTCATCGAGTTGAATAATTTTAGATTTGTCCAACTATTTTGGACTCTTGCGCAGGTTGTTGACCTATGGTTGTTGATAACTTATACCAGAAACCGCCTAGAAGGCTTTGTAGGTATTGCTACCTATTACTAGGTGGACCAAAAGAAGTCATCCAATGTTGTTTGGCCTTCAGAATATCGGTTGTGGCTAGCGAAGTGTGCGCCATTGCTACGTCCTGTTGGAACCACTTGTCCTCCAGTCCTAATTCATCCAATTGCGGTAAAAAAAACTCGGTTAACATGGCCTTATAGTGCGTACCGTCTACTGTTGTCGTTTGACCAGCGGCGTTCTCGAAAAAAAAAATGGCCCGATGATTCCACCAACGTGAACAGCGCACCATGCAGTAACTTTGAGCGGGTGTAATGGCTCCTCGTTCATTACTTGTGGATTTTCAGTACCCCAGAAGCGATAGTTTTGCTTGTTCACGTACCCGCTGAGGTGGAAATGAGCCTCATTATGATTTTGGTCAAAAAATTGTCCACTTCGATTATTCCGCGTTCCTGTGGAGTGTATCACTCCATGGCTTGTTCACTTGTATTCTACATCTGTCTAGTCTACAAATGTCAAAACATTGGCGCCCATATTTCAATAGGGTGATCTCTTTTGGCCCTCCTTGTAGATAGGGAAATGCTCCAGGTAAGTAAGTTCGCCGTCTGGCGGCGCTGTTGTCAATGGTCAAGAGATGAGAAAGTGTGCCGGCGGTAACGTATCGATGTCACCTTTGAAACTTGCACACAATGGCCTAGAATTCGCACAAACCTCAACTTGGCATAAACCCGTTTAAAACTCCGCATATGTCGCTGAAGTATTCGCCAGTACCAAAGATTAAAAAGCCTTACAGATGACGCATTGAAAACAAAAACTTTTGCACACCTGCTTCATGGTACGGGCGGTCGGCGGCAGTGTGTAAAAATAAAAAACGAGATCAAGAAACGACCCGCCATAGAACAATTTTTCTTCTCTGCAGTGCGTCATCTGTACGACTTTATAATCTTTGCCAGTACTCTTCGTAAATTAAATTTTATGGTTTTCAAGCCCGCCATCCGTAAGCCTCCGTGGTTTTTTCTCGCTGGCCATTACCAGCTGAGCCCCATTTTATAGGACCTTGTTGCGATAATATTTGATGTACTCGGATCCTCGCATTCTACAAAATCCTAAACAGGATCAGAGACAACCTCTTTCAAACAGCCGTATCCTTTCAATTCTGCTAAATAGAAGCACACAGGACAACCGTAAGCCATGATTTGCCTTATAAGGGCCATGCAGCATATGACTTTCACCCTTGAATCAAGTTGACCCCTCTCTTGACCCTAACCAGACAAGCATTTTCATTTTCATTGCTGTCGAGCCAGATGCCAAGATATTAAACTTCACTTCTCAGCCCTTACGGAAGTGCATGTAGGGCATTTTTTTCTGTTATCTCTGGAAACCCTAAGTAATGGGGGTCTCAATTTGTTTTGATTTTTCAAAATAACTTTGTTCTCCTCGGCCCACTTAAGCCTCGATCTTAAGATCTTGCTTACAATTGGCACAAGGAGAGCAGCGATTGTTGTGTCCTGTCTTATTTAGGAATAGGATATGCCACCGCAGTTTTCATCCACTAACCACTTGGCCATAGCACCCGCTACATGTGATCGGTTATGTCTGAAATGGCTCTCAGGTCTTTTACCTTAATTGCGGCTTCTAGGATAATATATGTCTATACAGAAGTAATTAACCATTCTTAGGATCTTTTGCAAAAAAAAAAAAACAAATTGTTGGCGCAACAGGGTCGTTAGTAACCCAGGGCCGAGCTTTCTCACAACCATTCATGTGTACTTCTTGTCGTTTTATGTCGAATCCGAACGTCTAAGTTGAGATATGCTTTTCATCCTCACGAGAGGAGGGCTAGTGAAAAACCGTTATGGTGTTGCTACGGCTGGGAATCGAACCCAGACCTTCTGCGCGGCAGTTCATCGCACTAACTATCGCGCCACTGAGCCCAATCCACCAATTTCTTTATTCAACTTGTCAGGCTTTTGCAGATCAGCTTTGAGCATACACACCATTGGCAGGTTTCTTATGTGCACACGTTTATGATGGACACGACATCTGATACATCTTTCCCGATAGCTAATCCGATCACAACGCCCATGGGCGGACATCATACTAATGAGCTCTTAATTTGGATTTGAATCCTTCACATTGGTTCATAGCTGCAGCTCTAACGTATATTTGTCATCGTCAAGCTTGCGTTGAAGTGTCTTATCTATAAAGTTACGCTGATCGTCAACGTAGTGACGATTGGCACAATGACTTGCATTCTTCATTGTCACCATGTTATGAATCATACTTGTGATTCAGTCTATTGCCATATGGTCTTGGAATGCCATCTATTTAATTTTATCTTCATATCTAAACATTCCTAAGGCCCTTGTCTGTTGTTAGTGAATCAATCTCGCAGTATAGACCGTGCGCCGTAATGTCATAATTGACATAGACCTGGTATGTAGTTAACTCAAATTGTTTACTGTTAATGGTAATGATAAACACCTCCATTTATTGTGGATTGACGTCACTTTCTTTCATTCCACCACGCTCGTTATTGATTCGTCAGAAAGCCCTCGATAAACATTAGGACCACCTACACCGTTTTCCTAGATCTCAGCACCTACATACAATTTTATGTTTCATAACCAATCTACGCATTCCACAAAACATAAGCCAAATAATTAACGCATCTAAATATCTCAAGCCCGCCACCATTAACTACCTTCCCCCACATACAATCGCAATGCGGCCGAGTGATTTCCATCATCGTTTCGCTTTGATACTCTTGACTTACTTCGCGCATCCATTCGGTGAAGTTGTATCAGATTCAGCAAAGCGAAAGGTAAGACAACAGCAATTATGTAAGCAAAAAAAAATGTTGTGGCAGTCTTTCATCATTTTTAGCTGTAAGCCTCTTTTGAAATGGAAACAAACCCTCCAACGATCAACCACCAGCCTCACCCTTCTGGCAACGACTCCGTTTTCACTTGTAATCAAGCCAACGAACACCAAACTCAGCTCATCTCACGTGCTGCCATCTACTGCTGCAGGCTGACAAGGCAACTGCTAAATGTCGACCGAATAAAACTCGAAACGAATCTGATACCGACCCAAAGTCGATGGTATCAAGTGTCAAATTGCAACCCGAAGCTTTTTGATTTGGATTGTATTTTGCTTGTATCTTTCAGGTTGCTGCAGTACCTACATGGACGCGTGGTACACCACCCGACTCTTACCATTTGTATTCACATGTATGTCATGGCAGTAGATGTATCTTTCCTGCATACATTACTCCTTTAGATTCATATAGCATCACGAACAGAGCTTGCATATATTATGTATCTTCTAGATCTAGAACCAAACAAATCGTTTCGCAGGGAATAATCTTAATTAAGATAATTTGCACAATAGGCGGCTGTCTGGTCAATGTGCCTGCGCGAACTCAATTTCCTCACATTATGCATGACCACTCCAGTGGAAAACATTAATTTCCCGATGTTTTGCTCCTGTTATTCCTCTCCGGTCCGATGGGCTGCAAGTTGCAGTCGTCCGTCGTATTGTTTTACTTGAAAAAAAAACGAACCTCACTTTTGCAACAAATGAGACAAAAGGAAAATAAAATTGAATGTGGTGCACAGGAAGGGAACTTAAAAGAAAAGAAGCGCCCATCCGTTTTTTTTTGGTTGTTTTCTATCCATTTTCTCATTTTCTATGTTGGTCGACGATGGCTAGCACGGGTCTGGTGTTGCCAATGCAATAGAAGTGTAATATGTTTAACGGTGTTAGATACTTCCCCAGAATAAGTAGTATGGAAAAGTATTGTGATGGCGCGAAACTTTGAAGTTGAGTTTTTTTAACGGGTGTTTTCTTTAGAGGTTGGTTTTTCTAATAGAGTAAAACTGACATTTTGTGATCAAATCGGGCAACTCTATATCATATATGTTCAGTTTTGGTTTGCCATTTTATCATGAACAGGTTGACAAGTGATAAACGCTCGCAAATCGTGCAAATTTATTTCGAAAACAATGGTTCAGCTCGCGGAGTTTACCACTAGTTCCGTCCATTTTATGGTCGAAATAATCGTCCATCAGAGCAATTTATTCGCTTAACTATGGATCGTTTTCGCACTACGTTTACACTATGTGATAATACGCATCCGCAGAGGCGTCGTGCAGTGCGTACCGAAACTGCCGCTGTAGGGCAAAGTGTTAAAGAGGACCCAAATGAATCGATTCGCCGACGTAAATAGCAATCGGAGCTTTGTTCATCAACTTTTTGGAAGATTTTGCGCAAAGATTTTGGCTTACGGCCTTACAAGATCCAGCTTGTGTAAGAATTAAAGCCACAAGACCATGCAATGCGTCGTGATTCTGGTGTATTGGCCGAAGCTGGAGGGTCAGTTACCGATAATGGAGACCGATATAGAGCCATGATAACCGACCTTTTTGTTTCCGAATTGGATGGCATGAATGTGGATGAGTTGTGGTTCCAGCAAGTAGTATGGAAAAGTATTGTGATGGCGCGAAACTTTAAAGTTGAGTTGTTTGTGTTGAGGGTGTTTTTTTAGAGGTTGGTTTTTCGAATAGAGATGAAACTATCATTTTGTGATCAAATCGGGCATTACATCCAATCGTCACAATCGATTTATTGAAGGTAACATTCTATGAGCGCATAATTTCGCGGAATGGACCTGCCAATTGAACATCAAGATCATGTGATTTGACACCATTAAATTATTTTCTTTGGGGATATTTGGAGTCGCTCGTCTACGCCAAAATACCAGAAACAAATGCTCGAAAAAGTGGTTGAAAATTGAACCTCAACACTTGGCCTTATTCGAATCAGCCGCGGAGGCTACATGCCCGAAATCATATTTAAACATTAATGGCATAGAATTGTCCTTCCAATAAAGCCAAATTGATGGACATTAAAACGATTTTCTTGTGTTTTATTTCAATTCGAAGTTCTATACTTCTAAAAAGAACACCCTATACAAATAACTGCTTATGTTTTGAGGTACCATGAGTTTAAAAAAGTTTTAAGAAAAAGTCAACCATCCGGAGTCTGTTTTTGATACTGAAGCCTGAACTATTCGGTCGATTAGACTGAAATACCGGCTGTGTATATTGGTGGTGGTCTTATGGAGAGTTTTTTGGATTCGAATCCTAGTTACGTAATGAGTAGAACTACATAGAGTGCGCAATTCATACAACGAATTTTTTTTTATTTGGTGAACTGATATTGATACTCCAGCGTTCACATTGCTACCCTAGCATCAAACAACAGCCTAGCCGACGCATGCCCGCGTCTGAAACGGCTGCAAAATGTTTAGCTGTGATGCGTACTCTATGTAGTTTTATACTCTTTGGTTCTATAGAACGAAATTTTTAAAGTGAAAATACAAATTTTTGGCGCAACGGGCTCGTTAGTACACAGGGCGGAGCTTTCTTGTAACCATTCATTTGTGCGTGTGTACTTCTAGCACGATGGCGGAACATCCTGTTTTATGCCGAATCCATGTGGCGAATTTTAGATAACCTTTTCTTGACAATTGATACTACTCGGATGATTTGTCCGATCATCACGAGAGGAGGGCCAGTGAAAATTGTTTATTTCACTGTTTATCTGCTTAAATGGAAGGTAACAAATTCCTGTTGAAACTACTTATCGCTTATGTTCCTTCATTTCGTGTTATGTTACAATCTTGCTTTATCGATAGGCGATGATTGAAATCTGACAATAAATTGGTACGCTCCAGTAATTCCACATTCCCGAAAAACGCAGGAATTCGGCAGTTCTGTTTGCTGACAAGTATCGAGTCAGATTATCATGAGAGGAGGGCCAGTGAAAAATCATTTATGTGTTGCTACGGCTGGGAATCGAGCCCAGACCTTCTGTGCGGCATTTCATCGGCATTTTTGAGATACATAATATCTATGGGCAATCTGAAAACTACAATGATATCGACATAATATCTAGCCAGTGCCTATGCCTTCGCACATGAGATGAGTTTCACTCTGGCATAAGACCGGTTTCATACCACAGTTTTTGTTAGGATTTTTAACAGCTCACTATGTTTCCTCGATAGTGATGTTTATGCTGCTCCTGATATAATATGAAACATCATTCTCCTTATAATGCGATCTTTTATTCCCAACAGAATAAAAAATATCAGACCAAAGGCAAAAGGGTGGTATGACTTGAGCTGCAAAGAGCTATCAGGTTGAGAGAGACAAACTTGCGGTTATACAAAACCAATCCAACAAAGGAAAACCCAACAAAATTAATATAAGCCAGAAATTTGTCAAATTCCTATACGACCAAAAGTTAAGGCAAAAAATTCTACAATGTCCCAGAGGTAGTAAAAACTTTTGGTAATTTGTAAAAAAAAAATATAAAAAATTCGGCCTCATCATCAGTTCCGACACTCATTCACAATGACATTCCAGCTGTCAGCTCTTTAGACAAAGCCAATCTGCTTGCTGCGCATTTCGCAGCCAGTTCTACATTGCCAGATTGTGCCCAGTCTCCTCCTGTACTTGAGAACGTAAATCATTCTATGGGACAAGTTCACTTTCGTACTCGTACAGTTGCAAGAGTCTTATTTGATCTTGACATTCACAAGTCCGCTGGTCCCATTATTCAGAAGAGGTGTTATTCTACGCTAGCAAAACCACTGTTCAACCTATCCTACTCATCAGGTCTCTTTCCGAGTAGATGGAAGACTACATTTGTCCAGCCTGTACCAAAAAAAGGCGAATTTACTTCTCTCTCCAACTACCGAGCCTTCTTTCCAAGGTCATGGAAACGCTGATAAATCGTCAGCTTATGAAATATTTCGAAACACGAAAACTTCTTAATGATGGTTTTCGCAGCAACAGGTCCACTGGTGATTTGATGAAATATCTCACCGAAAAGTGGAACCAATGAATCCACCATGGTGGAGAAAGCAAGATTGTTGCACTTGATATTTCAAAGGCATTTGACAAAGTTTGCCATCAAGCCTTTTTGTCGAAAATGCGTGCATTTGGAATCCATGAAAAACTTCTTCTATGGATTAGAAATTATCTTTCGAAACGTTCAATTCAAGTTGTTTTGGACGGATTCAAGTCTGTGCGCCTATCTTAATTGACATTTGCGTTGAGTACTTTTGACAATTTGCAAGCTCTTAGGTTAATGTAAGAATATTTGCAACAACATTGATGTTGCAGGAGAGTTACCTAAACAAATTTTCAGACCTTAAATGGTGAATGATGTGTTTGTGTTGGTTTTCAACTTTGTTTTATCGCGCGAAAACTCGGTTGAAGAATTTCAACCATTTTCTCTCCGTTTACCTCAGTCTCCACGAACACAAAACCGGTTTAATACCAAAATATTCATCCCATGTGCGAAGGCCCATTAGGCTCACTTCTCTGCGTCATATACGTCAACGCAACAAATACTATGAACTATCAGCTCCATGTCTAACCCATTGGCAACACTCACCCTCTACTGTACACTTCCCCCAAAAAAAAAAAAAAACAGAAGCAGTAGTTCATCTGTGACTGTGACGACAACGGATGGAAAACTGAATTACAAACATTAAGCGGAGTGCATGTTACTTTATAGCTTCCTCTTCGTCATTCTCTCCCAGCTTTTGTCCAAACAATCGTTCCCTTTCACTGTATCCACTGGCCACCACACCGCGCAATTTTACGTTTTAGTCTTCACAGTACTTGTGTTCTTTCATTTTTGAGCTCGCAAACCAACTCTATGCGCCTCTTCGAAAGGCACACAGAAACAATGGTGGCCATTGTAAAATGACGTCTATTCGTATTTCGTATCCAGAAAGTCCAACAATCCCACTGCTATCCATGCCTAATGCACTATTACCCGGGCAAATCTCGGCCCCTTCTCACTCCAGAATCGAGAGTAAATTTACCTAGGCAAGCAGTCAACAGTCGACGAGATACGTCCTCGCAATCCAGAAAGGATGACTTTATACAGCGACTAGGCTCACCGCCCAGACATCAGCATCAATACCAGTAGCCGACATCATTAGGTTCAAGGAACTAGAACTAATTCCAGCAGTCACACAGATTAACTTCTTCTCCTGCTGCTACTGCTGCTGGTTCTGCGAATCGAACGACATGCGGATAAATGGATGGCATGCTGCTGATGATGTTGAATGATGATGAACAACGGAAAGAAAATACAAAAAACAGAACGTATCTGAAGAACTGGATTTGTATCTTGGAATTGTTTACACACCAACAATCTCTGCATCCATAAACGCGAGCTGTAATGATACCATATTATTGTCGTGGTTGTTTGCGCAAGGCTCTGTCAATTCCATTTCGAGAATACCCTCCAGCTCAGTTGGCATCCTCTTGTTATCGTCTCATTTCAGATGTTTCTTGGGTTCCTATTTTTTTTTCTGCTGCTCCTACTTACATATTCATTTTCGTATAAGTGCAGAGCTCTAGTTGGACTTGAAGTAGAGAAATTAACTTTTAGTTGTCGATTTATGTGAAGCGGATAGAATACCTAATGCCGTCCAAGTGGTGTCGTCCATTTGCAGTTGGTCTGTCATTATGTCTTGTTCTGGATGATGTTTAGTTCCTACACGTTCCAACGTCGCGTCGTATATGGACTGTGATTGGTTTGCTTTTTTTCTTCTTGGTTCGTTCTTTGATCGTAAGGAGAGGATTTATTGTGGTGGTCTTTGGCTAGAATTTTCAAACGAGTTCCTTGAATTACACCAGAGATAAACAATTAGGTACGCTATTGAATTTTAAAGTGGACATGTTCTGTGACTCCTTGTGATGGTATTAGCTTTGACTGCAGGTGACCTGAATCTAAATAGGCTTTTTATTATGACAGCTATACATTTCATTTGTACACAGGCATCCAAATGAAAACACTGCTAAGGGCACGTTAACTATTTATATTGGCTTGGTAGAGCAAGTAGGAGCTTAAAACGGCGATGACGAACCACGACCCGCTGTCAGTCAGAACGAACCTCCCGACCTAAGTGAAGTGAGGATAAAAATATCTAAACTCAATCTTAACAAGGCTGCCGAAAATGACGCCCTTCACGCCTAGCTTAATAAAGCCGTAGATTACTTGGTAACATCCACCAACTCATAAGCCAAATCTTGTCGGATGAAAGTCAGCATTGGCTGCCATTTTTGCCCATTTTTGACGCTTCCTTCTCTATGCTAGTAGTTGTACCGATTTTTGGAAAATTATACCTCTGGTGGTGGCTCGCATCGCCTTCCCTAATATTTTTTTTTTGTATCATATGTGTCGGTGAGGTCGTTTCCGACCTGATGGAGCAGCGAGAATTCTCCATCGTCATCCTACACAAACGGACGAGTTTGGGCGTCATACTTAAGCCAGACATGACTTTGCATAGTTCGTCTCTATAAATGCTGTCGTATGCGGCTTTGAAAATCGATAAATAGGTGGTGGGTATCGATTTGGACATTTTAGGTTTTTTTTCCAGGATCTGCCGAAGTGTGAAGATTTGATCGGTTGTGGACTTGCAGCCCTTATCAGTGTGGTTTTAGGCCAGGATAAATCCACACTGATAAGGGACGATCAGGTTGTTGGTAAACGGTTTCAGTCGTTCACATATTACGGCAGATAGGATCTTGTAGGCGATGTTGAGAAGACTTATGCCTCTGTAGTTTGCGCAGTTTAGAGGGTCTTCTTCTTGTGGATCGGGCAAGCGATGCTGAGGTTCCATTCTTCAGGCATACTTCCTTCTGACCAGATTTGGTTTATGAGTTGGTGGATGTTACTTACCAAGTCATCTACGCCGGCTTTATAAAGATCCGCGGGAATGCCTACATTTCCATCAGCCTTATTAAGCTTCAGTTGGCAGTTTTCGCTATTGTTGCCAATATTGAATGGTTCGTTCTGCTTGACAGCGGAATTTTGTTCGTCATCGCCGTTTAACAGTCTGCAGAAGTGGTTCTTCCATTTCGTCAGCATCGACTGTGTCTCAACTACGATATTTCATTGTTCACCTCGACAGGATTCTGTTCGAACCTTGTATCCCTGGTTGTACACTTTGGAGTGGCACCTCTCACTATCCTGGATCGCGCGCTTTTCTTGCTCATTTTTCTGAAAAGCCGGTGTTCTTCTCTTCTTCTCTGCCTATAGAGCTCAAAGGCAGCTTTCGTATTCACCTGCAGCTTAGCCTTGTAGGCCGCGTTCTTGGCCGCGAGCATCTGTCGGCTTTCCTCATCAAACCAGGGGTTTCTTGCTGGTGGGCGCGAGAAACCTAAAACATCAGTTGCGGCTGATCTAATGGCTTGTTGGCATCGTTGCCATTGTTTTTCGACATTAGAAGTTGGTGGTATGGTGTTAATCGAGAGGTTTAGGGATACGCGTTGCGCGAAGGTCTTGGCGGTCTCTTGTGATTGCAGTCTTTCGACATTAATTTTTTTTGTTACAGTATTTCTGGATTGTTGTGGCGTAGTGGATATCCGCATTCTAACCTTGGCTGCAACAAGGTAGTGGTCCGAGTCGATGTTAGCTCCTCGGAATTTTCGGACATCCAAAATACTGGATGCGTGGCGCTTGTCTATCGCTATGTGATCAATTTGATTGACTTCGTTGATCTGGAGACCGCCATGTCCCCCTATGGATATCGAGGTGAGGAAACCGTGTGCTGGCTATAGTGGCATTTCGTTCCGTAGCGAAGTCAATTAGCCTAAGTCCGTTACCAGACGTGTTATCGTGTAGTGGTTTCCGACAATAATGCTAAAGATGTCTTCTATTCCTACCTTTGCGTTAAAATCACCCAGCACGATTTTTACATCGTACTTTTGTAGTCGCTCATAGGTTTTGTCAAGAAGCTCATAGAAGCAATCTTTAGCTATATCATCTTGTTCCTCCATTGGAGCGTGAGCGCATATAAGGCTTATGTTGGCGAATTTGGCCTTGATGCGGATCGTTACAATGCGTTCGCTAATGTCTTGGAAAATTAAGACTTCTTGCCTAAGTCTGGCACTTATAACAAATCCGCATCCGAATAGTCGCTGTTTTTGCTCACTATAAAACGGTCCGTAGTAGATGCCACAGTTTTTCATCCTCTTTTTGCCCGACTTATCCCATCGTATTTCCTGGATCGCAGTAATGTCTGCTTTGTAGCAGTTTAGGGCTTCCGCTAGTTGTTCGCTTGCACCGCCCTTGTTTAATGTTCTCACGTTCCAGGTGCAGATACGAACGTCGTTGTCCTTTTCTTGTTTAGCAGGGTCGTCAACAATAAAATCAGTCTTCTCCGAGGCTATTAATTGCTTCGTAACATAATTTTTTTTTCCGTGATCGGGTAGTTAACCCAAAGCATAACCCCCAACCTGGAGGGCCATCAGTATCCAGTATCCAGGGCCATCAGTATCCAATACGCGATTGAAACTGCCGTTGGATGAACATCCGCCACCATCTCTGTCTAACTGTTGAAATTCCTAGACAACCTGTTGTCTGAATATGTCGATGCAGCTTATCTAGGTTCGTCTGGGACAGCAGGCCGGGTTTTCATTCCGTGCCATTCTGACCTGACTATTTATAGTGTTGCTGTTTTTCTTCGTGTCATCAACACTCGCGCTAATCGTTTAGCTAAACAAATCCGGTTGGATGAGACCAGAACCCGATGGTTACTACTTGGAGGTTAAAAATAAGCACTTGATGTGTAGTCAGAGTTACAACCACTGGGCATGTCCAAGTTAAAGACAATCAGAGTCTACCCTCGTTCTACAACACCCAAACCATCGTCAAAAAGATGTTACAATGAATATTAAATTCATAAATTTATCGATTCCTAATTTAATTACTCTTTAGTTTGCTTGTTTGTCATTTCTTTCTTCACGCCAATATTAAAAGCCAGCCGACATTAATGACCCAAACGTTTTTATGCAAGGTTTTGGAAGCAACATGCAACATGTAATCCACGATATTTGCAACATGTAATCCACTGCAGTTCTTCGCGATTTTTCGTGCATGTAAATTCGAACACTTCTTTGGATAGATTAAAAAAAAAGTTTTCTAAATTGTCAGTGCATAACGGCTCGATTTCCATAACTTTTTGACAGCAAAATCGATAGGTCGACAGTGTTGCCATAATGAATCATAACTCACTGAAAAACTGCTTTATGAGAACTGGAAAAAACAGTCCTTAGACTGTTACAAATTGTATAAGACCCCTCAAAGACATACAATGTCTAATAGCAATCTTACAAAGCAATCTTTTAATTTTCCCTGCGATTCCTTCAAAGCAGACTTAAATTGACTTGAATTTAGTTCATCTTGCAAAAGCTAAAAATAAGTGTCGTTTGAAAAAAAAAAATAATGAAAGAGTGTATACAAACACAATTATGTTTCCCATTATTCGTTGAATCGTTCATTCTCTGAAAAGTCATCTACTCCCACGCCCACCTCCTCCAACAACAGAAAAAGTAATTATTTCCAAGATTAACTGACAAGACAAGATGTCGCATTCTGTTCTCGTTCGCATTGTTATTTTTCGACTTGTTTACCCGAAAGCAAGATAGATTTCTTTTTCTTCCGCAAACTTTTTCTCGAAATTCCCCTTCCTAACGTACGCCGCGCCGCGCCTGTCAGTGGTGGTGTTGGAAAATCGGACGATATTGCGAAGTGATAACTCGCTTCGGCTGGTATTTGGCTGACCCTGGGAACGTCTTGTATGGTGTTTGACGATAGACACAAACGTCTGTTTGTCTGTGTCACTTATAAGATTTCTTTTCCTTCATAATTTTGTTTGAGTAAACTTTATCTGTTCGTGTATAGAAAAGAAATTCCTTTTTCGTGTAAGGGAATCGGTTGCGTCTTTCATTTTTTTTTTATGATAATATGCTTGTTTCTGATGTTGGTAAGCATTTTTTCCACTTTCGTCATACCTTCCCACACTTTTTAATTAAAATATTTTCTCTTGTGAACATTTTTCCAAACATAAGGCTGAGTGAAAATCGATTCCCGCTTGAAGGGGCAAAAGTGACACCCCAATTCATAAAGGATGGTCGTCGACAAAATTAAATTGTAAAATATATTTACAAATCGTTTCCCGTTCGGGTAATGTCCTTTGGTAAGGAGAGCTAGACTGTTATTCCAAACATTCCAATTTCATCAATAACACTCGGTCGGGATGTGATTTTTTAATCTTTTGACCCCAGAAAACTTTTCAAAGTTAACGAGAAGTGATTTGATGTGTTATCCTGTTGCACACCCCGCGCTCACACATACATATGAGTAACTTTTGAATTGACGGCTGATACAGTGATTTTGACATTGGTATAGTGCTGTGTTTTTCGTCCAAGGGTGTACAAGACGTTCCTAATACGGAGCATCTACCCGCTCTAATGGAGTTTTCTGACGCTGAAATGGACTCGTTGGAGTGATGTCACAGTTCGCAGATGCTATCTTGAGTGTGTACGTTTGGTTCTTGTTACCCGGGAACTTTGGACAGGGGAATGATTTATTGATTTTTAATTTGCGCAACATTTTCGTTTGCCAAGGAGTCGTGGGGTCTGCACCAAGAGTCCGTTCGACAGACCGAAGGGTCATTGGTTAAAATCCTCCGTAACGTCTTAACTTTTTTTTTTGTAAATCACTGACGCAACCCTTACGCCAAAAATGAGAAAAATGTCACCCGAAACTTCTTAAGTTTGCCGTTCGAAGCTGACACAAAATTGTTAGTCCATTTCATTTGTGTCAATTAGTGCAAGGTTAGCTAAAAAAAAGTTTTAAAAAACTGACCTGTGTGGTTAGTAAATGTCAAATTTGGCATTAGTATCATGGAAGGGTTATGATCCCGCTCGTTGAGATTAAAATCTCGTCAAAACAGTGAAAGAATATAGCTTTTGCGAAAACTCGTAAGAATTGTTTTTAAACTGAAAGAAGGCATAGAATAGGTTGGGTTTACGGGTTGGTAGAAGTAAAGTGTTTTATACAGTCTAAACGCTTGGTGTGAATGAATAAAAGTTTTCCGATTTCCTGCGAAACTCTTGCATTTCGCATTGATTTGGATCTATTATTAGTCATGCATAAGGTTTTCATGACTTCATTGTGTAGCAGTGTTATGAACTTCACGACATTGTGGCTGATTTAATTTTTGAACTAAGTACATAATTTAGAGCGACAATTTTGAAGATTGCTCTTTATAATTTGTTTTAAAATTAAAAGAAATAGGGATGCAACATTTGGTAATAGAAACTTAGACATGCTTTGTCTTGTGAACAAAACAGCGATAAAGCAGGTAGAGCGTTGAACTACGGCGTAGTTCGATTGTTAACCTTAGTATATCACAATCATCTCAAGAATTATGTTGACGAAGTCACACCACAAATCGTCAATTTATCGAAATCCTTTTTTTATATCGAAAGTTGGAACAGCGAGATTTTTCAATCGTTATGGCTAGACATGGCTCTGTATAGTTCGTCTCTATATATGCTGTATGAAATCGACGATACTTGTAAACATTTATACATATACTTGACTAAAGTCTAGGCCGATTAGGTCGATATCTTTGCTTTCAAGTTGTGAAAGTCTCCATATATTCCCTTAAGTTTCTTCTAAGTTGCTCTTCTTAAGGTCGACGCAAACAATGCAATCTCGCATTTTGTTTTTGTTACACAACAAGCAAACAATAAAACGAACTTCTAGAACAGCTATTTCTACCAATGTACGGTCTACAATAATTCATGAACACAGTAACTTGTAGACATTTCTTGAATGATCTCAGGGAACTCTTTGAGCGTAATAACTTTGTCTTACCTGAGAAGTTAAAAAACAACATTGAGGCCATGAATTTGGCCTTCACATGTGCTTTTAGGTCTACGGGCATCATTTTTCTTATTTTGACGCGGCTTTAATTGTCTGCTATCTGCGAAGGCTCTGAGAAGAGTATATTTGAACAGGTACATTGTACGCTGGTTATAAATCATATAAGACCCTTTATTTATATTTAATTCATTGCCGGTTAAACGATATCCATATGCCGAACAATCGCCGGTGTCTCTATGGAAGCCGGTTGCTTCACCGGCTACCGGTCAAATTATTGACAGTGAATCTCTTGCAAACGTCTACATGTCATTTCACGTCAACTTAGTGGAGTGCGATGGCTCTGAAAAAAATCTCTCGATCAATTGGAATATAAAAGTCCATGATCCATTTAACATACACCTGAATTCAGGTTACCTACATCTATCACTTACTTATTAAAGTGGCGCTACAGTTCGGAATAAACCTTGGCCTCAACCAACATGCCTCTCCAATTAGCCCGGTCCTTAGCTAACTGCCTCCAGTTGGGCACTACAAGTAGGTTGAGTTCGGTTTCTACTTGTGCGCGCCACTTAAGGCGAGGTCTTCCTCTACTTCGTCTGACGTCTGGCTGGGAATCGAAGGCTCTGCGAGCCGGAGTAGTGGTGTCCATTCATTCTACATTTCCTAGTCATCTTAAACGTCCAATGCGGAGTTTTTTGACCAGGAGCCAGTCGCTATACAGCTCGTATAGTTCTTGGTTGAACCCTCGTCTCTATAGCCCGCTGACGCACACGCGATCGAAGATTTTTCGAAGAATTTTCCTCTCAAATCGACCAAGGATTTCATCATCAGCTATTGAGACGGTCCATGCTTCAGCGTCGTAGAGCAGGACTGGGATAATCAGGGTCTTATATAAGATCTACTTAGTAGTTCGAGTGAGGGCTTTACTACTGAATTGCCTTCTTAGCCCAAAGAAATAGCGGTTGGCAAGAGTAATTCTTCGTTTAATTTCTGACGAGATGTTGTCAGAGTTAATAGCGGACCTGAGATAGACAAAGTCCCGTACTACCTCAAAGTTATATCTGTCAATGGTGACGTTCTGTCCAATTCGTCGATGTTGTGTGTCCCTTCGTGTTGACAGCATATACTTAGTATTGCCCTCATATACTGCTAAACCCATTTTTGCCGCTTCCTTCTCTATACTAGCAAACGTGGCTATGACATCACGTTGGGTCCTACCAATGATGTCAACATCGTCGGCGTATGCTAGTAGTTGTACCGATTTTTGGAAAATTGTACCTCCAGTGTTGGCTCTTGAGTTTTGCACAATCCGCTCAAGAATCAGATTTGAAGAAGTCACATGACAGCACATCGCCTTGCCGAAATCCTTTTTTGGTATCGAATGTCTCGGTGAAGTCGTTTCCGACCCTGATGGAGCAGCAAGAATTCTTCATCGTCATCCTACACAAACGGACGAGTTTGGGCGGTATACCAAAACTAGACATGGCTCTGCATAGTTCGCCTCTATAAATGCTGTCGTATGCGGCTTTGAAATCGATGTATAGGTGTTGGGTATCGATTTGGACTTCTTGAGTTTTTTTTCCAGGATCTGCCGAAGTGTAAAAATTTGATCGGTTGTGGACTTTCCTGGCCTAAAACCACACTGATAAGGGCCGATCAAGCTGTTGGTAACCGGTTTCAGGCGTTCACATATTACGGCAAAATTGATCTTGTAGGCGATGTTGAGGAGACTTATGCCTCTGTAGCTTGCGCAGTTTAGAGGGTCTTCTTCTTGTGGATCGGGCAAACGATGCCGAGGTTCCATTCTTCAGGCATACTTCCTTCTGACCAGATTTGGATTATGAGTTGGTGGATGTCACTTACCAAGTCATCTACGCCGGCTTTATAAAGATCAGCGGGAATTTCCGGCAGCTTTATTAAGCTTCAGTTTGGATATTGCTATCCTCACTTCACTCAGGTCGGGTGGTTGGCAGTTTTCGCTATTGTTGCCAATATTGAATGGTTCGTTCTGCTTGACAGCGGAATTTTATTCGTCATCGCCGTTTAACAGTCTGCAGAAGTATTTCTTCCATTTCCTCAGCATCGACTGTGTCTCAACTACGATATTTCCTTGTTCATCTCGACAGGATTCTGTTCGGACCTTGTATCCTTAGCTTTGGCGTTTTACACTTTGGTAAAACTTGCGAACATCGTTCTTGGAGTGGCACCTCTCTATATCCTGGATCGCGCGCTTTTCTTGCTCTTTTTTCCTTTTTCTGAAAAGCCGGTGTTCTTCCCTTCTTCTCTGCCTATAGAGCTCAAAGTCAGCTCTCGTATTCACCTGCAGCTTAGCCTTGTAGGCCTCATTCTTGGCTGCGAGCCAAGTTTGATGAGGAATGCCGAAAGATGCATTCCTCATCAAACCAGGGGTTTCTTGCTGGTGTGCGCGAGAAACCTAGCACAACAGTTGCGGCTGATCTAATGGCTTGTTGGCATCTTGCCATTGTTTTCGACATTCGAAGTTGGTGGTATGGTGTTTATCGAGAGGTTTAGGGATACGCGTTTCGCGAAGGCCTTGACGGTCTCTTGCGATTGCAGTCTTTCGACATTAAATTTTTTCACAGGCGTGGTGGATATCCGCATTCTTACCTTGGCTGCAACAACGTAGTGGTCCGAGTCGATATTCGCTCCTCGGAAAGTTCGGACATCCAAAATACTGGATGCGTGGCTTTTGTCTATCGAAATGTGATCAATTTGGTTGACCGTTCGTTAATCTGGAGACCGTGCCCCCTTATGGATATCGAGGTGAGCGTTCGCTAATGTCTTTGAAACATAAGACTTCTTGCCTAAAAAGTGTCTGGCACTTAACTCAAATCCGCATCCGAATAGTCGCTGTTTCTGCTCAATATAAAACGGTCCGTAGTAGATGTCATAGTTTCTCATCCTCCATTTGTCCGCCAATCCCATCGTATTTCCTGGATGGCAGTAATATCTGCTTTGTAGCAGTTAAGGGCTCTGCTAGTTGTTCGCTTGCACCTCTCCTATTTAATGTTCTCACATTCCAGGTGCAGATACATACGAACGTCGTTGTCCTTTTTTCTTTTAGCCGGGCCGTCAACATGTATCATGTTAGCGGTATTTGATGTCAAGTAAAACGACCCACTACTGGAGTTATTTGTCGTCAACTTTCGTACATTGTTGTAATAGGGCCCTATGTAGCTCACAAAGTCCATTAGGTTAACCATTGAAAAAAATTGAGCAAATGCAGCATGATTTTCAACACCATTCTGTTGAATCTCCCGCTAGATGGCTTTGTATGCTAATGGCAATTTTCTTTTGTTCTACATACTCGGCAGTAGACTTTAAATGGAACGCACTAGTTCTAGTACAAAAACACATTTTATCTACGACAACCTACTTGAAAATATGAGCATGACTAGCAGCTACGCAGTAGCGAGTAAAAAAGGAACGCGCTTTTTGTAATGTTTCTGCTCAGCCATCGATATTGATTCCACAATTGCAGCATGCAATCCAACACCAGCTTGTTGCATATCTCGCTATGTGGCGTTGTCTGTTTATAACTCATGTAGGTTGCTCGATTCTTTTGGTCATTCATCAAAGTCATTTGCGGCTGTCCCGCTAGATGGCTTTAGCAGTTTAAAATTATTGCTTCACCAACATTTCGTCAAATATTTTCCATCCTCAAGTTGTAAAAGTCCTTGTCGACATTTTCTTTAAACACAAAATTAGCTCTCGTACACATCCGTCCGTCTGCACAGAATGTGCAAATTAATATCATCCAGCTAAAGCAATAAATTTATTTGCCAGCAACTGACCTGGTAATTCCTTATATCCCTTGCTGTCGTGCACGAGTACATGTATATGTCCTTACACAAAGTGCTGATCCAGTTCCATCGCCACTAAGAACAAATGAAACATTCAATTTGTAGTAACTTATAATAAGCTCAATTTCGCAGCGTAGCTTACATTGTACTTGAAGGATTTCTCCTTGCTGCTCATTCCTCTCGAATGGATATAGAAGATCAAACACACACACAAGTACACAGTCCCTTTCTCGATTTCATTTCACAATCCCTTCGACTTTTGTTCAATTAAGAAGACCATTAACACGGAAATTACAATTTCCTTTAGCTAACACAGGGAATAACACACTGCACCCATTACAAACCCGCACCACACCGACACCACTTACTCCTTGTATGGATAAAACTTAATATTCAGAAGAGTCACAGCTAGAGGAGTAGCAATAGCAATGGCACTGGCACTGGCACACCGGTGCTCTTAGATATTGAAAGCAGATATTAGCACAGTGAATCCATTTCTTGGCATTAACAAGGAATAGAAAATCGGGAATACACCGCTACACAGTTGAACTGAAAGCACCTTCTTGCTTGCTGGCATCCTTCCTGTGGGATTTTCTCATTTTTAATCCGTACACACACATGACATTGTCTGCATTATAGGAAACAGTGGAGCAACCCACTCTCCCTGACTCGCCCCGGAAGGGTGGAGTTTCCATTTCATTTACTCCAGCGATCATTCCCCCTCCTGTCGGTAAGAAATTCAAAAGTTCTCAAAAAAAATGGACATACGAACGGCGGACGTTGAATGAATTGGAATTAGTTAGATTTTTTTTTTTTGCGCAATGGAAGTCGATAATATTCCCCTTTCTGCAAGTTGCCTCCTAGTGTCATTAAACCATGCATAGTTGCATCTACTGCATGTTCAGGAAGGATTTGATTTCTCGTCTGACATCTTAGCTGACAATAAGGACGAAGACGCAGAAGCCCGCGTAGTAGAACACTAGAACAGTAGGAGTGCAGTGCTCATTTCGAGGGGCCATCTGTTGTGCTCAACGGTAATGGTTTCATTCCCATTTTGTCAGGAGTTCGATATGTCTCACCACTGCACACGGCGGCACTGCACTGCACTAGACTTCACTTCCCTGAACCTGTGCTAAATGATTATTTTGCTCTATTTCGCTGGGTATTTTCGTTTCCCATTTGTTTTCCTTTCTGTTTCATTTTTGTTTCTCGGCGTTTCGTTGCCTTGTTTGTTTCTGGAAAAAACGTCTCAGGTTTTCTTCACGAGGGGTTTCCAATTTGGCTGCTTAAAGGAAATGTTTTCCGCAGCGAAGAGGAAGCCACTCCTAGGGTGTTCTCAAGTGGGTGGCAGGAAGTGGGCACGCCTAAGTTCGTAGGAGTTCCGTCAGCTAGTCGATGGGTTTTTAAGTTTGTTTAGAGAATTTGGAAATTTTGTCGGTCATGCGGATGGATTGCTTCGAAATACGAGGAAACGTTACAAATCAAATAAACTCCACGAGGTGGTACGCTTTTGATTTCAATCGCAGATTTTCGCATTAGTTTTGATTTGTTTTAATTAAAATGAAACGTGTCATGAATTAGTATGAGTGGTTATCGAAATGCGGTGCCGGTGAATGAGGTTGGAGTTAATTAGATTGGGAAGTTTCTACATTTCCATTGTATAGGATGTTTGAAAAAATACGACCATGTTGTTAAAGATTTATCTGTCAAATTTGTTGCCTATGACAAGTCAACATTGGAGATTAAAGCGTTAATCCACGTATGCATACCATAACATTTTATTTTCAAAATCAGTGCTCCATCGAGAAACGTTGTGCACATTATGTGATTTATTTTATTCGTCAAAAACGTCCTGACAAATTCACAAATCAATGTTCGGTCATGTTCGAGCCAAAAAGGTTACTTTAACAACTATAATTCACTCGTACTTCAAAGAAACGCGAGGTCCACTGTATGTGTCAGTATACGTATTGAGGCAACTGCTTCCGGTTTTCCACTTCAAGTAAGCCAAGGTTGGTTTTTACTTGTGAGCACCACTTTGGGCGAGGTATTCCTCTACTGCTTCGGGTTTTTCAACAGGGACGCTACAAAAGTTGAGCGACAGGGACAGCAAACGACGCCATATTTCTTGCCGGTCTTTTAACATTTCTCTTCAGTAAGGTTTGCCATTTCATAATGGCAAGATATACGATCCAACAGCGAGTCGAAAATATTAAAATTAACAACCGAAATTCGGAGTCAGTGGCCTTAACGTTAAGAGCGCTACGTCCAGTTTATGGTCGTCATAATCGTTCTAGCAGATCAGCAATTGAGCGTCTAGTGGACAAAATTGAATCCACAGGCACAGTACAAAATGTTCCCGTGCCAGTGAGACAATGAAGTGCCCGTAGTGTCGAGAATATTGCTACCGCTGAGGCTTCAGTTGAAGAAAGCCCAAATGTGTCTCTTACACTTCGTTCTCAAGCGTTGGACATCTCTGTGACGATGTCGTTGTGGCGAATTTTGCGAAAAGATCTTGGCCTACATTCTTACAAGATTAAATTGACGCAAGACCTGAAGCCGCTTGACCATCAGAAGCGTCGTATGTTCGTGAATTGGGCTGAGCAACAACTTCAAAATGATTTGGATTTTCATCGAAAAATTATCTTCACCGATGAAGCTCATTTCTGGCTGAATGGCTTCGTCAATAAACAAAATATGCGGTATTGGTCAGGCAGCAATCCACACGGACTCCATGAATCATCATTGCATCCCGAAAAAATTACGGTTTGGTGGGGTTTATGGGCCGGCGGCGTCATTGGGCCGTACTTCTTCTGTGATGATCAAGACCGGCACGTTACTGTGAATGGGAATCGCTACCGTTAAATGATAACCGAATATTTTTGGCCCCAATTGGATGATATGGACTTGGAGGACATGTGGTTCCAACAGGACGGCGCCACAAGCCACACAGCGAATGCCACAATCAAATTATTGGAAACCATGTTTCGAGAACGTGTTATCTCACGAAATGGTTCAGTCGCTTGGCCGCCTCGGTCGTGTGATTTGACGCCATTAGACTATTTCCTATGGGGCTACATCAAGTCTATGGTCTATGCCAACAAGCCAGCGACGATTGATGAACTTCGTACGAAAATCGAACGTGAGTATCGGCCGATTTATGCTTGAAAACCGTCGAAAATTGGGTTCAGCGTCTGGACTTCTGCAAGCGTGCCCGTGGTGGCCATGCAAAAGAAATCGAGTTCCATACATAATGGCATCGAACGTACTTTCACAGGAATAAAGAATTTCATTGATATCCAAAACCGTTTTTGTTTTATTTAAAAAACTTTTGTAGCGCTCTTATTGAAAAACCTTTTATCTTTCGCATTCAGAATCGAAGACTCAGCTGGCCGAAGTTCTAGTTTCCATTCGCAAGCCATCATATACACTCTATGTCGCTGTACAGCTTGTTAAGTTTTTGGTTGAAACTTTGTCTCAAATCCCTTCAACGCATGGGATGAAAGACTATACGCTTAGGATTTTTTTCATCCTCTCTTGATACAGTCAATCAATACAGGCATCTTTTCTCCTTGACAGTATAAACCTCTACTGCTATAACTACAGAGTCTTGCCAAGCGAGGACCCTTGATATCAATTTCGTTATTGTATGCTTGTAGTTGCGAATCACTTCTTGTATTGGCTCTGTAGTTTTGAACAATCCTACAAAAAATGACGTAAAAAAGTCACATGGTAGCACATTGCCTTGCATAATGTTGCCGAATATTTCGATGGGGTGGTTGCCAAACCAGATGGAGCAGCGAAAATTCTTCACCGTCATGCTGCACAGACGACCGAACTAAGTCGGTATTGAAAAATCTGACATTACTTGGTAGAGTTCGCTGTATAAATGCTGTCGTATGCGTCTTTGCAATCGAGGTATGTGTGGTCGGCATCGATGTGGACTTTTTATTTTTTTTAGAATCTGTCGAAGTGTGAAGAAGTGTGTCGAAAAGAATTCAAATATTTTTGATTTAATTTGTGTGTGTGGAATTATTGTGCTTTACGCCGAATCCAAATGCCAAATTTGTGAGGTTTTGATCTTCGTCAGATATTCACAAGATGTGGGGGAGTAAAAACGAAATCGGTATTCTTACTTTCGGTATTCGAACCAGAAACCCGGCGTAAGTAGTCCAACGCTCTATTAATATTGTTGCCGTGTTTTTAGACGATATACTCTTGGCGTGTTCTAGGCTCGAGTAACTTGCAGAATTCAAACATCAAATTAGTATCAAGTTTGATGTTGTAGATAAGGGTGTTGCCTGTCCCGTTTTTAAAGATCGCATTCTTAGACCAAATTCGAATGCCCCGCTCTGGGATAAAATTCACCATGTGTGGGCATCGCAGAATATTTATTGTGTTTCGTCAGTCGGAAGAACTGGCTGGAGCCTAAAATTCACGGTCAAAACGTCGATCCAAGACTTATCCCTTCTTGATGTGAAGAATCTATGAGCTTAGTAGTTCAGTTTTTGGTACTTTCTCATTTCAAAATACGTTTCAGTGCGATATCCCCCGCGGATATAAGCCCTATTGGCATTAATTCCCTAAAAACTGAAATAAGCTCCGCCACTATAAAGCATTATCACCCGCGACTGTTTTATTGCCATTTGAAATTGGCCCTCTATTCAAGTTTGGATGTACGCTTGGGCTTACTGTTGGATTTGGGTTGCCTGCGAGTTTGGATGCATGCAAAAGAAATAAGCCCCACAAGCAAAGGCATTAAGCAGCGAACTTATTTCCATTTCCATAAAGAAATAAGCCAACCGGGGGCTATCCCATTTTGCTTGGGGAATTTAGCTCCGCGGACTTAACTGTTCAAATAAAAATCAATGACAGGAGCCACTGCACCGCATGCATGTCTAACAAGAATTCTGCTCATGTGTCTAGCTTGCCGCACTGCATGCTGCATCCAGAACTACTGCACATGTGTTTTTGCCATAATGGTGTCAAAAAACAAATTTTTTTTGCGCAACAGGCTCTTTAATATCCAGGGCCTAGATTTCAATCCACCATTCATGTGTGGCATTCTTGCAAAATGTCGGGACCTCTGTTTTATGGCGACTCCGAACGGTGAATGTGAGATAAGCTTTTCTTGGCAATTGATACTATTCCTATGATATGTCAGATAATCACGAGAGGAGGCCAGTGAAAATCATTTAGGCGTTGCTACGGCTGGGAATCGAACCCAGACCTTCTGCGTAGCAGTTCATCGCGCCCCTGAGCCCGTGGTGTCAGAACTTGCAAATGTGAAAGGTTTTTTTCATATTTTTTCCCACTCGGCGAATCTCAAAAAGACTTAGTCCATGGACCGAACCCTAGGGCATCTGCATATAAAACTTACACTTAACTTAAACCTGCGCCCTTCTAATCTTTTATACTAATATTAAGTAAAACTGATTCAAAGACCCAATCTTAAGGCATTCCATCATTGGCGTTAGCCTTTGACGCAAATATAAAATAAAACTCACACCTAAAAGTAATACCTGTCACTTTTAACAGTTTTCTAAATTGATTCCCACGAACAGTAGGAATTACCAGTTACCCATTGGTTTAAAAATAGAAACCATAAGTCCGTTATATTAATTGTTAAGTACTTAGTTTTATTAAAAATCACAATTAAAGCTCAAAAAATACATGACTGGCAAAATACTTTTTTTTTATTTAAATGCCTTTCCTTATGTTTTCCGTGATTTCTTCCCTCATGGAGGCCAATGAGTGATTACCTCACCTCGCTTCAAGCAAGGTCATGTATTTATTATCAATTATATCATATATATAGGAATTTCGTATTTTGTCTAAAATTATACCAATCCTCTTTGGTTTTAAATTCTCCAACATATCCTATAATTTCACTAAATCCTTTTCTATATCAAACAAAAAATGGTGGGAACTACAAAAGCATGTCGTCATCACTATCGGTAAACTGTCCATTGTGATCCAGCAGCAAGTTTGCTTCCTCGTTTGACTCCACCTGAATTGGAGAGAGTATTTTGAAATTCGTCCACTTTCCAATGACAACCATAACTTACCCTTGAATATCTTACAGCTGAGGAGCTCCTTCGGAATATCCTTAGCACTCGGTCTCTACGCTCTTGGGTACGCAACACCAATCCAAGGCACAAAGCTGTGCACAAAATAGAGATGACTACCACTAAAATCGCTGAAAATAGAAAGGAAATTGAAAAATACCGTAAACAAAAATCATCTCTCTATATCCTTACTTGTAAGAGATCCTGATTTTTTGACCACATCGTTTGGCATTGTTGTTGTTGTTGTTGACGTTGTGGGCAGATTTGTCGGAGGTACGACAGCTGGTGTGCTAGGTTTTGGAATATCCAATCCCAAAAACTTACAAATCCCTGGCGTGCGTTGTGTGTAAATCAAATTGCAATTGCTGCCACCCTGTAGGAAAGATAAACAAAATAAAATTCCTTAATCCATCACTTTATGAATTTTAATTCAAACACAAGCAACACACACGGGTACCAGGACGGAGAAGCGAAGAATAGAAAAATAAGCTTAAGCTCTCTTCTCGAATGGTTTTTACAAATTAAATTTTTCATCCACTCCCAGGTTCTCATCCCCTCATCCCGGCGCCGACCGGGCAGTTGCCAAGGTAAAGGCAACATCCGAGCCAGACACACAGCACATACGCTCTCTCAGGTGCTAGACACTTTTAATCCTTTCCAAACAAATGAAAGGATAAAAGCGCCATGACGTGATTATGTGGATATGTGTTGGGGGAGGGATGTATTTTATACGACAGTGAAAATAATATTGGGATTTGGGATGCTTACCCCCGTGTTTGTGTTGGTTTCTTAAAACCTTAGATTCTCGCGAATACTATCGTAATGCGCTTAAGTAAACAAAACAACAAAAAAAAAACAGAGAAAGCGTTGATCTAAGAAACAGAAGCGGTATATTTGGACAAAAGGAGCAAATCGAAAAATCCTTATTTTCTACATTAAAATGAAAATTCAATTTACCGGGACACAATTTTTTCCTTTTTTTTTTGGACGGGGGTAGACTAGGACGTATAATCGGTGCTTTGTTGTTTTAATTTTATTTATGTTTGTAAACACGATAACAGGAGAACCGTTTCAAAGGATAATCAATTGCTTCAAAGCAGAAAAGGAAAATAGGGGGGAATCAGGCCCGGCAGGCTTTTCGGTTTGACATGGTGTTCTGCTGCTGTGACAGAGGCATGAATTCATGAGTAATTTTGTTATTCCTTTTCTTTTAGGATCAATTTCATTTTTAAAAGTTCCTTTTGACATTTTTCGAATGAGATTTTTCTTCTATGGGTATTTAAGGGGCGTGGAGAATTAGCTGCATGTAAATAGAAACAAAAAAACTTTTTTTACCCTTTGAATGAGTTTTGGATGCGTGAAATCGGTATCCATGTGTATATGTCCTTAGGAGAGGTTTTTTTAAAGACTTGAAATATATCACATACATTACAATGGTGTCAGAAAAGTGATACTTTTCGTAACACATTACACAGAGTTTATTTTTAAATTTAATGACTAATTGGTAGGTGAAATCGGTATTTTTGTAGCGAAGATTTTGAAAAGCTAGGGTTTTTCTAAGGCAAGTACGAAGGTGCCTCGCAATATGTCACACAAATTGCTATGTTATCAGAAAGATGCATTAAGGTGGACGTGGAAGCTAACTCTCTTAAACTACATTGCAAACTCATCCCAACACTCTACTTGAGTTTTTTGGCCAATCATTAAAAAAAGGAATAAATGCGAAGATGTGGCTTTCAAAAAAAAAAAAATCAACGACTTATTAGTTTAGATATTTGTTTATGCGCGGTAATTCACATTTCAAAAAAGTGCGTTATCTATTTAATTATTGTTGTCAAGTGTACTCCAAGGTAAATCGGCAGCCATGCCACTGGTAAATGGACAAAACTCAGAATTTAGTGATGATCGCAGATGGTTTCGAAGTACAAATCAATATTGGTCGCAGACATGTAGCGGGAGAAGGTTGCAATGGTTCTTTGATAACGCAAATTAAGATGAAGAAATTGCATGTTGCTGCTAAGACTGTTTTTGCAACTCGCAAAGGTCAGGGTTCATATCATATCGGTGAAAAACTTGTCGGTTTTTGGGTTTATCAACAACAGTTGAACATTGATGTGCGATTGTAAAAATTTGGATCCAATTTTCTCCGATGCGTAGATTAAGGAATGATTTTAAAAAAAAATCTCAATAAAGCAAAGCAAGCCACTTAGGGCCACATATAAAACCCGTCGTCAGTTGAAGTATAAGCAAAGATTATCAAGCCATACAGATGACGCAGTGCATACAAGACAAATTTTCTACTGGCACAGCCCACCACATAAGGGGTGTTTTTTTTTAAAGGTATAAAACTTAGAACTTGAAATAAAACACAAGAAAATCGTTTTAATGTCCATAAATTTGACTTTATTGGAAGGATAATTTAATGCCATTAATGTTTAAATATGAAATATAAATATGGCTGGTTCGAATGAATCCAAGTCTAGAAGTCTAATTTTCAACCACTTTTTTGAGCATTTGCGGCCGTATGTCGGCAATAACGCCACGAATGTTGGCTTCCAAGTCCCTTAACGCTCTCGCGTAGAAGAGCGACTTCGCATAACCCCAAAGCAAATAATCCAATGGTGTCAAATCACACGATCTTGGTGGCCAATTGACAGGTCCATTCCGCGAAATTATGCGCTCATCGAATGTTTCCTTCAATAAATCGATTGTGAAGTGCGGTGTGTGGCATGTAGCGCCGTCTTGTTGCGACCACATCTCATCTATATTCATGCCATTAAAATTGGGAACAAAATAGTTGGTTATCATGGCTCTATACCGGTCTCCATTAACGGTAACTGACTCTCTAGCATCATTTCGGAAGAAGTATGGCCCAATGACTCCACTGGCCCATAGAGCACACCAAACAGTCAGTTTTTGTGAATTTGTGTTGAAAATTAAATGGCGACTCAAGGGTCTCATGTGGATTCTCTCCAACCCAAATGCGGCGATTTTGCTTGTTGACGTAGCCATTCAACCAAAAATGAGCTTCATCACTGGAAAAAAAATTTGCGAAGAAAATCAGCTTTTCGGCCCATACACCAAAATCACGACGCATTGCATGGTATCGCGACTTTAATTCTTGCATAAGCTGGATCTGTAAGGTCGTAAGCCAATATCTTTACGCGAAATCTTCCATAAAGTTTATGGACAATCTATAATTGCTGTGCACGGTGGCGAATCGATTCGTTCGGGTCATCTTCAACACTTTGCTCTACAGCTGCAGTTGTTTCTTCGGTGCACACTGTTCGACGTCTCTGCGGATGCGTATTATCACATAGAGTCAACGTAGTGTGAAAACCTTCCATGGTTAACCGAATTAATTGCGGTAAACTTCGCGAACTGAACCAATATTTTCGAAATAAATTTGCACGATTTGCAAGAGTTGTTAATTTGTCAACCTATTCATGATGAAATGGCAAACCAAACGGATAATAAATGACATTAGAGTTGCCCGATTTGACCACAAAATTTCAGTTTTATCTCTATTCGAAAAACCAACCTCTAAAAAAATCACACGTTATTTGGATCGTGCACACCGCCCGCCCGTACCGTGAAGTTGGTGAGCAAAAGTTTCTGTTTTTTGTTCTGAATGCGTCATGTATGGGTCTATAATCGTTGGTGAAAGGTAACTAGATCGCAATGATACCTCTTCCAATTGTTATGTTTCAGAAGCTGTTAAAGTTACCAATGACATCTAGCAACATAAATTTCGTCCTAGGGTCGATCGTCGTGGAAAAAATTGATCATGAGTTACACTCTTAAGCCACCAAACAGTCAGAGATTGGTGCGAAATGAAGGAAATATACCCGCTGCACCTGCCGATGAAGAAGCCTTGTTTTTTTTCTCTTTATTGCAAATCTATATAAGGCGTGTTTCTTTCTTAATCTATATATATATATCTATATGAGAAAAAAATCGCAATTCAGTGATCTGACACGACTGAGACTGAAACACGTAAACGCCAACAGATGGCATTTCGGGGTTTCAATTTTGCGATTAGGCCGACACGCCCCTAATTTTGGATTTAATCCCTCATCTAATGAGATTGACCTGAAGCAAAAATTGAAGCCGGGCCCTCATAGACAACGCCATGAGTTCGCTAATGGGCCGCAGGAAATCTGGATTTTGGCCGATAAATTATCTTCGGACGAGGTTCATTTTTTGCTCACCGGGGATAGGTCAACAAGCAAAATTTCCATTATTGGAGTGAACAGGATCCACAAGTGTTCGAGTATCAATGCATACACCAAGATTGACTGTTTGGTGCGGTACTCGGCATGGCGGCATCATGGGACCTTATTTCTTTCGAATCCAACTAATCACGTCAACTACCAATGCTTACAAGTAGTAAGTAGCAATAGTAGTTACAAGTAGCAAAATAACAAGTAGCAAAAAAGTTTTAGTTTAGGCAGATCCAACTAAAGAGAAAAAATTAGTTTCTATCGACTAGCCAACCAAACAACAGGAGACTCAACGAACACCTTCAAGGGAAGAGTAACTAAATACCTTCTATAATGACCAAGAGACTTACGGGCATTTTGGTCAATAGAAAAAGTAGTTGATAACAATTTTAACCACTTTTCTCTACCTTCTCCAGAACAGGTGGATAAGGAAAATACCCACATATTTGCAAGTATGTTTTCAGGAAATTTTACGATAAAATTTGACCGCTTGCTCAGCAAAGAGCACGTTACCTCGAAGATGGTGTAAATAACACTACCCGCCTCGACTTTATGAAAGTCACTGAACCACCTATTTTACTTAAAAAAATGTGCACCTGAACTTGCAGAGAAAATACACGTCTCAAAACTACAGGCACATTGTTCTACTATCCATACTTTCAAAGGCAATGGAAAAAACAACTAATGCCCGAAACACACGTGCAGTAGTTCTGCATGCAGTGTGGCACACAGTTCAGCAAGGAAGATAATTTTTTTTAGTTTGACGTACATGCAGTGCAGTGGCTCCTGTCATTACATCTTACTGGTGTTTGGTGTTATATAGTTGATGTATTTACTTTGTAGATATTTCTATATTTTAACGCCTTGTGGCTTCTAATAGGGGCATTCGTGATTAATTATGCGGAATAAATGTCATAATATCGGGTTTTTCAACAGCGACGCTACAAAAGTTGAGCGACAGGGACAGCAAACGACGCCATATTTCTTGCCGGTCTTTTGACATTTCTCTTCAGTAAGGTTTCCCATTTCATGATGGAAAGATATACGATCCAACAACGAGTCGAAATTATTAAAATTTACAACCGAAATTCGGAGTCAGTGGCCTCAACGTTAAGAGCGCTACGTCCAATTTATGGTCGTCATAATCGTCCTAGCAGATCAATAATTGAGCGTCTAGTGGAAAAATTTGAATCCACAGGCACAGTACAAAATGTTCCCGTGCCAGTGAGACAAAGAAGTGCCCGTAGTGTCGAGAATATTGCTGCCGCTGAGGCTTCAGTTCAAGAAAGCCCACGTCTCTCACACGTCGTTATCAAGCGTTGGGCATCTCTGTGACGTCGTTGTGGCGAAATTTGCGAAAAGATGACCACCAGAGGCGTCGTATGTTCGTGAATTGGGCTGAGTAACAGCTTGAAAATGATTCGGATTTTCATCGAAAAATCATCTTCAGCGATGAGGCTCATTTCTGGCTGAATGGCTTCGTCAATAACCAAAATATGCGGTATTGGTCAGGCAGCAATCCACACGTACTCCATGAGTCATCATTGCATCCCGAAAAAATTACGGTTGGGTGTGGTTTATGGGCCGGCGGCGTCATTGGGCCGTACTTCTTCCGTGATGATCAAGACCGGCACGTTACTGTGAATGGGAATCCTTACCGTTCAAGGATAACCGAATATTTTTGGCCCTAAGTGAATGATATGGACTTGGAGGACATGTGGTTCCAAAAGGACGGCGCCACAAGCCACACAGCGAATGCCACAGTCAATTTATTGGAAACCAAGTTTGGAGAACGTTTTATCTCACGAAATGGTCCAGTCGCTTGGCCGCCTCGGTCGTGCGTTTTGACGCCATTAGACTATTTCCTGTGGGGCTAGTAGTCTATGTAGTATTCTATGGCCTATGTTACTACCTATCAGTTCCGAAAGAAATGCTTTACTGGAGGCTTTCTAACACTAAGCTATGAAACACATTTGTGGATTTTTGCAACTGAGAATCGGTTTTCAAGGCATTCACTGGATATTGGATGATTGACAAAGTAAAATTTTAAAAATATTCTTCAGAGACAAGGAACATCTGCGAGCTCCATTTCGGGGAGCTCCTGGAGCGTTTTGCGTCACTTCCGAAATTATTAATTTTTTTAGTAAAAGGATGTTTCACTCGTCACTCAAAAAAATATTTTTTTTTTTACAATTTAGAAATGTATAAATATCACCACGAAAAAAATCCTTCATGTACGTTTCTATAAACTGTAGTCCTTATTCAATATTTAATAAACGATTCATGCATTCTATTTAGTTTTTGAGATTGAAAGTAAGCTTATTTACTGAAAATAGTTCAACTTGCAAAAAAATTATTTCTGGCTAAAAAATTAAAATTATTTTTTTAAGGAAACATTTTTATCGAAGGAACAGTGATCCATAATATTTCTCTACAAAGTGTATACAGTAAATTTTGTACAATAATATAAATTTATTTGTGTCATGATAAATTAAGTTTTCAAAGTATTCTAGTAAATCATTTGTCCCCCTGTCGCATAAGTTCCCATCAAAAGCTAATAATTACCTGCATAGCATAAAAAAATCCTCAGTCTTATACAGTCACTTCAAACAAATCCCCACATCAAAGGTGAAATATCAAATTTTCATTTCATAAAAACAAGCCGTACTCTAAGGATTCCTAATCAAATACTCAAGGTACACTTGAGTATTATTTATTCTTCCATCAGATAACATTCGTATACACCTTCATAGTACCTGTCCTTCGAAGTACCTGTCTACTTGTTGTTCATGCTCATTATGTTTACAAACTGAGTTTCGTCTTTTCGAATTCATTGAATTTTCTGAAAATCAGATTTTCAAAGAAAATTCATATTCGTCACTGCGATGAAAATGAAGATGAAGATGAAGATGATGATCTGTCTCAGCGTTTGTAGAGGTTATTAAATTTTAAATTAAAATCAGTGCCGAGATGCAGCAAACAGGACGACAGGCGAATATTTTGTATCTTGATGAACGTAAATTTCATTGATGCAAGGATGTGATGATGATGGTACCCATTACACAAAGACAAAAACTTGCACAAGAAGATAGAGTCAGCCAAAGCCAACTCAATGGCGGTGGCTGACAGCACTGGTAGTTGTAAGTGAATGTCGTTAGGTGATTTTGTCCTTCGGATGAAAGAAACCTTGTTTACTTGAAACTACATCGACAGTTTAATTACTCGTTGCAATTAATGTTTTTGGAGAGGGGTGTATGTTTTTTAGTCTCTGTGGGAGGGTTATGGTTGGCCACATTTAATGAAATAAATTCTGACGCCTTAAATGGCGCGCACTAGTCGAAGCCAACCTCAATTAATACGGTCCTTAGCAAACTAAAGAACGAGCTAATTAAAGAGGCATGTTGGTTGAGGCCCTGGATTTTCTAGACTGTGGTGCCAATTTCGAAAAATGTCTCTTACGGATGGATTACCAATATGGTCGATTTCGTCGGGGTCATAATGAAGTCAGCTATCCATAATCAGTGTGGATGGATCTCGCAGTTACACGAAAAAGGCTGAGAAAAATCCACAATAGAGTTGAGGCCCAGGTTCATTCTTTTCTTGTGTACCTTGGACGATGGGACTTAGGAACACAAATTCCTAGTGGAAACTTCCTCAACATTTTAGAAGACATTTCTGCCGCTGTATATCAAAGTTTGCAAGAGATTCCGAGACAATTCCTTACAGAGCATAAAACCTAGGCAGACTTCAACCGGATTCTTGGACTTGCACCCGTACATGGCCCAAGTTTCCCAGGAGCCCAAAGTTGTTGAGCTCCTCAACTTCCTCAAAATTTTAGAAGACATTTCTGCCGCTGTATATCAAAGTTTGCAAGAGATTCCGAGACAATTCCTTACAGAGCATAAAACCTAGGCAGACTTCAACCGGATTCTTGGACTTGCATTCGAGTACAATATTTCGAGGACACTTTACTTTTCTTGTGTACCTTGGACGATGGGACTTAGGAACACAAATTCCTAGTGGAAACTTCCTCAAAATTTTAGAAGACATTTCTGCCGCTGTATATCAAAGTTTGCAAGAGATTCCGAGACAATTCCTTACAGAGCATAAAACCTAGGCAGACTTCAACCGGATTCTTGGACTTGCACCCGTACATGGCCCAAGTTTCCCAGGAGCCCAAAGTTGTTGAGCTCCTGCTTTTCGCTGACTGGGCTTCGGAAATTTTCAAAGAGGATAAAAAATCATATTTATTAATATTTAGATGAATAACTATGTTAACAGGAAAAATTGTTGTATGTGGGGTGAAGCCAATCCAGTCCAGGTTCACCAGTTCGTGAAATACATCCACAAAAGGTTACGGGTTGGCGGCATCATTGGTACGACGAGCGCTTTAGCTCAATGATTACCTCCTTCTTGTTACCACAATTGAACGACATGGACGTGGACTACATGTGGTTCGCGCAGGACGGCTCTGCGTGCCACACATCGAACGCCACTATGCAGATTCTGGATAAACGATTGTAGGGTATAGGGTTATCTCTCCCAGAAGTGACGTGAATGATGCAAATCAGTGGTCCAATTAGCAAAATTTTAGATTTTGACTGTAAAACCTTCTATGACAACAATTAACACAACTGATACTTTACTTATTTTTTGAAATACCATTGTTCCAAGCAGGAAAGTCGATGATTATGACTATCAAACCTTCTATGTCAACAATCAACTGATTCCATTACCACTTTATTATTTTTTTTTTGTAAAATCAGTGTAAAATCAAACATAAAAAGCGTTTATTGTGGCACGTTAACACAACGGTCCTTCGAATTCTTGGCGAAACAAATTTATTTTGGCGTCTTCAAGCCCTTAGAGTTGGCCCGAAAATAACAAACCGCGCTATAAATTGCGGAAAAAGCAGGAACTCTCGAAGGAAAGTTACATGCCAAACATTAATTACTCGTGATAAAAAAATGGCTAGATAAGTTGCATACTTAGTTGCAATACAAATACAAAAAGGCTGGTGGTGTTAGTGGGTTAAAGTCCCACACTACTTTGGGCACGTGCTCATCATGTCTTATGAGATTTCCACCAGCCCACGGCAAAAAAAAGGGTTTTAATCAGGAAAATTCGAGATTTTGACTCTTAAACCTTTTTTTTAAGGATTTCAAATGTCTTGAACAGGTTTTTGTACAACATGGGGCAAAAGTAATGTCATTCCGATATGTGAATTGTCTGCCATTTCGTTATGCAAAAAATAGTTCAATAGTTTATTTGATGGTGTAAAATTTAAAAAAAATTCACATCGCGTTAAGTCTGAAACACACACCGGATAAAGCAAAATGTGTTTTTTTGTTTCGTGAAACAAGAGAACATTGTTTCTTACCAGACAACATACACCAAAGAAAACGAAGTAAAGGATACGTTTTTGTTTTAATGTGTTTGGTAATGGTTGTCGAAAATACATGCTTTTGTATACGAGCAACACATACTGAAAGCATCAAAACTGTTTCGAACCAACGTCGAACCAACATGTTTCATTGCTGATCTATTGTTTTTTGCAAAACAAAATTTTGATACGATAGTTCGTATATTGTTTTCTGATAGCATTTTAAAATATTCGATTAATTCCAGAAAATAATCAAACATTTCAAAATCCACATTCTGTTGAAATTATTTAAAATTTTAGGATAAGCTCTTAACTCAGCTATTAAGTTTATTATCACATCCTTAGCATTTCGTTTAAGAATATATGGATGCAGACAACAGAGAACGGCTGTCTCTGCTATTTGCGTACTTTTCCTAAATTGTTTCAAAAAAATATATGTAAGGCACAGCTTCATCGTTTGAGATTGCCGAACACATGTTGAAGAACACTAAAAGCAATTCGCATATTCCATTTAGTTTTATTTGAACGCTCACCAAACGACACGTTTTGTTTTGTTACACCCTGTTGTGTTCAAATAAAAAATGTTTTTTTGACTATCTAATCAAAAACGTTTTGTTTTATCCGGTGTGTTTTCAGATTAAAACAATAAATCGCAAAACTGTTCAAAAAATCAGTAACAATTATTCCCGGGGTGTTCTTTAGTGTCCAATTCCCTTTGTGCCTACAACATAATTGACAGATCACAATGACATTTGACGTAATTTTCAAAAAATATCGTTTGAAATTGAATAAATCTGTGTAAACGATATGTATAATGAAGTTGTTTCTACGTTTTCTTTTCTTTGTTCTGAAAACCTGTCAACTTGAATTAGATCTGTTCTATTTGACTGCAAAATCTTGAGATTACTGGTGTTTTTCATAAACGTCGAAAATCGGAGCTAAATTCAGTCGTCTTTCTTCTTTGTTCTTTGTTGCATTAATGAACACTCATTTTTCAGAACGGGTGCAGGCCTGCTTAAGTACAATTTTAAAAATTGCCTGAATGTTAATAAACGTCAGACAAAAAATAAGAAATTATTGCGAAAGAAGTTAAACTCAGTAGTAATTGTGAATTAATAATAAAAGAGAAAAGTGGATCAACCTTTTTAATGTCCTCTACAATTATTTTTTTTTTCACAGATTTGAGTTCTTTTTTTTATCAGAATTCTTTTATGAATTAATAGCCACATACCACAGTGGAGCTTCTTCTTCCCTTAAAAAAGATAAATGTTATTGTAAACACACAATTTATAAAAAAATTGCCAATAAAACTTTTATTTTCGCACCTAAAAATTTGTTTTCTTTATCTCCTGCGCTTTTTGCAGTCAAAAAAATATGGACGCACCATATTCCAGATGCTGATGAGACTTATGACGTTTATCAACATATCTTCTACACTTCATCTGGGTCTGTTCGATCAAAAATCTGACTTTATGAACACGTCTAATGCAGATCTTAGTTAGGCAGACGTTTATGAAGAAACCCTACGTTTCTACCAAACGCCAACGCCAAGCTAACATCTGCATTCTTGAATTATTTTGAATTGAATGTTTTCAAAATCCCAAAGTTGTGTTATGTACTAATATTTATTTTTTCTCCTTTCCAGGTTGGTTAACATCAATTATATCTTACAAACTTCAACTGGTAATTATAAAAATAAGAACATGTATCGAAATTTTCCTAGAATCAAAAACCAGTGGCTCTCATGGCAAGACTATAACCAAAACAAATATTCAATATCAATTTGGAAATCCAAAGGGAATAGATATACATGCAAGGTTGCAATCCTTCCAATCCTGACGTGGACTAAAAATTAATTCAATTGGTTTGTGCATGTCTGTCAAAATAAATTGGCACCTGCTCGCATTGTCCATGAGTGTTTAAATGATTGACTACTTGTATCCCAAACAACAATGAAATACAAATGCAGACTTGCAACTCACCTATGTATATACACCAGTGATTGTATCTACTTGTCATTCGATAATAAAAATTGATTTCAATTAGCAATTAATACAATTAAAGTAGTTAGGGTTGCAATCAGATCATTGCCATTTGTGTGCAGCGGAATATTTTATTGTAATTCATCTGGCGCGTTGATGGGTGGTTAACAAATTTCATGACAATAAATAATTATGACATAACGGTGGAGGTTATTGTGAACAATAAGGCTCGACATTAGCGGAAGGTACAGGTAAATTGATTAAGAGGTTAAATATTGATATTGATGATTTTATGGATAATTTGATTGGTATTTGCAAATGAAATTACTACTAACCTAACGGTATGGTTAGTCTGTAAAGCAACGAACTTCCCTATCAAATCCAGAGTTTTTTTTTTCGCAATTTTCGCATGTGGGTTACAACCAATTTAAAAATCTGCGCGCAAAAAATTTAACATTCACAAATATTTTTTTTTTCACTAAAATGCCAACAGAAACAAAACTTTGTGTTATTGTCAGATGTCAAATGATTCTGTACATAGCCTAAACCTTTGAAAATACTCTGACACTGACACAAAAGAATATTTGAGTGACAGATTGCTCTGACAATTTCGTTGACAGATGACAATAAAACTCTGGCTTTTATAATAATATTGTCAGACATTGATAAGGAATTCTGATTGTTGCAAGACATTTGGTAGTATTTTTTCATTCGTAGAGTAACAATATTGTAAAAGATATGAAAATCGTCTGAACATTGCTTAGAACATAACCTTTGACATTCTTTTTCAACTCGCCTAATGTTTGCATTTCTACTTCTATTAGTCAATGGGCGTTTGAAAAAATATTACATAATACCAAAGTGTTAAACGCAGATCTATAGTCACTACCAATTCAAAGTGTTAAATTTTAAGTTAGTAAAATTGTTATCTTTAAAGCAAAGGTCTATGTTTCGAATTGGACAGATATGTGTAGGTAATTTCATAGGTACCTTCTAACATTCATATTACAAATGCTGGTTATAGTTTCCATAATTTCTTTTATATATACTAGCGGGCTCGGCATTCTTTGTCACGTCCAAAATTGATTTTTTGGTAGAAATAATTCCGAGCATTCTCTATTTCACCGAAATTAATTTTTTCGATCGAACACTCACGATTGTTAATAGATTTTGCCACTCCAACTTCAACACGCGATCATGCCACCTATAGTTGGCCATGCAAGAAGCACGAGAATTTCAGCTTAATCCCACAATCTTCCTAGGATTGATTGTAATGGCAAACATGAACCTGAATGGAATTAGAATCAGTGAACCACCCTCCAACAAAGTGGCTGCAATCTAGCACAATTTCTAATCTCGAATCCAACTGATACGAATCCAACTGTAATGAAACAATACGCTCAAAACGTATCGATCATATTTTCGTTTACGTTCCATCTCTCGACTGAATGAATCGTGCAAAATCGACGACTCCTTGCGCATCTCATCGTCCGTAATTCGCAGTGGCTACGTGAACTCGATTTTATAATTTCCACCATTTGGAGCTCTGGTAACTATTATTACGTCGAAATCCATTTTTAGTTTTTCCATTTACCGGAAAATGATTTCCAATCTTGAACTTTTTGCAACCATTTGAAGTGTAACATATTTTTTGACCGATCGAAAACGCGTAAGAAAGCTCCCTCACGTTGTTAAGGTCGTTAGACATCGTTGATGTACACAAAAATTGTAAATCGTCAAAAAATTGCCAATATTATCCTAAAAACAGTGAATTTTACGGGTGATTTTTTAAGAGTTAAGTTTTTCAGGTTGGCATCACTGGTTAGTAATGGCGTCCAAACGTCATCTGTCAAAGTGACATGTTTTCAGTATACTCTGCCATTTAATCATGGAAAGACTCACAAACGAGCAACGATTGCAAATTATTGAAATTTATTTGCAAATTTCGTGCCTTGCGAAAAATGTGCACCGTTTGCAAATATTATCCTAAAAAGAGTGAAAAATCAGCCGTTAAGATTTTTTAAGAGTTAAGTTTTTTCAGGTTGGCATTACTGGTTAGTAATGGCGTCCAAACGTCATCTGTCAAAGTGACATGTTTTCAGTATACTCTGCCATTTAATCATGGAAAGACTTACAAACGAGCAACGATTGCAAATTATTGAAATTTATTTGCAAATTTCGTGCCTTGTGAAATTTGTTGACCGTTTGTTACGACCATATTACGGTCGTCATAATCGACCAGGTGAATCAAAAAGTTGTGCTGTTATACCCAAATTTCGCACCAAATTTACTTTGTTGGACATTAAACCATGGACACACATGCGTACAGTGCGTAACGAAGAGAATATTGCAGTAGTAGCGTCCAATGTTAACGAAGATCGTGAAATGTCAATTCGTCACCGTTCTCAGCAATTGGGTATGTGTTGCTCAAACACAAGAAAAATTGTACGTGTCGATTTGGGTTTTGAAAGCCTATAAAATTCAACTTGGCCAAGAATTGTAGGCGAATGACCTACCACAACGTCTAATTTTTGTTGAAAGGGCCTTAGAACAGCTCCATGAAAATCCGCTGTTTTATCGAAAAATTGTATTCAGCGATGAGGCTCATTTCTGGCTCGACGGATACCTAAATAAGCAAAACTGTCGCATCTGGAGTTATGAACAGCCACATGCCATACAAGAATTACCGATGCATCCCGAAAAAACGAAAGTTTGGTGTGGTTTAATGGGCTGGTGGCATCATCGGTTTATTTTTCTTCAAAGACGACCGTGGAAGAAACGTTACCGTCAACGGCAAACGATGTCGAGCCATGATACGCGACTTTTTTTTGCCCCAGTTTGCTGAATAATTAAAAACTGGACAGTCAAAGAACAGCGGGTGACAAATTTCGAGACGCCTTGAATTTACAAAAATATAAATATTTCAATATTTTATAAATATTTTGGTCCGAAATATTCGTTTCTTATAACGAATCTGATAATGGTCTAGTTTGGCAGATACGTATATATTTGTTGACGGTAATGTTTACATAAAAAAATGGGATATCCTTGGCTTAATTTTGACTGCGCAAATACTACGTAAAGTGAGCATTTAAAAAGAAACTCGATTGTACTTGTGCTGTTTTTTTTTAACATTTATGAAGACATCCAGTTTTCCAAAGTCTTTATGAAGGTTTGAAAAAACGTCATTCCTTTAGTAGATTTAGTTTCAATTATTTATACAAATGTGAAATATTGCATATAATTTATAGGGACGAACATAAATTTATTTATGTGTGAACCAACAGAAAAAAAATCCCTAAAATACACGGACATATCAAGTCCTATTCATTGTCAAGCACTTAACATTTTAACACAAGTAAACAAATTTTACATGTTGCGGCTATTCTTGTAACAACATGAAAGAGTTAATTTCAATAGGCTAACCGCATATTGAAATTTCCAATCAGTTTTAATTAATTCATTAAGTTCTACATGGTCATTTAAAATTGCAAAAAAAAATTATAGCCAACAACGAAAAGCTAATTCCTGTGTGCAATTCAAGCTCTTCACAACCCACCTTTTGCCGAATAATTTACCAACTCAAAACCAAACAAATTTTTTTTTATCAACGGCCAATGATAGGATACCTATTCATACGGCCACAATTACCCATGAGTTGAAAATTTAAAATTAAAAAAAAAATAAAATAAAAAATATTTTTCCTCCCCTTGATGCGACTTAACGATGGCGGCTAACAGCTGTACAGGAAGCTACTCATCGGCATTACTGGTCGTGTACATTTTAGGGAGGCCAGACTTTTTCGTGGGAGGTAAAAATTGCAACACCAAACGCGGAGGCAAAAATACTTTTTGGATTCTTTTCATGAACAAAAAATCTTTTTAAAACCCCACCCTTATCCGCCCTTCAAGGAACAAAAATATTTTGCAATACTCGGACATGGTTTTCCTACTTCACGGCCTCATATGATTTAACAATACGTGGTGGTAAAAGCTTCCGACCGTCAGACTCTTTTCAGACAGAAAGGATAATGCTGTTGTGTGTTAAAACAATAGCATGTGTGTTGCGCCGTCTGCGTGCGTTTGCGTTTTTAAGGATAAATAATATTTTTCCTCTGAACACGTATATAAGCAGTTCGCACACAAAACAACAGGTAAAGCATCACACAGACATAACACAAAAGTGGTGGCGCACCAGTAAGGATATAACACATATCCTTTCTGTTTGTGCACTTTCAGCGAATGAACTTTTCCACCACAGTCCTCTGCTTTTTCTGTTTGTCATCCAGCAGAATGGAAAAACTTTTCTTCCACTTGCCATTGTTTGACAGAAAACAAAACAATCACATCCTTCTCGTCCTCAAACACAGCCGGCTAATGTGTTGGTGGTGAAACTTTATCCTTTTGATGATGCACAATCGGCAGCAACATACCTACCCACCTACACATCAATGTGTTCTGCCTTAATCAGCAGGATGTTGGAGGGAGATGTGCAATAAATTATTTAGCAGCCTCTGCTTGACATCCTTTTGAATCTCAGTTTGATTCATATGTGTGGACTGTGCTACGTAAAGGACGTTAATCAGCAGAAGATATCCACACGGTTGTTGCATAATTTAGTTGCAAAAGTATGTCGGATTCGAAGTTCCTTAAATTAGTTGAGACCGTTTTTTTTGAGTAATATCCCCGAAATGATAATGAAATGAAAGGTTTTATGCGTCCTTCGGTTAGATTGTGCGGTGGCACTAATAATTTATACAGACGTCAGGTGTAGAAAGCTTTTTTTAATTACAGCAACAAAGAGAGTTATTTTAATTGAAGGGATTTTGTGTCCTTTTTTGGGAGTTATGCTCGATGGCAGACTTTCCAGTTCATTATAATTGAGAGCTTAGTTTTTATGGAAAAGTGGATTCACAGAGAACGTATTTATGGATGCTTGAAGCTTACGTCGAATCTTTTGAAGGTTAATCTGGTTACATTTTTTTTTTTTTTTTAATTAAGGCTAGACCGATTTCTTCGGTCGTTTTTGGAGATAAGTCGGGAATTTCCTTTTCTTTAGGTCGTGGAAAAGTTGCGAGATTAAGTTTGGCAATAAAATGCGGGGAGATGATGTGAATATAAATAAATGTGGAGGTCCTCAGTGAATCAGACTACAAAAGCACACTTTTCACTTTATGTTGCTACCACGATGTAGTGTCTACTGACGTCTGCCGGAGTTCGCGTAAAATATGCATATACAAGGTGGCGCAAAAGTTTGTTACACGATGCTCTTTCCCTGTCGTATTTTTAATTATTCCGCAAAAATATTGAGAAGCTTTGAAAGTACGCATTCATTAACCTTAAAGCGCGTGTAAATTCTGAAAAAAGGACTTGGGAAACATTTCATGGTACTCAGGCGTACATTGTGCGTGGCAAATGAAAAAAAAGTTCATCATGTTCAACCTGCTTAAGCTGGCGAAAATTCATCAACCTATTTGAGAATCTTTTCATGCTTGCAAAGACTGTCTTATGTGGTCTTAACTTTGGAATTTGTAAAGTTACTCGCTTAGATAACCGAACAAGAACTTTGAAGCACATTGTCTATGGTTATCCAGTGGTTACTGTGTTGCCTCCAGCCCAGAAGGGGTTTAACGAACCTCTTTCGCTTTACCGGTATGCCCCTCATACTCAAGACAGAATTTGTAGTTATTCGCATACCAAAACGGTGAGTCACAATCCGAGCATTATAGTTGGTCAAGCAATTTCCTACTGGTGTCGCATTGGTTAGCACGATGTTAACACCGAAATCCCCTCTCTTACGAGGAAAAACTTATTTCAATTCAGCCGTTCAGATTCGGCATAAGGCTGAAAGTCCCGTCTTCGTGTAAAAACTAATTTCACACTCATGATTTGCTGTGAGAGAAAAGCTAGCGACTGGGTCCTTGCGGGTGTATTGTGTTCAAACTTCTGACCATCTATCAAAAGTTGTCACAACATGTATATCACGATTTTGTTTGCTTTCCGTAACCATGGTCAGAAAACATGGATAAACGTAAACGTAACAATATCGCCTTTCGAGGATTTTTAATTGCAAATTTCATTATAATCCTGTCAACTGTCATTTGCATTTCCGCCAGCAATTAACTAACAAGACAATACCAACAAAAACTGAACACCTCCACAAGATGAATTACAAGCGAAGGACGAAAAACCCCGTTTGTATTTGTGCAGCACTTAAATAATAATTTTTAATTGTCATCAATTATTGTATTATACGCTCCCCACCACCTCGTATCCTTGAAATGATCTTTAAAAGATACAAAAAAAAAAAACAACAACCTCATCTCCTTCTCGAACAATTCATCTTCATTGTACCTAACTGGCATGGAGTAGACAACGATTCGTTCCTTGAACCACCGATAATGGGTGTACTTTGGCACCCAAGAACCAGAACCAGAACCAGATCCTTTCGTAGTAGGTATCTACTATATTATGTGTTGTTCCATTCTGTCTCAACCCACCACTCTTGACGGCTAAGTGCCCGGAGTTCACCCTGTTTTCCAGTCTTTAACGTACTCCAGTCTCCGATTTTCATTTCAAATTTTTAATGGACAATAAAATGGGGTCTTGCGGCGTAATACCTTGTCGTTCCGTTTTTATATGCCAATAAGGGGGGATTTGCTTTATTTATTCGTGGATTTTTATTTTTTATTTCATTTTTGTCCCTCCTGGTGCTTGCCACCTGTCCAGGGCGAGGTTGAGTTGCATCTTCATAATACTGACTCGTACACCCAATGCAGGAAGCGTATGTGAACTTCAGAGGACGTTAAAAAGAATGTAAGCTTTTGTCGGTTCTTCTAAGCTCTTGTCAGAGGGTGAACTTGGATGATGTGGGTGTTGAATGTGGATGTTTTTTTTTTGTTCCTGTAGATAGGAACGAGTTATGTGGGTTCTTTAATGGTGGGCTAAGTAAAAGAGGAAAATGGAATTGTTTTTGGAAAAGTCAGGTGGAGCAGTCCCTTTTTTATGGACAAAAATACAAATGGAATTGGTTGTGTGGGGAAGTGTCAACTGAAATGTTTTTATGCTTTTTTTGTAGGTATTCGATTTATTTTACTGAATTTTTCGGGAAGCTTACAGAAAACGAATGTGCTGTCAAATACTATGAGTCTGAAAAAAGGAGATGACAAGTTTTTTTACCAAAGAGCATAGTTCCCAAAGAACGGACAACGTAGCACACGTTCAATACTCTTCATCACGAAATGACAGCCACCACCGAGTGACTAAATGAGTGGCGAGGACGCGAGGGTTTACATTTGTGCGATAAACAATAATACTTAAGCCTTAAATAATTATTAAATATTTGTTTAGTAGACGGCTTACTTTTTTTAATCGATCGACTAATATAATCTTTCTTTTTGAGACCCTCGTAGGATATTAGTACAGCTCGAGCATTTCATAAAAAGGTGAAAGTAAGAAAGAGATAAAGGGTGTTTTTTTTAGAGGTGTAAAACTTCGAATTGAAATAGAACAGAAGAAAATCGTTTAAATGTCCATCAATTTCGCTTCAATTTTGGCCGCCGCGGCTGGTTCGAATAAAGCCAAGTCTAGAGGTCCAATTTTCAACCACTTTTTCCGAGGATTTGGGCCCGTATGTCGGCAATAACGCACCAAATGTTGGCTTCCAGGCCCCCTAACGTTTCTGATTTGTTGGCGTAAACGAGCGACTTCACATATCCCCAAAAAAAATATTCCAATGAAGTCACATCACACGATCTTGTTGGCCAATTGACAGGTCCATTCCGCGAAATTATGCGATCATCGAATGTTTCCTTCAATAAATAAATTGTGACGTGCGCTGTGTGGCATATAGTGCCGTCCTTTTGGAAACACATCTCATTCACATTCATGCCATCCAATTCGGGAACAAAATAGTCGGTTATCATGGCTCTATACCGATCTCCATTAATGATAACTGACTATCCAGCATCATTTCGGAAGAAGTATGGCCCAATGACTCAACCAGCCCATAGAGCACACCAAACAGTCAGTTTTTGTGGATGTAATGACGTCTCATTGGTTCCCATGTGGATTCTCTTTACTCTTAATGCGGCAATTTTGCTTGTTGACATAGCCATTCAACCAAACATGAGCCTCATCACTGAACAAAATTTTGCGATGAAAATCAGCATATCGGCCCATACACCAAATTCACGACGCATTGCATTGTCTCGCGGCTTTAATTCTTGCACGAGCTGGATCTTGTAAGCCAAGATCTTTGCGCAAAATCTTCCATAAAGTTTGATGGACAAAGCTCCAATTGCTGTGCACGGTAGCGAATCGATTCTTTCGGGTCCTCTTCAACACTTTGCTCTACAGCTGCAGTTGTTTCTTCGGTGCACACTGTTCGACGTCTCTGCGGATGCGTATTATCACATAGAGTCAACGTGGTGCGAAAACGTTCCATGGTTAACCGAATTAATTGCTCTGATGGACGATTATGTCGACCATAAAATGGACGGAGCTTGCGGTAAACTTCGCGAACTGAAACATTATTTTCGAAAAGAATTGGCACTACGAATTGACGAATGATGAAATGACAAACCAAACTGAACATAAATGACATTAGAGTTCCCCGATTTGATCACACAATGTCAGTTTTATTTCTATTCGAAAAACCAACCTCTAAAAAAAAACACCCGTAAGGATTTTAGTACAGCTCAAGCAATTTGATAAAAAGTTGAAAGTAAGAAAGAGATAGGAAAGATGTTGGGTGCATTAAAGACCTACTATATGTGTGGTGTCCGAACTCACTTTTCACGGAATGGCTGTTTTTCTTGGGCTTTTTAAAATCACTTAATCTTTTTCGAAAGTTGGTTTTATTTATATTCGAGTATCCACCATCGTTTATTTGCATTTCAATTGTGGTTTAATGGATTTTGGTTGGAATAAGCCTTCCTGGAACGCATTACCACTGTACTAAAATTCAAATTCGATCCACAAGTGATCAAGAGGTAAGGTAATATTATAAATCAAGTGAAAGTGATTTAACTCATAAGGCAACGGTAACGGACCGTGAGCCAACAAAAAGGTATGTTATAAAAAAGAAAAGCATAACAATGCACCAGTTTTTAAGTGTGGGTCCTTATTTCAAAAAAATCATTTTCGGTCTAACGACAATCGTTTCTTTTCTCACGAATGGCATTTGGTTGTAGTGTGGTTTCAAAAACGATATTTTTTCAGTAGCAAAATCTGTCCCATGTCTTTATTGTAACTAGCTTGCTAAAAGAGGTTTTATGATAGTCTGAAATTAACCAGAAAATCAGGTTTTTAATTGAAATAATAAAACCTAGAAGTATTATTTATAAAGGGTGATCCATTTCGAGGTTCCCTACTTTTTTTAAAGAAAAAAACACAGAAAATTCAAATTTAATGGAGAATGTTTATTATCATTAGAAAGAACATTCTTTGGCATTTATTTTTTGAAGATTATGTCTATCAAATGTTGGCCGTTGCTACGTCACAGATGGTCCATCCGTTGAGTCCAATTTTCGATCACTCGTTCGAGCATTTCGACTGGTAACTGGCGAATGACACGCGTGATGTTTTCCTCCAAGGCCTGAGTCGAAGCGGGTTTGTCGGCATAAGCTTTTGACTTTACATATCCCCACAGGAAAAATTCTAACGGTGTGATATCACACGATCTTGGTGGCCAATCGACCGGCCGGTGATCGTGTTGCGAATAGTGCGCTCAGTAGGCCGATTTTGTTGACCATAAGTTGAGCGAAGTGCACGAAACACATTCCTCACAGAACGTGAATTTTCATAATAAAGTTGAACAATTTGTAAACGTTGTTCACGCGTAAGTCTTTCCATTATGAAATGCCAAACAATACTAAACAAAAATAACATGACAGCATGACACGACTCACACGTGATCTGTCGAAAAAGGCTATTGAAAAAAAGTATCTCTACTTGGATCACCCGTTATTACTGAATCCAGTTGAATGGTTTCTTAGAAACTGTTCTTAGTTGAACGATTTGCTTAGAAAATCAAATACTAATTGTCTGCAAGCTGAAAACATGCTCCACCAACTCAAAAGCATATGGTATCTATGTCGTTTCCCAAGGGCATACAGTCCGCGGGCCACCAGTTTGACCTAAATAGTCGACCCCCGCAAACAGAGTCACTAGAACGAAAGAAAAAAACATAAGCAAACAAGAGCCTCGAAGAAAAATGAAAAAACTGCCAATTTAAATGCAAATACTACCACCTAGCATTTATCCTGCAGCACATCATTCTACCTGTCAATTAAATGCAAAGAAAAATATCTCTTAGTCGGTTGTTCCTTCCCTTTTCCGTATTTTTTTTTTATGTTCTGCGAACGAATTTCCTTAGAAAAGAATATTTTGATGATGTTTCTTATGCAAGCAAGCAATCTTCTCAACACAGAAACTAGTGCACACAACTTTAATCCCAAGTCCCGCGCTCTCCAACTATGCCAACCGTTCAAAGCCAAAAGCATAGTCAAAGTCTGACTCTTGAACACGCCTAGATACACTCCTCGGCACACACACAAGGAAGGCATTTCAAAGTGCAAATACACGCATCTCTGCTGCAGAGCATAATCACCTGGATTTAGTTACTTTATTCCGCTGCAAACTGATTTTTCAATTAATTTCGCACTGCATTCCAAATCACTTACATTCAGTCAGCATAAAATACAGCTTAGGGCAAATAAAAGCTTAATTAATACAACTCTTAATTAAAGTTTTAAAAATGCAAAAAAAAAAAACAACCAACACACGCACTCAAAAGCATATAGTCGGCATTATTAATGCGCTCAGGTAATATTTATAAATACACACCCTCTCCGGTGTGGTGTGCTGTGTAACCGCAGTATTTTCAAAATTCATGATGGAAAAATTTCGGGGATGTAAAACCACCCCCACCCAAACGAACCACCCCCACCCACCGAACATATTACCATCACATTTTAAATATTTCAATTGGCTTAAATGCCTCGGAAAAGTTGGTCAGACCTACCCCCAAACCCGCAACCCCCACCCTGTCGCTTATTACAATATTAATAACATTCATACAGCTGTAGGTAGGATAAAAAAAATGAATTTTCAAATTTGTACTTTACGAAGATTATAACAGATAAAATAGGGATGTTGAGACTTTAAATTGGCAATTTGTTTTGTTTCTTCATTGCACACAGTTAGCTATATACATTTACACAGGGAGGAAGTTTGAAAATATAATTAAGACTGGAAAAAAAAAAGGATGACGGTCTGGTCAAGAAATGATACCCTTTTCTTATTTGAGTCACAAAGAAATTTACAGAGGAAAAAATGAACGAACCCCGTTTCCCTCTCGCGACGACTGAATTACGGTCTAATTATCGCAGGAAATATGGGCGCAAAGTAATAAGAACAGGAAGGCGCTCTAAAGAGAGAAAGGAACAACGCAAAGACCCCAAAAGTATGCTAATGAGGAAAATTTTTTCAAAGCTTACTTGTAAAAACCGATAAACAATTTTAATTTGGAAAAATATTCGTTTGGGGATAATTTTGGGTAATGAATTTTTTTTTTTTTTACTTTTTGAGGATGAGGGTGTTTTTTTTTTCGGGGAATTTGTGTCTTGAAATGTGTTTTTTATCTTGGTTGGTCAAGTCGGTGTTCACCATTAGATGGGGAAAATAATTTTGAAATAAATATCATCAATTAGCAGATGTAAGAAAGAAAGGTCTTTAAAGAAATTAGGCGGACAATTCGGAGGATTCATTAGGTGGCACTTACATTTAGATTGCGGGATTTATAAGTAAATTATGTTTTTGTTTGCAAACGTTTGAATTACTTTTCATTTCATTTATTTTGTTTTTAAACACATTAAGGCTAAGACGCACGAATGAATATTAAATTAATTATCTCGTCGTGTGATGGTGCTTGCAGAATTGTTGTCGATTGTAGAATTCATGTTCTGTTAGTTCCTTTCAGTGTTTGCTTGTTTTGTAACAAAAAAACAGTTTTGGGGTATTGCGTTGTTCTTGTCGTTGTTAGATTGCCTGTGTTTCTATGAGCTGCAACTGCATGTCTTGGACGTGGTTGAAATGTAACAAGTCTGGGAATAATTTTCCTAAGCTCTTGTAAACATCTGTCATTGTAGGACATGTAGTAAACCCTCAGAGTCTTGACCAATTCAAAGGCTCCAGATATGAGGCAAGAGAATAATCGTCTGTGACGGAATAAAACCCAGTAAGTTCAGTGTATGTGTTGGGGCTGAACTAACCATGAGAACAGTATTCAAGACCTTTTCGTACTTTGGCTTTATAGAGAAGAAGAAGCTGGACTGGTGTAAAAACGAAAAGGTTCACTCTATCTTTGAAGGCACTGCTTGTTCCGAGTATGATGTTAAATATCCTGATAACATTCTAGCGAATGAATCGGCGTCTTCTTTTTGAGTTGAAGCTAGCAATCCATCAGTTATGATTAAAGAAGGGGATGAAAAACTATTTTTGGCTATGCCCTCAAAAAATGCATGCCTTAGGGATATGCCAAAATGTTGTTAGTTACTCTTTCGTTGAAGGCATTCTTTGTGGCATCTATGGTTTGGTTGGTTATGTCCCATTAGTTGGTGGCAATCAATATTTTCTCTTGAGTTGGATCTGCGCTTTAAATCTTTTTTTTTTGCTGCTAAAACATGCTCGCATTGCTTATTGAACCATGGTTTGTTAGATCCTGTTTTTGATAGGTCTCAAATATTTCCATGCCTAGAATAATAATCACTGTCACTGCCCCTGTGCAAGTATTGACATTACATTACCCAAAACAAAGACATTTTCCCAAGAAAGAGTGAGTCCATAGGACTCGTTGTTGGTTTTGTAACCTGGGCGTCGACTTGGTACTGTATAAATCGCCGTTATTGAAGAGTGATCTGGGGCACCTAATGGAGCAGAGATCGGCATTTTGTAGTTGTCTGGATTTGAAGTGAAGAATAAATCTAAGATCATTTGAAAGCTGTTTTAAATATCAGGAATGTTTACTGGTTCCTAGACGAGCTGGGTCAAACTGTTCGTAGTGTCCGATTTGTTCGAGAACCCTAGCTAATATGTATGTTCGAATCTCCAAGGATGATAACTTCCGCTGTTCGATGATGAGCTCTTATTCAGTCAGGCTTTTGGGATACCAAAGCGTATAGAACTACATAGAGTGCACATCTCATACAACGAATATTTTCTATGTGAGGACTGATATTGATACCCCAGTGTTCACATTGCTACCCCAGCATCAAACAACAGCCTTGCCGACTCTACGAAATATTTATTTTTTTATTTTTTTATTTATTTTTGCCGACTCTACGAATATTTTCTATGTGAGGACTGATATTGATACCCCAGTGTTCACATTGCTACCCCAGCATCAAACAACAGCCTTGCCGACTCATACGATCTACGAAATTTCCCCTTCACACTTACCACCCGCGTCTGAAACGCCTACAATTTTTTTAGCTGTGATGCGTACTCTATGTAGTTCTATACTCTCCGAAATAAAGCTAGGCCTCAACCAAAATGCCTCCCCAATTAGCACGATCCTTAGCTAACCGCCTCCAGTTGCGCACTACAAGTGATTGAGGTTGGTTGAGGTCGGTTTCTACTTGTGCGCGCCAATTAAGGCGAGGTCATCCTCTACCTCGTTCGAAGTCTGGCTGAGAATCAAAGATTCTGCGAGCCCGAGTATTAGTGTCCATTCGTTTTACATGTCCTAGCCATCTTAAACGTCCAATGCGGAGTTTTTTGATCAGTGCAATGTCGCTGTACAGCTTGTACATGGTTGAATCTGCGTTTCCATAACCCGTCAACGAAGAAGAATTTCCTCTCAAATCGACCAAAGATTTCATCATCCGCTTTTGAGACGGTCCATGCTTCACCGCCGTAGAGCAGGACTGGGATGATCAAGGTCTTATATAGGATCTCCTTAGTTGTTCGACTGAAGGCTTTTGGAATAAATGCGGAGCTAGTGTCGCAGGTTGATCGTCATTGGGAATTTTTAGATTTCCTGTAAGACAAGTTTAAGTTTTATAACATCGAAGTTGCGAGTTTTGATCGGTTGCTCTATCTGGCCGTATAGGGTCCATAGTCGAGGTAACTTGTACATCTGAAAGGGAAGGAATGTGTGGTCTCTCTCTTTGGAGATGTTGGTGTACGAAGTAGACATTAACGTTGGTGTATCCTAAACTTCAAATTTTGCAGAAATCAGAAACAAATTTGGTTTTGATGTTGGTATTGGCTTTGGTTTTCGTATTGGTGTTGGTTTCAGTGCTTGTTTTTCTTGCACTATAAAAAGACTATACCTCCAGACTTCTTTATTCCTAGATGTACCATAATGACTTTCCCATGATTTGGTTCGGTTGGTTTATATACTCATTTGACGACTATTCACAACCAATTAAAATGTATTGTCAGTGGTGAATAAAACAAATTTATAAAAGTCTTTCACGATTCGTGTCATACGTCTGTCAGATTTACATTTGACAACATCTACCAACAAAAATGATATGAGATGCTTTCATTGTAAACGATTGATAATAGTTTCTGACTAACGGAATATCGTTATGTCAAAGCTCCAGTTGTATCAGTTCGTTGCTGCTTAAAGCAACTAGCACTGAAATACAATATGACACAAAACAAGCATTTTCAAAATATACTCCATTTAAAATAGTCCTGGTTCGAAATACGTGCATTATCACTACTAACACTGAGCTTCGAAGCTTTCAACTCAGATATTTCGTTATTTCTGTTGATAGCGTAATAATTTTACCATATAATCTGATATAGCACTTTGGTAACCCTTCAAACGAGGATTTATTATAATTCTTGTCATAAACATGATGCCTAAAGCAATCTGTTGTATAATCAGTATAAATATGATATCAACAAATATTATCGTCAAATTAGCTGTTTCATACAATTTGCAAGTCGCCTGCCATACGTTGACAGTAGTATTCTTTCGTTTTGCGTAGTGGATGACTTGCGGTATTAGTCTGATAGGTGTTTATCTTTTACAGAAGGCATCAACACATGTATGGAATTGGGTCTGTAGTGTGAACGTTCAATAACAGTTTTCGACTGTCAGAAAATGGAATAACGGTTGATTTTTTAAGATTCTGTTTTTTCAGGTTGGCAGCACTGGTTAGTAATGGCGTCTAACGTCATCTGTCAAAATGAAAAGTTTTCAATATATTCTGCCATTTAATCATGGAAACACCTACAAACGATCAGCGATTGCAAATTATTGCAAATAACTATCAAAATTCGTGCTCTGTGTAAAATGTGCACCGTTTGTTAAGACCACATTCTGGTCGTCATAATCGACCTGGAGAATCAACAATTAGTGCTTTTATAACAAAATTTCGCACCAAATTTACTTTGTCGGACATTAAACCATCGACTGTACATGCGTCCAATGTTAATAAAGATCGTGAAATGTAAATTCGTCGCCGTTCTCAGCAATTGGGCGTGTTTGCTTCAACCACAAGGAAATCACGTGTCGATTTGGGTTTGAATGCCTATAAAATTCAACTTGTGCAAGAATTGAAGCCGAATAACCTACCACAAGGTCTAATTTTTGGTGAATGAAAATCCGCTGTTTTATCAAAACATTCAGCGATGAGGGTCATTTCATGAGGCAAAACTGTCGCATCTGGAGTTATGAACAGCCACATGCCATACAAGAATTACCTATGCATCCCGAAAAAACGACAGTTTGGTGTGGTTTATGGGCTGGTGGCTTCATCGGTCCGTTTTTCTTCAAAGTCGACCGTGGAAGAAACGTTACCGTCAACGGCGAACGAAATCGAGCCATAAAACGCGACTTTTTTTTTTTTGTCCCAGTTGAGTTGAACTTGTTTGACATGTGGTTTCATCAAGACGGTGCCACATGCCACACAGCTCGTGAAACAATGGAAATGTTGAAGGATGAATTTGGTGAGCAGCTTATCTCTCTATCTCTGTGAGTTGGCCGCAAAGATCATGCGATTTAACGCCTCTTGATTATTTCTTGTAATGTAAAGTCGTTGGTCAATGTACACAAGCCGAACACGATTGAAGCCTTACAGGATAACATAACACGCGTAATTCGTGGAATACAGACCGAAATGCTCGAAAAAGTGACGCGAAATTGGACCTTCCGAATGGACCATTTGAAACGAAGCCGCGGACAACATTTACATGAAATTGACTTTAAAACGTTAATGGCGTTAATGGCCTATTTACCGAATACAATAAAAAAATTGAGTATTCAATGCAAATTTTAGTATTTTATTCGATTTAAAAAAACTGCGCTTAAAAAATCACCCGTTAAAACCAACTACCAATGTTGAATGCCAGTTGGAATATGGACTGTTGTCATATAAGCTAATAAAGCATTTAAATAGCAGAATATTTTCGATATATAATTTCTATGGCGGTACAAAGTATTACAAAATAGTCATTTGCAGTTTAATTTAATTATATACTTATGGGATCACCTTAATTTTCAATTCGAAACCTCCATTTTAACACCGATTCGACATTGACATTTGTTGTTGAAGTGCTGCCAAACTTCAAATACATTTTTTAAGTAAACTAATTGCTGAAAACGTTTGTTATAAAAATATGCCACTGCTGAGGCACTGACAATTACTAAAGTTAAATATTAATGTCTAGAAAAATAGCACTTGAATGCTTAAAGCGTAATGAAAATACTAACAGAACGCAATTATACCGCCGGCCGATTTATAAAGCATTTACCGATTGTCATATTATGATTCCATTTGACATCTTTTAGCCGATTGCTTATCCTGAGTGTTTCTTTGTGACGTTTCGATGTTGGGGTCTAGTTTTGTGAATACTTTAAGATATTATTTGTATGATATGTAATGCTGTCATGGACACATTTTTACCACATTATCAATTTTATCAGCGGAAGTACTCAAAAGACTACAGCTTTTTCGAAAATAGCTCACAAATCCTGACAAAATGGTTTGAATAAATATTTAAAACAAAACTTCCCCTCGCATAAGATTAAACTCTCTAGCCTGTGCGTTGATTGAATGTTTTTTAGTGGTAGATTTTTATATATATATAGCAGATAGCTGCATGACCAAGTATATGAACTCAGTCATAACGTTAGCACGTTTCCATTAAATATGTCATATTCCAGCTTGTCACTTAATTGTCAGCGATTTTCAGGATTCAAAAAATTGGCAAAGTATATAAGCACTATTTTGACATCCCTTTATAAAACTCTCTGCTCTCTACTTTTGTGTCAGAAGCGGGATTTTCAGGCCAAATATAATGAAGTTTCACTTGCGATAATATTGCTTTAGACCTGCCGACTTTGAATTTCTAAGAACTGAAAAAACTGAACGTTTTCTAACAACTATTAGGTGGGACAAACATTTTTCGAGGGGTTTTGTAGTGCGATCTATGAATGTGCGGCTAAAAAAGGGCTTAAAACACAGCTAGGCCAGCACTGCCGATTTAGTTGCTCAGTGAACTTGTTTTTGTATTTTAGCTTAATTATGCACCTTTTCCCCACCTTTATTAGGCAACAAATGCGAACAAGTATGAACAGTATAAAAGTCTACAACCAAATCAAATTCGAAAGCAACAAACGTGAAGAGATGGATGATCTAGATAATCTTGCTACTAAGGCTTTCCGCCCCTGTTAAGAACAAAGGAAACCCATTTGGACGTCTTTTCTCCAACTTACATTTACTTCAGAGAGATTTTGTGGACCTCAGCCAGATTCTTGTAGATGCATATACGTGGAAATCCTGGAAATATTCATAGCCCTCCTATTTACTTAAGTGGCGCAAAATAACGGAATGAACCTAAGCCTCAACCAACATGACTCCCCAGTCCTTAGCTAATTGTCTTCAGTTGCGCTCTTAACTTGTTTGAGGTCGGTTTCTACTCGTGCGAAGTATATTAAAACGAAGTATACTTCTACTGCGTCCAACGTTTAGCTGGTTATCGAAGGCTGCGAGCCGGAGTATTGGTGTATATTCGCTCTATATGTCCTAGCCATCTTAAACGTTCAATGTTGACTATGTCGCTGTTCAGCTATCGACTATATAGCCCGCCAACGAAAACGAGACCGAAGATTTTTCGAAGAAGTTTTCTCTCATGGCCATCCTAGAGTTGTTAAATACTATGACAATTTTCTTACTTAAATGTTTTTATATAATCCCGTAAAAAAATTTTAATTTAATATAAAAATACCTCAAGCATATTTTATACCATTCTAACACCCTACAACTAAAGTAATTCCATTAATTCTGTGACGCTTCTTAATTAAATTTATTCTCTCCTACAATTCAGCTAACCAACAGACCATAAAAACCAAAGATGATGGCCTAAAGGTTACATGTTTTCAATTGGTCCTCACCACCAGCATCAAAACTCTTAAACAAAGTTAACGATGAAAATCTCTTTCTCTCTCCCAGAGGAGTGTCTTGGAAGACCTAAAAAATAAAATAAAAAAAAAACTTTTTAAACACTTTCTATCATTCGAAATGGTATTTCGAAAGTTTATTCTGAACACCACAAAGACCAAAATTCATCACCCTCACAAGAAACCATTATCTTTTGTGGCGGCACTACCACCGAATCATCACCACCTACACCCAGCCAGCAGGCTTGTCTATTCAAATCTAAAGTCAAAGATGGCAGTTGGGACAACAAAAAAAAATAAGAAAAGCGTAACTTTTGCAGCAACTTGTGTCGTTGCACAACATCATAGGATGAGGATGATACTACTCCTACGCTGCTGCACAGCTTTGCTGCTGCTGCGGTGGCTATTTTCTTAAGGAATAAACTTTTATTCCAAACCAATCCCTAAAATTTGTTTGTTTGCAACCCTGCAACCCATGGCTGTGTTGTGTTGAACTTATTTTTTTTTTTTTTTTGTTAAGGAGGTAGTATTTGCTTGCAACCACGATACCATGAAGTGCTTGCCTACTATATATAGGTAAGGGCGGTACACCACCATTCTATTCCTGTACAAACTATGTTCCTTTCCAAATTGAAAATGGCAACTTAGAAGTTTTGTCGCCCGTTCTCGAGTATCAACCCTCGTGCAGTACTATCTCGACTCCAACGCTTTTTAGTACATTAAACTTTGGAAAACATTAATTACAACATTATGGAATTACACATTGGATTTTAAGTACGTAATGTAATTACAAAGTTGTAGCTCTCTCCTGGTGCCCGGAACTCATCCAAACGAATGGGTACACAGTTCCCCGCCCTGTGACGCCTGGAGGTCTGTAGATTTCATGTTTTCGATTGTGTATATGCCCACGATGTTCATTTTTGTTGTTGAAGTCAATTCGTGTGAAGCAAATGAAAATTTATTAAATTAATTAAAGAGAAGTTGCAGGAGCAGAGGACAGAGGACAAAAAATAAATTACACTGTCACCGACATAGGTGCAATGGCACTGCAAAAATAAAAAAAGTATCTTCTTACGATAATATAAATAGGTTTTCCTTTTTCCCAGCGGCAACCGGACGTTCACAGCCTCATTGGGAAATGTAGAATTTATTTTCCTCTCTCTCTTTGGGGAAATGACAATGGTAAATGCATCCGACGAGACGGTGAAGTAATTTAAAAAAAAAATGGAGACCATTGTTGTACAAATTATTTGCATTTTTTTTTCTCCGCTTAGATGGGTGAGCACAAATCTAATACCTGAATGGAATGGTAAAAACAAATCCCGATGTGTGACTCTTAATGATGTAGGCACACCATTACTTTCCACTTGTTAGCCTCATTAAATCACATAATTGTCTGAAAAACAACAGAGAAAAATGGTTCAGTGAAAGTACGACTTTTATACGAGTATAGCTGGTGCCAAATCACGAAAAGATTGTGATTAGTGTTGGTTTTCAGGTTCGGCAATTAGATTTTAGATTGTTTTTTAACAATCAACCGGGATTTGCGGCTTAATTGAGACATTTGTTGCACTGTGAATCATTGACTCTGTAAGCGTCATGGGGAGGGTATAGAGGCGTTTGGCTAAAAAGGTATCACTTGGTTGATTGGAGGTGATTTGATTTGCTTAGACAGGCGGGAGAGTGTCGTGGGATCAATAGTCATGGATTGACTTGGTATTACCTAAATCAACTTTCGAAAGTACAGAAATTGCTTATGATAATCATTTCAACATGCAATCGTTTCATAAAAAAGTCTTTTGATTCATTCAGTATTTCACATCGACTTTTCATCACCACTTACTCGAAATGAATGAAATTCATTGTGGGTTCATATCCTATTGAAATATGTTTCAACGACTTTGTATCTGACACTAGTTGCTTTATTTCTAAGCAGGGAAGTGCTGCCATTTCGCTTTTCTTTTTTTTTCATTTAAACTTAATAAAGGCTAAGAAAAAACGTCTATTCATGGTTCCCATCCCATTGATTGTGTGGATACATAAATTGTTCAGTCACTTTTTCAAAATTCCCTACCGTTTGGTCAAAAATAACGTTTTTCTTTATAGTAGGCGTGGCATTGGGCGGATTTTGAAAATGTTTACACTTGGTTGAACAGCACATACAAGGATCACATTTACTAAATTTCAATATGCTAGCTCAATATTTATGGCCTAAAAACCGGTGACCTACAGCTGGACTCGTCCGTTTGTGTAGGATGACGATGGGGAATTCTCGCTGCTCCATCAGGGTCGGAAACGACCTCACCGACACATTCGTTACCAAAAAAGGATTTAGGCAAGGCGATCATGTGACTACTTCAATTTGATTCTTGAGAGGATTGTGCAAAACTCACGAGCCAACACCAGAGGCACAATTTTCAAAAAATCGGTGCAACTACTAGCATACGCCGACGATATTGGCATCATTGGTCGGACCCAACGTGATGTCATAGCCACGTTTGCTAGTATAAAGAAAGAAGCGGCAAAAATGGGTTTAGCAGTAAATGAGGGCAAGACGAAGTATATGCTGTCAACACGAAAGGACACACAACATCGAAGAATTGGACATTTTGGGAGATTGGGCAGATATAACTTTGAGGTAGTACGGGACTTTGGCTATCTCGGCTCCGCTATTACCTCTTCCGAATATCGGTTGTGGCTCGCGCTGTGACAGAGCAACGGCACCGTCCTGTTGGAACCACATGTCCTCCAGTCCTAATTCGTCCAATTGCGGCAAAAAAAAAACTCGGTTAACATGGCCCTATAGCGAGCACCGCCCACTGTTGTTGTTTGACCAGCGGCGCTCTAGAAAAAAAAATGGCCCAATGACTCCTCCAGCGTGAACAGCGCATTCGGATTTTCGGTGCCCCAGAAGCGATAGTTTTGCTTGTTCACGTACCCGTTGAGGTGGAAATGAGCCTCATCGCTCATTATGATTTTGGTCGAAAAATCGTCCACTTCGATTATTCCGCGTTCTTGGGGAGTGTTTACGGTCCATAGCTTGTTCACTTGTATTCTACATCTGTCTAACAGATTTGACATTGGCGGTCATTTGCAAAGTTAAGAGCATCTTCCAATAGGATGATCTATAAGCTGTTCGGAATATTTCTCCTCACCTCCGACGAAGTATGCGTTGCGAATTGTCCGCTACGACGTATATCTCCCTAGGGCAGAATAAGCCACAAAGGCCCGCAGAGTTTTTTTTGTTGTTTTTTTTTTTGGTTTTTGTCGTTATTTGGTAGAATGTCGGATGCAATCGACAGATGGTATTTGTATGTCGATCTACTACTTTTATTCTTATTCGCAGAGCTTTTTAAAAGGTTGGAACAAAGGATAACTTTGCCTGGAACTACAGGAACTCACTTTAAATGTTTTAGGCATGAAATAAAATCTGATGTTAGTATTCACACTGCATACGGTATTAAAGATACTCAGTAATATTATGAAGACCCATCCTTTACTTGAGTTTGTACCAAATTCATAATCAGTCTTCTCCTACAGGACACACTCCTGACAACAAAAGAAATCCCCTCCTCGGGTTATGCAAATTGTATTCACATTTAAAGCATTGTCAATGCAAATACGAATATCTGTTTTTGTACCAACTGCTTAGATACAAATCGTACCTATAGCTTCATCACTTATTCAAGACACTTTACAAAAGCCTTGTTACTGAAGAAATCGACTTAAAACAGACCCACCATTTGGCAAACAGCTTATTCTTATAATTTCCATTTAATATTCATCCCTTAGTATACCCTTATTAGCATACCTCCTAGGAATGAAACAAACAAACGGGTATTTCTATTCAAACCCATCTCATTCCACATTTGTATCTTTTGAGAGTTTTCGCATTCCTTTTATCCCAATTACAGGATAAAAATAAAAAAAAACCGCACACAAACAACACGAAACATTCACAAATCCCGATTGCCTACTAAACCCCTAAATCTACAAGGAGCAACCATCCCATCAATACACGGACCAACAAAAAAAAAGCCCCTGACTGTTCGAATTTCGTTTAAGCATAAACATTCAATTAGGACGGCATTAAATCAAATCAACCAAAAACAAAGGGAATCCAAAATGGATCGAGCTTTTGAAATATTAAAATCGGGAATCACGCTAAACCTAAAGCTTCAATAGAACTGTAGGTCCTCGTTAAACTTTATTTGAATGGAATTAACTTTAATTAGACATAAGCCACACACACATTGAAGTCTATTAACTGCAATCCACATGGAAAAACAAATTCCACAATTACAATAGAATTTTATTATTAATTATCAGCAATAACCCTTTCGGTCAGGCCAATACAATTCAACGAAATGATGTCCTTCCGATTGGAATACATTCGTGTGCATATAGGTGTGGATATATAAAGATTTTTTGTTTTGATCCTGTGTGTGTGGATGATTCCTGAACATTGTGCAACATTTCGTTGCAACAATTGGCTATTTTTTGGTTCAATTGCGGAGGCAGAACGTGACCACAGGACGAGGGACATTGTTGTAGGTTTCTCTGACCTCAGACCGTTGATTTTTTTGTTCCTGCAACGCTGACAGAAAATTGTGTGAGTCGTTGAGTTTTCTGCTGGCTGGGACGATGTTGGGTGGCATTTGATTGGTTGGGTATATTTTAAGGTCCATTCTTTTAATTCATAGGTGAGCTTCATAGAAAATTAAACGGCTTAACGAGGAAGTGATGTGGGGTTTAAGCATAAAGATAATGCCGTCGTGTATGGTGGTAGCCAATAAAAGGAAATCCGTAGTATCGATGTGTATGCTCAGTGTTGCGAACAAGATAAACACATATCACCTAGCAAGATAAAAACCTATCAAGATGGATTATATGACCTCCTGAATGGAGCTTACGGAACCTGTTCAGGGTTCGATGTAAAAATTGTACGAATTTAACCGCATATATCGGAACAGCTGAAACAGAGACAAGAAGTGTATGGCATAAAACCTGAGCACCTGAAGTCAACAAGGTGGACAACGATACCTATGTACTGACTTCTCCCACCTTGTATCGAAGACAATTTTGTGAAAACCCTAGCTTTCTTTGGAATGTTGTAGAGATGATAATGGAAGCTTCTGACTCTGCGGTGATTAAAAAAAAACAGCCGCGTATGTAACATCAGGTTAGCTTAAATCATCAACTGTATTGAGGGTTTTTAGGGACATTTAGGGGCTTGGTTTCGATATCTGTGGCAAAAATTAGATTTGTTGTCTCTTCAATATATTGAGGTCTAAGCAATATAGGTTAAGAGTAAAGTCTAATAAATTTGTCATTCTTAACTAACCTCCCACTCCTATACAAAGGACTGTTATAACACAAATCTTGTATAAAGCTTAATGCTAATACTCTTTCCTTTGTTTCTTTTCAGATTGGAAAACTAAACCCACTCTTTACCTGAAGAAATTTTAATTTACAACATCACCAGGAAATACCACCCACCAACCAACATGAAAATGTCTCACTACCACAGGAGTAGTATGCTACCAATTGCATTACTAATCCTTACAATCGTCCAGCAGACAACAACCAGCACATCACAGCATGCATTCGCACTGAAAATGCGTGAAGAGTGTCAAAGGATCACCGACAAATGCCACTGTTCGTTGATCGATTTTGAGATTGCATGTCCCGGTCATGGCATCGATCCGAAAATCATGGTGCGCATACGACAAAACAATCACGTCCAAATTGACTGTCACCAAATAGATCCATCCGAATACAATCTTCTGCCGGAAATGTCAATTGGCAAAATTCCCATGGTACAGATGCGTCATTGTCCACTGCCCCCAGTTCAGCCGATTCAGAAAATCCTTAAAATTCTCGGCATCAATGGTGTAACTCAGCTGCTATTCGAGAGTGGCGAATTCGCAGGCACCCTATCAAAACGACACTTTCAAGGACTCGAGGATCTCGGTCGACTTCGGCTCAGTTCATCTAATGGCCTATCTGCACTGCCCGATGATGTATTCTCGGAGCTCAAGAATCTTACATGGTTGAACCTGCGTTCGAATAAAGTTCAACTCTCGCCGAATATCTTTGCGTCGTTGGAAAATCTCAACTTTCTCGAACTGGGTCATAACAATTTGCAGGATTTACCGCATGGTATATTCCGCAATCAGAAGAAGCTAGTCCAATTGAATTTATGGAGCAATAACTTGACAAATCTCACCAAAGAATCTTTCGAGGGTGTCTCCTCGATACAGGAACTTGATCTGAGTGCAAACAATATTGAAACCTTCCGTCCTGATGTCTTCTCGTTGCTTAAAAATCTCACGAATATCAATCTCAATGGAAATCATTTTAAATTTCTTCCACGCGGGTTGTTTGCAGAAAATCGTAAGCTATCCTTTTTCCGACTGAATAACAATCGGGTGCCGTTAAAGATGTTGCCCGAGGGACTGCTCTCAAATTTGCCGATGATGCATGAAGTGCGACTTAGCTGTAATCTGGAGACAATACCTGAGGATGTGTTTGCTAATTCGACGGCTATAACAAATATTGCCATAACTGGAAATAGCTTAACCGAGCTGCCGAGTATGCTGTTCATGGATCAGGAGGAGTTACTTGAATTAGACTTGAGCGGAAATAAGCTGGTCTCGCTGCCCGATGATATATTCCAGAATACACGCAAATTGATTATGTTGCGATTGTCCGATAACCAGTTGGAGACTATTTCAAGGTAAGTTATCTGAGGGATAAATTCTTATCTGGTAGATAAGGTGCTGATGATAGTGAGTGAGTGAGGAAAAACACTGGTTGACCGATTTTCGTTTGCTTATTTAAAAAAAGGAACAAAAGATCGATTGTCAGTCACATGTCGAATGGATAACTTGTAATATCTCAGTTAGTTTGACGAGATATTTGCCACTTCCTTTGCTTAATTTACCTAAAAGATAATTAGTTCGATTTGAGTGTCAAAATATTGGAGAAACAAAATCGACGTTGACAGTCTGTGGCGGCCATGTTGTTTTCATATCGTCTGTCAAATCTGTTGTTATTATCCAGTCACTGATTCAAAATCACCTTGGTGAGTTACACGATTGAGATCATTGTTAGTGCAAACGTTGCGGGTGTTGCGTGATACGGCAGATGCGGTGTCGCTTGGAAAGTCGACTTAAACGTTTGGTTGTCTGTTCCCCAGAAATTAGCTATTTAAACTGTAGTTTTAACTACATTTCAAAGTTTAAAATATGTGATGAAACTTTATTTCAATTTAAATTTTTAGCGACATGCTGAATTAATTGTTTTAAACAAAAGTTATCGGCAAGTTTATATGAAAGGTATCTGCCAGTTATGTCGTATACTCTATGCGAAGTCTAGTCCTTTTGGATATCCATCTACTGGTTCTTTCTTTTTTTATATGAATAATATCTGCCAATTATGTCGTACACTCTATTCGAAGACAAGTCCTTTCGGACATCCATCTACTGGTTCTTTATTTGAGTTGAAAAGCAAACATTTTAAGGCAATAGTTGTGATTTTTCATAGTCATCGAATTGTATTGACATCTTATCAGATGTGGATAAGAGCATATTTTTGGTTCTGGTTGCTCATTAAAAGCTTGCTTATCAATTTGAACCCAAACAAATGCTTGATTATTTTTTCAACCGTCGGATAGGAGAATTTTCTTAGTTAACTGCGAGATAAGTTGAAGATAAATTTTGAAATAAATTGGTTACCGACCAATTGCACTTAAGTCTGTTCTTTCCAAGGTCATGGAAACGCTGATTAATCGTCAACTCATGGCTTGGGCAGCAACTGGTCCACTGGTAATTTGATGACATATCTCATTGAAAAGTGGAAACAATTGCTGGACTTCAAATATTAAAGGCATTTGACAGGGATAACAATCACATCGTTTTGTCAAAAATGAAAATCGTTTGCTCTGAAATTGAAATTACCTCCTCCCTAAATGTTCAATTCAAGTTGTTTTGGAGGATTTATGGACGGTTTCAAGTCTACAACTCACCAAATGATTGAATGGCTTATGGCTTATTGAACTCGCTGCCATAAGAAATACATGCTCATACCTCAAAACTCTACGAGAAGAGTTATCTTTCGTTTGAATTTAACTATCACTTTATCTTTCAGATATCTTTACTTAAACAAGAAAAAAACTAAATTCTCCTCTCTTCTTCTCTTATTCTAGTGACATCTTCATATCGCTGACCAACTTGGAAACCATCCACATAGACAACAACAACCTCCTTAGTGTCAGCACTGAAGCGTTTAAGCAGACCAAACGTTTAACTTACATCAACATGGAGAATAATCAAATTCATCTTCGTGAGTCCTTCGATGGTCTGCTGCAGGTTCCCGGTGTTCAATTAGAGATCAGCTCTCCATTTCAGAATTTAGCCGAACTAAAGACGCTTAACTTAAGAAACAACTCGATTCGATCGATTTTTCGTGATTGGCGACAGCTTAACCTAAAACTAGAAACACTCGATCTAAGCTATAACAACATCACAATGATCACTGACAATGACTTGCAGTTCCTTAGCAGGCAAATTCTTATAAATTTGACCCACAACACCATCAGTACTATCGATTTCCGTGGCATCAGCTATCTGGACTTGGAGAAGGGCAGTCAGCAGATAAGTGTAGCCCTGGAAGACAATCCGATCAACTGTGATTGCGATCTGTTGTACTTTGTGCAGTTTTTGCGCGGAAAGCTGGGGGCTAATCTAAAGGATACTTTGCTAGTTTCTACTGAAAATCTGCAGTGTACTGGTCCGGAAATACCCAAGAACTTGGAGGGTCGTTTGGTGACCGACTTACATCCAATCGAACTCGTCTGTGAGCTTGACTATGAGGGCAGTTCAGAGAAGCGCTGTCCCATCGGATGTTCGTGTTGGGTGCGACCGTATGACTATGTTGTGATCGTGAACTGCTCAAATGGAGAATTCACAAAGATTCCAAATCTGCCAAAGTTGGACCCGGTGCAAAACGGAACTATTTTGTACGTGGAGAATAATAAAATCACCCAGTTACCACTGCTAAGCGATGAAATCGGCTTTGAGGTGGTGACCGAGCTATATGCGGCCAATAACAGTCTTACGCAAATCGTTCCTGAAAATCTTCCAAAGGGTATCGCCTTCTTGGATGTGTCGCATAATAAACTCCAAGCTATGAACGAAACTACCTTGGCTGTGTTGAACAGAACCAACAGCATGTATTCCCTGAGTGAAAATCCTTGGGTGTGTGACTGCTCAACGATAGGCCTGCTGCAATTCGTCCAGGCAAACTACAAACGCGTTTCCGATTTAAAAGACGTGCAATGCGAGGGTGGTGACAAATTCCAAGACATTTCCTTGGGCACCATATGTGCTTTAGAGCAGGGCGTAGTGATTGCTGTCAGCGTCTTTATAGCGGTGTTTGGTCTCTGCGTGGGTATCCTGGCAGCGCTTTATTACAAATACCAACAGGAAATCAAGGTCTGGCTATATGCACACAATATGTGCCTCTGGTTTGTTACCGAGGAAGAACTCGACAAGGACAAGAAGTATGATGCGTTTATCTCATATTCCCACAAGGATGAGGAATTCATCACAGACTACCTACTGCCGGAGCTAGAGAATGGACCTACACCCTTCAAACTGTGTGTGCACATTCGCGACTGGGTTGTGGGAGAGTTCATTCCCAATCAGATCGTCCGTTCGGTTGACGACTCAAGGCGAACAATTGTCGTTCTATCGCCGAATTTCATCGAGTCTATCTGGGCGCGTATGGAATTTAGAGCTGCTCACCTTGCCGCATTGAACGAGGGACGTGCACGAGTGATTGTTATTATCTACGGCGACATTGGCAACATTGACACTTTAGACCCCGAACTGAAGGCCTACCTGCAGATGAATACCTACGTCAAATGGGGTGATCCATGGTTCTGGAATAAGCTACGTTATGCTATGCCCCATCCATCGAACAATCTCTCCGGACTGGTAAAGACCGCTCTCAAAAGTTCGACTGATGACAAATTAGAACTAATCAAACCCTCACCGGTTACCCCACCTCTGACAACTCCACCAGCCGAACAGGCTAGTAAAAATCCACTTATGGTCCACCTAAACGGTCAGATACCCAATGGCAATGGAACCGTCGGACAGCCTTACTATTTGAATGGCAAATTGCCCAACGGGCACAATGGACACATTAATGGCGCTTTCATCATCAACACAAATGCGAAGCAAAGTGATGTATAGGATAGACGAAAATTCGGAACCTACCACCCCGAGTTGTGAAAGGCTCTTCTACAGAAATCAACTAAACTAGCTTCGATGTGCATTATTTACAACAAACGACGAGTGGTGATAGATTCCAATCCAGCGCAATATCAAGATTCTACGACGCTTCAAAAATAAACCAGAAAAAGTTTAACCTCACAGTATCGCACAAGGTAGACCTCATTAACTGTCGCTTGAAACCCGGAAACTGTCTTCATTTTCAAAAAATCCTTTTTTTTTCTCAATATATGTATAAGTCTCAAATAGATTTTAATTTTTTTTTAAGGACTGACGCTCAAATACGTTATTTTTATTTCAAAGAAAATATACCCTTATATATATTTCCTTACCTTTTTTTAGATTTAATTTTTAAACAACAAAAAACTTTTTGTACGTAAATTTAAATATATGTATGTAATTAGAAAAAAAAAACATTTTTTGTTCTCAATATGTATGTAGACCATCATGTGAATCTCATGAGTAAAATTAAAAAAAAATTAATCATGAATCTATATTTAAATGTAATTAAAATTATATTTAAGGAAAATAAAATATTTATATACGCGTAGGGTTTTCGAAAATCTCGAATAAAAAGAAATTATTCGTTTGCAGACTTTTAAATGTATTTTGTTTAACTTTAGCTATAGCTATGATTTAGGAAAAGAAAAATTAACATTTTAATTTGTTTAATAAAATCTTATAGTGTAAGTTTATGAAAAATTTGTGAAACATGATGGTTAAATTAAGAAGATAATGAGATAAATGGCCTTTTTTTATATCGAATATTAGTGAATACGTTTTCTTGTAAATAAATAATTTGAAGACTAAATATAAATCAATAAAATAAATAAGTTTAGAAAATATGTGAAAAGGGGGTGTTTTTTTTTGTTTTGTGAACACAAATTGATGGAAAGAAAGGTAAGGCTACAGTTGACTATTTCAAAGTATTCGAGCCATTTTTAGTCGAAGACAGGAAAGGAACATTTAAACGAAACGAGGAGATTTCCGAACTTATTGGCTACTAACTTCATAACGCTGTTCTGCTAAAGTCTTTTTTTTATAATTTGCGCCGACTCAAGGGGTTATGAATACCCTTTATATGTTTTAGCACAGTGCGGGCGTTTGGAAATTCGGGATAAGAAGAAAGGAGATACAGATGCACATTGGTTTTAAATGCCTGCAAATTATAATGGAAAGGAAAAACAGAGTTTGGTAGAGCATTCCACATTCGTGTGTTTGGTTTATGTACGAATATCTGTATTTCAGCGTTCGTCCGATGATAGGATTGAGGTTAAACTGATTTGCATTCATAGCGTAACGAGTATTGCGGCTGAATTGTTGAATGGAAGAAATCTATATTTAATTTTTTGATATTCTAATGTCTCCTATACGTTTTTTTCGCACGCGTTAAAATTTTATCTAGGAGGTGCAATGTTGTTTTTAGTGCACCCGACCAGATGTGGGCGTTAAACTCAAGTTAGTTTATATATTGTGGCCAGTTCGGAAGGGGTGAACTATTTTTACATCGATTAAGGAAACCTAGACACTTCGCTTCGTTTTAAGCGACTTGAAATATATGGTCATTCCAACGTAAGTCGTTAACTAACACACATACCTAGCATGGAACATTTTTCGTTTTCTTCGACATTGGTGCCATTCATGGATAATGGCTCTAGATTTTGGTTTCGCTTTAACGACAGAAGTCAGCATTGTATTTTGGAAGCATTGAATTATACTCTGTAAGATTTACCCCATTTGATGATGCTGTAAAGGTCGGAATTCAATAAGCTTACAATATGTTGTCGTTTAGATTCCACGTTCGAAGATAAGAGACGTGGACCTGAAAACGAATATGAGGAGCTGATAGTACTGTCATATGCGAAGGAATGAATTGGCTTAGAAGTTGCATACAGGAGATCATTGAGAAAGAGAGTCGGAGACAAAACTGAGCCTTGAGCGACACCAGCATTTATTTGGTGACTTGCAGACATGAATCCGTCCAAAACAACTTGAATTGAACGTTTCGAAATATAATTTCTAATCCATACAAGTAGTTTTTCATCAAATCCAAACGCACGCATTTTCGACAAAAGAGCTTGATGCCAAACTCTGTCAAATGCCTTTGAAATATCAAGTGCAACAATCTTACTTTCTCCACCATGATGGATTGATTGGTTCCACTTTTCGGTGAGATATGTCATCAAATCACCAGTGGACCTGTTGCTGCGAAAACCATACTGCCGGTCATTAAGAAGATTTCGTGTTTCGAGATATTTCATAAGCTGACTGTTTATCAGCTTTTCCATGACCTTGGAAAGAAGGGACTTATGTGCAATTGGTCGGTAGTTGGAGATAGAAGAAGATTCGCCTTTTTGTTTGGTACAGGCTGGACAAATGCAGCTTTCCATCTACTCGGAAAGAGACCTGATGAGTAGGATAGATAGAAAAGCTTACACAGTGGTTTTGCTAGCGTAGAAGAACACCTCTTCAGAATAATGGGGGAAATACCATCCGGACCTGCGGACTTGTGAATGTCAAGACCAAATAAAACTCTTGCAAATGTACGAGTACGAAAGTGATCTTGTTTTATATACTTATATACTTATGCGCAGCAAGCAGATTGTTTTATATACTTATATACTTATGCGCAGCAAGCAGATTGGCTTTGTCTAAAGTGCTGACAGTTGGAACGTCATTGTGAATGAGTTTCGAAACTGATGATGAGACCGAATTTTTTATAATTTTGACAAATGACCTTGCTTTAGACCCCTCTACTTAAAACCGTTATCAATTTTTGTCGACAATTTTATCGGTCTATTGCCGTTTTCTTCCCCTCCCGAGATTTGTGCAGTTAAACAAATATGGATGCACAATAAGCCAGATGCTGATGACATTTATGACATTTATGAACATATCTTCTGCAATTCATCTGTTTTTGTTCGATTAAAAATCTGATTTAATGAACACGTCCAACGCATATTTTAGTTAGACAGACGTGCTTACACACCGAATCGAAAACTGAGTTTTCGGCAAAAGGTTTTCGAAAACTGCTTGTACTTCCTGAAGCGACGATGCTTGAATTGTTCATCATGGCAATCCATTCAGAAAGGGGCCAATAATCCACTTCTTCAAACTGTTCTTCTTTTCAAGAGTTGTTAAAAGATTGCATGCCAGCGTGCTTAATATAGTTAGAAATTGTGCTGCTGTTAAGACGATTCCAAGCTGTGGCCACCATGCGGACTGCATGTAATTCTTGGTCCCGAAAAATTTTGAACAGAAGGATTTTGCGACAATTGCCTTATCACTCGTCCATTTGCTGCAATATCGATGTTGTATTAGGCCAAAGGAAATCTAGTTTTATTGAAGTAAGAAAGTGATCGGCAGTTATCGACAAGCAACAAAATTGTCTTTTTCTTTGTCATTCGGAAGTCATCTAACCGTTTTTGTTTGCTGTGTATTCAACTGGCATGCACTTGGTACCTTTGAAACACCTTGGATTTTTTTGAATAGCAACAACAAAAAGTTTTTTATCGCTCCGGTTCATCCATTTTTTTGAGATTTTTCAACCTGTGCATTTGTCTCCTTTAAATTTCAACTTTTTGTCAGGTCTTCACTCCGGCTTCGCTTACATTAAAATTTAACAGGTCGGTTCCCTCCTCCAACTATTGGCCATCCCTTTTTTAATTCTCATCGATTTGCCCTGGCTGAGCGCTGTTAGCTTCTTCTGAAATTTTTCCAAGCACAATGTGGTTTCGCATGGGAAAACGGTAGATCCAACTTTCAGAACATTGAAAATTCTTTCCAAGAAGCTGTCCAATTTCAATTGCTTTTATGTGCAGTATTGGCCCTGTAATGGGCACATTATTGCTCCTTTGAATCTTAAACCATTTAAATAACGATTCTTCAATGTCCGAATTATTAGGGAACATTTTCATTTATGTATTTTGATTTCGGTAGTTATATCTGAATTTCATGACGAACAACTCTTGTCATAATAGTCGTTATAACCGAAATGGTCGTTATAGCCGAAGTCCTTAATACCAAATGATGTTATTCACTATTTAATGCGAAACCAAACTTTAGCTAAGTTTCCTCATTATAACCGAAATGGCGTTATAACCGAAGTCACATAAGCGAATTTACTGTATTCATAAATTTAAAAAAACTTGTAAGCAGTGAAGTATATTTTTGAGATCAGTTTAAAGAGCTAATTAAATCGCTGAAGAACAATCCAAATATTGCCAAAAATATTTGCACAAGGCCACAAGGAACATCCAGAACATACAAAAATACATAAGTATCTGTATAGAGTGTAATGATGTTCGTAAGTCTTACGGAAGTAAAAACGTCAATGCCATGGATGCATGGCAAACACAATCGTGTCAAGATGAACAGGAAAATATATTAATGAAGTCATTGCACATGATCAGGGATTGGAAGAACGGCTTCTGCCAACTTTTAAAGGGCAACCACGAATACCTCAACATCGGCTGCAGGATATTTGCCGTAATATGTGAACGTCTGAAATACGACAACGATATATTATCAAAAATTAAACAAAGAATTACCTTTGCCAACTGCCATTTCTTCGGGCTAAGAAGGCAATGTAGTAATAAAGTCCTTGGCTTGAATTTTGCTACCAAAAGTCGAATGGTTAACTCAGATCAAAGTTTTTAACGTCATACAGATGACGCGCTGCCCGCCATATGTTTGGATATCGGTTCTCATGTGTACAAGTGCACGGGCAAAGTACACGTACCATGAAGCTGGTGTGCAAAAGTTTCTGATTTTTGTTTTCAATGCGTCATCTGTATGACTTTATAATCTTTGCTTGGATGGACTACGCAACACTTCACTACAAATTTAACAGACGCTGATTCAAAAACATGGCCGCTTTAATCTAGCAATTTTCGAACGAGCCTACATAAAGAGTCAAGGATTTTCAAACCTTCTGCTTAGCTAATAATTTAGCGGGGATATCAGTGTAGTTGGGTCAGCATCCTATTGACTTTGTAACAATTACCAATAGCATGCAAGTCGTACCACGACATGGACATCCCAAATATAAACTTCTTTTAGAACAGCCCACAGACAAAACAATATACGAAGCAAAGCAAAGGTTCTGTAATCATAATGAAACAGTTGTCCCAAATCCTTTAAAAAGAACCACCAAATACCTCGCAGTTAAAAATACCAAATAAAGTTGAAAAATAATAATCTCCACCAAACATTCGTAGGCGTATACGCGTCCTTTTTTCCCTTGTTCGACAGAAAAGAGAATTTTTTTGAATAAATTCCATTACGCAAAATTGGTCTAAATGGCCAGACCACTTTGAGAACGATTTTCCCACAATTACAACTTATGCTCATTGTTATTCCCGTACACTATTCGCTCTTTACGTGGCGTCCGATTCACCACTTGATCCTCGTCCTTGCCGCGTGTTGTTTTATTTTATTTTCCATTTTCACTACATTTAAAGTCCATTCATACGCATTACCTCCCTAGACGTGTCTGTTCGGGGGTGGGCTGCTCTGTTGATGGAAATAAATGAACGCCTTAAATGAGGATTTGTATATTGTGCTGGCCAGGATCTGCTCCGCCGCCATGGAGAAGTCTGCCAGGCGCATAAATTACAACTCATTACAATAAACTTGGTATTGTTTGCAGAACGCGCTGGCTTAAAGTGCCGGTCGGCACAGGCAATGGCATGGTAGTGCGGAACGCGTACACGCATATTTTCATTCGCAAGGATATACGCGCTCGCTGTTCGAAACATTGATACACTTAAAGTTGCTCGTTAATTAAATTATGGAAAATGAAAACGAACAAAGAGTCACAACTAGGTGTAGCATGTCGTGATAGTCCTTGCAGGCACACTGAACACACTGAACTGTTGTTAAAGGGGGGATAAGTAGAACGTGAAGAACATGGAAATCGGGCAACAACACAACACGTTGAATGGCAACGCTAATTGCTGTTGGTCCAAGTGCGGTCGATGCAGAGCCAAACTGTATTAAGAGGAATCTAATACGAGCGTTTACAGTTGTTGCGTTTGGGCAGATTAAGTTTCGTTGGCACAAATTGGTAGTTCAGCAACATGAGTTGCTGTTGTCCTGCGACTGATGCTTTTGCCATGTCCGTGAGAGAGCCAAACAGCCTGGGGGCGTTTGTCCTTGTCGTTCAGGCGCACATCTGTTTTCATTCAATTAATGTCCTTTCTGGGGGTGTTGTGTGCCTTTAATTACAAACCTTATTAGTAGAATATAATATTTGGATTGCTATGGGGGATTCGCCGATTTGGGTAGGCTCTTGGAGTAAAATGGTTAAATAGATATTCACCAGCGTAACCCATTCGCCTAATGTTGCGAAGTCTAATTGAAGGCTAACGCTTCGATAAACCGTTTTGGAATTGAATTGTATACACGCCGCTGGCGAATCGTATAAATTGCGGAGGCGAAGCGGCAAGTTAGGTGGAAATGATGCGCGCCAGCTAAAGGACGATTGTAATGTTGGTAATTATCGGCTTAATCTGGAATCAGTTGAAGTAGTGATTGCGATAATTGGATATCGGTTTATTGGAAAGGTAGACCTTTGAAGTGTCTAGTGAGAATTAAATATGTTGACACAACGTGATTTGCTGGAACTTTTCTTTTAATTGAAGCGATTGTATGTCCTTTAAGTCTGGAAGGTAGAAATGATCGATTTGTTGTTAAGGACATTGGGTATAGATACGATTTCTTTTAGCTATTCAACAATCATGGTTGTGTCTAATATTGTCACAATATCGAGGCGTTCGAATATCTTCCATAATAACTTTGGAAAAATAATTGGAGGAACAAAAAAATAACAAGGAATCTGACTTATCCTGGCGAATAGGATACCATGCGTTATCTAGGGCATTTCCGTTCAATCTTTACTTCTTCATTCAATGTTTGCGAAGTTATATTAATTTTTACGCCAACTCCGAACGGAAAATTTGAGAAGCTTCTAATGACAGTTGGATGTTTGTCAGTCATTTGGAAGGTGGAGCAATGGATGAAAGACAGGCATGTAGCTTTTGGGCTTTGGGCATTAACCACTAGCTCATTGTACTCATGTGGTGCTGATTGGTTTTGAAAAAATGGTGAAGAGGGATTAGAGACGTCCAATGGTTATAGATTTTCTGTTTCTTTATACCCTATATATTCTATAAGTTTTGACAAACATTAGTTTTGACAAAACATTAAGACATGCATGTTTTCAAGTATATGGATCAAATAAGAATAGAAAGCTTGAAAAGGGTTAAACAGAAGGGTCCATTTTTTGAGGCAACTCAAGGACAGGTCTTCATCTACTGAGTCTGACATCTGGCTGGGAATTGAAGACTCTGCGAGCCGGAGTAATGGTGCCCATTCGTTCTACATGTCCTAGCCATCAAACGTCAAATGCGGAGTTTTATTGACTGGGGGCATGTCGCTGTACAGCTTGTGTAGTTCTTGGTTTAATCATCGTCTCCATGGCCAACGCAAACTGGACCGAAGATTTTTCGAAGAACTTTCCTCTCGAATCGACCAAGGATTTCTTCATCTGCTTTTGATACGGTCCATGCTTCAGCGCCTTAGAGCAGGACTGGGTGATCAGGGCCTTATACAGGATCTCCTTAGTAGTTCGAGTGAGGGCTTTACTACTGAATTGCCTTGTTAGCCCGAAGAAACAGCGGTTGGCAAGAGTAATTTTCCGTTTGATTTCTAACGAGATTTTTTTGTCAGAATTAATAGCGGAGATAAAGTCCCGTACTACCCCAAAATTATATCTATCAATGGTGACGTCCGTCCAATTCATCCGTCCTTTCGTGTTGACAGCATATACTTAGTCTAACCCTCATACTTATACTTAGTCTAACCCAATTTTGTCATTTCCTTCTCTATACTAGTCCTTCTATCTGAGTCCTAGCAATGATGTCAATATCGTCGGCGTATGCTGATGTTGGCTCGGGAGATTTTCAAAATCGCTGTCAGACAATCGCTGTGAATCCACTGGTATCTCTACTCAAAACAGGAGATGAAGCACAAGAACACCCATATCTGCTCCATTAGACAGCGCAAATCTACTCAATGTTCACTGATCAGCCTTACGAATGCTGGAACATCTTGGTTAAAAGGGGGGAATAAGAGAGGAACCAAGCGTAATACTACTTGTACACTTGGACTATTGCAATATTGCAGAAGTTCAAAAGTAAAACATCCACTCTTAGTTCGAATATCCAAATATTTGCTCTAGCGAATCTTAATGCTACTTTACGGCGCCGAGTGGTGGACAATCAACAGCAATTCAGAGCACTTTCGAATGAAAAATTCCTCATAAAAATGTTAATGTGTTCCTGTATTGGAAAACGGCAAATGTAGGAGAAGATATAACTGCGAAATTTATGAGCGGTACCAAGATGTGCATAAAGTACTAAAATAAGAATCACGTCGACTAAATTGACAAGGTTACATTGAGCGAATAGTTATCTTCCTGCCCAGCTGTTTTGCGAATCCCTGCGCTCAGATTTGAGACAACTTGAAAGACTAAACCTTCGGTTTAAGGTTCATGCCATCACTAATGCCAGGGTTATTGTACTAATAGACTGGAAGCAACGTTCAAAGAGGATAGAAAGCTGCCTTGTCTAACGTAGAAACCCTCTACGTTTTAGAGGTTGGTTTTTCGAAAAGAGATAAAACTTACATTTTGTGGTCAAATCGGGCAACTCTAATGTCACATTTGCTCAGTTTGTTTTGCCATTTCATCATGAACAGGTGGAAAAATGAACAACGCTTGCAAATCGTGCAAATTTAGTTCGAAAATAATGGTTCAGTTCGCGAAGTTTACCGCAAGCTCCGTCCATTTTATGGTCGACATAATCGTCCATCAGAGCAATTAATTCGGTTAACCATGGATCGTTTTCGTACTACGTTTACTCTTTGCGATAATACGCATCCGCAGAGACGTCGAACAGTGCGCACCGAAGAAACAACAACACTTGTTGTAGCAAAGTGTTGAAGAGGAACCGAATGAATCGATTCGCCACCGTGAACAGCAATCGGAGCTTTGTCCATCAACTTTTTGGGAGATTTTGCGCAACGATCCTGGGTTACGACCTTACGAGATCCAGCTTCTGCAAGAAATAAAGCCCCGGGACCATGCAAGGCGTCGTGATTTTGGTGTATGGCCCGAAAATGAGATTGATCTCGATGCTGATTTTCATTGCAAAATTTTGTTCAGTGATGAGGCTCATTTTTGGTTGAATGGCAACGTCAACAAGCAAAATTGTCGCACTTGGAGTGAAGAGAATCCACATGAGACCCTTGAGACGCCAATACATCCACAAAAACTGACTGTTTGGCGTGCTCTATGGGCTGGTGGAGTGATTGGGACAACCTTCTTCCGAAGTGATGCTGGAGAGTCAGTTAACGGAGACCGGTATAGAGCCGTGACAACCGACTATTTTGTTTCCATATTTAATGGCATGAACATAGATGAGATGTGGTTCCAACAAGACGGCGCTACATGCCACACAGCGCTCGTCACAATCGATTTATTGAAGGTAACATTCGATGTGAAGTCACTTGTCTACGCCAACAAACCAGAAACGTTAGGGGACTTGGAAGCCACATTAATGGCGTTATTGCCGACATACACCCCAAATGCTAACCCGAAACGTTAGGGGAAGCCAACAATCATGGCGTTATTGCCCAAATGCTCGAAAAAGTTGTTGAAAATAGGATTGGTTCGGCTGGTTCGAATAAAGCCAAGTCTAAAGGACTTTTTTCGAACCAGCCGCCGTGGCCACATGTTCTAAATCATATTTAGGCATCAATGGCATAAAATTATCCTTCAAATAAATCCAAATGATAGACTGTAAAACGATTTTCTCGTGTTTTATTTCAATTCGAAGTTCTATACCTCTAAAACACCCTTTAAATATGTCCTCTTCCATATCAATTACATTTTTGATCTTTATAACAAGAACCGATGGAGAAGCTGATAACCATGTTTCATGTTACATGTAACAGGGTGTAATCGCCAATTAACTTTGGATCCACATTAATTAGGTTAGGTTGGTGCTTCATGAGGTAGCTGTTGTTCACCCCTCCTCTTTTTCTATAGGTCATTGTTGAGCCTTGTGTTGCCCATAGCTTAGCTTTACAAATTTATGTAGCTCCTTCCTTAGTTACATTGCGTCCATGTCAAAATAATATCATTGCAAATCTTTGGTTGCAGGATGGAGGTTAGACTTTAGCATGAAACACATTCCCACAGCAGCATGCACATACGCATTGATATAAGCAGCATTTTAATAGACACTAGTCATGGTTCTCAAATGAACAACATGGGCATCCACAAAAACTTTACACATGTGTTATTGCAATCAGAGAAACCGACAGAATATACTTCCTTTCCAATTTCTAAAATTGGTGTCATTCTCACATTGCGCCAAGGAGTTTGGTGTACAAGCATATGAATATTATCATCAAATTATGCTTGTACTATACACCCATTGGAAGACATAACTTAAAAAGTATTACTATCCTAATGCACCATCATTTTCTTTAATGCTCACATCCTCAATTAAAATCCAAACCGAAACATCTGCAATAACCAAATGCTACCCATTCCTCGAGCCATTTGGACACCCATCCGAATAAAAACCCTAACTACCTAGAACAAGCAAAACAAAGACGATGTTTATGAAAAATTGCCCACATAACATCCTGAGCAGCAATAATTTAAAACTTCGTCTTGAGACACCGGCAAACCCTCCAATAAAAAACAGCAAACCCGACATAACTGCTAGCATAAAAGAAAGTCTTCATTGAAATTTAAGACACTCACAATGTCCAACTGAAAGCAGACTGCATCCTGGCAGGTACTTCCTCCATTTTAATCGCAGGAAATCATAATTCTCACTTAATTACAGCCATTCCGTCTGGTGAATGAATACCTAATAACTTTGTACTCACAAAAGTTAGATCCTTATTCTAGTCAACGCCATACAAAGAGCCGCCGTGTGTCAGCGCCCTACCCATTCAAAGTGTCAATAGTCACGACAGGATATTGCGAAAACCAGGCAAAGTGAAATCATTTCTTGCCCCCCAAAACATGGCGTAAAGATGAAAACGGAACAAGCAAGACCATTTGCAGAATTAGCGTCTCATCCCTTTGGCATTTAGTCATTGTACGAAGAATAGGTAGTTTTCCAAAGGATTACCTTTGTTTGTGTGTGTGTTTCCCCATTGTGGTGCAAGTTGTTCGAGTTGTATTCAAACGACAACATCAGTAGTCCATTCTTTAGCCATATACATCTCCTTTATCACCTGATGGCATTCATGTGGTCTGAAGGCCAAAGTTATACCGTCACGTCTGTCCTCCTGTTGCCAGTGTATAGCTGTGTGTATTTTGTCCTCATCGTCAATTTGAAAATAAGAGAAGAAGCTATATATAGTAGACAAGTTTTAAAGTGGAAAACTTGGGAAAATATAATTTTTCCATCCTTTAAGGACAAAGTTTTTTATACTTTTATTCTAAAAGTTTCCCTGCTTTCTATAGCTCCCCTCTCTCTAAGCAAAGGACGAACGAGAAAGTATTCCAAAGCAACTACTTGTGGATATGCCATTTTATAAATTACACAAAATTGAAGGTATTCTTTATTTGTTGGTATAGTTGTGTGCAGGGACGGGCCAACGACGCGGAAGGACGTTCGGCTCAAAAGATGGCGGGAGGGTGAAAAGTTTCGCAATTTACCGTCGTTATTTTTTTGTTGTTGTGTGCATTTTTTCGTGTAATACGTTTCGTTATATTTTAACATTTTGATAAGAAAAAAAAAATCCTCAACACTTTCGAATAAATAACGAACACTTGTAAAGTGGCTTTTAAGTTGCTTCACAGAGTGTAATTTGTCTCTGGAGGGATGATGATGATGATGGTAGGTAGTATTAAGAAGAGGAGCCGTTTTGTGTGAATGAAAAGTCCCATCAAAAGAGGATCAGAGTGCGTCGTCGTCGTAGGGATAATGCAGGTTAATTTTCTTATCGCACCAAGCGCTAATCTTAAGAATTAAAAAGTTGGGGATGCTTTTTTATAAGTGACTCTTGAGAGGATTTTCACTCGAAAGAAGTAAGTATTTAGGTAGCACTTAAGCGAGGCGTTCTTTGGCTGTAAGGAGGACTGAATTTTGAGTACTTTTTTTAATTATTAGCATGTGTAGGTATTTCTTTTTCATTGTTGTATGGATTTACAAGAAAACGCACTCTGTGAAAGGCCCTCAAACTAAAAGCACTTTAAGGATTTCTTTCTTGAATTGTTATTTAGCTTTTAGACTTCTTGAATAAAAAAAAACACTTATTCTAACCTTAATCTACAAGCGATCTAAGTGAAATGGAAACCTTGTTTGAAATATGGTATAATCAGACCAAGTACGGTCCTCAGAGATGTTGCTAGAGTGAAGGAATGGCTTATAGTGAATTAGAGAAACTGTTCTACGAGCCGACCATTGAATACGAAGTTTGTATTATTCCCGGGATCTGGGGGTGGAAAGGTAGGTGGATTACATGAGAACACAAGAATCTTCATCTAGTCTTGGCTTACAAATTCAAAAGAATGTGTTTGCACTCTTTTTGTAAGCCACGGCTAGGTTGACCCAAAAGACGACATCGACAGCATTTTGATGATGAAGTTAATCGGGTCGCCCACAATACCAGTAAATCTGAATAAATTGAAAAACCTATACGAACTGCTTTAAAATATATGAAAATCAGGTAATATGGAGTTTCAAGGGTAAGTCAGGTCACTTAAAGAGAGAAAGTTGTATGAGTCGAAAGGCCAACGACAGCGCTCAATCCCGCAGTAAATATTTTTGCCCACGTTTTCTAGGCGGATAAGATAAATTGAAACTGCCGGTTCGAAGTTATGCCTTGAGTTCAATATTCAATCACGTGAAAAACCACCTTCTTAGGAAAAACAAATAATTAGCTGGCATTTAGCTTCTACCTGATTTGTGTGTGCGAAGTTCTTATTTTGCCCCAATGAAGAGGATAGATAAACTCAAGCTTCAACAACATCCACCAACTCATAAGCCAAATCTGGTCGGAAGAAAGTATGCCTGAAGAATGGAACCTCAGCATCGTTTGCCCGATCCACCAAAGAGGAGACCCTCTAAACTGCGCCAACTACAGAGGCATAAATCTCCTCAACATCGCCTACAAGATCCTATCTGCCCTAATATCTGAACTCCTGAAACCGTTTACAATCAACCTGATCGGCTCTTATCAGTGTGGCTTTAGGCCAGGAAAATCCATAACCGATCAAATTTTCACACTCCGGCAGATCCTAGAAAAAACCCAAGAAGTCCAAATCGATACCCACCACATATTTATCGATTTCAATGCCGCGTACGACAGCATTTATAGAGACAAACTATACAGAGCCATGTCTAGTTTTGGTATACCGCCCAAATTCGTCTGTTTGTGTAGGATGACGATGGAGAATTCTCGCTGCTCCATTAGGGTCGGAAACGACCTCACCGACACATTCGATATCTAAAAAAGGATATAGGCAAGGCGATGCGCTGTCATGTGATTTCTTCAATTTGATTCTTGAGAGAATAGTGCAAAACTCCCGAGCCAACACCAGATTTTCCAAAAATCGGTGCAACTACTAGCATACGCCGACGATATCGACATCGTTGGTAGGACTCAACTTGATATCTTACCCTCGTTTGCTAGTATAGAGAAGGCAGTGCAGACGAAGATTCAACTAATAACCATACGAGCTCGCAGAGTCTTCGATTCCCAGCCAGACATCGGACGCAGTAGAGGAAGACCTCGCCTTAAGTGGCGCGGACAAGTAGAAACCGACCTCGACCAACTTGGACTGTGCAACAGGAGGCAGTCAGCTAATGACCGGGCTAATTGGAGGGGCATGTTGGTTGAGGCCCAGGTTCATTCCGGACTGTAGCGCCACTTAAGTAAGTAAATAAACAATGAAGAGGACCTCCTATTTAATGCCAAATTCTAACGGCGATTTTGAGAATCTTCTCATGAAAGTGATACTATTGGATGTTTGTTACACTTTTGAAAGAGGTTACAAAATTCGCGGATTGACCAGGGACAGCGAGCTTAATAGTCCAACACACAGATCACTAGGCCACTGCACCCACCCACATCCTTTGAAGCTACTAATATCTACTGAAATGAAAGATCTAAATGTTGAAGACCTAAAAAATAAACAAAACTACAAGGGTTATAATATTCTGCTTCTTAAAACACAAATCGTAGAAAAGCCGCGGTTTTGCACACGTCTTTTGAACGTCCCATTCTATCGTATTTCCTTAATGGCAGTAACGTGCGCTTTTTAGCATCTAGAGATTGAGAAGGAAAATAAAAAAGGTGAAATAGAGAACAAGAAAAACGCAAAATAAAGAACAAGATCGAGGATATAGAAATATAAGGCTCCAGAAAATAATTTCAGAAGTTTTAGCATACTATAATTTTTAAAGCCAGTCATACAAGTCTCAAACAAAATCCTGTTAAGACAAAAGAGTCTTTGATACTTAGAATATGGAAGAACCAAGACTAGTCTACGCTTGCAGGCAATATTAAGCTGTTAAGCAGAACGAATAGACGAGAACAGCGATAGAAACATCTAAACTTTGGCTTATCAAAACTGCCGAGAATAATGGACTTGCAAGAGTAATTTTAAAGTAACTTCCAGCCATTCGTTAGTAAAATTTGGTAAAATCAACGACCCCCTTAACTGCGCCAGAGACATAAGTCTCCTTAACGTCGCATACAAGATCCTATCTGCCATAATAATATGTGAACGGCTAAAACCGTTTACCAGTTTGGTTATAGGCCAGATCTTGAGAAAAAAAATTCTCAAGATGTCAAAATCGATAATCGATAACGGGCTCTGGAGACAATCATGCAAACGCGAACTTTATACAGCTCCTGGTAAAAAAAAGAGCCGAATAGCCAGTAGAAAGCGACATCAACCGCAAGTGCTATTAATGGATCAATGACGAAACACATTGCGTTTTCAAATCTTTAAATTACAATCAATTATACAGACCTCATTATGATGTCAATGTCGGGAGTTAATTAACTTAACATATTTTGTTTTACCTCCGACTAATTGGTAAAAGCAGGGACCCCTGCTTTAAATCCCGAAAGTGACAACTGCTAAGTTTTTTCACTGCTCCACCTCTTGCGGAATATGACAAACACTGTCAAACGCCTTTGAAATATTAAACGCAACGATCTAAAGTGGAATCGCGACCGCCGTGAATACGCATTTAACGAAAACGTGTAACTCGATTTTCGTTAAACGTGTATTAGGCATTATCGTATAAGGGAACGTATATTCGTAAACGTAATTTGGCATCACCACTTGGCTGAACGGATACGTTCAATCTCAATGTCATTCCATTGGTTTTTATTTTTCGTAATTTGTGTTGTGCGAGAAGTAGGAAAGAGAAAAATGCAAGTCAATAAATCCATCTAAATGTGAATTCATAAATATGCATTGAAAAAAAAAACATTTTTAGGACCAATTGCAACAAAATAAACTCCACACAGAAAATCGTATTGGCAGAATATACGAGAGATCACCCGAACTCGGCCAAATCTGCTGCTAAAAACAGGAGGTACCGCCGTGGATAATTGGGCATAGAAGTTGCGTTTCATAAAAACATATTGAAATGCTTTTTTGTTTTAACGAGACCGCTCAATAAATCGATATAAAATGCACCGTGTACATAAATTCACAAATATATTTCAATTTAACCCACGCTTTGCTTTGTAAGGAAAGCGGATTGATGTTATCGCTGAGCTGTTTGCGAACATTTTTTTCATTATTGTCACTTTCGTTCGAAGAACTAAAGTAAAAAAACAACATCGAGTCCATAACAGCCTCTAAAATTATCCTTTGAAAACTTTGATTTTCTTACTTTAAATGTGAATCAGAATTGTTTGTTCTAAATGACATTTGTTTGACGTTAAAACTATTAACATTTTAATTTTAATCTATTAAAAGTCAAATCAAAAAATTACGTTCCGTGAGCATTCGTGTGACACAATCTCAATACGTTCGTTGGTATGACGAATCACATAATTGGTGTTCGTACGATTACTAATCAGTTCACGGAGGACGCGATTCGACCCCTGGTTTGCAACACCATATTTTCCACTTTTCAGTAAGATATGTCACCGGACAATGAGAAGTTTTCAGGACAATCTATCCAAATGTAATTCGCTGCAAATTGACCATCAAGCTCATAACTTTTGACTGTTGATGTGTGCAATATCATTGTCCGCAAGGAAGGTATACTTCTTTGTTTTGCCGCCATTTTGGTAAACCTTAGTCTTGACAATTCATATTTGGCAGTCTTGAAGTAGACACGTGGCAAATTTGTTATGGAAAAATATTCGATACACCAACTTGTTATAACCGTTAAAACATTTTATCAAAATCAATCATCAATTACTGTGACGATGAGAAAGTTACGTGAAATTTTTGGGAGAAACAACGTGCCAACAAAACGCACTATTTATCGTGTTGTGAAGGATTTCGAAGAAAGAGGGTCTGTAGGTGATAGACCCAAGCATGGAACACAACGTAGTGCAAGATCAGCTGAAAACATTACTGCTGCTCAAGGAAGTGTTCAAAACGATTCATCACCCTCAATTCGACGCCGTGCTCTGGAGCTTGGTCTTCAAAGAACAACTTTGGCCACAATTTAGCACAAGGATTTGCATTTGTTTCCATTTAAGATTCAGTTGACACAAGAGCTTTTTCAACAAGACCATTAACGCCGCCGTACATATGCCAATAGGATGTTACAGCTAGCCCATGACAACTCCGATTTTCATGAAAAATCATAATGAGTGACGAGGCACATTTTCATTTGAATGGATATGTGAAAAAAACAAAATACTCTTTTCTTGGCAATGGAAAACCCTCAAATTAATCATCAGTCACTTTTGCATCGATTAAAAGTTACAGTCTGGTGTGCAATTTGGTTAGGAGGAATCATTGGACCTTACTTCTTTGAAAATGAAAACGGCGTAACGGTAACTGTCAATGGGGAGCGATATCGTGATATGATTGAAAACTTTTTAACGACACAACTGCATACTTTGGGCTTGATTAACATGTGGTATCAACAAGACGGTGCCACATCGCATTAATTGATTAGCCTCCGCGGTCGCCTGATTTGACTGCTCCGGACTTCTTTTTTGTGGGATATCTGAAAAGGAAGGTTTATGCAAATAAACCAGACGCTTGAGCAACTCAAACAAAATATTTGTGATGAAATTAATGAAATACCGCGTGAAATGTGTGAGAGAATGTAATGAAAAATGTGCTCAAAAGGGCTCTCATTTGTGAGACTAACAGAGGCGGACATTTACCTGATATTGTATTCCATACATAATTGCCGACATTAAATAAAACATTTATCAATGTGAGATCTATTCTCTTTCATTTAATCAAAAATTATAAACAAACAAAGTACCTTCCCGGCGGACACCCTGTATATTAGTATCAAGGTGGAAGAAGAGGTCGAGTTCTAAATGTTTTTATTTTATAAGAGAAAAAACTGTTTCCTGCCCTGTCTTAAGAATTTTGTGGGAGATTATTCTGGCTCGTTGGGACTTTATTTTTAACTTAACTTTTTCAACTTTACTTCCTCTTTACAGCTCAAGACATACCAACCGTTTATATTTGGCTTGATACTCTATCCGGCTCAGAACAAAACATTTTATACCCAGGATATGTTCGATATCACATTGCAATAAACCGTTTAGAGATTCCCAGTTTTATTTATAAACAATTTCTGGTATGCGTTTGATAAACGATCGTGTCTCTCCCATGAATTTTGTCGCGCTGTAAGCATTATCAATTCGATCGTCTGTAGGTTTAACATCCATCCGTCTAAAGGACACCTCCACTATATAGGATTTTATTTATTCCGTCAAAGGTTTGACCTTTTACCACATCCAAGAAACAGGCTAAGTGCAATAGTGCATAATACCATAAATCATGGTTCCAATCAGACCTACCACATTGACCTTTTCGAAGGATCATCATCAATGCATAATTTGTAGCAGTATAACACTCCCCTCCCATTATCGATGTGAACTAGAAAAAACTCAATTCCAAAGGATGCTATATTCATTCAACCCCATAAATACTCATGTACCATTGTTGTTCTTATTTCTCGTTTCCCACTGCAGATTCAAGAAAATAAAAGCACGCAGTTGGATGCATCTACCTCTTGTCAAGTGTATGGTTCACCAGTATTTGAGGGTAACATGAAGATACGAATATATCCTCAAGGCGGGTTGGGGAGAAATAAAAATGCGCTTTGTTCTATCCTGTTTCTTTTACGCTTTGTATGTTTCACTTTTTTTTTTTTTTTTCCTATGCATAATGTCAGCATCCGATATACAAAGAAGAAAAGAAGATTTCAATAAACATAGGAACGACCAAACCCCAAGTTGAGGTTGTAATACACCCAGAGGGAGGCGAAAATCATATTAGGGTTTGGTATGGCGAAAACGCTCTTGACAGGGATAATAAAGGATGTAGAGGTTCTTTTTTTTTCTGTTTGCTTTATTCATGCCTTGCAGATTTTTTTTTTTTTTTGCTCGACCTTTTTGACAGTGTCTTCTTCGTTGTTTTCTCTGTGCTTAGTTCTTTTTGTGTGCACTCTCCACAATATGAGGAGCAAGAACACATGTACCATTATCCTTTTATTCCATCGGTTTGCCTTTTTTTGCCCTGCATCCACACATGCAAACTGTTCATTTTTCTTTTCTCTACCAAACCTTTTAATGGGATACTTTACAAAAAGGAGCATCCAAATGAGGATGAAAAGATGGAAAAAAAATACGCTAAACACAAATGGTGTGCGCGTCGCACAACACCTCATTATGCTAAAGGGTATCCCGGAATACTTGTGCTCGCCTGTCAGATGGATAAACGCACAAAACATTCCCATCGCAATCCACCCGTGGGAAGCGGGTGAAAGTGAAACTAAAATGGGTTCAGAATAATACAAGTACTTACATCACTTGATGAGGAAGCATCTTCAATGGCGGCACACACAAGCCGAAGCTGAACATTAACTGATCCTGTGGAGAAAGAGAAGAAAAAAAATGAACGGAACAAGAGATTAGCTGAATAAAAAACAAAAAAGAATACGATATAGCGGCACATTGTCAAGATAACAGCAATATGCCAGTTCTTCCGTTTTTTGTGGGTTTTCAAACACTCACACACAAGGACGAATAACAAAATATTATAAGCAAGAAGCACATGCACATATTGGACGGATTAAAAGTTGTGACATTCAGTTTAGACGAGATGTGATGTTTCGTGCTCGTCGTCCTTGCCAAGAATTAAGTGGCTTCTAAACTTTTTGCTCCTTTTTACACATCAAGTAAAGAGATAAAGCATTCAGAGATAGATGGATAGAATTACAACAACTCAGTGAGTCACTGTTACTGCGGCAGGGATATACCAGAATCCTTATACGACTTGTTGATACTTTATCGGGATTGTTTTGTGTGAAGTGAATTAGTTTTAAGCAAATGAAATAGTTGTCAGTTAGATATTGTGAGAGGGAATGACATTTTTTTGGCTTTTCTTTTTGAGAAGTTGGACAGTTTGACATTCATTGTTTGGAAGACTTAGACTGGCGTTTTTATTGATATTTTTGCACAACATAAGGGAGGTAGCAAGGAAGCACAGTTCACTTAAATGTATTTAAAGTACCTGTTGGGGTAAATTTTGACAGTCAAAATACCTATATGACAGTACCTTCTATATGTCAGAAATAAAACGACATTTCAATCAAAAACATAAGTTGCGTTACGTTTGATTGAAATGATGTTTTATTTGCAACTTTTAAATGACTCTGAATAGAGAGGGTAAACCAATAAAGACCAGCAAGCAACTCTTTTATAAACAACGTTTCTGACCTTGTATTGACAACAAAATATTAAGCAAAAAAAAAAGGATTTATTCGTATTGGCATCATCAGAGAACACAAGTCGTTTATGTTGCGCGAATTCGATAGTGATATTTTCTTAACTTGGCATAGATAAAACTCAATTTTGTTCCTTAACAAATTAAACGTCCTTTTGCAGCGCGTAATAATAGGTTATGGGATTTTATAAGAACACAAATTTTTTACCCATCTAATGCCTGCCTACAGCCTCCACACGGCAAACAGTGGGTGTATAATACCGTGACCGGCGATTTTGCAGCGTGTAATAGTAGGTTATGGGATTTTATAAACACGCATAATTTTTCCCATCTAATGCCTGCCTACAGCCCACAGCATCCACACGGCAATACCGTGACCGTCGATTAGGTTTAAACCCGAGTATTAAACCTTGACGACAGCCGACACGAATGGATGAATGTGTCCCTTTACCAAGGCATCTCCTCCTATTTTCAGACGGGATTGAAAGAGTTTTCAATATATAATCAACGGCGGGGTCTTAAGGGACCGACATTATCTGCTATGACATATTCGGACATCGGGTCATGTAGGAATCGGAATTCGGCATTTTGAACAGCAATGATAGCGGTGTAGGTAAACTCCGCGTTCTAGCCATCCAAAAAAAAAATTCACTACTTTGACGAAGAATGGCGAAAGTCTCTAATAACAGGCTTAAAGTGAAGACATTGTTAAAAGAGTTGACTTTTAGATTTTAAGCAAAGCTGAAGGAACTGGTGTTTAGAAACATGATGAAATAAAAAGAGCGCTGCCAAGGAATATAGAAGAGTACCACTTGAGAAATGATGATCGTAAGATTTACCAATATCCGAACAATATCCTATAGAGATGAGCAAGGAAAAGTCGTAGTTTAATCACAGTCCTGAGAATATAGAAGAACTTCTTCTGGGACTGTTAATCGACGATGAGGAATAATCTCCCGCTATCAGACAAAACAAAATAAAATTGACAACAACGAAAACAGCCAGCCACCTAACCAAAATATGGCGAGGCCATCAACATCTAAACTTAAGCCTGTTAAGCTCCCGGAATAGCAGTCTTCCCGCCCAGCTATATAAAGCCAGTGAAAGTGATTTTGTAAGTTATAAGACGCAAGTTAGAAGACGCTCAGTACAGAACCAACTGCAGAGGCATCAGAAGATCATTCACAAGTTGTTCTAGATCAATAAGGTGACCAAAGTCTCTGTATGCACCATTCGTTGATTCTTCTTACTCTAAGTCGTGCTCTGAATTTGGCTGCGACGAGTAAATGGTCAGAGTCGCCATTTGACCCTTTGTCTACATCAAGGGTGTTAAACACGTGCCTGGCGTCTGTTAGCTCATAGTCGATATATTTAGCGGTTCGACCATTGGGAAATTGCCTGGTTACTTTGTCCAGGAGGTCATAAAATATATCCTTGATAGGTTATTTAGTCTCAGGGAAAAGTGCACATATAAATGATCACTAAATGTCGTTAAAGTCGAATACAACTGACCTAAGACGGCTATCCACAACGAAAACGCATCCTAAGTCTGCCCTGAACTGCGCGAGGAGGGATTGATGTTTGTGAGTAGCACCCGGAGTGTTCAACGTGCGTACGTTCCAGGTGCATACTCTTAAGGAGGCGTCCGTGGTAGTTTTAGGTCTGGTTGGTATTTGAGGGATCCGTTATTCGAGACTATTGTCTCTCTCATAACAAACTATTTTTTACGTGTAACCTGTAACCCTGTTGACACAACCTTCAACCTGGAAGAGGAACAGTTCTAATTTATTAGTTACCTTTAGGACACGAGGCAATCAGTTTCCACCACGAGATTAAAATTCGACGTTAAAGCTACCTTTCCAATAAAGTCAGTGGTAATAAATTGTATTCTCCAGTCATTTGTGTGTGAAAATTTTAGAAGATTCTACGTACAGCTGAATACTTGTTGCTTGTCAGCTTGTCAGGCTTCCGCAAGTGCTGCGTCAGTTTAAGGTTATATTAGTTGTTGGCGCTCAGGTGAGCCCTCAAACTCGCATATACTTCGTCTTGCCCTCATTTACTGCTAAACACATTTTTGGCGCTCCCTTCTCTATACTAGCATGACATCACGTTGAGTCCTATGATGTCAATGATGTCAATATCGTCGGTAGTTGTACCGATTTGTGGAAAATTGTGCCTCTGGTGTTGGCTCGGGAGTTTTGCACAATCCTCTTAAGAACCAAATTATAGAAGTCACATGACAGCGCATCGACTTGCCTTAATCCTTTTTTTGGTATCGAATGTGTCGGTCAGGTCGTTTCCGACCCAGATAGAGCAGCGAGAATTCTCGTCATCCTACACAAACGGACGAGTTTAAGCGGTATGCAGAAACTAGACATGGCTCTGTATAGTTCGTCTCTATAAATGCTGTCATATGCGGCATTGAAATCGATGAATAGGTGGTGGGTATCGATGTCGATGTTAAATCCTTGGATTGTTCGGGCATCCAAAATACAATACGCAATGTGATCAATTTGGTTCACCGTTCATTGATCTGAAAACTGCCATGTCCCCTTATGGATATCAAGGTGAGGAAACCGTGTGCTGACTATAGTGGCATTTCGTTCCGTAGCGAAGTTAATTAGCCTAAGTCCGTTAACAGACGTGTTGTCGTGTAGGCTATGTTTTCCGACAATACTGCTAAAGATGTCTTCTCTTCCTACCTTTGCGTTAAAATCTCCCAGCACGATTTTAACATCGTACCTCGGTAGTCGCTCATAGGTTTTGGCAAGGAGCTCATAGAAGCAATCCTTAGCTATATCATATTTTTCTCCGTTGAGGAGTGAGCGCATATAAGGCTTATGTAAACGAATTTGGCCTTGATCCGTATTGTTACAATGCGTACGCTAATGTCTTGGAAACATAAGACTTCTCGCTTAGTCTGCCACCTATAACAAATCCGCATCCGAATAGTAGCTGTTTCTTCTCACTATAACAAGTTCCGTAGTAGACGTCACAGTTTTTCATCCTCTTTTTGCCCGGCCCATCCCATTGTATTTTCTGGATGGTAGTAATGTCTGCTTTGTAGCAGCTTAGGGCTTCCGCTAGTTGTTCGCTTGCACCTCTCCTGTTTAATGTTATCACATTCCAGGTGCAGATACGAACGTCGTTGTCCTTTTCTCTTTTAGCAGGGTCGTCAACAATAAAATCAGTCCTTTCCGAAGCTGCTGGTTGCTTCGTAACCGTTAGTTTTTTTCCATGGTTGGGTAGTTAGCCCAAAGCACAACCCCCAACCTGAAGGGCCAGTTCCAATTGATTAGATACCCTTAGAACGCGGGGCCATCAGTATCCACTACGGGATTGAGCGCTCATCCGCTACCATCTCTGCTCAATGGGCCTGACTAACCCTTGAAACTCTTAGACAACCTGTTGTCCGAATATGTCGAAGCAGCTTGTTTCGGTTCGCATGGGACAGCAGGCTGGGTATTCATTCCGTGCCATTCTGACCTGGCTGTTTATAGTGTTGCTGTTTTTCGTCGTGTTATCAATACTCGCGCTTATCGTTTAGCAAGTCCACTCCGGTTGGATGAGACCAGTACCCAACGGTTACCACTTGGAGGTTAAAAATAAGCACTTGATGTTTAGTCAGAGTTACAACCAATGGGAATTGCCAAGTTCAAGCCAATCAGAGTCTACCCTCGTTCTACAACACCCAACAGAAACTAAAATTCTCATTAAATATAATTCCATCCCAGTTGCAAGTAGTCGTATCTTCCTGAAATTCATTTCTTTTTAAATTCACACGAAAACGAAATCAAACTTAAATTAAAGCCCTACCTTAATGAATGCTATTTCTCATTTTCGTTTAAGCCCCATAAAGCATTTTAAGCCTTCTATCCTATATGGTTGCTGTTCACATTCTTGTCCTAATGAGAATGCCGCTAAAGCTTGACAAATACACACTTCTATTCAGCTCAGCAGGTACCCACACTCCTGCATCGCCACTTTCACACTGTTCCGGCTTCACCACTCTTACGATTCATGGAGGAATTAATCCAAACCGAGAAGGATGCCGATCCTGATGCATGGTATTATTGTTGCAGCACAGAAGAATACCGTATTGTTATTTTATCGTAAATAACGGTACACAATCGAAAAGATTATACCGACACATTCTACCGAGACCAAAGTCATTTGCAACCGACTATATATGCACGTATATATGTGTGGAGTTTTCAGAGAATGGGAGAAGCGGAGGCTTTTATGGGAGGCTTTTTGAATTTTCATGGAAATGAAAATCATCAGTCCTTGTTGTTATTTTTTTTTTTTTTTGCTGTCCACATTAAAATTTCATAGACCGCATTGGCGAAAGGATTTCTTCCCATTTTCCTTTAAATTTTTGTGTGTGTGTGTTTCTTCTTTTTTTTAGGTTGCCTTTTTGTTTCGTGGTCTTATCTTTATTACAGTATATGTTCCTGTGTAAAGTCCTTAAGCCGGAATATTCTGCAGCGCAAGATAATAACAAGCGCATTGGGAAAATTGCCAATTCAAATGTTTTTCTCGTTTTTTTTTGGCGGGATGAGCCTGAGAGATGGCAAAGCAACGTTTCATTTTCTTAGACGGTTTAACAAAAAAAATTCGAAAAGACGTTTTAAAACCTCTTAAAACATTTATGGGAAAACTTTTCGACAAAGAAAATAACGGTGGCAAGGAGCGTGCTCAAAATAAGGTGATTACAATATGTTGGCAAGCTATGGCCTGCGATTATTAATGTTAGAGCGGAACCTGCTGTGCGTGACTTGAGATTTAATATGTGTGCATTGGTGTGTAAGTGTGTAGTTAACTTAGTATCCCGGAGGGGTAGTTTACGCTGAGGAAGGTCATTGGCGTCTGTGAAGCCAAATATTTCTTTTAAGGGATCCTATTGAAAAAATTAGATGAAACATAGTTGGTAGATCTTGAACAGGACAAAGTTTGATTGAAAGTTTCCTGCTTTTACTGAGACTGAAAAGGCCAATATGGAGACATTCGTTCAATATAGTCGGAAGGTTTTATATAAAACACTAAGCATAGCAATTAATGTGGATGCTGTGTGCACCACTGACATTCCGTTCACCGGGCACAAAGCTAGTTAGATCTATACAAGTCAGAAGCAGACAATCCTTTCTGAAGATATCTTCTGTTTACTGCAAGATTGAGAAAATTGACTTTAAAAACTTACTTAATTCCCTTGGACAGCGTTTTGTCATCCGAGGGGACTTTAATGCAAAACATACATTCTGGGGATCTAGATACATATAACAGAAAGGTAGGATGATTTATGAAGTACGAAGAAAGTACAATTCCGAATTTAATTATACGGGTAAACCAACTTACTGGCCAAATGATGTTACAAAAATACCGGAGTTGATCGATTTTTTTATAGTAAAACGTGTGCCGTCCAATCGAATCAAAGTTGAAGTATGCTTTGATCTTTTCTCTGGTCATTCTTCAGTCATGCTAACAACGAGCGAGTCAATCATTAGAAATGCAAACCCACCCATACTAACAAACGGGGAAACAAACTGGGAAGGCTTCAAAAACGATATTGAAAATAATATTCGACTGGGTGTATCGCTTAGATCCCCATTGGAACTTGAAGTCCAGGTTGACTCATTCATCGATACCGTTCAAAAAGCAGCAAAGCAGTAAGTTATAGTAATATCAAGTACCCACGGGAAATAAAAGATTTGGGTAGACAAAAAAGAAAAGCTCGAAAAAACTCGTGCTCCGCAAGATAAAACACATCTCAATCGGTTGAGTAACTTGCTATCAAATTCGATTAAAAACTTTAAAAATCATGCAGTAAAAACTTATCTGCAAGGCCTTATCGCTGGAAATCAAATTATTCACTTTGGAAAGCAATTAAAGTCATAAAACGGTTAAAAAAAACGCTGTGCCACCAATTAGACTAACTCAAGACGTTTGGGCAAAATGCGATAAGGAAAAAGTAGACGTTTTTGCCGTACATCTTGAGGAAACCTTCAAACCATTCAATGTTCCAGAAAACATTAATTTATTCCAGATTACAACCGATAACAAAATAGTTAGATATGCAAGTATTGCCAAGCTTTAGGCATTAACTAAACTCCTCTACATTGTAAATGCAGCAATTAGATTAGAATACATACCAAGACAGTGGAAAGTCGCAGAAGTGATTATGGTTCTTACCTCATGAAATAAAATCTTACAGACCTATTTCACTTCTTCCAATAATTTCAAAAGTTTTTAAAAGGATATTACTCGATCGCTTACACCCCATTATTGGTCAGAAACGCCTTTTACCTGACCATCGATTTGGGTTTAGAAGAAAACATTCAACTATAGACCAAGTTCATCGAATTACTGATGTAATTGGGAAATCTTTCCAAAAAAAAAGAAAATTTGCTCAGCCGTATTTGTTGACGTGTCGCAAGCTTTTGACAAGGTTTGTCATAGAGGCCTTCAATACAAACTAAGACAAGTTCTGCCTGAAAAATTATATAAAATCCTCGTGTCGTCTTTTGAGCATAGACTCTTCCGTGTGAAACTTGGAAACGAATATTCGGAGTTCAAAGAAATATTGGCAGGGTTACCCCAAGGAAGCGTCCTTGGACCACTCTTGTACCTTCTATTTACAAGTGATATCCCAGACATTTGAAAACAAAATGTTAAGATCATTCGTCAATGCGCCGTGGTATATAAGGAATGAAGATCTACGCAGAGATCTGATTGTTCCCGCGGTTAAAGATGAAACGAAAATTATTGCACGCAAACATAAAGAACGTTTCTTGGGACACTTCAACATAACGGTCCTCCAAATTCTTTACGAAACAAATTTATTGCGGCGTCTTCCAAGAACTAAGCCCTTAGATTTGGCCCGATATTAACAAAACGCGCTACAAATTGCGAAAAAAAAGCAGGAAATCCCAAAGGAATGTTACCAGCCAACAATCATTACTCGTGATAAAAAAAAATCGCTGGATAAGTCCGCACACTTAGTTGCAATACAAATACAAAAAGGGTGGTGGTTTTAGAGAGTTAAGGTCTCACACTACTTGGGGCACGTGCTCCTCGTGTCTTTCGTGATTTCCACCAGCCCAAAAAAATCTATACTACAGAGTCTTTAATTCCCAGCCAGAAGTCAGAACCAGTTGAAGAAGACTTATGTGGTGAGCATAAGTGGAATTCGATTTCAACAAACTTAAAGTAGGCAAGGCACCTTGTTTTGGAACTGTTTCGGCCTCTTAAGTAAAAAAAATCAGCCCCACTCCAAAAACATTTGGGATTCCATAGACTTTTACTGCAAAATTATTGTACCAGACCTTTTATTTGATTATTGAGGAAATCTCCCCTTAGGTGGCGGGCATAAGTGGAATTCGACCTCAACAAACTGAAAGTAGGCAAGGCACCTTGCTTCCGAACTGTTTCGGCCTGTTAAGTAAGAAAATCAGCCCCACTCCAAAAACATTTGCGATTCCATAGACTTTTACTGCAAAATTATTGGACCAGACCTTTAATTTGATTATTTGTCACGTGACGGGCATAAGTGGAATTCGACCTCAACAAACTGAAAGTAGGCAAGGCACCTTGCTTCCGAACTGTTTCGGCATGTAAAGTAGGAAAATCAGCCCCACTCCAAAAACATTTGCGATTCCATAGACGTTTACTGCAAAATTATTGAACCAGACCTTTAATTTGATTATTTGTCACATGACGGGCATAAGTGGAATTCGAACTCTACAAACATAAAGTAGGTAAGGCACCTTGCTTCCGAGCTGTTTCGGCCTTAAGAAAGAAAATCAGCCCCACTCCAAAAACTTTTGCGATTCCATAGACTTTTACTGGTTTCTACAATACGGATCAATACAGATCAACGCCACATAAATATCAAAACTATTCTCAACGAATCTTTTATTTTCAGTTACACATTTAACACCAAAGCGTATCGCTATAGTTTCACATAGGATTGGTGGTCTAAATATAAAGAACTTATCAAGCCTAATGTGACCGGTAGGGGAACTAATATTTTGGAATACATATTTTACAGAAGGGAGCATCCTGAATTCCCCATAATCTTCTTTCTATCTGACTAGAAAATACTTTCAAAAAAAAAAGAAATCCATTAATGCCACTAAAGGCTCAATTTTCATGTCCACTTATCTCCAAACCACAACATCCGCTTTGAACAATTTTTACCACAAATTACTATCAACTACCAATGATTGATTTCTTTCTGTCCTCCCGACACAAAACCTAAAACAAAAAAAGCACCCGCCAATCATTCCAAGCCAATTAAAATCCCCATTCAGGAAAAAAGCCCAACCCTCTCAACTTATATCCCGACTAACTGCCAACATTGAACCCACACTCACCATCGATACCGCAGGGTCCCGGGGCACTAAAGAACACTTTGACTGTACTTTGTGAATAATCGGTTAACGCTTTGCGGTGGTCGCCACAGACATCAATGCTAAATCCTCGGAGCTGCAAATAGACAGAGAAAGAGTACACATCAGCGGGGTTTAGTTGAATTCCTGACGCTTCAAAGCCTAAGTAATAAAGCGGCTGTGGAATGCGACTGGCTGAAAAATGGGAATGGAAGCAGGGATTTTGTGGTAGCAGTGATCGTCGTCTGAATTGGGGATAATAGTTTCCGGCCGCCATAATATTGGAACAGATATAGTCCTGTATATGTTACTTGCCTCTCAACTTGTCGAAATGATTGGCATTCGACAACCACCACCGCTACCACCACCAGCACCACCGATTCAACCAAATCGTTATTTCGGGTTATATGTTAAATATTCAGCAGAGGCAAACACGCCGTCAGGATATTAGCATATACATGGGTATGCAATAGGACAACACAAACACACACAAAAACACTTTGCAATTAACTTTACCTTAATTTTACCGTTATCCGTGAAGCTTGCACTTCGCATGCTATACCGTTCGCTTAGTTGGTCATTAATTATTTCGCAGGTGCTGACGCTGAACTCGCACAAATGCACCGGACAAATCACATTTGTTGGCCAACTAAATTGGTAATGACAGTCGCTGATTATGGATTCCAGGACTGGGATACCCTGTCGAAAAAAAAGAACGAAACAAAAAGGTCACACATTATACAGACGAATGTTTTAATTAATAAATATTTGATGACAAAAATCTCTAAAATAAATCTGTCCTGCACATGAGCTCGGTTTGCTGCGAGACCACATACAGAGTTAAATTTTGGACCGGATTGCACTAATGAATTTGCGTGCGGTTTATTAGTCAGCGGATTGACATTCATTTGCTGTCGGTTAGGCGTATCTCCCGGACCGCACGTTGCAAGGGGGCACACTTAATTTGATGGGTAAGTGGGATGAAGGTATACGTACTCGGCCGGCATGAATGTCACACGTGAAATGAACAGTCGATGACATCTGGGTTTGCTTATCCCGCGGGCATGCACTGCCACGTAGGTATTTCAGTTCGGCGCTGGTCTCGTTGATGATGATTAGGGAAACATCTGGATAGCCAAGACTCTGGAAGTAAAAAAATGGAAAATATTGTAATTCTGGTTAGGAAGCATATGAGTACTTTAAATAGTTCCATGAACAAATGCTAATTATAAACGTTTAAGCTTTGTGGACTGGCAAGACATCTATTAGAAATATGTCTGACTTTAGTACCATCTCTCCTCAGCATACTGATACAACGTATAGCTCTACAGGCAGAGAAGAAGGAAAGAACACCGGATTTCAGAAAGAAGAATAAAGAGCAAGAAAAGCGCGCGATCGAGGACATAAAGAGGTGCCACTCCAATAACGATGTTCGCAAGTTGTACCAAAGTGTAAAACGTCAAGCGAAGGATTCAAGGCTCGAACAGAATTCTGTCGAGATGAACAAGGACATATCGTAGTTGAGATACAGTCGATGGTGAGGATATGGAATAACCACTTTTGCAGACTGTTAAACGGCGATGACGAACATCATTCCGCTGTCAGGCAGAACGAACCATTCAGTGTTGGCAACCTCAGCGAAAACTGCCAACTACTCGACTGTGTGAAGTGAGGATAGCAATATCTAAACTCAAGCTTAATAAGGCTGCGGGAAATGACAGCATCCCCGCTGAGCTTTATAAAGCCAGCGGAGCTGACCTGGTAAGTAAAATCCACATACTCATAAGCCAAATCTGGTCGGAAGAAAGTATGCCTGAAGAATATAACCTCACCGTCGTTTGCCCGATTCACAAAAAAGAAGACCCCTTAAACTGTGCCAGCTACAGAGACATAAGTCTCCTCAATATCGTCTACAAGATCCTATCTGCCGTAATATGTGAACGCCTGAAACCGTTTACCAACAACCTGATCAGCACTTATCAGTGTGGTTTTAGGCCAGGAAAGACCACAACCGATCAAATTTTCACACTTCGGCAGATCCTGGAAAAACCCAAGAAGTCCCAAGCAATACCCACATTCATCGACCGCATACGACAGCATGTATAGAGGCGAAGTATACAGAGCCATCTCCAGTTTTGATATACCGCCCAAACTAGTCCGTTTGTGTCGAATGGCGATGGAGAATTCTCGCTGCTCCATTAGGGTCGGAAACGACCTCACCGACACATTCGATACCAAAAATGGATTTAAGCAAGGCGATGCGCTATCATGTGAGTTCTTCAACTCGATTCTTGAGAGGATTGTGCAAAACTCAAGATACAACAGCAGAGGCAAAATTTTCCAAAAATCGGTGGAACTACTAGCATACGCCAACATATAACAACGTGATGTTATAGCCGCGTTTGCTAGTATAGAGAAGGAAGCGGCAAAAATGGGTTAAGCAGTAAATGAGGGAAAGACGAAGTATATGCTGTCAACACGAAAGGACACAAAACTTCGACGAATTGGACAGTACATCACCATTGACAGATATAACTTTGAGTTAGTACGGGACTTTGTCTATCTCGGCTCCGTAATCAACTCTGACAACAATATCTCGTCAGAAATTAAACGAAGAATTACTCTTGCCAACCGCTGTGTCTTCAGGCTAAGAAAGCAATTCAGTAGTAAGGCCCTCACTCGAACTACTAAGGAAATCCTATATAAAATCCCCGTGTTCATTCCGGACTGTAGCGCCACTTAAGTAAGTAAGTTTACGGTATCAAGCGATTGAAAAATAAAGCAAAACGAAGGGGATGCTGTACCTACAATATTCATCATTCCGCTACTGCTACGGCACAAAAGGATATTCAATCTCCCATTCGAATGACTGCCCCTTCAAATGGCATAAGTAAAAAGTTCGACGCAATATTGATTTACTTCTTTGTGTAGACGAACGAAATAACAGTGCATTAAGTTTTCTACAGCGACACCAGCCAATTTGACAATATGTACCCAAAGTTTATATTGGCTGAGCCATAAAGAGCGAACGAATGAACATCTCAATCAACATGACTCTCCAATAAGACAATACTCAGGCTCACCAAAACTAGGCATGGTTCTGTACACATAGTTCGTCTCTACTAATGATGTCGTATGCAGGTTTGAAATCGATGAATATGTGGGTATCGATTTGGAATTCTTGGGTTTTTTTCAGGATCTGTGCCTAAAATCACACACATAAGAGGCGATGAAGTTGTTGTTAAACCCTTTCGAGCATTCACATATCGGGTTTTTCAACAGGGACGCTACAAAAGTTGAGCGACAGGGACAGCAAACGACGCCATATTTCTCCCCGCTCTTTTGACATTTCTCTTCAGTAAGGTTTGCCATTTCAAAGATATACGATCCAACAACGAGTCGAAATTATTCAAATTTACGAACGAAATTCGGAGTCAGTGGCCTCAACGATAAGAGCGCTACGTCCAATTTATGGTCGTCATAATCGTCCTAGCAGATCAACAATTGAGCGTCTAGTGGAAAAATTTGAATCCACAGAAACAGTACAAAATTTTCCCGTACCAGTGAGACAATGAAGTGCCCGTAGTGTAGAGAATATTGCTGCCGCTGAGGCTTCAGTTGAAGAAAGCCCAAATGTGTCTCTCACACGTCGTTCTCAAGCGTTGGGCATCTCTGTGACGTCGTTGTGGCGAAAAGATCTTGGCCTACATCCTTACAAGATTAAGTTGACGCAAGAACTGAAGCCGCTTGACCACCAGAAGCGTCATATGTTCGTAAATTGGGCTGAGCAACAACTTGAAAATGATTCGGATTTTCATCGAAAAATCATCTTCAGCGATGAGGCTCATTTCTGGCTGAATGGTTTCGTCAATTAACAAAATATGCGGTATTGGTCAGGCAGCAATCCACACGTACTCCATGAGTCATCATTGAATCCCGAAAAATTTACGGTTTGGTGTGGTTTATGGGCCGGCGGCGTCATTGGACCGTACTTCTTCCGTGATGATCAAGACCGGCACGTTACTGTGAATGGGAATCGCTACCGTTCAATGATAACCGAATATTTCTGACCCCAATTGGATGATATGGACTTGGAGGACATGTGGTTCTAATAGGACGGCGCCACAAGCCACACAGCGAATGCCACAATCAATTTATTGGAAACCAAGTTTGGAGAACGTGTTATCTCACGAAATGGTCCAGTCGCTTGGCCGCCTCGGTCGTTCGATTTGACGCCGTTAGACTATTTCCTGTGGGTCTACGTCAATTCTATGGTCTATGCCAACAAGCCAGCGACGATTGATGAACTTCGTACGAATATCGAACGTGAAATTGCACCACTATCGGCCGATTTATGCTTGAAAACCGTCAAAAATTGGGTTCAGCGTCTGGACTTCTGCAAGCGTGCCCGTGGTGGCCATGCAAAAGAAATCTAGTAATACATAATGGCATCGAACGTACTTTCACAGGAATAAAGAATTTCATTGATATCCAAAACCGTTTTTGTTTTATTGAAAAAAAAAAACTTTTGTAGCGCTCTTATTGAAAAACCCTTTATTACAGCGAATAGGATCCAGTTGTTGTTGAGGACACTTATGCCTACAGAGGCATAAGTTTAGAATAGTTCAGAATTTGTGGATCGGGAAAACGATGCTTAGGATCTATTTTTCAGGCCAAATTTGGCAAATGAGTTATTGTATATTGGTTACCAAATTATCACCACCAGCTTTATATGCTTCTACAGATCGGCAGCTGGGCTTAAGTTAGGATTTTTCTGTTTTCATTTCATTAAGGTCAAATAGCAAGTAGTGTTTGCTGTCATCGCCAATATTTAGAGATTGTTCATCGTCGATGTCTGCAGAAGTGGTTCTTTCATATTCTCAGTATCGACTGTGACTCAACTACGATTTTTCATTTCGAGTAGACCTTCTCAAGCCTTGTAGCTCTGGCTTTGACATTTTATATTATATTAAAACTTACGAACAACATTCCTGGAGTGACACCTTAATTTATCTTTTATCGCACAAATTTTTTGAGCTTTTTTCTTCTTTCTGAAAAGTCGGTCCACCTCTTGCGAAAGTCTGACAAACATCCCAGAGTAACACTGTCGTGAAAAACTTCTCAAATTTAGCGTTCGAATTCAGCGTGGCGTGGTCGATATAACTATTATTACTTTGGCTGCAATAAGGTTTTCCATTTGTCCGGAAGCTTGTAAAAGACAAACGGAGCAGTACTCATCTGCCGCAATCACTGTTGAAGGCATCTGACTAAAACTCGAGATTTCTAGATGACCTGCTATCCAAATATATCGGATCAGCTCATGTATGTTATTCAACTTGTCCATCCTGACACTTTACTTTGCCGATCCGTTAAGCTAACCTTATCTGATCAAAAATCGATGATTCAATGCAATATTTTGAATGGTTTACAACTCAAATGAATCGTTGGTCTCTGCGAAACCTTTTTTTTTGCGGTTGCGGCACAGGACATGAGATCTTGGAAAGATGGTAATAGGCCTTGCTTTAAGCATGACGACTCGCACCTGACTAATCAACTCAGGGATGCGCCAATGTGACAAAACATACCCGTAAACTTGTCTACCACGGTCTCGTGAAATAAAACCAATCATCATAGGTCTGTATAATGTATATAGAGTTTGGCCTTATAACGTCGCGAAGCAGGTCTGCCTTTCATTATGTACGCTCCTCTCAATCTCAATTGAGGACAAGACAACAGGATCCTTAGGACGAAGGTAACAAACTATACGGTTTGCGTCTGGAAGGACTGCAATCATTCTCGCAAAAACGTGAGCAGTAGTAAATTACATATTATGGGTTTTCTCTTTCGTTCGGACATTGTGAAGAGATTGGTGAGGTATCGTGGTCCATTTTGAGCAGATACTTCCTGAATCCATCATGGTTTGTTAGAAAAATAAACTAATCTCCTGTTTTTCTATTCGTCCAGGGTTCTATTTCACGGATAAATTGGTATGTCCATCGTCCTGTAGTAGCAATAATCTAGCGGATATGCCAGGCCAATTATTCCTGGTAGAACCAGTGCCGCTTCCTCTGAAACGGTTCTAAAATCAAAAATCGTCGGTCCATGTTGGTGCGGGGTACAATCAGGCTGAGCTTATTACTCAAGGCAAAGGTAATCTGATGTTCGGCTTCTTGCAAGCGATGCTTGGGAGAATCGCTGCTTTCTTTCCGACAAAGTCTAGGTGTGGATTTAATTAGTTTCGAATCGTTGACCTCCCACCCGTACTTTTACTAATTCCACTACTTTTGGGTTAGTTGTTAGTACTGCATCCTCAAGCATCCCTGTATATACTACTCCACAGAATAGGACCTAGAAAAGATTTTTGGGAACGTCTGCTGACATGTTAATATACCTTTGACGCTGTCTAAGCGTCTGTTCTTGAAACAACTAGAGAGTATTTATTTTGACTAAAGACTAAGTTCCGATAGCGGTTCCTCTTGTCTCTGCTGACACGTTATAATACCTTCTTCGCTATCTAAGCTTCTGTTCTTGAAACAGGTAGAGAGTATTTATTTTAACTAAAGACCTTATGACACAGGACCGATAGCAGTTCCTCTTGTGTAATATCTTCGTTCGAAGTTTCAATTTCAACCGCGAAGTATGTCGGTGAGTAGTAAAAAGAGTTACGTCAACACGTAAGTTAAGGTGATCTACGGCCTTTCACTTATGTCATGACAATCCAGTATGCAGTTCCCCAGTGATTTATGTCTGCTTCATCGAACAGCAATTTTCAAAGATTTCCTGTCGTTGTTGGTTTCAAGGTTTCAAGCTTATGCTTGAAGTCCAGTTTCCCACTGGAGCCCTGAACTTTTCGTCTGGCACTCAGACAGATTTATGGGACGACTTTGATATTATCATTCCAGCAGTCGTGAGTCGCGTGTGCTATGGCAGCTTTTGATATTAATCAAATGTCAGATTTGGAGGTGCTTAATAACTTTAGAAATAATTATGCCAATGAAAAAAAAAAAAAAGGAGTCTTTATTGCAAATCTTGGCAATGTGTGCTTCTTCATCTCGTTAGAGGTTAGAGGTTAAACAAAATATATGTATGCAGATTCATTTATACAAAAGACCCATAACACCTTGAAACCCCAATTACAACCAAATCGTTCATGAGAAAGTCATTAAAGCGTTATGTGTGTAAACACCCTTTAAATTCTTCCACTCGATGCCCTCAGACAAGCAAGTAAAATTCCGAATGCAAATACCATAAAATCGATAAGATCAAAGTGCATAGAACCCTACGTCTAAAGCTTAACCTAAGGACAACCCGGTTTTAGACGGTAAACATAATGAAAGAAAAAACACACACACATACACTCCACTTCTTCAATACGACACATGGGTGGATTAAAGTGTTTCAAATGATTTGATTCCAAACCGAAAACTCGACGTCAGGACGTACCTGCATAGGAAATTACTATTGAACACATTTTACACTTCATTCGTCGATGGGTTCAAGCCCTCCTCTGTTATGCTCAGCAGCTATGCCTTCACGATATGGTACGCTCATTGATGATGCAGTGCACCACATTTTCATCGCGCAACGACAGACCAGAGACTCCGGTGGATGGTATTGGCAAATAGCGTTAGCTATACAGAGGAACACATCAAGGACCTTTCGGTGCCGCGGCTCTATGCATTTTCATCTCCGAAATTGCCACAATTTAAGTTTGTACCGTTGCTCTAAATGCATGTAAAATTCATTCATATCCTGCGAGATGTGCATCCTCGAAAGCGATTTTTACGATTTTCACTGTAGATACACCGAGGAACAAAGATTGTGTGCTGCCGTGTCGAGTCTGGAATATTTTGTAGGGGTAGCTGCTCTGCAAGTGAAGTGGCTTCGACTTGGTGCACAACTGGTGGCAGAGGGTAGCTCATGAAATATGCACTCGTACGTGGATGTTTTATGAAATCAGAATCTGTTGGAAATTTTTAATACCCCTACAGACAGAAGTAGCGGGCACAGATATGCCAACGAAGTGTATTGGGTTGTATATACTGTAGATAAATTGAAGACACCACACAAGACCACAATAACCACGAAGCCTTCGCAGTCAAATGGGAAGGAAGGCACACAAAACGTAGATTTGTGAGTTGGCTCAATATCTGTCATAAGGTAATAGCAGAGGATATGCTGCGAAGAATGATGAGAACGTTCCTAATGGCTATGTGAGAGGCGCGCAACTCTATCCTGGTTTATGGATACTATGAGTGAATGGGGAAACTATTTGTATGCATTTCATAAACGTGGTCAGTGTTGCATTGAAATTGAGTGGATTTCGTTTGACAGTTCATCGACACTTTAGTTGGGATGACAGATTTAAGTAGTTTGTCATCGAATAGTAGGGAATATGTCATGAATTTCAAATCGACATGACATTTAAAGTGTGAAATCATTATAGCCTAGGATTGTTCACACCACACGTATGTTTTGTCATTAATATTTGAGTTCGTAAAAAAAAAATCTAAAGGGATGACAGCTTCTGCAAACAGGAGGCTGTGATTTGGGCTCATCATTTCATCTGCATCTTATCTCCATTCAAAATGTTAGAATCCTTAGCCGATAAGGTGAAGTCTGTTGCAAATCAGAAATTATTGCCATTTGGCTGCATCCCTTCTATTTAATGTTCGCACATTCCAGGTGTGTTGTCAAATGGTAGGCAATGCGATTTCATGAAACCACATTAGATTTCACCTGGATGCCTACCAACTCCGATTCTCAGAGTTCACGTGGCAACCGCCGGAGAGCTTGGGGAAATGTGCACTAGCACTAAGGCTGCGCGTACAGTAGTGCGAGAAAGCGATGCCATACTAGAAGCGATGCGACAAGCGATTCAAGATGCGATAATTAGATGCGACAAAATTATTTAAAAATTGCACCACACAACACAAGCACTGAAATTTCCTGTTTGATTTTTTTCTTCAAACGTCAAAACAAACACTTTTTGCACAAATCGCTTGAATTAGTTGTAAGAAGAGTTTTTGTGCGAGAAGCTTGCGAGAGGTTTGCGAGAAGCTCGCATTTGTCGCATAAAAATCTACACTGTGCGCGCATGTATTCGAACAGTTTTCTCGCACTCAAACGCTTCTAGCATCATATCGATTTCTCGCAATACTGTACGCGTAGCCTAAGGCACATAGTCCTTTCCAATACGGCAACTGATTTGGAAAAGAGCTGATGCGTCATATTCGGACAACAGATCATTTAGGTATCTCAAGGGTTAGGCAGAATGAGAGGCTGCGCTCAATCACGTAGTGGATACTGATAGCCCCATTTCCTAGGGGTATCTTAAAGATCGGAGGCCTTCCTGGTCGGGTGTTTTGTGTAAAATACTTACTCGCGAAAAAATTGTTTTTACAAAGCAACCAAGAGCTTCGAGAAGCCGGTGGATATGATTTGGTAAGCAAAATTCACCAATTCATACGCAAACTTTGGTCGGATAAAAGTATGCCTGAGGAACGGAACATCAGCATCGCCTGCCCGATCCACAACAAAGGAGGGCTTCCGAGCTGAGCCATCGACAGGACCATAAGTCTTTTCAGCTTCGCCTACATGATCATATCTCACGTAATATGCGAACGCCTGACATCGTTTATCAACATCCTGATCTTCCCAGTGTGGTCTTAGCCCAAGAAAGTCTACAACTGATCAAATATTCACACTTCGGCAAGTCCTGGAAAAAAAACTCAAGAAGTTTAAATTAACATACACCATCTATTCATCGATTTCAAAGCCGCCTACGACAGCAAATATAGAGACTACAGAACTAGTCTTAGTTTCAGTACACCGCCCAAATTCGCCCGCCTGTGCAAGAGGGTACCATTACAGAAAAACAGATATTACTTGTATATAAAAAAGGGTAAAACCATTCTAAAGATATTACGAACTTGTCAGGGGTTTTCTACAACCCGGTTTTATAAGCCAACCCAGACTGTACCGGATGACAGCAGCCAGGGAAGCGCCATTATAACAATAATTCCTGGTAAAATTAGGTATATCTGTCGTCTTTACTTGGACAGATTCCCAAACATAAATATGGTATAAGACCCTTTAAAGCATTGATTTACAACGACAAACTAAATACACACACAAAAATATTATATACCCACAACGGGTTTAAGTAAATCCGAAAACACAATCCATCAGTATCTATAAATCAAAAAGTATTCACTTCCGGCTTTGTAAACACAAAGATAAATATCGCTAAAAGCAAACACAAGATGTTTCTAGCACCATCTTTGTACAGTTGATGCCATCATTTTTCCCCCCGATCAATATCCAATATACTTCCAATTTCCTTGGTTCATTCCTTACAAAAAAAAAGCGATTCCAAAGAAGAGGAAACATTCGAAAACTACACGCTCCAATATATAGAACATCTAAACACAAGTCCATCCCATCAACCATCGAAACCGTGTATCTTTTTTTAGCTCTGCAAAACAAAAAATAAAATGAACACGAAAATCAATAAGAAAGCATTTTGGTCAACCACAAGCAAAACCACCAGACCTATCGCCTCCCTAAAAGCAAATTCCTTCCGCAAATCCTACCATTTTAACACGAAACCCACACTCTGTTCATTTATCTACAGCAAACGAGAACAAAGCCGTATCTTCTAAATTTTAGCTCGTCGTTCATCCCGGACAAATACCATATTCGACAACATCGGCTTGGCTCTCCTTGTACACTTATCGATTAGAACGAATTTATTTGCTTATCCTGAGAGAATATCCCCTAAATATTGAGTACCTCCAGCGACTCATTGTACAAGTAGTGTTTGTGGTGGTGGTCTTATCTTTTTAGGTTGGAATCGCTTTTTAATATTCTTTTGTCCATTGCTATTTGCTGGGCGTTATTGTGAAAGGAGTGTAGATGTTTGATCTTAAACGTTGAGATTGAGTAATAATATGTTGATCCAAAGGATAATAAACAACTGGGATGGAAGTAGGATGGTATGGCATTAAGTAGCAAGCTGTAATATGGATTATTAAAGACCTAACCAGTAAATGAAAGGTTTCTGTGGGAATATTGGCAAATTCGAAATGAAAGAGTTTCAAGTCACAGAAAAACTTTGGACAAGCTGTAGCGGTGCCTTCCTACAGTGAACATCCTCCTAACGAGTTAGTTGAAAGAACACTCAGACCAACATAGCACCATATGTATCTTGAGAATGTCTAAATAACTACTTACCCCCTTGCTTGACAATTCACAAAGATTTTCGAGACAAAAACAGCTTCTGTGCGATGTTGACTTTAATTTGAAAGAGCCGGACAAGTTGTCAGACATAAAGATGATGGAGGGTTATCCGCGTTTCGTCCAAATAGCTTCGGCACAAGTTATTCGTATGTAGGCCGAGACTCATTGTATACTTGGCAGTGAGCTGAACAAAGACATGTTCGCTTAAGACTCACTTCCTGGACAGTGGTACTCTATCTCCTCATCTTGCGTCCAAAATCAAAAGAAACGCGATTTAGATTAAACGCGATTAAATTTTTAAAGAAATCTATGCTGGAGGCATAGGTCTGACAGCATGCCGAACCTAATTATAAGCCAGATTATCCGGGACCTTTCAGTGTTCTCACAGGCCTATTGAACACCTACTCATAGACTTTAAAGCTACCTACGACATCGTTAATGTTGACGAACTATGTACATGTTCCAGCCAGTCTGTGAAAGATAATTCTCGCTCTCGCTCTCTAATAACGGCTTCACAGAAACATTCGATACCGAAGAGGTATTAAAGGAAGACGGCGCACTATTAGATGACTTGTTTAACATCATTATTGACAGGATTGTGCAAAATTCCCGAGCCAACACCAGGGCGCAATCTTCCTAGCCTACGCCAAGCATATTGACATCATAGGTCGGACCAAACAATATGTCATCGCCCCGTTAGCGAGTTAAGAGAAGGAAGGGGATAAAGTGGGTTAAGCAGTAAATTAGGGGAAATTCAACCATAGGGGGCTAATGACACTCACCGCTAAGACTTATAAAATCAGCCTCGATAATAGTACACTCGTTTTAGCCAGCTTTGCAGGATAGCGCGTAGAGTGAGAAAAGGATTTCCCAATTCTAGGAAGCGTTGTACAAATCAAAGGAGAATCTGACTAGTACATCAGATAGTCAGATTATTTGAGTTCATCTCTAGTCGATGTGGATGCAATGACCTGTTGTTTATTGCTTTGGACTGCTTAGCGCAATGTCCCGGGTTCAAACACTAAAAGGGACAGCAGCTTAGTTTTTTCACTGCTCCATCTCTTGCGAAAGTCTGACAATCATCCAAGGTAACACTGTCATGAGAAGATTCTCAAATTTGCCCTTCCGATTCGGCATTAGAAACGAGGTTCCCTTGTTTAGTACAAAGAATAATAAATTCGCATACACAAATAAAGGAACAAGCTAGGTTTAAGGCCCTGTTTTTGGCAGATTATTGTTTACATCTCCAGGCGATACGGGAGGTTGTGTGTGAAATGATTTTCAAATATCAGTCTCCTTAAAATTTAGAATATGTGGTATTAAATGAATACAGCACCTGGGAAATCCTCTAAGCTACTAAGAATATAGCTTTTGAAAAATATTGAATATGAGTAAGTGATTCTATTAACGGTTAAAATAAAGGAATCCCTTGATTAAATAAATAAATTCTTGTGTCTTAACCCATAACAGAACCTCCCCATGCATGTTGTCATCCAACCAACATATCTAAGTAAAATCCGAACATAATGAAACTGAAACTGAAATCCAAACAGAAATTCCAACCAACTTCCACTGCCATAAGCCCAGCCATAGACCACATTCTATACCCACTCTCTCCAACATCGAAGAATTAAAAAAAAGCCACTATCGAAAGCTGAGACTTGGAGGTCGTAAGGGACTTCGTCTACCCTACTCTGACAATGATATCTAGTCAGAAATCAAAGAAAGGAATACTTTTGGCCCAGGTTCAATCCGGACGTTAGCGCCACTTAATTAAGTTAATATAAACGAAAAAGCTGCGAAGTGAGGAAATTATCGTTTTCACAGAAAAGGTTCCCTTCTTCTGACAATGCTATTCCACTGAATCGAAAAATCTCAGCTGAGGTAAAAAGAAAAATCTCTGCGGTATCGGTAAGTGAAACGCGCCTAATGTGTCTGGCACAATGCGTGAACGCAGCTAACGTGTGATTTTTTTAGCGTATTTTTTTTTAAATCGAATAAAACACTCAAATTTGCATTTAATATTCAAATCATCATGTTTTTGTTGTAATCGAGGCTTTGCAATTGACTTTTTAAAGACAACTTCATGTAAATGTTGTCGGCGGCTCCGTTTCAAATGTTCCATTCGGAAAGTCCAATTTTGCATCACTTTTTCGAGCATTTCGGCCTGTATTCCATGAATTACGAGTGTTATGTTATCCTGTAAGGCTTTAATCGTGTTCGGATTGTCCACATAGACTAACGAGGTTACATAACCCCACAAGAAATAATCAAGAGGCGTTAAATCGCATGGTCTTAGTGGCCAACTAACAGGGCTATTTCGAGAGATAAGCTGCTCACCAAATTCATCGTTCAACATTTCCATTGCCTTCACGAGCTGTTTGGCATGTGACACCGTCTTGAGGAAACCACATGTCAACTAAGTTCAACTCAGTCAACTGGGCCAAAAAAATGTATAATGGCTTGGTATTGTTCGCCGTTGACGGTAACGTTTCTTCCACGGTCTTCTTTGAAGAAAAATGAACCGATGATGCCACCAGCCCATAAACCACACCAAACTATCGTTTTTTTCGTGATGCATGTGTAATTCTTGTACGGCATGTGGCTGTTCATCACTCTAGATGCGACAGTTTTGCTTATTTACGTATCCATTTAGCCAGAAATGAGGCCGTGTGTCAATTGCGTTAAAATGGGGGTTAAATATTATTCACCTGGCTAATTTTTGAATTTTTTGCAGGAAAGAAATAATGTAGTACAATTTGTGGTCATGATAAAAGATATCCGCCCTACTTTGTTCATGTTAAACATATTTCCAATAGAGCGAAACAAATCTAATCATAAAATTTTTGAAACCATCTTTTTAAAAAAAATCCAATCTCAGTTTATTATAACAACTTTCATTACTTTCACAGATATATAATAATCTGAATGATGTACTAATTTCCCGAAACATTTGAACACTGGTAACGAGGAACAATCCATGAGCGTGCTTTCGATCACTGTCACTCGTCAGTATGTACACAAAACGTCAAAAATAAGCAACTGGATAAATTTTAGCAAGCTGTTAAGCAGGTTAAAATTTTGAAGTATCTGTTCACCATAATTATGTCAAAAATAATCCACTGGTTTAAATTTTAACGCAATTGCCATACGACCTTATTTAAATGCAGTGGTAGATTTCGGGGCATAAGAGGGTAGGCTGCGATAAATAATAATGATGTACAGCCCCACTAAACTTCTAAGACCAAAGTTAAGTCACTAGAGCATGAAACGTATTCAAAACTAAAAAAAAAAAACAAGTTAACAATTTTATTCAAAGGTTGATTGAGTTGGAGGAAAAACCAACGACTACCTTAACGACCTGTAAAGTCACATATATAGCTCATGTGTGGAACATTTAAACAGTTGGTATCTCTGATTTGCAGAGCCTCTTTGAAGTAACATCTCATCTGATTTGCCACCATTTTACTAATTCAAATTAACATCTCCCTCCCAAAAAAAAACCACAAGGTTAAATCGAAAATCTATTTGAAACAAAAAATATAGTCCAACCACTAACCTGTTCATCTTCTGGCGTTGTCTGGCCCATCTCTGCCATGCAAGCAGCCGACCCACCAGGACATCCCAATCCATATTTTGGCACTAGCGGTCGGCATACATTCAAATAGAACTAAAAAAAAAATTAAAAAGGAAAAGGGACCAAATTCAGCGGCTGAATGGTGTAAAAAAATGTTTTGCTTGATGGGCATAGAAAATCCAATCATAGCACATACACAAGTCAACTCGTACCTTCATTGATTTGCTGACTTCCGATTGAGAAATTGACGAACCGACTCTCGCCTCGTAGTTATCCGTTGTACTTATCAAGGGTGTCAAGTCCATTTCATGTACATCCAGATCTGTACTGGCGTCCATAATGGTAGTCGCCGATCCGTAGCCCCTAGTTTTGCATGTAATCTGATTTTGACATGCCAATTTCGTCTGATAGTGAATCAGTAGTCGACAATTGGAATTTTCAATTATTTTCGGTCCACTCGATGATGATGCGGCTGCTGTTGCTGATGATGCTGATGCTGTTGCATCACTCTGTCCGGTGGTGCCATCTTTTAAGGCCGACAAGTCTGCACCATTGGTGGTCGGCGCACAGACAAATTCAATTTTTGTCGACCAAAATGTTGTGGTCGTTGTATTGTCCTTTGTCTTCATTTGACATGCTGCACCGGACTCGTAGAGTAAATACGGCGAGCCCGTTTGATTAAAACGCAAATTCGTATTGGTATTGCCGAGTGTAGTTGATTGGCCATTGATTCTCTCGCAGGCACCTGTATGAGTGAAATGAAGAGGAGAAAGGATATGACAAAATGGAATCATTTTGGCTATGGAGAAATGCATAATTGTTGTTTGGTTGGTTAATTTTGTTTGTTTTTTTTCTGTTGGTTAGTTTGGTCGATTGGTTTTAACAATTTTGATCGGCAGTGGATCTCTACCAAGGATATCATCAAACTGAACGGATTAAATAGCCGCTGGATGATGTGCGGCCTGTTTTATAGAAACATTGAGGATGCACGGCTGCATGTATCGTATCTACATGAATCGTTCATACGAATTTGGTCAAGCAAGCTGTTGATGTCCTGATAGAATAATGAGTTTGCACTGAACGGGGTAGCAGTTGAGAGAAGTTTTAGGTTGATGTAAACAGACGCGTACTATATTCAGTTGAATTTGGAATGTGTTTACTACTGGACACGTCACTTTTTTGGGAATGGGATAACGACTGTGAAGGTTTTCGAATATAGTTTCGTTTTGTTGTGGGGTGTGAATTGTTGAAATGAATAGGGGGCCAGTATTTTTTATAGCTTCTTGTAAATGTTATTAGTAGGTAATGCATACTGCAGTTTAAAAGTTTACAAATACGCTTCAAATCTAAAATTTTCGCAAAAACGAAAATAACTCCAGTTTTCAAAAATATGTAAGTTTTTGAAGAAATCCTCAACAGACAAGCTGTCAAAACAAATTTTTTTATTTTATTTTTATTTTTATTTTTAGTTATTCGAAAAATCAATTTAAAAATGAACAACTTTTTAATTTGCCTTAAAGTTATCAAAATTAAACGAGTTCCTTTTCAGCTTTCCAAAAAGGGACATGCCTATAAAATAAATCGACAAGCATGGTTATCAAGGAATTTCAAAGATAACCGCTGACTTATGCCACAATAAAAACAGCTTATGTAATTTTTTTAAAATTGTCTAAAATTGAATCAAACATCTTTTGACAGTTCGCACATGAATGAGCGAGAAGACAACCATTTCAATGTAGCATTGCCAGAAGAAAAATTAAATATAAGGTGCGAGAACGGCTGAGTATACAATTTCTTAATATTAATGTTTTGCATGTACAAGGTGGGCCAAAAGAGATCACCCTATTGGAAGATGCTCTTATTTTTTTCAAATGGCCGCCAATGTCAAATCTCTTTTTACATTTGAGGACTAGACAGATGTTGAATACAAATGAACAAGCCATGGAGCGATAAACTACTCAAGAACGCGGAATAATCGAAGTGGACAACCAAATCACATTTCCACCTCAGCGGGTACGTGAACAAGCAAAACTATCGCTTCTGGAGCACCGAATATCCACGAGTAATGCACGAGGAGCCATTACACCCGCACAAAGTTATTGCGTGGTACGTTCTTCACGCTTCACGATTTGACACATTGCTCCTTGTAGCAATCATGGGATAAGCTGTTGATTTGTTATTGGAATGTAAACGTGCTTTTACTATTATAAGGAAGAATTCGTTAATTAAGCTGCTCAAAACTAAATGGCAAAAAGAATTGCTCTCAGTAAGAAAGCAATTGGCTCTTTTAAATTTGGTAGAACAAAAACAAAGGTACTGGTAGATGACATCCTACCGATGCATGTCTACGAAAAAAAAAATTAGGGGAGTTTACACTTTGACAGGTCAAAAATACAATTTTTCGGGGCAACAGGCTCGTTAGTACCCAGGGCCGAGCTTTCTTTTAACATCGCGAGACCTCCTGTTTCATGCCGACTCCGAACGACAAAGTTGAGATAAGCTTTTCTTGACAATTGATCCTACTTGGATGATTTGTCAAATCATCCTACGAGGGGAGGGACTGTGAAAAATCGCAGAACTTCTGCGCGGCAATTCATCGTAATAACCATCGCTCTACTGAGCCACTTTGACAGATGATTTAAACCCTTAAAAGTAATATTGTATGTAGATTTACCAAGGAATTAAATTTTAAAAGATAGTTTTGAGAAAAAAAAAAAGTGCTGAATTCTTATTTGGTGGAAGGCGCTATTAAAAATCTGAAAACAGTCAGAATTTCTCTGAGCGGGGATGTTTTACATACGGAGAGTTCGACCTTCGACTCGTTGGCTCGGGCTCATGGATTTTTGATTGCCGCAACACCAGCCGAGCCACACAGAGATATCTGAGTTTTTCCACACACTGTGGACTTTCGCTCGACGCGTATCCTCAGCCTTCTGCTTAAAGAGTGCAGCAACTTAGTTTGCATTTTTCGAAATAAGCAATAATTAAAAATGATCAAGAAAATTCGAAGACATCCACTGGGGAATATGGCTCGATGAATGTGAAATGCTTTTACTTCCCTATTGTACACAGTTTAAGAAAGTATTGTGATTGCGCAAAAATTCAAAGTTGAGTTTTCTTTTAATTCTTTTGATAGAGGTACCCTGATTCTGACAAGTATGTCTGCCGTCTAGAGTCATCTATTGATACTGAAATGTAATGAATATATTTGAATATATTTGATTGCTGGTATTCTTATAGAGATTGGCAGATCACTTCAAGACACAAGAATAGCCGATTTTGGGATACTGAAAACCCTCGATCGATACACCAAAGACATCTAGTCCCTTTTAGAGTAACTGTATGGTGCGCCATTTGGGCCGCCGTCGTCATTCGGCTGGCATTTTCTTTGAGGAGGAATAAGGCAATGTTGTGGAAAACTTTCATGTGCATGAATTAGATCATTTAGGCGCACATGTGGTACCAAAAAGACAGTGATATGGCTAGCAACCGCAATCTTCGATTTCCTAGCAGATGTAGAATCAGAATGCAGGGTAGAATTAGAATCATTTCTCAACCAACTTAAAGCGAGCAACTGGAGGAGGTTGGCTAGAGACCAGGCTTATTGAAGAACATGTTATGGTTCCATGTAAGTAATATGGCTAGGCAAAGATACGAGATTTTGTAGGTTTAAAAATTAAATATAACAAAAAAGGAGAGCGTTGGAGCGCGGTTACGGCCAACACTAGTAAGCAATTCATGCTAGTATGCTAGTAAAGAAAAAACAGTGGACAATTATTCACGATAGTTCAAGCTAGTAAACTTTAAAATTAAATGAGTTTTGATCTGCAAAATTACGAAGAGCGTGATTTATTTACCCACACATTAGGTTTAATAGCGTCATACGTAACTGCGCCCTTAGTCTGCCTGAAGGAGCTGTCAGTTTAGAATACAATTAGACAATTTTGTCTAATAGTTTAGAATATGTATATGTCCTAATACGTGGAATGTCCTATAATCCATTTACAAATCGATCGACAAACACGCTCTTTTGTTGCCGTTATTTAGTGTCCTTTTTGTCACACACTTTTAATGGAAATGGAAAATCCAATTTCAAAGAAACCAATACGCCTTAAACTGGATTTTACATTACTTCTCCTCCATTCTTGTGTCTCTGCCAGAACCGCACTCACAAACCGACACGAGCATAAAATTTAATAAAACACTAGTACATACCCAAAGCCAATACATTTCTTCACTCTTTCATTTCATATGGGAAGTGAGCAAAAAAAAAAAACCTATCTACCCGATTGATTGCACAAAATTGCCAAGTTATTGGTTTTTTCACAGTTCGGTGGTTACTGCATGTGATAGAGTAAACCTATACAACAACAACAACAACATGAGTGATGCGAAAATACTTCTATCCACCGACAGAGGATCCAAATCCCGGCAGCCTTTTGCGAGGGACACAAAATCAAAATCCTTCTCCTTACCAAGCAACCAACTAGCAAACACATTTCATTTAATATCATTGCACATAACTTCGATTGAAAACCTCATAAATATTTTGGTCGGGATACGAAATTGTCGAAACGTGTTTGGATTTCACAATTTCAGATAGGAATCTTGCAAAAAAAAATACAAAAAAAATTCCAAAAAAAAATACGAATAATAATAATAAAATAAAAATAAAAATATCACGGACTCACACCCTAACAACTCAATACACATGAACGATATGGAGTGTGTGTGTGTGTTCTTTTCTATACCCCAGTCTGAGATAAACGAATTCGATGTCGATTAACCTAAATTGGGATTAAATTTTTAGAAAACCAATTTTTCCCTCCAATAAATGTCTGCGTGTGTGCACTATCGAACATCGAGATGAAGGAGTAAAAAACTTGTGGAAAAAAATCGAATTGGAAAAAATACATGTGTGTATGGCTGGCATTCATTTAAAAAGTTTATTGCAGCTACCCTTGTTATAGTGGTTTGCAGATTTCTCACGAATTGGCAATTCGCAAAAAAAATAATTCAGTTTAAGTGATAGCATCAGGTTGGGTAGAATGTGTGTGGTAGTAGCAAGTGGCAGGACTTTGTGTCCCCAAGAGGGATGAAAATTCGATTATGTACAGGGCGGGGGAAAAAATTGATTAAATGTATTACTCATACGCCACAGTGAACCGTGAATTGAGGTTGCAAATATTTATGATACATATTTCATTTTTTCAACCTTTCTGCAAATGCAACCTTTTCAGTTGTGCTGCGTAATAATGTAATTTAATGATTTCAATTAACGGTATAATTTGAGTTTTGAAAGGGCACAGGTTCACACTTGAACACAATATCCATCATTGAAGTGAGATTAACAGAAGTAGAACTCATGGCCAATAAGATAAGACGGCAAGAATATTATAAAGGTGTTTTTTTTAGAGGTATTGAACTTCGAATTGAAATAAAAAACAAGAAAATCGTTTTAATGTCATCAATTTGGCTTTATTGGAAGGATAATTTAATGCCATTAATGTTTAAATATGATTTTGGGCATGTGGCCGCCGTGGCTGGTTTGAGTATAGCCAAGTCTAGAGGTCCAATTATCAACCACTTTTTCGAGCAATTGGGGCCGTATGTTGGCAATAATGCCACGAATGTTTGGCGTAGACGAGCGACTACACAAATCTTCAAAGAAAATAATCCAATGGTGTCAAACCACACGAACTTGGTGGCAAATTGACAGGTCCATTCCGCGAAATTATGCGCTCATCGAATATTTCCTTCAATAAATTGATTGTGACGTGCGCTGTGTGGCATGTAGCGCCGTCTTGTTGGAACCACATCTCATCCAGATTCGGGACCACCAGCCCATAGAGCACACCAAACAGTCAGTGTTTCTTGGATGTAATGGCGTCTCATGTGGATTCTCTTCACTCCAAATGCGGCAATTAAGCTTGTTGACGTAGCCATTCAACCAAAACTGAGCCTCATCACTTAACAAAATTTTGCAATGAAAATCAGCATCGAGATCAATCTCATTTTCGACGCATACTCATACACCAAAATCACGACGCATTGCATGGTCTCGCGGCTTTAATTCTTGCACAAGCAGGATCTTGTAAGGACGTAAGCCAAGATCTTTGCGCAAAATCGTCCATTAAGTTGAGGGGCAAAGCCCCAATTGCTTTGCATGGTGGCGAATCGATACATTCGGGTCCTTTTCAACACTTTCCTCTACAGCGGCAATTGTTTCTTCGGTGCGCACTGTTCGACGTCTCTGCCGATGCATATTATCACATAGAGTGCGAAGACGATCCATGGTTAACCGAATTAATTGCTCTGATAGACGATTATGTCGACATTAAAATGGACGGAGCTTGCGGTAAGCCTCGCGAGCTGAACCATTATTTTCGAAATAAATGTTCATTTGTCAACCTGTTCATGATGAAATGGCAAACCAAACTGAACATAAATGACATAAGAGTTGCCCGATTTGACCACAATATGTCAGTTTTATTGTAAAACCAAAATCTAAAAAAAAAAACATCCCTTAGATAAGGTTCACGAAACTATGTGACGAACAAAATTCAACAACTCTGTTCTAGGTACACTCATCCCTTAGTTTGCGCGAGTTGTTATTGTGTGATTGTGTTGCACCCACAATGCCAATTTAAAAAGAATCCTTTCTGAGTATTAATCCAAAAATCTCGTTTATCAAATTTTATGTAAAACAGTTCAGCCGTTTAGCTACGGAAAGAATTGCTGGGCCTATCTTATTGGTTTCGGGAAAAAATTCAACTTTGACATTTTAGTCCAACCCAACGTTACGATGACAAGTAACGTTGGGTTGGACTAAAATCTCAAAGTTGAATTTTTTCCCGAAACCAATAATTTTTCTATTACAGGCAAGTAAAGCTAACTGTGGGATATTGCTAATTTTATTATTTTAAGCATACAAGATCCCTTTTACCCAATAGAATACAGGGTACCAAGGGCACAAGTGGCATTACTTCAGCCGTATACAAGCTATTGGTCAAAAGCAATAAAATTAAGTGAATGCGTCAAATTTCTAGCAACAAATGTAATTTTTTGTTTGCTATAGACAAACGCGAATCAAGAGAGGTGTTCTCTTGTTTGTACTGATTCATAATAGAGAGAGCTTATGGGAGAGGAAAAAAAACAACCCCTTCATGAAAATGATATAAGACAATGGTTTCTGACTAACACACTTAGCAGAAGAAAGTAATACTGTAAGCACAAGGTTTCCACAAATCTGAATTCAAAAAGCAACATGGCGATCTTCAGGTGGTCGAACCGACAAACCAAATCGACCATGTGCTCAAACGCACCCATCATTTTAGATGTACACACATTCAGAGTGTCTAACGTGGAATCTGACTATTTTCGCGTTGCAGCCAAATTCAGAGCATCACTTTTCAAGAAGAAAAAACTACGAATGGTTAAAACAAAAAAAGAGAGATTTCACGTTGGTCTGATGGTTTATTGGCACGTATCAAAAGCTGTAGGGATACCGTCAATACTGTAACAGCTGTATGGCCTAACAATGCAGGACACGCGATGCAAGGTTCAGTTTGGAAACAGCTCATCTGAACTTTTCAAAACATGTGCCAAACGACTAGGAATCGCGCTATCATGCGATATCTTCAATCTCAGCCTGGAATGGATAGTGCGAACTATGAATTTTGTAAGATGTACCAAGATGTGGATGCTCAGTGGCGCGATGATTGTTGCGATGAACTACCACGCAGAATGGTCGGGGTTCGATTCCCAGCCGTAGCAACACATAAATGTTATTTCTCGCGACGATTTGACAAATCATCCAAGTAGTATCAATTGTCAAGAAAATCTTATCTCAAATTCGACGTTCGGAGTCGACATAAAGCAGGAGGTCCCGCCATTGTGCAGAAGAAAACACGCACACATGAATGGTTGTGAGAAAGCTCGGCCCTGGGTACTAATGAGCCTGTTGTGCCAAAAATAGGTTATTTAAGATGTGGATGCAGTACAAAAGTTAAAACAAAACGTAGACTACATTAGCTTGGCCACATGCAGCGAATGAACAATAATGCTACGGCCAAGGGAATGTTGGAATCCCAACCTTCAGGTTCGAGGAGACAAGAAAGACAGAACTTCCGGATTAAGCATCAATTGATAGTGGATGCCAGAGCGCCTGAACTGAATAACTGGAAGCAACATGCCCAGGATGGAAAATGATAGAAGGTTGCTTAACAGGTCGGGATTCCGTTAAGTCAATCCAGAAAGAAAGAAAATCAGAAAAGAAATTAAATTCGGAGATTTTTGTTGGTAAGAATCAGTAAAGTGTCAGTTGGTATCTGAAATTGATAAAAAGTTACTTCTGACATGTGTTCTATGTTGACTAAATTTAATAATTTTGACTGCAAAAATACCATAGTTGACAACAACATAGGGACCGATACACACTTGATGAATGCGGAATTGTTGGTACTGAATGATACGTTTGGTGCACCAATGGTCCAATGCAAAAAAAAAATTTACTTCGACCAAGTTAGCTGGATTATTTTGATAAAGGCAAACACAAGATTATTCGGCATTGTTAAAATGAAATGAAATATCTAGTATCTCGAAGTGGCTTGAAAAATTTCGCCGTAAACAACCTAAATGATGTTTGAGGACAACTTATTGCATCTCAGGAGAGATAGACAAGAGCTATAATACTGATGTGACCATTTACTTGCCAAATAAAGCAGCAACAATCCGCCTAGTGGTTGCACGACTGGGTCATACGTTCTTGCTACTTGCGCGCTTGATTTAAATTATAATAAGAACAGAATTTGAAGGAAATACGTGAAAGCATATATGCGTATGTGTGATTTTTCGATGTTATAAGCCTAACACTGATTATAAGACCTTTTGAATGTCAACGTCTAGTAAGATTGGTTTTGAATATCATTATAACGGGTGATCCAAGTAGAGATACATTTTTCAATAGCCTTTTTTGACAGATCACATGTGAGTCGTGTCATGCTGTCATGTTATTTTTGTTTAGTATTGTTTGGCATTTCATAATGGAAAGACTTACGCGTGAACAACGTTTACAAATTGTTCAACTTTATTATGAAAATTCACGTTCTGTGAGGAATGTGTTTCGTGCACTTCGCTCAACTTATGGTATAAAAAATAATCGGCCTACTGAGCGTACTATTCGCAACACCTTCACCCATTTTGAGAACCAGCATTCATTATTGTATAATATTCGACCGACTAGACCACGTCCAGCACGCTGTGAAGAAAATATAGCGGCCGTAGCTGAGAGTGAACACGAAGACCGTAGAGAGTTGATTCGGCGCCGTTCGCAGCAACTCGGACTGACGTATGGAACGACTTGGCGCATTTTACGTCAAGATCTTAAATTGAAAGCGTACAAAATACAGCTTGTGCAACAGCTGAAGCCGCTCGACCTTCCCAAGCGACATCGCTTCGCTCTATAGGCTCTTGAAAAGTTCCAAGAAGATCCGACGTTTTCGAGGCAAATTTTGTTTAGCAATGAGGCCCATTTCTGGCTCAATGGGTATGTAAACAAACAAAATTGCCGCATTTGGGACGAAGAGCAACCTGAAGAGATTGAAGAACTGCCACTTCATCCAGAAAAAACAACGGTTTGGTGTGGTTTGTGGGCCGGTGGAATCATCGAAAATTTCGAAGCTCGTGATCTCGGCAACATTTGGTTTCAGCAAGACGGCGCCACTTCCCACACATCGCATCAATCAATGGACTTATTGAGAGAACATTTCGGTGAGCACATAATTTCACATTTTGGGCCGGTCGATTGGCCACCAAGATCGTGTTATATCACACCGTTAGACTTTTTCCTGTGGGGATATGTAAAGTCAAAAGCTTATGCCGACAAACCCGCTTCGATTCAGGCCTTGGAGGAAAACATCACGCGTGTCATTCGCCAGTTACCAGTCGAAATGCTCGAACGAGTGATCGAAATTTGGACTCAACGGATGGACCATCTGCGACGTAGAAACGGCCAACAACTTTCAAATGATAATAAACATTCTCCATTAAATTTGAATTTTCTGTGTTTTTTTCTTTAAAAAAGTAGGGAACCTCGAAATAGATCACCCTTTAGTTCACTAGTGATTGATAATTTTTCAGGAATTTTTTTAAGAAAAACTTATTTGCTGCTACGCCTGGAAAGTTTGACGTAATAATAGGTTTGATTAAAATTTCGAGTATGGTTTTTTTCACGAAACCAATACTTGCTCATATAACATCGAGTTTATTATTTCCTAGACAGAAATTGATTAACAAGCGATAGGCTATATTGGTTCCGAAAGCAACGCTAATCTGAAGGCCTGCTTAGTTATGCAACCCATCTATGGACAACTTGAACAGAAAATCGTGGTTAATCGAGAACTGTTTCCGAGGCTTTCGCTCGAGTTTGCCACAGTGACTTGCTAGCCGATTTGACAGCATACGGACTTTATGGACGTATTAAATACTGTGCGGCTGGATGGAAAACATTCTTAAAGACAGATCTTTGGAAGAAGTTCTGGGTAGCGTTTCCTCAAATAGATTCTCTATAAACCCTGGGGCACCTCAAGGATCAATACTCTCACCCACACTATTAATGCACGTTATTGATCTTTTAAGGACATCTAGTTATCGCATTTTTAGTTTTGTCAATGACAAAACTGACATTACTGCACAAAATAAATCTGCTCCATCAACGAAAAAGATTATACAACGGGGTAAAGAAACAACTCAAAGAAAACGTAGTATACAGCAAAAGAACAAGTTCACAGTTCCGCAGTTCGAAACAATATAGTTGTCAAATCAGAGAAGTCCATCTGTTAGGTATCACTATTGGGTCAGACGAATCAAGACAACAATATGTAACTCTATTGCCAAAGCAGCAGCGTCCAAACTCTGTTAGATTTTCAGAGCTTTTCATCGAGCTTCTACTTCTCTTTAAAGCCCAAGTACCACCAGGTCTTGAAAAGTGCTCTCATGTTTGTATTTCGGTACCGAAACATACATTAACCCAAGGAATATAGAACTACATAGAGTACGCAGCACAGCTAAAAAAATTGTAGCCTTTTCAGACGCGGGTGATAAGTGCGAAGGGAAAATTTCGTCGATCGTATGAATCGTCTATGCTGTTGTTTGATGCTGGAGTAGCAATGTGATCACTGGAGTATCAATATCAGTACTTCACACAGACATTTTTCGTTGTATGAGATGCGCACTCTATGTAGTTCCCTAATCTTTGATTCAACTGGACTTAATATAGAGATGTGCAATCCGCCTTATAGACTACTATTTCTTACTTTAAATCTGCAACCTTTGGCACAGCGAAGTCTTGTATGAGATCTTTGTCTTTATTACGGATATTATAACAACAGCTTACAGAAAAGATTCCTATTTCAACTACAAGACAGGAATTTTTAGCTCATAGACACACTGTTCATCTAACAACGAGTCGAGCAACGCAAAATTATTTGTGTTACAGAACAAGCAAGTCATTTAAAACATGCAAGCATCATCTTCGGGCGCCCATTTAGTTACAAACAATCCAAGGTTTACTCCTCAGCTGGAATGTTCAGGGTCTTTTAAAAAATATTCTTTTGATTTCTGAAGAATGAAACCTCATCATCTTTGCACTATCAACCAAAATGGCGAACCTCTGAGCTACGCCAATTAAATGGACATAAATCTATCGCTGCCTTAATACATGAGCACATACAACCGTTCATCAGCAATCTGATGGGCTTTTATAAGTGGTTTAGCGTCAAAGAAGAAGGTCTGGATTCGATTCCCAGCAGTAGCAACACCTAAATGATTTTTCACTGACCCTCCTCTCGTGATGATCTGACAAATCATCCGAGTAGTATCAATTGTCATGAAAAGATTATCTCAACATAGCCGTTCGGAGTCGGCATAAAACAGGTGGTCCCGCCATCGTGCTAAGAAGTACACACGCACACATGAATGGTTGTGAGAAGAAAGCTAGGCGCTGGGTACTAACGAGCCTGTTGCGCCATAAATTTGTTACTTTTTTAACGTCAAAGCTTATGCAGTCTCATACTCTGGCAGTTTGGCCTGGCCGTTGCAAAGCGTTGTTCTAAAATAAAAAAATCTTCAATATAGCTTTATGCGACAAGAACCAACTTGAAGAGCTCAATTTGTGGAAGCTAGCTAAAGACGGGGCTAATTGCAGAATCAGTTTGATGCAGATCCAGGTTTACCGTGCTCTGTAGACCCACTTATGTATCTTGGAATTCTTGGGTAGATTGATGAAACTGTGTATGTATATGAACTAGAATAGGGGGAAATATTTTTGTATCCGTCCAAAATCATTACATTTTGGCTTTCGAAACTTTTGAACCAATTTTTGGGGATTTGGATTGTAAAATGTTAGAAACGTTGTCCATTTTATTTTTATTTTTAAAAATAAAATGGACAACTCAGGTTTCGTATTTTCTAAAACTCTTTTATAAAAATTGTTATGGCAACATCTTTGATGTACTTACCAGCATGTTCCAGGCATGGAGATCCACCATCAGAACACACACCAAATGTATAGACTTTGTCACCCATCTGCAGATTATACGCCTCATTTTTAAGACTATTCATGTTGTACCTGTAAACCAAAACATTTACAACCGTATTAATAAAAAGTGACTTATTATCCTCTAATTAACAAATTATGTAAAAGTTAATCAAGATTTCAAAGAGAGTACGAATACTTAGGCGACAAAAATTGGTAACGTTTGTTTTTTGTTTTTTTGTGGAACAGATAAATACAAGCGGTTTTTTGATATGTGATTTTCAATTTTCTCAAAAACTTCTCATCTAGTTTTCAGTTTTTGATTAATAGTGCTTTCACACCGAACCGAAAACTGAATTTTCGCAAAAATACCTGAAACCTTCATCGAAAACCAGAGTGTTTCCATACATTTGCAGTTTTCAAAAACTAGTAGGTTGCGTCGCAACCTTCTCGAAAACACTTCGCAATAGTCATCTCATTGAAGGTTGTTGGAACGAACACACCTTTTCACGCTCTACATGTGTTCCAAACGTCCCACAAAACAGCTGATGAACTCGCTGTCAAAACAAATGTGTTTATTCATTTCATTTCATTTTCATTTTGAATGTAAATTGCAATAAAACAAAAAAAAAGAAGAAGATTTGGTGTCTGGAAGACGAGGAATACCTGATGGAGGTATGGGCAGACAAAAATGACGAACTCCGAGGATTTTATTCAAATGATATAATTTCACACACATATTTTGCAGCTAATATTACAGCTGAGCTGATTGAAATGTCAAACGAAACCTGGTCAAAGTTCGGTCTGAAAGCACAAGTGGTTTCCGAAAACTTTTTCCTAAAAACTCAGTTTTCGATTCGGTGTGTAAGCACTATTAGAATTAATTGGAGCAACTAATATATAATTTTACAGTTTTGAAAAATTATGCCAAACACTTTTATGTCTTTTTTTTAACCAAATTTTTAGTTTTTTTTCATTTGATTTAAAAAAATAGCTAATAGAACAAAGTACTGGCTTAAAAAAAATTTAACAATTAATTGTAGGTATTACCGTTATTTTTTAATATTTTTTGTCGTTTTTAAAACATTTTTTTATAAAATTGCCCCTACCGGCCAAACGGGGGGAGAAACGATTTCTCATTTAATCCATTGATTAAAAATTATTTGCAAATTTATTTTAATTTGCTGTTAACTTACAAAAACTTACAAAAACTATTTTCAAAAAGCATTTTCCTATGAACTTACTTAAACCCTGTAATTGGATCTATGGCTGTACATGGTTCCACAGCACTGCAGGCCATTGCATTCATCCAGGAAAACTCAAACGAACAGCCCTTCCGACCCATAAACTCCGGTCGTCCAAACTGAAACAAAAGACATGTCAAAGCAATATCGTCAATAATAACCGAACCCTTTAGTAAACCTCAATTTCCCTACTACAGTAGAAGTAGATTGTAGATGTGTAGTTCTGTGTGCCATTGCATACTGTATCAGACTTGTGGCGAATAAGAAGCTGGCCATCCTCTACCACCGGATTTGCTTCTACTGTCCCGTAATTGAAAAACCTTTCAAATAAATTCGAATAGTTACTACATTGTTCTACAACCTAACGCCTGTCCTTACATATTCTTATAATCGGACGCATGCAAGTCAATAAGGCACACACTGCTTCCAGGTGGACACATAGCTGCTTCTGCATAAAGAACTGGCTTACACACATTAATAACAAATATCGATCCATTCCTGTCGGAGACCCTAGAATGTCAAACGGAAAAAAATAGCATTCACCACAGCATACGAAAAACCCAGAGGATGCCTACCTATGGTTGGAATCACTTAAAGCCATCAAATTGTATGTGTATCTAGTTGTCGGATCCGTAGCTGTGCACGTATTCGATTTAACCGCATCCGGTTCGGGTAGACATGCCTTCGGCGTCTCCAAGAGAATGTAAAAGGAGCACTGACCGTCGGCCTAAATAAATTCAATTTTTAGAAATATGCAGCATGGATGAATTATAATCCTCTTACGTAGGAAATAACCTGCGATAGAACCTTATCCAAAGTGTAATCACAACCAACAATCACATGCAGCTGATAGGGTGTGTCATCCTTGCACTTTGAACCGTTCAGAAATTTAAAGAACATCTTGCCGTCTTTATAGGTTAGCTCGTGACTAGTTCCTAAAACGATAGAGATAAACATTTGGTTTTGGGGGTAGGAGATCCATCATCCGGACGAAATCGAATGTGTATTGTGTCGAATATAGAGTAGCTTACCTAAAACATATTCCTGAGTGCCGCGTTTTATGCAGGCAGACACCTCACTCTGACCATTACAAGTTTTTGTTAGATTACCACAAATATTGAATTCGAATATGTCACCAATGTTGCTAGTCGCTGTGAGGGCCAAGTCCGAATGCAATGAGGAAAAATCGAACGTGTAGTTGTATATGGGTTCGGTGAGATGGCATTCCGTTGTGGTATATACCTGTATATGTGGCAGGGGAGAAAAGAAATAAGTGTTTGCTTGAATAATTTTTATGGTATGGTAATACATTTTGAACTTATTCGCACAATATAATACAAAATCGTTCATTAGAGTGCTTACAACCTCAATCAGTTCTAACTCTAATGGCGGTCCCAAAGTATATCATCCTGAGTGATTTGCTATTATTTTTTGCTTTCTGTCAAAGATGTTTAAGTTCCCAACCAACTAAATCTATTGCAGGACACTCACTTGTTCAAAACCACTACAAACCACAGTTTTCCTGACAGAGATTATCTTGGCTGGATCGTTATTATTCATTTCCTCAAATCGGAAATGCATCGTCGTTTTTACTTTTTGTACCACATCCACACCTTGTTACATGTCATAAAGCTTATGGGTGATCCTTTTCCTGCATTCTTCTTTCTCACGTAAGGCAAGTCTCTTAAAATATTTTGTTTTCTAATTCTTACTTTTTGCCGATGGTGCTAGTGAGAGGTGCGCGTATTCCACGCGTTTCCGAAAGAAAGTTTTCTGTTCAAAATTGTATCAGTAAAGAGGCATTGCAGACAATAATTCATAAAGATTTTAATTTGTTTTCCTACAAGGTTAAGATTACTTGCAAATTGACCTTCCGATCGTCAAACCCAGTCATGAGACTGAACTTCATCCAGTTCGAGTCACAGTCCGTGTGCAGTTTGCTTAAGCTGCATTGTGGGGCCATACTTTTTTGAAGAAACTGACGCACTGTAATGGTCACTGGTAAAGAAAGTACGCCATATTTTACTCAGCCAGGTTGCCGAAAATACGATCAAACCGATCCAATTTCCACACTTCGCCAGATCCTGTAAAAAATAACCCAAGAAGTCCAAATCGATATCCACCAACTATTCATCGATTTCAAAGACGCATACGACAGCATCTATAGACAAGATATATACAGAGCCATGTCTAGTTTTGGTATACCGCCCAAACTCGTCCGTTTGTGTAGGATGACAATGGAGAACTCTCGCTGCTCCATCAGGGTCGGAAACGACCTCACCGACACATTCGATACCAAAAAAGGATTTAGGCAAGGCGATGCGCTGTCATGTGACTTCTTCAATCTGATTCTTGAGAGGATTGTGCAAAACTCCCGAGCCAACAACAGAGGCCCGATTTTCCAAAAATCGGTGCAACTACTAGCATACGCCGATGATATTGATATCATTGGTAGGACCCAACGTGATGTCATAGCCACGTTTGCTAGTATAGAGAAGGAAGTGTAGCAGTAAATGAGGGCAAGACAAAGATGCTGCCAACACGAAAGGACACACAACATCGACGAATTTAACAGAACGTCACTATTGGCAGATATAACTTTGAGGTAGTACGGGACTCCACTATTAACTCTGACAACAACATCTTGTCAGAAATTAAAGGAAAAATTAGTCTTGCCAACCGCTGTTTCTTCGGGCTAAGAAGGCAATTCAGTAGTCAAGCCCTTACTCGAACTACTAAGGAGATCCTATATAAAACCCTGATCATCCCAGTCCTGTTCTACGGCGCTGAAGCACGGACCCCATTAAGTGGCGCGAACAAGTAGAATCCGACCTCAACCAACTTGGAGTGTGCACCTGGAGGCAGTTAGCTAAGGATCGGGTTAATTGGAGAGGCATGTTGATTGAGGCCCAGGTTCGTTCCGGACTGTAGCGCCACTTAGAATAGTAAGTAAGGTTGCTGAAAATGTAAATAGCCTTTATGGTGCTGATGCTGTAACAGTTTACTATTGGTTTCATAGATTTCGTTTCGGTAATTTGGATACCAAAAATTCACCATGCTATAAAAGGCAAATTGTCGAAAATGTAAAAGCATAGAAAACCCATAAACTAACCGTTGCAAAAAAAAGAGGGTAAATGTATGGTTGCCGGGAAGTTACGCGGATTCTGACAGCGGTGATGGAAGGTGTACCACATACAACAACCTCAAGCGAATACGGTCGTGGTCGACGGCAAGGAAGGTACTGCTGTGTGTTTAGATGCATGGGCAGAAAATCCTCTACTATCAGCCGCTCCCCTAAAGCAAAACTCTTTATTCGGACCGAACTGTCAACAATTGGACCGTTTGAATGAAGCTTAGAAGCTGACAGATTTGGCCAAAACGAAAGGAATTGTCTTTTACATAACAGTGATTCGCCGAAAGCTTTAAGATCTTGGCTGGGAGGTTCTTATACATACATACCGATCCAGTGTTTACCACCTGTTCTTATACATGGCAACGTTTTTGCTGGTCAAAATTAAAAAAAAAATTGATTAAGAAAAATCGACGGTCATAACGTCGACTTTCGAAAGGTCGATTGGTAAATATACCAATATAAGTCACTCTAGTCAAACTGACAGCTATCATTTGTAGTTGTGTTAGTGAAATGAGGGGTGATGGGTGAATCTGCGGAAAAATCCAGATCTACAAAATTAAGCAGAGATAAGAAAAAATCAATTTTTTGCCCAATGGAACACAATAACTGTCAAAATCGGTCTTTTGACAGATCTAGATCAAAAAAAGATTGATTTTTTACCAATGGAAAACGCCATAAGGATTCACAAGCTCTTAAGGATGTGTGAAAGTATATGCAACTGCCGAATGACATACAACTTTTTGAGACCTCAAATTGGGAAAAATGTGTTTGCATTGCTTTTCAAACTTGTTCTACCGCACAAACTCGATTGAAGAATTTCAACTATATTTTGCTGCATACCTGAGTCCCCTCGCCATCAAAATCAGTTGTATACCAACTAAAAGCATCTCGTGTGCGGAGGCTTAATCGTTGCATCTTCAATAAAGGCAAATGCGAGGCTCTGCTTAAAGCCGAAAAGTAGTCCATTCCTTATGAAAAGAATCTGGTGAGTGTAGTGGTCATTGACTTATTATATATGGACTGCTGGTGAAATGTCATTTTCATACGCTTCTGCGAGAAAATGTGTTCCAAAACAGCACACTGCACAGGCGCCGTTGTTTCACTTCTATATACAAGGTGGCGCAAAATCCTTTGAGCAAAATTTGAGCAATAATCGATCGGTGACTTTGGCACAACGTGAATTTCGTCGCAGATTTCCTAGCCGTCCAACGCCTACTGGTGAATCACTGCGACGTTTAGCCGCTCGCCTCGAAGAGACTGGCACAACACGAGATGCTGCCAGGCGTGGCAGACCCCGGAGTAGCCGTTCTGCAGAGAATTTTGCTGCTGTAGCCGAAGATGTCATGGAAGCGCCGTCGACATCGACCAGACGACGTGCCACGCAAATGGGTATCAGTCGACGGTCTTTAGAGCGAATTTTGGTACAGGATTTGAAGATGTTTCCGTACAAAGTCCAGACGGTGCATCAGCTGTTAGCTGCTGACCGCCAATCGCGTCTTACATACGCTCAAGCCATCCTTAATCACCACCAAGAGGAAGATGATTTTTGATCAAAAATAATCATGAGTGATGAGGCCCATTTCCATCTTAGCGGGTACGTAAATAAGCAAAATTTACGCTTCTGGGGCACTGAAAATCCGCGTGTAACCCACGAAGAGCCATTACAACCGCTCAAAGTCACTGTATGGTGTGCTGTTTTCGCTGGAGGAGTCATCGGACCTTTTTTCTTCGAAGACGTCGCGGGCCAAACGGTTACTGTGAATAATGAGCGCTACAGAGCAATGATCAACGAGTTCTTTTTGCCGCAACTTGATGAATTGGGATTGGAAAACATGTGGTTCAAACAGGACGGTGCAACGGCACACACGGCATGTGCCACAACCGATATGCTGAAGGAAGCATTTCCCGGGCGCCTAATCTCCCGTTTTGGCGATTTGCACTGGCCAGCAAGATCGCCTGATTTGACCGCTCCAGACTTCTTTTTGTAGGGCTTTTTGAAGTCGCGGGTTTATGTCAACAAGCCTCAGACTCTTGCAGCTCTTAAAGACAATATCCGTCAAGAATGTGAGGACCTATCGCCGGAAGTTTTGGCCAAAGTGATGGAAAATGCCATAAAAAGGGCTCAAATGACAATCAACTGTGGCGGCGGCCATTTACATGACATCATATTCTCGACTTGATGTAAAAAAATTAAAAGACCAAATTATCCACAAGAAGAATCAAAGTTTTTCTTTTTTTTTAAATTACAGCCAAAAAACATCGAAAGGTTATTTTTGCGCCACCTTGTAGTACCGTGATAACAAAAGAGCTACATCATGAGCGAAGAGATTCATTTCCACAGCGACATGTAGCGTCATCTATTCAAAATTCCAGAAAACTACAGAGTGATTTTAAATAAATCCTGCAATAACAAAACATTTCTTTACTTATTGACCCATAAACTGAACAAGTTTTTTAAATTCATTTCTTACTAAATGATTTATGATCATTTACATCAATTGTGTTTGCAATGTGATGAAGCAAACGATTGTTTTGCTTACTTGGATTTCCGCAGTAAAACAGTGGCGTGTACGTAGTTTTGGAACATACGTTTAGTTGGGTACTTAAGTATTTGGCTACAAGTGGCATAATGGTAAAAGTGTATTGAAATATTAAGTGCTTAGTTTTTTTAGCTGTCTCACTTTTTGCGAACGTTTGACAAACATCTAAGAGTTAAAAACTGCCATAAGAAGTTTCTCAAATTTGCCGTTTCGGAATCGGGGTTAAAATGGAGGTTCCGTTCTTTGTGACAAAAATAGATATTAAATATTAATGGAGAAGCTAGGTTTGAGACCTAGTATGGTTCTGATACTTCGTTTCATAAAGAGAATCGGATTTATTTTGATTGGGTCTTCCATACAGCACCTTATTTTTCACACTCGTACGACCTTAATGTTGAGACAAAACAGCCTGTTGTGTAAATAATAACTCCTCGTATAACAATCCCTTCTTTCAATAGTTTGGAATTGTTCGGAATTAAATCCTTTTCAAGTCCATGAACAGGACTAGGACATGATGAATTTTATTTAAACATTCATTGACACAATTAAGGGCAGCAAATTTTGAATGTGAACAATAACACAATAAAATGGACATCGTTGGATAGCTTTTCACTTTGTGTTTTCAAATGCGTTGGTTTCAAAATAACGTTTTTGATTTTTATCGAGTCATTCAAATATTGAGAAATCATTGGAAAATTCTTTATATTTTTTGTTTTGTAAAATATTAGAGAATTTTTATATTATGTCCAGTGTTGTCCTCTAAATATCGTCTTAAAAAAAAATAAGACTCGCATATTTTGTTTACTGATATAAGTATTTTTGATTGAATGAGAAAGAGTTTCAAGCAACCGGTTTGCAGCATGTACAGTTTAATAAGGTCAGAAGAGTTTGTGTGCTAGAAGCATGCGAGAGGTTTGCGAAAAGTTGGCATTTGTCGCATAAAAATGCGAATAGTTTTCAAACGCTTCTCGCATCGCATCGCTTTCTCGCACTACTGTACGCGCAGCCTTAAGACAAGTCAGCTTTCCATCCACTTGGTATTTGAAGATTCTTCTGGCTGTAGCACAATTGTTCATGTCCAAGCCAATTTACGTCGTTTGACCTTTTTAACTGCATTTACATCTGGATATAGTTCTTAAAGTCCTCGGTTGTATCTTCTCCATTCGACTAACTCGCATCCAGGACAAAAAATTCTACGTAGCGTTTTTCTTTCGAAAGTGCATAATATTTGCTCAGCTTTCCTTGTAGGATTAGGGTTGGGTAGGCGGTAAGCATTTGGACTTTGGGGTTAAGGTTTTTTTTACCCCAATTTGTTTCGATAAACCGAAATAGCATCGACTTCAATCAATCTTCGTCTTCGTCTTAGATCCACAAAAAACCTCATTCGTGAATTTGATGTAGATGAACTCCTTAACTTCTTCAAAATTGTTGCTATCAACAGTGAAATGTTGTCCTAATTTATGCTCGACAGTACTTTGTTCTTTGATAGCATATACTTTGTCTTGTCCTAGTCGCTAGTATCTGGACGGATTGTTGAAGATGGTACCATTAGTACTTACTCCTGCCTTAGGCCGCTGTTACGACCAATGCTAGTAAGAGTTTGCGCTAGTTCTCGCTAGTGCACTAGTAAATCTAATAAGGAACCCGTTGACAGATCACGCTTTTTCATTTCACGCTTCGTAATTTTGTAGATTAAAACTCATTTGATTTTCAAGCACACTAGCTTGAACTAACGTGAACAATCTTGAATGGTTTTTAATAGCGAAATAACGCGGACTAGCGAGCTCGTTTACTAGCGTTGGCCGTAATCATACCCTATGCACTATCTGTTTCAACTAGAGATTGAAAAATCGTATAATGGCACGAGTCCTTGTCCGAATTCGGTGCATGCTTGGAAAGTTGAGATGAACTGTTTCCAAAATAAAAGTTGTATCGGGTATCTACATATTGTTTGTCTCAGTCTTCAGTAGCAATAAAACGCGTGAACAACTACGGTTTGTCCTTTCTGATAAAGTACTATGACGTTTAAATATTTTTATAATTTTGAATTCGCGATGACGTATTTTGTTCTCCAACTTATTATAATTAATATTTCCCGCTATTATTTTATTCGAAAATAGGTAGTTTTGCGCAATTTAAAATCCGTATTTTCGTATAACAACTTGGCATTGCTGTTTTCTTTGCATGAATGTTTCTCTCTCTATATCTCTGTGTCTCTCTGTTGCTCTATCTGTCACTCTGTGGATCTATTTATTTCTGTCTGCTGTATCTGAACTTAGTTGGGGATTGCGATTACCACTACTCTACTTCTACTACGAAGCTTGGACTTATCTAATAATTGCTCGTAATCTCCGAGAAGATGTTACATTTATAGACCCTTTAGTCAAAAAATCTTAAATATAAACTTAAATAACGAAGCTCGGACTTAATATATCGACTTAAATATCCCTGTATGGTGTATATTACGGTTCTTGGGATAGCTTACATACATTTTTTGTTAAAAAAAAAAACATAAATTAGAAACAATTCTAACACTTTAGTGTTAATTTGAATTCATAAAAGTCCAATTTCATTATTGTATTATATTTAATTATAACTCATAATGGGCATTTATGGTTTTTATCTGCAAATGATTGTGCGTTAAATGAATTAATCTATTAATCGAAATTGTTTTTGATAATGTGTACCAAGCTCCCTGTGACTCACTGTATCAAATGTCAAAACAATCGCAAAATCACAACGCAGTTCAGCAAGCTCATAAATAAACATAGGTGTTTAACAATGCAAATTTACAAATGCGTAAGTATCCAAAGTAAATACATTAAAACACAAAAACAATCGATAAACAAAACCAAAAACAATTTTATTGACACATTTCTTTACTTCAAAACAAACACAAACCTACTTTACTGCACAACACAAACTGTCAGAAACATATGACAGAAAATCAAAGGCAAAAAAAAGGGGAAAAACAATAACACAAGCTCCGATAGGCCCCAAAGTGCAAAAAAAAAAATGCATTTAGATCCTATCACACATAAGATATTTACCCAAGGGTCCGGCAATGCAACGCATTTGCCAACAAATAGGAAACCTAGAACTAGAACAAAATTGCACGCCCAACTGGCCATTGCCGCAAATCACGACTTCGGTTGTGCCGAAAACACAGCACTGAACAATTTAATTGCAAATCAGATGACTGGAATATTTTAACAAAGCCCTTAACAATGCACGAATATATTAATCATCAATATGTTATCTTTGGAACCGATTATTCCGCTGAAATATATTATAATTAGACCGCGACGAAAGACGAACGATTATTGCAAAATGTCAACTGGTTCTGAAGTGTCTAATGAAGTGTGTTCGTTTATGCATCACACTCGTGACAAATAATGATGGATGTGGGATATGTTTGTTTTGATAATTAGAGGTATATGAACCGAAACTCGTCATTTTATTAACAAAATTCAACATTTGAAAAAAGTGTTCCCGCGAACAAAAACGCATTCAAACTGCCAAACATTTTGTTCACTGCACCTCTTGTGATAATCTGACAGATCATCCGAGCAATTTCAACTGCCGAGAAAAGCTTATCTCAACATAACCGTTCGTATTCGAATAAAATGGGAGTTATGAAGAAAAGCTAGGACCTGGGTACTAACGATCGTGTTACCCCAAAAAAATGTTTTTGTTTTTGCTTATATGGGATCAAGAAATGAGATACCAAGCGCAAACTTGCCAAGGTTAACAATTTCATGTGCACACAATTTTCAAAAGACCCACTCAGAGATTACGCAATTGCAGAAGCTATTTGGACAAGAAAAACCAAAAGAACATCCTTTGAATGTTGATGAGTTAAAGGTATTCTAAATTATTTTCTTTAATTAAAATTTATTTTCTGAAATACTATTTTTAAAAAACATTTACAGAGTAATTTGACGTTTATACGGAAAAAAGTAATGTTTGACTTGACATTACTCTTTGGACCTCGTTTCAAAAGAGCATTTCAACGGAATGTCAATGCCGAATTTCAGAATGTGAAATTGTATGGCGGAAATGCATCGCGTTTCGTCTGAAATCACGAATTTCTACTCGGTGGAAACGTACTATTATACTACGTTCTCACTGGAGCTGAATGTACATTTCCCAATTAACAAAAAAATGTGTTTTCACAAATTTTTTGAATTACGTTTGAAACCTAGTTGACATTTATATTGTAAACAAGCAAAAAAAGTCCTCGTAACACAGTAATTCCAAATCCTTTAAATTGTAATTAAATAACTTAATAAACAGTGATTCTGGTGTTGCTAAATAATAGCCCTAATTATACGGCAAATAATATCAACTAAAAGATTCGTCGGGAAAAACAGATGAAGTGGAATATGCAAGACTTCGGTTCCGATTTTCATATGTTGTCGACCCTGACATTATAATGGAATACTACGAGGAGGTTCTGGATGAAATAAAAGCCGCAAACACAGAGAAAATTATGTAGTTTAAATTGGTGTATAAATAATTAGCAGACTCAAAAAAAAACATTTTTTGGAAGAAAGTTTCCAAGGTTTACATTTTTACAATAGCTCCTCCTTTTTTTGTCATATTCCACTTCCACTTTCAATTCCGATTTGACATTTTAGCTGTTCCATTCCAACAAAAAAATTTTTTTTCGTTTGCTTGACCCACTTTTTTTTATTAGAAACCACATTTCCCACAAAGGTGATACAATTACGGAAATTAGATTCTTTATGGGAAATTTAATCGTAATTTAAGGTAATTTTAGTAAGTACCAAAATTAAAACTGATTGTAGTCATAATAATACCGACTTCAGCTTTTTTACCCCTTACTAAATTTAAAACTATAAAAAGTAATTATAAAATCTTAGTGAAGTGTAAACAAACAGGACCTATCCGTCAAAGAACTTGATGGCGAAGAATTTTATTCCCGATATGGATTTGATAAGATCACTTTCAAGTTCAAAATCTCAGGATCTAAGAGCCCAGTTGTAGCTGTCATTAAGAACCCTCATTTGAAATTTTCTTTTAATTCTTATACCTATTTTATAAGTTCAAGAGATTTTATTTTTTTATTATATTTTTTAAACGGTATACTAAGTTTTCACTGATCACTATATATCCAAATTTCCTTTGATGGTTTTTAGTTGACATTTACAGTGTTAACAAACAAAATAAGCCCGAAGTAAATAAGAATAATTCCAAATCCTTTTAAATTATTTTAAATAATTTAATTTCTGGTCAAATCATATCAACTAAAATATTCGTCGGGAAGAACAGAGGAAGCGGAATATGCAAGACTTCTGTTCCGGATTCATATGTTGTCGACCCTGATGACATTATTATGGAATACTCCGAGGATGTTCTGAACGATATAATATCCGCAAATACAGAGAAATAAATGTACCATAAATTGTTGTATGAATAGCAGACTCGAATAAGATCATATTTTTAGGAGAAAGTTTCCAATGTTTACATTTATACAAAAGCTCCTCCTTTTTTGTCATATGATATCCAATTTGAATTCATTGAAAATTAAAAAGGTTTGTTCGTTTGTTTGACATCTTATTTTTTCATATTAGAAACCACATATCCCACAAATGTTATGGTATTATCAAATTCCGGAAATTTGATTTTGTATGGGCAACTTAATCGTATTTGCAAATAAAATACCGAAATGAGCATTTTTTCTCAGTGAGAACGTAGGTAAACGTTTTTCCAGAAAACCACTTTTTGTGTTTCAATAATCAAGATTTATTTTGTGAAGTAATAATTGTCGTTCCACCGAAATAAAACGGAATTTTCCAGTGATTGCTATAATATGCTATGGAGGTAAATTTCAATTCCATCATGTTTTTTCTTCCAATGGAGTTTTTTTTTTATAATTTACACGTACTCAAGGGGTTATGAATACCCTTGATATGTTACCATAGTACGAGCGTTAGAGAAGCGGAAGAAAGAGAGGATAGGAAAGATTTTGGATGTAGTGGAGACTTTAACTCCATGGGTGGTGTCCGAACTAGCTTCGGGGAGTCACTTTTTCTTATGTTCGTTAAATTTGAAGAAATTCAAGATGGTGTGCATACTTTTAGGTATTACACCGAACTTTTATTTCTTTTAAATAAAAGTGAAATGGATTTAGGTTGGGATTGAACGCGCAACCTTCCACTCAACAGACGAACACATCACCACTACACCGCGGCCACCCACAAGTTCAATGATAGCTATAACTTGACACTAAGGTTGTAGTTGCGCACAGAAAGTCTGGCTTCGATTCCCAGCCACAGCAACACCTAAATGATTTTTCACTGGCCCCCCCTCTCGTGATGAAATGACAAATCATCCGAGTAGTATGAACTATCAAGAACCGCTTATATCAATTTCCTTGTTCGGACTGAATGGTTGTGAGAAGGCTAGGCCCTGGGTACAAACAAATTTGTATTTGGGTGCGAAATGTGGTAAATTTGAGCATGTTAACCCTTTAAAAATCAACTAATCCATTCTGCACAATGCACAATATTCAGATGCTGTTTGTGGTATTTCTTCGGATATGGAACAATTCCCTGTTCTTCACGTGCGTATTACATATTAGCATCATCATTATCTATCTATCTGCCTACACAAATATATAAAAGCATAATAGGGGTATTCATGAATGATAAATAAAAAAATTACTAAAGTTCAGTGGCTTACCCCATTATTTAGTTGAGCAATTTTAGGAGCGTTGTAAACTTACAATGTTAAATGAATACCCTTAATGATATTGTGGCATATGATACACATATTGTAGTTAAATATAAGCTGGTGCATGCCACCCTTAGCATCATAATCCGACATCATGACATGTTCTCTTAGAAGGCCTCAACCTCGACCACGTCCAAAAAAAGGTTTCGGATCCCTATGTAGTGACGTCATTCTTTTGACAATTGACAACTGAACGCGCTCATTTGCTTAGCTCCACAAATGTCATTCAACCGAACCGAGAGCGAGAGCTTGCATCAAAAATTAAATGCACCCAATTCCAAATTTGGATAACAAATCTTTGAAAACCTGTTACCCTTCTTTTATTGACGTGATTCACCTACATATCCACCTCTCACCGAATGAATTAATTTGACCTGGATGGCTGCAGCAACTGAACTTGATCCGTCGCTGAAACAAGCGCTAAACTTCCTTCATTCCACAAATCCCCAATCAGCTGAAGATATTCGCAACTGCCTGGACGATATAATTAAGCAACGTTATGGCAGCTCCAAGATGTTGGCTAATACAATCAGCAGAAAACATCTTGACGAAGAACCCCAAGCTCCTGGAACTGTAATCATCCCCATAGAAATCGAAGATCTAACAATTACACAGTCACCGAAAACCATCTCAGACTCGCCCAATACAATCGCCGAGTCGGACGACATGGGAGGTGCTTTAACAATTTCAGAAGAAGTAGAGAATCTCAAGGAATTTGGTGACCTGAAGTGTGTCGTATGCGGTGAGATGATTGTTACAGCGACAAACCGACTCATCGAGTGTTCTAAGTGCGGCTCACTTTATCATCAAATGTGTCACAATCCAAACATCACGGACGAAGAGGCCGACGAACAGGAGCTATCGTGGACATGTACAAATTGCCAAAGTAAATCAGTGCCAACGAAAATGATTATAGACGAATCTGTAGTTGTGCTGAAGACTAAATCATCGTCAGCATCTTCATCTAGGTCATCATCATCGTCTACATCGTCCTCACCGTACTATCGGCAAGAGCATTCGTCATCGTCGTCAAGCAAACACAAAGGCAGTTCACTAACCAAATCGCACTCTTCAAAGGAGTCAAGCAGTACCGCCTCTGCGTCCAAGTCGTCTGTTATAACTCCAAGCATCAATGTCATAAGTGCCGACAAAACCTCGTATTCGAGTAAAAAGTCATCATCACATTCAAGCAGTAGCAGCAAATCGAAGTCAAGACACCACGAAGGCGGGAGTAGTAGCGGAAGCAGTAAACGAAAATCTAGCAAATAAGTTATAAAATATTTTTAAATAAATGACGCCTTTCTATATACGGAATTAGTTCCTTTGCGTTGATATGACAGAGAAGTATTCAATTGGTGGGCTATGTGAAGGTTTACTCTTAACTACTTGTTTGTCTTTTGCTCCATAGGTAAACCCAGGGTACGTAATGAAGTGGCAGATTAAATGACAAACGTGGTATATGAGTAGAAGAATGCAAGTCTTATCAATAGACAACACGGTTGGAATATCCATACAATTATTGAGAGGACAATGCAATGCGAAATCTCACGGTGGATGCAAAAAACCTGGAGTCTGTAATTCCTTTTGCGAAGACGACTTAAAAAAAAATTGCATTGGACATACGAGCTAATTGCTCACCATCTGAAATTGTATCTGCTGTCGCTGGTTCAGATAGATAATTGATTATTGCAGTTCCCTAGTTCTTTTAACTTGTGAGGAAGGTACCAATTTAGAAAAATATTGCAATATTGCAATCCTAGGAGCAAACATGAGATGCGAGTCTTGTAAATGAACTTTAAATGATTACATATTTGAAGATCTCTGTTGTTTTGAGACTTCTCTTCTTGAAATCATCTTTAAATTCTATTTTATCAGATCAATCCCTTGCACAGTTTCAAATTCCGCTTTGGTCAAATCTGTGTGGCATGTGGTACCTCTGCTCCTTGATTTACTTGTAGGTTATTGAAACCACACCCTGCAACCTAGCTCTTCTAGTGAATGGAGCCTCATGACAGTTTATACTTCTGATGGTTTGTCGCACTCTCGTGTTCGGTGGGGCAGTGAAAAAAAAGTTTTGTGTAAATGTCAAGATTTGAACCTGGGTCACCACAATAATCATTAAACCACTGCACCTCATGTATAAACAGCTACGGAAATGTGCAGTATAGCACTTTAGTTTGATATCAGTCAAGGCAACACACACATTAATCGTCATAAGTTCTGGCTAGAGAAAATACTGCTGTCTGTCAATTTTGATCCAAAATACTTTTTTTCTGTGCAACAGGTTCGTTTGGACCAAGGGCTTAGCTTTTTCTTACAACCACAGCCTGACTTCCAGTTTTATGCCTGATCCGATCTATCGGAGATGTATGAATTCATCGTTACGATTTGCAATAGAGCTAGTAACTAATAAGATGTTGCATACAAAACTAGACAAGGCTCTGATAAGTGGTGATTCTCTGAGTCTTAGCATAGATTTATCATTCTTCAGCGCTTGTACCTCGTTAATGCTTTACCTATTGGTCGAAATTTCTGTCGGGCAGAAAGGCGTCAGAAATTCACACATTATGTTGGGTCGGATATTTATCCGACATTTAGCACCGATGTCTCGATAATAGGAGCAAGACATGGAATTGCCTATTCATCGGGCATACTTATGTCCATCCATACTTAGTGGAGGTTTGGAGAACACAAACTTCAAAAGCATGAGCTTCTTCGTGCTTGCGTTTCGCACTCGTTTAAAAATATCTACAAACCTTCTAACTTGACCATAGTAGGTACTGTAGGGGAAAATAAACTTCACACGTTTAAACTTTGTGAACATTCTGAGTTCCATTATCGGAAACTGTTTGCTGACAATCACCATGGCTTCAAAAGATGGCAGTAGATTGAAGCGATTGATGTTAGACTAGCAAGTTTTAAAACTTCCAACCGTTTTGAGAATATATCCAGTATGATGAAGTAGGACACACTCCATTACAGGGTCTGAGATATCAATATGAATGCGTTTCATTGGAAATTTTATATTTGTAAAGGACCCTCATTCCGTAAAGTCAATATCGTTTGACGATAACATTTCGACGGTACATCTTGCATCACGAACGATAAATAGTCATTTTTGCTGTCGGCGATATCACTTTATTTGCTTCACATAAAACAGTAATCGTGAAATCAGAGACGATTATTGAGCGATTGCTCGTTAGGTCTCGACTACCGTCTGAGTGATAATCGTTTTCAAAGTTACGAAATGACCCCCCAGGATTGGAGCGTTGCTTTGATAGGAGACTTATTTGCGCTTACACAGCCCAGACATTGACGCACAGATGAAGTTTTGGGCGAACAGAATACATATCATCTGGAAATCGTTTTCATTGGTTATATACCAAGATGACTTTGCTGGAGTTATCTAGAAGTTGCTTATCAAGATGATCTGGAATGATGATTCTTTCGACTACTGCAAGTCCTTTCCTTTTGGTGTGATATGAATGCAAGAGTGGGATATTGTAGAGTATTTCCAATATGATTGACTTCCATTTTGGGATTGATATACGGCATTGTTGTTGTTTGTAGCCTGTTTGTTAATTTATATAGGAATTCCTTAAGAGAAGCGGTACACGATCAGTGTAGATAAATAAATTTCTGACCAAAAATGAGTGCCGCCGCATCTTCCTCAATTTCTATTGCTTCTCTGCTAATGTCAACTTTCTAGCTGCTTGAACAATTCATCCGGAAAAACATGAATGATGGGCCTTTCCCGACAGCAGATGCATCGTATCCAACTTTTATTGATAGTTCTGATTGAAGTGTAAAAGTAAACGCCTCGTTGCGAGAAAAGATTGGAATTTCTTCGACTATTGAAATTTTGCATCATCGGTCATCCAACGGATTACTCTCATTTGATTCAAGAACTTGTCATAATAATTGATAGCTCCGAGAATTGATCAGAGCTGGATCCTTGGTAAGGCTTCTAGATGGGGGCCCTGGCATACTTAAAATCAGGTATTCTTCTCCTCCCCATCTTGCCTAAATCCATTTCTGTATTGGTCTTGAGACACAAAAACTTCTAAATTTGGATTCGATTGTACTTCTGGTGCGATTTTTACATCCTACTTAGGAAAGGAACCATAAAACTCGTCTTAGATAGGTTTTTCAATTGTCGCCAGTTGGGCCTTGATATGATGTTGATTTTTAATAGATGTCGCATGTTTTCTTTTTTGCTGTCCTGATCCAATCATTCGTTTTTCCTGAGCCACAGCGTGCGTACGTTCAAAGAGTACAGAACTACATAGAGTGCGCATCTCACAAAAAAAAAATATTTTCATATTGATACCCCAGTGTTCACATTGCTACCCCAGCATCAAACAACAGCATAGCCAACGCATACGATCGATGAGATTTACCCTTCGCACTTACCGACCGCGTCAGAAACGGCTAAACAAATTTTTAGCTTTATGCAGTTTTATACTCTTTGGTATGTTCCAGTTGGGTATTCGTAAATTGTTGTGAGTCGTCAATTCAAGTTAATAATCGAAAAAAAATTCTTAAGCCCGTTGGTCCAAAATCCCAAAAATCAATAGTGTTTAGCTTTCTTCAATGTAGGATTACGTTGGAGAATTTTAGTAAAAAGTGATGTGCTGTCATGCAAATTCTTTAAAGTTGTCCTTGCAATAAATATGCTAAACTGAATAGTATCACCAGGGGCAATCATCCATAAATCTGTACGTGTCGATCATATTCACATCATTGGCAATCAACAAGATCTCCCCGGAGCGGATATGTGAAGTGAGAAGACATCAATCTACCTAACAGATGATACATTTCTCATCAATACGACGATAATTTATTCCTAACCAACAGAGGCATATGCGACGGACCAACTGCATGACCACTTTACCAATTAAGACACCTCACCAGTAACAGAATTTGGTAATGGTATTTTATTTCGTCTTGCTCCGCAACATCAACAATCAAATACAAAATGTTTACAATGTTCAAACGAGTTAAATAGAAAAAAGGTAAATAAGTGCGGAGATTATAACAAAGGCAAGCATCCTTCGCGAAGAGAATGTTTCAGATAGTAACATATCCAAAAGATTGGACAGTCATTTGGAGGTCTTCGATCGTGGTGTTGATGACTTCTTATCCGGTGAACCCGAGTGGATTTTTCGAACCTTCACCCTCGTGCGGGGAGATTCGGATTCGCCTTTTACCGATGGCGAATCTTTTGCACGTACATCGGCTTTCTTCTTTCGCTTTACATTGACAACGACATTAGCATCCATGCTAACATCCAACTCGAAGTTAAATTCGTAGGTTTTTCCACTCTTTGGATTAGGCGTCAGATTGTCGTTGATGATGGTTTTTCCAGGTTTCCGTGAACTAGCTGGTGTTCCGTGAATGTTCTTATTGATCGAAACTATTGGACTGAAGTTGATGTTTGCCGAGATGGGCGAGTTTCGCGGTGAACTTCGTATCGAACGAAGGGGCGATGCTTTGAGTTTTTTAAGGGGAGATATTCTCTTATTTGGGCTGCTGGCGGGTGCTGCTTTGCGTTTTGGTGGTGACGTTTTCGGGCTGCTGGCGGGTGCTGCTTTACGTTTTGGCGGTGAAGTTATGTTGTTAAGTGGTTTGGTGGTCTTTTTAAGACTCTTCTTCTCAAATGCTTCATCGCTATCGTACGCTTCCACTTCATCAGAGGAATCATTCTCTACGGCTTGTTTGGCTGTGTCAAGCTTTTCTTTGTGGTTTGCCGTGGATTTGATTTTAAAGTCGAGATCACCCGTATTCGTAACTTTTAATGCCTTCAAGCCGGCTAGAAACATCTTTCGACATTTTTCATAGTCTGGTTCGTCATTGTACTCTAGTGTGGCGATGTATTTCATGAAGTCCATTATTGGATCTAGACAAGAGACAATTAGCAGGGAATGATTGAAATACAATTTGAAACTTACTTGGCGCACCCTTTGGGTAGAGCTTCTTTAAACTCCCACTGACGTCGCCCATAAATGCTTCTTTCGATGTTTGTACCTTGGCTGCAACTTTCAGGAGGTTCTCTTTTTCCCATGGCAGCATTACACCCGACCAATGAATCATGTTGTAGCCAAGAATCTCGAAATCGCCGCGCATTGTGGCTACACCAAGATGAGCATCTCTTGATGTGTATTCAATTGTGCCGTTATGCATCTTCTTGGGGTCTGGCTTGAAATCCTTCTGTGTGTAGTGACTAGCCAATCCAAAATCCACTAAATACGCTTGAGATCCACCACCCTTCCCGTACCCTAACAGTATATTGGCACCCTTAAGATCAGCATGTACATACGACCTGCCATGAATGTACTCATAAACGTCCAGCATTTGTAAACCAAGCCGATAGATTGTATGCTCGGGAATTTTTCTACCATTCTCCAGAAAGAACTTCCAGATGTCTGTGCTATATCGAGGCATCACAACAAATCGATGCTTCACACCGTTGACGTCGTGCGAGCCACTACCCAACAGGTATGGCATTCCGAAAGACTTCAACCCTCGATTTTTCTTAAACTGTGTTATGTCCTCTAATCGGGCATTTCGCATGTAGAAATGCATCTCCACGAATAGCGTACCATTGGCATGGGGTTCCTAGAAACAACAGAAAACTGTGCAATAGTTATAATGATATTAGAATGTTTGTTATCTTACAATTTTCACGACATACTCGTAGTCTGACGATTTCTTTGGCGGATTCGAGGCTTTACACGCTGTATAAATTTCACCAAAGCCACCCTTACCAATCGCCGGTCCAATTTTCCAAGTTGTCTTTGACAAATCTGTGATGACTTCACCTTCGGGAATCGGTTCCGGCATAACATGGTCACTTTTCTTTTTAGCAGCCGGTTTTTTCTTGGCCACCAGCAAGCTTTGAGCGCCAGCTTTAGGTTTGGCAACGCGAGGCATTTGTACTTGAATCAGCTGTCTAATCGATATTGTAAAATATATGGAATGTATTGCATTGACTGTTTGCTGTATATAAACGACGTTTGTTGATTTTTAAATTATGTTTTCGCGTTTGGGTTTCTTTGTTAGGATTTGCAGTTTTGATTTGAAATGCGCCTTTCGGAGATCGTTGGCATTTGAAGTTTGTTGTAGTTTTATCATGGGTGTTAAAAAGGGAGGATTCTTGCAAAATGTGTTCGTTAAAATTTTAACATGACTCTGGGCAGTGATGCCAAGTTGCCAATTTATTATACCAATGGATTTTGTTTTATTTTTGAAATTATTTTGACTTTGAATTAATTAACGTGTTATATATGCACGTTTGTATAATGATTAGATATTAATATTTTTCATGTGAGTGTTCTATTTACGGACCCGTCAGAGATTTACTCTGCTGCCTCAGCTGATATATTTTTTTCAGTGGAACAGCTTTCTCAGCAAAGGATAATGTTTCTGTAAAAATATCAATATCTTACAATTTGCAACAATTGAATAAAAACAAAATGAACAGCTCTTTTAGCAGAATGGGTTAGGACTGACGAGACGAATATAAATAATTTTACTCTCAGTATATTGCAGAACATCACCGTTTTCTCAGTTAAATCAGAGTGATTCTTAATTGGAACACGCCTCGTTTTCACATTTGACCGAGGAATAGTTCCAAAAACTCAACTGTTCTTGCAGAGATAATAGAATGGACCCGTCAGAGAGTCTTCTCAGTTAAAAAATAACTGGTAGTTATTTTTAACGTTTCATGATGAAAATTCATTGTATTTATATGGAGTGTAGTAAGAAAATACATGTTTGCAAACAGAACGTCTCTATTGACAGATATAACTTTGAGGTAGTAAGGCACCTTGTCTCCTCGGCTATGCTATTAATTCTGACAATACAACATCTCGTCAGATTTTAAACGAATTATAAACTTTTCCCAAGGCAGGTTAAAGTCAATTCAGTAGTAAGGATATCCCATATAAGGTTCTGCTCGTCCCAGCTTGCTAGCGCTAAAGCATGTACCGTATTAAAAGTGAATTAAGAAATTAAGAAATGCTTAGAGGCCATTTAATTTAAACACGATCGACTGCGTTTTGAGGTTGTTTATAGCCAATTTCCATTTAAATTTTGTTTATACTTATTTTGAGTTTCTGTGTTGAAAAGTTCAAGCAAACAAATGAATGTGATAAATACAAACAGACCAACAGCTACGAGACTAAACAAATGAACAACCCGAGAATTAACCCAATCGAACTTCAAGACAAATATTTTCGGCAAAAGTATCGATTTTCTAAGCCTAATATGGAAAAGCTTATCAACATGGTGCGATTCGATCTTAAAGGGGTGGTCACATTTCTGCTGATCTCCAAATGATGGCTGCTATAAGATATTAAGGTCGAAACGAAGTGTATAATATCACACTTAGATAAAATTCTTAAAACATTCCATTATACACTTTTTAGATGCAAGATGCGCATATTAACGGATTTAGTCAATCTACGCTACGCCTTATTTATCCGGGGGTTTCAAAGGCATTTGTCTCAAAGAGATCGAAATTTGTGAAAATGCCAAAAAAGTGGCTGAGCAAATAAAAGAGATAAATATGACATAAACTTATATAAAATTTCTTCTTTTTTGTACTAGATTTGCAAATTTTATTACGTTTTTTGAAACAGTCATCGTTAAGGTAAGTAGCAATGAAAAAACGATTATAAATAAGAATTAAAGCAATGAAAATTGAGTGGTACCGATTTATTTTGCTTGTATTTTGCACGTGTTGGTAGATAACACTTCTTCAACCTTTTAATTTTGGAATCAAGTGGTTCTCAAAATGTGCTCGCTCATCATCGTTCCAAAACTTTAAATAACAAACATATTATGAGGTTGAACCGGTTGAATCATACTCGTGTGCGAAGGCTCATAGTCAGATTTGTTATCACGAGAGGGGGACCAGTGAAAAATCATTTAGGTGTTGTTATGGCTGGGATTCGAACCGAGATCTTCTGTGCGCGGTTGATCGCACCACTGACCTGATGATCAGTCAATACATAAATTTATATCATGAAAAGAAGAAGAAGAAGCTATAAAATTACATGCCAATGCAGACCAAAAATAAGATTCACTCTCGTTTATATTCGAATGGCCAAACAAAAATCTGAATTCATAGAGCAACTACTGAAAACTCCAATGGGAAACGCTACTATATGGCGTTTTCCATTGGTAAGAAATCAATCTTTTGTTTGATCTAGATCTATCAAAAGACCGATTCGGCAGTTGTTGCAAAAAAAATGTTTTTTTTATCTCAGATCAATTTTGCAGATCTGGATTTTTCGACAGATTTACCACTCCCTGCACTAACACTAATACAAATGGTAGCTGTCAGTTTCAGTAGTGATTTTCGTTTTGATTTAAGATTATCTCGGTTGTGAAAAACTATTATTGACCATTAAAACTGTAGTAGTACGATGTGAAATATATATTAAATAAAAAAAACAACCTGTGTTACTGGAAACTTAACAATTACACCGACACTAACTTCACAGACACGAAACTACAACAATACAACCACAGAGAAAAATCAGTCTGAAATCATCTCTTATTGGTAACAAAAAAGATCAAATATCAGATCAAAATCCAGATTTACCAATTGAAAACACCATATAAATATATATCTAAATTCGTCTAAAATCAAAAATATCATATACACTGTTTCGCCACCTCTCGATTTAGTTTGGCATCACTGCACGAAACCACTTGACGACATTTATTTGGCGGCCAACACTAGCAACCACATTCGTTCGATTTACTATCGTGGCGTCTCTCTCCAAGTCATTTATAAAAAAAATTCGGTGCCGTACAGTACGTCGATTGTTTTCTCTGCAGCAAATTCATTCCAATTCGAAGTGAACTCTTATTTTCAATTTCCTCTAAATAATTTCAATTGCAAATACAAATTTTGAAAATGGTAATTAACACCAACTTGTCCAAAATATAGTGTAACAACGAGTTACCAACAGATGAACACAATTTCCATCCTCAAATCACACAAAGAATTGAAAAAGATTGGAAAAAATATGTTCATAAAAAAAACGCAACTTCCCCTGTGAACTTAACCTAAACACACATTTCTCTGCTCTTTTTTTTTTCTTCCACCGCTGGTGCTCGCTCGCAACAACCAACGCTGACGATGATGACGAAAACGTACGAAATACCAACAGGCAGGAGGAAAAGCTGGTAAAGATTCTGGAAAGGCAAAAGCGAAGGCTGTCTCACGGTCTGCACGAGCGGGACTTCAGGTAATTTCCTAGTAAATATTTTCCATCGATTTGTCCACTGCGGGCTAGCTACCAACAGGCGAGCTATTTTTGGCGCCTTTTTTGTGTTCGCCCGTAATGATAACACGCGCGCTGCCCGTTTCACCATTTCCATTTTTCTAACTTTGTGCGCGCTTATTGAGTTTTTTTTTCGTTGTTTTATCTTTACAGTTTCCCGTGGGCAGAATCCATAGGCATTTGAAGAGCAGAACTACAAGCCATGGACGCGTTGGTGCCACCGCTGCTGTGTACTCTGCAGCTATCTTAGAATATTTAACTGCTGAGGTAAGTTGTTTTTTTTATTTTTATATATGAAAAGTTGGTTTTTAATTTTGTTGGTTAGCAGTCGGCGGGAAAAACTTTTTTTTTTCGAATTTTCCGCCAAACACTTGGTTTGGCGCGCTTTGTTTTATTTGTTCGGTAATTTTCTTTTTTGTTTGTGTTTGCGTTCGCATTTGCCTATCTGTTTGTTTGTGTGCGTTGGCTGTGTTGATGAATCGTCGGTTCGTTTAATTTTTTTTGGCGTCACGCCGCCATTTTGTGACAGCAGGGTGCATAGTTTCGTTTTGAAAATTAGGCGTTTGATGTTTTGATTTGGAAAGCCGTAATTAGAGGAATAGGGAAATCTAACTGATGGCTTGGGCTGCGCATCAGTGGGTTATGAAAATCTCATTAGTATGACGCAATTTTCGGGATGAAGAGGAAATGAAATAACTGTTTGTTATGGCTTGATTAGCAGTACAGTGTTGTTTTTCTTAAAAGTTTCTTAGGGTAATATTGAAAGGTTGGGTAACAGATATCTACAATTCATCGATATTCATTCATTCGCCCAAACATGAGCATCGGTCCCGTTATTCCCATTCAACACGCCTGTATGATTCTCCAAAGATGCGAGTTAGCATTCGATTTTTTTCATGGAAATGCTTGTGAGGTATATTTCCTAAGAAGTGAACATCAATAATATGTGTACCTATATATGCATGTTTCTACTAGTATTAAGTAACAAATATACCATTAAGGGTCCATCCGCATTTTCAGTGTGATATATGGCAACTAACTTACGTTAAATAAACACTTCTTGCAAGTTTTTCTAACTGAAAGAAATTTGAAATGCGTGCTCAAAACTGCCACCATGTTCACATTCTTGCACACCTATCCTTGTCATTGTTATCGTTGAGATTGTTTTTCTATTGTTCGTGCCTACTTTGATGCAGGTCAGTTTATTGTTTGTAATATATGTACATACTACCTTGACATCCTTACATTCATTGTGTTAATGTTGGAAGTGGCAAAAATGCTTTCGGTCAAACTTCATTTATGCATTTAGTATTATTCTTGAAATATTAAATGTTGTAGGTATGTACCTACTATTTGTGTTCAACATTAAAGATATTTTTCCTACTGTGTTCAAGTTAAACCAATTCTTCATACAAAACATAGCGTAAGAAATGTAAACATACATTTTCGTAACCGTTCTTTTTTCAAAAACTCAAATTCAGTTTATATTGTAAAGCGTGCACTACACTTTGTGGTATGAAATACATTTCCTTTGTTCTGCTGTAATTAATCATAACGATGTGAACACTGTTATTGAACGGTCATTCCAAGAGCGTACTTTCCACATCTGTTAATCCGCCGTAGGTTTACCAAACGTCAAGATTTTTCCAATAGATCAATTTTAAATGGTGAATATAGTTAGTTTGAAAAATATATTGTTCATCACAATAATGTCACAAAATGATAGGTTGGGTAACATTTTCACGCAATTGCCATACTGCTTTAAAGGTCGCCCAGAATGCATATCTGTTGCTGATGATTGAATCTGAGTCAGAAGTTAAAAACAATGCAACCCGTAAGCGCTTACACAATGTGTATCTTCGTGAATCTGTAGCTTGAAGTTGAATGGAGGGCAACTTCATTCAAGAAATGTATCTCTCTTTTGACAGCGGTACAAGATACTAGCTACAGATACGCATTGTGGACGGCCCTTTATGTGTTTTTACCTCGGGATTTATACCGGACACTTAACGCTTAGTAGTCCAACGCACCAACCTGTAGGCCAACGTAGCCACACTTTTGAGAATTAGAAACAAAGAATGTGTTACAACGGGTTGACAGATTAGGTTCGTTTCCCACATCAAATATCCTTCGTTAAAAATCGACTGCGAAATTTTGATTTTTTTTTATTATTAAACTGGTATTAAACAAAATGTATCACATGTACTTCTTTCGGAAGGTTTATCCAATAAGTGCTCCCTGAAAAGTCATTGTGTTACATAGTTTGTTTCATGCCATTTAATGTTTAAAGATAATTCCCTTCCCATGATGCCCTAGAATAGAATAACTTTAAATTGTCCGTTCTGTGGATATAATTTTCGACAACTCTTTCAAGCATATCGTGAATTAATATTCGCGAGCTGAGTTACCTTGCAAAGCTTTAATCGTTTTGGGCTTATTTACGTAAACAACAGATTTGACATATCCCCATTAGAAAGTAATCCAATGGTGTCAAATGCATCGTGGTGGCCATGTTTTCATGGAACGATTATTTCAATAAAACGATTGATTCGTCAGCTGTATGGCAATATATTGCATTTTCGACAGCAAAAATACGTTGAGCATTGCTCTGCAACTATCTCCATTGATAGTACCACACCATCCTTCGCATTTTTAAAGAAATATGGTAAGGCGATGTCAGCTGACCATAACCCCGCACCAAACAGTGCATTTCTGGGATTACATTGGTAGCTGTTAAATTCTTCTTTTGATGGCTTAAGTTTTTCTAACTCACTTTCAAATTCTTGTTGTAATCTAGAATTCTGCTTCTTTACTTGTTGTTCTATGTTTCGCAGAGCAAGTTACTCATTGATAACTTTATCACTATCAATAATGGCAGCCTTTGTACCTACTGCATTTGCAAAAAATGCTGTGGCGCAACAGCTTTCTCACAGGCATTCATGTGTGCGTGCGACTTCTTGCACGATGGGTGGACCTCTCCTGTTTTATGCCGACTCCGAACGGCGGATTTGATACTACTCGGATTATTTGTCAGATCATCACGAGAGGATTGCCAGTGAAAAATCATTTAGGTGTTGCTGCTCGGATTTGAACCCAGACCTTCTGCGCGGCAGTTCTTCGCACTAATCATCGCACAAAAATTAACCCCGAAAACAGCGAATCTTCATTCAGCTCTGCATCTTCAAGATTCATGACAGATCAACATATTTTTGACGCAGAAGTTCGATATTATCCAGGCTCTAGCATTTTCTCACAACCATTCATGTGTGCGTGAGTACTATTGCGCTATGGCTAGACAGACCTATATATTAATAGCGAATCCAAACGGGGCGTAGACAGGCAAGTAAGACTAATCGAATTTGATGTGTTAAGTTGGAACTCACGTTGAGACGGTCCCACAAACTTAGTCCCTAACGGGAGGTTCTATAATAATGGGCACATTAATTTTATGCTTACGTAAGACTTCCTGAATCTTCATGATATAAGCTATGGGAATACTAAAAGGGTTGCGAAAGTTCACGGGCCGAATTTTACCACATCGGTTATCGAATCATACGTGACTGAATAAATGTTGACTTGGTATGATCGCATACGAGATTCGCGTATCGAATTTTGGTATTTTTTCATCATTGATCAAACATATTTGATACGGTAGGGTTCGTGATGTCGAGTATATGCATTTTTGTGAGAAAGAAATTTAAGATATTTTTTGTTATTACATACATATAAGTTTTCCCATTAGAAACAAGAAATCACTCTTGTTCACACTCTGAACCTTTTATTAAAACTGTAACAAGTTTATGCCAAGACCTATGTTTTAGGAAAATTAAAATTTAATTTTGTAACCATAATAGATTTGACTACTCATTAACTGATGATTGCGTGCTTAACGCTTACTCGATTTCGCCATACAATTCAATTGAAATTGGCCTTGACGAGGGTCTCGATTCACGCAATAAAGCAACGGTAGTCTTGGTATATTTGAAGTAAAAACAACATGTAAAGGGATAACATGTCGGACATTACCTTATTATTGTCCTCATCTGATTTCTTAGAAACTCGGATAGTTAATTTGCATGGACATTTCTTTATTCATTTAGTTTCTAACTACTTGTATCCTAACGAATATGTACAAACTTATGTTAGAACACCAAGTACATACTACATCCATGTAGTATGTACTTGGTGTTCAATTAAAAACCTCTTTCAAAAAAATCATTCCTTGATTTTTATAATTTCGTAGTTTCATCAAGTGTCTTGTAATAATCCTCTTTGAAATTATTGTAACATTCTGTTTTAATTTTTTTATTCCAGGTACTCGAATTAGCTGGTAACGCTTCAAAGGACTTAAAAGTAAAACGTATCACCCCACGCCATTTACAATTGGCCATTCGTGGAGACGAAGAATTGGACAGCCTAATCAAAGCCACTATTGCCGGAGGTGGTGTCATTCCACATATTCACAAATCGTTGATTGGAAAAAAGGTAGGTCTCGAAGAATCAGTCTTTCTCTCCTCAATGGCAGGTTAAATTTTTACATACACAATTTTCACTTTTCTTGACTTCAACTCTAAACTTTTTCTTTTCTTTTTCACTTTCACAGGAGGACAATGTTCAGGACTCTCAAAGGAAAAATACTGTCATTCTGTCCCAAGGGTATTAAAGCTAATTTCCGTATTGTTATGATAAAACTAACGTACTTTTAATAATTAAATAATATTTTACATAAATATTTTTTATTTCTAATGAAAAAAAAAACGACCACAATCACTTCATTTTTTAAAAACGATTGAATAAATAAATAAATTTAAATGTAATTTTTTTGTTTGGAAACCTATGGCCTTTTTATTGCTCTACTACTCCTCAACTCCACAGGGTTCAGACTTCAAATGTCGAAGTTGCATTGAATTGGTTCGATGGGGTAGGGTTAAGATTTCCGGCTCAGTTTGAACTGATGAACTTAAAAATAGGCGATCCCGCCATCGTGCAAGCAGTACACACGCTCACATGAATGGTTGCGGGAAAAGGCTAGGTCGTGTATTCGTGAATACTAACGACGAGCCTGTTGCCCGAAAAATGTGTATGCGTTTTATTTTGTTCGCATCGCTGTGATACTTTCAGACTGTCATTACTACAATTATTACACACGTAAGTACTCTTAAATAAAGGCGCAACCAATTTCCCAACCATGCTCCTTTGTGAATTCACCATGGAATGAAAAAATTTCTCTTAAATCATCTATTTTTTTGTGACGAGGCAATATGGTGGTATTAGACTACTATGATAGTGTGGAACACCACCAGTAAAAACACCTCCCTTATCAATCTACAAAAGATCGACAAGTACTTTACTTTAGTACTACAACTTGGCTAGACCTAGTTGTTTTCGTTTGAATAATAAAGGACCAAGATGCCAGAAAAACGCGGTTGTTATTTAGTCGAACGATTTGGTTCTTTGTAGATTCGCACCAAGTCTCGTCAAAAATTTGGAGAATAACGGTGTTGCAATAATAATAAGGGTATTCATCAACTTCGTAATTTTACTACATGCGAAAGATTATAATATTAGACCGTCCTTTAATGAACGACCCTAAAACTCTAACACTAAAAAATGCGGTAACCCACTAACTTCAATCTCAATTTAGTTATTGATAGAATTTTGTTAGTGCTGCCAGGTTTTGCTCGCAGCTCTACGGGACAAAATTAGGGCCCAGTTATAGCTATCATTGAACGATATCATTGGAACACAACACTTGATGGAACTGAAATGTCACCCCAAAGCTTCTTATAGGAATTATTGGTGAATTCCGTTTCAGTTCGGTGGAATGACAATCATTACTTCATTAAAATAAATCTTGAGCAGTGAAAAATAAGTACTGATTTTCTGCAAAAATAATCACATATTTAAATATTTTTAGATAATCATGTTCTTAAATTCATAAGCTTTGTTTCGACTCCAACTCTCCAATGATTGAATATAGAAAAGAAAATTTCCAATGAGGGTTTTCAATGATAGCTATAACTGGTCCCTTAATCTTGATTAGTGAAAAATACGAAGTGATTTCCTGCGAAAACTATAAATAGAAATTTAGATATTTTTGGATAATCATGTTCTTTAATTTATAAGCATTGCTTTGACACCAACTCGCCAAAGATTGATTTTATAAAAAAGCCACAAGAAGTAAAAGAACATTTTCAATGACAGCTATATCTGGACCTAACACACGATGATAGCCCACCCCAATAAAAGTGGGTTTTCTTTTCTGGCGTAACAGGCTCGTGGAGCTTTTTCGCAACCATTTAAGTGTGTGTGTGTACTTCGTGCACGATGTTGGGACCTCCTGTTTTATGCCGACTCCAAACGCAAATTTGAGATAAGCTTTTCTTGACAATTGAGACTACTCGGATGATTTGTCAGATCATCACGAGAGGAGGGCCAGTGAAAAATCATTTAGGTGTTGCTATGGCTGGGTATCCAACCAGCATCTTCTGCGTGGCATTTCATCGCACTTACCATCGTGCCACTGAGCCCGTTTTTGAAATTCCACCCGTCTGTCCTTAATGGTCTCTACATCCGAAACGTCTTGACCGATTTTCTTCAAAGTTCATATGCTGGGTTCTTTTGGTCACGATTCTATGCCATTTGTTTGTACTTTTAGCCATCAAATAAACGGTACCTGCCATATTAAATTTATACATAACCACATTCTTCTCTAATATGCGAGGTGTGTTTAAACGAAAATTTTAACAAAAATTTGTTTACGGCAAATTACAATGCGCCATTTTGTTGTAAACAGTACAAGGTGCTTGCACAAGTTTTTTTGTGACTGAGTTGCTGCCCGTGTCCAAAGCTGTCGAAATTATGTCTTAAACCCGGGTCGTCCCGGGCAAACCGGGCCATCTGGCAACGCTAATTTTGTTGAGCAACGTGTTGCAGGAAAGTGTTTTGATTGTTCATTACACACGTGGCGACTGTTGCAGTACCCTAGTACTGCGTCTAGCGGTTGCGGCAATCGACCAAAAATGTCAAAATGTTGATATTTTTGGCAATGGTAGGTTGCATCAACACGAAAATCATTGGGTAAAACAGCCACACACGAAGCAATGTTTGCTTCAACATGGCTGTGTTTTTGCAAAGCTTGCCTCGTGTGTTTTTAGCATAACTCTCTGTGGATATCATCATTTCTTATACACTACAGATAGCACGATCCATTTACAATTGTTCTTAGTACTTCATTTGAATTTGTTTTTGAGCTCTTCGTTTTTCTTTTTTACGTTTCGCATCTAGCGTCATTCCCAAATATCGCGCTTCATTGGCATATGCAATATTTGCTAGGTTAGTGCGATGAACTCCGCGCATATGTTAGGCCCTGGGTACTACCGAGTTTGTTGCCGTTTCGAGACGGACGAAAGTCAGTACTAAAATTTCACCGAAACTAAATTTAACTAAGCAAAAGCCTAAAATTTCGCCTTAACTTATCTCAAAGCCAAAGCTGGCAACAATCGAAAAACAAAAAATTAAAGAAATACCCCGGCCATTAGAAATACGATCGGATCTTGTATTACATCCAAAACCAAATGTACAAACTTATGCCCAAGCTACAGTATCCGATAAAAATATCTCGCCTGACCCCGTTTCCAACGTTTTTTCGATTATTAAAAACTTGAAGAACAAATCGAAACGAATAAACTTATTTTGGACAGGCTTGAAAATAGTATTCGCAACAGACGTAATCCACCTTCAACATGAATAGATTTCTTAAAATTCTTACGCGGAATGCCAATGGTCTCTTGCAGCAACTTGGAGAACTTGAATTGTGTATGCAGGAAAAAGATATCGACGTCTGTTTAATATCCGTAACTCACACAAAGAGTAATTCTCACTTAAATATTAATCAGGTGATCTTGATTAACATGCTCTACATCCATCAAATAAGGCTAGTGGTGGAGCATCACTACATATAAAAGAGTGTATCGAACATTCGGTTGATCTTAAATTAGAAATCGAAACAAAGCAAGTTAGCTCTATACAAGTCAAAAACAGACAATCTTTTCTGAAGATATCTTCTATTTACTGCCCACCACGATGCAAGGTTGAGAAAATCGACTTTGAAAACTTGCTTAATACCCTTGGACAGTGTTTTGTCATAGGTCCCCTCCCAAAAAAATGCAAAACATAAATTCTGGGGATCTAGATACATATAACAGAAAAGTAGGATGCTTTACGATGTATCGTATCAAAGTTGAAGATCTCTTTTCTTATCATTCTCCGGTCATTCTAACAACGAGCAAGTCACTAATTAGAAATGAAAACCCACCCAGACTAACAAACGCGAAAACCAACTGGGAAGGCTTCAAAAGCGATATTGAAAATAATTTTCGACTGGGTGTATCGCTTAGATACCCATTGGAACTTGAAGTCGCGGTTGACTCCTTTATCGAAACCGTTCAAAAAGTGGAATGGAATAATACCCCTCAACAAAGCAAAAAAGTGAGACATAGTCATATCAAGGACGCTTCCTTGAGGAACTTCGGCCTTTATATCCTTAAACGTGGAATATTCGTTTCCGTGTTTAACATGAAAGATTAACTAAGGATTTCTCATGCAATTCTTTATATACAATTTTGGTAATTAATTCCTATCTAGGACCCTTTTTTCCTAAGATTTTAAATAACCTGGGAAAGTTCAGTTACAGACACCACTTATTATTCGGATGTAGTACGTGTTACCTCTGGTAACACGTTGTCATCTGACACTCTGACAGTTGCAACGCTGGTTCTGAATGCTCGGCTAGTAGTTCCACCTTCTCAGTATCTTTCTCAGCCCATTCACCATTTAAATTCGTATTGGGAAGTTATTCGTAGTTGAGATTAAACAATTTTTAAAAATGTATATCTGCTTTCTGGATTCTGGGACCTACTACGGTAAGCCGAATGGTTATATTATTGAGTTTATAAATTTACATACACTCCCTAACTTTCAGTAATCGTGCTTATTTAACCTCCTAGTCGTAACAATTGGATACTGGTTTCAACCGGATGTGAATCGCTATACTTATTGGTGCAAGTGTTGATAACAAGACCTAAAAGAGCAACAGTTTGGTTGTGCTTTGTTTTAACTACCCACTCACGGAAAAAAAATCATTTATACGAAGCAACTGAATAGGACGTATTTTATTGTTGACGACCATCCTAAACGAAATAATGACAACGACGTTCGTATCTGCAGCTGGAATGTGTGAACATTAAATAGAATAGGTTCTAGCGGTAGCTTTTAGAAGCTAGAAGATAGGAAATTCGATGGGATGGGCCGGGTAAAAAGGTGGATGAAAACCTGTAACATATACTACGGTCCGTGTTTAGTGAGAAACGGCGACTGTTCGGATGTGGATTTTTTATAAGTGCCAGACTTAGGTAAGTTCAGAAACTTCAAACATATTTTATGCTTGCTTGCGCTGCTGATTCGATGCACAAATGTGTTGATTGAATATGTCGTTAGCGTTTTATTACGAAACATGGGCGATGTTTTGGAGTATGTATTTGTTATTGATGTATTAAGATGGCCCCCTTTTTGGGGATCGGGCAAACGATGATAAAGCTCCATTCTTCGAGCATACTTTCAAATCGATAAAATTTTGCAAATGAGTTGGTGTTGGTTAACTATAGCTTTGTTAAGCTTTCGTTTATTAATTGCTATCCTCACCTCGCAGAAAGTGCGTATTGCAAAAAATCCATCCACTGGAATATGGAGAAGATGTGGATCTCAATAGTTTTGAGATTACTACTTGGACATCCTTGCCATAGGCATTACATGTGCAATGTCAAAAATAAGTCAAAGGATAGCTAGACATATTTAATTAAAATTTAAAAAAAAAATCCGTTTAGGATAACTGGCCAAGAAAATATACATAAAGAATATTCTCCCACCCACATACCTACTGTTGACTTGTGAACCGTTAATGTTGTTGTTAATGTCGCTGTTGCAGTCGCAGTGGCTTTAAAAAGTATGTTTTTGGTATTCCCTTGTATTGCCTTTTGAAGCCTGTTTCTAAGCAAAGCATACTATCTATGATTACAAATGATTCAAATATGGCAAAACTAATTTAACAAGTGATTCTAATATAACAGGTGATTATGCTTACAATTTGTACAATGTTTACGCTTTTGTGCTAAATTTGTTGAGTCATCTTTTACCGTGAAAATACCAAAGTCTCTGCGGACGTGTTGGATTCACGTACCTATTGTTTGGTACTACCCCTAAGTTGTATAAAGTTTGCCCAGACCGATTGTGTAACAACTGCTGGTATCACCAAGCCACTAACTGGGATAATCTGTGTGACTTGTACGATTCTCCTTCCTTCTCGGGATGACATTTGCGATAGGCAAAGCGATGTAAATAATTGAAAAGATATTTCATCTGGGTATGGAAATATTCCACCATGGTTTAAAAAAATGCTAGCATGTAGTACCAGCAAAAAAAATCGTTTAGACAATGACATGCAGAACAACTTGAAGAGAAAAGAATAGTTTCCATACACCAACGAGGTAAAGCCAACCAAATAATAAAAGCCACAAAGAATGCTTATAACGAAGAATAATTACCAAATATCTATCATGTTTCGGAGGCTCAGAAAAAGTTTGGTCAAAGGAAAAAGCAGTTAGTAACAATTTAAGCCACAACACTACGTATTCGCAATAACATAATCTGAACATTGAATTTGGTGTTCAATTTTCTGAAAATAAAATCGGAACAAGCGGTGCCACCTACGATAGACAACTTACCCTCAAGGTAGGGTGAAATAAAATTTCTACCACACAAATTAAATCATGTTTTTGAAACGTCACTACTGAACGCTCAGTTTTAACTATGATCGCTTCAGACCAAAACAATGTTCCGAAATAGTACGCTGTACATTGCAAATACATTGCGCTTAGCCTTTTGGCTTCAGTTGAAAGGTCTACTTGTCTTCTTATTTAACGCACAATTGAATCAAATAATATTGCGGAAGATTGCCGACGGATTGGATTACGATCAAACAGTCAATCGTATGGTAGACACTGAACGTGAACCTGATTTTTGAAAGCAAATTTTGATTACTGACGAGGCCTATTCTCTTTTGGTGGAGTAATTGGAAAAGCAAAGAGTAAGCCAGCAAGTCTACGACTATTGACGACATCAAGGTAAACTTTAGTGCAGAATTCGTCGCTATACATACGCCAAGAGACAAAGCAAAAAGGGCACATTTAACTTTAGTAGCTCATTTCAACTTTGAGCTCAATTTCATTACAAAATCCTATAACAGTAAGGTTGCATGAGTAAATTTTGTAAGCGGTATTTAGGATGACTTCGTGACCACGCCGAATAATTATTTCGAAAGGCCATGCTCGATAAGCTTTAAAAAGTCCATACCAATCGTAAATACGATTTAGATTTTATTATTAACAATTACAAAAAAATAGATACAAACTTATTTTTACAAAGAAATGGCGAGCATTCCGCTTTGGTTGATTCATACAAATTGTAGGAGGTTTTCTATAACTTTCGTTTCGTGTTATCTCTTTCTTTCTTTTTTTTTTTGTTAAAACTTAAAACCTAAACACAGTTAAATCTTGTGATTATATTGTTAACCCAACAGATGAGGAATGCTCTTCTGGATGGTATCGCACCGTTCGTTGAGTTCATCCTAAAAGGAAAAATTTTATTTTTTTGTGAAGCAACAAATTTAAATTTAAAATTAGAAAAACAATCATACCTCTTCCAACTCCAAACAGTTGCCCCATTCGATCAATGTCACCCTGTGATCGTTGTTCTGATCACAAGACTCCAAGAATGGTGCGATGCAATGTTCTAAACTGACAAGGGGAGCACGAATGGGGAAAAGTTCGTGACGGGACACTGAACGATCGGTATCACCATCCAAATCGCACCACTTCCATACAGCGGCGTTGGCCCAGCGACGGGTCATATTGGTCTCGGCTTCCATTTCCATTTGCATGTAATGTTCGGTCAATTCGTCACGTTCGGCCAAGTCACGCATAACGTTGAAAAGCCAATCGCGCATGCGACGAGGGAAGTCCTTCTTCTCTTCATCAGAGCAGCCCTAAAGATATGTAAACGAATTTTAAAATGTCATCGCAACTTTGATGGAATTCAAACATACTGGCAATTCTTGGCAAGCACCATAGTAGTCAATATGTAAATGGCTGTTTGCTGGGTCCTTGCAACGAGCGTCTTTGGTATCACAGAAGCACCTCTGTTGATAGACGGAGCAATCAGATGGCCAAGTAGCGTTCTTGTTGGTGCACACATGACGACGTGTGTCGAGCTCTTCGGGGCAATCCTGAATGCAGATACATTCAGCCTCCTCTCCGGTACTGTGGCAAACACGTCCAGCACCGCAGTGCATTTTTTCACATGGATCAACTATAAACCGATACCGGGTTAGTACATTTCACAGAAGTACACAAATGGACTTACTCTCAAGAACGGGACTCAGGACAGTATTTTGTGCTTCTCCGGCGAATTTCGATGCCAATTCATTCTCACGGTCAAGATCGCTACCCTGTTGGCATAACAACCATTAAAGCATCTAAAAAATCAATCAGTTAAACTCCAACACTTACCGCCATTTTGGCTTCCAATTCTCGCAGGAGCTTCTCTTCACTGGCATCGATGTCATCCAAATCGTCCAAATTGATATCGGCCAATTCTGGGTATTCCTCAGATTTTACCTAAATCACCGAAGAAAAACCTTAGCACTCAATCAAGATGATTTCAATAAAAATCTATACTAACCTGAGCGGTAAGGGCGAAAATGCCCAACACTAGCAGCAAGCTCCACTTCATGATGGTGCCTGTAATTGAAATAAAACTCGAATGAGGAATGTCTCCAGACTATGTTTCAACTGAAAGCGGAAAATGAGTTGCGATAAGAAGTGTCGCAAATGTTTGACCTCATCTTATCATTGCGCATATAGTGCTTGATGGACGACACAGGAACTAATCTCTGTTCCAGTTCTTGGTGTGTGCGGGTTTCTACGAAATTGTTATTTTTGAATATAGAGGTCAAGATTTTGAAATGAGCTTTTTAATTGTTTAATGTTCAAGATTGAATAGGCAGCATATAGGCGTGTTAACTGGAAACAAAGAACTGGAACTGAATTTTGATGGCCTCGATGTGAACATTTTGTAATTGTTGGGATTACTTCTCAACGCCATATTCTAAAAATAGAGATTGGTATTGATCTCTCTATTCACTAATTGGGTAGCCCTTGTCGTGGAAGAGGGGCAACAACGATTCGACCAAAAGACTTGATTTTGCAGTATGGCACGCCAAGTCGAAGGTCGAAGTTAAATCGTAACCCATAATTTAGATCTCGAAACGCAGGAACGGAGCAGATACATTACGACAGATAACAATTAAAGCTGGAAATGACAATGATCCTGAAGTGAGCAGAAGTAATTAGCTCAGATGTATTCGGTTTCGCTGATATATTAAAGTAACGAAAAGGCTGGTGAGTTGGAACATTAAAAGCACGAATAATCACAGGTTCGCCCTCTCATGCGTTAAAAAAACGAAATGACAAATTACGGAACATTGGGTGCCTTTTTGATTGCTAGGACGTCTTGCCAATTTGCATTCCAATGACTTTCTTATGTCTACGTAGCTTGTGATACAGAGGCTGTCTGTAGGTATCTGTCGGATGTGAGCAAAGACACCAAGATGTCTAACTAGATTTTCACAACCTCATTTGGAAGATCATTGGACATTTCGGTAATATAAACGAAGCCGAAGAAAACAGCGGGTACAGTCCATGCTTCCAATTCTGAAAAACCAATTCCCACGTTTTTACTGAAGGTGACATAACCGTTTTCATATTATGCATAATATGGATAAAATGATGTGTAAACTCTTTTATCTTCTATTATCGAAATATGCCCATCGGACTAAAAGGAAAGCTTTCCACTAACAAATTTTCGGTCTCTTTGTTTGTATTCTCTGATATGTCTATGTACATATCGCCTAGTCTCCAAAAAAGCAACACTCTTATAATTTGTTTTTTTACGTTCAAGTAAAGACCTTTTGAATCTCGTCAGAAAGGGCCTCTTTGTGTAAAATTGATAACTTCGCAGACATAAATGAAGGGACAAGCTAGTTTCGAGTTCCTGTATTTTTTATCCATTCATGTTGTGACGGAGGAAAAAGTTGACGTCTCTAATGAATGTTTTTGAAAGCACCTTAACAAAACCGAATCAGCGTCTACTGAAGTATGATGTTAAAATCATTTTGGATAAAATCATCACCCAAGGTGTGAAAAGAGGACATAAATACAAAATACAAGTTTTTGGCGCAATAGGCCCGTTAGTACCCAGGGCCTAGCTTTCTCACAACCATGTGTGCGTGTTTACTTCTTGCACGATGGCGGGACCTCCTGTTTTATGCCGACTCCGAACGGCGAAGTTGAGATAAGCTATTCTTGATAATTGATATTACTCGGATGATTTGTCAGATCATCACGAGAGGAGGGCCAGTGAAAAATAATTTTAGGTGTTGCTACGGCTGGGAAAAGATATGACAGTATACACAACACCACTTCTGGAAATGGCCTTGGGTAAATTGTCTTCACTGCGGAAAGAAATCCTACTACAGCCAGAAACGTTTATTTCACCTTGACACTCACAAGGGGACATATGGCGAACTCCGAAAAAAGGGTTCATCAAATTGACCACATTGCGATAGACAAAGAACATATTCTCAGTATTCTGGAGGTTCAAACATTCCTTTATATATTATAGAAAAGATAAGAACACGCCACTAAAACTTTGAAATGTTATTAGAAATTTCAACGTCGAAAGAGCGCAATCCATTTCGCCCAGACCTGTACAGAAGGGGCATCGTACAGTGTTACAGTGTTGAATCATTGTCCAAATCAAAAGTGGATGAATAAGTCCTTGTTTCTTCGGGAAATCCTCGGTCCCGTTTGCGTTATAAAACGAAGACATGGAGATTCAGTTAACACATTTAAGAATCCTGGAAATCTCCATCCGGACCACAGATTATTTGATTACCCAGCCAAATGTCAGACTTAGTGGTGGAAGACTTTGTCTTAAAGTAGAAACCGAGTTAACCAACTTTAATAGAGCAACTGGATCCAGTTCACCTCGCACTGTACCTTCCCTTAACGAAGTAATTTAGTTAGGATAAAGGATTACGATCCCTCTTATTAAGATTTTGACTGTTTCTATAAAGAAGACGAAGAAGTTTGATCGCCTTAATTGCATTTTTTTTTACTGTAAAAGGCTTTTTTTTTAACTTTTTTTGTGGGAAAGAAGTTGGTTTCGTTAAATTCTTTAACAAAATAAAATGAACTTAAATACATGCGCCATTTTAAAAAGACACATAGGCCGTGTGTCAATTGCGTTAAAAAGAATGTAAAATTTTATCCACTGTTCAATTTTTGAATTTTCTGCACCATACTAATGTCAAAAATTTTTAATATTTTTTTTTGTAATTTGAAATACAAGGTGAGCCAAAAGAGATCACCCTATTGGAAGATGCTCTTATTTTTGCAAATGTTCCCCAATGTCAAATCTGTCTACTAGACAAATGTAGAATACAAACGAACAAGCCATAGAGCGATACACTCCCCAAGAACGCGGAATAATCGTGTCTATTTTTTTTTGCCGTCCGTTACCGACTGCGCAAACACTGCGCCGTTTAGCCACTAACCTTGAAGAGTATCGGAGCGCCCGTTGTGCCGAGAATATCGCCGCTGTTGCCGAGGATGTCGAGCTCTCGCCCGAAACATAGACCGGATGCAGTGCCTGGCAATCAGCCGGTCGTCGAAGTCGAATTTCGGTAAAAGACTTACGCATGTTCCCGTACAAAGTCCAGTCCGTGCATCAGCTGCTGCCTGTCGAGCGCCAAACGCGTGTAACCTACGCCCAAGCCATCCTCAATCTCGAGGACGAACTGGAAGATTTCTCGACCAAAATCATAATGAGGGATGAGGCTCATTTCCACCTCAGCGGGTACGTGAACAAGCAAAATTATCGCTTCTGGGGCACCTAAAATCTACGAGTAATGCACGAGGACCCATTACACATGTAGGAGTCATCTTGCCATTTTTTTTTTTCGAGAACGCCGCTGGTCAAACGAGACCAGTGAACGGTGCGCGCTATAGGGCCATGTTAACCGAGTTTTTTCTGCTGGAATTGGATGACTGCATGACGTGTGGTTCCAATAAGACGGAGCAGCGGCAGAGATAAAGGAGCCACAGCCGATATTCTGAAGGCCAAACAATATTGGATGACTTCTTTTGGCCCACCTTGTATAATGTGTATTATAATTTTGGCCAGTTAAAATGTTACATCTTGTCAAGGTAATGCTCAAAATAAGTGACGTGCCATTTGTGTCAGTTTATTGAGTTGTCACAGCGTAAATACAAAGCAACGTTTTTAACTCAAACTTCTACAAAGCGCTTTATTACGGATTTCAAAATAATTAAATAAATATCACATAATGACTACTAATATACTTAAGTGGCGCTATCAGCCCGTATAATGACTAGGGCTGTGACAAATATACCTGTCACTTAATAACAGAAGTTGATTTTTCGAATAGAGATAAAACTGACATTTTGTGGTCAAATTGGGCAACTCTAGTGTCATTTATATTCAGTTTGGTTTGCCATTTCATCATAAACAGGTGGACAAATGAACAACGCTTGCAAATCGTGCAAGCGTCTAAAATAATGGTTCAGTTGGCGAAGTTTACCGCAAGCTCCGTCCATTTTATGGTCGACATAATCGTCCATCAGAGCAATTAATTCGGTTAACCATGGATCGTTTTCTTACTAATATTACTCTATGTGATAATACGCATCCGCATAGGCGTCGAACAGTGCGCACCGAAGAAACAATTGCCGCTGTAGATCAATGTGTTGAAGAGGACCCGAATAAATCGATTCCCCACCGTGCACAGCAATCGGAGCTTTATCCATCAACTTTATGGAAGATTTTGAGCAAAGATCTTGGCTTACGACCTTACAATATCCAGCTTGTGCAAGAATCAAAGCCGCGAGACCATGCAATGCGTCGTGATTTTGGTGTATTGGCCGAAAATGAGATAAATCTCGATGCTGATTTTCATAGCAACATTTTGTTCAGTGATGAGGCTCATTTTCGGTTGAATGGCTACGTTCACAAGCAAAACTGCCGCATTTGGAGTAAGGAAAATCCACATGAGACCCTTGAGACGCCATAGCATCCACAAAAACTGACTGTTTGGTGTGCTCTATGGGCTGGTGCAGTCATTGGTCCATACTTCTTCCGAAATTATACAGCAGAGTCAGTTACCGTTATTGGAGAACCTTATAGAGCCATGATAACCGACTTTGTGTTCCGGAATTGGATGGCATGAATGTGGATGATATATTGTTCTAATAAGACGGCGCTACATGCCACGCATCGCACGTCACAATCGATTTATTGAAGGAAACATTCGATGAGCGCGTAATTTCGCGGAATGGACCTGTCAATTGGCCACCCAGGTCGATTGATTTGACACCATTGGATGTGTGAAGTCGCTCGCCTACGCCAAAAAACAGCAACGTTAGGGGACTTGGAAGCCTACATTCGTGGCGTTATTGCCGACATACGGCCCCAAATGTTCGAAAAAATTGGTTGAAAATTAGACATCTAGACTTGGCTTTATTTGAACCAGCCGCGGCGGTCACATGCCCGAAATAATATTTAAGCATTAATCGCATAAAATTATCGTTCCAATAAAGCTAAATTGATGAACGTTTAAAAGATTTTCTTGTGTTTTATTTCCATTCGAAGTTCTATACCTCTGTAAAAAAAAAACACCCTTTATATCTTTTACAGATGTTGGGTTTTTAGTAATAACGCGAAGACAATACTTGTTTAGTGGTAACACGGTTGTTGCAAGTTAAATTTTTTAAATTGGCATATATATTCATTTAGCATTGTGATATAAAAAATTTCTTCGTATGTCTTCAATGCATGACACAAATTTGATGCCACATAGATAATCTAATCACAATATTGCCAATTCTTTGGAAAGAAAATACTGTTTTGAAGAAAATTCTTACAAATGCCTTCATATACATAATATACAATTACATAAACCTGTTTTTTCAAAGATTCCGCTAAAATAATAAAACGCATTCATTAGGATGAATGCATTTGGATTCTCCATGCATACATTTTCTACACCGTGACTAACCAAAATGTTGTTTATTTTATTTTCCTATTTTTATCTCAAGCATTGCGTGTGCAACAAGCAGATGTGAGTATTTCACCGACCATATCCCGTAAGTGCAATTGATAATTTATGTATATACACACATTTCCGCTCTGACATGCTTAGAATCTTAAGGAATTTTGCAATCTTGCATGCATGTGGTTCGGGAACAATAGAAAAACATTTTCCGCACCTTAAGATACAATGAAAGTAGCTAGGTACCTAACTATGACCTTATACCTAAATATGTTTAAATTTAGGTAAGAAAGTAAAACATAACCAGGATATCATCTGCTTATTGTTTCGGTAACTAAGGGGCGATATTCATTTTGTAAAGGACGCATTTTCTTAAATTACATTTTTCATTGTCATTTAAAATTGTCCCTTTTTAGATTCTTGGGTGTAGTTACGAACAAAGGGAGTAACTGTAATGCAGAAATCACCAAATAATCTAACACCCCTTGTCTTTAGTAGAAAATTTGATTTTGATCCTGATCGGAAAAGAAGTGCTCCTTTGTTACTGTAGGCATACTCTTAACAAAGGTACATTTTCGTTTCACACGATTCCGAAATGACAGACAATTACCCATACTACGTAGTCCTTTTCGGGTCAGAAAATCTTCAAAATATCGTTATTTTGACGTTGTAATGTTGACACTGATACATATAATAGGATATATCGTAAATCATTTATGAATGCTTTGAACCTTCAATGTGCCAACATGAATATTTGCGAAAATGGATACGCTCAAGCTGAAGTGTCAAACATACGACTCTACTAAATGTCTAGAGAAGATGGCTGTCTCATGTCGGAGCATTTTATTTGAATTTTATAATGGCACCCTAATAAAGTATTTATGTATTCATTTACTAATGTTAGCAATGCGTTCATACAAAGATTATAAAGCCATACAGATGCATACCAAACAAATTGTTCAATGGCGGGTCGTACTGGCACATCCCGTCATATAATTTGGATCTCATTTCTCACGTTTTTTGTTCTCAATACGTCATCTGCATGGCTTTATAATCTTTGATTCAAAATATATTCGCTGTCCCATTGGATAAAATTTGCTCTGAGGAAGCTGCACATGCTTATAAAAGAGATTCTGAGAAGTATTACTAGCCTTTTGTAGGGTAACTTGCTATCAAATTCTATTAAAATTTTAAAAACCATACAGTAGAATCTTATCTACAAAGCCTAACCGCTAGAAGGCAATCGAATTATTCGCTCTGGAAAGCCATTAGAGTCATAAAACGGCAAAAAAAAAACGCTGTGCCACCAATAAGGGTAACTCAAAACCATTGGGCAAAAACCGATAAGGAAAAAGCAGACGTTTTTGACGCATATCTCGAGGAAACTTTTAGGCCGTTTGATGGCCCAGTGCAACATGAAAACGTTAATGTATTCGAGACTACAACCGATAGTAATAAAATAAGATATGCAAGTATTAGCGAGCTTAAACAGGAAATACAGAAATTAAAGCCTAAAAAAGCTCCGGGTTATGACATAATTACAGGAGAACTTCTTAAAATGTTGCCCCGAAAAGCATTAACTAAACTCCTCAACATTGTAAATGCAGCAATTAGATTAGAATACATTGAAAGACAGTGGGAAGTTCCGGAAGTGATTATGTTTCTCAAACCAGGAAAATCACCGAATGAAATAAAATCTTACAGACCTATTTCACTTCTTCCAATAATTTCAAAAGTTTTTGAAAAGATATCACTCGGTCGCTTACACCCGATTATTGATCAGAAACGCCTTTTACTGACCATCGATTTGGTTTAGAAGAAAACATTCGAATGTGGACCAAGTTCATCGAATTATTGATGTGAAGGAAGCGTCCTTGGACCACTCTTGTACCTACTATTTACACGTGATATCCCACAAACAAACGATACAAAAGTTGCCAAGTTTGCTGACGATACAGCTATACTAGCAGTTGGCACAACAATAGAGGAAACTAATATGAAATTACAAACCGCTCTTAAAGAGGTTAAGGAATGGACAAAATCCTTGCGGAATGCACTTAACGAGAGAAGATCGATTCATGTAGATTTTTCGTATAGAAGGACAATCAATTTGCCAGTATTTCTCAATACGGTTCGAGTCCCTTTTGCAAATGAAGCGAAATATCTCGGAATGATACTCGATGCGAAATTAAAATGGAAGTCGCATGTAAAAAAGAATCGCGAAGAATAAAAAAATAAATACAGAGAACTGTACTGGTTAATCGGAAAATATTCGAAGCTTAACCTTGATAACAAGCTGCTATCATACAAGCAAGTGCTAGAGCCGGTCTGGACATATGGTATACAACTATAGGGTTGTATTAGTGAAACGAATCCAAACACTCTACAAAATTTTGAAAACAAAATGTTAAGATTATTCGTCAACGCGCAGTGGTATATAAGGAATGAAGATCTACGCAGAGATCTGGGTATTCCAGCGGTTAAAGATGAAACGAAAAATTTTGCACGCGAACATAAAAAAACGTTTATTAAGACACGTTAACACAACGGTCCTCCAAATTCTTGACGAAACAAATTTATTGCGGTGTCTTCAAAGAACTAAGCCCTTAGATTTGGCCCGATAAAACAAACCGCGCTATAAATTGCGGAAAAAGCAGGAACTCTCAAAGGAAAGTAACCTTACAAACATTCATTACCCTTGATAAAAAAATTGCTAGATAAGTCGCATACTTAATTTAATTTATGGCGCAACTGGCTCGTTAGTACCCAGGGCCTAGCATTTTTCTCACAACCATTCATGTGTGCGTATGTACTTCTTTGCACGATGGCGGGACCTCCTGTTTCATGCCGAATCCGAACGGCTAAGTTGAGATAAGCTATTCATGACAATTGATACCACTCGGATGATTTGTCAGATCATCACGAGAGGAGGGCCAGTTCAACGCACTAACCATCGCGCCACTGAGCCCGTGGCGCATACTTAGTAGCAATAAAAATACAAAAAGGGTGGTGATTTTAAAGTCTCACACTGCTTTGGGCACGTGCTTTTCTTGTCTTTTGAGATTTCCACCAGCCCAAAAAATAAAAAAGCATTTTGTAGGGAATAAAACGCGCAGGTTTTCAGGTTCATCGTAGAAAGTCGACTAAGCTATTGATTTTAAGTCGGATAGAAATCGCCTGGCTGCGATATCAGCTTCATCGCCCTTACCGATGAAGCTGTTGAATCTACTTTGTTGTAATTTTGTAACGACCTTGACAGAGCGTACGAAGCCTGATCAGAGTACCGACGATGTAACTAATCTGATTAAGAACACGACTCATTGACTTACAGTCTGTGATGCAGACATCAGAGCAATGTTCTATATCATCAAGCTAAAGTTCCTACTATTCACAGTACGATATTGAAGCTGTTGAATTAGCCTAAAACTTTAACGCCGATTACCATAGATTATCAGGTGTTATACTTATGTTTGCAAATATCGAATAGATGTAACAGACTACAGTGAGAGACAAGGGCTACGGGGGACATAATAGCAGCTTAATAAACTCAAGATCAGCCGGTGTCGGTTTTGTTGATGTTCCAGCAGTATGTCCGCTAACTGAAAAATCAGCTCAGTTGCCCCATCTTTAAGAAAGTGAAAAACAATATTTCTATGTGGGTTTGGAAATAGAATACTGATAATTTGATATGGACAGGATTAGAAGAAGAATTGAGGGGTCATAAGCTCGCTAAATATATTACAGCAACGGTGATCACCAGGAGGTCCAATCCACTCTCCCATTAACAATAATGATGCTTGCAGTATATAAAAGCTGATATATACAGGGTGTCCGCCGGGAAGGTATACTTTGTTTTGCCGCCATTTTGGGAAACATTAGTCTTGACAGTTCATATTCGGTAAACCATCATGTTTTAATCGTTTAAACATTTTATAAAAATCAATCATCGAATACTGTGACGATGAGAAAGTTACCTGAAATTTTTGGGAGAAACAACGTGCCAATAAAAAGCACAAGTGTAGTGAATGATTTCGAAGAAAGAGGGTCTAGGTGATAGGCCCAAGAATGGACCACAACGTACTGCAAGATCGGCTGAAACATTACTGCTGCTCAAAGAAGTATTCAAAACAATCCATTAACCTCATTTCGACGCTATGCTCAGGAGCTTGGTCTTCAAAGAACAACTTTGGCCACAATTTTTTCACAAGGATTTGCATAAGTTTTCATTTAAGATTCAGTTGACACAATAGCTTCTTCCTCAAGACCATTTACGTCGCCGTACATATGCCAATAGGATGTTACAGCAAGCCCATGACTTCCCCGATTTTCATGAAAAAATCTTAAGGCACATTTTCATTTGAATGGATATGTTTATCCATCAGTCACCTTTGCATATATTAAAAGTTACAGTCATGTGTGCAATTTGGTCAGGAGGAATCATTGGACCTTATTTATTTGAAAATGAAAACGGCGTAACGGTAACTGTGAACGGGGAGCGATATTGAGATATGATTGAAAACTTTTGACGCCACAACTACATGCTTTGGGCTTGATTAACATGTTGTATCAACAAGACGGTGGCACATGGAATTACTGCGAGACCTCTTTCCATAATAAGTTATTGCAAGAAATGGTGATGTTGATTGGCCTCCATGGTCCCCTAATTTGACTGCTTCAGACTTCTTTTTGTGGGGATATCTGAAAGGCAAGGTTTATGCAAATAAAACGAGAATCGACTGAGCAAGTCAAACAAAATATTCGTGATGAAATCATTGAAATACCGCGTGAAATGTGTGAGAATGTAATGAGAAATGTGCTCAAAAGGGCTCGCATTTGTGAGACTAACGGAGGCGGACATTTACCTGATATTGTATTCAATACATAATTGCTGACATTAAACAAAAAAATTATCAATGTAAGATCCATTCTCTTTCGTTTAATCAAAAATTATAAACAAACAAAGTAGTATAACTTCCCGGCGGACACCATGTACTATGACTTAAGAGAGTTCCAAGCCTGTGCATAAATCTGGGTACACGATATCTAGTTATACATATTATTTTTTTTCAACTGGGGTAATTCTTAAAAGCAGGAGAAAAATTCTTACTTGTATGAAGGGTTAACCACTACCTTCTATTTTATTAGTTAATACAATAAGGGCCACATTCATTTATTCATCAAGCTAGTGGTAAGCATAACTATTTAGACACTTTGTGGTTAAAGTAGCTGAAAAAAATAATTTCGTGCAAGTTGACAAGTTGATGCCTTGCACAAACTTATTTATTTGAGGCAGTTAATAACTATTGGTCCTAAAAAAAACAAAAACTGAATTAAAACAGCTTTGGTTGCCCTAATGCATACTTGAATTCCAATGTCACTGCTAAAATTTTATAACTTGCGATAAGTAGGACAACTTTTCCTTTTGCCTTTTGTTCGAAGAATGGTCTTAAAAATGATGGATTCGCGTATCCAAGGAAATGATTTTAAATACTCATTATATCCTAATATAGGCTTTTAGGTGTATGAAGATCTCTATGTAGTCCAACGTTTCTGAAAGGCCAGATAATCGTTTGCATAGTTTATCAAGATAAATGGCGACGAGGAAGGCAGAACCTTTAGCTTCTGAATGAAGTGATCGCGTAGATCTTTAATTTCGTAATGAGAAACAGCATTTCCGGAATCAAAGAAGCCATGTGTCAGAGGGAGGGATCAATAAACAGTCAAGTTACTAGATATTAAGCAAATATAGCATAGATCCCACGATTTAGAAAGCAAAAAATAAACAAAGAAACTATAATTCCCAATCACCGCCATCTATACATTTTATGACCAACATAACAATTTATCAAATAGAACCTTCTCAATGTCAACAAGTAATCTTGTTTAGTTAAGTACTTTTAGTGAATAGAGCTCCCTATCGTAGCTGCACATTTGTTCCAATTGAATGCAACGATTAAGCAGCATTTTCTCCAACATGATGCATATAAACACGGATACGAGTATAGGAATGGCAATGCACTGGATTGCATCCACCCACGACCATAGACCATAGAGCTACATATATCAATTACCCTACTGAATTAGCATCTACACATGAGCCCGACCGGCATTAGATTACGAAAATGGAAGATTCATATTCGTATTGTATAATTGTTCATACGTACTCGTAGTTAAAAGCTATAGACAGCTATAGACTTACAAACGAATAGAATTGTTGGAACACTTCCAGTAATTTTTTCCACACGGTATTGTGTTTAAAAAGTCGGACAAACGATCCGAAAGATGGCGATGTCCGACATCAAAACGGAAGAGATAAGGTTCAGCCAGACGTGTAACAACGACTTGGCGAAAATGTCGTCTTTTTTTATGAAAAAAATAAATGATATGAGATTTCTTCGCACACGGTGTCATGACTATATTGTGGGATTTTTTGCCTGGTTTTATGCGCATACTTACGTAGGGGTAAAGGATCGGAGGCGACATTTTTCTTAAGAATTATTGAGTGCTTAGTAGAATGTGTCATAGCTGATGAAATCATGAAGCAAACAGCAGCATTGAATGCTTGAGGTTTGTGGTATTCATACAGTACATAATATGCATAATGCGAATAGACTTTTCGTTTATAAACTAAGACTAAGGTTATGAAAGAAAATTGTAGCCAAGTCGCCATCTTGTGTTTTATTTTGTTACTGAGTGCCGTGACTAGTTTTTTTATGATGTTGAAATACATAAAATTATTACAACTGCATCTGAGCATCGTTGTCAAGCTCAGCTACTCCTGCTACTATCAGGTTCTGGTCTTGACTTATTCGTAGTCATAGCAAACAAAATCATGATTGTAAATTCATGTGAATCATTTCGAAATATATAAATTCTTGGAGTTACGATTTTTGCCAGCCAGTATCAGTCCCACTAACTGTTACTTGTAGATGGGTGACATCGCACAATTTTGAATAAAAAGATGAACACATAACGTATTCGACAGTTGCTCGCAGTAAAAAATGAGGGCTATAAGGCAGAGCCACCTTTTTATAAAAGAAAAAAAAAAGCAAGAAAAGCGAGCGATCAAAGATAAAGAAGTTAAAACGTCAAAGCCAGAAATATAATCCCCGAACAGAATCCTATCGAGATGAACCAAAAAAATCGTAGTTGAGTACGAGAAAAAGAGAATATGAAAGAGTCTCTTCTGCAGGCTGTTCAACAAATATCGATCTCCTGTTGTTTGGCAGAATGAACCATTCAATCATTACTAAAATTCGGTAAGAGTGTTCATAAGCTAAAACGTCAATGCGAGGATTACAATCCCCGAACAGAATTTTATCGAGGTGAACATAAAAATAGTAGTTGAGTACTGAGAATATGAAAGAGTCACTTCTGCAGGCTGTTCAACAAATATCTATCACCTGTTGTCTGGCAGAACGAACCACTCAATCATTACTAAAATTTGTTAATTTCTTCATAAATTAAAATGTCAAAACCAGGAATATAGTCCCCGAACAGAATCCTATCGAGATAAACAAGAAAAATCGTAGTTGATTAAAAGTGGAAACTGAGAATATGAAAGAACCACTTCTGCAGGCAGTACAACAACAATCAATCTCCTGTTGTCGAGCAGAACGAACCATTTAATCATTACTAAAATTTGGTCCTCTAAGCTGCGCCAACTACATTGGTATAAGTCTCGTCAAAATCCTATCTGACATAATATCAGTGGCCATTAAAGTCTACAGCTGATCAAATCTTCACAATTCGTTAAATCCTAGAAGAAACCAAAGAAAGCCAAACAGATACCCACCACATATTCATCGATTTCAAAGCTGCATGCGAGCTAAGCATATAACGGGTGGTTAAATTTTAAGGGCCGATATTGAATATGAACCATACCAAAACGTCTAGGTTTTTCTGCATTTCATTTGACATTTCTCAATTTCAGACTAACTCAATTTGAACCATGGAAAGGTGTACAAACGAGCAACGCGTTAAAGTTATTCAGGCTTATTATGAAAATGGGCGTTCAAATCAAAATGCATATCGTGAATGTCATGATATTTTCGGTCAATTGTCCAAATGTGCGTACAATCGGAAAAATCCTGCAAAAATTTAAGCGAACCGTAGGAGATGTGAAAACACCAGTGCGTGCTCGTACAGCTCGTACTGCAGAAAATACTGCTGCTGGTCGCAAAAGTTCGACTACAGAGGCGTCTACCTCAACTCGTCGTCGTGCCCAACAATTGCACATATCACGCAGTTGAGGCACTTTTTTACCTCAGTGTATTCGTCAATAATTCTGCTTTTACACGTTGACTGTTGAGTCACGACTCACATGAGTGCAAAAGAGAAAGAAAGTTCGAAAGTTGAGAGGGAAAATATTTTGCCCTGTGAGTCGCGGGTAAAATTTTCCGTGACTCTTTTTGACGTTTTCTTTTCTCTTCCTTCTTGTTATCGTTATGTTGCTTCGTATAATTTCGTTGCTTGGAGAGTCGGTCGCGCTACGCCCACAACGGCTTTTGCACATAGTGTTCTTGAGAAAAACGTCGCTGTGTGTGAAGCAGAATAAAAGAGGACTGTCAAATTTGAGTTAAGACAAAAAGTCGCAGGTTTAAAAGCGCGAGACTCACGAAAGAAAATAACAAAAGAGAACTTCGAAAAAAAGTCATGACTCAAGAGTCAACGTGTAAAAGCAGAATAAGCAGAATTGCCGCATTTGGGCGAATAAGAATCCAAGAGTGATTGTCGAAAAACCAATGCACCCACAAAGAGGTACTTTTTGGTACGGTTTATGGGCTGGCGGCATCGTCATCGGGCCGTATTTTTTCCTAAATGAGTCACAGGCAGTTATGTCGAATGGTGTTCGCTATCGTGAGATGATAACGAACTTTTTATGGCCCGAATTGGAAGATATGGACAAATTCAAATTCCAAGATCATGTGATTTGACACCGTTGGACTTCTTTCTTTTGGGATTATTTGAAAGAACAGGTGTACGTCGATAAGCCAGCAACAATTCAAGAGCTAAAGGATGAGATATTTCGGCACATTAACTATGCCGTTAACCACAATTATGCCTTTGCGTTTGGACCATCGGTTGGAGGTGTGCCGCCGAGGTCGCGGCGGCCATTTGGTAGATATTTTGTTCCATACAAAATTGAAACATACCAATATTATCATAACAAAAAAATGACAGTAATTTACCAAATAATTTCTATTTTTATTAAAAATCAACATGGGCCCTTAACATTTAACCACCCTTTATATCTACTTCCCGTTGCACAGAAAAGGTCAATATTTGCTACGATTTTCCGATTCTGCGTCATATCATGGAAGGAGAAACCTATCCGAACTCAGCACTCCAAACACTGAATCAACTTTATGGAAGATTTTGCACAAAAATCTTGGCTTACGACCTTACAAGATCCAGCTTGTGCAAGAATTAAAACCGCAAGACCATACAATGCATCGTGATTTTGGGGTATGGGCCGAAAATGAGATTGATCTTGATGCTGATTTTCATCGCAATATTTTGTTTAGCGATGAGGCTCATTTTTGGTTGAATGGCTACGTCAACAAGCAAAAGTGCCGCATTTGGAGTGAAGATAATCCACATGAGACCCTTGAGACGCAATTACATCCACAAAAACTGACTGTTTGGTGTGCTCTACGGGCTGGTGGAGTCATTGGGCCATACTTCTTTCGAAATATTGCTGGGGAGTCAGTTACCATTAATGGATATCAGTATAGAGCCATGATAACTAACTACTTTGTTCCCGAATTGGATGGCATGAATGTGGATTATATGTGTTTCCAACAGACAGACGGTACTATACATGCCACACAGCGCACGTCACAATCGATTTATTGAAGGAAACATTCGATGAGCGCATAATTTCGCGGAATGGACATGTCAATTGGTGTCAAATCACATGATCTGATTTGACATCATTTTATTATTTTCTTTGGGAATATGTGAAGTCACTCGTCTACGCCAAGAAACCAGAAACGTTATGGGACTTGGCAGCCAACATTCGTGGCGTTATTGACGACATACGTCCACAAATGCCCGTAAAAGTGGTTGAAAATTGGACCTCTAGACTTGGCTTTATTCGAACGAGCCGCGGCGGCCACATTCCGAAATCATATTTAAACATGAATGGCATAAAATTATTCTTTAAGCGATTTAACGCCTCTTGATTATTTCTTGTGCGGTTATGCAAAGTCGTTAGTCTATGTGGACAAGCCGAACAAGATTGAAGCCTTACAGAATAACATAACAAGCACAATTCGTGGAATACAGGCCGAAATGATAAATAAAGGGCCGCAAAATTGGACCTTCCGAATGGACCATTTGAAACCGAGCCGCGGACAACGTTTACATGAAGTTGTCTTTATGGCAAATGCCTATTTATCGATTACAATAAAATTTTTGAATATTTAGTGCAAATTTGAGTGTTTTAATCGATATTACTTTTCGACGTACTTAACAGACATAACAAGAACTTAGTTGGTGGTCCATTTACGTGCTTTTACTGTATAAAGATCAATGACATCACTGTTTAACTCGTAACTCTTCAATAAGCGATTACATATTTATTTATATACCTACGCTAGATATAGATAAAAGTTCAAAGAGTTCAACCGATAAAATGCTTAGTCTGCGAAAATTTCTATTCGCAAGAGCTTAATGACTTATCAATTCGTATACAGAATATAATTAGGAAGACATAATTGCGATGAGATATATTTACCTACTTAGGCTATAGAATGCAATCAGATACTTGGCGTGTCGGCATAGTGTATTGGATATTGTACTGATCAAATTCATAATGGTAACATGGACACACGACGGGGTGAATAAATTCGAAATTTTCTCTAAATGATTCATTTAATACACCAAATAATATGACACAACATATTTCAAACTCGACCGATTTCTCATTTAACGGAGCGTACCCAAGCAAGGAGGGAATAATTGGTAAGTTAGAATTTAATGCAATTACATTTGTAAAAATAATATATGTACTTTAGAATATTAAACCATCAAATATTGATTGAGTCAATTGTGCGTTTATATACTATTCCCTCGAAGTCCATCAAAAACATCCTATATACATAGATATAGCGTGGTTTTTCGTTTCGAATTTTTGACAATAATTCTCCTATGTTTTAATCGAATATTGCGCGATAACCTCTGACCTACTTTAAGATAGTATAAATGAGTGTAACAATGTAGTTGTTGATATGTATACACATATATATGCATAAAACCAAATATAAATATATGATAATCTAACGTTGTTTTTGTTTTCATCTGAAGGCATTATCATAAGACAAATCCATTCATTTTTTAATACAAGATTTCATAAAAACCGCTTTAAAAACTGCGCCGCACTAAGGAGAACTAGAGAACTAACTCGTAAATTACATTTTATACAAGGAAAATTATAAAGAAATACATATCACTAAGTACCTATATTGCAAGGGATCAAAATCGATTACCCAAATCCATACTTTCGTCTGAGGTCATAAGTTGTTGTGTCTTCAATTTTCTATACGAATTCATGGTTAAGGTTTGAAAAAAAAACGCAGATCCTGGAAAAACAACCCAAGATGTCCAAATCGATACCCACCACCTATTCATCGATTTCAAAGCCGCATGCGACAGCATTTATAGAGACGAGCTATACAAAGCCATGTCTAGTTTTGGTATACCGCCCAAAATGACGATGGAGAATTCTCGCTGCTCCATCAGGGTCGGAAACGACCTCACCAACACATTCGATACCAAAAAAGGATTTAGGCAATATGACTTCTTCAATTTGATTCTTGAGAGGATTGTGCAAAACTCACGAGCCATCACCAGAGGCACAATTTTCGAAAAATCTGTACAACTACTAGCATACGCCGACGATATTGACATCATTGGTAGGACCCAACGTGATGTCATGGTCACGATTGCTAGTATAGAGAAGAAAGCGGAAAAATGGGCTTAGCAGTAAATGAGGGCAGGACTAGGTATATGCTTTCAACACGAAGAGACACACAACATCGACGAATTGGACAGAACGTCACCATTGACAGATATAACTTTGAGGTAGTACGGGACTTTATCTATCTCGGTTCCGCTATTAACTCTGACAACAACATCTCGTCAGAAATTAAACGAAGAATAACACTTGCCAACCGCTGTTTCTTCGGGCTAAGAAGGCAATTCAGTAGTTAAGTCTTCACTCGAACTTCCAACTTGGAGTGCGCAACTGGAGGCAGTTAGCTAAGGACCGGGCTAATTGGAGAGGCATGTTGGTTGAGGCCCAGGTTCATTCCGGACTGTAGTTCCATTTAAGTTAGTAGTAAGTACTATATATTAACTAAATTCAACAATAAAAATCTTCATAAGAATTATACATTTATTATTTGAACAAACAGTGATCATCTCCACATTTTGTTTATGACAGTCTTGATACATGCTACCAAAAAGTAGACCGGGCTCAAAACTATCAATATATGAAATAAAGATAATGGCGCAAATTTATAGTCGCTTAAAGGATACTTAAAAATTATTTTATCACGTACTAACAGGTTTTGATAATTATAGTCGTCAAAAAGTGTATTTTAGCGTTTTCACTCTCCTTTTAAGTTAAATCAACCGAAACCTCACTTTAAAAATTTAATGCGGAGTTAGCGTAATGTCATCTGTCATTTTCAAATCGGGCAACGGGCATAGGCACAAACAGCTGAAATATTTTTCACTGTCACTTTTAGGTGTGTTTGATTGTCAGAAATGTCACTTTTTAGGTGAGTTTGACTTAGAGTTCTTAGAGGTACGTTCGGTAGTTAGAAAATAAGTTAAAGCTAGCTTTTAATTTAAAGTGGATGTTAACTAGTGTGGAGTTAAACCCTTAAACATCGATTGTCTATAAATTTGCGCCAATTATTTTTGATCGTCCTCCTAAAATTATTGAAGGTAATTTTTTATGGAACTGTCCGCTATGGTTAGTTTAAAAATATGTATTGGGAAACTAAGAATTACTGTGAATAACGCATTATTAAAATATGTTTCCAACACACACTTATTAAAACCTCCTTATGGCTTGATAAAAATATCTGCACATTTTTTTAATTAAAGTGAAAAGATTTTTCAACAAATTGTTGTTACCGAAAATTCATATATTGGTGCACCTTATCTTAAGAATTGGCCCTTTCAATTGGCTACCAAGATCTTGTGATATGACACCATTGGATTACATTCTATGGGTATATGTAAAATCTCTTGCTTACGTCGACAAACCCGAAACGATTGAAGCTTTGGAGGCCAATATGTTTACATATTCATGGACCATTTAAGAGTTAGTCGTGGGCACGCTTGAAGGAAATTTTCTTTGAACATTAAATGGCATATGAATCAAACTAGCACCTCATATAAAGATTTTCCTCCATACACTAATTTGTTGTGTTTTATTTATAAGGTAAACCCTTGTTTTGCGACCTCATTTTTACAAATTTATAATAACGTTTTTATATTCATAATGATAATAATATTCTTGATTCAAAAACTTAAATAATTTTGACGCTACACCAACACTAACAAAACGGGTAAGAAATTTTAATAAATCCAAAGACAAACAAAAATCAATTATTTAAATTATTTAAAGTTAAAATTTAAGGACCGATGTTGAATGTGAACCACACCTAAACGTCAAGTTCTTTTCTGCATTTCAATTGACATTTCTCAATTTCGGATTAACTCAATTTGAACCATGGAAAGATACACAATCGAGCAACACGTTAAAGTTATTCAGGCTTATTATGAAAATGGGCGTTCAAATCAAAATGCATATCCTGCACTTCGTGATTTTTTCGGTCAATTTAATCGTCCAAATGTGCGTACAATCGGAAAAATCGTGCAAAAATTTGAGCAACCGGGTCTGTAGGAGATGTGAAAACACCAGTGCATTTACACGCATACAAGGTGCAATTGACTCAAGAACTAAAGCCTCTTGACCATTTCATATCGATTCGCCAATAAGCTGAATTGCTGCATTTGGGCAAATGATAATCCAAGATTGATGGTCGAAAAACCAATGCACCCACAAAGAGGACTTTTGTTTTTGGTGTTCGCTATCGTGAGATGATAACGAACTTTTTATGGCCCGAATTGGAAGATTACGATGTGGACGATATGTGGTTTAAACAGGACGGTGCCACTTGCCACACAGCTAACGAAACAATAGTTCTTTTGCACGACAAATTGAATGGCCGTGTTATCTAACGTGGTGGCGATGTCAGTTATCTTTGGGGTTGTTTGAAAGAAAAGGTGTACCTCGATAAGCCAGCAACAATTCAAGAGCTAATGGATGAGATAATTCGGCACATTTAAGGCATAGAACCTCAATTATGCCTCAACGTCATCGAAAATTTGGACCATCGGATGGAGGTGTGCGGCCGAGGTCGCGGACAATATTTTATTCCATACATAATTAAACCATGCCAATATTATCAAAATAAAAAGAAATGACAATAACTTCCTAAATAATTTGTGCTTTATTCAAAAACAATATCGGCCTTTAAAATATAACCACCCTTTACATTAATTTTTTTATCAAGTCTAATTTTCGGGACGCGGTCACTGATAATAACAAAAGCCTTACTTAGAAAAAACGTTTACTTTAAAAAATAAAAATAACCCATACGTCATTCTAACGTCATCCTCTCATGTTGCCAGATGACGTCTTATGTTACATATCTCACTTCTTTAAATAATCGAGTAAATCTTTGTTGTATTAACAAGATTTGAATCCATTTTGTCCGCTCGAACTCGAACAATTATCCACGTAGGAATACAATTTTATCCTAACTCATGCTTCATATGCAATAATAGTTTCGACCGGGAAACCTTCAAAACTACAAAGAACACAATTCGAAGAAATTTCAAATTTCAATACCACATGGGGCATTTCATAAAACAGCGACATTGCTATGCTATTAACCCACACTCAATTAATTGAAATGGCAAATGAGACTATACCCATACCCGTATACATAGATGTGCATCCTCCAAGGCCAACATCTGATGAGATGATTTTGCATGTAAATAGAAATTAATTCGGGACATGAATGAAGTTGAGAGCTGCTAGGTTTCGAGTACAAACCATTTTGATCGGTGACATCAATTGAATGGCGACTGTAATCAATTTATAACACACTCTATTGCAATCAGAATGGTGATTTAATCATACACTATTCACTATGAGTATTATTAAAAGAATAGGCACTTGCGTGCACTTATTCAGCGATGATGTGTCAATGTAATATAGAAATGCCGAGTTACAATTTTTTGAATGTTCTTTGCAAAGAAATTATCAAATTTCAAAGAGCTTACAAAAATATTTATTATATTTTGTTAAACATTCTAAAAACTAAAGAACAACAAAGGAATTTCTGAAATATTAAATAAAATATTAAATATTTCTGAAATATTAAACCTTGTAAGCAATGACTACGATACTATAGATATAGAGAAGATGTAGGAGACCCTTCACCAATTTGTCCGTACATTTCGAGCTCTCTCGATTAAATGGTAACGAGTGTTTTTTTAGAGGTTGGTTTTTCGAATAAAGATAAAACTGACATTTTGTGGTTAACTCGGGAAACTCTAATGCCATTTATGTTCAGTTTGGTTTGACATTTCATCATGAACAGGTTGACAAATGAACAACGCTTGCAAATCGTGCAAATTTATTTCGAAAACAATGGTTCAGTTCGCGAAGTTTACCGCAAGCTCCGTCCATTTTATGGTCGACATAATCGTCCATCAGAGTAATTAATTCGGTTAACCATGGATTGTTTTCGCACTACGTTTACTCTATGTAATAATACGCATCCGCAGAGGCGTCGAACAGTGCGCACAGAAGAAACAATTGCCGCTGTAGAGCAAAGTGTTGAAGAGGACCCGAATGAATCGATTCATCACCGTGCACAGCAATTGGAGCTTTGTCCATCAACTTTATGGAAGATTTTGCGCAAAAATCTTGGCTTACGACCTTACGACCTTTATGTTGCTTGTGCAACATAAAGCCGCGAGACCATGCAATGCGTCGTGATTTTGGTGTATGGGCCGAAAATGAGATAAGTCTCGACGCTGATTTTCATCGCAAAATTTTGTTCAGTGATGAGGCTCATTTTTGCTTGAATGGCTACGTCAACAAGCAAAATTGCCGCATTTGGAGTAAAGTGAATCCACATGAGACCAATGAGACGCCAAAAACTGACTGTTTGGTGTGCTCTATGGGCTGGTGGAGTCATTGAGCCATACTTCTTCCGAAATGATGCTGGAGAGTCGGTTACCCTTAATGCAGACCGATATAAAGCCATGACAACCGAGTATTATATTCCCGAATTGGATGGCATGAATGTGGGTGAATGTGAGACGGCGCTACATGTTGGAATCGTATCCTCACCCATTCAATAAATTCATCATAGCTGCAAAGTAAGGAATCCCTTTTCTCACAAAATTATTTACTCAGCTGAGAATGTTGTTCCACTGAATAAAAAATCTCAGCTGAGGCACCGAAGGGAAATCTGAGCGATCCATAAGTGGAGCACATTTATTGATACAACAACACCGTCCCAAGGATTATAGGATTTTCGGCTCGCCTTGATTTTCGTGCACCGAATTGGCTAAGATTTTTTTTTTGTTCAGCACAACAACATTGGAGGTAGGTAAGCTATTTATGTCAAACCGACAGTTTTTTAATTCTCAGCTAATAATAATGACAGATTCCCTTCATGAAACATATAAAATAACCAGCTATACCTACTCTTTTCGCGGAAAGAGGGATGAGAAGAATCTAACAAATTTATTTCCATATGAAAAATCACGTACTACATACAGATTTTTCGGAGATCTGAGAGGAATCCGTAAGAATGAGGAATGTACCTAGCACTATTATCTTGTTAACATTTACACAAGCGGTTCCCTCAGCCATGCTATAGCGTACGCAGATAATCTAGTGGAGTGCAGATCAGATCTGACAGTCGAAGTCATCAACATACTCTTGCACCGTGACTTCAAATGCATTTAGGGATATTGGCAATTGAAAATCAATTTCTAAATAATTGAAACAATAACAACTGAAGAAAAGGAAATTATTGGACAGCATCAGCACCCACTGTCGATTAGAGTTTAGTTAAAGATCTTGTCATCTGGCGAGGTTGGTAAATGCTGGTATGACTAGGGTCAAGGGGACTACCACCGCCACTGTGGCGTGCAAGACCAGCGGCATATCTGCGACGGGTACCTCGGCAATGCTCAGGAGTTCCTCCGCAAGTAGATAATGGATTGCGATAAAATCATAGTTCTAACTTAAAATGTAGCATTTACATTAAAAAGTCAAACAACAAACAGACTTTAGAGGTGTTCCTTTTTAACTGTCATGAGTATGTGCTTTGTGGTAGATACTCGTCCTCTTTTACACTAGTATGCGGTAGGGGATAAATAGCATGTAATTTCGATCATTCAGCATTAATTTTTGTTTACTAGAAGTACAGGGTGTCCGCCGCCATTTTGGTTAACATTAGTCTTGACAGTTTATATTCTGCAGTCGTGAAGTAGATACGTGGCAGATTTATTATGGAAAAATATTCGATAAACCAACGTGTTTTAATCGTTAAAACATTTTATTAAAACCAATCATCGATTACTGTGACGATGAGAAAGTTACGTGAAATTTTTGGGAGGACAAAGTGCCAACAAAACGCACTATTTATCGTGTAGTGAATGAATTCGAAGAAAGATGGTCTGATAGGCCCAGGCATGGACCACAAGTACTGCAAGATCGGCTGAAAACATTACTGCTTTTCAAGGAAATGTTCAAAAGAATCCATCAACCTCAATTCGACGCCGTGTTCAGGAGCATGGTCTTCAAAGAACAACTTTGGTCACAGTTTTGCGCAAGGATTTGGATTTGTTTCCATTTAAGTTTCAGTTGACACAAGAGCTTCTTCCACAAGGCCATTTACGCCGCCGTACATATGCCAATAGGATGTTACAGCTAGCCCATGACAACCCCGATTTTCATGAAAATATCATAATGAGTGACAATTCACATTTTCATTTGAATGAATATGTGAATAAACAGAATAGTCGGTTCTGTGCAATGGAAAACCCTCGAATTATTCATCAGTCACATTTGCATCCATTAAAAGTTACAGTCTGGTGTGCAATTTGGTCAGGAGGAATCATTGAACCTTACTTCTTTGAAAGTGAAAACGTCGTAACGGTAACTGTGAATGGGATGGGAATGGGGAGCGATATCGTGATAGGATTGAAAACTTTTTAACGCCATAACTGCATGCCTTGTGCTTGATTAACATGTGGTATCAACAAGACGGTGCCACATCGCATACAGCCATGATTACAGTGTTATTACTGCGAGACCTCTTTCCACAACAAGTTATTTCAAGAAATGGTGATGTTGATTGGCCTCCACGGTCGTCTGTTTTGACTGCTTCAGACTTCTTTTTGTGGGTATATTTGAAGATTAAAGTTTACGTAAGCAACCCAGAAACCCTTGAGTAACTCAAAATAGAATATTTGTGATGAAATTAATGAAATGCCGCGTGAAATGTGTGAGAATTTAAAGAAAACTCTGCTCAAAAAAGCTCGCGTTTGTGAGACTAACAGAGGCGGAAATTTACCTGATATTTTTTTCCATACAAATTTTCCGACATTAAAACAAAAAATTTATCAATATAAGATCAATATAAAACAAACAAAGAAGTATACCTTCCCGGCGACACCCTGTAGTAAAAGCCTACGGCCGACTACGTATTAGTATTTAAAGAAAAAATAAACAAAGTTATTGGTGCAACATGCTCCTCAGTCCACAGAACGTAATTTGTTCTCACAATCATTACGTATGTAATTCTTATACCATTGTGGGACCTCCTATTTTATGCCGAAACCAAACGTCTGATATAGTGAAAATACATTTTAGGTGTTGCAACGACTCGGAATCGCACTCAAACCTTCTCGGCGGCAATTCACCGCACTAACCATCACGCCACTGAGACCGTGGGAAGTTTAAAAGGAACACGCCCTTTAGTGACTGGCACTTTCATACACCACATTTCATGTAAAATTTATTTTTATAAAATATTAAAATATTTGAGAAAGTTGGCCTACTCGTGCCGAAAGTTAGCTCCATATTTTTTGAAACAACTCAATAACAACATAAAGTTCAATACAAGACTTAAGTGATCGTGGAAATATTATTATTCAGAATTTATAATATTTTCAGTACAATTTTTTTTTATAAAAAAGTAAGTAGATATCTATTTAGTTTTTCTTTTTATTTCATTTTTTAAATATTATGTCCTAGTCCATTTGGGACGTTTAGTAAGTTCCAAAATAAATGCAAATAAAAAAGATCCCTAAATGACTTTTAAGTCACCAACCCTCAATATGAATCTTCAATATCGTTTTGGATGAAACAAAAATTAACACGCATGTTTACTTAGTAGGATACCACAGGAACAGCGCACAAGTAAACATTAATCGAAAATAAATTAATCAAAAATAAAAAGTAGAACGATGAGCTAATGCTGACCACACAGGTACATAAAGATCTACACAATAACACATGGTGGCAAGTAAATAATGATCGCTTCCAGGAAACCTCATTTAAACTTACTCAGTTTCTTCGTCTCTAGGACCAAGCACAGACACGCTTCCGATTTAAAAATAAACCACAAAATTTTTTTCAACAAAAACAATTTCCAATTCGATCACAAAAAGTCGGACACGATCACTAAACGCCTTCGCTACTCAACGCGCACTGAGTTAAATTGAAATTGAGTTCCAAAACAACCAGTGCCCCTCGATCGCTGGAAGAGCACATGATTTTTTTTTAGTTTTAATCGAAACAAAAGATCTTCGTTCTTATAACGTCATCGCTTGTGCAGAAAATAACAACAACAGCAACATAAAGAATCGAGCTCCAACAGGCAAGCCTGGCATTGGCTGGTGTATTGGGGTCTGGGAGACGTGCGAGCTGATAGCAGGTTTCCGTTGATGCAATGTTTCTAAAAAGCGATGCATTGCATGCTCCTCTTTCATCCCACATTTGTTCATAGTCGGAAATCATGCACTCGATGAAAGATGAAAGTTAGTTTTTTTTTGTAGCTAGCTATATACTTTTTTGTTGTTTTTATTCTTTTGGATTCCTTTCGCTGAAATTCGCAGTTTTCTGTTTATATAGAATACAACCAAATAGTGTAAACAAAAGCGTGTGGCATATGATGGGGTTATGTTGTTTATAGATGCGAGTATCTTTGTGATAAATGTTCTCAGATACGGGAAATTAAAATACGAATCCATACACATAATGCAAATGTATGTTTGGAGAACGAACTGCTTCTTTGGAGGTGGTTTTTGAATATCAGTTGGTTCAATCAAGGGCTGAGGTCAGTACCATTGCATTTTCATTTCCTCGTCGGTTCAATTGCAAAATAGTCGTGATACAATTACGAATAACATACAAAATCTTTAAAGAGTATAGGGACGTCGAAAAAAACCTATCAAAGTAAACGGATTAGATAGATTGGAAAAGTCTTTACGTAAGCTATTTGAACAGATATGCAATCGCAGAGAATGGTTTTGGAGAAGGGAAGTAATCCTATTTTATACAGCTATCTGTCAGGTAAGACAAACCTATAACGCTGGAACAACATTTACGATTCGTGTAGATGTTGTTTGTTAGCTCTGCTTCTAGATTGCAGGAAATTTTAGGTTTTCAACAAGTAAAGAGTATTCCAAAACGTTTCTATTTTCGCACGCTACTTAAGGAGGTATTTTCATCTCTTACGCCCGCCGATTGGCTTAAAATCGAAGGCTCTGCGATTCGGAGTTGTGTTGTCCATTTGCTCTACTGTCCTAGCCTGCCATTTTAAACTTCCAATGCGGAGTTTTTTTTTATCAGATCAATGTCATTGTACCTCAAATAAAGTTCTTTTAAATCTTCGTCTTCATAGAAGATATTCCGAAGATATTTTCGTTTAAAACGACCCAGCATATCTTCATTCGCTTTTGATATCGTCCATGCTTCGGCGCAGTATAGTAGGACTACTGGGATGATCAGAGTCTTATAGAGCGTCTCCTTAGTAGTCCGAGTGAGGGCTTTATCTCCTACTAAAGTACCGTCTTAGCCAGAACATACAGCGGTTGGCTAGATTATATCTTTATTTCTAAAGAGGTTTTGTTTTCAGAGTTAATAGAGGAGCCGAGAAATACAAAGTCCGTTACTACCTCAATTTAAATCTGTCAATGGTGACGTTCTATCCAATTCATTGATGTTATGTGTTCTTTTGTGCTGAGAGCATATAACGGGTTTTTCAATAAGAGCGCTACAAACGTTTTTTTTAAATAAAACAAAAACGGTTTTGGATATCAATGAAATTCCTTATTCCTGTGAAAGTACGTTTGATGCCATTTTGTATGGCACTCGATTTCTTTTGCATGGTCACCACGGGCACACTTGCAGAAGTCCAGACGCTGAACCCAATTTTCGACGGTTTTCAAGCATAAATCGGCCTATACTGCTGCAATTTCATGTTCGATATTCGTGCGAAGTTCATCAATCGTCTCTGGCTTGTTGGCATAGACCATAGGAAATAGTCTAACGGCGTCAAATCGCACGACCGAGGCGGCGAAGCGACTATTTCGTGAGATAACACGTTCTCATAACTTGGTTTCTAATAAATTGATTGTGGGATTCGCTGTGTGGCTTGTGGCGCCGTCCTGTTGGAACCACATGTCCTCCAAATCCATATCATCCAATTGGGGCCAAAAATATTCGGTTATCATTGAACGGTAGCGATTCCCATTCACAGTAACGTGCCGGTCTTGATCATCACTGAAGAAGTAAGGCCCAATGACGCCGCCGGCCCATAAACCACACAAAACCGTAATTTTTTCGGGATGTAATGATGACTCATGGAGTACGTGTGGATTTCTGCTTGACCAATTCCGCATATTTTGTTTATTGACGAAGCCATTCAGCCAGAAATGAGCCTCATCGTTGAAGATGATTTTTCGATGAAAATCCGAATCATTTTCAAGTTGTTACTCAGCCCAATTCACGAACATACGACGCGTCTCGTGGTCAAGCGGCTTCAGTTCTTGCGTCAATTTAATCTTGCAAGGATGTATTTCAAGATCTTTTCGCCACAACGACGTCACAGAGATGCCCAACGCTTGAGAACGACGTGTGAGAGACACATTTGGGCTTTCTTCAACTGAAGCCTCAGCGGCAGCAATATTCTCGACACTACGGGCACTTCTCTGTCTCACTGGCACGGGAACATTTTGTACTGTGCCTGTGGATTCAAATTTCTCAATTGTTGATCTGCTAGGACGATTATGACGACCATAAATTGGACGTAGCCCTCTTAACGTTGAGGCCGCTGACTCCGAATTTCGGTTGTAAATTTTAATAATTTCGACTCGTTGTTGGATCGTATATCTTTTCATCATGAAATGCAAACCTTACTGAAGAGAAATGTCAAAAGAGCGGCAAGAAACATGGCGTCGTTTGCTGTCCCTGTCGCTTAAGGTTTTTAGCGTCCCTGTTGAAAAACCCAATACTTGGTCCCTCATTTACTGCTAAACCCATTTTTCTTTGGACTCTGTATAGTTCGTCTCTATAAATGCGGTTGTACATATTTGGCTGTCTAATAGGTAGTGCGCTTTAAATATGTAGTGGGTATCGATTTGGACTTCTTGGATTTTTTCAGAATCTGCTGAATGTGATGATTTGATCAGTTGTGGACTTTCCAGGCCAAAAACCGATCAGGGCCGATCAGGTTGTTGGTAAACGGTTTTAGGTGTTCACATATTACGGCAGATACGATCATATAGACGAGGGTCTTGTTTTTGTGGACCGGGTTATCCCTTCTTTAATTAGGCGAGTGCCGCTGTCGTCGTTAAAATTGTTCGTCTTGCCTGATTGTTTGTCATGGCCGCACATTCTCAGCATTGACTACGATCTTTCATATTTCCAGAAGTGGCACCTCACTATATATGTGGTTGTCTTTCTGAAAAGACGGCAATTCGGGAAGCGTACGAATGGTCGGCAAAAAAATGTCTACTGGATAAATATAAATTTCATCGACTGTTAAAATGTCGACTAAAGTTTGGACACCAAAAAATTGACAGTTTAAATTCAGACTATTTAAATGTCGATTGAAAAGTTATCGGTAGAAATGTAGACTATGATCATTCTTTAAAACTATATTTTAAAAATCGGCAAATCGTACCCAACCCTGGCGATTCTCGTCTTCACCTGCACCTTTGCCCTGTGGGCCTTATTATTAGCTGCGAGTATCTTTCGACATTCTTCATCACCAAGGGTTTCTTGGTGGTAAGCGTGAGAGAAATATAACAACAACCGCAACTTATCTAATGACTCTTTGATATCGTCGCCATTTTTTCGACATTAGCTGGTGCGGTCTTAATCTTGAGGTTAAGCGATACGCGTTTTTTCCACAGTACCTATTTCTCATCATTACTCTTACATTCTCTGCAATCAGACGAGACGATGTAAGTCCCTCGAAATTTTGGGGCATTCAAATACTGGATAAAGGCCTCTTGTCTATCACAATTTAATTTGGAAACGGCCATGTCCACTTATGTAGGTATATCTAGGTGAGGCAACCGTGTGATGGCATTTCATTCCCCAGCGATGTGAAATAGCCTAATTCCATTGCAAGACGTTTCCTCAATTGACTGCGTTTTCCGGCAATGCTGCTAAAGATGTCTTCTCTTTCCACCTTTAACATCTCTTCATACTTGTTCAATCGTACTTCGGTGGTCGCGTCAAGAGATTAGTCTCTGGTCGCGTCAGAGCGTGATATACGGTTCGAGTTGGCGTATTTGACCTTGATGAGGACAATGCTTTCGATTATGTTTTTAAAGCATAAAACTTCTTGTCTAAGCCTGTCACTTATAACAAAACCGTGTCCGAATAGCCGCTGTTTCTGGCAATTTGATGCTTTAAAGTTGATTTGTGGTTGGCTAGTCGGTTTTACCATTTTACGATAAATAAATAAACGCCAGGACAACGCGTCCAAATTGTGCAAACTTATTTTGAAAACCATGGTTCGGTTCGCTTATCGCGAGCTACTGCCATTATCCGTTTGATCAAGCTATTTTGAACACGATGAATCGTGTTTGCACCATGTGGATAATATGCATCCTTAAGGACGACAAAAAAGGCGAACAGGAAATCTTATTGCCACTGTTGAGGAGAATCCGAATAAGTCGATTCGCCCATTGGAGATAAGCCCATCTACTGTGTGGAGACTTTACGGAAAGATCATGGCTTAAAAGCTTATAAGATCCAGCTTGTGCAATAGTTTGAACAGTGTGATCATTCGTAGGTTCGGTGAATGGGCCGAAAACATGATTCAACTTGGTTATCATATTCAACGCAAAATGTTGCTCTCCGGTGCGACCCTACTTATTTAATTACTTAAGTGGCGCTACAGTCCTGGATAAACCAACATGCCTATCCAATTAGCCCGGTCCTTAACTAACTGTCTCCAGTTGCGCACTATAAGTTGGTTGAGGTCAGTTTTTACTTGTGCGTGCCACTTAAGGCGAGGTCTACCACTACTGCGTCCGACGCCTGTCTGGGAATCGAAGACTTTGCGAGCCGAAGTATTTGTGTCCATATTAGTTGCTTTGTAACTAGTGGTTTTTTCCATGGTTGAATAGTTAACATAAATATAAATTTATTAGATACCCCTTGTACACCGGGACATCAATATCCACTACGGGATTGAGCGCTGCCGTTGGCCTTTAACCTGTTGTCCGAATATGTCAAAGAGAATCATCTAGGTTCGCCTAGGTCAGCGGGCCGGGTATTCCGTGCCACTCTGATCAGCCTGTTTGTATAGTGTTGCTGTTTTTCGTCCTGTTATCAACACTCGCACTTATCGTCTTGCAAGTCAAATCCGGTTGGATGAGGCCAGTATCCGATGGTTACCACTTGGAGGTTAAAATAAGCACTATTGATGTGTAGTCAGAAATAGAACCATTGGCCAAGTTAAAATCAATCAGAATGTACCCTCATTCTACAACATCCAACCAGTTGGTGAGACCCAGTTTTGGTTAAATGGATATGTAAAAAAATAAAAAAAATGTATGCAACAGGCTCGTTAGTACCCTGGGCCAAGCGTGCGTGTGTACTTTTTGCACGATGGCGGAACCTTCTGTTTTATGCCGACTCCGAATGGTGAATTTGAGATAAGATTTTCTTGAGAATTTATAATACTCGGACGATTTGTCAGATCATCACGAGAAGAGGGGCGGTGAAAAATCATAAAGGTGTCGCTAGGGCTGGAAATCGAACCCAGACCTTTTGCGCGGCAGTTCATCGTACTAACCACCGCGCCACTGAGCAGGTCAAATGGATATGTAAACAATGAAATTGGCGAATTCGGAGTACAATAAAAACTGGTGCTGGAATCACCGGCCTATATCTGCCGATCAGAATGTTACCGTCAATGAAAATCGAAAATAGCAGCCTGATTTCTGACTTTCCTCAGTTGAATGGCATTAATGTGACAGAGTTTTGGATTCAACGCGATGGCGCAACATGCCACACGGCGCTCATAACAATCAATTTATTGGAAGAAACATTTGCTGAGCGCATAATTTCGCGTAATGAACCAGTGAACTGGTCTCCACGATCCTGTGATCCCACATCTGTAGATTAGGTACACTCTTCGGTTTGTGAAGTCATTCGTTGAGGAAGTCAACATTCGCCGTTTTTTTGCTAATATGCGGCTCCAGTTCCTCGACAAAGTTTTTGAAAATTGGAATTCAAGATTGCATACTTATTCAAACATTAATGGCTTAAATTATCTATTAAATAAAGCCAATATCATAAAAATTAACATTAGCTTCAAGTGTTCTATTTCATACTGATTTTGTATAGCTTTAACAAAAAACATATTTACTGTGTGGATTGTTTTATACACTTTCCAATCCCATCCATAAAATAAATATACTTTAATGTGGGTTTTATGGCAGAGAAATATTAAAATTGAAATTGTCGCAATATTTTGTTCAGACAGTTTATTGAAAGCTTGTATGGTTCGACCAAAAACAACGTTTTTTTTTGTTTTTGCATGAAAACGCCTCCAAAAAGTGGGCGTGGCTAGAAATTATATGTGGAAGAAATGTTCACATTACCAAAACTAATTACCTTGCATCAAATTTTTTTTTCCAAATTTTCAAAATTTTACCGAAAAACGTTTTTTTACTAAGAACGCCCCTAAAAATTGGGCTGGCAAAAAAAAATTGTCTAGATATGTTGTTCAGACACATTTCCAAAATAGTTAACGGTTTGGCCTAAAATTAGTTTTTTATAAAAAGGGGCGTGGCAGTGGGCGGATGACAAGGATGACATGTACAAAATTTCATTATCCTAGCTCAAAATTCAAGGCCCGAAATACGGTTACCTACAGACGTACGGACGGACGGACGGACAGACAGACAGACATGAAAAGACCGACTCAGCTAGCGATTTTGAGTCGATTTATATATTTTGAGGTATACCTAGCTAAATTAATTCACTATGTTACAAACTATTTATCAAAACCCCTATGGGATAGAGTATACCCACACCAACGCACTAAGGACTGGGGCTATATTACAAAAAACGAAACCAGCCGCTAGTAACGAAAAAGTGCGATTGTGAAAAACGAGAAAATGTTTACTAAACGAAATCGAAAACTATACGTCTGCCACATGCCAGTCGTAAGAAATTACGAGTTTCATAAAACCTAGAACGATACTATTTTTATTTAATCGAATTTCAACGAGAACGAAGTGATTTCAACGGTATTGGTTGAAAAATGTGGCCCCCTGGGTTATCGTGTCACCATAATGAACACCATCAATTGTTGCTGTCTGACCAGCCGCGTTTTCAAAGAACAATGGTCCATTAGTTTTAAAATATTGCTCAACAATGAAAATGCGTTGTTCTTTCGTATAGCGTTCCATTTTAACTAAACCCGATTTTGCGTGAAGTATGGAACCTTTAACACCCTCATTTAATGATTATTCAGATACTTTCTTTGCAAAAAATGCAATTTAAAAATCAATGCAATGCTGAAAAGGTTTAAAAATTTCTTTAAATAAAAAATACAGCGTTTCTATTTTTAAAAAAAATTAAGTATATTTTTTTATATTTATAAGTTTTATTCTTTTATTAATAAAAACAAAAAAAAATATGAACTAAACAAAATAAGGTACGCATATATAATATGTTTTATATTATTTTTTTGTTGACCGTATATTTTTTGTTTTATAATTTTAAAATCAACCTAAAAAAAAATACGAGCCTGTTCGTAGAACAATTTTTTATTTTCTAATTTAATATTTAAGGAAAATTGATTTTGATTTTGAGTGGCATTTGTTAAAAAATGAAACAAGACAATTAACAAGGAAGAAATACGAAATATTTTAATCAATACGTTCACACTGCAAATAAGTTTTGTATAAACCTTGAAATTGAAGGGCGGGCGGCACTTATTTTTGTTTACTTTTATTGTATCATTTTTTACAAACTGAATTGTACGTTTTTTTTTGTTTCTTTATATGAAAATGTTTTTTTTTTTATTATTATTTTTGTTCTATTATAATTAGTTCTTAGATATAAACTTAATTGGTAATTTTAGTACAGAATTTTACGTTAAGACTAAAATTTATTATTTTATTAATTTTTTTTTGTGTTTTCCCGTTAACTAATTTTTTAAAATTATTTTTCTTGCAATGAATGATTTTATTTTACTTTATTTTTATTTATTCGTTTAGAACATTTAAAGCGTTGAGAATTTAACTTCATTGACCTTATTTTCCGTAGTAATTTTTACTCAGTTTTTATATTTTAAATGACAAAGAAAAATCAATTTCGCGCAAATATTGTGTTGTGATCAAAAAAAGAAGAAAACATGTAACATTCGTGTAATGTCGGCAAAAAACTAGCATAATGTTTTTTTTTAAATTATAAGACATTTCTTGCAGTTTTGGCACTAGGTTAAAAATATTAAAGTAATTAGTTGTTTTGTGAATTGTGAAAAATATAAAATACGTTACTATTTGAATGGATATATGCACCGTGTTTTTCATTTCCTTTTTAGAGGTAATATTTAAGAATAAAAATAGATACTTAAGTGAAATATTGGTGTTTGTTGCTTTTAATTTATTTGTATTTAAAAACAATTGCGTTGTGTTTTAAATCAATTCAGACTTAACGAATTTTTGCTAGATTCTAGAAATTTGTACAATACTTTCAATTTCAATTTTAGTTTTTTTTTTTAAATTTATTATCATTCAAAATTTATTGCATTAGTTTAGATTATATGAAGACTTAACCCTGCAGTATACATATACCTAAGTATATTAGCATTAAGAAGTGTCTATAACTAATCGGAATCGGTTTACACAATAATTAGACAATTCAACTGTTACTTTCAAACCACGAAACTTTTAAAATCTTAATCTTTAAGGATTTAGTAAAAGGCGTGGGTATTTTAAATGTTTTCTACTAAATCGTTAGTAATTATCTTTTTAAAAGTCACAGAATCAGTACCCTGGCAGCGATGCTCTTCAATCGAAGAGTTCTACTTTCTTTCTATGGCCAATACTTCGATACTCTCTCTTTCATAAAAATGCTGCTCTTTTTGTTGACTTCATATTTTTCCTTTAAATTGGAAAATGGTATTATTAATCAATGAACACTCCCACCAAGTAGCCGAAAATCGTAATTGCGAACACACCCATTTAAATCCTAAAGCTGAACTGATGAAATCATTGACTTATTACATATGGACTGCTAGTGAAATGTCATTTCCATACGTTTCTGCGAGAAATATGTTTCAAAACAGTACAAACGCCGTTGTTTCAATGCGGATTAGCAAAGAACCACATGCCGTCGTCAAGCTTAAATTTCCATAGTACCATGCTAAAAATAAGAGCGAAATCTTGTGCCAGTTGATTCATTTCCACAGCGACATGTAGCGTCATCTATTCGAAAGTTCGAATACTACAATAAGCATTTCTTTACATAATGACCCATAAACTGAACATGTTTTTCAAATTTATTTCTTACTAATGTTTAAATGATAAAATGACGTAAATGATCATATTACGTCAATTTTGTTTGCAATGTTTAAGCTTACTTAGATTTCCGCAGTGAAACAGTGGCGTGTATGTAGTTTTGGAACATACGTGAAGTTGGCTATTAGCAGTCCATATACAATAAGTCAATGGATGGAATAGTTAGGAAGTTAGGGATATAAAATAATAAAACACCATTGACAACAATTCTAAATTTACCCCATTTGATGATGCTGACAAGGTCGGAATTCGAAGATGAGATGGACCTGAAAACGAATATGAGAAGCTGAGAGTAATGTCATCAGCAAAGGAATGAATTGGATTCCATATCACTATTTTATGCTGATAATTTAGCAATTTTTAAAATCGTCGGTCTTAATTATTTAAAATTTTTTAACAAAATTCGAAAAATCCCTATAGAACTGAACCATTTTTTGACATTTCACACATTGCTAAATGATAAATACAAAGTAGAATATTCAGCATTGCCAGATAAACAAAATTAAAGATTACATATTTCCCAAAATGTAAAAAAATCAAAGGATTTTGAATCTATTTCCACGCTCAGTCAACTTCGTTGCTTTGATCAACGTATGTAAAGTCGTCAAGCAGGCGCCGAAGTTAACATTCTTTTTTGTTAACGGTACTCTGGGTGGCTCGATTCGCGGGAACATACGATTTTGAATCTCTTCTGGGGACAGTCCACGCTCACGCAACTTCGTTGCTCCGCTCAGGATATGTAAAATCATCAGGCAGGCGCCTTAGTCGACAGTTTTGTTTGTTAAAATGTTTTTTTCAACATGGCAATGCTGCGTACACCGCAGCAGCAGAAAGAAAATCAAACTGCACACAAACAAAATTTGTATGGAATTATACCAAAATAGTGCAATTTTGTCTTAATCATAACTTATGAACTAAGTGAGAGCGACGATTTTTCAAAACGGATAAATGATCAGCACGCGAAGACGAAAAAGTGATTTTGTGCTAAAGTAAATATATGCCGAATTCGCAAACGTCATCACTGCCTGGGTATTATGAACAAAGAATCGAGTTTTGCTAAACCTCGAACGATTTTTGTTATGCGTAGTCGCATTCAAATTATAACGAGCTAATTCCAGCAATAATCGTTTAACATTATATGACTCTGTGTTCCAAAAACTTTTGAAAATGGCTTAAGCAACTATCATTCTGGTTTCAAAATTATCGTCAGTCGACAGTTTAAGAAACTGCTATTTGCAAACTATGTATAACCAATAGAACTTTGGGAATATGTATCATTATTACAACATTTGATTCAAACAGAGTATTATTCGAATTTGAATATTAAGTATTTTATTATTCAAAGAAACGTACATGATTTGTGCTATATTCGAAATAAGATTTGACATTCTAAGTACGTGTGCTACAGATCCTTCAGAGATCTTCCTCCTCTGCCTCAGATGACATTTGCTTCATTAATTGGAACAACTTTGTATGCAGAGGGCGACTTTTTCTGTAAAGCAACAATTTTCTTAGTTGAGAGCTTATAATAATTATGAATTCATTCATGGTCATCATACAACGTAAGAAACGCGAAGACATATTCTTGATATTACGAGCTGAGGTTTGCGTTCTGCATTAACTTGTTTGATTCATATGCTACAAAATTCGTAAAGTATGTACATATAAAATAACCAACTATCAACAGAGAAATGCAATATTCTGACGTTCTTCTACTACTGCAACAATTTCATTATGTTCGCTATATTGTTCTGCCATTGGTAATCAAAAGCACCATCAGTTGAATGCATCCTCCATACATCCATCTTATCAGCCAGCATGTACTTTTAACCTGATTCTTCGTTCTTTCATGTATAAAAATTTCGCGACATTCTAAAAAAAATGTCTAACATTGATTCCGCAACAAGTGTTCGTCCGTCAACTTTGCGTAGCTGTCAACAATTGTTGACTTGACGCATATCACACATACCAGATCCTGTCGAACATAATGTGCGAACGTCGTTAGCGTTTCTGCAACATATCGCCGTTGTGGCTTTTATATGTATCATTCTCCAGGACTTCCGTAAAAAAAATTTATAAATGTTTTTATGAACATTTCGCCAATATATTGACCCTTATTATGGAAATCAGCTGAGGAAACATTCCTCGAATATTTGGATCCACGTTTACTCTTTCCGAGCGAAAACCAGGTAGCAAATGCCAAACAGCCAGTTGTCGCTTGATGCTCGGTTGCCCTTTGGCTCAGTGGGTAGCCTTACTTCGTGGTCGAACCCTTATACAAATACTAGAAAAGGCCAAAAAAAAATCTAGATGGTAGCCATTATCTATACGGTGATGACTAAAATCGAGTCCGTGGTAAGATAAATCCAATGTTTCGACCAACACTAGACAGAGTTCAGTTTTAAATCAGCTCATCTTAATTTTTACAAAACGAATTTGGACTTGAGATGCAACTTCTTATACTCATTAAGCTCCTGGGGTTCGATATGATAATGAAGACCTGGTATCGTCTGGAGCCATATTGCGTATTTCGATGTGAGAAGCATGACTAAGAGCGATTATGAAAAACGAAAAACGCGTAAAAAAAGATGGTGCCAAAAGATGGTGCCAATATTTAGCAAAAAAACAGATTTTTTTTATTCCAATGCCACACAGATGACGCTTTGAGAACAAAAAACAGAAACTTTTGCTCAGTAGCTTCAAGGTACGGGCGGGCGTCGTGCACGTGCACATATGAGAATCGAGATAATAATATATGGCTGTCTGTGCCAGTAATACCCGCCATAGAACCATTTTTATTGTATGCAGTGGGTCATCTGTATAGCTTTATAATCTTTGGTCGTAATTAAGAACGGGTATCGCAAAATCTTAAACGAGAAATAGCTAACGACAATAGTTTAGCGTTATTGGGGATTGGAAAAATGTGTAAGAAGTACTGTAAGCACCAATCAGATGGCTTCCCTTTCATATAAAAAGCACCTCCATTAGGCGTTGTGATCAGCTGTCAAAGGCCTAATCATACCACTTCGCATGTCCATCAGTGGCTTCGCAGGTTGACGCCAGTCGCAGACTGGATGCGTTGTTGTACGAATTCGACTGGTGTGAACACTTACGGACACGCACAAACAATCCCGACCTTCCAAGAACCATGAAAGCTTGCACACTTTGTGCGAGCTAAAGTTACGTATACGTGCGTGTACGTCCGAAAACAATCCGAACTGGGCCATATTTTATAAAAAGAATATCGTCGAAATCACTTAGTTCTCGTTGAAATTCGATTACATAACACGAATATCGTACTAGGTTTTTCGATACTCGTAATTTCTTACGACTGGCATTTGGCAGTCGCATAGCTTTCGTTTTCGAAGGCTATACGCACTGTGTCGTGACTATCGTTTACTTGATGTTCATTTCGTATTATCAAGTAGAGCCCCTGGATTTTTTAATAGTTTCGTACGTTGAAACTTACGAGTGCGATATCACCGGGACACTGCCTATTGACGCAGAAAAACGTAGTCAGTGTGCACACTCAATTCGTACGACCAATATTCATACGTTTACGTACGATAAAAAATCGTATCCAATGTGCGACTGGTCTAATCCTCGAACCCTTTCACACTTTATACTCTTACTTCGGTACAGATTTCAACAATTGATGGAGTCAAGAAATTCGTAAATCATGCCGAGAAGAATTTATTGTCGATTAAAACGACACATTCGATAGCAAAAAAGGATTTAGACAAGGCAATGTGCTGTCATGTGACTTCCCGAGCCAAAACTAGAGGCACAATCTTACTTTGTCTACCTCGGTTCCGCTATTCACTCTGACAATATCTAGTCAGAAATTAAACGAAGAATTACTCTTGCCAACCGCTGTTTCTTCGGGCTAAGTAGCCAATTCAGTAGTAAAGCCCATCACTCGAACTACTAAGGGGATCCTCAGAATTTTTCAGTTGTCAGCAATGTAAATCAGATTGTTGAATGGGTAACGTTTCACGGTGCCTGCCTGTCAACCCAGTCCTGCTCTACGGCCTGAAGCGTGGACCTTGTCAAAAGTGGATGAAGAAGTCCTTGGTGGAAAAATCTTCGGTCCTGTTGGCGTTGACGGGCTATGATACGAAGATTCAACCAATACGACCTATACAGAGACATTATTTATAAAAAAAAAACGTTTAAGATGGCTAGGACATGTAGAACGAATGGAGGCCCAGGTTCATTTCATATTATAGCGCCATTTAAGTGAGTAAACAGAATGCAGCGGTAAATGGTGAAGTAGGAACCACTGCATTCGGGTTAGACTTTGAGAAAGCTGAAGCAAATTACCACTAACCATACTAACCATAGGCGTAAACATAGTAAGGCTAAATACATGAATACAAAAACAGAACACATATCAAAGAGTAACATTTCGTGTGCTTAAAACATGGTCTTAAATGCATTAAAAGCTGAATTCTTCATGCCAAATCCCCCTCAAAACACCCAAAACAAAAAAAAAAGAAATTTTGAAATAAAAAATAAACGCTGTTAAACTTTACAAATTTTCTTATTCGTTTCATTTTCTTCTCGAGCCTCAAGCGACTCCCAAACAAAATAAAAAAAAAACAATAGTAACCACAATGAAGTAAAAAGTTAAAAAAAAGATTAATAAAAAACAAAATGGTTGTGCTAAGGTAACAAATACAAAAATGATAATTCTGCCAATTTATAATAAAAAATTTAAACAAACAAAATGCAGACAGTCTCAGCATAGTTAAGATACATATACAGATAGAATAAAAAAAAAGAAAGAAACAGGATATAGATTAATTCTATTTGCTACGGTATATTAGAATTTGTCGTTTCGTTTTGTTTTTTTTTTTAAACAAAAGGGCGTTTGTTTTGACTTTGTAATTGTTTTTTATTATTGTTGTTGGTTTGTTGTTTCGTTAATTATATTTACTTTAAAACTATATCTTGAGGTTTGAATTAAATTGATTTTCTAGATTAGTGATTTTTTTTTGTTTTTCCACACACTCTCACACCCTTATATTTTGCTTATTTGTCTGTCCTGTTGATTAATGTGTTTTGTGTTTTAAAATATAATTACTATTCTTCTTCTTCTTTTTTCATATAAATAACTTTTTATCGATAAAAACAAAAAGTTCTAGATTTACATTTAATGTATAACTTAACGCTCACTTCCTTTAGAGATAGACTATCGTATTAAATTACGGTTTTTTCCTTTGTAATGTTTGGATTTCTTTTTCTTTTTTTTTTAATTCATTTATATTGAAATAGAACTATTAATAGTTGCATCATTATTTTTTTTTCTTCATATTTTTACATCTTGTTTTCTATGTATTTTTTATGTTTTTATTTTTTTATGTATATAAACGTACGAACAATAAAGTTTACAAGTCTTTATTTTGCTTTTTTTATTGCGATTTTTCTCAGTATTTTTTCTCTTTTTTTTTGTTTTTTTTTAGTTTTTTTTTTGTTGAAATTATTAAATGTTTCGATAAATTAAAGAAATTAATATTTTTTTGTTACATATTATTTTTTTTTAAGAAACTAACAAAAATGGTGACCGCAATTCATTGTTTTCTCTTCTTTTAAGACCAAGCTTGTTTCTTTCTTTTTGTTTCGTTCTGTTTAAATAAAATTATTTCTGTTTTGTGTTTTTTTTTTTAATTTTATAGTTTTTTTTGTGTTTTTATTGATCTTATAAAGATTAATGTGTGTAGATGAAGATTAATGGTTAGCGGCGGTTATAACTGGTACCCCCGCCTGTGTTGGAGCCTGAATTTCCATTGCCACGTGACTGAGGTCCATTGCCGGGTGGACCTCGGCTGTCGTTGCGATTGAAACCGCCACCCATGCGCGGACCGCCACTTGAGCCGCGAGAGAGACTGTTGTTGCCGGGATTGCCTCGAATCATGCCGCTAGTGTTAGAGAGCGAACGGTTTGGACCCATGTTGGGTCGTTGAGAGTTGCCCATATTGTTGCCGTTGCCGCCGTTGCCAGACATGTTATTGGATTGGCGTGGCGGCAAGCGGGGCTTCTTCTCTTCGATATTGAGTTTTTGACCATCCGGAGAGTTTTCGGGATAGTAGAGCGGCTGAAATGGACAATTATTTAGAAGCATTAAAAATAAAGTCAATAATGGGTGGTAACATTTTAAGAGAATTATTTTTTGTTTAATTGTTTTACTCCAACATTTTCAAGTAAGCGAATTAATTGTGTAAATATTTTTAAATAATTCAGGCTTATTGAAATTCATACTGACATAGCATATGATTTATGATTTGCACGTGATTAAGGCTAAAAAATCAAACAAAACGTTTTTGAGTCGATAGTCCAGAACAAGATTTTTAATTTGAACACACACCAAGCAACACACCAACAGATTGTAAAAAAAACAAAACGTTTTGTTTTCTTGTGTCTTTTGGCGAGTGTTGAAATAAAACAAAATGGATTTTGCGACTTGCTTTTAGTGCTCTTGGGGAAAAGAACGCAAATAGCAGAGACAGCCACCCTCTGCTGTTTGCATCCAAATAATCTAAAATTAAATGCTAATGATGTGATATTAAACTTAATAGCTGAGAAAAGAGCTTATCCTGAAAACTTAAATAATTTCACAAGAATGTGGATATTGAAACATTATGGTGGACATTATTTGTTGGGATTAATCGAAAATGCTATCAGAAAACAATATACGAACTATCGTTTCGGGACAATTTTCCGCAACGCATACTTCCTCGGAATTTCAAATCCCATTCGATGTATGTGTTAACGCCCATCGGAGGAAAGTCATTGCACTACAATTCATAAATAAATTCCGCGAAGAATTTGTGTCGGAGGAGATCGGAAAAAGAATTGCTCTTAGCTGTCAAAAAGTGCACGAAAAATGCACCTGAACGCAATTCAACGGAATTCGCCGGGGAGCATTACAAAATGACGGAGATATATTCCGAACAGCTTTTCGGAAGTATACCTCGAAGCTAAAATCCTCCGTATCGTACAAAATCGGAGAATTTCCCGCTCCGATGGAAACCTCGCTAGGGTTGAATGTTCTCTTGTTTCACAAAACAAAGTGAAAACACGTTTTGCTTTATCTGGTGTGTTTTCAGACTGTTGTTTGGCTCTCGTTTTTATCGGTTTTGACTCGCACAGTCTGTGCCGTTGCTCCGTCCTGTTGGAACCACATGTCCTCTAGTCCAAATTCGTCCAATTGCGGCAGAACAAACTCGGTTAACATGGCCCTATAATAACACGCACCGTCTACTGTTGTCGTTTGACCAGCGGCGTTCTCAAAAACAAAAAAATGGCACCATGCAGTAACTTTGAGCGGGTGTAATGTTTTTCTCATGCATTACTCGTGGATTTTCGGTGCCCCAGAAGCGATAGTTTTGTTTGTTCACGTACCCGCTGAGGTGGAAATGAGTCTCATCGCTTATTATGATTTTGGTCGAAAAATTTTGCACGCGTTTGGCGATCGACAGGCAGCAGCTGATGCACGGATTGTACTTTGTACCGGAAAATGCTCAAGTCTTTGACCAAAATTCGCCTTAAGGACGACCGACTGATGACTAATTGCGAGGCACGGCGTCTGGTCGATGTGTTTCCGACGACTGCTCGACATCCCCGGCAACAGCGGCGATATTCTCGGCACAACGGGCGCTACGGGGCCGACAACGTCTAGTATGGTCCCATACTGTTCAAGATTGGTGGCGCTGCGCAAAACTACAGACGAATTGTTACGCAAAAAAATAGACACGATTTTTTCGCGTTCTTGGGGAGTGTATCGCTTGTTCACTTGTATCTACATCTGTCTAGTCCACAAATGTCAAAACAGATTTGACATTGGCGGCCATTTGCAAAAATAAGAGCATCTTCCAATAGGATGATCTCTTTTGGCCGACCGTGTACTTCAAATTGCCAGCCTTTAGTCGTCGACAGAGTTATGAATATGTTTTACTTCTTTAGGCGTTTTATCAGAGCGCGTTTATTTGAAGTAAGCAGGAAGAAAGGTGTAGGCTGTACTAACATTTCACAGAGTCGCTATTTTTACCCTATCCCATACGGGTAACCAGTTTTCTTACATAGTTTCTAACACAGAGAAATAATTTAGGGAGATATACCATAAATTATGTTGATAGGCTCAGAATCGCTAACTGAGTAGATAAGGTCAGATGTAAAGCGAAAGTGCGAAAGCTCTCACTGAAGATTTTGCGTAGATTCAAGTGTGTAATTGAACTTATGGAATCTTAAAAAGGATTGAATCAGAAGTCCTTCTTCGTCAACAATACTTTTTGGAAGGGCCGCTCTCTTCCGCACTGACAGACGTCGGTTTTCACGCAAACTATATTCCAACGCCTGAATGTTTTCGGTGGTCCTTCATGTTTACCTGGGTCCTGGCTGGGAATTGTTTAGAGCTGATGAAGTTTTGCGGAATCTTTGCACCCACGACCGAATCAAATCCACCCGTCTCAGCAGGATGCTGAACGAGAACTCTAGCTACTCCTTAAATGTAATACTCACAAAAATTCAGAAAATGAAATGTTCACCTGTCTCTGACCAACAATAATATCTGGTTTTACAAAAAACTACATTTATCAAATAATTGAAAGACTTACGCAATTCGTCAAACAATTCTCAGCAGATTGTGGATCATGGTATGTGATGAAACCATAATTTGGTGGATTACGAACGCCTGGAACCTTTGGGCCAGGCTTCGAGTGAATTCTCAAATCCATAACGGGACCGAAACGACCAAACAATGCCTTCAATTCGTCTTCGGTAGCACAATGTGGGACATTGCCCAGAAATAGTTGATGCTGATCGCTGAATTGCTGAGAGTTGTTGTTGCCACCAGGGCGTCTTTGTTCAAAATCTAAATAAAAAGAAAATTTCAAGATCCCTCATTAGTCCAAACAATAAATTTTGAATATGCATATTCATACCTTTGTTGATTCTCGTGGAGTTGGTCCTCTGTGGCATTGGGGCTGGTCCACTGCCACCCGATTGCACGTTGTTGTCGATCATACGAGAATCATTTTTGTACGCCGGTGACGATGTAGACATCGATTGTTGTTGAGATTGTTGATTGACGTTCATCTGGTTCTGATTGACTGGGGGCAGAGGTACATATCCACTACCAGGTGATGATGGATTAATGCTGGCGGATGATTTAAAGAGATTGGCATAGGTTTTGGGTTCATTCTGGCTGGACTTGGGTGCTATAAAAAAATCAATGAAATCAAAATTCCAAGCAAGACATTTTGTGTGCACAAACCTTCATATTTCTCCTGAGCGATCTGTGGTTGCTCATCAATATATTCCTGGCTGCCTGTTTGGTCACTGAAATTGCCCATATCATCATCCTTCATGTTAATGCTGCCAACGCTGGTGTTGGGATTTCCTCCCATGATAACAGCATCAATTGGTTGGATGTTAGGTACGGGACCGGCATTTTGGGCCACAACCACTGGCATTGCCATCACTGGCAATGGTGGTGAATGAGCCGATGAAGTTGGGAGATTTGCCATTTGAGCCACGACCGGAGGTAAAGCACCGGCAGCCACAACTGTGACCTGAGTGGGTTGCTGTGAGTGGATTTGTGGCGACACAACTGAAACAACAGCTGGAGGCACATTTGCCTGCACTGGGGGTGGCATCTGTTGTTGCTGCTGCAGGGGCTGTTGAGGGCGCACAGGCTGCTGCTGCTGTTGAAGCGTTTGTTGTTGCATTGTTGTAGCCAACAAATCTTCATGCACAACACCACCGTTCAGTTGGGTTTGCTGGGCTGCTGGAGCGGGGAACTGTGCCATCGAGACGGCCTGAGCAGCAATTACTGGAACTGCACGGGGGGCACTAGCTACAACGGTTTGCGGCATTGAGTAATATATCGCCTGTTGTTGGCCCTGAGGCTGAGCAACTACAACTTGCTGTTGCGGTGGCTGCTGCTGTTGAGGCGGCACCTGCTGTACGGTATTGGTTTCAGCAACACCAACCAAGTTATTGGCTGGTGCTACCTGCGGTTGTTGCTTCTGCTGTTGCTGATCGATTTCATGTTCTTCGTCATTTTCAGAGCGGCTTTCACCATCATTTTCATCGTCCGTGTACATATCCTGGTAGCGGAAGATGTCATTGTGTACATAGTACTTCTTGGGCGATTGTGCAGCCAACACAAACGTTTGGGTGAAACGCCTCATCGGCTGACCATCGTTGGAGAGCTCTCCGGTCACCTGAACGACAACTCCATTTCCCAGAGTAGCCTGAGCGTCCACTTGGCTTATCTTTGCATGGCAATCGCGGAAGTTCAACTGCTGGATACGATTATGAATGTCCTTTTGCCCAATGACCAAAGTCGATTCGCCGTGAATGAAGCTGGATTGGTGGTTGTAAAAGCGATGCAAGTGACTTGGCGCTTTATTCAACAGGGTGTAGTATTGTCGGACGAATTCTCGTCCTACGGATTGTGGAGACGGTTGTTGTTCCTCCATTACCATTTCTTCCACGATAAAGCGTGAGCGTACTTTCCTTTCCTTATATCAAAGTAATCAAAAATTGGAGTTTTTTCGCTGTTCAAAATATTGCTGTTTTGATGTTCTTAGTGGTTGAGGAGGTTTCCTAATACTAGAGATGTATGTTAATTAAAGAGTTGCTTATTGCGAAGAAACAAATTCTAAAGGAAGGAAATGCGAAACGAAAGAGATAAGAACAAAATGTATTTGTTGTCACTTAAGAGATTGTTGTTATAAAGAAGTGATCCAAGCAAAGGTAAATATTTTTTACAAGGAGTTGGAGATGACTACCTTCCATAGAAAAATTAATTGTTAGGAAGCAACCAATAGCCTCGGAAAGGTCTAATTTTATTGTTGACGACCCGGCTATACGAAAAAAGAACAACGACGTTCGTATCTGCACCTGGAATGTGAGTACATTAAACAGGAGTACATTAAACAGGAGAACAATTAGCGGAGGACCTAAACTGCTACAAAGCACACATTACTGCCATCCAGGAAATACGATGGGATGGGTCGGGCGAAAAGGGGATGAAAAACTGTGACATCTACTTCGGACCGTGTTGTAGTGAGCAGGAACAGCGACTATTCGGATGCTTATTTGTTATAAGTGCCAGACTTAGGCAAGAAGTCTTATGATTCCAAGACATTAGTGAACGCATTGTCACAATCCACCATCATCGCATCAAGGCCAAAATCGCCAACATAAGCCTTATATGAGCTCACACCCAAACAGAGGAAAAAGATGATATAGCCAAAGACTGATTCTATGAGCTCATTGACAAAATCTATGAGCGGCTACCGAAGTACGATGTTAAAATCGTGGTGGGAGATTTTAACGCAAAGGTAGGAAGAGAAGACATCATTAGCAGTATTTTTGGGAAAACATAGCCTACACGTCTGTTAACAGACATAGGCTAATTGACTTCGTTACAGAACCAAATGCCACTATAGCCAGCACACAGTTTCCTCACCTCGATATCCATAAGGGGACATGGCGGCCTCCAGATCAACGAACGGTCAACCAAATTGATCACATTGCGATAGACAAGAGGCACACATCCAGTATTTTGGATGTCCGAACATTCCGAGGAGCTAACATTGACTCGGACCACTACCTTGTTGCAGCTAAGGTAAGAATGTGGATATCCACCACGCCACATGAATGACTGCAATCGCAAGAGACCGTTAAGACCTTCGCGCAACGCGTATCCCTTAGCCTCTCGATTAACACGGTGGTATGGTGTTAATGAATGTCGAAGCCAATGGCAACGATGCCAACAAGCCAATAGATGATCAACTGATGCGCTAGGTATCTCGCGTCCACCAGCAAGAAACCGCTGGTTTCATGATGAATGTCCACAAATGATCGCCACCAAGAACGAGGCCTACAAAGCTATGCAGGTGAAGCTCAATAGACAGAGAGAAGGGAAGAACACCGCTTTTCAGAAAGAAGAAAAAAGAGCGAGAAGAGCGCGCGATCGAGGATATATACAGATGCCACTCCAGGAGTTTTATGTTGTTCGCAAGTTTTACCAAAGTGTAAAACGTCAAAGCCAAGGATAAAAGGCTCGAACAGAATCCTGTCGAGATGAACAAGGAAATATCGTAGTTGAGACATAGTCCTTGCCGAGGTTATGGAAGAACCACTTCTGCAACATGTTAAACAGAACGAACCATTCAATATTGGCAACGACAGGGAAAACTGCCAACCACCCGAACTGAGTGAAGTGAGGATAGCAATACCTAAACTCAAGCCTAATAAGGCTGCCGGAAATGACGGCCTTCCCGCCGAGCTTTAAAAAGCCGGCGGAGATGACATGGTAAGAAAAATCCACCAACTCATAAGCCAAATCTGGTCGGAAGAAAGTATGTCTGAAGAATGGAACCACAGCATCGTTTGCCCGATCCACAAAAAAGGAGACCCTCTAAACTGCGCCAACTACAGAGGCATAAGTCTTCTCAACATCGCCTACAAGATCCTATCTGCCGTAATATGTGAACGCCTGAAACAGTTTATCAACAACCTGCTCAGCCCTTATCAGTGTGGTTTTAGGCCAGGAAAGTCCACAACCGATCAAATTTTCACACTTCGGCAGATCCTTGGTTCAATACCTTGTAAAGGGTGATTTTTAAGAGTTAAGTTTTTCAGGTTGTCAACACTGGATAGTAATGGCGTCCAACCGTAATCTAACAAAGTAAAAAGTTTTCTGTATACTGCCATTTAGAATTAATCATGGGAAGACTTACAAACGCGCAACGATTCCGAGTTAATGAAATTTATTATCAAAATAAATTCGTGCTCTGTGAAAAATGTAAAAATCAACTGTTTTATCGAAAAATTGTGATTAGACTCATTGCTGGCTCAACGGATACGTAAATAAGTAAAACTATCGCATCTGGAGTAATTAAACACCAAATGCCATACAAGAATTACCGATGCGTCCCGAAAAAACCGACAGTTTGGTGTGATTTATGGGCGGGCTGGTGGCATCATCGATCCATTTTTCTTAAAAGACGACCGTGGAAGAAACGTTGCCGTCAACAGCGAACGATATCGAGCCATGATTCGAGACTTTGTTTTGTCCCAGTTGGCTGAGTTGAACTTGGTTGACATGTGGTTTCATCAAGACGGTGCCACATGTCACACAGCTCTTGAAACAATGGAAATGTTGAAGGATGAATTTGGTGAGCATCTTATCTCTCGAAATAGCCCTGTGAGTTCGCCGCCAAGATTATGCGATTTAACGCCTCTTGATTATTTCTTGTCAGGGTTATGTAAAGTCGTTAGTCTATGTGGACAAGCCGAACACGATTAAAGCCTTACAGGAAACATAACACGCGTAATTCGTGGAACACAGGCCGAAATGCTCGAAAAAGTGACGCGAAATTGGACCTTCCGACTTTACGGATCCGCGGACAACATTTACATGAAGTTGTTTTTAAAACGCATATTGCAAAGGCCTATTTATTGATTACAATAAAAAAAAAGTAATATTTGATGCGCGATTTATCTTATTCAATTTTTAATAAATTACGCTTACAAAAAACATCCCGATATTGTTTAATTTTGTATCGTTGACTTGCGGCTCGTTTCGTTTTATGTAGTAGCGACCCTGGTAGATGCCGATGTCTGCGTTTCGAAAAGAATTAAGAACTCTACACAATTGTTTGATTTGTAAAAAAAAAACTGCGCTTAAAAACAAAAAAAATGACCATACCCGTAAAGGGTTCGGTGCGCTGCCTGATGGATAACCGAAGTTTCACTGTATTGCACCAATACCGATTATGGATGACAAAACCCAACGACAAAGGGCACTCACTACCTTTCAGAAACCTATGCACTTAGTAGCATCTGCCGAAGATATTGACATAACTATCCGACATCAACAATAGGTTTTGGTGTCATTTTGGAGTAAAGGAAATGACGGTTAAAGCTAATTTGTAAACGAGGGCAAATGTAATGTTTTTTAACTGCAACAACGATCTGCGGCATATAGTTATAAATCGCCAGTTGTTGGCCTCAGGGCAACTACAACTTGCTGTTGTGGTGGTTGCTGCTGTTGAAGAGGCACCTGCTGTTCGGCATTGGTTTCAGCAAGTTATTGACTGGTGCTACAATTTTAAAAATGTAAAACAGAATTCGACTTCGTGTGAATAAGCAATACATCTGAAGAACGCGGAGTAATCGTTACCAAGTTTTTCAAGGGCAATTCGTCAGCGGCTTTGGAACAACGTAAAAGCGGATCAAACGGCCATGATGAATGCATTTTCTAATTGAAACTGGGTAATATGCTTTTCTATTAGGACGCAATGCGCACGAGTCAAAACCGACATTTTTAATCATGAGATTTGTTTTGGTAATTTGCATTGACCCACAATATAAGTTCACACGGTTTGACCCCTCTTGATTTATTTCAATGCTACCAAATCTGGCAGCCTTAAAGGGAATCGTTTGTCTGCTGTTCCTAAGAAAACTCTGACATGAGCTTCGGTTACATGAGTTAAAGATATTATTTTGAAAACATGATTTGAACAAATTCAGATGCCCAAATAAACATTATAAACAAATAAATTTAAAAAGGGTTATACATTCGAGCTCATATTTTGTCATTTGCGATCTCGTATGGAAAAAAAAGGAAAGACAACATCGTCCAATATGACTGAACTTCGCAGTGAACAAATATTGTTTATACATCGGATGTGATATAACAATTTGAAATCGATATTCCTATTGTCAAAAATAAAACGAACAATCGCTGCGCTTCTTCGGGACAAGAAGGGAATTTGATTAAAATACCAAGAATAACTTTTGCATTCATCGTATTAGTTGTGTTCTGTCAAATCAACGAAAAACGCAGAGCTGGATCAGGAAAGTGCCACATAATTACACCAACCGGAAGCTAGAATGAAGGTTGCATGTGTGGCATTTGTTTTAATTATTAGATTACCTACAATAAAATGTGGAACTCCCATATAGGAGCGACTGTACTTTGGCAGAGGTTGCAGGGAACGAAAGCGTGTTTGTAAGTAAGTGCTGTCAAATGAGCATTTTAAAGCCCGAAGCAACACGCGTCATTTATCAGCTGTATACATTTTTATTTATATAGCTGATATGCGAACATAAGCCAGTTCGTGGACTTAAAGAGACTCACGCCAAAAGCTCACTCTAATTACGTGTTTAGATTATTATACGAGCGTGCGCACGCCATATGTTCGTTTGGGACAGTGAATTTGCGTGAGTTGAACTTAAGATGATCTCGTAAGCTAACGCCGCTAAAGCGTCTGTGAAAATCCCAACTCAAGGCGCGACAAATGATAATTTTCGTGCTCAGTACAAATTTATTGCAAGTCATACTCCGGATGAAGAGTTTTCGGAAACTGCTATAGTCCGTTAGTCAAATATTTGTTGTAAACCTTTTGGGCTTATTTCCAAAAGCGCGGTGTATTTAAAGCGGTCTCTCTATTAAAACCGACTTTGTTTTTGGAATAAATATTTGGCATTAACAGCCTATACATGGCCTCAAACCTAGGTTATTCCTTCATTTGTGTGTGCGAAGTTATATTTTAAAAGCCTCTTCCAAATGGCAAATTTGAGAAGCTACTTATGACAATGGCCGTGTTCCGGATATCTTAGATGAAGCTCTGTTTTCATTTGTCGAGCGATATATTTCTTAATCTGAAATCCGGAACACAGCCAATGTGTACTCTTGCATGTTTATTAGAATTTTGCAAGATTTTTAAAAATAAAATAAATTCATGGCGCAACATGCTCGTTAGTACCCAGGACCTAGCTATTTTCTTACAACCATTCATGTGTGCGTGTGTACTTCTTTGCACGATGGCGGAACCTCCTGTTTTATGCCGAATCCGAACGGCTAAGGTGAGATAAGCTTTCATGACAATTAATACTACTCTGATGATTTGTCAGATCATCACGAGAGGAGAGCCAGTAAAAATTTTTTTTAGGTGTTGCTACGGGATTCGAACCAAGACCTTCGACGCACTAACCATCGTGCCACTAAGCCCGGCGTTGCAAGACTTTTGGTCATTAAAGCGATCAAGGTGGGAATGAACGTTTTTTTTTCTATTTCTGTTCTTGGGTATTGTACTGTGGGTTTTAGAAATAACGTCCATTTATGGAACGCACGCGAGTGTGTACTTCACACATACAAAACAAACAACTGGCAGCTGCCTACAAGTAGGAACGTAGACTCCCCAAGTCTAAATTTTTACTCTACCGGATCCTAAACCTACTTGTTCTATATAACGTGGCAGATGAATAGACAGACAGTAGATAGAAAAAAGGACCAAATACTTCGACGCCACAAGGAAGACCGAATTTTCGGTTTAAATATCAAGCGATTGAAGATCCCTGAGTGCTTGGAATGCAGAACGTACACAGGGTCAAAGAGGATGTAAAGCTGCTTTGTTTAGGCAGAGACCTTCACGCGTAATGACCTCTCGCTATTCGCAGTGGTCTGCGAGAGCCTTTTAAGGCGGTTGACGATATTTTTTCTCGATTCGAAGTTCTTTGATGATTCATCTGATTTGGCGGTAATCGCCGGCAAAGATTTAGCGACAAACTATACAAACTGAACAATAACATCAACGTATGAGCGGTTTTTAAGAGCTGAGTGGACTCAGTGTTAAACCTGTTATTTAATTCAGAGATAACTTACTAAATATGTTGGGTTAATTCAAAGTAAATTCATAATTGACTGCAAATTGGCTAAAAAAAATGATTCCCAAGTTAACTCGAAGTTAAATCCTGACAAAATGAAGATAAGCAGGTTAAGGTCTGACTTTGTTTAATTTTCCAAATTGTGACATTATGGTCATTCCTACCTTTTTTGAAACTCACTTTGTTTTGAGTTGTATAACTTAACTCTCTCAACCTAAAGGGAATCACAAACCTTCTACTCTACTGCATCCCTACTAGTGCGCCTGTGGAGTTTATTTCTTTAGAAACTTTCGCAATAGTGCTTCTTGTTAAAACACGTGTTAACTATGCGACAGGTGCAGGATTTAATTGCAACGCATTGAAGGGTATGGGGGTTTGTGCATTTCAGGGGTAGGGAAATCGGTCTTTTGTTGTTTGAATTACAAAATTGAAACGATGCAATCAAGAAATGTGAATCAGCTGGGGACAAAGAAACGTTTGATGGTGATATTAAAACCACAAACAACGTCGCATTTGATTTCAGAAAAAAAAAACATTTTAATTTACAGCCACCTCCGCCCTTTTATAGATTTAACGACACTTACAAAAAAAAAAAAACAAAGAACTCGACCTAAAATTATTAAATTCTAATTACAAGCCTCGCGATGCTTCCTAGATCATAAGAAAAATTGTTTTCCAGGTTCTAGTGATTGTGTTAATATATTTTCAAAACAAAAATTATCCGAAGAGAATATTTGCAAGCCAGAATAACTATTTTTCGCACCATGAGGGATGAATCGCCGCCTTTTAAGCTGCGACCACACGGATGGCAAACTCAACACGCTGCCAAAGTAATGCCGATAGTGTCGTCTCTTTTCCGCACAGTTCACACAACAAACAATGGAAACAATTTTGTTAGCTTTTGTTTAAATATTTTCAAAGCGAAAACCATAAAAAAAATGATTTGCAAAATAAACCCAAAATCAAATTACAACGGATCTGCAAAAATGCAACTTCCAACAATAATATACAGTGTGCAAGAGAGATCGCACGATGATATCCCTCATGGCGTCGTCTGTGGCAGACCAGCAGCACCGATTTTTTTTCCTTTCTTTTTGCACCACGACGGCGACGAGAACACAGAAATAAAGAAAATGAAAAAAAAACTGACTCTGGCGGCGATAAAATCTAGAACTTTTCCAGCATCGGATGTAACTCTTCTAAGAAAACACAATTTTTCATGCGGCAAACCTTTCACTTTTCAGCGTAACAAATCTCGGCAGCACAAGCGAAACTTTTTTTTTTAAGGTTAAAACGCAATCGAGACAAAAACTATTGAATGAACGAAAGAAAAAAGGTATTCCCCTCAATGAGGTTACATTCCCCGAATATGAAAATAACTTTTTTTTTTGTTTAATGGAAATCAAACGAAAAATGCACTTAGATTCTTACCTTTCTCAGTCGGTGATGGCGAAAAAAAAGAATTCGTCGACTAAACGTTTTTTTTTCTTTTCTTCAGCTTGGTTATTATCACTAAATGTTGCGGCAAGGCTCTCGATGGATGATGATGGATTTGCAGTGTAAAAAATACTCTCTCGCTCCCGTCTTTCTCTAATTAAATTTTCTTGTTTCTTTTTTTATTTCTAAACAAATGATCACAGATTTTAGATTAAGTTTTAGGGTTGAGTGTTTTTTTTTTATTTTGTGTTTGCTATTCGCTTTTACTTGAATATGTATGAATTATTTACTTAAGTTTCAGTTGAGTTTATTTTGTTGTGTCGAAAGAAAAAAATGCGAAAAATTGCAATTCAATTGTATTTTGTTGAGAGAAGTGATATTCTTCTTTCTTATTTTAACTTCAGCAGAGTGTAGAGAAGAGGAACAACGACGATGAAATTTTTTCTTTCTGGCTAGACACGGTAGACCAGCGAAGTGCAAAAAATTAAATTCTATGTTTTTGATTGCTGTAGTTTTGTCTCTATTAGGTTTGGTTGTGGTGTGAGGTTGAGTGAGGGAGATGGAGTTAGAAGCCGTCTTTTAAAAATTGCACAAAGAAATGCGATAGCAATACACCATGGTTGGATATTGTCTTATATTTTGACGCCGGTACGAAAAAGATGGCGAAAATGGCTGTGCGATTAAAAAAATTGCGCCTTTGTTGAAATGGTATAAAACATCGAAACAATGATGGCTGAGATTACTTTTATGGAATGATCACACTTACGAATGTTCTCTTGTGGTTTTCGATTGATACAAAAATCACTTGGTTGTAGATATATAAACTTCCATTTTACATTAACACGAAAAAATATATATTTAATTTTCAATTCACTAAATCGAGTATTGAAAACGGGAACGCCGATTAAGAACGAGATAAATGCAGCTTTACTGCCTAAAGTTGTTACCGGTGAAAAGTGAATAATGTAGTGTATCATTTTTGCGTTTGGCTTAGTTAAGTCCTAGGTAGATTATTTATACAAAACGTTATGAGTTTCGAATACTTAAATTGATTTAATATGATTTCAAACATGTGTTCGTATTAATACATTTACCCCTAGAGTTATGTTAATTTTGAAAAATAATTGTAATATAGAGAAATAATTAAGAAAGCTGAACCTCAAAGTATATGGATCGTCTTAGAATCGCTAGCTAAGGGCGTTTATTATAGCCATCATTGAACAAGTTCATTGGAACATAACACATGATGGAATTGAAATGTCACCCCATGGCTTCTTATAAGAATTATTGGAAAATTCCATTTCAGTTCGTTGGAATGACAATCATTACTTCAAAGAAATAAATCTTGATCAGTGAAAAATAAGTAGTGATTTTTTTTTTCTGATAATCATGTTTTCATAATTCATAAGCTTTGTTTTGACACCAACTCCTGTACACAGGAAAACGTTCATTTTGGTCAAAGGGTCAGCCCTCTCATGTGTTTTTTATAACATTTCTTGAAATATATCATAGACAATTTGAAATATGCTAATATCTAAAGATAAAAGCATTTTTAAATGAAAAAAAAAATTATTAAGGTTTGACCATACTAAGGATTCGCTCAGAGCATGAAAAAGCTTACTTAGCGATATACGAGGTCTTGAAGGAACAAACGTCGTATCTCTTGTAAAATTGGACATACTGCTATGTATAAGGTAGTAATTACCTTGAAGTTGTCTACTATTAAATAATGGCACACCTTGGCGCGTTGCGTTGGTAGATGCAACTAGTTGAACATAATAAATCAATGTAATTTATCACAATGTAGCTTCGCCTGGCGTTGCGGTTCAAACGTTTAATCTTAACGTGCTGTAATGCGCCGTGGGCCAATGTTATGGTCTGAGAAGTTTGTGGAGAACACTATTTTTAGAGAAGATTGTATTCATTTCCCTCATTTTTCTAGCTGAGGAAATCTCTCCTACGGAAAGTACTGTTAATTTCAGTTGCCATAATGGTGTTATAAGCTCTCATTAAAATTTCGACTTTTTAGTCCATTTTTTTAAGTAGATCAGAGTAAGAATATTGCCAACCGTATTTAATAATAATCACAGAGAGAGAATAAACCATTTTCACTTTTGATAACCCTAACTAAGTAATGTGAACGAGCCTAAAGATTTGTAATAGTAAAAAATATATATGTGTTAAATTGTTGCAATCCCTTGCTGCTTCACTGTTCTAGCGGTCAACAAATTAAATAAGAAAAGCAAACTACAGCTCATCAACTTACGGTTTTTAGGCTAGTAAGGGCTCAGTTATAGCTATTACTGAAAAACCTCATTGGGAATTTTATTATGTATCTTGCGGCTTTTTTATAAATTCAATCATTAGCGAGTAGTGTCAAGACAAAGCTTATGATCCAAACATATTATCTAAAAATATTTAAATTTTTCATTTATTATCCGAACATGCCCAGAATTGCTTATTATTTTTCAATGACAAGGTTTATTTTTCTGAAGTATTTTTTATCATTCCACCAAAACGAAACAGAATTTCCCAGTGCCTATAACAAGCTATAGATGTAAAACGTCAGTTCCGTTTATATCTATAAAGTTCAATATGGAACACACACATGATGGAATTGAAATGTCACTGAGCCCTTAGGGGCCAGTTATGGGTATCATTGAAAACCCTCATTGGAAATTTTCTTTTACTTCTTGTGGTTTTTTTTATAAATTCAAGCATTGGCGACGTGGTGTCAAAACAAAGCTTATAAATGTAAGAACATGATTATCCAAAAATATTTAAATTTCTAGTTATAGTTTGCGCAGAAAATCACTTCTTATTTTCAACTGACCAACATATACCTTTATGAATTAATGATTGCCATTCCGCCGCATTAAAACGGAATTTTCCAGTCATTCCTATAAGAAGCTATATGGTGACATTTATATTGCATCGTCTGTTGTGTTTTAATGAAGTTTTTAGCTATAACTGGACCCTAACGAATAGCTAAACGAAGTTATCCATTCCCTAATTCGACATCAATGCAGCCAAACCCTTATTCAGCATTAGAAATTCGACCATTCCAAATCCTAATCCGTCCCGCTCCGCCATTTTCTTTTAGTCATCCACACTTTCACCGACAATATTTTTTTCGCACCGCGTCTCTTCCGGCCATTACTACAGTCATCTCGTCATCGCGTGAGAGCGAGTGAAGTTTTTTTTCATTGAGAATTTTATATTAAATTTATCAAATAAATTTAAGGAGAGTAGTTATTAATTTCTAAGTTAAGCTCTTACACAAATAAACAAGAAAACAATTAAAATAAAACTTAACAATGACCGATAACAAGAATAACGATTGTGAAATGAACGGTGAAGATTTCTCGCAAGATGTTAGCACCAATGACCAACAGAATCAAGAGGAAAATGGTGCCGGTACAAATGGCAATTCCGCTGAATCCCATGGTCGAGATGATGACAGGTAAATATTAAAAAATAACAATTTTCGAAATAAATCTTTTGTGAATCTCAATTATTCTGTTACGTAAAACAAACTTTTAAGCAAAATCTATACCTAAATTTTGTGTGTACAACTGTACGATGAGAGAAGTGAAGAAACGAACATACTACAAGTAGAAAAAAAATCGATACTTTCGCGCCACCATTTTCTTTTTTGCTCCGCACAAATTTTCGTTTCTCGGGTTAACCTTTTCAAATTGAATTCCCTAATCCAAAATCATCTGCCCATAATTCTGCCGTAAATTTGTTCAAGTTTTTCCAATTTTTCTCTTGTCAATGGATTGCGTCCTGCGACGCCATTAGCTTTGCCTAGCCAATTCTACTTTCTGTTGTTTCTTAATAAAATAGTTTTCGAATTTTTCCCGTCTCGTGAATTTTTAAACACATACGAAGTTTTTGTCTTCTGTTCGCTCAATGTCAAAATGGCGGCGGAACTATGCGTATATCTGATTAATTCCCAAGAATACCGATTACCGGCTTTACTAGGCGCAGCCGGTATTGTAATTGTAAGTTCGTTTTGATTCTCTCACAAGGTAGAAAATTATATTTTTATTTTTCACAATTGTATGGGTCGTCTGTTTCTAAAGTAAAATGTATTTTCATCAGGCGGTTTATTTTTTATTTGTCAGAGATGATGTATGTTTTTGTGTTCACAGATTTGTTTTTTGTTTGTATTGCCTTTTCTTTGAGTTTCTCGACGGATGTGGCGTATCAACGAGTATAATTTCGAGTCTCGATCAAAAGTATTAATTTTTTTTAATTATTTTTTTTCTTAATTCGATTTGTTCTCTATCTATTCTGTTGGTAAATTTAGAATAATAAACACATGTATTTATGCTGTACGTATCTGCGATCGGTTTAGTATTTAGAATGAAGATGAACAAGTAAAAAGCAATGGTACAATGATTGGATTTGGCGGGAGTCTCTCGAGAGTTCATACAACTCAGAGATATTTTTTTCAAGTAAATATTTAAAGGTGTAATGATGACGTAATTACGGGCGGGATGATGCGTAGTGGGTTTGTTGGGGAAAAATACGCTTGTATTTTTAGATTAAATTAATTTTTGTGTACTCTTTCTTTCACACAATACGTAGAAAAATGTCGTGGATTTGTTTAATTGCTTGGTCATACACACCGACCAACTCTACTTTTAAGTGCTAAATGTCAATCTGGTTTTAGTTTAATAACCTCTCACGGAACATTCTTTTTACGGTCATGTGCGCTAACATTGTTTTATTGCTCTCTGGCAAGACAGAGGTGATGTTCTTGTGTGACTTGTAAAGGGATATTTTTAAGGTGGTGTGTGGGAAATATAATAAAAAATAATTTTTACTACGTGGCCAAACATTGACTCATTCGTCAGTTAATGTATTTTTGTTTGAACTGAATGATATCATAGCTTTAGGGGATTCTGAGTACTGCATCCAGTATTTGTATCCTATAGAATTTTCCATTGGTAATACTTAAGAATCCACTTATTCAGCTTACTAAAAAGTTGATTCTAAACTGTTCTGAAAATATTGGCAAATATCGTTTAGATGATACAACACAATCTGTTATGTATTTTGTTTCTCTTGGCGCTCTCTTTGATAAGATCCTGAAAAAAAAATCCAGAAGCAAAAGAGCTGCTAATTGCTAATGGAGGGGTTTGAGAAGAGTTCTGTCGATTTCGAACGTTTCCGGACATACCTACCATGTTTACTAATCAAAAACGCCACTAGACTGTTGCGGCCGATTATTTTTTGTATACCAATAGCCTCGACGGGGTCAGTGGCGCGATGGTTACTGCGATGAACTGCCGCGCAGAAGGTCTGGGTTCGATTCCCGAAGCAACACCTAAATGATTTTTCACTGGTCCTCCTCTCGTGATGATCTGACAAATCATCGGAGTAGTATCAATTGTCATGAAAAGCTTATCTCAACTAATCCGTACGGAGTCGGCATAAAACGGGAGGCCCCGCCATAGTGCTAAAAAGGACATGAATGGTTGTGAGAAGAACGCTAGGCCCTGGGTACTAACGAGCCTGTTGCGGCATAATTTTTTTTTTTTGGCAAGAGTTTTTTTTCCACTGCGCTGACTTTGTTTCAGCACCATACAAAAAAAATATACATCCCTACGGCACTTAAATGGAAATATACATACAGGGGCTTTACCTATTTTTTTTTGCCAGACAAACAGTTTTATGTTCTCGGCAGTAAATTTTAAATGGAACTGCTTTTTTTCTAAAAAAAAAAATACTTCTGTACAAAGTCATGTGAAGCTGTCATCAACCAAAAAAGGAACTCGCCGTTCACATAAATAAAAACGTACACCACTATTAGGTGGTGGTCAAGGGTTAACCTGAAGTCCGGTCAACCTGCCAAAAAGTAGGATCTTTAGCTAGCAACCTGTAGATGCAAGTTTTGCCTTTAAAGGCGACGTCTTTATTTTGTCTAAAATCTGGCTAATTTTATTTATTTTCAGGTAAATTTAAAACACAATAAAGACGTCGGTCGCCTTACTGACTAAACTGAATTTTTATTGGAAGAATTTTTCGCCGAAACGATATAGAGGCTGAAATCGAAAACGTCAAAAAAATGTGCATTCTGAATGCCCACTGCTTTAATGATGCCAGGTTATGAATATGTTATGCATCCCGAACATTCACGATGCTCTTTTTGCGTGTTTTTGCGCAGTTGATGCGTTTTAGAAAACAATGCTTTGCATCATAGTAATTCGTTTGCGTTTTGAAACACTTGATTGAGTAGTAATGCCGAAGTACTGCGCTTTGGAATTCAGCCAGAATTTCTTGATGTGTTTTTTTTATGCTGTACAACCCAATCATAGGTGTTTCGGGACCAATACTTTTGTATAAAAATTAATCAAGGTATCCGATTGGTAGAATTTCCGAAACAAAACTCAGTTCGCACCGGGAATCAGGGTGTTTTTATAAACGTCGAAAAATTGGGCTAGTCCCACCCCGCGTTTTTTCTTTGTTGCATTGATGAACACACTCATTCATTCTGTTGTGAGAAAGCTAGGCCCTGGGTACCCCTGTTGCGCCAAACATTTGTATTTTTTTATTTTGTATAAAATAGAACACTACTTTTACATCGACCCTAAAACTTGAAAAAAAAAAAACACCTCCAATATATGGCTCACATGCATATGCCTTTAACTCGATATGAGCTTTCGCTGGTTGATATACTTAAATGTGTGTTTTAATAAGTCAGATTGCCTTAGAAATCGCTTCAACTTCCTACAAACAGACATTGTTTTGGCATTTTGTTTAGTAAAAACAGTATAACATGGGCCATTCATGTGTTCCGTTACTAATGCATATCTAATACGAAAAACGGGTGATGATAACGCACAAAAAAATGGAAATAAAAAGTTAAAAATAGACAACTTACTCATTATTCCTTATGATTACTTATGATAAGATAAATCAATCGAACCGCCTGTCAAATGTAGGGTTTAACCTGTGTTGACCTTGCTGTCGTCACAGACAATTTAATCAAACAAATGTCTAGCTTAATAAAACATGCATTCGATTGTTCTTCATCCATGCGCTTGGCTTCCTTCAGACGTTCATTTATAACCATGTTCGCCTGTACAACAAAACTGCATCTAGTCAAGCGTGCAAACTAAAATCCATTCAGTTGGATTTGTAAACATCTGATAAGGCTTATCTTATGTATACAAGTAGATAAGATAATTTTAAACTATTTAATAGTCGTTGTATATCAGCTGTATATCTATTGAAGAGGCACATTTGCTACCCGTTTTCATTGCAGTCGTTATTTCGGAGTTTGTAGGTTGACGATTTGTGTACAACTCCAAATCGTTTACTAAAATTAATAGTTAAAACCATGAATGTATGTAAGATGTATTAAGGTGCAAACTTATCCTACAGGGATGCTTATGAAACTGCTGCTGCTCCAAAAATGTGCATTTTCGTAGTTAAGTGCATTTTAGAATGATTTCTGGGACCTCTGCGGTGAATCTGAATCAGTCCCAAACTTTTGCTACTTCTGGTTATGAAATTGCATGATTGAATTTAAGCTCAGTAGTTACAAACAAATAGATTGGAATCCTATAAACATAAGGGAGGCTGTCTTCGAGGCGTTAAAGGTTGAACGAACTGAGATAAGTAAAAAAAAAATTCTATCGCGTCTGTTGAAATGGACCTCTTAATGGAAAAGTTTTGATAAGTTTTTACCTAAAAAAACACTCATCATGAACATTCGCAATTGTGTTGACGACATAGCTTTAACCAATCCAGTTCATATACAGAACAAAACTGTCTCATCAAATACGTAGATCTATTAATTTATATTGTCGTCTCGACGACAATCGTTTCCTGGCGAGTCAACGAGTCTAAATTAAAAAAAAATATATTCGTCGCTCTCAGTGGGGGCTATGGACAGAGGTGAAGAGATGTATATCTCTTAAACATTATCTGCTGCATTAGTACGTATGCACCTTGGACGGATCTTCTTGCATATAGACCTTTAATCAACGACTGTTAGGTCAGCTCACCTATAACGGTGCTGGAATGAGATCCCGCTGAAGCAAAATTTGGTATTTCGCTGAGGCTGCTTGCACGTTTTAATTCGTTGCATACTTACCCAAAAAGATGCACCAAATGGACCTGTTCCGAGGTTGAATACCAGCGGGGATACTATTGATGATTTTGTTAAGCAAAATCATTTAGGACTAATCAAAAAAGGTGGTTTTTCAACTCTAGAGAAACCATACTAAGGCCAATCACATACTTGTTAAGCGACATACCTATAATGATCTGAATAGTTCCGCTTACTATAATTTTTTCAGAATGTCAGTTATTATTCTCGAGCGCATAGTCTTATTATTTATATGCAATGTGGCGCTAAGCATCCCTAAATTTGTATTTTCTTATGACAGCAAGTTCTGGCAAGTTAATCAAAAGTAACGTGTTATATTTGAATGATCCAATACGTATAAAATTGAGTTGTACAGTTACCGAAGTACCCCTTGGTTAAAACCAAGTAAGTCTAAGCTGTGACTCAAGATACAGGTGTTCATATTTCATGTTCGCATTTGCACTTTCAAATGCATTATGAAAATAACCAACCACCACAAAAAGTTGAAAGGAGCTTGAGGAGTACACAGGGATGTCTTGCTTAAAATGTTCAATCTTGTAGGATCTGAAATATTAGGTTGGCAGGACTTATTATCGGATTCAGTGTTTATACATACGATTTTGTTGCTCAAGTTATTGGCTGTCTCGTAGATAAATTTAAAATGAGTATGCTGATGATTCCAAGCTGGAAATTGTCGTACAAATAATTTCAAAGCACTTTTTCAAAGAATCGAAACTTCTTAGGGCCATCGATTTGCATATGATTGTCATGAATGGACATTTCTACGTAAAGCACAACTGTACTGTCCCTCGTTAAAAGATGGTTTTGATTGTTATCAACCTAGCCTAGCATTTTTCTGACCATCATTCATGTGTGTTTTATACCGAAACCGAACTGCAAAGCTAAAATTAACTTTTTTCGATATCAAAAGGCATGATTCAGCATGATTTTTCGGCTACTAAACAACATGAACATTCCATCACGTGCAGTTTGATTGCATAGCCTTCAAGCATTCTCCTGCATTGCTGTCTAAAGCATAGCAATATTCAAAACAATTTATCGAATCATCTTCACAAATCAAACGTCCGTCGAAAGCATATATACATGACGATGAGAATACTCGCGACTGCAAGAAAGTAAAGTGTGGGACAGAAGTTGCGTGTTGTTCTGCGCACGCAGCTACATGATTTTATTTAAAATCCTAGTATGCTCGTTTTTAATGTGATGCATCTCCCACAAGTGGGCGGGTCTCAAAAAAGTTAGAGAAGAACATAAAAATAAGGAGTTTGAGATTGTAACGCTATAGGCTGAACTATAATAGAAGATGGTTGCGGACGACCACTTCCGTAACTGTGCAAACACATGATATTTGTATTGTACGACCATAATAGCTTTTCGCTTTGGTTCGTTCAGTTTTCGTTCACTTTTGCTCACTTGCGAAAAATCGAATTCATTCGCTCTTTCTCTTTTATTCTTTTACACAAAAAATGCACATTTCACTTCAACAGCTGCGTAACATTTAAGTTTGTAAGTTCATAAGTTTTTTTGTCAAAAAGTATTCCACTCTGACAATCGCTTCCATTCACAAACAAGTCTACTTGAGTAATTAACAGTACTGAAGAAAACTTATCGTAGAATTTTGACATTAGCTTCCGATAGCTTCCAACTATTATAGTTCAGCCTTAAGTCCCAAGTCAAACACTGTTTGGGTCTCCCACCGCGTGGGTTAGTTTAGTTTTACGTCATCTTACAGCCTTTTTGTTGTTAATTATTAAAAAAAGAAAACACGTTGAATAATAAATCGGACATAGAAACTCTCTAATATTAAACAAAAGAACACTGTGAAAGCTTTTATTATTTCCTAGGTCTTAAGTCTGTAAAGAATTGTTGTTAAAATAAGAATAACTTATGTTGTGTGATTTAAATGATTTTGTGTAATAAAGTTTAAAATAAAAATAAAATTAAATTCGTAAAAATACACCGTTGTTTTAATTGTTCGTATCTGTGCCGTGTCCTCAGGACTCGGTATTTTCTTCATATTAATTAATTAAGATTTATTTCTACTACTTAAAATGAATTAAAAATAAAAAAAAACTATGTTCCTATGACCGAATTTAGATTTACTCATAACAAAATATCCAAAAACATGAATATCCAATCATTGCACCTCAAACAAGTGGCTAAAGTTGAAGAAAACGAAAAGAGTATTTTTTTTTGTCTTATTAAGTTTTATAAACCGGGTGAAGAAATTTTTAAGTTTAATTAATTTTTTTTCTTAAGTCTAATTTTGCCTTGTGTTTTGTTTTAGAGAGACCTTCTTATACTTTATTTAGTGTTAACAAGAAAAACAAAAATAGAAAAAATGCACCGGAGAAATTATAAATTCAATTTAAACAAAAACTATACAGAAAATCTACTTTGGATACAAATTTGATGCGCCAACCTACTACTACTACATATTTCTCTTCTCTTCCTACACAACACGATCGAATATCGAGCCTAGAAACAAGTTAAAACTAAAGACTAACGTAAAAGTTGCTTAAAGAATGATAAAAAAAATATATTTTTGAAAAAAAAAAAAAACGGACACCGCGGATGATTTTATAAAACACACTTTTTGCAATTCAAAACAAATCGATTCCGGATACATTACTTTTTTTTGCAAATTTTGAAGTAAGCTAAACTAAAAAAAAATGAACAAAAATGAGTAAAAAAAAAAAATAAAAAATTATCGGGCAGATCAATCGATTGAAAATAAAAAAACGAGACGACACGAGAGAGATGAATGTGAAACATTTTTAATTTCAAAATCAAATTGCTTAGGGAATCCTGTTGTGTATAGAGCGAACTAACCTTGTTCCTCTCCGGCAGGTATGAGTGAGAAATTGTGAAAGCTCTCAGGGAGTCGTGGATGAGATCACCATCGACACACACAACTGCCATGTGCCACCAATGATTCCTCCTCTATCTAGATCAATGTGGAGACCAACAACGCCGCCGCCTACCCAATCGCTCACCGGTACAACACGGATAAATGGGGGAAAAAAAGGGAGAGAGAGAAAAAATGAGAGAAAGAGAGACGATGATGTGATGGTATTTATTAAAAACACAAACAAAAAAAATATATAAAATCAAATAAAAATAAAAATTGGATTTTAATAATAAATACACTGATCTTATTGTAACTTGAAAACATTCCGTTAAAGTAAAGCTTTGTGTTGTTGCCTTATACATAAACAATTCTTCTTTTTTTTATTGGAAATAAGAAAATACTAATAAGTGATCATCTTTGAAATTCTTTGGCCATTGTCGTTTTTTTTTTATAAGAAGAAATCAAAATTTTTCCAAATAGAAATTCATTCTTGTTGTAGCTATATATATATTCCACTATAGATATATATTCGAAAAAACTATACATTTACTTGTACTTGCATATTTTCCTAAACGTAGAGATTTGTCTTTTATTGATTGTCCTTTTTCACTAGTGGAAGAAAAATAAAAAAATAGTTTTTTACACACAATTTTTGCGCAAACAAAAAGCATTGAAAGAAAACTGGAAATTTATTTCTTAACGTAACGTAGTAGATTTTTTCAAATATACTTAACGTTTTTTTTTTCATTGCAAAAGTAATTTTGAAAAAAAAAGTTTTTTTTTTTACATAAATTTGCATAAAAAATGATAATGATAAAACGGAGAGAAAAGTTAAAAAAAAAAGTACATAAACCTCACTCCGAAATTCCAGTGAGAGAAATGCGACCGATTACTAATTTGTTTGTTTGGACATTTTTTCAGAAAACTATTTGTTGGCGGCCTTAGCTGGGAGACCACAGAAAGTAAGTTTTAAGAGAAAGAGAGAAACCACTTGGAGAATAGTGAAACTAACAAACATAATCTATTTTTTTTTTGCAGAGGAACTTCGTGAACATTTTGGAGTGTACGGTGAGATTGAGAGCATCAATGTAAAGACAGACCCACAAACTGGCCGATCAAGAGGTTTTGCGTTCATTGTTTATACCTCGGCTGAGGCTATTGACAAGGTCATCGCAGTAAGCGATCACATCATCAATAACAAGAAAGTTGACCCCAAGAAGGCAAAGGCCAGACACGGCAAGATCTTTGTCGGCGGTCTTACCCCCGAGATAAGCGATGATGAAATCAAGGCCTACTTCAGTCAGTTTGGAAATGTAAGTTTTTTTTTTTAATGTTCTTTGCTCGATTTTAAATTGTATTTCGAGGCGTATAAAACGAGGGAAAAATGAAACAAGATCGGAAACTTGAAGACCTGTATTTTGTTGCAAAATTCTGAAACAAATATTTTTTTTATAAAAAAAAAATTATTATTTCGAATATGACAACCAGAACTCAAAATTTGGTTGTGAGGTGGCATTTTTAAATTCCATTACTGAATAAGTAAATTCAATAGGGTAATTCCACGTTTGCAAGGTTTCGCTTGTTCATAAATAAGAGGAGAATGGTTTCGTGGCTGAATGGCATATGACCGTACAGACCAGAGAGTTGAGTTTTAGTCGACAGTATAATTGCATAAATAAATGCAAAGGACGATTTTTTTTTTCAAAATTCCATTTTCTGAGGCGTTACAACATAAGCCAGGTTCTTTTGATAAAAGAAAAAGGATTTCGTGAACCATTGAACGACAAGTCAAAAACCAAGCTGATGGACCTAATTTTTTTTCTTGTTGTTGATAGTACATGTCATACCGTCTAATTTGAAGCGATATGATATTCCTTGTATATGATATTTTTATTCTATTTGCGATACAAGAAAGTCTTACACAAATTAATGCTCAACAGAATCGAATCATTTCGGATTTCCCGAATCATCTCCCGAAATCATACGTTAGTTGAAATCATAAGTCTTATGACTATGGTACATACTCGCGCGTACGGTGAAGTTATGTGTGGTTGCATAGAATGTGTATGGTTCTGATCACGCAGCTAATTTTATGGCGTTTTCCATTTTTAAATCCATATTTTGATCTAAAATTTGATCTCTTTTTTTGTGGTTGTATTGTTGTAATTTCGTGTCTGAAGTTGTAGGTGTAGCTGTCAAGTTTCCAGTAACCCAGGTTGTTTGTTTTGGTTTAAATTTATATTTCACATCGTTCTAATGGGTAATAATAGTTTTTCACAACCGAAACAATCTTAAATCAAAACGAAAATCACTGTAGTCAAACTGACAGCTATCATTTGTATTAGTGTTAGTGCAGTAAAGGTTAAATCTGCCCCAAAAATCCAGATCTGCAAAATTGATCTGAGATCAAAACAAAAATCTTATTTTTTTTTTGCCTAATGGAACACAACAAATATCAAAATTGGTCTTTTCAGATATAGATCAAAAACGCTTGATGGAAAACGCCTTTATTCAGAATCTTATTATGTTGTGCACACTTTTAAACGACACATACGCCTCAGGGAAAACCGATGAACCTGATAGGTCATACCATTACCATAATCGATCCTGGATGAAGCTAAGATCCACATTTCGTGGGCTGATTAGCAGTCGACAATTGAAATTTTATCCCAAATCCGGTTTTAATATTGTTAAAGAGTATAGAACAACATAGAATGCACATCTCATACAACAAAAATTTTCTATGTGAGATACTGATAATAATGTTCACATTGCTACCACAACATAGTCGACGCATACGGTCGACGAAATTTCCTCTTCGCATTTACCGCCCGCGTCTGAAATGGCAAAAAAATTTTTTAGCTGAGATGCATATTCTATGTAACGGGTGATTTTTTAAACGTATTTTTTTTTTAAATCGAATAAAACACTCAAATATGCATCAAATATTCAAAATTTGTATTGTAATCGATAAATAGGCCTTTGCCATTTACGTTTTAAAGACAACTTCATGTAAATGTTGTCCGCGGCTCCGTTTCAAATGGTTTATTCGGAAGGTAATATTTTGCGTCACTTTTTCGAGCATTTCGGCCTGTATTCCACGAATTCCGGGTGTTGTGTTATCATCCTGTAAGGCTTCAATCGTTTTCGGCTTGTCCACATAGACTAACGATTTTACATAACCCCACAAGAAATAATCAAGAGGAGTTAAATCGAATGATCTAGGCGTCCAACTCACAGGGCCATTTAGAGAGATGACTGCTCACCAAATTCATCCTTTAATATTTCCATTGTTTCACGAGCTGTGTAGCATGTGGCACCATCTTGTTGAAACCACATGTCAACCAAGTTCAACTTAGCCAACTGAAGCAAAAAAAAAGTCGCGTATCATGGACCGATATCGTTCGCCGTTGAAGGTAACGTTTCTTCCACGATCGTCTTTAAAGAAAAATGGACCGATGATGCCACCAGCCCATAAACTACACCAAACTGTCGTTGTTGGGATGCATCGGTAATCCTTGTATGGTATGTGACTGTTCATCACTCCAGATGCGAAAGTTTTGCCTATTTACGTATCCGTTGAGCCAGAAATTAGTCTCATCACAATTTTTTTTCGATATAACGGCTGATTTTCACATTTTTCACAAAGCACGAATTTTGATAATAAATTTCAATAATTTGCAATCGTTGCTCGTTTGTAAGTCTTTCCATGATTAAAAGGCAGAGTATACTGCAAACTTTTTACTTTGATTACGTTTGGACGCCATTAATAACCAGTGCTGCCAACTGAAAAAAAAAAATCACTTAAAAAATCACCCGTTAGTTCTATACTCTTTTTTATTGTGTACTATCTAAGATTATAAAGCCATACAAGAAAAATTGTTATATGACGGGTCGTACTGGCACAGCCCGCCATATATTTTGATCTCGTTTCTCATGTGTGCACGTGCAAAACACCGCCCACCCGTACCAAGAAGCGGGTGAGCAAAAGTTTCTGTTTTTCGTTCTCAATGCGTCATCGAGCTGTGGTCGAAGATCATTTAACAACAATCGTTCGTTATTGTTCATGTTTTGCTGATCGACTAAGTGTATTTAATAGGGAAACCTTATTTTAACGTGAATGAAAATTATTAATACACAATATTGGCAATATATACAAAAAAGAACAAATTCAGACGGTTCCAAAAAGACGTTAGTGGCGAGAAAATTGCCAAAAGCAATTGCAGAACTCCACTTAAACAAATTTTTAGAATTAAATTGCATTCTATTCTTTGAAAGCCAGTCAAAAGTTGCCATTTATTTTATTCCACAACCGGATACTTCGATGGTGAACTGAGTTCCGTTTCGGAAATTCTTTTAACGGATACCTCGATAGGGCTGATTGAGTATGCACAATATAAGTTTGAGAGATGGTTCGCCCATAATATTAATCAATCCCAGTAGAGGTCATTCACCTAATTCGCATATGAAATCTCGTTCAAAAGATCTTTGCATAGATTAACAGGTTTTGATTTGCTGTATCTTGCCTCATAGCATTCATAGCCACTTGGTTGTTTGTCTCGTCACCAGATTATACGCTTCGATTGCAATCTAGTTATAGAAAGTTGGAGTCCATAACTGATCCGTTGGCAGAGTGCCTGTCTGTCAATGCAAATAGCGACATCATCTTGTTATTATTATGATCATTAGTACATAACTTAGATTATTACGATAGGTTTATATTAAAAAAAAAAGGTTTTTAAAAATATTTTACAATAAAATAACACAACTAACTACCATTTAATTTTTGTAATTTCTTAATTTCCAGATTGTTGACGTTGAAATGCCATTCGACAAGCAAAAGTCACAGCGCAAGGGTTTCTGCTTCATTACATTCGATTCGGAACAAGTTGTCAATGAATTATTGAAGACACCAAAGCAAAAGATCTCCGGCAAGGAGGTCGATGTTAAGAGGGCGACACCTAAACCAGAAAACCAACAAATGGGAGCAATGCGTGGTGGACGCGGTGGCGGTCCACGCGGTGGTGGTCGCAACGCCTACCGTCTAGGTAAATATACAATTCTTTAATCGTCTTGTGGAATATAATTTCAAAAGGATCTTGGAAATTTAAACTTTTCATGTACATATTTTGCACGCAGTCAATGTTTTTTTTTTTTAAACTTCTTTGCTAAAACTGTTTCTTCGATTTTAATTTTGGTGTACTTAGATAAATGTATGGTGCTGTGCTTCGTCGCTTGAAATACATAATTTCAAAATGATTTTTGAAGTACATTTTGGTTTTAAGTTGATGTTGTACTTTTAATTGAATTAATTCTACTTTATGCAAATCTAGCTTCTATAGCATTTCAGTGAAGTCGAGACCGTTAAAGTAACATTTTGAATGTTTTGCTTAACGACTGATAAAGTAGGTAACTAGATATTGTACATGTAATGTAATCTCATTAAGAAAATTGCCTCATCACATCACAGAACATACTAACCATTCACTTTATATTGACATTGAAATATTTTAATTGGCTTGTGTAACATGGTTATCGTTATAATGGTAACATTTTTATAGACTTTCATAAAATAAAGAGGATCCTACTGCTGATCAAACTCCATTGTCTAGGTATGAGAACCTAAGCCGGTGGTTAAATAGTATCAAACCAAAGGCAAAGACAAATGCGTGGTATGACTCGACCTTCCGTTTTTCATAGAAAAAACCCTGCTACTACTACTTTTCTCAAAAGGTTTAATTTCAAATTATTTTGATTGGTGGTTTCAAGTCATCAAATAAATGCTGGTGTTCCCCAAAGCTCCGTGTTGCCCCGACACCATTTATTTTTAGTTAATGACTTCTTGTCTACAACTTCTAATTCAATCCATTGCCGCCTAGCTGCGAAAGTACCCTCAGCCTCTCATATTTGTTCTACGCACAAAAACGAAGATATTTTAAGTACAGGCAAAGAGTATAAAACTTAGAGTGCGCATCTAATACAAAGAAAATTTTCTATGTGGGGTACTGATAATGATATTCCAGAGTTCACATTGCTATCCCAGTATCAATCAACAGCATAGCCGAGGCATACGGTCGACGAAATTTCCCCTTCGCACTTACGGCCACCGTCTGAAACGGCTACAAAATGTTTAGCTGTGATGCGTACTCTATGTGGTTCTATACTTTTTGGTGTAGAACTACCTTGGTATAGACCGCCACCAAGATAATTAAATGGGTGCGGCGTTAGTCTTTGAAAAACGTTATGCTGTTTTCTGTCATAAAAGCGAAAACTAGCCCTATCCATGAATGGCTGTTATGGCTAGAATGTCGCAATCGAATAACTTTCCATGATCAATATGTATGTTAACAGCAACTTTCATTGGAACGACATATATTCACATATTCATTAAATATCTATGAAATATTTTCCTATTTCACCTTCTCTGATCTGGCCTCAATATATATATATCGTATATACGCCCCAAACCAAAGTTCAACACCCATATCTTGTCAGAAGCGGCAAAAACAACATTGCAGCCGCAGCAACAACTAAATGATTTGTCACTGGTGTTCTATCGTGATGATCTGGCAAATCATCCGAGTAGTATCAATTGTCAAGAAAAAACTTATCTCAAATTCGCCGCTCGGAGTCGGCATATAAAAGGAGGTCCTGCCATCGTGCAGAAAGTGCAAACATGGGCCCTGGGTACTATGAGCCTGTTGCACCAAAAATGTATGCACATACAGGGTTTTTCAATAAGAGCGCTACAAAAGTTTTTTTTTTTAATAAAACAAAAACGGTTTTGGATATCAATGAAATTCTTTATTCCTTTAAAAGTACATTCGATGCCATTATGTACGGAACTCGATTTCTTTTGCATGGCCACCACGGGCACGCTTGCACAAGTCCAGACGCTGAACCCAATTTTCGACGGTTTTCAAGCACAAATCGACCGATACTGCTGCAATTTCACGTTCGGTATTCGTACGAAGTTCATCAATCGTCGCTGGGTTGTTGGCATAGACCATAGACTTGACGGAGCCCCACAGGAAATAGTCTAACGGCGTCAAATCGCACCACCAAGGCGGCCAAGCGACTGGACCATTTCGTGAGATAACACGTCCTCCAAACTTGGTTTCCAATAAATTGATTGTGGCATTCGCTGTGTGGCTTTTGGCGCCGTCCTGTTGGAACCACATATCCTCCAAGTCCATATCATCCAATTGGGGCCAAAAATATTATCATTGAAAGGTAGCGATTCCCATTCACAGAAACGTGCCGGTCTTGATCATCACGGAAGAAGTACGGCCCAATGACGTCGCCGGCCCATAAACCACACCAAACCGTAATTTTTTCGGGATGCAATGATGACTCATGGAGTACGTGTAGATTGCTGCCTGACCAATACCGCATATTTTGTTTATTGACGAAGCGATTCAGCCAGAAATGATCCTCATCGCTGAAGATGACTTTTCGATGAAAATCCGAAACATTTTCAAGTTGTTACTCAGCCCAATTCACGAACATACGACGCTTCTGGTGGTCAAGCGGCTTCAGTTCTTGCGTCAATTTAATCTTGTAAGGATGTAGGCCTTGTAAGGATGTAGGCGGCAACAATATTCTCGACACTACGGGCACTTCTTTGTCTCACTGGCACGGGAACATTTTGTACTGTCCCTGTGGATTCAAATTTTTCCACTAGACGCTCATTTGTTGATCTGCTAGGACGATTATAACGACCGTAAATTGGACGTAGCGCTCTTAACGTTGAGGCCACTGACTTCGAATTTCGGTTGTAAATTTTAATAATTTCGACTCGTTGTTGAATCGTATATCTTTCCATCATGGAATGGCAAACCTTATTGAAGAGAAATGTCAAAAGAGCGGCAAGACATATGGCGTCGTTTGCTGTCCCTGTCGCTCAACTTTTGTAGCGTCGCTGTTGAAAAACCCGATATGTATGTATGCTCCTGTGTATGAAAGAAAGTGTGCGATAAGCTGATAGGAGACCAAACCCAGGCGAATTCTATGGTTTTGCTGGAACATCATAGGGAGGTCACGTGTATAAAACGAATGTGCAATGATTTGACAAAGTTTTTCCCGTCTAATAAACCCATTAAACACAATCGCCCATCGGTATCTCCTCGTTTCTCATCGCAGCTACACAAACACTATATAAGGGTATTCCTATACTCCTCAGAGCGTGCTATTTATAAAAAAGTGTGTGCATGTTAATTTGTAAAACTGATTGCCAGTTAAAAAATTAGTTCTTCCATGTGTTTCAATTAGTTAAGCCTGTTTGACAAATGAAAGGCAGCCCTTCTATGATACATATATTCAAATACATAATCGAAATGGATCTCTGTCTGTTATACCCCCTTTACCCGATAGTCCAGTCATAGCCCATGTTACCTGAATATTTTTTTTAACTGCAATTCCACTCTTCAACAAACAATAAAGAAACGCCTTATTCTGACTTTGCATGTCAACTCAACCGAATAATCTGCCCTAGCGAGGTATCCGCCGGAGAAGAAAATTTTTCCCAACGCATATTTCGTCGGAGGTTCAAATTCCATTCGAGGTATGTGTCATCGAAGAAAAATAAATCTGTGTCCACTTAACTCCCAAAAATTGCACGAAAAATGCAAATGTCGGAGAAATATTCCGACATTTGGCTTTTCGGAAAAATACCTCGAAGCTAAAATCCTCCGAATCGTACAAAATCGGAGAAATTTCCACTGCGACGGATACCCCGCTAAGGCCGAATATCCTTGCAGTTTCGTATTAACTGTCGTTAGTCATGATACAACTTCATGTACATTGTCTTCGCGTTTTTTTATTTTTGTCTCGTGCGGAAATACTTCATTGACGCTCATGGCATATGTGCAAAGCCATATATACTAATTGTATCATGTCATGATATAACTAAAATGATATCTCCAATCGTTATTGACGCTCATGAACAAAACCCAACATGCGGAAAGCAATATCTGAATTGAATTTTAAAGTCATAAGGCGACGTTTAGCCCCCTTTGCTTATGGTGTAAAATAAAATCACACACAGTCTGGGTTCGATTTCCAGCAGCAGCAACAATTTTCACTGGGCTGCAACTCGCGATGATCTGACAAACCATCCGAGTAGTATCCGTAGCTTCAGGTACAGCTACTTTCGAACGTTTGGATTTGATATAAAACAGGAGGTCTCGACACCCTGCAAAAAGTAAGTACTAACGAGCCTGTTGCGCAACAAATTTGTAATTTTATTGTGCTAATATGTTAAGGTATACTATTAAAAATGAAATGTTTGAATTTAGATCCAGCACTACCATTAACATTTCAGTGTGTTCAAACTTTGCTTAATCGCTCATCAAATCCAATGTTACAAGGTTAACAGCATTCGTGTCCGAACAAACCTCTTTGTGAACGTGACGCCAAGTGGTAGTACCGCGTGTGAACATTGTTATTCAATAAAAAAAAATCGAATTGAACAACGAAAATTGATTTTTTTTTCTGTCGAGATCACTGGTATAGCCATAGTGCAAATGCGTTTGCATAGCTTAGATAGGATTTTGATAATATTCTGAGTGAATCATATGATTTAGTTTACCAAGCCTTGTAATTCATGATAGGTCCCATATCTACCCGCATTCCAAATGTAATCAAATTGATGAAGTCTTTAATGGTTTGATGCAAAAGTTAATTTTTTTAAAAGCCAAACATTCACTGAAAACCAGTTAATTCCAATAATCGTCAACCACCTTCTTAGGGTGACTTGCACCAACTTATTTATTAAACTGTACAGACTTTGTCTGATGGCAGTTGAATAACTTGGTTAGGAAAATATCTTTCTTGTATAATTGACTGCTGCAAAAAAAAAAAAAAAACATTTTTTTTTTTCTTTGAAATTATATTTTATCTCTTCATATTCATTAGCGTATAAATGATGAAAAACTCTTTTAATGTAAGCCTCGAATTCTTATTCTTCTGAAGGTTATCCCCATCAATGGTCCGGTCAAGGTGCATACCCAGCATACGGCTACAGCGGCGGCTATGATGCCAATCCCGGTTATGATTACTACAGCGGTGGCTATTACAACGGTTACGACTATGGCTATGGTAAATACACTCAACAAAATACCAATCCCCAATCTACTTCTAATAATTATTATAATAATACATCATACCACAAAAATAATAGCTATCATCACTAATCAAAGTAAAAACTATAAGAATACTGTACAAAACGCCAACAACTACTACAGTAGCAGTAATTTTAACAAGCCAAGATTTCTAACTAGGCAAAATCAAACACCAACAAACACCTATAATAATAATTACAACAACAATAGATCAAGACCAAATAATTACAACAACAACAGACAACAACAATCCCAATCACCACAACAACAATTGCAATACGATGAAAACAATTACCAATAGTTTATCGTTTCGATGATGAACAATCAAAACAAAACAAAAAATCAGCGTTGTTGTTTTCATTTGCATTTCTTTTTTGCGAATTTCAATCTGAAATTTCGGACCGTATATCCTCCCCTATACTACCTACCCCTACCCTACTCCTGACAAAACGATAAACTATAATAATCAAACAGCAATTAACAACAAACATTTTTTTTTCTGTAGATTTACTCATTTTTTTTTAATTTTTATTTTTTTTGTGTACTTTCTAAATGTTATACACACACAAGATGTAAGCAAAACATTAGATAATTTTGTATTTTAAAATAATAATAGTGTATGACTGACGAAGAGTGTGTTGACTTAAAAAAAAAATACAAGAAATATTTGCAAACAAATTTTACCACATCCCGAAAACTCTATCAACACAATAGAAAAGATGAGAAAATTGCATTTTAAAATTTAATGCACACCACACGCATGTAGACATATACCTAAGTATAAACTGCAACCATAAGCAATTAAAAAAAAAAAAAAAAAACTGTGCCAAATACAACACCGTAAAAAGTTATCTTGAAATGAACACCATCATTTCAATAACAAATATATTTCACGAGTCTTGTTCGAGACACGTACCCCACTCTGCTCCGCTTTAATATAACACAAGATAAAACAATTTCAAGATCAACTTTTTCGTAAGTCAACTTGTGCCTTTTTATTATATAAAAAAATAAAATAAAGAAACAAAAAATAAAAGGAGACAAACCTATAATACACACACATCCATTCACCAAGCACGGATGTGGATAAAAAACAAACAAACGAATGACTTGTAGTAGTCATGCCCCATAGAAGAGCTTATTATATATACACAAACCTATATATGATATAATATAGAGCTATATGCATATATTTTCGTATGCAATATTTATATATATATATATTTTTATTTTAAACATACTATTTGTATATAGTATAAGGAATATAAAAGACTAGGTTGTACAGCTGTTGCTTTTGCACGGCTTTATCCGCCTTGTCGTAAAAGAGGAGACAATATCCAAAAAAAAAAAATCCAGTGTCTCCCTCTCCACTGGTTACTTCTTTTATTTGCACGCATTTGTTTTTGAAAAAACATACTTCCAAACAAATGAAAAAAAGAAAAAAAAATTTAAATTTTAAACTCACTCGACACACATGCACGCGGTTGAAGAAGAGTAATTTCACTCCGCCGCCATGTTGTTTGCTCTAGAAAAAAAACAAACAAAATTTGCCCCCCTTCTGGGAGTAATTTCTTTTAAAAAAATATTCATTTTTTTTTTACTTTAAAACTTTTTTAATTCGCAGTAAAACAAATAAACACACTTCGTCAAAGATTATTTTATTTTATTAATATTTTGCAAACTTTTCGTAGCTCACATACACGTAATACAATTATTATTAAAAAAAAAAAAAACAAAAAAAGTAGACATATATAACATAAAGTGAAAAGAAAAAAACACAATTTTTGGCTGCATGTTTCTCAATGTTAATGATTTCCTTTATAATTTTTTTTTTTACTACGTATTTTCAAAGTCTTTTCCCATATACAATTTTATTACATTACACAATTTTCTCAATTATATATATATTAACGAATCGTAATTATATATATAAACTTATATTTATATATGTTACAATTATTGAGTATATGTAATATTATTATTATTTTAATTTTTTTTTTATTTTTGTGATACCGAGTTTTCTAATGTTTCGCCTCACTCTTTGGATGATTATATATAATTTTTTTTTCTATATTTTGTTTGTATATCTTTAGTTTTCTCTAAAAAAAAAAAACAACAACATTTATTCGGATATTGTAGAAGTCTTTTTTTTCTAAAAAAAAAAACTGAAATCGTAATTCTTAAGAGCGAAAAAGTTGAAAATTTAGTAACACTTGGTCTTGTTGTTATTTTTTTCTCTCTCTTAATCAGTAGTAGTACAATTTCTAGTAAATCAAAACGTAATTTCTCTTAAAAAAAATTTTTTCCTTTAAACATTTTTTTTGTTGCGATTCTTCTTCTTCTACTACCTTCCGCGAGAGGTGAGGTGAGACATTACAATAGTAAAAAAATTGCCAACGCAAAAGTTGTGGAAAGCAAGGTAAATAAAAATTCAAATTCAATATATGTGGAAATGCATTGTGAAACATGAGAATTATTTCTATATTTCTTTTGTAAACAAAATTACTAAAAAAAAAACTTTAAGAAAAATTATATAAAAAAAAATGTAGACAAGCAAAAACAATAAAAAAAAAAGAGACTCATGATGAATTTGCTTTTGGTTATAAAGAGTTAAAAATTTTTCTTGTTGAAAACGAACGTAAAAATGGATCAACAAAGAGTAATCAAAGCTTGATAACGAATAGATAAAAACAGAAAATTATAAAACAAAAACAAATTATAACAATGGTTATGTTCTTTTTTTTTTAATCTAAAAGAAGAAAACAAAGAAAAGGCAAATAAAAGAATCAAAACAACAATGTGTTTCTCATATATTTTTTATTTACCCTGTTTTCCATCGATGGAGGAAAGTTAGTTATCCGCTTTTGGTAGTTGGAAAGGAGAATCCTTATAATTATTTTTTTACTCAGTGAGTTTTAGTATTTTTTGAGCAGTGTTGCATTTACATTTTTTTTCTCTATGTGTAATGTTTTTTTTTTTGAGTTTTAATATTTTTGTCTTTCAACTGTGCGCAATACGTTGCCCTTGCAGTTTATTTTTCGTTGATTTCGTTTGGACTTGGGGGAGAGATTGAAGCAAAATGTAAGTTTGTGCAGAGTTTATGCGGAGTTTTGGTTATTTGTCGGGGCTTATAAAAGTGAAATAGAGTTGGGGGATCTTAGGTATATTTTTTGAAAGCAAAACAACCAACAAAAAACTGAAACATTGTAGTGAGGCATTCGGAGAACATTATTTGAGTGATGGGATAGTATTTTGAACAAAGATTGGTTAGTCTGATAGCAACTTCTCTACTATTGCAATGTTTTGACAAATTACACTGCGTCTCCACGAGCAATATTTGATAGCTTACTCTCTGTCACTTTTCATAGATAGAAATAATGATAGAATGCTATGAAATGTAGAATGGGCATTTCCATTGCTTACTTTCTCAAACAGTTAACAATTTCAAACAGAAACGACAGCCCATAGCATACTATAAATAGAAAGCAATGGACTGAGCAATACATATAAAGACATTTTTCATAGAATACAATTTGAAGTCTCCACACGCAATTTCCATAGAATGCCACATTCAATGAAATATTGCTCGAAGAGACCCCGGGTTATTTGAGTAGTTATCAGTTGTCACGAAAAGCTTATCTCAAATCAGCTGCTCAGATTCGTCATATTATTCCGTCTTGCAAAAAAGTATGGTCATACGCACCTACTGCACCAACATTTTGTTTTAAAATGTACATATCAAGAGTTTACTCGTGAAAATGTTTATTATGAAAATATGAAGGACTAATGCATGTGTTATAAATTAACGTGATAGCACCGCTAATACGTAGGGTTTTATCAACTTATGTGGCAAAATTGGCAGCGGTGTAGTCGGTAATGGTAAGTTGAAGGTTGTCCGTTGAATTCCAGCCAAAATCAATGAAACCACCCTTATTGTGAAGATCAACTATAAAAAATTGGTTGGTATTTGAATTTCATCTGTCAATTGATGTTTGATCCATTGATGATTCGTGTCAATCAACAATTTTAAACTGACAAATCGGTATTGCCAATGGTCAAAGCAAAGCTGATTTCCAAAACGTCAAAAAATGAGCATTGTGAATGCACACTGCTTTGATGATGCCAGGTTATGAATGCTTTTGCACTGCTTCGCATATGTTATGCATCACAAACATTCACGATGCTCTTTTTGCGTGTGTTTGCAAAGTTGATGCTTTCACAATGCGCTTAAGAAAAATATGCTTTGCATCATAGTAATTAGTTTGCGAGTTGGAACTCTTGATTAAGCAGAAGTACTGCGTTTTGGAATTCAGCCAAACTTTTTAGTCGACAGGTGGATGATAATTTCCAAAAAAAAAGAAGTTTCGAAGAAATTATGTGATGGTTAATTCTTGTTTCCAAAAGGCTTTTAAAATGTAACGGGTGATTTTTGAAGGGTCGTTTTTTTTTAATCTAATAAAACACTCAAATTTGCATCAAATATTCAAACATTTTATTGTAATCGAATTCCACGAATTACGCGTGTTATGTTATCCTTCAAGGCTTCAATCGTGTTCGGCCTGTCCACATAGACTAACGACTTTACATAACCCCTCAAGAAAAAATCAAGAAGCCTTAAATCGCATGATCTTGGTCGCCAACTCACAGGGCAATTTCGAGAGATAAGCTGCTCATCAAATTCATCCTTCTACATTTCTATTGCTGTGTGCCATGTGGCACCGTCTTGATGAAACCACATGTCAACCAAGTTCAACTCCGCCAAATGGGGCAAAAAAAAACGCGTATAATGGCTAAATATCGTTCGCCGTTGACGGTAACGTTTCTTCCATCAGTCCATTTTTCTTCAAAGAAGAAAAGTTCTTTGAAGAAAAATGGATCGATGTTGCCACCACATCAAATTGTCGAATTTTTGGGGATGCATCGGTAATTCTTGTACGGCTTGTGGCTGTTCATCACTGCAGATGCGACAGTTTTGCTTATTTTTGGGTATCCGTTTAGCTAGAAATAAGCTTCATCACTGGTCGCCATAATATGGTCGTAACAAACGGTGCACATTTTTCACAGAGCACGAATATTGATAATAAATTTCCATAATTTCCAATTGTTTCTTGTTTGTAAGTCATTCCATGATTAAATGGCCATGGCCAAGTATACTAAAAACTTTTCACTTTGACAAATGACGTTTGGACGCCATTACTAACTAGTGCTGCCAACCTGAAAAACTTAACTCTTAAAAAATCACCCGTTAGTAAGCAAAAAAAATAAAAAATAAAACAATTGTGCAGACTAATTGAGTTGATAGAATAAAACGTTGAAATTGTCAAAGGATTTTGTTCGAAAGCTAGAACACAATCGTATCATCAAAGCATTGCTATACAGCTGTATAGTTTAGGACAGAAAGTAATTCAGAAAAGTGGCAGAGGTGTGGATCGATTTAAAATGTAAGATGTTAAAAAAAAAAAATGAAATAAAATCGAATATCAGCTACTGGTGGTGTATCGAACATACTTCACCATTTTAACGATGTGGAACATGACATATGTTAAGTGAAGGGAAGCATCAGGATGTTAAGCATGGGTAATATTTGATGCAAATTAATTTCTTTCCAAAAAAATACAATCAGAACGTTGAGTCTATTGCCTTTTAACTTTCGTTGGGCTTATGATCTTAATGTGTGTTATATCTAAACATCCTACAACATCTGGAATGATACTTTCCCCTGTGTACTGAAACTATCCATTTTGACATTAAAGACATTAAAAAAAACGGCCCCAAAAATTGGCTTGGACTAAAATGATCTATGGACGAAATATTCATAATAATATTACCTAAAATTTTCAATCAAAAGTTTTTCAAATATTTAGAAATTTGACTGAAAATTGTTTTTTTTTTTAAATGAAAACGCCTACAAAAATTGGGCGTGGCAACAAAACTTTTTATTGACAATAAATATGTATTAGGATTGTCTAAATATGCTGTTCAGACACTTTTCAAAATTTCTCACCGTTTGGTCAAAAACAACGTTTCTCTGAAAAATGGAAGTGACCGTGGGCGGATTTTATAAAAATCTTGCAAGCCTGCATTATGCTAAAATTTGAAAGAAAAGGGAAAATATTTGACTGGTTTCCATGTCAAGATGTTATTACTTCGTACTTACTTAAGTGGCGCTTAAGTGCCTTTCCAATTAGCCCGGTTGCGCCTCCAGTTGCGCACTCCAAGTTGGTTGAGGTTGGTTTCTACTTGTGCGCGCCACTTAAGGCGAGGTCTTGCTCTACTGCGTCCGACGTCTGGCTGGGAGCCGGAGTATTGGTGTCCATTCGTTCTACTTGTCCTAGCCATCTTTAACGTCCAATACAGAGTTTTATGACCAGGGGCATGTCGCTGTACAGCTCGTAGTGTTCTTGGTTGAATCTTCGTCTCCATAGCCCGTCAACGAAAACGGAACCGAAGATTTTTTGAAGAATTTGTCTCTCAAATCGACCAAGGATTTCCTCATCGGCTTTCTCAGGATCACTTTTTATCATATAAAACATTTCTTAGTTAATCTGGGTTTCTAGCATTATGATAAAGTGGTATATACATAGGTTATCTAATCAAGCAACAACTCAATAGAGTTGTTCTGAGTAGAATTTTTTTTTAAATCAACGTGGGTTTTTGAAACTGCTGTTCGCTATAAATGTATTGTGTTTGTTCCTCAATAGTTGCGGGTCGATGTTGAAGACTCGTATGGACAATTCATGTCAGCAAATGGTAAGTTGTGCAATGCTGATCATGCGGTGTAAATTCATCAAATTCATACATGCTAGTAAAACAAAAATATTCAAAAATATTTTAGCTTAAAATTCATAATTTTATAATTAATTTCGGAAGTATTATACAAAAAAAAAAAACAAACACAAACACATGTAGTTATACAAATTCGTATTCTGCGCAAATAGACATCAAATGCTTCACATCTCTCTCCCTCTCTCTTCTCTCTCTCTCTCGTAGAATAATATAATGATTTAAAAAAAGTAAAGTTGCATTTAAATTTTAAAATAATAATTAATAATTTTAATTAATTGCCCTCAAGTCCACCACCCAAGTCGATACATAACAAAACTATCTAAAATATAAACGTACATAGATATCAATTTACTAGTTTTCATATTTGCTGATACATTTTTTTCCTCTCACTATATATAAATATATCTTAAACTTTAAGTAACGTAATAATTGTTTAAAGCGTTGAATAATTAAAGCAAACAAAATAAATTTAATGTTCAGACTACGACTATGGAAATTATAATGGTGGCTACGGTAGCGGATACGGTAGCGGCGGGGGTCGACCTGGTGGACCACGAGGCGGTGCCAAAGGTACTACACACACACAAAATAATAATTTAACTTGTTTTTTTTTTCATAAAAAAATGAAAACGATGTCGGTTCATTTAATTTTTTTCCTGTTCAATCATAAGAAATCACATCTTCATGCTCGTTGTGGTTTGTGATGTTTTTGTTAGAGGGGTCGTAAATCATCACAATTCGTTGAAATTAGCTTCAAAAACTTTTAAATTCTAATCGAGCGCACGATAATCAAATCAAACCAAACCACAACGAGAAGATGAGTTCAAATTGATTTGATTTATTTATAGAGTAATGTAACTTTTTTTTTTAATTGTTGTGTACACCACCTAATGCGTATTAAAAAAAGACCGTATATTGTCTATAATTCTGGAAGTTTATGTTTCAAACTAAATTCACAATTCAAAAGTCGGGTGGTGTTCAAAGTGATTTTTAAGAATTGTTTTTTGAATTTACGAAATAATTAAAGAAAGTGTAGTCCCCTTGCATGCTGTCCAATGTAGTAGACCTTATTTAGCTAATTTTTTTTATTTTCGTCTTTTATTATTATTTATAATGTATTTCTTGATATTTATGTTTGGTTTTGTTGATGAATGGAGTTAAGTATGTATTTTCAAAATGATATTCTGTATTACTTCCTGTGAGTGGTAAATTTTTCTCCCATGCAAAAATTGTTACAGACATTAAATTTAGCTAAGCATTATGACATCCCTTCTACCGCTACGGTACAGGGTCCTCTTGTACTTGAGAACTTAAAAAATTTAATGGGACAGTTTTCCAGTGCGAGATTATCTTCGTTTTTGGATTAACCTCGACTAAATCCGAGAATCGTGAGTTTACTCCGAGTGAACCTAACGACATTGGTCATTTTGGTCTAGACTGAACATGGAGTTAACTCGGCACTGAAAAACAGTGCCTTACGATGGTGTTAATCGAATTGCAAAAATGCACTCAGCTCAAAAAACTGGGGCTTGCAGTTGCAAGAGTGTTATTTGACTTCATACCATCAAGACCAGTTGAGTGTTAAACTTGTTGTTCTTGATGGTATTACCCGATTTTTTTGAAGAACCTCGTATAAAACAAATTGCACTTACGTTCCTTCTTTCCAAGGTCATCGAAACTCTGTCAGATCGTTACTCGTTAGCTTATAAAATGTAACAGGCTTTTCGCAACAACTGGTCCAATGGTGATTTGATGACCAATCTAACCTAGGAGTTGAAAGAATTACTAAATCATGGTTAAAAAAAAAAAGTACATGGCTTGGCTAATGGTCAGTATATTTCGGCAGCACATAATGAACCTACATATTTTCTCAATTCGTCTGCATTTGTGAACTATCCCGAGCGAAATGTTTTAAGGTTTTTCAATTAGGCTGTCAATGAAGTAGTTACCGAGATAGTGTTCCTTTATTAGGCAAGGCTCGACATGATTCAGACACTTCTGCTCTGTAAAGCTTCTATAAGATGCATTTCCTATTAATTTCAGTAATCTCAGTAAGTTTTTTTCTTTCCAAAAATTATTGCCACCACAATCGAAAGAGATTTCCAGTTTCTTCAAATGAGTTTGTGGATTCTGTCTTTGTTATACCCTCATGCCTCATCTTCTTCTATGGTTCAAATTTGCGGAAGCAATTCCACCTGTAACGATTAACGATATTAAAGATTTCTATTATTTCCTGTTAAACCCATGATTTCATATCACATACGTCGGAACTTATTCATGTTGATACGGTTGCAGAGGCTCAGATGTGTGGCATGCTCCGTAGAGATTTTCAACGGACCTCGGGCATGTCCAAATCGCACAATGGGCCCATTATCGATATAACCCTTATGCGGTCGAATTCTGTGGGACCTCAACAGCTTCAGAAGAGAGTTTCACAAGGTGTTGAATAAAACGAAAGCGTATAACAAGCTTAGATTGAATTTTGACAGAGATTGCTTTAATTTCCTAATTATCGATGGTATTATCATGGCCAAAGTTGACACGCTTTGGTTGTCTCTGCTACCTTCATCTGAAAGTCACTTGGAAGTCAGGGAGGCCAAATGTTTGTGGTAAATTTTAGTTTTTCGAATAACAAATCATCATGCGATAAAACTTGGTAGCCGCGTTGTATATTTATTGTATTCGCCTGTTGAAAGAGTGTGCATTCAATAGACTCTCGGTAAAATTAGTCACACCGACATTCGGAAAAGTTTCTGCTAAATTTTGCGAACACAAGAAAAAATTGCAACTCCCCAAAAGGTTAGTTTGGACAAGTCCATGGTTCAAGGCAACATCTTTCATATAAATATTTCTCTTTCCTAAAAACGTCGACGCTGTAGGTTAACATCATAAAGGTTTTAAACTATAAATTTTATTATAGACTTATGATTGTGTGTAAATTTTTAATAGCAAAATATATAACACTGAGTCTTGCTTAAACATAGTGGAAATGCCTTCAGCCTAACACTTTTTTACGCATTAAATAAGCAAATGCTTCAACAATATAGATAGTTTCATTTAGTCCCCCCAACAATTAAGCCTTAAAACTTTCCGTGTCGGTAATGATAGCTAATGTACTGTTCAAAGAAAAGTTCGAAAGTAAAAATTTCTATTATTGATATATGTATTCATGTTTATTCAGTTTTGGTTTCAAAATTGTGTCGCTTGAAGCTTTTAGCGATCTCTATTAAAACGAAGTTCTAAGGTTGTGCGAATTTCAATAAAAGCAGCCTTAGGATTGGCGAATCAATTATGAATTTTTTTTTTTTGGTTTTATGTGGGACCATCTCTAGTGTCAGGCTTATCTTTTATGCGACCACTGTTGGTTGTTTGTTATGTTGTTCAGCATAGATCGGCAATGACACCCTCTAACATTTTTTTTAACATAGAGATTGATTCCTACACCGAACAACACGAATGTGTGGAGTAATTTATTAAACTATGTTTTCCCTTCCTACATTTTACGGACAGTTGAAACCAACGATCATCGGTATCTCCTCTTTTGTCATATCGAATTTGTTTTCCTCAAACACTAAAAGGGAATTTAAATGTCCTTTAGTTTATACCGTTTATAAAGCAAATAATTCATTGTTGACTTTGTCTACTAACCGATGTTTCTGACTGTTTTCGATCACTGTGGCGTACGTTTACGATATTTTTTCGTCTACGTACTGGTGCTGGATGTCGATTTGCTGTTCAGAAGGCTGTTAATGTTTAAAAAAAAGTTAACATCTGTCCATTTTTTGACAACTAACATCTACAACGTCTGTTGGTTCAGACATACTCTCCTCCATTTAATCACTAAACTATCCACTCGCCTTCGTATTAATAAACACTGAATAGTTATTCGTTGTCTAATAAAATATTTTTCCAAAAAGAAATAAAACCGCAAATGGAAAAAGTTAGTTAACTGATAACTACACCTTGTTTTATTAATACGGGGTAAGTACATAAATATGATTGTCAATATGTTTTTATTTTTAGTTTATTCAGTTGCTTGCTGTAGCGTGTATTTAGTTTAGATTTTATTTTGATTTTTCTTTTTTTTTGTTTTACCTACTAAAAAGATTGTGGTTTATTATAATAAACAAAAAAAAATCCAGGTCGTATCTTATTCTATCGATATTTCCATACTAACTTGGTTTTAGAATCACTTGGGAAATTTTATAGTCAACGGTTTCTTCTACATCAACCATTTCTCTTATCATTATTAGGTTCCTATCAGACAGGCAAACAGAGGGGGGCTGGAGGTCGTCAACCAAGGCATCAGCCTTACTAAAGTTAAATAATCGTATTGCCGTATTTTATAGTTTGTTGTGGTAAGTTAATAAAAAAAACATCCATAATCTTGGTATTGATTGATTTTTAATTTTGTTTTCTTTCTTTACAGCGTACTTTTTTTTTAAATAATAATACACACCATTTCACCAACTCATAATACAAAAACCAACAATGATAACCAATTACAAACATACAACCAATAGTTGCGCTTCATTCATCTTCTTCCATTCACCATTCCATTTGTTTATGAAATAGGAAAACAAAAGAATTAACACAAAACAAGAATTCAAAAGAAAAGCAGTAAACACAGAATCTGATGAAGCAAAAAGGAGGGAGCCAACAACCACCAAGAAAACCTTACTATAAATGAAAACACAAAAAACCGCATATTCGTCGGGGTATTATCAATAGAAATATAAACAAACAAACCAGAAAAAAAAATACCACAAACCGAAATATAAGATATAATATGTCTAGAAATATTTATAAGGGATACACATTTTTCCGTACCAGGATGAGAGGAAGATCAATGTTTTTTTTTTCTCGTAAAATGTAATTTGTTCAACAGAGGTTGGAAGTGAACAAAAAAAAATCATAAAACAGGATAAACACCTGTCTATGGGTGAGGGTGATTTGCCTTCTTAAGATTGAATACAACAAAATACATTACTAAATAAAGTAAACAACACAAAAAAAACCATGAAACAAATTCTGTATGATCTTTATCTTAACCATAAACAAAAAAACAACCATTGCTTAAATAATTCTGATATTTAGTTATTAATTCTACCAGTAATACATAGAACTATATGTATATCTAAAAAAAAAAAAAAAAAAAACAAATTAAAAAATGTACAAAACAAAAAAAAAGAAAATAAAAAAGAAAACCAATTTCGCCGTTTATTTAAGTGTACTATATATGAAGATATTTTGAGCAGAGCATATATAGTAATAAAAATAAAATAAAAACAACAAACAAAATCAAACTTAAAACCAACAAATAGGTCCGAATAAGATGTTTTTTTTTTGTAATAATTTAAAAAGGAAATAAAAATAATTTAGTTTATTTTATTTTCTTTATAATATTGAAGACCTTCTTTCTTATAATCTTTGTAAAAATTAAACTGACTGATCAAACAAAATAAAACAAAAAAAAAGTCAAATAAATTTCGTTCTTTTGAATAAATTAGTCTAAAAGAAAACAGAAGAAAGAGATAATTAATATTTACATGAAAATTTATATATATTTACATTAAATAATAAATAAGTAATGGAGATTAGAACAAAGAGGAGCACACATCAAGCCTACATTAAACATCCATACGAAGTACACACATACACACAACAGTCACCTTCATTTCAAGAGGATTACTTAATTAATTTTGTTCTCGTATTGAGTTCGTTTAAGCGGGCAGACTTTAAGTGAAACACAAAGTAATGATTATGATTTTCTTGTCTTAGACTTCTTTTTTTTCTTCAGTGCAGTCAATTATGGAAAGCAAATCTCTTTTTGTTTAAATTAATTATAATTATTTGTAGTGTAATAAATTTAATTTTTGATAAACATTTCAAAAAATGGAATTGGGTTGTTTTATTTTTTTTTTACTTTTAGAGAAGCTTTCGATTGCAGGTTTATTTCGATTTTCAGTAGTTGGAAGGATACTTATTGATATGTGTCCTTATAACGTCAGTTTGTCTATACGTTTCACAGTTAATTTTTTGTTAATACATTTGTAGGGGACCAACAGTAAAAACCAGAGGAGTTGTAATTGTTTTGTTGGTGATATTCCGGGGTCAACCTGATCCTCAACGTACATCTCTATTTAGAGCGGTCCTTAGCCAGATCTTTTCCCTCTACATGTTTTTATTACGTAAAACGATCTTCGTTAAAATTATGACAATCATTTAAATCTATAAAAAAGCAGCGCTATGAATCCACTCAACGGGAAAACCTACTTACTGGCCTACAGATAGAAACAAATACTGTGGACTTCTTTATAATAAATAGGTATAGCAAATGTCAAAAATTAGCCACTGCATATTTTAGCGATTTGTTGAGAAGGTTAAAAATTTGAAGTTTTCACCATACTAATGTCAAATTATCCACTGGCTAGAATTTTAACGCAATAGACACACGCCTTAGGATACTTCATACAATGTGAAAACGATCTTCTTGAACACATTTGGTTGTCAGGTCGCTTAGGGATCACAAGGCTTAGTCTGGTACCTTGAACAGAGATGGTGACGGAAAAGTCGGAAGACAACGGGTAGCGCTCAGTCCAGTAGTATGATACTGATGGCCACGTTTCCAGTGGAACGTCAGCAACAAGAAAATGATGAATCAACAGAAATTAAAAGACAAACCGCAGCGTATAGAAACAGCTGTCCAACTTGTGACAAAAATAAACGAATAATTGGAACTCGGACGAAATAACGATGTTCAAACAATATATAGGTATGGGTGTTAATAAACGTCGAAAAATCTGCGCTAGCCCAATCGGCTTTCTTCTTTGTTGCATTAATGACTCATTCTGCAGAACGGATGCAGGCCTGCTTAAGTTTAATTTTAAGTTGTCACTGAGTATTCAAAACCGGCAGACAAAAATTAGACCGCGAAAGTCAAGATTGTGCTCAATCTTAATTCTAAATTAATAACGAAGCAGAAGAATGGATCAACATTTTTAATGTCCTCTACAGTGATTTTTTTTTTAATTTTCCTTAGAATTGAATTCTTTTTCCATCAGAATTCTTTTATGAATTAATGGCTTAGTTTTCGCTTAATTCCACCGTGCTGCTTCTTCTTCCATAAAAAAAAAAAACGTTATTGTAAACACACAATTTATTTTAAAATTTCAAATAAAACTTTTATTTTCGCACTTAAAATTTGTTTTCTTTCTCCTTCGTCTCGGCAGTCAAAAATATATGGATGGATGGATGCCAGATGCTGATGAGACTTATCTGGGTCTGTTCGATCAAAAATCTGACTTTATGAAAACGTTAACGCGGATTTAGTTAGGCAGACGTTTATGAAAACACCCCATCGCTATCAAAGTTATCCGCATCGTATTAAGCATCAGCCCCCAAGCGCTTTGGATTAACTTTCCTCTCAAGGAAAAAAATTATCGCTACAAAGCAACCTAAACCCTCGAACAGGACTGACTGACTGACTACAACATACCTAGAATGTCTGCTACAAAGCAGACATTACTGTCATTCCGGGAATTCGATGGGATGACCCGGGCAAAAAGAGGATGAACGACTGTGGGATCTAGTGCGCTCCTTGTTATAGTGAGCCGAAACAGCGACTATCCGCATGTGGATTTGTTACAAGTGCCTGACCAAATCAAGAAGTCGTATGCTTAAAAGACATAAACGAACGCATTGTAAAAATGCGTCGATCAAAAACATCAACCAATTGATCAAGGAGAACTATCGGTTGTCCGTTAATTTGTTTTGGTATAACAGAATTCGGGCCGTAAATTCCAGCGACCCGAGTATGTTTCCACAAATTAATAACATCTTTAGGAGGAAAGGTCATAACGACCTTCCGTGTATTAAGCTTCAACGAACAACTGACAATAAAAACATACTTTTGACAGCAGGAATTGATCCGGGGGATGCCGGGGTTGGACATGACTGTATACAAGCCGCCTCAAAACTCGTCTCTGCACGGGTGCACGTGTTGAAATGGAAACGATACGGGTGTTTTGGAGGCAGTGTTTAAGAAGCTGTCTTGGACTTCACAGAATCACCAGTATCTGACTACACAAAATATTAAACCAACCAGGTATTATACAACGGGGCCAACATAAACAGAATAGACAATTTTCTGGTGAAACTCATTCGGTTTCACGCTGTAAGAGCGATGTCTTCGAACAATAGTCTCATCTTTGGGTCGTTTAAGCGGCTTTATTCCGCCCGAAGCTTTCCTATATTTGGATAGTCGAGGGCTGATACAGGATAGATCGGCGGTTCCGATAATCTACCAAGTCTTCCGAAGAACTGTGGACAGGCGGGTCCAATACGACCGAGACGTCGTCGCTCAAGGCGGAGGAGAGCGCCTGCGGTTCAGCAGGAGTGTGTCCGATTGGGACCGTCGGAGTAGATGGCAACAGGATAACCTCTTGTGGTGGCTGCATGATTCGTTATAGACAGTTGACTATTATTTTGTATTATATAATGGCCGACTTACATAGTTTAAGGCTTAGGTTAGGTAGGTGAAGCAGTCGTGGTTTTCAGTTAAGTAAAAACTCTTTTAACCTGAACTCCAATAACCGGTAACCTCTAATATCCGCAACGCAGTGTACTGATGATTTTACACAATCCTGTAAATGTTCAAACATTTTTCGATTTGCCCAAGAATGCGCCGAAGAAGAATGAATCGAAGTCGTATGACTATTCGAAAAGCTGATAATCCCAAATTAGACGAGGCACTTTATGAATGGTTTCGACAACGGCGTAGCAAAGGTATTCTACTATCTGGGCCAATCGTGATAGAAAAAGCAAAAATGTTCCATGAGCATACGAAAATTGAAACTGAGTGCAATTATTCTCAGGGTTGGCTTTAAAAATTTAGGAACCGACATGGATCCACGGCTTGCAAACATCGGGAGAGTGTATCAGCTGACCATAAAGCAGCTGATGATTTGGATTTCTACAAGCTGAGAATTTGACAGAAGACCAAGTTTATAACGCCGATGAAACTGGGGTTTTTTGGAAAGTCTTGCCAAGGAAAACTTTACTTTAAGCACGGAGGCTTCTCTAAGTGGCTCAAAGGAATCTAAGAATAGGCTAACGGCCCTTGTGTGCTCAAATGCAGCTGGCACTCATAAGTGCAAATTACTTGTGATAGGAAAAAGCGTCCGTCCGCGGGCTTTAAAAAGTATAACGAAACTTCCAGTGGTGTAAAAGGTAAGTCCTATGAATAATTAAGTAATAAAATATTTTATTTATTAATTAATGTTTTATTGTATATAGGCCAGCAAACGAGCATGGATTACCCAAGCAATATTTTTTAATTGGTATGACAAAAACTTCATTCCTGAAGCTAGAAAACATTGCACAAAAGTAGGACTTCTAGTCGATTGCAAAATTATACTTTTGTTGGATAATTGTGCACATCCTAATGAAGAGCTTTGCGAGAGAAATCACGTGTCGGTCAAATATTTCCCTCCCAACTGCGCATCCCTTATTAAGCCGATGGACCAGGGAGTAATAAGAAGTCTAAAGACTTGTTACCGCAAAGAAATTGTGCACCACGTCCTGAACCATGAGGAAAAGCAAAACTATGAACATTTTTACAAAAGTTTCAACATAATAAATGCGAGCCTTTCTCGCGCTTGGAACAGTGTTACATCTTCTGTTTTGAAAAATACATGGCATAATCTTAGCCCACCGAATTATGAAAATGAGACTGATGGATCGATTGCTTTTGAAAGAACAGATGTTTTTGACGAAATCCTGACCTATACTAAAGGATTGGGTGTAGGTCAACCCACATTCGAGGAATTGATGCAGAAGCTTTAAGCGCTTCGATAGGCTGTGACTCAGAGGCTCCTGCATAAGTAGTTCTAATTAGCATTTAAGTTCACATAAAATAAAAAAGATAACAAATTAATTTTTTTAAATGTTTCTTGGTAATTATTATATTAAATTTAGATTTACATATTAGATAATAGGCCGAAAGGCAATAGAATTAAGTTGTTATTAATTAAGGGCGCCCGCATAGGGTGAGTAAGTTAATTAAGTAGTTGATAAGTAGGCTAGTTTTTCATGAATTTTTGTCTAGCATGTAAGTTAGTTTTAGGATGAATTAAACTAAGATCTTTATCTGGTGGATACTACCAACAAGGCCAACCTCAAATGCTGCAATCCTTCATATAGTTACTCATAAATAACAACTTTTAATAAATATCTTAACAATATATTTCAAGTTAGTACCTTGTACCAAAGAGTATAGAATACATAGAGTGCGCATCTCATACAACAAATATTTTCTATGTGGGGTACCGATATTGATACCCCAGCAGTGTTCACATTGCTACCGCATCAAACAACAGCCTTGCCGACGCATTCGATCTACGAAATTTTCCCTTCGCCCACAACTGTAACGGATACAAAATTGTTAGTTGTGATGCGTACCTGATGCGTACTCTATGAGTTCTATACTCTTTGCTTGTACCTACACTTTTTTTTCTACTGTCCACGTCGTTCCTGTACCACACACTCAATAAATATATTTGCGCCTTTTCTATAGATGCCATCGTTAATTTTGTAGGATTACGAAATTATATAGATACACCTTACACGTACAACGGCTACATTTGTATTTGTGCATTTTGGAAAGCCACCAGGAAACCAACTGTCAAACCACTGGAACATTGCTACATATTTACTATCTAGTATCTGGTCTGTAGGCAAACGCGAAACACTTTAAAAGTTAAAGTTCTCAAAGTTGAAATTAAAATTTTGATTTGTTTTGTAATTTAAACGAATTATTTTGAAAATAAGTGTTTCAAACGGGATTGAATTTGACCACATTAATGTGAAAGTGTTTGTATGAAAAAAAAACTCCGAATTCTTTACTTTTTAACTTTCATTGTTGCGAGTAGGTACCAGTTTATCTAGTCTTCTTTGAGAAAATAATTACCTGCTTATATTAATTGGGAACGTAGAAGTGTTTATTCAATATGGACAGCTGCAGTGATATAAATGATTCCATTCTGCAGACAGAAGAAAATTTTGAGTTTGGTCCGAAAGAATATGATGAAGGAGTCGATGATAGTTTTAAATTGATGGCGCTTTTACAAGAATTTCAATTGGGGGATGTCTATCCAATATTATTCGGTAAGTTTTTTTTTAATTTATAAACAGTAGCTGTCATAATAGTAGCTATGCTTGGATGGTGTACAGTTTAAGGAATTTGGGTAAATTTGGATATGGGCCCGATATATACGGGTGAATCAATGGGAGAGATTAATCCAAGAAAATATGTACCTACCTGCTGTTATTTTGTGGTAGACTTTAAGTACTGCGGTCATATGAGAGCAGCTATTATCTTATTAATAAATTAATTATTAATAAATAAATTAATTATTAATAAATAAATCACATGATGCGTTTTATATTTGGTTTAAGTTGCAAATTTTGTAAAAATTGTAAATAACAGTGACAATTTCATTTCGTTTGTTTGTTTATTATGGAACTTTGACAGTTTGTTTTGTTGAATGATTTAAAATTTTAAAAACACACAGTCAATGGCTCCACGTCACTCATTATGATTTTTTCATAAAATTCGGGGTTGTCATGGGATAGCTGTAACATCCTATTGGCATATGTACGGCTGTGTAAATGGTCTTGTGTCTGCTGAATCTTAAATGAAAACAAATGCAAATCCTTGTGCAAAATTATGGCCAAAGTTGTTCTTCGAAGACTAAGCTGCTGAGCACGACGTCGAATTCAGGTTGATGGATTGTTTCGAAAACTTCCTTGAGCAGCAGCTCTTGCAGTACCTACGTTGCGGTCCATGCTTGGGCTTGGATACAGACCCTCATTATTGTTCATTCACTACGTTATTTCTCCCAAAAATTTGACGTAACTTTCTCATCGTCACAATAATCGATGATTGATTTTGGTAAAATGTTTAACGATTAAAACACGTTGGTTTATCTAATATTTTTCCATAATAATTATGCCACGTGTCTACTTCATGACTGCCAAATATGAACTGTCAAGAACTCAAGACTAATGTTTACCAAAATGCCGGCAAAACAAAGTACTATACCTTCCCGGCGGACACCCTGCATTTATATTAAATTGGTCATTTGAATAATGAGAAGAGAGATTTATTTCTAATTGCGTTTTCCAGATTCAAGATTTTGTCATAAACTTACCTAACTATGAAACTTTTGACAAAACATGTTTAATATTCTCTTGGTATAAACGAAGATTATAAAATCATACAGATGACGCATTGAAAACAAAAAAAAACAGATACTTTTGCTCACCAGCTTCACGGTACGGGCGGGAGATGTGCACTTGCACACATGAGAAACGAAATGCAAACATGTGGCGGGCTGTGCCAGCAGGACCTGAAAAATCATTTAGGTGTTGCTATGGCTGGGAATCAAACCCAGACCATCAGCGTTGCAGTTAATAGCAATAACAGTGCCCGTCATACTCGTTTATGAAACTGTTGTAAAGTTCGTGCAGAGTACATTAAAACTGTTAAATATTTACCAACCTGGAGGATCAGTTCCAATTTATTAGATATCCACTTCTATGAACCCGGGGTCAGCAGTATCAACTAAAGGATTGAGCGGTCGTCAGTATCTCTTACGGGATTTAGTGCCGTCGTTGGCTTTTAGGCTCATCTGCCAACTTTATATATAAATGAACTATTTTCCGAATATTCCCAAGCAGCTTATAAATTTCTCTACATTGTCCATTCTAACTTGTTCTGTAGATGACTCCGTTGACTTAATTATGAAAAGTATTCCGCTGTCGTCTTGAAGAAGGAATAGATGATAGTGTGAAGACACACTTTCCCCGCTCTCATGTGCTACCGCTTAGACTAAACACAGAAGTTCAAACTCTATATACGTTAAAGCAACGATTATAAAGCCACACAGATGACGCAATGAGAACAAAAAACACAAGTTAAAGCAAAGATTATAAAGTCATACAGATGACGCATTAAATGTGCAAACATATGGCGGGCTGTGCCAGTACGACTACAATAGAACAATGTTTCTTGTATGCAGGTGCATCACCTGTATGGCTTTATAATCTTCGATTAAAGAAAAATGGCACCCATCGGTCGTCGTGAAGATGCCGTAAGTCTGCTTTAATAGACGTGAGCTAGGCGTGTTTTCATATAATTACATTACCTAACATTAGACTATTGGAATTATACATTACAAATTAACAGTTTTATACAAATTCGTTTTCATACAGCTAAAAGCAAATTCTAATTAAGTTAAACCTTAAAGATGTTGTGAAATGTACCCTTGTTTATGCTTACTTTCTAGCTAGCGGAGTAACATTTCGCTCATTGGATTATTTAGACAGGGATGATATTAAAGATGCAATACCCAATATCGGTCAGCGGGCAATGTTTAGAGAAAAATTATTTGCGTGGAGGAAACAAAAAACATTCGTAAGTTTCTCAAACCAAAATAGACTGCTCAAATCGAAAAACATGGTGGCGAGAACGATTTAAGAATTTGTTCAAGCTCTACGTTTCGGGTTGTTTTAAGGAATTCTTCAGTACCTGCCTAATAAAAAAATCCTTCTCATACAAAAGCTGCTGAACATTGATGAAGAAAGGAGGTTACAAACTACCCAAAGCCTTGTGAATACTCAGTGTGTCCAAACTACTCAAAGTACCCCACCTACTCAAAGTACCCCACCTACTCAGAATGACCAAAATACCCAAGACGACCAAAATCCACAAAATGCCGAAGTTTGTGTATGGTTATCTACCCAAAAGAAATATAGCCACGCTCGGTCTCCATCTCCATCTTCAGCCAATTCATTGATACTAAAAAAGGACCATACACTACAGGTAATTATAATATTTAAAGACCTGATCCATAATTTTTAAAAATTGTCCAATTGTAGAAAACATTTTTAATCTCACTACAGCAAGTTTCAAAGTTGTTGAATTTAACAGCAAAAGGAAAAAGTGCCCTCAAATATTATAAAAAATGGAAAAAATTGTCAAATGCACACCGGGATGACATTATCAATATTATAGTTGAAGAAATAATGACGAAAGATATACATTTAAAGGTTCAAGACTTTGCTACTATTGTGCAACAAATTGTCGCTTTATTTCCAAGTGAAAAAAATTTCATCGTAAGAAAACATTTACAAAAACGGTTCAAATCAAATACATATTTCAAAATTTTTTTTTAACTATAAACAGGGCTACTACTACGTTCCACGAAATGCAAAAAGAAATCCGTCTGGGAAGTTATATTCAAAATATTTCAATTCAAAGACCAAGAAGAGGAAACTATCGATGACTAACATGAGCCGGTCAATATGTGATGAAAATATCAGCAAAAGACCATCACTATCATGGAAACTCGGTAATACTCTCATAGATGCTCTGAAGGAGGAGTTAAAAGAACAAACAATAGATTGAAATAAAATATGTGATATATGGGAGACAACGTTTCATCGCCGGCAAAATGATCGAACCAAATATTCCGGTAAGAAGTTTCTTGCTAAATGGCAAATTCTAAAAGACATCAAAGCTGTCAAATTGGTTTTTACTTAATAGTTGGAAATATTTAAAAATATATGTTGACGTTTGCTTTAATTTAATTTAGATAAATCTTGACTTTGAAATGATGTATCCTAACAAATGAAATCTACTCAGAGAGAAATGGGAAAAGTTCGGGATGGGTATTTCACGTTACTACCGGGCAAACATAATGATAGCACAATCTAAAGAATTGTTATTGAAGGCAAATACAACTAACGACACACGTAAGTGGATTTATTATTCTCAGATTGAATTGAATACTAGGAATAAAATCTTCAAACAAAATAAGTTCGTATAACATAATCTCTGACCCAACACATGGCAGCCATCCGCTACGATCTGGTCACGTTGTTTTCAGTCATTCATTCCAAGAGCTCTGGCATCCGCGGTCATGTGATCCTTAAGCCGGAGCTTCGGTCTTCACTTTCGTCTCGAACTTAATTTTATTGCACAAATACAATTTTTTGGCCCAACAGGATCGTTAGTACCCAGTTCCTAGCTTTGTCGCAACCATTTATGTATATGTGTGCTTATTGCACGACGGCAGGACCTCCTGTTTTATGGCAACTCCGAACGGCGAAGTTGAGGTAAGCTATTCTTGCAGTTGATACTACTCGGATGTTTTGTCAGATCATCACGAGAAGAGGACCAGTAAAAAATCATGTTAGGTGTTGGTACGACTGGTAATAGAACACAGACGTTCTACGCGGCAGTTAATCGCACTAACCATCGCGCCACTAAGCACTGATTTGATTGTGCTAAACAACGAATACAGTCTCTGTTACAGCGTAGAAATAGCGACTATGTGGAATTGTAACAAGTGCCAGACTGAAGCAAGAAGTCTTATTGTCAAGGCCAAATCCATGATAAGAAAAAGATGGTATTGCTTAAGACTGCTTCTACGTGCTCCTTCACAAAAAATTATGAACGACGACTATCCTACGATGTTAAGATCGTGCTCGGAAATTTGAAAGCAAAGGTAGCAAGGAAAAAATCTTAAGCAGTATTCTCGGAATATGGCACATCCTGGTAACGAAGTTAAGTCAATTTACCTCGAAGCAAAAGGATATGCTACTATACAGAGCACATATGGAGCTGATATTCTAGTCATTGGACATGCTTTATTAATCCAGACTTTGTGGATTTTTTGTGTATGCATACTTCTCTACAACACGTCAGTATTTGAAGAGTTTTGCTGGTTCTTCAGAACCGACTGCCTTGTTGCTCTTCATTTTTTTTTGTTTCGCACTAACTTCTTCAATACTAATAGGGAGCGTTACCTCCTCATTGACTGGAGATAGCCCGGTATCTTAAAATTATGACCATTAACCAGCTGCTGGAAACGCCCTGAATACATCTACAACTCCCTGCGCGTCAGTGACTAAGTTGCCATTGTTATTTCGCAGAGCCTGGGTTTCTACTTTGAAGCCAGCTGCCATTTGTTTTCATTTTTTTGAAGACTTAACGGATGCCCTTCTTGTCGCGAGACGTTTCGATTTCTGAGTTGGGAAGCTATTTCCTTCTTCTGGCTCGATGCTCTTTCCACGCTCGCGAGTTTTGCCTGGATATGTGCCTCTTCTGTCATCTATTTTTGGTACTTGCAAATACATCATGCCACGGACATCTTTTCGGTCGTTAGCCTAACGTGGTTTTGGCTACGGTAGTTCCGCCCAAGTGGTCTTAAAATTCCTCCTTAATAGGGTCTTATCGGTAGGGCGTAGGGCGTGTGCGCGTAAAAGGTTGATATTGCAAAACGTTGGATTGATGCGAAACACATCCAGGCAATTCCTAATTGACTTTAAGTCGATAACACTTGACCTATATCAGCTCTCCGCGATAAATCGGCATCATAATATGTAATAAATGTCACATGTTTTTCGACGGTCTCAGTGGCGCGATGGTTAGTGCGATGAACTATTGCCACGCAGAAGGTCTGGATTCGATTCCCAGGCGTAGCAACACCTAAATCATTTTTAACTGGCCATCCTCTCGTGATGATCTGACAAATCATCCGAGTTGTATCAATTGTCAAGAAAAGCTTTTCTCAAATTCGTCATTCGGAGTCAGTATAAAACAGGAGGTCCCGCCATCGTGCAAGAAGTACACACGCACACATGAATGGTTGGAGGAAGTTCGTCCCTGGGTACTAACAAGCCTCTGCTACGTATATCCTGAATCGCTATAATGTCTCCTCTTTACCATGCGGGGACAGATTTAAGAATTTGATGAGCACCCGGTGTATACAGCGTAGCTAGGTTCCAGGTGCGTACTCTGTAAGTCTGCAGTCTAAGGGATTCGTTATACGACGCTATTTTCTCTCTCATAACCGGCTATTATTTACTCGGTTAGGAAGTTACTGTGGCAAGGCAATCCCCAACCTTGAGTCACAGTTCCAATTGATTAGATACCCCTCGGACACGGAGGCATTCGTATCCACAACGGGTTTGAGCACTGTCTTTGGCCTTTTGGCTCAGCCGACACTATGTCTTCTGTGCGTCCTGACTAACCCTTGAGACTCCAAATTTAGCTGTTGACAGAATGTGTCGAAGCAGCTCACTTAGTTCGTTCTCTTTGTCATTTCTGATTTCCGTTGACTCGATCGTGGGAATTCTTCCGCTGTTGTCTAGGCGAAGGAATATGTGGAATATGTTTACTGTGAGGACACGTTAAGCCTATACACTGTCTCGAAACCTAACTTCTCTTAAGATTCTTCCATCGTGAAAAAAACGTCCTTTAAGTCAACACTTTCGTTTTATCGTTTTCTGCCGTTCTGTGAAACTCGGATACATGGAATTTGTTATGATCTCTTTTTCTGAATTTTTTTTATTGGCACTTTTTTTATAGTTTTTTTCTTCACAATCACGATGAGCACGTGCCCAAATTAGTGTGAGATTTCTACTCAGTAAAACCACCACCCTTTTTATATTTGTATTGCAACTAAGTATGCGACTTATCTAGCAATTTTTTTTATTCACGAGTAATGGTTTGGCAGGTAACTTTCCTTCGAGAGTTCCTGCTTTTTCCGCATTATATAGTGCGGCTATTGTCGGGCTAAATCCAAAAGTTAAGTTCTTTGGAGACGACGCAATAAATTTGTTTCGTCAAGAATTTGGAGGACCGTTGTGTTAACGTGTCCCAATAAACGATTTTTAAGCGACGGAATACCCAGAACTCTGCGTAGAGCTTCGTTCCTTAATGTACCACGGCGCATTGACGAATGATCTTAACATTTTGTTTTCAAAAGTTTGTAAAATATTTAGATTCGTTTCACTGATACAACAGCATAGTTGTATACCATATGTCCAGTCCTGCTTTAGCACTTGCTTGTATAATAACAGCTTGTTATCAAGGTAAAGCTTCGAATATTTTCCGAGTAACCAGTAAAATTCTCTGTATTTATTTTTTAAGTTCTTCGCATTTATTTTTTACATGCGACTACCATTTAAAATTTGCATCGAGTGTCATTCCCAGATATTTCGATTTATTTGCAAAAGGTACTCGAACCGTATTTAGAATTACAGGCAAGTTGTTTTTCCGTTTATACGAAAAATCTACACGAACCGATTTGCTCTCGTTAAGTGCAATCCGCCAGGATTTTGTCTCTTCATAAACCTGGTTAAGAGCGTTTTGTGATTTCATATTTGTTTCCTCTATTGTTGTGCCATATGCTAGTATAGCTGTATGGCTGTATGGTCAAATTAAAACCCAAATCAAAACCCAAATTAACAGTCAGGAAAAAGGTGTTTCTGATCAATAATGGGTTGTAGTCTCGAATAAATTAATGTTTTCTGGACCATCAAATGGTGTAAATGTTACCTCAAGAAATGTGTAAATGTTTCCTCAAAACGTCTGCTTTTTCCTTACCGCTTTTTGTCCAAACGTCTTGAGTTAGTCTTATTGGTGGCACAGCGTTTTTGGCCGTTTTATGACTTTAATTGCTTTCCAAAGTAAATAATTCGATTCTTTTCCAGCGGTTCGGCTATGCAGATAAGTTTCTACTGCATGGTTTTAAAGTTTTCAATCGAATTTGATAGCATGTTACTGAACCAATCGAGATTTTTTTTTATCTTGCGGAGCACGAGTTTGGTGCCATCTTTTTCGAGCTTTTCTCTTTTGTCTAACCAGACCTTTTATCTTATCTTACTATATTCCGTTGTTGAGGAGTATTATTCCATGCTGCTTTTTGAACGGTATCGATAAAGAATTTAACCGCGACTTCTTCCAATGGAGATCTAACCGATACACCCAGTCGAATATTATTTTCAATATCGTTTTTGCAGCCTTCCCAGGTGGTTTTCCCGTCTGTTAGCTGGGTGGGTTTTCATTTTTAATGATTGTTTTCATACTTACATACTTAAGTGGAATGAACCTGGGCTTCAACCAACATGCCCCTCCAATTTGCCCGGTCCTTAGCTAACAGCCTCCAGTTGCGCACTCTTCGCCACCATAGCCCGTCAACGCAAACGGGACCGAAGATTTTTGAAGAATTTTCCTCTCAAATCGGCCAAGGATTTCTTCATCCGCTTTTGAGACGGTCCATGCATCAATGCCGTAGAACAGGACTGGGATGGTCAGGGTCTTTTATATGATCTCCTTAGTAGTGGATCGTACACACGACGCTGAGGTTCCATTCTTCAACCATACTTTCTTCCGACCAGATTTGGCTTATGAGTTGGTGGATGTTACTTACCAATTCATCTCCGCTGGTTTTATAATGCTCGGCAGGAAGGCTGTCATTTCCGGCAGCCCTATTAAGCTTAAGTTTAGGTCGGGTGGTTGGCAGTTTTCGCTGTTGTTGCCAATATTGAATGGTTCGTTCTGCCTGACAGCTGAATGTTGTACGTCATCGCCGTCTAGAAGTCTGCATAAGTGGTTCTTCCATATCCTCAGCATCGACTTTGGCTCAAACACGATATTTCCTTGTTCGTCTCGACAGGATTCTGTTCGAGCCTTGTGTCCTTGGTTTTGACGTTTTACACTTTGGTAAAACTTGCGAACATCGTTCCGGGAGTGGCACCTTTATATCTTCGATCGCGAGCTTTTCTTGCTCTTTTTCTTCTTTCTGAAAAGCCGGCGTTCTTCCCTTCTTCTCTGCCTATAGAGCTCAGTGGCAGCTCTCGTCTTCACCTGCAGCTTAGCCTTGTAGGCCTCGTTCTTGGCTGTGAGCATCTGTCGGCATTCCTCATCAAACCAGGGGTTTCTTGCTGGTGGTCGCAGTTTCGGCTGATCTAATGGCTTGTTGGCATCGTTGCCATTGTTCTTCGACATTTCATGCTGGTGGTATGGTGTTAATCGAGAGGTTTAGAGATACGCGTTGCGCGAAGGTCTTGGCGATCTCTTGTGATTGCAGTCTTTCGACATTACCTGCTAAAGGTGTCTTCTCTTCCTACCTTTGCGTTAAAATCCCCCAGCACGATTTTAACATCGTACTTCGGTAGTCGCTCATAGGTTTTGTCTAGGAGCTAATAGAAGCAGTCCTTAGCTATATCATCTTTTTCCTCCGTTGGGGCGTAAGCGCATATAAGGCTTATGTTGGCAAATTTGGCCTTGATGCGGATAGTTACAAAGCGTTCGCTAATGTCTTGGAAACATAAGACTTCTTGCCTTAGTGTGGTACTTATAACAAATCCGCATCCGAATAGTCGCTGTTTCTGCTCACTATAGCACGGTTCGTAGTAGATGTCAAAGTTTTGACCATCCCATCGTATTTCATGGATGGCAGTAATGTCTGCTTTCTAGCAGTTTAGGGCTTCCGCTAGATCTTCGCTTGCACCTCTCCTGTTTCTCACATGTTCTCACATTCCAGGTGCAGATACGAACGTCGTTGTCCTTTTTCGTTTAGCCTGGTCGTCAACAATTAAATCAGTCCTTTCCGAGGCTATCTTAAGTGAATTTCTTTACATTCAGGCAACTAAACATTTAATATTTGAATTTGTTTTTTTTTTTTTTTCAGGATGCATTGATTGTGTTTTAACTATTTTACTCAACTTGGTATTGCCGACATCAGAAAATAAAAAACCACGAACCACGAAATTTTCGATGGATTTCTTCTACAAATCACATCAATAAGTGAAAAATAATTTGTGAAAAGTGAAAATAATTTGCAGCAAATAACAGATGAGTTGGACAGCCAGATATTGCAACCATTTATACTCGTTGAGGGCGGTTTGGATAATATTAAATTATTTTACGTGTATGTAGACAAAACCGTTTTCAAATTCCAAAATTTTATTGATGCTTTAAATATGTGCTTAAACTTTACCATATTTTAGCACTCACCTACCCAAAAGTATGTGAATATATGTGGCTTTTTATACAAAAATATTTTTACGAAATCGAGATAAAGAACGACAAAAATCTAAAAAAAATCTAAATCTCACATCGCTTCTTAATTTTAATTTCATGAAACAGAGCGTTCATGAAATACTTGCTTGTGTTTAAATTTGATGATTTTGTGTTGTTAGTTTTAAGTTATCAATTCAGTATTTATGTAAAGCTGGACATACACGAGAGAGCCATTTGGATCGAAGCCATTTCAATCGAGTCCATTTGGACTCAGTCCAAATTCGGGTGTCATACAAAATTAAATTTTGTTTGGAATATAAATGTGCTTTTACTTAACCAAAACATGAATGAGGAAGATTTCATTAATTTAGCTGCTGCTGTAGTTTGTATTAAGATAAAGAAGAAAAGAAAACCAAAAATTAAATGGCAAAAAAATGGCCCTCAGCTAGAAAGCAATTAACTCACTTAAATTTGGTTCAACAACTCTTGCTCGAGCCTGCTGATTGGCGAAATTATTTAAGGATGGATGAGATGACATATAATACGTTGCTCCAAATGGTCACAGTTTGACACTTTGATGTTGTTTGTGAGAGAAAGAGAAAGTGTTGTGTTTTTGTTTGGTGGTGGGCGCTATTGGAAATCTGAAAACAGACAGAACTACTTGGCTCGGCGATCTCCCACACGCGGCGAGGCCGAGCCATGGCTCGATGGCTCGGGCTCGTGGATTTTGGACTTTCCGAAAATCCAACCGAGTCTGCCGAGCCACACCGAGCCATCTGAGTTTCCCCACACACGGTGGATTTTTGCTCGGCGCGAAGCCATTTGGCTCGTTGGCTCGCTCGTGTATGGGCAGCTTAACTGTTAGTATGGAATGAAAATAAACCTATGATTCAAATAAAATGTATAACAAAGGCGATGTCGCATTGCCACACAATGTTATTGCAATTATGTAATATAAAACAAAATTTATAATCTCCTGATAAATTGAATTGTTAATTTTGTAGAAGTACATAATAATACAAGAAGTTGAAACGTCCGTAGTTAGTTCCACAATGATCTTTATTTCTGTATGTCACGGGCTTAGCACATAGCGATGTAGGCGTGCAAAGTATATCCAATCTTACAAGTCAAATATTTTAGCAAGTGCTAGGTACAATATCAATTCATTGGGTATTTATACATTTGTACTTGATAAAGCTTCATAGATTTAAAGTGAACATCATAATAAAGTATTGAAAGATCTCGTAAGAATTCATGAATTACAATGTATGTACTTAGTTTTAGCAAATCAATAATTATAATAAATTGATGCAAATTAAAAAAATATATGTTGTATATTCGATTTAATTAAATGAAAGAGAATGGAGATTATATTGATAAATGTTTTATTTAATGTCGGTAATTATGTATGGAATACAATATCAGGTAAATCCGGTAAATGTCCGACTCTCTTAGTCTCACAAATGTGAGCCTTTTTGAGCAGATTTATCATTACATTCTCACACATTTCACGCGGTATTTCATTAATTTCATCACGAATATTTTTTTTGAGTTGCTCAAGCGTTTCTAGTTTGTTTGCATAAAACTTGCTTTTCAGATATCGCCACAAAAAGGAGTCCGGAGCAGTCAAATCTGGCGAACGTTTAGGCCAATCAACATCACCATTTATTAAAATAAATTGTTGTGGAAAGAGGACTTGCAGTAATTCCATTGTAATCCTGGCTGTATGCGATGTGGCACCGTCTTGTTGATACCACATGCCCAAAGCATGCAGTTTTGGCGTTAAAAAGTTTTCAATCATATCACGATATCGCTCCCCATTCACAGTTACCGTTAAGCCGTTTTCATTTTCAAAGAAGTAAGGTCCAATGATTCCTCCTGACCAAATTGCGCACCAGACTATAACTTTTAATCGATGCAAAGGTGACTGATGAATAATTTGAGTGTTTTCCATCGCCCAGAACCGACTATTCTGTTTATTCACATATCCATGCCAAAGAAAATGTGTCTCGTCACTCATTATGATTTTTTCATGAAAATCGGGGTTGTCATGGGCTAGCTGTAACATCCTATTGGCATATGTAGGACGGCGTAAATGGTCTTGTGGAAGAAGCTCTTGTGTCAACTGAATGTTAAATGGAAACAAATGCAAATCCTTGTGCAAAATTGTGGCCAAAGTTCGAGTGTAGGCTTTACTACTGAATTGTCTTCTTAGCCCGAAGAAACAGCAGTAGGTTAGAGTAAATCTTCGTTTAATTTCTGAGGAGGTGTTGTTGTGAGAGTTAATAGCGGAGCCGAGATAGACAAAGTGCCGTACTACCTCAAAGTTATATCGATCAATCGTATGCATATGCTAGTAGTTGTATAGATTTTTTGATAATTGTGACTCTAGTGTTGGCTCGGGAGTTTTGCACAATCATCTACAGAATCAAATTGAAGAAGTTAACGTGTGACCTCGCCTTGCCCAAATCCTTTTTGGTATCGATTGTGTCGGTAATTTCGTTTTCGATCTTGATGGAGCAGTGAGAATTCTCCATCGGCATCATACACAAACGGACGAGTTTGGGCGGTATACCAAAACTAGACATGGTTCAGTATAGTTCGTCTCTATAAATGCTGTCGTATGCGGCTTTAGAATCGATGAATAGGTGGTGGGTATCGATTTGGACTTCTTGGGTTTTTTTGCAGAATCTGCCGAAGTGTGAAAATTTGATCGGTTGTGGACTTTCCTGGCCTAAAACCACACGGATAAGGGCCGATCAGGTTGTTGGTAAACGGTTTCAGGCGTTCACATATTACGGCAGATAGGATCTTGTAGGCGATGCCTCTGTCTCGGGCAAACGATGCTGAGGTTCCATTCTTCAGGCATACTCCGACCAGATTTGGCTTATGAGTTGGTGGATTTTAGGTACTTACCAATTCGTCTCCGCCGGCTTTATAGAGCTCGGCGGGAAGGCCGTCATTTTCGGCAGCCTTATTAAGCTTGACTTTGAATATTGCTACCCTCACTTCACTAAGGTCGGGTGGTTGGCAGTTTTCGCTGTTGTTGCCAACATTGGATGGTTCGTTCTGCCTGACAACGGAATGTTGTTCGTCATAGCAGTTTAACAGTCTGCAGAAGTGGTTCTTCCATATCCTCAGCATCGACTGTGTCTCAACTACGATATTTCCTTGTTCATCTCGACAGGATTCAGTTCGAGCTTTGTATCCTTGGCTTTGACGTTTTTTGATTTGATAAAACTTGAGACCATCGTTCCTGGAGTGCAACTCTCTACATCCTCGATCGCACGCTTTTCGTGCTCGTTTTTTTTCCTACTAAAAAGCCGGTGTTCTTCCCTTACAGCCTCGTTCTTAGCTGCGATCATCTATCGGCGTTCCTCATCAAACCAGGAGTTTCTTGCTGGTGGGCGCGAGAAACCTAGCAAATCAGTTGCGGCTGATCTAATGGTTTTTTTTTCATCGTTGCCATTGTTCTTCGACATTAGATGCTGGTGGTATGGTGTTAATCGAAAGGTTTAGGGATACGCGTCTCCTGCGATTGCAGTCTGTCGATATTAATTTTTTTCACAGTGTTTCCGGATTGCTGTGGAGTGGTCCACATTCTTACCTTGCCTGCAACAAGGTAGTGGTCCGAGTCGATGTTAGCTCCTCGGAATGTTCGGACATCCAAATGGGACTGAATGAATGAAATTAACGGTACATTTTTCAGTAATACTTTTTTTTAATTTTTTTAATAACGATTTTGTTTGAATTGTATATTGTAAGAGTTGTATACAATTATATATTTCAATAGATTTTCTATTAAAAACAAAAATTTATTATAAATTTCGTTTGATCTGTCCAGTTTCATAAAGAGTGGTTAAAACATCAAGAAACGCTCTGTAATTGAACTCGATCTGCAGTCCTTAAAAAAAGAATAATATATCAGCATTTTGCTTAAACTTAATTTTTAAAAATAACAAGAAATACCTCTTTCGTAACCAAAGCATTTACAAACAACTTCAAACTCACGACTACTGATCATATTACTCATGTCGCGCACCGTCAACGCACGAAGAAATTGATTTTGAGTTATTGTACCGCAATTTTGTTTGTCGAAATCCGTAAACAGCGAATGTAAGTTAGAAATGTTATCCGGCTTCCTTGCCAATTTTTGTAAGGCCTTTGAGGCTGTGGTTCGCTCTTCAAAGTTGAGGAAACATTGTACACAATCCACACAAGGAAATTGCTTCAACGGTACTGATATCACATCATCTGTCCATTGTTCCTTAATAAAGAGCTCATCCAAAGCCTTGCAAAAATCACGATATCGGACAGTACAGCCACGATTATTTGAACGGAAACTACGGAATCAATGATGTTTTATGAAATAAAAGAAAAAATAAATTTCACTTACTTATTACAGATTATATCGACTTCGGGAACTGTAAGTTTAACATTGGCATTATCTAGTCCACGACGAAAGTCTGTCTTGAGAATTTGATTTTCTCGATGACGATCATATTCTACGAGGAAGTCAAACAATTTGACATTGCTAATGTTTACCTGTTTTTTGGCATTCGCCAACGCATTAATCACATCTTGCTCTGTTATGTTACTTGTTTTTAGGTCTGGCTGTTCATGTTGAATATCTTCTTCTAGTGAAGCTGGTTCTTTTAACTATAATGAGAGTAGATTTAAACGCAGATTTGACATACATCAGCCATCACTCATACTTTTGGAATGGCGTATTCTGCGGGATCAACTTCCTCCAGGAAGCGCATATAATTAAATCCAAATTCATTGCAATAACGTCTCTCTAGCGCAGAGAACTCCTCTTCAGAAATCAGGATGCTATTTCCAAGCAGAGTTTGGAAAGCTTGTTTAGATGAGACATATCCCTTGCTAAACCTTAATTAAGAAATGTGTTTTCAAAAAGTCAGTGTCATCTAGATGACAACATACTTATCAAAGTTTCTGAAGAATGGATGCAAATAAATTCGTCGTGCTATGATTTTCTTTTGTATCCTAACGACCGCTTCTTCACATAGATCCCGAATAGAGTCGTCTAATATATGCCAATTCTGTTGTCCCATTTTTGGCAAAGTCTCTATATGCTGCGGGGGAGACTCTACATTCAGAAGGGGCTGCTTGTCCAGATGTTTTTCCGTAAATACTTAAGCAAAGTTAATTTATTTTCTGTCGGAATATTGACGAACATTTGCTTACCCCTATCGATTTCATCGGTAAATACCCTCCATCTGATGCGATCTTGATCAATGCGATCAGCATACCTTGCACATATCAATTGAATTTCTTTCTGGCTAAGTCTTAAACGACTGACAGCAGATATACCGACATTGTCTAATGCACGAAGAAATTGATTTTTCGTTATAAAACCCGATTTGTGAAGATCAAACATTTCCAAAAATTCGCTGATGCGAATACCATTCTCGTAAACATAACGTTGGATACGGAATATAGTATTGCAAATGTCATTAGGTTTTTCAAGGAGCTCGAAGGTTTTACTGTGTTTATTGTTACCTTCAGTATTGGGATAGGGAAGTTCTGGCATTTCCAGATCGACAAGTTTTCCGGGAAAATCTATCAAATCCTAAGGGGAGTCAGTTTTTTTTATTTGTTAGCCTCAATATATTTACATTTGTTATGCCCAACAGTCCTTGTTCTTTTAGGTACTCATTAATCGCGTCCAAGTGAGTTAAGAATGCCACGAAATTGACGGTATATGAATCCTTCATATATCGCTTAAGAAGCAATAGAAGGTCGTTTTCGGAGAGCTGTAGTTTCATAAAATACATAACTCTTGAAAAGTGTGCAACTGTCACTGTGCCGATATTTCCAGTCACCTTTTGAATGTAAAAATAGAACATGACAGCGTAGGAACTCATGATAGTTGTATTAAATGAATTCTAACCAATTCATAATCCTGAAAGTATGGCATTAACGGTATTTTACTATTTCTTGCAATTTTCATAAGTAAAGTGCATAGCTGACGTTTTTCGTTGTCTGCCAAGGGATTGACGTGCATTGGATCGGTCCACTCAAGACCAAGATCAGGTGTCATGTCGTTGCTGTGATCTTGTCCTAAAAAACTTTTTTTTAATTAAACCATTAAATACAAATCGAATACAATACCTTGTTGGCAGATTATTTTACAAAATTTCGTGTAAGCAATTCGACCATCCCCAATGCGAAAGTAATCAGTCACCTGACGAATTTCATAATCCGACAGGCCAGTAATATGTTTGTACCTTCCCAGGACGTTGTTGAATTTTGATTCTTATTTAAAAAAAATTACGTCAAGTTAATCAAAGCTGTTTAAGCTGTAGGCTACCTGCTATATATCCACGTCCATTGGAATCAAATCGCTCTAGTTCGACATTGATGTTGAACCCATGGCGAAATATTGCCGCTTGGATTTTGCGACACGATGGCAAGATTTCATTTAATTTTATGTCCAACTTGGTTTGTAATTGATATAAACATTTAAAATGGTTTGTTATTAAATCAATGCACCTACCGTTTCATCGTCCATATTTAAGCAAATTTAATTTTGCGGTTATTATATAATTTTGTATCTATAAATGATTAAAAAATTATTCAGCACATATATTTGATTTCATAAATATTTTTTGACTTGATTTATAAAGTAATGTGAATATGTTTATAATTTTTAATAAAGGTGATTGTACAGAATTACTTAAGTGGATTGATAGTCCGGGGTGAACCTGGGCCCCAGCCCTCATATCTCTGAATAATTTAGCCATGCCTAAAGACCAGCTAACTGTCCTCAGTTTACATTTCAAGTTGCTCGAGGTAAATTCCTTTTTACACGTTAAGGCGAGAGGTTCCTTTACTGAGTCTACCATCTGGTGAAGTATCTATTCGCTCAACATATCATACCTACCTTAAATGTCCAATGGAAAATTTTTCGTCTAGGTATAAGTTAAGTTCGTGGTAGAATTTTCGTCTCCATACCACGTCAATGAATGTGCAACCGAATATTTTTCGGTCGACTTTACCAAGGATTTCTCGTAATTGAATTACGTACCATGAAGTGGGAATGCGGTAATCATGATCATAAAGGCGATCAAAAAAGGCTATATTTCAATACTTGCGCAGAGTCAGCATCAGGTACCATTCTTCTGGGTAAGGATATATTCGTTCCTCACTCAACAAAAAAGATAGGTCCAATGAACAAGTTGTGGCAGGAAAAGAGAAAAGTGCTTAGATGAAGTCGCGCAGATCCATCTGTAGAGAAAATATAATAAAATTAAATGTCGGACATTAATGGTCGGGGCCATTCAGTTCTTCAAAGCTAGCTTTTCCCTTCATATGTGTGTGCTATTTGTTATTATTTTTTCAACAAAGTGTTTAACGTCGGATCCGAATGCAAAATTTGAAGAAAAAAAAAATCAAAAGCTTTCGTGTTACTAAGAAAAAAGGTTACAACAAGGATTACTTACACAGTTCTCACCTAACCAATGAAAGCTATAACTGCAGCCTTAGGGCCCAGTTGTAGCTATAATTGAAAACCCTCATTGGAAATTCTCTTTTCTGGACCCTTAGGGTCCAGTTATAGCTACCATTGAACAACTTCATCGGAACACAACACATGAATTGGAATTGGAATTCCGTTCCAGTTCGGTGGAATGGCAATCATTTCTTCATAAAAATAAATGTTGATCAATGAAAAATAAGATGTGATTTTTTTTGGGGAATACTTATGTGGCGCTAAATCCCGGAATGAACCTGAGCCTCAAGCAACATTCTTCTCCAATTAGCCCGGTCCCCAGTTGCGCACTTTAAATATTGGTGTCCATTCGTTCTACATGTCCTAGCCATCTTAAACGTCCAATCCGGAGTTCTTTGACCAGTGGCATGTTGCTGTACAGCTCGTATAGTTCTTGGTTGAATCTCCGTCTCTATAGCCGGTCCACCTAAACGGGACCGAAGATTTTTCGAACAAGTATCCTCTCGAATCGTCTAAGGATTTCCTCATCCGCTTTTGAGAAGGTCCGTGCTTCAGCGCTCTAGAGCCGGACTGGCATGATCAGGGTCTTATAAGATTTCCTTAGTAATTCAAGTGTGGGATTTACTACTGAGTTGCCTTCTTAGTAATTCTTCGTTTAATTTCTGACGCGATGTTGTTGTCAGAGTTAATAGCGGAGCCGAGATAGAAAAAGTCCCGTACTACCACAATGTTATATCTGTCAATGGTGACGTTCTGTCCGATTCGTCGATGTTGTGTGTCCTTTCGTGTTGACAGCATGTACTTAGTCTTTTTGGATAATCATGTTCTAATATTCATAAGCTTTGTTTTGACACCAACTCGCCAATGATTGAATTTATAAAAAAGTCGCAAGAAGTAAAAGAACATTTTAAATGAGGGTTTCCAATGATAGCTATAACCGGGCTCTAATACAGAATCATGGTTAATAGGTAATCATAATCCGATTTAGTACGTGCAGCCCATAAGAAACTATTGTTACCCAATCATCATCATACCCTGACAACCATTACCATTGTGAATTGTTCCGATTATTTGACAATTTGTTCATAACCTGACATTTTGATGAAAACAAAAATCGTGTATTCAAAAGTTTTACTGGAATTTTTCAATTTTTCTCGATTAAAATACAAATTTAAATGTCTACAAACGTAAATATTCGATTGGCTATTGACCGAGTCAATATGGGCTTGCTGTCGCAAAACGAGAATCGAATTCCCCGTCTATTTACACCCGGTGAAGTGGTAACCGCACAGCAAGGTTTCATGAAGGGACATGGAACCTACGTGGAAGGAGAAGATATCAAAGCATCAGTGGCTGGTGTCATGGAACAAGTAAATAAACTGATTTCCATCAAACCTCTGAAAAGCAGATATGTTGGAGAAATCGGAGATGTTGTCGTCGCTCGTATTACAGAAGTCCAACAGAAGCGGTGGAAGGTGGACACTAACTCTCGATTGGATTCAGTGCTATTGCTGTCATCAGTGAATTTGCCTGGTGGTGAATTAAGACGTCGTTCAGCCGAAGATGAACAAATGATGCGAAAGTATTTGCAAGAAGGTGATCTTATATCAGCGGAGGTACAAAACATTTACGACGAAGGAACACTGTCGCTGTACACGAGAAGTTTAAAGTATGGCAAACTTTCACAAGGTATTCTGGTTAAGGTGTTTCCGTCTCTGGTAAAGAGGAGAAAAACTCATTTCCACAACCTGCCGTGTGGTGCTTCGATTATTTTGGGCAATAATGGTTTTATCTGGATATCTCCCACATTGAACTCTGAAGTCGAAGGTGATGGAGGTTTCACACAAAATCTGTCTGAAGTTATTCCGCGTGCTGATCGTGAAGTAATCGCCCGGCTACGCAATTGTATTTTGGCATTGTCCCAATGCAAAATGGTACTCTATGACACGAGTATTTTGTATGCCTACGAGGAGAGCATGAAATATGAAGTACACGAGCTACTGAATCAAGAGGCGATATTCGATGTGGCTTTTCTAACACAGCATCGGCTGCGGCTGCAAGATGAGTAGAATAGTTGGCTGTGGAGTGTGTTATTTCTATGAAATAAAATACATATTGGTTTTGTATGACAAAATAGATTTTTATTTTAAGTTTGTGTTCGACTATGGAATGGATGGACGTCTGGCTGGGTATCGAAGACTCTGCGAGCCGGAGTATTGGTGTCCAATTGTTCTACATGTCCTTGCCTTCTTAAACGTCCAATGCGGAGTTTTTTTTGACAAAGGGAATGTCGCTGTACAGCTCGTATAGTTCTTGATTGAATCTTCGTCTCCATAGCCCGTCAACGCAAAGGGGACCGAAGATTTTTCGAGGAATTTTCATCTCAAATCGACCAAGGATTTCTTCATCCGCTTTTGAGACGGTCCATGCTTCAGCGCCGTATAGCAGGACTGGGATGATCAGGGTCTTATATCTCCTTATCTGGTAGGTAGTTCGAGTGAGGGCCTTACTACTGAATTGCCTTCTTAGCCCGAGGAAACAGAGGTTGGCAAGAGTAATTCTCCGTTTAATTTATGGCCAGATTTTGTTGTCAGAATTAATAGCGGAGCCGAGGTAGACAAAGGCCCGTACTACCTCAAAGTTCTATCTGTCAATGGTGACGTTCTGTCCAATTCACCGATGTTGTTGATCTTTCGTATTGACAGCATATACTTCATCATGCCCTCTCTATTTTAGCAAACGTGGCTATCACGTTGAGTCGTACCAGTGATGTCAATATCGTCGGCGTATGCTAGTAGTTGCAACGATTTTTAAAAATTGTGCCTCTGGTGTTGGCTCAGGAGTTTTGCACAATCCTCTCAAAAGTCAAATTGAAGAAGTCACATGATAGCGCATCGCCTTGCCTAATATACTTCATCATGCCCTCTCTATTTTAGCAAACGTGGCTATGACATCACGTTGAGTCGTACCAGTGATGTCAATATCGTCGGCGTATGCTAGTAGTTGCAACGATTTTTAAAAATTGTGCCTCTGGTGTTGGCTCAGGAGTTTTGCACAATCCTCTCAAAAGTCAAATTGAAGAAGTCACATGATAGCGCATCGCCTTGACTAAATCCTTTTTTGGTATCGAATGTGTCGGTGATCGTTTCCGACCTTAATGGAGTAGCGAGAATTATCCATCGCCATCCTATGCGGCATTGAAATCGATGAATAGGAGATGGGTATCGATTTGGACTTCTGGGGTTTTTTTTTCAGGATCTGTCGAAGTTCGAAAATTTGATCGGTTGTGGACTTTCTTGGCCTAAAACCACACTGATAAGGGCCGATCAGGTTGTTGGTAAAGGTTTCAGGCGTTCACATATTACGGCAGATAGGATCTTGTAGGCAATGTTGAGGAGACTTATGCCTCTGTAGTTGGCGCAGTTTAGAGGGTCTTTTTTGTGGATGCTGAAATTCCATTCTTTAGGCATACCATCATCAGATTTGGCTTATAAAGCTCAACGGAAAGGCCGTCATTTCCGGCAGCCTTATTAAGCTTGAGCTTAGATATCGCTACCCTCACATCACTCAGGTCGGGTGGTTGGCAGTTTTCGAGGTTGTTGCCAATATTGAATGGTTCGTTCTGCCTTAAAGCGGAATGTTGTTCGTTACAGACGTTTAACAGTCTGCAGAAGTGGTTCTTTCATATCCTCAGCATCTGTGTCTCAACTACGATATTTCCTTGTTCATCTCGACAGGATTCTGTTCGAGCCTTGTATCCTTGGCTTTGACGTTTAACACTTTAGTAAAACTTGAGAACATCGTTCCTGGAGTGGCACCTCTCTATATCCTCGCGATCGCGCGCTTTTCTTGCTCTTTTTTTTCTTTCTGAAAGCTGGTGTTCTTCCCTTCTTCTCTACCTATAGAGCTCAACAGCAGCTCTCGTCTTCACCTGCAGCTTAGCCTTGTAGGCCTCGTTTTGGCTGCGATCATCTGTCGGCATTCCTCATCAAACCAGAGGTTTCTTGCTGGTGGGCACGAGAAACCGCTGCGGCTGATCTAATGGTTTGTTGGCATCGTTGCCATAGTTTAACCAGTCTGAGAGTTTAATCATGCTCAACAGATTTCAGATTGGCAACTTCATTTTTTTTATTTTTCATGTATGTGTGTCTGCCGGCAGCTATTCTTGTAGAAGTAGTTTGGTTCCAAGTTACGCTAACGTTTACTGCCTAGAGTAAGTGTCATAACTGGACAGGTGTGTAATAGACAAGAACGCAGCAAGAGTTGTATTTCTTCATTCAAAAGATTCTTAAAATATCTGTAGGATAGAGAATCAGGAGAAGACAAGTCTTTCTTTTTTTTTCACTTGCCTGACCCCTTGTCAAAGCATTCGTTAGTAGAGTTATCTAATCTAAAACAAGCAGGACATGCAAATTGGAGCCCAGAAATGTTATCAGACCTTACCGAGTATTGAGTGGCACATTATGTAAGGGGTTTGCTAATGATCTTGCTCTTGCTAATTGCTTCATGATGATCGGGTACCAGACCTTTTAAAGTTAAAGGAAGTTATCACATCGTCTGTTGAAGGGTAAAATATGATATGATAAGTTCTGCCAAGGTATGAGATAATTGGTGAGGAGGATTATCTTCCATTCATTTAGTTCAATGACCGCATTTTTAAAACCGCAGGTTATTTCTCCCTTTTCATCTAATACCTGAACTGGCATTGGAAAATTTTCCTGGTTAGAGTTTTATTGTTCATTCAGTCAGTGTGACTTACCCAATGCCGTCAATGTGTTTCTACCCATTTAAATGCATCCACATCTTGGTACAGCTTGAAGTCATGCGGTTGTATTTTCTCTTCCCTTTTTGTGAATGCAGTAGCAACAGTGTTTCCTGGTTCAATTTTTAAAAGTGATCCCGACATGTCTGAAAAGTTGTTGATATTAACAATGACGATTTGTGAACGGTTGTGGTGTACATTTTGAAAAAAAAAACTTTAGAATTTTGATGTGCCTTTACAACTGCACCCTGAGGCTGAGGAATATTGTCGATCTGCGTATCCCAGTACCTGTACAGATTTGTTAAAGATGGTAGCATCCGTGTCTACACATACCTTACGAACTACCTACTTCAGCACAACGTTGAAAAAATTGTTTTTGTAAAAGATCATCTTAGCTGCTTCAAATCTCAACTCAAACCGATAAAAAGATGATGAGCATCGACATGATGGCCTTTTCCAAGTACGTGTAAATCTGTGTGGTGCAGATCGTTAGAGGTGCATGGGTTTTCCAATATCTTCCGACTGATCACAGCATTGACATTCTGTAAAAAATGATAAGAAGTAGTGTAGAGATTCGTTATCGATTCTTCCACTGCTCCTGGAAGATGGTGCTTTATTTTTTGGAAACGCATATTCGGCCTAAATTGAGTGTCGCAATTATTGTTATCGTTCGCTAATAGACAGTCGCAATAAGGACTTCTAATGACGCTGGGATACGTCTTTAACCCAATTCTTCAGCAAGGAGCGCAATTGATTAAATCCAATCCTTTTATGTTTAGCAAAGTCTCGCAGAATGCAAATAGAAAACCTAGCGTTAGGTTGATACAACTCACTCGTTCGAACCCAGGCAATAGGCTTTTTCCTTCAGCATCTATGCTGAACTGCTAATTTGCTTGTTCGATCCTAGAATTTTATTACGTATTTGAAGAGCTGAGTAGAGCTAAGTTAATTTATGTCAATTAGGTCTTTATAGATTGATTTGTCAAACCATTGTCTGATATCCCGATGAAATGAAGAATCAAACCGAACACCGGGGCATCTGATATCGTAGAATGCAAATCTCGCTCAACGATGCTCGTGGCAGAGATGCTAATATTGTAGGTTAGGTTTCAATTTATTGGATGTTATTGGCAGAGGCTGGCCTCCCCACCATTGAAGTCCCAAAAGAGTTCTCATGGCTATCCCTCTGGGCATGTCAATGAGAGATAGCACCTTAGTTACCTCCCAGTCACAATGTCCTAAAATTAGAAAAAGTAACTCGTCGATTGTGATTTGTCATATCAGGTCATTGTCAATTCACCAAAAGACAGACCGAACTATAGTCCCCAAGATTATTATTTTTGACTTCCCCACCTATTTTGAAAGTCTGACTAATTTAGCATTCGTAATCAGCGTTGAATTTTTATGGCAAAGTGGGTTAAGATGTCAGAAACACCCTTACTTCTTTCAATGGTACAAGGACACACCCCTGAAAACGAATGAGACAAGTCTTCTTCGAATACTTACAAGGACAAACATTTATTACAACAAACATTTTACGAGACTACCATTGCTTAATATCCAAATTTGTCATTTAACGAGGTGATACCATCGCCTGATTGATTCTCCGGAGGTACCCACTTGGAATACTTTTCTATATCTTCGTACTCCTCCTGATCGTCAATGTCTACATTTTCCCGCTTGCCCCGTATCCGCTGTCGTGGGCGTTTTTTCTTTGCTGCCGCGGATCGTTCCTCATCGGTATTAATTTTGTGCGGTAATTTAATTGCATCTGGCTGCTCCTCAACTAAAGTCGGCTGAATATCATCTTCGGTATTTATTTTGTGCGGTGATTTACTCCCATCAGGCCTTGGCGCAATCGGTGGTTGCCGCACATCTATTTGTGGTGTTTCCTTAATCTCCTCAGCTACGGGTAACTCCTCTGCTGTTGCCTCGTCCATCTTAAACTCTTTTAAAACGTTAGCTGGTTTAGAGATATCCACTTCTTTTGATGCGACTTTAGCTTTATATTTGGAACATCCGGCTTGTTGTTCCTCATCATCAACTTCCTCTTCATCTGATTTAAGTTCCTTTTCGACAGCCTTGACTGGAACTACTTGTGGTTTTAAAGTTTTGAATGAAAATTGATTTCGTTTTCCAATAATCGGAAGTGGTCTGGCTTTCTTGGTAAGCTCTGCTCCCGTCGGAGACTGTGCGGTGGTTGTGATGGCGGGTAGGTCAATAGGTTTGGCAATTTGAAGCAACCTTTTTATTTTTTGATGATCTGCGTGAAATTGCTTTTCTTCCACCCGCAGTCGACGGATATCAGTTTTGTCCAAAAGGGTGGACTCATCGGTGAGGTTCTCCATGAAAGAGTCCAAGTCTTCATCTTGTCGTTGCTTAGACTCCTTGACACGCTTCGAGAGTTCTTGATATTGAAGAATTTTGTCCTCGACATCTTTTAGTTTCTCCAAGATGTCCTTTTCTTGAGTTAGCTGGAAAGGATATGTAAAGAAATTACAAGAAAGCTCGTGCGGATTTAAGTATTTCTTACCAAATCATCATAAGTGAGAGCGACACTAGAGGTTGTTGTCGACTTTCGCATCTTTTTTCGCTCCACATCACCGGTACGGTCAAAGAAATCGTCATCATCATCGGAATCTGCCGAATGTACCTTTCGTTTCAGGGGTTCTAGATGAAAAAAACATTCGTTTGTCCTTTTTTACTTTCATGTATCAATGTAAAACTCACCATGATTCGCCTGCCTTAGGACTCCATGCCTGTCCAAAATTCTACACGCTTCCAGAGCGCACTGTACCACACATTCCTTCTTCTTACCCTTGTGGCAGACTTCGGCAACAATTTGACGGCCATTCAAGTCGTCTACCGGCAGTTCAATGCGACACACAAACGTTCCTACAGACATCTCATCGCATTTGTACTCCAAGTCCAGTCCTTCGCGTTCAAAATACCCACGCAATGTTTTTTTTGGGTCATCAAGAAAGAGCTCCTCATTGTTAGTCGTCGCATATGGATTTACGGAGAGATCCGTCTCTTCATCAGCATCTTCAGACATTCCCCAGCTGATACCTTCTTTCTCACGGGCTTCTAACTGCATTGCAGCGTTTTTTTTCTTCTCCTCCTCAGTATTGGCGCGCATTTTTTTTAGTTCAGTTATTGACATCTCTGACTCGGGTTCTTCATCGAAATCGGGACCTTGCAGGATATAACTTCGTGTACTAGCTCCCAACCTCAACATATGACCAACTTTGACACGAATATATGCTTTTGACGGGATTCGCATTTTGTTTAGAAACGTCCCGTGGGTACTGTCCAGGTCGTAGATATACCAGCCATCTTCGATTTGTTTTTTATTCTCTTCGGTATCGTCACCTTCGAGCTTGGGACGATACTGAAGAATCGCATGGAATCGAGAGACTGTGGGGTGAGCCATTTCTATATCGTTGCAAGGCAGACGTCCAAATACCCAAAAAGGTTTCTGGTGTAAGTTCTTCACTTCATCGATTATTTGTCCTGCTTTTAGAACTTCGAATGTGTATTCTACACCATCCGGTGGGAGCCCTGACCACTTTGGTTCCTTGTACGGACAACTAGTTACCGGTACGAGTGGTTTAGAGAGTGTATTTTGTTCGGGCGTTTTGTCCTCTGAAAGTTCAGCTTTATCTTCTGTTGGTTTGGTTGGTAATTTCTGAACGGCATTTGGAACTTTAAACTCTTCCATAGTCGGTTTAGGTAATATTATTTATCACTTTAGATATCTAGTTTGCCAATGTAAACAAATCACAATTTTAACAAAATACCGACAACTGACAGCTCAGTTGATGTTAAATGGCGTCAAATGAATGACATTTACCAATAGTAATTGAAATCAGATAGAGATGGCGCAGCGATTGGTAAATAGTAGTAAATCATTAACGGCCATTGTTATAAAAAAATCAGTTACTATTTGAAATGTGTGTGCAATCAAATTGAATGTGGTTTTCTATATTCCAATAAAATGTTTTATGTTCACGTCCTATGTATTGTCAAATTTATATAAAGGTTGCATGGCGATTTTATAGAAACTTCATGTAATATTAAAGGCCAGCGGTTGGCTAGCAGACTTATACCAGGATGTCTTGTTTTTTTGGAAAAATATATAAAGAAAACATCGGTAAATTAAACGTGTTTTCACCGTAAAAATATGTTAATAATGTAGCTGTTCATGTGCATTCTATGAGTGATTTAACTGCGTTATAACTTATGTGTATGCACACACTTATTGAAAACGGACTCGGCAAACACTATTAAGTGAACGAAACCCATTATGCCATTCATTATAGACGTGCTCTGCTTGAATATATGTAACCAGAAACATTTATGGAGTCAAGTCTGCCAGAGTCACTCTTATTGTCACCAAGCAGTGACAAGGTTTTCTTCTCTGTGAAACGAAATAATTCAGGTAGCAGGACAAAAAAATGGTTAAAGAATAAAAAAGACGTCTAAAATGTTGTATTCTAGACTGCCAGACCATTGCAGAATACTTATCACTTATTTTTTCGATAGCCACATGAACATACGGTGTCAGCATCAAAAACCGAAGCACACTTTCAAAAAATTATCTGAAAGGTAGCAACTAAGGAATGAGACGTTCATCCGAAGGAAAATCGTGGTTTTGCTCTTGAACGGCGATAAAGAACTAAGTTTTACTGTTATGCAAAGGGAGGTGAGGATTTTATCTGCATGTACGCAATACACGGATCGAAAACAAAAGAGTAAAAATTCATCCAAATATCGATACACTTACTCACATACTTACATGCCTCTCCAATTAGCCCGGTCCTTAGCTAACTGCCTTCAGTTGCGCACTCCAAGTTGGTTGAGGTGGATTTCTACTTGTTCGAGCCGGAGTATTGGTGTTCATTCTACATGTCGTAGCCGTCTTAGAAGTCCAATATGGAATTTTTTTGACCAGGGGCGTGTCGCTGTACAGCTCGTATAGTTCTTGGTTGAATCTTCGTCTCCATAGCCCGTCAACGCAAACGTTACCAAGGATTTCCTCTTCTGCTTTTGAGACGGTTTATGCTTCAGCGGCGTAGAGCAGAACTGGGGTGATTAGGGTCTTATAAAGGATCTTCTTAGTAGTTCGAATGAGGGCTTTACTTTTGAATAGCCTTCTTAGCCCGAAGAAACAGTGGTTGGCAGGAGTAATTCTCCATTTAATTTCTGACGAGATGTTGTTGTCAGAGTTAATAGCGGAGCCGAGATAAACAAATATCTGTCAATGGTGACGTTCTACCTATTTGCCAACGATAAATCCGTTTCTACTCACGGGCCGTAGTAGTCTCAGTTTTGTATTCTCCTTTTGCCCTGATGACTCCATAGTATATTCTGGATGGTCGTAATGTCCATTTTTTAGTAGCTTAGGTTTTTCGATAGTTGTAGCTCATCTGTTAAGCTTTCTAAAATCGTTTCGTTTCGATTACCATTGTAAAATCGTTCCTTTCGCAGGCGATTAGGCTTGCAACACCTAGAGTGTCACCGATTTTTAACGTTCACCTAAACACGTTCAAAATAATTTATATTTTCTACCGTCCCAGCTGTTTCTCCATTACTTTTTTCTTGCAATGAATCCAGTGGAAATATTTTACAATCAGATTGTATTCCAATTGCGTTCTGAAAAAATAAGAAGTATGAAAAATGCTTAGACCGCTTAAGTATGAAGTATAGTAAAGTTGACTTGCAGTTCTTCTCAAAAAATGTTTAACTTTTAGTTCAAAAGATCCACAGCGGTCAGTTTTATTTTGAAGGTTGGTACCTACTCGTGCATAATAACAGTGACATTTGATGACAAATCTCATATTTGCACTAAATGCAAATAAATAATTTGCAAAAAGTGCCAAACAAATACGAGTCTGGAGTATCGAATAATCATCAACACTTAAATCCTACTGCGAAACTTATTCAGCCTTATCGAGGTATCCGTTCAAGGAATTTCCGAAACGAAAGTCAGTTTCGATCGCAACACAGTTTACCATCGAAGTATCCGTTGCGGAACAAAATAAATGAAGCATACAATTCGCCTATGTTTGACAATCTGTCAGCTGTTTAATTTTATAAATGTGAAAAGTGAGTGAAAAAAATATTCAAATAATTTTTTTTTGTAGTAATACACAAAATAATTTTATTTATTATTTTAGTCACAATTTCGGGGTGGTTTCCATTTTCGTAAGAATTCCACAAACATTTTTCGCCGGAGAACTTCCGAAGAAATTCAACGCGCAGCTGTCAAAAATTGTTGACTTATCGCATTAAGTCATCGAGCGATCATGTGCGATGCATCTGGCCCTATGTGGGCGCCCTAAATTAAAGCTAAACAACTCAATTCTAATGCCTTTCGGCCTATTATCTAATAGATAATTCAAAATAAGTACATATCTTTATTTTTTTATGAAGAAAAGTTTTGTTTTAAAAAAAAAACTTGGTATCTCCTTTTTCATTTTTTTTCAAACTTACATCCTTAATAAAACTACATAAAAAACTAATTAAAACTACGTAAAAATAACTTAAAAACTAGAACAGCCACAGGAAGCTATTTTTGATTTTTTTGGTGCCACCCTGCCTGTTGTACCTAACCTAGACCTTAAAGCCTGAAAACCTTCAACTATGTAAGTCGTCCATACAATTTGTAAGTCACCTATCTGTATCTATATTAGCCACCACAACAGGTTCTCCTGTTGCAACCTACTCCGTCGGTCCCAATCGGACACACTACTGCTAAGCCGCAAGGGCTCTCCTTCGCCCTGAGCGACGACGTCTCGGTCATATAAGAGCCGCCTATCCACAGCTCGCCGGAAGTCGTAGTAGATTAGCGGAATCGCCGATCTATCCTGTATCAACCCTCGACTATCCAAATATAGGAAAGCTTCGGGCGGAATAAAGCCGCTTAAACGCGTACTCCCAAAATTTTCATCATTTGGGTAGAAGGCCCCAAAGATGAGACTATTGTTCGAAGCCATTGCTCTTGCTGCGTGAAACCGAATGAGTTTCACCAGAAAATTGTCTATTCTGTTTATGTTGGCCCCGTTGTATAGGACCCGGTTGGAATAGTATTTTGTGGAGTCAGATACTGGTGTTCTGTGAAATCCAAGACAGCTCCTCAGACACTGCCTCTCAAATACCCGTATCTTTTCCATTTGAAATGGGGCAACGTTGAACCACACCTGGCACCCATAGGCAATTATCGGCCTAATGAGGGCCATGTAGCAAATCACCTTCACCCTGCTGTCAAGACGACTGCTATAAAACAATCGTCCTGTCAAATGCTCTTCTAGCATATACATTTCTTCCGAAACATAGATACTGATCTAACCAGATGCCAAGGTACTTCACTTCACTTTTACTCTTCAATGGCAGTCCGTTTGGTCCAACGATCACCAGCTTCGCCAGTTCTTTCTCGTATCCCTAGAGGCCCTAGACAACGGTGTCCTAAACAGGATAGTTTCCAATTTCTGAAAGTTGATTTTCAACTTCAAGTCATCACAATATATCTGGATCTTGTCGAAGTCCCTCTGCAAAAGAGTTCGAATGGCTTCGACAGTAGGGGCTGTTCTGTACGCGATAAGATCGTCCGCATAAGGAATTGCCTGAGTTAGACTAGTGTAAATTCTAAAGGGAATCGTCGAGTTTACCGCTCCCTGTTGCAGACCATTCTTAATGAACAATTCGGTGGTAGAAGTTACATTGCCACTTTTGATAACAAACGTTCTACCAGCATGTCATGAAGCATATATATCAGTGGTTTACTTATGCCAAGTCTGGTCAGCTTTAGATAGAGGCCCTCTAACCATACGTGCACTTTTTTTTTGGCTTTGTTCCATTGTATATCAGAGACGAGTTTGGAGGCAACATGAATACAGTCATGTCCATCCTTGAAACCAAACTGGTTCTCCGGTGTAATATTATTGTCCTCAGACCACTTGAACAATGCTCGATTGAGAATCTTTTGGAAAAGAAGATAAGTCTCCTCGGAAGGACACTTATCGACCGGAAATTTGCAGGATTGGAGTTGTCCTTTCCCCCCTTTTTCGGAAGAGGATGAACCACCGCTGTCTTTCAACGCACTGGGTAATATGCATTGTTGAACAGCGTGGCGTAAATGTCCACAACTTCAGCGGGTAAGTGTCGCAGTACAATGTTGGATATACCATCGACTCCCGCTGTCTTTTTTTTCTTTATGGAATCGAAGATGATCTGGAGTTCCTCCTTCGAGAATAACAGGAGACCAGACCCACTTCGCTCGGCGACTATGGCGTCGAGACAGCCCCACTGCCTCCACTTTCTCCTGAGGATCTTCAATAACATACAAATCATCGTCGAAGATGCTTCCTCCGAATCAATTCCTGCTGTTTGTATTATCAGTTGTTCGTTGGAGCTTAATACACGGAAGGCCGTTATGACCTTTTATCCAAAAGATCTTATTAATTTGTGGTAACATACTCGGGTCGCTGGAGTTTACGGCCCGAATTCAGTTATTCCAAAAACAAATTAATGGACAACCGATAGTTCGCCTTGATCAATTGGTTGATGTTTTCGATCGACGCCTTCAGTGTACTAATCTCCGGGTCGCGTGGGTTTGTCAGTCGTCTGTATAAGAGTTTAAGTCTTGTCAAAAGTCCGGTTTTTTGTCTGTGTAGTCCGTCAATGGTGCCGTTTCAGTACGTAGACGTTATGTCATGTTCTTTGTATTTCGGTATGGTCCTGTTCATTGTTCGCTAAATCGTTTCGTCCATTTGTTATAAGTATTCGTCGACTTCGTTGTTCGTTAGGTTTCTGTTGTTTGGTGGTGAAATGGCCCATGAACGTAATTCTCTTAATAAGGCGTTGGCGAAGCGAGGCCAGAAATGATGGTATATTCTGCGTCGGGTGCTTCGAAGAGTTTTATATGAGTGTTTGTAGTGTAGCGAAAATTGGTTATTGATTGGTTATGTGAATTTATATGATGAATGAATTAAAAGCGAGTAGGTGGATAAAATGTGCGTTTTACTAGGTAAACGCGTTGCATATAAATAAAGTATTTGATATTTTTTGGTGTCACGGAAGTGATGTGAATGATGTTTGTTCTTTGCTGCTGACGGAAATGAACCTGTGCGTAAACCAACATTAGTCTCTATTTAGCTTGGTTTCTAGATAACTACCTCCAGTTGCTTCAGACTGGAAATTAAAGATTTTTCAAGCTGGAATGTCATTTCATGATGAATAGAGGTACGCTGGTACATTGTTGAAACTTATTCCCAAAAACAGTACTCAGTTAATAATTGGTATAGAGTTCTTCGACAACTTGAACGCAACTATTCATAAATCCATCACTAAATTCCGAAATCAATTTTACACTATTGGACCTTCATACAACAATCGGAGTGCGTAGATAACGTAATAATGAAATTATTCGTATATTCGAGTATTCGTGAAGACCGTGATCAATCAGCTCGTTACCGTTCGTAAGGTTCGGGCATCTCTTATGGAACGTTGTGGCGTACTTTGAAGCGTGAAATCGGCTTGAAATCTTATAAATTTCAACTTGTTCAAGAATTGAAGAAGACCGACTTTGGTTTATGAGCAATCGGTATCCCCGCATTTCCTAATTTATAAATACGATAGGAGCTCGTGTTACTGTCAATGGACGTCGCTACAAAGCAATGATAAATAATTGCTTGTTACCGAAAGTTCAAGATATTGGTGTAGCAGATATTTGGGTTCAACAAGATGGTGTTTACAGCTAAAGAATCGATCGCTCTATAGCGGGAAGCGATCGATGAAAACATAATCTGTTAATTGGCCAACAAAATCTAACAATTTGACACCATTGGATTACTTTCTATAGGCATATTTGATATCTATTGTTTACGCTGAAGCCAACATAACTCAAGATAACGGCCGATATGCTTGAAAGGGCGATTGAAAACTGCACCCACAGAATGGATCAAGAGTTAGTCGTAGGCACCATTTGAAAGGAATTATATTTGGCATGAAATGGCATGAACAAATAAATATTTTCATCAACACATTGATTTTTAAGTGTTTTATTAAAAAAAAATCAAGAAGCTCTTATTGGAACACCCTTTAGTTAATTTATAACGCATTATAACCATAAACCCGTTAAGCCGGTGGTACTATGTCATCAATTCGTGCGTAGATAGCATTAAAGATGAAACGTGATTTCCTTTGTCTACTACGTGTCACCACGTGGATCCCATAAAATTTTAACTAAAATTAGAGGTTACAAATTCTGCCCAAACATGTCAGTGGTAACAAAAAGCCAGTAAACCTACTCATGTACATAACAAAAGTTCGTGTGAAAAAATGATAACCAACAAGGAAAAGCAAAAATGCCACAAAAAGTAACGTTTTTTAACACCGATACAAACCAAAACCTAACTATGTTCGGATTGATATGAAACGTAGGGCATCTGCCTTATAAATACCAATACATACGTTACGTATTACAATAAGGCATACCAAACACACCTACGGAAGCATCAAATCGATTTAATTTATTTTCGCGTTGTTTCGCTATTTCGTGGTTTATTTCGACCATCTTTGTAAATACCCTTGGCACACACAAAACAACTTGGAAACCGACAAGCGACGGGGTAAGGCCTTTATCATGCCACCATTCCTCTAGGTCTCCCATTTTATGGGAAGAGCGTGCTTAACACAAAAATGAACATTTACGAGAACTTATTTAAGTGGCCAATCAAACGTTCTTTTGACGTCATTAAGCGTCTAAGCGTTATCAATAGTTGAAAATAATTATACGAATATTCACCACCATTTCAATGCAACATATATAGTAATAACGGGGGCTTAAGGGATGGGATATCTCTTTTCCCCAATTTTGGGTGTTTTTTTTTATTGAAACGGGAATGGGTTTTCACTTATCAGGGGTTGGTTATTTAACATGAGGGGAAGACTAAGCATTTGAGGGGAGTTATTTAGGTGAAGCTTCTGCGTTGTGGTCTTGACTGTGGGGAGAATTTAAGCATAATAATGCCAAACGGTATGTGGTAGCTAACTTTATAAGGGAATGTAGGCTAGTTAGCATATAAAGTATTGCATGTTTAACAGCTCATAGTTATAGCTTCATGTTTATAGCCCCATTACTTTGTTGAGTATTTTGAAACTATGTAGGAATGTATTATAATCCTCTGAAATCTGCCACTATATGAAAATTAAGTCTCCAAGCTATTAAAGTTGTAGCTGAATAACATTTTGGGAAGAGATGGAGTAACACCCAGCTTTAAAAAGATATATTCTTACAAAACGCAGTTTATTACTGTATCCACAGAGACAGACCGCACGCTCAAGAGATAAAGGTTGCAGGCTGAAACTACTGCGTTCCTTAGAAGAAATCCGACTATCACTATGATGAAACTCACGTGCCATGGTGGTAAACGTAGCATAAAAATTGTGGTTATTGGTAGTTCCAATCGCACATACCTAATAAAATATTGGTAGGATAAATGGTAATAAATTAATAATGTACCATCATGTTATGGGATACCCAACTTATACTGTGTATATTGGCTGTCAATAAATGACATTTATTTAATCATTCATGAATAATCATTATGACAGCAAAGCTGTCAATAGACAACATTCCCAATTATTCAAGAAAGTTATCAAGGCCACCAAAACTACAGTTCCGAACAATGCATAACAAGGATTTCAACGTTGATACTTTGCAAACATAGAGTCTCCGGCGTTTATACGGAAATTCAAATGGTATTACAAATGGTCAGTTATGGAGTAAGAGCTGTTATCAAAACGATGCAGAATGAATCGATATATGAATATATGGTTGTGGACAAGTACAACGTGAGTTTACGTAGATCTGAATAAGGCTGTGTTCTTCATTGTCAAAAATCGGCGCAAGTACAAGGTGTCCGCCGAAGGTATATTACTTTGTTTGTTTAAAATTTTTGACTTAATGAAAGAGAATCGATCTTATATTGATAAATGTCTTAATTAATGTTAGCAATTGTGTATTGAACACAATATCAGGTAAATGTCCGCCTCTGTTAGTCTCACAAATTCGCCGGGAAGGCATACTACTTTGTTTTGCCGCCATTTTGGTAAACATTAGTCTTGACAGTTCATATTGAGCAGTCGTGAAGTAGACACGTGGCAAATTTATTATGGAAAAAGATTCGATAAACCAACGTGTTTTAATCGATAAAACATTTTATCAAAATCAATCATCAATTACTGTGACGATGCGAAAGTTACGTGAAATTTTTGTGAGAAACAACGTGCCAACAAAACGCACTATTTATCGTGTAGTGAATGATTTCGAAGAAAGAGGGTCTGTAGGTGACAGGGCCAAGCATTGACCACAACGTACTGCAAGATCGGCTGAAAACATTACTGCTGCTCAAGGAAGTGTTCAAAACAATCCACCAACCTCAATTCGACGCCGTGCTCAGGAGCTTGGTCTTCAAAGAACAACTTGGGCCACAATTTTGCAAAAAAATTTTTCATTTGTTTTCATTTAAGATTCAGTTGACACAAGAGCTTCTTCCTCAAGACCATTTACACCGCCGTACATATGCCGATAGGATGTTACAGCTCATGAGTGACGAGGCACATTTTCATTCGAATGGATATGTGAATAAGCAAAATAGTCGGATCTGGGCAATGGAAAACCCTCAAATTATTCATCCGTCACCTTTGAAACCATTTAATGTTACAGTCTGGTATGCAATTTGGTCAGGAGGAATCATTGGACCTTACTTCTTTAAAAAATGAAAACGTCATAACGGTTACTGTGATGGGGAGCGATATAGTGATATAATTGAAAACTTTTTAACGCCACAACTGCATATTTTGGGCTTGATTAACGTTTGGTATCAACAAGACGGTGTCACATCACATACAGCCAGGATTACAATGGAATTACTGCGAGACCTCTTTCCACATTAAGTTATTTCAAGAAATGGTGATGTTGATTGGCCTCCACGGTGATTTGACTGCTCCGGACTTCTTTTCGTGGGGATATCTGAAAAGCAAGGTTTATGCAAACAAACCAGAAACGATTGAGCAGCTCAAACAAAATATTCGTGATGAAATTAATGAAATACCGCGTGAAATGTGTGAGAATGTAATGAAAAATGTGCTCAAAAGGGCTCGCATTTGTGAGACTAATAGAGGCGGACATTTACCTGATATTGTATTCCATACATAATTACATTTATCAATATAAGATCCGTTCGCTTTCATTTAATCAAAAATTATAAACAAAAAAAGTAGTATACCTTCCCGGCGGACAACCTGTACATATCACAGTAATCTTAAATTTACAATGCGGAGTTTGTTGACCAGGTGTATTTTGCTTGGTTGAATCTTCGTCTCCATAGCGTGGCAATTCGAATGCTACCAAATAAGCATTTTCGCTCAAAACAACCAAAGAATTGTTCATCTGCTTTTCAGCGCCATATATTAGGACTGGGGTTATTCAGGGTTTGTTAACGAGCTCCTTAGTAGATCGAGAGAGTGCTTTACTTCGAAAATGCCTCTTAGCCCGAAGAAACAGCGGCTGGCAAGAGTAATAAGTAATTCTTCGTTGTATTTCTGACAAGATGTTGTTGTGCTCTTATGTGCTGCTTAACTCATATTTGCCGCTTTCTTCTCTAAACTAACAAGCGTGTCTAAGTTATGTCTTTGAGTTCGAACAATGACGTCAAAATCGTCATCATATGCTGGAAGATTGTTCCTCTGGTGTTGGGTCGAGAGTTTGAAACAATCCTCTCTAATATGATGTGAAGGAAGTCATCTGACATTTCGTCGCCTTAGCTTGTTTGTATCGAATGTTTCGGTAACGTCGTTGTCGACTCTGATGGAACAGCGAGAGTTCTCCATCGTTATCCTGGAAACGCGTACGAGCTGAGGTGATATACTAAAATCAGATATAGATTTGCATATTCTCTAGCTGTCGTATGCGTCTTTAATATGAATATGTAGTGGGTATCGAATTGGACTTATTGGGTTTTTCCATAATCTACCGAAGTATGAGGATTTCATCAGATGTGGACTTTTGTGACATAATTGTGGGTTAAAGATTTCAGGCGCGCACATATTATGGCAGAAAGGTCTCCTTTTTTCAAACTAGGGCTAACCATGTTAAGATAACATTCTTCATGTATACTTTTCATCCGACCAAATTTAGTTTATAAGTTGGTGGACGTTACTTACGACAAAATCTTCACCGGTTTTATAAAGCTCGGCAGAAAGACCGTTATTTCTAGCCGTCTTGTTAGGCTTAAGTTAAGATATTGCTCCGCTTAAATCACTTATGTCGGCTGGTTGGTAGTTTTTGCTTTCGTCACCATTATCCATATATTCTCTGCATTTAAAAGTTCAATTCGTTCCCAGCCAAAGGCCTCAGTCGCCATTGCTGTTATGTGTCTGTAGTTCGTTGCATTCATGTGCGAAGTACTGTGATGTCAATGTCAATCTGTCTTACTCTACATGCTTTGATGTGTCTTTAAATTAAAAAATGATGGGTTTATGATTTTTGAGAAGTTTTTCTTTGCAATATATAACGAAGTCCTATTTTTTACTGATATTGATACTCCAGAGTTCACATTGCTATCCCAAGCAACAGCATAGCTGATGCATACGATCGACTAAATCTCCCCTTCGCACTTACCACCCGCGTCTGAAACGGCTTAAATTTTGTTTGGCTGTGATGCGTACTCAATGTTGTTCTATACTCTTTGATTCTTAGTTAATCTCTGACTTTAACGAATATAGCTCTAGGTAATTTTTCTGAAAGCTGGTTGCCAACATTTTCGTATAAAAATGCAAATGACATCTCTTATTCGGAAGTTACCGGAAGTATAGGAAGGCAGAAACTTAAAAAAAACTTGTGTGGGCGTACGTGTAATTAATATTTGTGAGAATCTTTTTCAGATTTTCAAGATTGGCCAGTTTATTTTTTTTTCACAAAAGTACCTGAACGTACATAAATTCTGCGTGAAGATGGTAACTAAACTTATTATTTATCGTTAGTAGAGTTATATGTACTTTCTTTTAATTTACGTTTACACATAATTATGAAAACGTAACTTACGTTATTGGCGTAAGTGGTTGCAAGCCTCGTTTGAATGTATACTGTCAAATTTGTGTACGAAATGTTAGTGAATGAGGGTCGCTCTGAGTGCAAATTACACTGGTGAAACGATATTTTATATGAATATTTATATATGTAATGTAGTTCGTGTAGCATTTCGGCTATTTCAGTTCAGCCATTAACTTTATACAACGTATCTCCTTCCTTGTCAAGTGGCAACACTATAAATGTGAACGCTCTAAAAAGCCATCCATCACTTATTCCGTAAATCCATCAATTATAAAGGCCATCCACCTATGACCGCTGAAAAAGTTTCCCCTCTACATTAATATGTCAGCACTGTCCAAACTGCGCCGCTCTCACAACCAAATCTCAGGTGTTTTCGAACAGCTTTTCTTATATACAATTTACAACACCCCCAAACAAACCAGACACTACCAATGAATTAACCAACAAAGCAAAAGCTCTTCCAACCCCCCTCCCCCCTCAAAAAATTCTCCGAAATCCATTCCTTTTTGCAGTAAATGTGTGTGTTAAAACAGGACACCCATTTCGAATGCTAGCACAATTTCAATCTTCGAAAATCGTTGGAATTTTGTCAGTTACAAATTTACCACTGAGCCTGTTAGATCGGTGTGAAAAAAGCTCGCTGCGTGTACAACACTCCGCCGCTATCATCATCGTCGTCGACATCTCACACTGACCTCCACCTGTCTCGTGCGCGCTCTTGCTCCCACACTAAAAAAAAACTTCCTCCTCCCTACCACCGCAACCACCACCAAAGAAACCAAAAAAAAAGGACTCGCGCCCTATAGCCCAACAAATTTTTTTAAGGGATCTTCACACACTAGAAGGAAAATACCAACCAATCGATGAATATTGTGTGTGCCATTCACTGAGTGTAACGGAATTTTTTAATTTAATTTTTACCAAAAAAAAATTAGAAACAAGGACATTTGCCAACAACATACAGGACCATACAAGTTCCAAAAAAAAAACTATGAAATTAATTACTTAAATTAAAAGAGCGATAACTTGTTTTGTTTTTGTTTTTCTATTTGAAGACTATTGCATAACATTTTAAAATACCGACGGATACCAACGAAATCGAGAGTTTTGAAAGGACACACCACAGGCTCCCGTTAAATGTCGCCGAGAATACTGCATTTTCGAAAACCAATTTCAAATCGCATGAATGTAAATTCTATCGTCTTGCGGGCACATGTGCGGGTTACGTTTTAAAACGCGAAATAGTCCGTCTCAGAAGACGTCCTTACGTTGGGGCGATAGTTGTTGGTGCGTGTAAATAAATCCCAAAGAAATAACTTCAAAAAAATTGTTTCCTATAACGTCCTATTAAAAAAAAGGTGAAAAAAGAGAAACTGTATAAAAAATTATATTTTGCTACATAAAAAGTTTATTTACAAGTAAAGTTTGTAAAATAAAGTGTCTGTGATGTGTTTTACTAAATTGTTATGAAAAAGTTGTTAAATAAAAAATAAATATATATTTTACCTGTTTGTGAAAAAGTTTAAAAAAAATAAGAAAAGCTTTTCCTATTAGGTAAGTCAATTCTATATACTTTCTCTAATAGTGGTGCTAACAACCCCATGCGTTCTATTCATCGTGTGGGTATATGCATGTATGCCTCCTCCATCTTAAATCTCTTCCCCTCTAAATATGGGGTAGCACAAATTGGGAGAGCATTTTTGAATGAAAGCATTTCAATCAATTGCAACCGTCTCAAGAGCTTTAAGTGGTTTTACCTACTTAATGGGTGGGAATTGAATAAAGCGGACATTTATTTTGAAAGAAATGTGGATCACATGGTTTTAGGGTGCGCGCGTGGTCCATTCGATGTAGGTGCCCTTGCAAGGGATAGGAGCGTGGAGCCATTAAAATTTGCGATTGTGGACTGGCGTTCTTTGCGCAGTTACAAAAAACTCACAGAGCATGGGATTCATTTTTTGTTTGGAAATGAAAAGAAAATGGTGTCATCCTGTTATTTTTTTTGTCCTTCTTCTGAGAAGACCTTTAGCAAATGGACGATTTTTTTGTAAATAATTGATGGATAGTACTCGTACTATCCTTGATAAATGAATATTTGATGAACATCGCCATTGGTAACATTAAAAGTGAATTACTACAAAATATGTTTGCAGGCGGTAGTCCGGGATGAATAGCGGTATTATTATTTTTTAGTTTTCAGAAAGATGTCATGACTTTTGACGTATATTGTTGTCCTCCTTTCATTTCATTAAATTCTCAAATGTTAATTTAAATTTTCTTTTGGCACCATCATTTTTATTAAAATATTTGTTAAAAAATATTTTTTTTTGTCGGAAAGGCTAACATATAACGCAGAAGTCGCACCCAGAGATGTTTAACAATTCTTTCTAGAGCTTATAAATCTCTGATCTCCTAGAAGTTCGTTCAGTTGTTGAATTGTTCTGTCACAAGAGTAGTTTTGTCATTACGTTTGTTGCCACTATTGATTGGGTAGTATTTTTAAATGCAGCATTATTCAATAAAAGGCCATTATGACGCCATTATGACGCCATTATGTATGGAATATATTATCGTTCAAATATCCGCCGATTCTCCATTACTCGGGCGCATAAATCATGCTGAATTTGACCGATGGCATGAATTATGCTGGCTTTAAGGACCGCTGTGGTTTGTAGCTTGTTTGCATCGATCTGCGAATTCAAAAAACCCTACAAGAAAAAGTCTAAGGAGGTTAGATCAAACGATTTCCTTAGCTATTTAACATTATTTCCACGAGAGATGACAATGTCCTCGAAGCGCTGTGTGCCAAGTAGCTCCGGCCGTCCTGTTGAAACCATAAGTCAATGGTCTCCGTATAATACAATTATGGCCAAAAGAAGTTGGTAGTCATAGACCTATAGCGCTCGCTGTTACGGTGATGGCCTGGTCAACGTCTCATCGTTCTCAGTTGAATTTTGCACGGTTACAGACGGAAGTCTGCGAAACTTCTCTCGGTAGGACGAGTGTGGCAACCATAAAATGAGTAAAGTGTGCGGAACGGTGCACGAACGGAACACCCATTTTAATATTGTTTTGACGAAACAGACTGAATAAATGACAGTCAAGTTGGCAGATGTGGCTTCAATAATATGGTCGCTATCAACTGTCAAAATTCGGAAGTCCCTGTTAACAAGGAGTATAGAACTACATAGATTGCGCATCTCATACAACGAATATTTTCTATGTGGGGTACTGATATTGATACCCCAGTGTTCACATTGCTACCCCAGCATCAAAAAATAGCCTTGCTGATGCATACAATCTACGAAATTTCCCCTTCGCACTTACCGCCCGCATCTGAAAGGGCTACAAAATTTTTAGCTGTGATGCGTTCTCTATGTAGTTCTATACTCTTTGCTATTATAAAGCGTTTTATGTCCCTTGAAGAGCACTTCAATTTGGTTGAGATTGGTTTCTACTTGTGATCGTCACTTAAGATGGGGTCCACCCCTAGTGCAAGTACCGGCATCATGCAACCAGTAAACACTCACACTTTATTGGTTGTGAGAAAAAACGTTTAACGGTTGTTTCTTTTTGCTTAATGCACATTCACAGACATAGAGTGGGTGGGAGAAGTTAGCCTTGAGGCGTTTTCGTGGTTTTGAGAAAACATTTAAGATGATGCCACTACCATTTGAGGAGATCTTGCATTTGAAGCGTTCTATCTTCTTTTTTTTTCTTTCTTAAGTGGAGCTACAGTCCGAAATGAACCTGGGCCTCAATCAACATGCCTCTCCAATTAGCCCGGTCCTTAGCTTAATGCCTTCAGTTGCACACTCCAAGTTGGTTGAGGTAGGTTGGTTTCTACTTGTACGCTTCACATAAGGCGAGGTCTTCCTTTATTGCGTCCGACGTCTGGCTAGGAATCGAAGACTCTGCGAGCCGGATCATTAGTGTCCATTCGTTCTACATGTCCTAGCCATGTAAAACGTCCAATGCGCAGTTCTTTGACCAGGGGTACATCAATGTACACCTTGTATAGTTTTTGGTTAAATCTTCGTCTCCATAGCATGTCAACGCAAACGGGACTGAAGATTTTTTGAAAAATATAATCCGCTTCTGATAGAGTCCATGCTTCAGCGCCGTAGGACTGGGATGTTCGGTGCCTTATATAGGATCTCTTAAGTAGTTCGAGTGAGAGCTTAACTACTAAATTGCCTTCTTTGCCTGAAGAAAAGGCGGTTGTCAAGAGTAATTCTTCTTTTAATTTCTTATGAGATGTTGTTGATAGAGTTGTTAGCGGACAAAGTCCAGTGCTACCTCAAAGTTATATCTGTCAATGGTGACGGTCTGTCCAATTCGTCGATGTTGTGAGTCCTTTCGTGTTGAAGGCATATACTTAGTCTTACCCTCATTTACTGCTAAACCCATTTTTGGCGCATCCTTCTCTATACTAGCAAACGTGGCTATCACATCACGTTGAGTCCCACAAATGATGTCAATATCGTCGGCGTATGCTAGTAGTTGCAACGATTTTTGGAAATTGAGCCTCTGGTGTTAGCTCGGGAGTTTCGCACAATTCTTTCAAGAATCAACTTGAGGAAGTCACATGACAGCGCGTCGCCTTTTCTGAATCCTTTTTTGGTATCGAATTTGTCGGTGAGGTCGTTTCCGACCCTGACAGAGCAGCGAGAATTCTCCATCGTCATCCTACACAAAGGGACGAGTTTGAGCGGTATACCAAAACTGGACATGCCTCTGTATAGTTCGTCTGTATAAATGCTGTCGTATGCGGACTTCCTTGGGTTTTTCCAGGATCTGCCGGAGTGTGAAAATTTGATCGGTTGTGGACTTTCCTAGCCTAAAACCACACTGATAAGGGCCGATCAGGTTGTTGGTAAATGGTTTCAGGCGTTCCCATATTACGGCAGATAGAGTCTTGTAGGCGATTTCTTGTAGGAGACATATGCCTCTGTAGTTGGCTTAGCTCAGAGGGTCTCCTTTATTGTGGATCTTCTTCTTCTTCAGCAATACTTTTATCCAGACCAGATATAGCTTATGAGTTGGTGGATGTTACTTATCAATTAATAATTTAGTTGTCTGGTTTCTAGAAATAGAAATTCACATCACTTTCTGCAGAGGACATCTATCACAAATGCTCAATTCGCAGATATATGTATATGAAATTGTATTTTCTATATAGAACGCTTTAAGTGATTTGAATGTCTATTTCTGTGAATGCAGAAAGTGATGTTAATGTCTATTTCTAGAACCCAGACAATTAAATGGCGGATGTATAACGAAAAGTGAGGTGATAGATGCAATATTGCTATCGGTAATGTAAGAAACACCTATTGCAAATACCACGTCGATAAATTAGTCGATAATAATTTTTTTGTCTTACGGCTTTACAAAAAATGCAATTAGCGCAGCAGATTATTTTTTTGAACGCAACTGTAGTTACTTTTGAGTAATGACTGAAATTGAGAGCCAGCACTTTTACTTATTCAACTACAAATCGCCAATGGTAAAAAGACCTAAGTTGCAGTTTAAGCGTTGTGTACAATTACCAACACTTGCATTTATAAAAATGACATCAATACACAAAAGCCGGTCTACCCCAAACTGATATATTCTCCTAACTAGAATGACATAATTATTCATAAATATTAATAGCACATCGATTAACAAAAGTGCATTCAACACACGAATGTTAAAATTGATAAACAAAATAATATTTGCTTAACTTATTTGCCTTTGAATCAATCAGTCTTAATTGAAAGTGCATTCGTTCAAGTGCAATAGCCAACAGTGTATATGTTTGGGTTTATGGGGCATACGTCATACCCAAAAGTGATTTATATGTTTTATTTGCACAAACTGTGCATATATTGTTTATAGAGGTGTAATCAAATTTTGTCATTGACCTATGAAAAGTATAAACACACAAAGAAGGATACATTTCCGGAAGACAATTTAAGTTTTCAGAAATGTTGAGTACGTAACGTGAGCAAAGTGTAACGCCAAAAAATTTATCTTCTATTTTATACTGTTATGTAGGTATGTCTGAATTATAAAAAAAAAATGCTTGGAAAGTTAAGAAACGAATATGCATGTTGTAGACTTGTGAGTAATTTTCTAATGTGTTGCTACTAACATTTTGTAAGACATCGAAGAACATACACTGACCAGAAAAGGTAGTCCCACAAAACTTCTGACAGATTACCTTTAAAAATAAATTTACTTAATTCTTTTTTAAATTACCGAGAAATGAAAATAAATAATATTTTTAAAATAACCATACCATTACCGTTACTATGGCCACCAATCGAAAACCATGTTTTCGGTTTAATGTGAAAAACGTTTTACACTCAATAAAATGTCAATATTTCCCATCGACAAATGTTTTAAATATTACGAGATACGCACAGATATGCTGCCCGAACAATTCTCTTAGATATTTAGAAATGTATCTTCCATTACAAGTCTGGTCCAATCTTCCTCCGGCAACACCACGCGGAGTTAAAACCGAAATTTCTCACAGAAACGGCTGTTATGATTTCGATTAACCAGTTTTTTACTAAGAATTACGAATTTTCGAATTATGATCAAATTTTAAAAAAATCATCAATTACTTGTAAACTGCAGGTTGCGGCATCTCTTATGTCGTCATGTAAACACTAAATAACTTTGACATTTCTCAATCCATCGACTCGAGTAGACATGTTTTTGAAATGTCAATTGAGTACAATTTTAGCCATGAAACAATGCGCCCAAATAGATACGCTGATCATTGCAAATAGTCCTTCAGTTGTGTTAACTCAACGTGCAGATCGTTGAAAGTATCGTGGCCAACAATCATCTCCTGAATATTATTATTATTCTGTTCGTTGTTTAAGTTCGAATTTTGTTGAGCACGATATAGTGGGAGGTCGTAGACATATCGTTCATTAACGCCCAAAACATTCCAATGAACTTGTAAGAGATAGTTTTACCGAGAACCCACATGTGTCGCATCGTCACCGCGCTCAGCACTTTGGCATTTTGGAGGATGATTTGTATTGCTCGTAAGAAGAGCTATTGACTCAAAGAATATTGCCGAATGGTTGACACTGAACCTTATTTTTGAAAGCAAATTTTGATGATCGAAAATGCCTACTCTCTGCCGCCTTCTATAAGCAAAATTGCCGCATTTGAGGAACGAAGAACCCATGAAACACTATTACTTACTTTATACTTAAGTGGCGTTACATTCGGGAATGAACCTGGACCAACCAACATGCCTCTCCAATTAGCCCGGTCCTAAACGAACTGCCTCCAGTTGTTCACTCCAAGGTGGTTGAGGTCGGTTTCTTCTTGTGCGCGCCACTTAAGGTCTCTTTCTACTGCGTCCGACGTCTGGCTGAGAGTCGGAGACTCTGGGCACCGGAGTATTGCTGTCCATTCGTTTTACATGTCCTCTTAAACGTCCAATGCGAAGTTTTTTGACCAGGGGCATGTCGCTGTACAGCTCTTATAGTTCTTGGTTGAACCTTCGTCTCCATAGCCCTTCAACGCCAACGGGATCGAAGATTTTGCGAAGAATTTTCCTCTCAAATCGACCAAGGATTTCTTCATCTGCTTTTGAGACAGTCCATGCTTCAGCGCCATAGAGCAGGACTGGGATGATCAGGGTCTTATATAGAATAGGATAATTCTAGTGACGGCTTTACTACTGAATTGCCTTCTTAGTCCGAAGAAACAGCGGTTGGCAACAGTAATTCTTCGTTTAATTTCTGACGAGATGTTGTTGTCAGAGTTAATAGCGGAGCCCGAGATAGACAAAGTCCGTACTACCTCAAAGTTATATCTGTCAATGGTGACGTTCTGTCCAATTCGTCGATGTTTTGAGTCTTTTCGTGTTGACAGCATATACTTCGTCTTGCCCTCATTTACTGTTAAACCAATTTTCGCCGCTTCCTTCTCTATAATAGCAAACGTGGCTATGACATCACCAAAGATGTCAATATCGTCCGCGTATGCTAGTAGTTGTACCGATTTTTGGAAAATTGTGCCTCTGGGGTTGGCTCGGGAGTTTTGCACAATGCTCTCAAGAATCAAATTGAAGAAGTCACATGACAGCGCATCGACTTGTCACAATCCTTTATTTGTCATCGAATGTGTCGGTGAGGTCGTTTTCGAGGCTGATGAAGCAGCGATAATTCTTCCACGTAAACCAACACAAACGGACGAGTTTGGGCGGTATACCGAACTCATATAGAAAAAAAAATTTATGTTGCAACGGGCTCGTTAGTACCCAGGGCCTAGCTTTTTTTCTCACAACCATTATCGTGTGCGTGTGTACTTCTTTGCACGATGGTGGGACCTCCTGTTTTATGCCGAATCCGAACGGCTATGTTGAGATTAGCTTTTCATGACAATTGATACTACTCGGATGATTTGTCAGACCATCACGCGAGGAGGGCCAGTTTGGGTGTTGCTACGGCTGGGAATCGAACCCAGACCTGCGGCAGTTCATCGCACCATCGCGCCACTGTGCCCGTCATGGCTCTGCATAGTTCATCTCTATAAATGCTGTCGTATGCGGCTTTAAAATCGACAAATAGACTGTGGGTATCGATTTGGACTTCTTGGTTTTTTTTCCAGGACTTGCGAAGTAAGAAAATTGAATGGGTTGTGGACTTTAATGGCCTAAAACCATACTGATAATGGCCACTTAGATTGTTGTTTAACGTTTTCAGGCGGCCACATATGACAGCAGATAGGATCTTGTAGGCGATGTTAAGGAGACGTATGCCTCTGTAGTTGGCGCAGTATAGAGGATCGGTCAAACAATACTGAGGTTCCATTCTTCAGGCATACTTTCTTCCGGCCGCTTTATAAAGCTCAGCGGGAGGGCCTTCATTTTCGGCAGCCTTATTAAGCTTGAGTTTAGATATTGCTATTCTCACTTCTCTCAGGTCGGGTTGTTATGAAACACTATTGCATAACCAACAAATTATTTTATTGAGCTGGCGTTTACGCCAAAACCATCATTAGATCAAAACTTTCGATGGGAATATTCTTGGAATTCTTGTATATAATGGCAATTGTGTGAAAAAGGTTTGGACAGTCGGTGCGAAATGCTATATCTGCAGAAAAGAAAATATTTGGATATGTGCTGTCACAAATTGGCGACATTGACTAGGTGGCCGAGCTCCAGATTTTACACTTTCGGGGGTATTTATAAAGAAAAGTATAATCTAGCCAGTCTTAGACCATTGACAAGCCCGAGATGATAGAAAAATATTGTTAAATCTTACCCGAAGATGATAGAAAGCTGTTATATGGGAAAACATTTCTTTTGCACCTCTCAGTAATCTTTTGATTGAACTTTCTTTTACGATGTTTATGAACACTATGCGTGTCAACCTTTGAATTACAATGTTTTTTCTTTGTTGGTCAGTCTTATGATGTTCAATGTGTTGCAAAGCAAACTTTGATGTTAACATTGCATCGAAGTTGAACGTGTTTATTAATAAGCGCCATTTGTCGAGAGGTGATACAGTAATATTTCTAGAGTCTCATGCACAGGATAAACAAAATTATCAAATAAAATCGGACAAGTAAACGAAATCGTATATCTTGTAATGTAGCGTGCAATTTTATTTTCCACATTTTTGGCGCAGAGGGATAAGAGTCTGCCATCAAACGATGGTCACTGTTTTTTAATCGCAAATCTATCTAGTATACAAATTTATTTGTTACTTAGGGTATTCTTCAGAAGGTAATAAGCCGTAATACTAATACAACGTTTCCCGAAACTATAGGTTTTAATTTTCGACTTTTTTGAATAATATCGTAACATGTGGCCACCTCTAGCACTGATGGTAGTAATGTGCACATAACTAATTCCGGAATAACTGTAATATTTTCTTAAAATATATCTTTAATTCCGTGTATTTTGTATGCTTATAGAAAATAACAAAGTCATGTTTTTTGTGACTGTTCTTCAACTGTCACAAAAAAACAAGACTTTGTTATTTCAGTTAGACACACGTCACATTTGTTTACACACAAAACAACATATCGTAGACTCATAGGTATACACTACACGTCCGTCCATATCGTCCTCATCCCCAAGAAGAGCCGCAGGAAAAGGAAAACCACAATAAATAGACATTAGACCATTAGTTATAGTTGTTTACCTCATGTCGAGGCATTCACGTCACAAGGATATTTATAGAATTGACTTGAACCATGAGCATGCTAAGGAGTAGTTTCGATTTTACTAAGGTGATTAGGCATGACAATGGATTTTTTTTTTGTTCGGAATGAATGGAATCTAATATGATACTGACATTCCTATGTGGTATTCATAGGTTTAACTATGTTGAGTGCTAATTCAAAGATTAATAAGACAAGCTGACAGTTGGTAAATGTCTGTTTTGATTTGAAGATAGTATTCTAATCCATATCAACCATATACAATGAGCTTAGTGTAGGTTGGGATGTATCAAATGTCTTCGACCATGTGGAACCCAGCATTTCGTTTCAGCTTTCTTATTCTTACTTGCGATTTTTTTACGAGGTTCAATTTTTTATTTAACCTTCTTATAAGACTGTCCATGAATCCATGGACTTACCATGAATCTTCTTCTTCATAAAAAGGAAGCCCGGTAAAGCCAACATGACCTTTGATCACAGTTCTGTAAGACTTATGCTACGCCAGCCATACGCTTTGTGTTTCTCTGAATTCGCTTATCAGAACTTAGCCAATCTTTAGTTTCAATGATGACGAATGACGATTGTTAAATAAAATCTCGTGATGAGAACACTAGACCTGTGTCAACAAGCATGAGAAGACCGAAACAACATCGGAAAACCAAAAAATCCGAGCAAAGTCATCGATAATGGTAAAAAATGAAAGAAGTGATAAGCAGTCTGTTCATGACAATGCGAACCTGTCGACTCGGAATCTCGAAATTGCTTGAAAAATATACATAAATCATCATTACACATACTCACCTTGACATCCCCAACTGAAAATTGGGACCTCCAGATTAATGAATAAAAAAAATCAATGATTGGTCAACTGAATTGATAACATTTCGACAGACAAGTGGCACGCATGCATTTCATTGGGCGTCCGAACATTCTGAGGGGCTTAAATTTACTCGGACCATTACCTTGTTACCAAAGTAGGAATGCGGATATCCAGCACGCCACAAAAATGCGAAATACAGTGAAATATTTTTTTCGAAAGACCTCAAGAGACCTCCAAGTTCTTGCAAAGCCCTTAACCCTTAACCTCTTAGCTAACACAACACCACCAGCATCTACAGTCGAAGAACAGTGGCGACGATGTCAACAAGCCATTCGATCAGCCGGAACTGATGTGCTATTTTTCTGGCGTCCACCAGGAAGAAATTTGATGAAGAGTGCTGAAAGAAATTCGCAACTAAGAACGAGGCCTTCAGGCAAAGATGCAGGTGACGTCGAGAACTACCATTGAGCTTTATTGTCAAAATAGGAGGGAAGAACGCTGGCTTTTGAGAAAGAAGAAAGGAAGAGCAAGCGCGCAATCGGAAATATTGGGAGATGCCACTCCAGATAAGATTTTCGTAAGTTATACCAAAGTGTAAAACGTCAAAACCATGGATACAAGAATCCTGTCGATATGAACTAAGGAATAATGAAGTTGAGGCACAGTCGATGCTGCAGACTGCTGCACGACGATGGGGAATAGTATTTCGCTGTCAGGCATACGAACCATTCAATATTGGCGGCGACAGCAATAACATTCAACCATCCGCCCTAAGTGAAGTGTGGACAACAATAGCTAAACTTCAGCTTAACATGGCTGCCAGAAACAACGGTCTTCTAGCCGAGTTTTGTAAAGCCATTGGAATTTTTAAATAGCATTCACCTGTCTAAGCAAAATTTAGTCGGATGAAATTACACCTGAAGAATGGAACCTTTGCAAACCAAAAAAAAAAAAAAAACACGAGAAACACGAACTGCGCCGACTATAGATGCATGTGAAATAACATAATTCTTGATAGGATAATGTAAAACTCCCGAGTCAACACCAAAAACTCCCCCTACCTCGGGTCTTGTGAAAATCACCTGCTATTTATGGTAAGATTTTGTCCCTTATTTTCTATCTTTTTTCATGTCTTCATAGCCGCTGTGGGCATGTCAGCACATCATGCTTATGTTGCTGTAGCCGTAATAAATGGGGAGTTTCACATTTGACAGGCGAACAACATTATTGTTCCCGAATGCTATAAATACAGCAACAACCATATCGGCATCGGAATTAAGAGCACAGCTTTTATAGACAGCGTGATACAAGACTTCGCAACATCACGTACATGATATATCGACATCGAAGTTTTCTTTTTTCTTCTCAACATAACCTACATGATACCATCTGCCGTAATATGTGAACGCCTGAAACTGTTTACCAATAACCTTATGTCTTGGTGTACCACCCAAATTCATCGCTGATTATGACGTGCATGATGACGACGTCTACCTCAGCTTCGCTATTAACGACATCTCATCAGAAATAAAACCAAGAACTACTCTTGGCAACAGCTGTTTCTCCAGACTAAGAAGGAAATTTAGTAATAGAGTCCTCAGTTCAACTAAACAGACTTTTATCATCCCAATCTTGCTATATTGCACCAAAGCATGAACCGTTTCAAAAGCGGATGAAGAAACCGATTTCAAAAAACTTAGAGCGCTAAATTGAATGTAGTTAGCTAGGGACTGGGATAATTATAGGGCCATGTTTGTTGAGGCAATTACGACTTCATATGCAGCTTTGCCTTGTAGGCCTCGTTCTTAGTTGCGAATTTCTGTCGTCACTGTTTGTTAAGGCAATGACCTTTGTACCTTTGTAATTAGCTTCAAATTTGTTAATACTCGCAAGAATACTACAAGCTGGGCCAAAAGAAGTCGCCCGATGTTGTTTGGACTTCAGAATATCGGTTGTGGCTCGCGCAGTGTGTGCCGTTGCTCCGGCCTGTTGGAACCACATTTCCTACAGTCCTAATTCGGCCAAATGCGGCAAAAAAAACTCGGTTAACATGGTCCTATACCGCACACTGTCCACTGTTGTTATTTGACAAGCGGCGTTCTCGTAAAAAATGGCCCGATGACTCCTCTAGCGTGAACAGCGCATCATGCAGTAACTTTGAGCGAGTGTAATGGCACCTCGTGCATTACTCATGGATTTTTGGTGCCCCAGAAGCGATAGTTTTGCTTGTTCACGTACCCGCTTTTGATCGAAAAATCGATTTTGATCGAAAAATCGTCCACTTCGATTATTCCGCGTTCTTGGGGAGTGTATCGCTCCGTGGCTTGTTCACGTGTATGCTACATCTGTCTAATCCACAAATGTCAAAATATATTTGACATTGGCGGCCATTTGCAAAAATAAGAACATCTTTCAATAGGGTGATTTTTTTTGCGCCCGTGTTATATTACCATTGAATCGGTGGCTTTCGTAGCGCAAAATATCTCCCAGCTTTTTTAGTTTAGTGCTGTCTTAACAGAATTTCAGGTGATTATACCTCCGGCAACACAGACGATCTATGATGTCCATCATAATCAAATCTTCAATAGGGGGAGGAACTCGCACAAACTTTTTTTCTTCAAACTATCCATGCAGGTACTAAGAAATACTTCGGTCCTAGTAGATAACAAAACTCGCAAAATTTTTATGAAACGAACCAAGTTGAGCAGATCTGCCAAAAATCCCTTGACTCTAATAGTATAGTATCACATTGGTCTTTGAACTTTTAACCAAAGCATATGCCTATTTCAGCCTTATCAGGTCACCATAATTGTTTACTTGAGAGGGCACCAATCCAATCCAAAAGTCCGTTCGATTTTCAAAAACAAATACTAAAATATTAACAGCGTTTTACTTACCAGCCCTTAACTAGAATTCACAAAGTTTGGACACGAGAAACGATATTAAAGGCAAGACCACTAAGGATGTTGCTCATACAAAATGTATATCCACTGATGTACACAATGTAAACAAGGGCAACTAACATCGACTATATACCCAATCGTATTTCCTTCGTAGTCCTAGTAAATACTTGTGCTCCTTCTTGTGGGTTGTAATCCGCTGTGTGAATACATTACCCTTCAGATTTAAAAAGGTCAGCGATGAATATATCGGTGAGTGGTCAATTATCGTTCAACAATAAACGCCCATTATGTCGATATACCTACTTCTGATATTTAATTCGAATTTTGCGTGAGGATTTTAATTAAAACCATTAGCAAGGACACCCTTTTGCAGTGCTTTATAAAAATGCGTGTACCACATTTAATGAATGAGACTCGCTGCAGTCCGCCTTCTGATTAAGTCATCTAGTTATCATTCCAACATAAATATTGACTCACATCCTACAATCTGCAAATAGAATGTGGGCATTTCGGTTTCAGGATTATTTAAATGGAAGTCCGTTCTTGTTTTTATTGTTTAACAATAAATTTCCTAGCAATAGAAAAGGTCAGGTGCAGAACTGAATGTGCATACAATTTAAATTGAAAAGCCTTAGGCAAAAATTGGTCTGGTCTTCTCTTTTTTTCTCTCCTCATTAGGAACTACCTTTGAAGTTCTCAATGAAAATATTATTCTGTTGAAAAGTTTTGTCCTTGGGTTAACTTTAAGGAGAACTCATTTAGAGCCAATAGTATAAAAACTTGTGTAAAGTTTTTGCAGAACACAGAAGAAAAAAATTTAATTAAGAACTTAGAACGGAATAATTTCTCTAAATTTAAGATAACTTCATAGGTTTTGAATCAGGACTGCGTGGAGGCCAATTAATTTCACCTCTCATGGAGACTAATTTGTCAGGGATAATGGCCATAGGTGATGTTGATGCTCCGTTCAGCTGGAACCATATTCTTTGGTTATTGTCAGGCAAGTTTTGAAATTAAGACACCAAAAAAGGCGCCTAACAAATCCACATTACTTTCTGAATTCATTATAACTGCACGTACGCTTTCATCTTCAAAAAACTAAGGACCGATACTTTCTCGCAGCCCATATGGTCACAAATAGACGAATGAAATGGTTTCTGATACTTGCATTTCGGTTCCTTTGCATTCCAGTTGTGACATTTCGATGAAAATGAGTAAAAAGCGCCCCAAAGCATGACTTATGAAGTTAATCCTCTGAGTCGCAACAAGACAAGAGTAATTCTTGATTTTATTTGTGACGAAATGTTGTTGTCATATTTAAAAGCGGACCCGAGGTAGAGAGAGTCTTTGGTGTTGGCTCGGAAGTTTTACACTATCCTATCAAGAATGATGTAAATTCACATGTATCTATAAACGGCGCAGTTCAGAGGATCTCGTGTTCTTTTTTTTTTTTTTTTTAGTTTGAAAGGTTCCATTCCTTAGATCCGACTTAATTTGGCTTAGTCATGTGAATGATATTAAAAAAATTTCCAATGGCTTTACACAACTCGACAAGAAGACCGTCGTTACCGGCAGTCGTGTTAAGCTGACGTTTAGATATTGTTATCCTCACTTGACTTAGGGCGGATGGTTGGTAGTTATTGCCGTCGTCGGCAATATTTAATGGTTCGTATGCCTGACAGCGGGAAATTATTCCTCATCGCCGTGCAACAGTTTGCAGCATCGACTGTGCCTCAACTTCGATATTACTTTGTTCATCAGGATTCTGTTTGCTTCGTGTATCCATGGTTTTGACGTTTTACTCTTTGGTATAACTTACGAACATCTTTTCTGGAGTGGCACTTCCCAATATCTCTGATCGCGCGATTGCTCTTTTTTCTTCCTTCTGATAAGCCAGTGTTCCTCCTATTTTGACAATGAATGGTAGTTCTCGACTTCATATCCAGTTTTGCCTTGTAGGCCTCGTTTTTAGTTGCGAATTTCTGTCGTCACTCTTCATCAAACCAAGGATTTCTTGCTGGTGGTCGCCAGAAAAATAGCACATCAGTTCTGGCTGATCGAATGGCTTGTTGAAATCGTCGCCGTTGTTCTTCGACAGTAGATGCTGGTGGTGTGGTGTTAACTGAGAGGTTAAGGGTTACGGGTTTTGCAAGAACTTGGATGTCTCTTGAGGTCTTTCGAACCTTTTTTTTTACTGTATTTCGCATTATTATTTTGGCAACAAGGTAATGATCCGAGTAGATTTAAGCCCCTCAGAGTGTTCGGACACCCAATTGTATCTTGTCTATCGAAATGTTTTTTTTTACTCATTTTTCTGGAGACCGCGATTCTCAGTTGTGGATATCAACGTGAGTATGTGTAATGATGATTTATCCATACTTTTGAAGCACTTTCCCGCTTCCGAGTCGACAGGTTCTCATTGTCACGACCAGATTAATTTCACTCTTTACATTTTTTGCCTTTCTCCATGATCTTGCTCGGACGGATTTTTGGTTTTCCAATGTTATATCGGTCTTCTCAGCTTGTTGATCCATTTTCGAACATTTTGTTATTTTAAATTACGTGCTACAGTCTAAGAATTAGTGGTTTTGTAAAACGCTCGGACGCTCAATGGGCAGTTCGCATCTGAAAAACTTTCGATAGTGACTGAATTCCCTAGGCTAGGCCACAGATTGACAGACTATCAGCTACGCTCGTATTCGTTACGATCACGCTGTATGTATGTACGTACATACAACGAATTTCATACAGAATCGTAAATTTGTTTGCATGGATTTTGATGTGATTTCTATCTTTTACAGGGCCACTATAGTCTGAATTGTACATGGTCTGTCAATCGCCTAGTACCTGTACTTGTTCGTATATATAATCACGGATGTGAACCTATTTGTGTTTCTATCAAATTCTTAAGTAAATCAAAACTATCTGGACCTTTGTCTAAGCAACTTACCCATTAAGCTTCACCATAAAATAAAATCTTTTTTTACATTAAAACCAAAAATCCAACTCGAATGGATATCAACAAGGAACACAGTTTTAGGATGTCTTTCGAGTACCGATAATCACATGTTTGAAGAGCATCACGTCTTCAAGTCATTGTTCGCTAAATCTCATCATAATTTGATGGTATAATGATGTGATGATGATAAAAGGACCAATTTGGAATATTTCGCCGAATGAAAGCCCTAATTGTGCCAAATCATTAAGGAAACACCACACTGGCAAATGATTTCCTTCCCATGGCAATGCCAGATATCAACATCCGCTTGAATTCGAATCCCAATCAATATTCAAAGAGCATGAATGAACTTGGCCAAAGCGCAAATAAAACGGGAGCAACAACTGTTGCCTTTCATCGAACAATAATTTTAATCCATCTGAGTTTATATCGAAGTGAGTGTTAGACAACTTTTGGAAATGTGCCATAACCATTTGAAAATGGGCAAAAAAAAGAAAATGGATCCAAACAGGAAACCATTTGAAATGGAATCGGATGTGCTTAGCGAGTTTATTCAGTTCGTTCACGAAATGATTGCCGGAGTGGGTAGATGTCGAAAGCATTATTTTATTGTCACTTTATGACATGGTTGACATGGTGTTGAAGACATTTAAATATCGAAAAATTTACCCCCTGGTAAAGCCGACTATCTATCTTTTGATTCGTGAGGCTCACTGAGTAACTTGAGTATTTGCTATTGAGCTGTTAAACTCTTTGAATACAGTATCCTGACTTGCTTAGAACTAGAAATGAAATTTAAAAAAAAAATCTTATGTCAGTATAGTAATCTAATTTCAGGTTTTTCTTTCAAACCTGATTTTGATGCCGACCAACCATTATTACTATTGAGCATTAATACCCGACATTCCGGCTATCCTTCCCTCCCGTCCTTAAAAAAAGGACTTTTCTAACATTTCGCAAATCGATAGCCGTTTTTCCGAAAAATTATTGCTAGTGATTGCCACTGGCGAAAGGTTAATTCAATGACTGGCAGTTGTAATATGTTTCCTTAATTACAAATTGACAAATGGAATCGTAGCTTTAGGGAAGAGATGATGTTAATTAAATATCGAGGGTATGTATATACAAGGTGGCGCAAAAATAACCTTCCGATGTTTGTTGGCTGTAATTTAAAAGAAAATATGAAAAACTTTGATTTTTCTTGTGGATTATTTTTATTTGGTCTTTTAATTTTTTTACATCAAGTCGAGAATATGATGTCATGTAAATGGCCGCCACCACAGTTGATTGTCATTTGAGCCCTTTTTATGGCATTTTCCATCACTTTGGCCAAAACTTCCGGCGATAGGTCCTCACATTCTTGACGGATATTGTCTTTAAGAGCTGCAAGAGTCTGAGGCTTGTTGACATAAACCCGCGACTTCAAAAAGTCCCACAAAAAGAAGTCTGGAGCGGTCAAATCAGGCGATCTTTCTGGCCAGTGCAAATCGCCAAAACGGGAGATTGGGCGCCCGGGAAATGCATATCGGTTGTGGCACGTGCAGTGTGTGCCGTTGCACCGTCCTGTTGGAACCACACGTTTTCCAATCCCAATTCATCAAGTTTCGGCAAAATGAACTCGTTGATGATTGCTCTGTAGCGCTCACCATTCACAGTAACCGTTTGGCCCGCGACGTCTTCGAAGAAAAAACGTCCGATGACTCCTTCAGCGAAAACAGCACACCATAAAGTGACTTTGAGCGGGTGTAATGGCTCTTCGTGGGTTATACGCGGATTTTCAGTGCCCCAGAAGCGTAAATTTTGCTTATTTACGTACCCGCTAAGATGGAAATGGGCCTCATCACTCATGATTATTTTTGATGAAAAATCATCTTGCTCTTGGTGGTGATTAAGGCTGGCTTGAGCGTATGTTAGACGCGATTGGCGGTCAGCAGCTAACAGCTGATGCACCGTCTGGACTTTGTACGGAAACATCTTCAAATCTAGTACCAAAATTCGCTGTAAAGACCGTCGACTGATACCCATTTGCGTGGCACGTCGTCTGGTCGATGTCGACGGCGCTTCCATGACATCTTCGGCTACAGCAGCAATATTCTCTGCAGAACGGCTACTCCGGGGTCTGCCACGCCTCGCAGCATCTCGAGTTGTGTCAGTCTCTTCGAGGCGAGCGGCTAAACGTCGCAGTGTTTCACCAGTAGGTGTTGGACGGATAGGAAATCTGCGACGAAATTCATGTTGTGCCAAAGTCGCCAAAGTCAAATAAATAGTCCCCAATATTCAGCGTTCTGGAGCAGTGTAGCGTAACATTGTTTATTAACGTGTATTTCGCATGTGTTTACTACACAAATGTCAAAACAGAACTCACATTAGGGGCCAATCGCAAAATTTATAGCATTTTCTGATAGGCGGATTACTTTTGCGCCACCTTGTACATGTAGGTATATACATATTATCGAAGCAAGAAAATATTTTAAAAATACTCCCAATAAAATAGAACTGTTAACCATTGATTACCAGTTCCTCATAAATAGAAAAGAATTATTACTAAAAGCATAATTGTTTCGCAGCGGTTATTATTGATGGTGTTGTTAGAATTTCAGGAGAAACAAATGTATTCAAGGTTATTGGAAATACAAATTCAAATTCGATGAGACCGTGGACTAGGAAATGCGTAATATAATGTAGAATGAAGCCGTCTTTCAAAAGATAAAACAAGTTTTATGTTTAAAAATAATTTATTTAAAAACACTCTTATTTCTAGAATTATATTATTTTCAAAACGGTTATGACTTTATTTTCGTGTAACAATTACACCACACTAATTTGAAATCAAATATCAACGACTAAATTCGCGCACTATTATCACTTTCCAAAATTTACTTGGTTAATTCACTCAGCCAACACTATTCAAATCACGTTCAGGTCACAATTTAGACTCACTTGCTGGTTGTCGCTTCAGCTATATTTATAACTACCACTCCACATACTGATCTAGAAAGAGATGGCGTATTCTCGGAAGTTCCCGCACTTTCATGATTGTTCGTGAAGTGGTTTTGACAGATATCACTATTCCAGTCATTCATTCCAGTGGGCGCATCCAGTACCACAAATGGACACTAAATGGACCTCTTCGTTTTTCACACGTCAGGGTATGTTCGCACACTGCAATCTGAATTTTTAACAATAATATATCTGACAAGTCATTATAAATATTGATGACAAAGATTTTATGGAATTTTGTGCGTACCTGATTTTTTGATTAATTATTGAATTAATTAAAGTTGAAAGTAAAATAATTTATATATCGGGAATTGGACTTACATCCGTGGCATGGTACTATGGATGCAATAATGCCATATCCGAGCCGATAAGAAAAAAAAATTAGCACTGAAGTGGAGGTTCTCGTGGAGTTCTCTTCCTTTTCCGTCTTGTTACGGTTATTGTTGATTTAAAATAGGTTTAAATAATAGTTTTTTTTTTCAAGAAATAAAAAGCGTAGAAGCATCCTACATCCAAAAGTCGAATCAGCGGTACATTCTTTGAATGTCAAGAAAACAAATAGGACTTGATCATTGGCTATGTTAACACCGTGAAATATATTTACTTACTTACTTCCTTAAGTGGCGCTACAGTCCCGAATCAACATAGGCCTCAACCAATTAGCCTGGTCCTTAGCTAACTGCCTCCAGTTGCGCACTCCAAGTTGGTTGAAGTAGGTTTCTACTTGTGCGCGCCTTAAGACGAGGTCTTCCTCCGACGTCTGGCTGCGTATCGAAGACTCTGCGAGCCAGAGTATTGGTTTCCATTCGTTCGACATATCCTAGCCATCTTTTGACCAGGGGCATGTTGCTGTACAGCTCGTGTAGTTCATGGTTGAATCCTCGTCTCCATAGACCATCATCGCAAACGAAACCGAAGATTTTTCGAAGAATTTTCCTCTCGAATCGACCAAGGATTTCTGTATCCGCTTTTGAGACGGTCCATGCTTCAGTGCCGTAGAGCAGGACTGGGATGATCAGGGTATTATATAGAATCTCCTCAGTAGTTCGAGTGAGGGCTTTACTACTGAATTCAATTCTTAGCCCGAAGAAACAGCGGTTGGCAAGAGTAATTTTTCGTTTAATTTCTTACGAGATGTTGTTGTCAGAGTTAATAGCGGAGCCGAGTTATATCTGTCGATGGTGACGTTCTGTCCAATTCGTCGGTGTTGTGTGCCCTTTCGTGTTGACAGCATATACTTTGTCTTGCCCTCACATTCTGCTGTACCCATTTTTGTAGCTTCCGACTCTATACCAGCAAACGTGGCTGTGACACCGATTTTAAAAAATTGTGCCACTGGTGTTGGCTCGGGAGTTTCGCACAACCCTCTCAAGAATCAAATTGAAGAAATCACATGACAGCGCATCGTCTGCCTAAATCCTTTTTTTGGTATCGAATGTTTCGGTGAGGTCGTTTCCGACCCTGATGGAGCAGCAAGAATTCTCCATCGTCATCCTACACAAACGGAAGATTGTGGGCGGCACACCAACACTGGACATGGCTCTAGCTCTGCGGCTTTGAAATCGATGAATAGGTGGTGGGTATAGATTTGGACTTCTTGGGTTTTTCCCACACTGATAAGTGCCGACCAGGTTGTTGATAACCGGTTTCAGGCGTTCACATATTACAGCATATAGGATCTTGTAGGCGATATTGAGGAGACTAATGCCTCAAGTGATCTCCTTTTTGGGTGGATCGGGCATACGATGCTGAGGTTTCATTTTTAGGTATACTTTCTGCCGAGCAGATTAGGCTTATGAGTTGTTGGATGTTACTTACCAAGTCAGCTCAGCGGGATGGCCGTCATTTCCGGCAGCCTTATTAAGCTTGCGTTAAGATATTGCTATCCTCACTTCACTCAGGTCTGGTGATTGGCAATTTTCGCTGTCGTTCCCAATATTGAATGGTTCGTTCTGCCTGACAGCTGAATGTTGTTCGTCATCGTCGGTTAACAGTTCATACTGTTCCTTGTTCATCTCGACAGGATTCTGTTCGAGCCTTGTATCCTTGGCTTTGACGTTTAACACTTTGGTAAGTCTTGCGAACATCGTTCCTGGAGTGGTACCTCTCTATATCCTCAATCGCGCGCTTTTCTTGTTCGTTTTTCTTCTTTCCATAAAGCCGGTGTTCTTCCCTTCTTCTCTACCTATAGAGCTCAACGGCTGCTCTCGTTTTCACCTGCAGCTTAGCCTTGTAGGCCTCGTTCTTGGCTGCGAGAATCTCTCGGCATTTCTCATCAAACCATGGGTTTCTTGTTGGTGGGCGCGAGAAACCTAGCACATCAGTTACGGCTGATCTAAAGGCTTGTTGTCATCGTTGTCATTGTTCGTCGACATTCGATGATGGTGGAATGGTATAAATTGCGAGGTTTAGGGATTGGCGTTGCGCGAAGGTCTTGGCGGTCTCTTGCGATTTCAGTCTTTCGACATTAAATTTTTTCACGGTATTTCTGGATTTTTGTGGCATGGTGTATATTTGCATTCTTACCTTGACTGCAAGAAGGTAGTGGTCCAAGACGATGTTAACTCCTCGGAATATTCGGACATCCAAAATACTGGATGCGTGCCTCTTGTCTATTGATCTGGAGACCGCCATGTCCACTTACGGATAACGAGGTGAGGAAACCGTGTACTGGCTATAGTGGCATTTCGTTCCGTAGCGAAGTCAATTAGCCTAAGTCCGTTACCAGACGTGTTGTCGTGTAGGCTATGTTTTCCGACAATTCTGCTAAAGATGTCTTCTGTTTCTGACTTTGCGTTAAAATCTCCCAGCACAATTTTTACATCGTACTTCGGTAGTCGCTCATAACCTTAAAACCAATATGCGTTAGTAAAAGTAATGAAGAAATAATTACTATCTTTGAAATGTCCTAATTTTAATTTTCCAATTACTAAATCTAGCACGCAACAGTGACAAATCTACCTTAATCCGGTATCAGCTTTTCAATTGCATTCCTCATGTTGAAACTTTCCGACATGGCAGCCATGCTCTGGTAAACGAAAGTAAAATTGTTGAACTTTCATCGCAATGGAATAGCTGTTACTGAGTGTTTTTATTAAATTATATCCATATTTGCTGATATGACGACCAATTTGTTTGTTTAATATAAAACTAAATATAACGTTCCCAATAAATATCGCACTTTATCGCGATATCGGCCACCGTGACATTTTGAATTATTATTTATGACTTCTGTGAATATAGCAATCACGAAATATCCCTTGACGGTGACACCCGTCTCTGTTGAATGCTAAATAAGCTCCATGACCATCACTCAGTGTTATGTCTCCCAAGCGACTTGTCTTATCTTCTCATGCAAAAGGATTCAGAAAAACCAAATACAAACATAATCCAATATCCTTTTTTGCTATCTCATTTTCTTCTCCTTCCTTTCTACAGTGCAATATCAATAAGCAACAAAAGAAGAAACTTAGATTAATAAGCTTTCACCAGACTACATACCATTGAGGTTGAGGAAAGAAGAGCCGACTAACGCAAGGCAGCAGCCAAAATGATTAACATCGCCGGAGTGGTGAGCATTGTGCTCTTTTACATGCTAATCCTAGCTGTAGGCATCTGGGCCGGACGTAAAAAAGAAGCGGGCAATGATTCCGAAGAAGAAGTGATGCTGGCTGGCAGATCCATTGGATTATTTGTCGGTATATTCACAATGACAGGTGAGAGGGGCAATAATGCACAACCGCATAGATATAGCTAAATGTGTAGGAAACCTTGAGCACTGATTAAACTTTGATTATGGATTTTGTTTATTTTTTTAGCAACCTGGGTTGGTGGAGGTTATATAAATGGAACGGCTGAAGCTATATACACGTCCGGATTAGTATGGTGTCAAGCACCATTCGGTTATGCACTCAGCTTAGTATTTGGTAAGTAAAGCTTGTTGAGATGATGGTTTTCTGTTTGCATATGGAAATTTTTTACTTTCGCAGGTGGCATCTTTTTCGCGAATCCCATGCGGAAGCAGGGATACATTACCATGTTGGATCCGTTGCAAGATTCATTCGGTGAACGTATGGGTGGACTACTTTTCTTGCCAGCATTGTGCGGTGAGGTATTCTGGGCAGCGGGTATTCTAGCTGCATTGGGTAAGTTTTGGGTTTGATTTTGTTTGTAAAGGGTGTTGTGGGGAATGTTTTATTATACTATTCAGTCATATGTACTCCAAAGAAGATAATTTTTTTGCATCTGGTGGGCCAAAAGAAGTCATCCGATGATGTTTGGCTCTCATTAATATCGGTTGTGGCTCACGCAGTGTGTGCCGTTGCTCCGTCCTGTTTGAACCACATGTCCTCCAGTCCTAATTTGTCCAATTGCGGCAGAAAAAAAACGGTTAAAAAGACCCTATAGCGCGTACCGTCCATTGTTGTCGTTTGACCAGCGGCGTTCTCGAAAAAAAAGGCCCGATGACTCTTTTAGCGCAAACAGCGCACCATGCATTAACTTTGAGCGGGTGAAATGGCTTCTCGTGCATTACTCGTGGATTTTCGGTGCCCAAGAAGCGATAGTTTTGCTTGTTCACGTACCCGCTGAGGTGGAAATGAGTCTCATCGCTTATTATGATTTTGGTCGAAAAATTGTCCACTTTGTCCTCGCGATTGAGGATGGCTTGGGCTAAGGTTACACGCTTTTGGCGGTCGATAGGCAGCAGCTGATGCATGGACTGGACTTTTAACGGGAACATGCACAAGCCTTTGACCAAAATTCGCCTTAGGGATGACCGACTGATGGCTAATTGCGAGGCACGGCGTCTGGTCGATGTTTACGGCGACAGCTCGTAATCTTCGGCAACAGCGGCGATATTCTCGGCACAACGGGCTTTCCGGGGTCGTCCACTCTTGGCAACGTCTCCTGTGGTCCAATACTCTTCAAGGTTGGTGGCCAAACGGCGCAGTGTTTGCGCAGTCGGTGTCAGACGACTACAGACGAATTGTTACGCAAAAAAAAGACACGATTATTCCGCGTTCTTGGGGAGTATATCGCTCCATGGCTTGTTCACTTGTATTCTACATCTGTCTAGTCCACAAATGTCAAAACAGATTTGACGTTGGCGGCCATTTGCAAAAATTAGAGCATCTTCCAATAGGGTGATCTCTTTTGGCCCACCTTGTATATTCCTTATTTTGAAATCGAATATTTATTAGCAGTATACTAGGACAGTTACACAAACAATTAAGCATGATTTCCCTAGTATTCTAATCACTGCAACTTCTTCAAATGTCGCCATTCTTGAGATTTAATTTCATGTTGCGGCTCATTAGGAATTTGTTCGGTATCTGCAAAGCTTTGTCACACTCTGATCGTTAAGTTCTTAGTTGAATCTTCGTCTACATTGCACATCAACTCAAACGGGACCGAAGAGTATTCAGCTCAGAAATATCAAGGATTTTTTTATCTGCCAGTGACGAATATCGTCTTTACTTGCTGCCTTTCCTTGTAGGCTTCGTTTGTAGCTGCGAGGATTTGTCAACACATATTTCGGCACAACATTTTTTTAAAATATGCGCTTTTACATTTGCTGCAAGGTAGTGGTCTGAGTCTATGTTAGCTCTTTGGAATATTCGAAAATCCAATTAACTAAATGCGTATCCATTGTCTATCGGTAAGTGATTAATTATATTTCGTTATTATGTTGCCGATCGTTGATCAGGAGACCGCCATGTCCTCTTATGGATATGGAGGTGAGAAAACCGTATGTTATCCTAACTGGGACCTTAGACGCCACCGTTGACTCCATCTTTGGAGTTATTCCGCTGCCACCTGGAATGGAATATGTGTATTATAGTGCTTTCACACCGAACCGAAAATTGAGTTTTCGCAAAAATACCTGAAACCTTCATTGAAAACCGGAGTTTTCCCATACATTTGCAGTTTTCAAAAACGAGTAGGTTACGCCGTTACCGTCTCGAGATTACTCGCAGACGTAATCTCGTTGAAGGTTGTTGAAACGAACATACTTTTTCATGCGTTCTACATGTGTGTCACACAAAACAGCCGATGAACTCGCTGTCAAAACAAACGTATTTTTTTCATTTCATATCAACTGCATGGCTCTGTAAAACTTCAATACAATGGAAATTGTAAAAAAAAGAAAAGAAAAAGATTTGGTGTATGGAAGACGAAAAGTACCTGGTGGAGCTAAGGGCAATAACGAACTCCGAGGATTTTATTCAATTAATACAATTTCGCACACAAGTTCTGCAGCTAGCATCACAGCTGAGTTGATTGAAATGTCCGACAAAACCTGGTCAAAGTTCGGTCTAAAAGCACAAGTGGTTTTCGAAAACTGTTCGCCGAAAACTCAGTTTTCGATTCAGTGTGTAAGCGCTATTAGGCTGATTGAGATTCTATTTCGGGTCAAGGTACTAAGAGGTAGAGCAGTAGCAAGCCGTATGTATTCGATTCGACTCGAAGTATCGAATGCTGTCCACTAAGTTTCGTTACTTTCAAATGTTTCGTTTGTCGCATGAAACATGTTATTCGTATTTCATTCATTCAACCTTTGTTGTATGTGTGTCGGTGTGTACGTCTACGACAGATTTTTCTGATGAGTGACTCAACCGTTGAGAACGTGTGAGTGGCTTCGTGGTGTGCTGACGTATCTTGGACTTTGAGTAGTGTGTACATACATATTTTAAAAGGTAAATTATATGATTTGTATCGATCATACGAAAGTAACGAATACTTTGTAACGGGTAGTCAGTGAAAACGTTTAGAATCGATCGATTACTTTTACAGCTCTGCAGCGGTTACTTAGGGGGAGGGCTGAGAAAACTCAATGTTTCATAACCTTTCCAAAGTGAAACAAATGACAGAGAACTACTTGATTGTCAATTTATTGAGCCTATATTTAATCGCAGGCCATAGCCAAGCTGATGCTTATTTTTTTAATTGCAACAAACCTCACTTTTGGTTTATTAAACTATGCCGGAACTCATTGAATCTTGTATTATCTTAAAGCCAAAGTGAGATTCGTGAAAATGGGTTATTTGATGAGGTCTGCCAGAGAGTGGAGATAAGGTTTTTATTGTCTAGAAAAAGCCTTTCTTTGATTCCAGTGATTGTCGCAAAAACACAATCTTCGATGGCATGACTGCTCAGATATTTGACATGTTTGGTATTTATTAACGAGAGATGAAAATAATGCTGAAAATACCTTCTCCCCGTGCAATTCGCTTAAGGAAAACATCTTAAAGTGGTAGTGTTAAGCTCTTCCGTGACTTCTACAGAAAAATGGATAAACACTGACAAATAGGTGGCTTTTCCAAGACTTCAAACCGAAGCCTCTCATAGCATGGGCTGGCTGCAAATCGTCAACGCTAGTTTTCCTAAGTCTTTAAACCAAGCCTCTCATTAAAAATAAGTCAATAAAAAGGAAATTTCTATTTAACTCGAAATTTAGACTAATCCGAGCTTAAGTAATACAATTCAAGAGCCATTAAGCATCACACTGGTATGAGTTTTCGGAATTCATTTTCTGATTCCATTCATATTCATATTTTAAGTTGTTAGTTCTGTTTACAACAATTGTATTTTTTATTGCACAGTAAATATTTTCCAAATAAATACAAAATATTAAGAATACAAAAAAACTGATTTGAATTTTGGTCCTTTGTAACATCCTGTTAACACTTTCCCCTATTTTTTGTTCTCAAATATGAAAATAATCAATTTTTTAGGTGCAACCCTCTCCGTCATCATCGATATGGATCATCGGACATCTGTGGTTCTGTCATCATGCATTGCCGTCTTTTATACGCTGTTCGGTGGTCTCTATTCGGTGGCATACACAGATGTCATTCAACTGTTTTGCATCTTCATTGGCCTTTGGATGTGTATTCCCTTCGCATGGGCCAATGACCACGTTAAGAGTTTATCGTCGATGGACGTCGATTGGATTGGCTCAGTGGCCCCGGAACAGAAATGGTTTTATATAGACTACGGTTTGTTATTGGTCTTTGGCGGAATTCCATGGCAGGTAAGTTCAAACTATACATTTAGTTCTGAATAAAGCAAAAAAGGTTTCAGAAAAGGATGAAAAATTAAATCAATTGGTATCCCAGAGTGCGCACATGAAATGCCCCCTCGAGACTGTTGTATAGCTTAGTTCTGGCATATTTTGTAGTTCATGGATTCTGTGAACATATTTCATTCCATGAATGTGAATAATGAACTTTCTTTGTGCGAAGGTTTATTGCATCCTTTAAGCTTTTTTTTCGTTACCCAATGCGAAATAATTGTTTTTTGTGAAATAAGGCAAATTAAACGTTCTACTCGAGTTTAGAAAGCTCTTCAGCTTGCAGTGAACGATGAAGTGGATGTCTAGGAGTTTTTAAAAATTGCATGTTGTAAGAGCAGATTGTTAGGAAATAAATTAAAGTTCCACGATGATATTTTTCCGGCAAGATGGAAATGGTTAAGATTTAATTGGTTACTTAAGACCAAAGTTGCAGTGAAAAGCGCCATTTTAGTCGTTGAAAATGGCAACTCGTTAAGGTTATCGGGTTGAGACAATTTAATAGGGTGGAAAAAGATTGCGGATATACCTCTTCCCATCCTTTACAAGCATTTCGCATCGTCCAAATGCCGTGGGATACACGATCGCTTGATCCTGAAACTGGACATAGATTTTCACTGTCGTCTCGAACCTAAAGACTTTGGGTCTGATTAGAATGCTATTGAGATGTTTTTTTTAACTTTTGTACTACATTTACATCTTGTTACAACCCATGATGTTGACGTTGTATCATTTTCTCCATTTGCTTACACCTGCATTACTCAATATATGTTTCAGGATTAAATCTGACCATTGTTTTGAAAAGTTCGGCTGAACTGCTTCCAAACTGAGAGCCAGAGGATTTCGAATTGGCGGATGGAACCACTAACAGCCTTAAGGTCGATTGGTCCGTAACTTTCGTGCTAGAGCCAACTGTTTTATTGCAGTCAAACGTGTATTTTCCAACTAGCCCACAAAAGATATTTTCTCTTTCGATTTTGGTATTTAGTATGATGTTTCCATCGTGTTGACCGAAGAAATTTAAAAAAAAACGCTATGTCTTCAAAATCGGCTTTTATTGCAGTGAGGCTATTTACTTACTTACTTTAGTCACGCTAGAGTCCGGAATGGATCTGGGCCTCAACCCACATGCCTCTACAATTACCCCTGCCTCCAGCTGCGCAATCCAAGTTGGTTGAGGTCGGTTTCTACTTGTGCGCGCCACTTAAGACGAAGTCTTTCTAACTGCTTGCGACGTCTGTTTAAGAAGCGAAGACTCTGGGAGCCGGGGTATTGGTGCCCATTCCTTCTACATGTCCTAGCCATCTTAAACGTTCAATGCGGAGTTTTTTGACCAGGAGCGGATTTCGAAATTACTGAATTATTACTGAATTGCGTTCTTAGCCCGAAGAAACAGCGTGTGTTAAGAGTAGTTTCTGAGATGTTGTTTCGAGAGTTCATACCTCAAATTTATATCTGTTAATGGTGACGTTATGTCCAATTCGTCGATGTTGTGTGTCCTTTCGTGTTGACAGCATATACTTTGGCTTGCCATCATTTGATGATAAACACATTTTTGCCGCTTCCTTCTTTATACTAGCAAACGTTGCCATGACATCACGTTGAGTCCTACCAATATCAGGCTGTCAATATCGTCAGCGTATGTTAGTAGTGGTACCGATTTATGGAAAATTGTGCCTCTGGTGTTGGCTCGTGAGTTTTGCACAATCCTCTCAAGAATCAGATTGAATAAGTCACATGATAGCGCATCGCCTTGCCTAAATCCATTTTGGGTATCTAATGTGTTGGGTATCAATGAGGTCGTTTCCAACCCTGATGTTGCAACGAGAATTCTCCATTATCATCCTACAAAAACGGACGAGTTTGGGCGGTATACCAAAACTAGACATGGCTTTGTATAGTTCGTCTCTATAAATGCTGTCGCATGCGGCTTTGAAGTCGATGAATAGGTGGTGGGTATCGATTTGGATTTCTTGGGTTTTTTTTCCAGGATCTGCCGAAGTGTGAAAGTTTTATCGGTTGTGGACTTTCCTGGCCTAAGACCACACTGATAAGGGCCGATCAAGTTTTTGGTAAACGGTTCCAGGCGTTCACATATTACGGCAGATAGGATCTTGTAGGCGATGTTGAGGAGACTTATGCCTCTGTAGTTGGCGGAGTTTAGAGGGTCTCCTTTTTTTGTGGATCGGACAAACGATGCTGGGGTTCCATTCTTCAGGCATGCTTTCTTCCGACCAGATATGGCTTATGAGTTGGTGGATGTTACTTACCAATTCATCTCTTACCAAGTCAGCTCAGCGGGAAGGCCGTCATTTCCGGCACAGACTTATTAAGCTTGAGTTTAGATATTGATATCCTTACTTCACTCAGGTCGGGTGGTTGACAGTTTTCGCTGTCGTTGCCAATATTGAATGGTTCGTTCTGCCTGACAGCGGAATGTTGTTCGTCATCGCCGTTTAACAGTCTGCAGAAGTGGTTGCCATATCCTTAGCATCGACTTGTCTCAACTACGATATTTCCTTCTTCATCTCGACATGATTCTGTTCGAGCCTTGTATCCCTTACCTTGACGTTTTACGCTTTGGTAAAACTTGCGAACATCGTTCCTGGAGTGGCCGCCCGCTTTTTTTTATTAATTTCTCTTCTCTCTGAAAAGCCGGTGTTCTTCGATCTTCTCTGTCTATAGAGCTCAATGGCAGCTGTCATCTTCACCTGCAGGTTAGCCTTGCTAGCCTCATTCTTGGCTGCGAGCATCTGTCGGCATTACTCATCAAACCGGGGGCTTCTTGCTGGTTGGCGCGAGAAACCTAGCACATCAGTTGCGGCTGATCTAGTGGCTTGTTGGCACCGTTGCCATTGTTCTTTGACGGTCGATGCTGGTCTTAATCGAAAAGTTTAGGGATACGCGTTGAGCGAAGGTATTGGCGGTCTCTTGCGATTGCAATCCTTCGACATTAAATTTTTTCACAATATTTCTGGATTGAATTTGGAGAATTCCTGCTCAATCGCCAACTCTTATAGATGATAATGAAGGTAACCGTAAATAATTTCCCTCCCAGAACAATCGGAAAATATAAGGGCGCAAAAATCTTTGCGCACAAAACCCAGCGGGGATGACAAGATGAAATCTCTTATTGCCTTAACGATCTCAGATGATTTTGTCGCCATCTCGCTTACTCTGAACATAGTGACCTTTATAGCAATCGGTTAGGGACATGTCCCAATACCATTACTCTGTAGCGATTTCGAAAGACGTGGTAGGTTGCGATTAAAGAACATCCGACAAACGCACACTCCTCATATATGATGGCAACAGAACGGAGCGCGAGACTATTTCCGCTCTACTACTACTTTGCACGGGCTCAGTGGCGCGATGGTTAGTGCGATGAACTGCAGCGTAGAAGGTTTTGGGTTAGATTCCCTACCTTAATGATTTTTCACTGGCCCTCCTCTCGTGATGATCTGACAAATCATCTTAGTATCATCAGTTATCAAGAAAAGCTTATCTCAAATTCGCCGTTCGGAGTCGGCATAAAACAGTAGGCCCCACAATCGTGCAAAAAGTACACACGCACTCATGAATGGTTGTGAGAAAGCTTGGCCATGGGTACTAACGAGCCGGTTGCGCCAAAAATTTATATTTTTTGTACTACTTTTGCATCCGATTCGGATTGATATTATCTTGAAGAAGGATTTGCTCTGAATAAAACTACAATCCTCACTAATTGGTAGTTCTAACTGAGATCCGTTCTGGGTGAATGTTGTCTTGTAACTGCCATCCATAATGGATGAACGCTTAACTGCGAGTGACATTACTAGGCACCCGCTCTGAATGTAACTAAAGGGTGATCCATTTCGAGGTTCCCTACTTTTTTAAAGAAAAAAACACAGAAAATTCAAATTTAATGGAGAATGTTTATTATCATTTGAAAGAACATTCTTTGGCATTTATTTTTTGAAGATTATGTCGATCAAATGTTGGCCGTTGCTACATCGCAGATGGTCCATCCGTTGAGTCCAATTTTCGATCACTCGTTCGAGCATTTCGACTGGTAACTGGCGAATGACACGCGTGATGTTTTCCTCTAAGGCCTGAATCGAAGCGGGTTTGTCGGCATAAGCTTTTGACTTTACATATCCCCACAGGAAAAAGTCTAACGGCGTGAAATTATGTGCTCACCGAAATGTTCTCTCAATAAGTCCATTGATTGATGCGATGTGTGGGAAGTGAGCGAGTGAGCGAGTGAGAGATCACGAGCTTCAATTTCAGGCATCAAATAGTCGGTTATCATGGCACGATAACGGTCGCCATTGACGGTTACGTTCGCACCGGCATAATTTTTAAAGAAATATGGACCGATGATTCCACCGGCCCACAAACCACACCAACCCGTTGTTTTTTTCTGGATGAAGTGGCAGTTCTTCAATCTCTACAGGTTGCTCTTCGTCCCAAATGCGGCAATTTTGTTTATTTACATACCCATTGAGCCAGAAATGGGCCTCATCGCTAAACAAAATTTGCCTCGAAAACGTCGGATCTTCTTGGAACTTTTCAAGAGCCCATAGAGCGAAGCGATGTCGCTTGGGAGGGTCGAGCGGCTTCAGTTGTAGCACAAGCTGTACTTTATACGCTTTCAATTTAAGATCTTGACGTAAAATGCGCCAAGTCGTTCCATACGTCAGTCCGAGTTGCTGCGAACGGCGCCGAATCGACTCTCTACGGTCTTCGTGAACACTCTCAGCTACGGCCGCTATATTTTCTTCGCAGCGTGCTGGACGTGGTCTATTCGGTCGTATATTATCCAATAATGAATGCTGGGTCTCAAAATGGGTGATGGTGTTGCGAATAGTACGCTCAGTAGGCCGATTATGTTGACCATAAGTTGAGCGAAGTGCACGAAACACATATTCCTCACAGAACGTGAATTTTCATAATAAAGTTGAACAATTTGTAAACGTTGTTCACGCGTAAGTCTTTCCATTATGAAATGCCAAACAATACTAAACAAAAATAACATGATAGCATGACACGATTCACACTTGATCTGTCAAAAAAGGCTATTGAAAAATGTATCTCTACTTGGATCACCCGTTATGATCCGCACAGGCTTGCTTTTGATTTATAACTCTATTAGAGTTTCTCCTGTTGACACTTATTTGCAAATCATATTCCCACGTCGGACACTCGTCGACCTGTTGTGCTCGGCTTGTAGTAGTTGCGGATAGTAGCATTTTTAAGTTGATTTTCAAGCGCCGCCATATGTCCGTGGTCCTTCGACTATACACACTTGAATTAATTTTTTTTTTGTCGGAAAACCGTTTCTCATATGAATTTTGGTGCACATTTTCGGGCTCTAATGCACCTGATGCTTAACGATGAAATAGTAATTTGGCGCCGCTAAAGGCAAAGTGGTCGAATGTTTCCTTGCGTTTGTCTTTTGCCGTTCCGCAAATGTCCTTGTTATTTTATTGTAATGTTCTTACTCACTTGTAAAGTGGAGATTTTTTTATAAATTTGGTTTCAAAATTAAACGGCAACATTTTATTGATGTCTTTAGTTAGTGGGTCCACTCCATTTTGTCACTCATAATTATTTGAAGGTAAATATTTCAGGCGTTACCTCTGCAGTGGCACCTCACTTAAAAGTCGACCGCACATTTTTAGTTCTTCTACATGTTTTTTTGAATAAGTTCGCTGTAGCGTGGTTTTCATATTCAGCATGGCTTTAAAGGCATCATTATTGGCAGCAAACGTTATTTGTAACCATAAAATACATACATACAACACACAAAAACCCAATCAAACCTGATTCCACTCTCAAATTTGTTTTCAGGTCTATTTCCAACGAGTATTATCCAGTAAGACTGCTGGCCGTGCACAAATTTTATCCTATGTCGCCGCATTCGGTTGTATTTTAATGGCCATCCCACCGGTTCTAATTGGAGCCATTGCCAAGGCAACTCGTAAGTACCTAGCGCACACATCTTCGAAACGTGTTTTTTTTTTTTTAAATCTCATTTTGCTTTGCAGCATGGAACGAAACTGACTACAAAGGTCCCTACCCACTGACTGTTGACCAAACTAGCATGATCCTACCTATGGTACTGCAGTACTTAACACCTGATTTTGTGTCGTTCTTTGGACTGGGAGCCGTCTCTGCGGCAGTAATGTCCTCGGCCGATTCATCGGTCCTCTCTGCATCATCAATGTTCGCCCGCAATGTGTACAAATTGATTTTCCGCCAGAATGCATCCGAAATGGAAATCATATGGGTAATGCGCGTATCTATTCTCGTCGTTGGAGTTCTGTCCACCATAATGGCTCTAACAATTCCATCGATCTATGGACTATGGTAAAGAATTTAATATCGATCTCACTTTAAGGGTTAGCTTTTGAGAGAAGGTTTTTTTGATTTTCGCAGGTCAATGTGCTCGGATTTGGTGTATGTCATCCTATTCCCACAGTTGCTGATGGTTGTGCATTTCAAAAAGCACTGCAATACTTATGGGAGCTTAGCTGCATACTTGATAGCGTTCTTTGTACGACTGTCGGGCGGTGAGCCATTGATGGGCCTACCCGCATTTATTCACTATCCCGGCTACGATGAGGAGAACCAAACGCAATTGTTTCCCTTCCGAACGATGGCGATGGTAATGAGTCTGATAACACTGGTATTTGTATCCTGGTGGACAAAGTGAGTATGGCAAAGCTAGAGTTGAAAACTCTTTACCAATATGGTTTTCTTTCAGAATGATGTTCGAATCTGGAAAATTACCACCGAACTATGACTACTTTAAGTGTGTGGTTAATATTCCCGAAGATATTGTACGAGTGGGCGAGCCATCGGAAGCTGGAGAGCAGGTAATGATGCTGAAAGGCAGTAGATAATTTGTAGATGTGTTCTATTTTGATGAGACCTAAGCTTTATACCTCAGATATTTTCATTTTTGTTTTCCTAAATAAAAACGTTTTTGTAATTTTTGTTGGTTATGTTTTTGTTTTTTTTTTTGTAGAGTTAAATTAATTTAAATCATGCGCTGAAAGGACGCATTTAGATTTGAAAATTAGTTTCCATTTAGGAAACGTCCTTGAATTTTATTTTGGTAAATTATAATTGAATTTTGAATGGGCATAGCATTCATTAATTGTGTGATTACATTTGCTTGAGTTGTCAAGCTTGTTGAAGTGGAACCTTAAACTTCATTCGTGTCGTTTTTAGAAAATAGTTTGGCTATATTTGGTCATCTATAAGTAAGTAGGTGCTTTCATGGATTCATAGCTATTAGGGTATGTTATTGTATCGCTTTTTTCACATTTATTAATATCTGCACATTTATATTTACAAGGTATGTTCGCGTATTTTTAAAAATCAAAATGAATTTCGAATATTGGCAAACCATATTCGGAATTACGTTTCAAATTGTTCGTTTGCATTAGGAATTATCGAATCTTGCTTGATTAACTGCTTTTAGAAGTTAAAAAATTGCGTCATAATTAACGTGAACTGCCTTTTAAAATAGCACTGTCATGAAAAAACATATTTCGACATATGAATGACAAGAACCAATCAAACAATTCGATTGGAGAGAATGTTGTATTTAGCAGAGAATTCAAACTTTGGTAAATAATTATAAATAATACTAAGCATCAAACAAATTGTGTCCATTTGATCATTTGAAAAATTTAATTTATAGACACAGCTTAGCAAATGCATTATGTTTGTCTTTTGTATTAAAATCCTGACTTAACTCGCAGTTAAACCAATAAATTAACTCACAATTGATTGGTTTTAAGAAGTTTTAAGAAGGGGTAATGTAAATAAAAAATAAATGCACCTTATATGGTTATATAAATATCGTATTTGTACCGATTGTTGAAGATATATAGATGCATATTTCTTGCTTCTTTTATTTTACAATTGCGTATTAGTTTTCGTTTCGTTTTGATAGAAAAAAAAAACAAATATTTGATGGAAACGAATAAATACAAATTTCAATATTCTCATATTTTTCAGTATAATTGATATTCGTTTTCTTTCAATAACTGTTTTAGTTTCAAAATCAGCTATGTATATCGTAATTTTTTTTTTTTGTCAACAAAACGAAAAAGGTTACGCAAAGAAAACGCAAGAGGATATCTATCGGTTGGGTTTAAACCTAGTTATGCACAGAAAAATTGCGTCATATTTAACTCTGGTTTAACTCAGAACTATTTGAATTCAGTTTTTCAGTTTCATTGTACCCATATCCCATAGGGGTATATTAGTTTTGATACATAGTTTGTAACATAGTGGAATAATTTAGCTAGGTATAGCTTAAAGTTTATGGATCGAGACTCAGAATCGGTAGCTTAGTTGATTTAACCATGTCTGTCCGTCCGTCCGTCCGAACGTCCCCTTTTTTTGGGCTAAATTTTCAGCTAGAATGATGAAAAACGTTTTTTTTTCCGAACCATAAAAGATTTTGATAAATTCCATCAAAATTTAAGGCCCAAAAACTGGTGACGTACGGACTGATTGACGGACAATCCGCTGTGCGGGTCGCTAAATACCCTATCCGATCCCAATCTCTAAAATTAATATCCAAAAAATGTGGGCGTTACTTACTTACTTAAGTGGCGCTACAGTCCGGAATGAACCTGGGCCTCAACATGCCTCTCCAAGTTGGTTGAGCACTCCAAGTTGGTTGAGGTCGGTTTCTGCTTGTGCGCGCCACTTAAGGCGCGGTCTTCCTGTACTGCGTCCGACGTCTGGCTGGGAATCGAAGACTCTGCGAGCCGTCATCTAGTCATCTTAAACGTCCAATGCGGAGTTTTTTGACCAGTGGCATGTCGCTGTACAGATCGTATAGTTCTTGGTTGAATCTTCGTCTCCATAGCCCGTAAACGCAAACGGAGCGAATATTTTTCGAAGAATTTTCCTCTCAAATCGAACAAGGATTTCTTCACCCGCTTTTGAGACGGTCCATGCTTCAGCGCCGTAGAACAGGACCGTGATGATCAGCGTCTTATATAAGATCACCTTAGTAGTTCGGGTGAGTGCTTTACTACTGAATTGCCTTCTTAGCCCGCAGAAACAGCGGTTGGCAAGAGTAATTCTTCGTTTAATTTCTGACGAGATGTTATTGTCAGAGTAAATAGCGGAGCCGGGATAGATAAAGTCCCGTACTACCTCAAAGTTAATTCTGTCAATGGTGACGTTCTGTCTAATTCTCCGATGTTGTGTGTCCTTTCGTGTTGACAGCATATACTTCGCCTTGCCTATATATATACTATACTAGCAAACTTGGCTATGATATCACGTTGGGGTCGACCAATGATGTCAATATCTCCGGCGTATGCTAGCAGTTGTACAGATTTTTGGAAAATTGGGCCTCTTTGCACAATCCTCTCAAGAATCAAATTGAAGAAGTCACATGACAGCGCATCGCCTTGCCTAAATCCTTTTTTGGTATCTAATATGTCGGTGAGGTCGTTTCCGACCCTGATGGAGCAGCGAGAATTCTCCATCGTCTTCCTACACAAACAGACGAGTTTGGGCGGTATACCAAAACTAGACATGGCTCTGTATTGTTCTCTATAAATGCTGTCGTATGCGGCTTTGAAATCGATGAATAGGTGGTGGGTATCGATTCGATTTGGACTTCTTGGGTTTTTTCCAGGATCTGCCGAAGTGTGAAGACTTAATAGGTTGTGGACTTTCCTGGCCTATGACCACACTGATAAGGGCAGATCAGGTTTTTGGTAAACTATTTTAGGCATTCACATTATACGGCAGATAGGATCTTGTAGCCGATGTTGAGGAAAGAGGAGGAGACTATCGCTATGTGATCAATTTTGTTGACCTTTCGTTGATCTGGAGACCGCCATGTCCCTTTATGGATATCGATGTGAGGTAAGCATGTGCTGGCTATAGTGGCATTTCGTTCCGTAGCGAGGTCAGTTAGCCTAAGTCCATTACCAGACGTGTTGTCGTGTAGGCTATGTTTTCTGACAATACTGCTAAAGATGTCTTCTTTTCCTACCTTTGCGTTAAAATCTCCCATCAATATTTTAAGATCGTACTTCGGTAGTCGCTCATAGGTTTTGTCAAGGAGCTCATAGAAGCGGTCCTTAGCTGTATCATCTTTTTCCTCCGTTGGGGCGTGAGCGCATAAAAGGCTTGTTCTGGCGAATTTGGCCGTGATGCGGATTATTACAATGCGTTCGCTAATGTCTTTGAAATATAAAACTTCTGGCACTTATAACAAATCCTCATCCGAATAGTCGCTGTTTCTGCTCACTATAGCACCGTCTGTAGTACATAGATGTCACAGTTTTTCATCATCTTTTTGCCCGGCCCATCCCATCGTATTTTTCTGGATGGCAGTTATGTCTGCCTTGTAGCAGTTTAGGGCTTCCGCTAGTTGTTCGCTTGCGCCTCTCGTTCTCACATTCCAGGTGCAGATACGAACGTCGTTGTCCTTTTTACGTTTAGCCGTGTTGTCAACAATAAAACCAGTCCGAGGCTATTGGTTGCTTCGTAACATTTTTTTTTTTCATGTTTGGGTAGTTAACCCAAAGCACAACCCCCAAGCTGGAGGGCCAGTTCCATTTTATTAGATACCCCTAGGACACGGGGACATCAGTATCCACTTCGGGATTGAGCGCTGCCGTTGGCCTTTCTGTTCATCCGCCACCATCTCTGGGGCCTGACTAACCCTTGAAATTCCTAGACAACCAGTTGTCCGAATATGTTGAAGCAGTTTGTCTAGGTTCGCCTGGGACAGCAGGCCGGGTATTCATTCCGTGCCATTCTGACTTGACTGTTTATAGTGTTGCTGTTTTTTGTCGTGTTATCAACACTCGCGCTTATCGTTTAGCAAGTCAAATCCGGTTGGATAAGACCAGTGCCCGATGGTTACCAATTAGAGGTTAAACATAAGCACTTGATGTGTAGTTAGAGTTACAACCACTAGGCATTGCCAAGTAAAAGCCAGTCAGAATCTACCCTCGTTCTGCAACACCCAACCATCATATGTGGGCGTTATGGCAACTAAATATTGAAAATGACATTCTCACAGCTTAATGTTCACACAGTTTATCAAAATCTTGTATTGTTCGACAGAAAACAACGTTTTTCTCCTGCATATGGTATGGCGTAGGGTATACAACTGTTTTTTTTTAAGGGGAAACGCCTTCAAAAAGTGGGCGTGGGTTAAGATGATATGCATAAAAGGTTTTTTCCTGAAAACGCCCACAAAAAGTGGGCGTGGAAAAAAACTGTATACGGACGAAATATATTTATTGAGATTGACTGATTACGTTGTTCAGTCAATTTTTCAAAACTTCTCCCGTTTGGCCGAAAATAACGTTTTTCCAAAAAGTGGGCGTGGTAGTAGGCTGATTTAGAATTTTTTTACACGTGTTTGAACAGCACATGTACCAAATTTCATTATTCTAGCACCAAATTCAAGAGCTAAAAACCGGTTGACTATAGGCGGACGGACAGACAGACATGGCTTAATCTAGCTAAATTATTTCTCTATGTTACAAGCTATGGGATAGGGTAAAAAAATCCATTTATCTGTAGAAAAATTGTCCGAGAAGAACAAGCTTCGCATGAATGGATCGGCAATCGGCCGAATAGCAATTACCATATCCGTCATACGAACAAAAACATTGAGACATACGAATGTTCAAGGAGCGCAACTTTTAAGTTGACGTGCAATACAATATAATATAATAATACAGAATACAATACTACTACTAGAATACAAACATTGAAAGCAAGTTGTTTGCCAACTTCGGGTGGTCCCTCAGGTATTCAAAATGTATAATTTAATTTAACACACCCCAACTGTGCTAAATTACTTAAACTGTTATACGTTCACGTATATGAGAATGCCATCGCGGATTACGCGATCCGACTCCTGGTCATTGGTTTAATTAGATCACAGGTTCAATCTTGAAACATAGATTTTGTCAGTACTCCCGTATTGCCCCATCAAATTCTATTCTTGCCGGATTTTTGTGATCCAGAGGTGTTTATAGCTTAATAAGACATAGCAAGGATTTTTTCTCTTTTTAACATGATCATACCACAGACGTGTTGCCCTCAAGCTTTTTGAAATCATCAAAGTATTTTTAGGCATAGAATTTAAATATAAGCCGGTATTAACTTTCTTTTATCTTTTTTAATACACTGTCTAACATTTTAAACAATTGGAAACCATTTTGTGATGATAGTGATAGATGATATGGGCATTCCTTCTCTTTTAAGCGAAGGAACGCCCAGTTTACCATTCAAAATTCTCCTATAAGCATAATTTTTATAATAATTGTGAGATAACGTCGTGTTGACCCGAAAATATATCTAGTTAACTCTGTACTAAGTAGTTCGAAAAATATAAATCAGAGTAAATAAATGCCTGACAAAGATTGCAAAATTAGTTCTTCATTGTTAAACGTGACTTTTGGGTGTTAAAACGATTTCGTTCGTTTTATTGGTGAATTCTATCATAGTTCTCAATAATTCGGATTTAAGAATTGTACACCTTATCTATAGATTTAACATTTGAATGAGTAGGATTGTCCTTAATGGCCTTTAATCAGAGTCCATATTGTATATGCATCTTTTTGATGCGTCATTCATTTCAATACATTTTTTAATAAAAAAAAACATATGAGAAGGCTATATTCCGCTGTGCGGATCGTTAAATACCCTATCCCATCCCTATCCAATCCAATCTCTTATGGTTCGACAAATGGCAACATTTTTCGCCTGGTTATATTACGGGGTAGAGTATACAAATGGTTTTTGTATGAAAACACCTCCAAAAACGGACGGACAAACAAGACTAAATCAACTCAGCTCTCGATTCTGAGTCGATCCATATGCTTTAAGGTATATATCGGGTTTTTCAACAGGGGCGCTACAAAAGTTGAGCGACAGGGACAGCAAACGAAGCCATATTTCTTGCCGCCCTTTTGACATTTCTCTTCAGTAAGGTTTGCTATTTCATGATGGAAATATAAACGATCCAACAACGAGTCTAAATTATTAAAATTTACAACCGAAATTCGGAGTTAGTGGCCTCAACGTTAAGAGGGCTACGTCCAATTTATGGTCGCCATAATCATCCTAGCAAATCAACAATTGAGCGTCTAGTGGACAAATTTGAATCCACAGGCGTAGTATAAAATGTTCCCGTGCCAGTGAGACAAGGAAGTGCCCGTAGTGTCGAGAATATTGCTGCCGCTGAGGCTTCAGTTGAAGAAAGCCCAAATGTGTCTCTCACACGTCGTTCTGAAGCGTTGGGCATCTCTGTGACGTCGTTGTGGCGAATTTTGCGAAAAGATCATCCTTACAAAATTAAATTGACGCAAGAACTGAAGCCGCTTGACCACCAGAAGCGTCGTATGTTCGTGAATTGGGCTGAGCAACAACTTGAAAATGATTCGGATTTTCATCGAAAAATCGTCTTCAGCGATGAGGCTCATTTCTGGCTGAATGGCTTCGTCAATAAACAAAATATGCGGTATTGGTCTGGCAGCAATCCGAACGAACTCCATAAGTCATTTTTGCATCCCGAAAAATTACGGTTTGGTGTGGTTTGGGCTTGGGTCATTGGGCCGTACTTCTTCCGTGATGATCAAGACCGGCACGTTACTGTGAATGGGAATCGCTACCGTTCAATGATAACCGAATATTTTTGACCCCAATTGGATGATATGGACTTGGAGGACATGTGGTTCCAATAGGACGGCGCCACAAGCCACACAGCGAATGCCACAATCAATTTATTGGAAACAAAGTTTGGAGAACGTGTTATCTCACGAAATGGTCCAGTCGCTTGGCCGCCTCGGTTGTGCGATTTGACGCCGTTAGACTATTTCCTGTGGGGCTACGTCAAGTCTATGGTCTCTGCCAACAAACCAGCGATGATTGATGAACTTCGTACGAATATCGAACGTGAAATTGCAGCAGTATCATCGGCTGAGTAATGCATGAAAACCGTCGAAAACTGGGTTCAGCGTCTGGACTTTTGCAAGCGTGCCCGTGGTGGCCATGCAAAATAAATCGAGTTCCATACATAATGGCATCAAACGTACTTTGACAAGAATAAAAAAAAATTATTGATATCCAAAACCGTTTTTGTTTTATTTAAAAAAAACTTTTGTAGCGCTCTTATTGAAAAACCCTTTATAACTGAATTATTCCTCTATGTTACACACTATGTATCAAAACTAATATAAACCTATGGAAGAGGGTATAAAAACAAAAGATTTTATATGTTTCAACTTTCGGATTTTAGTCTCTTTATAAATATATTTCTATATTCATATACTATATTTATATTTCTATATATTCTTTTCACGAAAAATTTCGACCTCAAGATTTTAATTAATTCTAACATTACGATGATGGCGGAACCCAAAAAAGTGGTCCGTCTTTCGGTTCGTCGGTTCGTCGGTACGTCTATAAATAAATATTATCCAGCATCATTTCGGAAGAAGTATGGCCCAATGACTCTACCAGCCCATAGAGCACACCAAACAGTCAGTTTTTGTGGATGTTATGGGGTCTCAAGGGTCTCATGTGGATTATGTTCACTCTAAATGTCACAATTTTGCTTGTTGACGTAGCCATTCAACCAAAAATGAGCCTCATCACTGAACAAAATATTGCGATGAAAATCAGCATCGAGATCAATCTCATATTCGGCCCGTACAAAAAATCACACACGACACATTGCAAGGTCTCGCCGCTTTTATTCTTGCACAAGCTGGATCTTGTAAAGTCGTAGGCCAAGATCTTTGCGCAAAGTCTTCCATAAAGTTGATGGACAAAGCTCCAATTGCTGTGCACGGTGGCGAATCGATTCATTCAGGTCCTCTTCAACAGTTTGCTCTACAGCGGCAATTGTTTCTTTGGTGCGCACTGTTTGACGTCTGTGCGGATGCGTATTATCACATAGAGTAAACGTAGTGCGAAAACGATCCATGGTTAACCGAATTAATTGCTCTGATGGATGATTATGTCGACCATAAAATATACGGAGCTCGCGGTCAACTTCGCGAACTGAACCATTCTTTTCGAAATAAATTTGCACGATTTGCAAACATTGTTCATTTGTCAACCTGTTCATGATGAAATGGCAAACCAAACTGAACATAACTGACATCAGAGTTGCCCGATTTGACCATAAAATGTTAGTTTTATCTCTATTCGAAAAACCAACCTCTTAGAAAAAAACAAAAATAATATAGATTGGGCAATCCAACAGAAATATAGGATCTACATCAGAATCGACAAGGTTATTTATTTTCACGATAAGTAGATCATGAATCCTTCTTCATTAATTTTAGAGAAAGTCGCGAACAGTTCCTTTTTTCTTATTTTTCGAGTTTAGAGTTATGTTAAATGAAACAAAAAATACATTCTATAAATTTATTTTCAATTTTGACCATTTTTGTTAATTTTTTTAATAAGACAAAAAAAAATTCTTAACAAAAATAGTACCTACCTCTAAGCAATGCATGCAGTTAGCAAATAATTAAAAAGAATACATCACTCCTTTAATAAAAATTTTGCACAATACTAGCTTTCTGTTATGGCGGGACCACTACAACGATCGTATGGTGCTGCCACCATGGTAGGTAAAGACGAGCGCAATGGTCGAATAAATCCAGCACTAGAACCGGACGACGATTTGCCCGTCGTCGAGGCACAGCGCCAATTCCAAAAGTCTATCAGTGGTCCAGGCAGCGGTGGCGGCGGTGTACAACCGGGAATAGCTGTGCCAACTGCTGAGCAGGATAATACTGCCTTCTAATAAATGTAAACCTGACATGCTAAGCTAAAAATATATACAACCAACTAAATACTATACTCTATTCAAACTGAAAAAAAACTATATTAACAAAATATTTTTTATAAATATACCTACTCAATTTAAAAAAAAAAATTAGTTACAAATTTATTAATTGTTAATTGATATTGATGATGATTTAGCATTTTTTTTATATTAATTATTTCTTTAGTTTAGTTTCACTTCAGATAGAAATTACTTAAGTGCTCAGGTATTATCGATGGATAGTAATTATTTTGTTGTTAATATATTTTACTAGTACAAAATATTTTATTTTTTTTTTAAATCTTTATAAATTATTTTGTTATTTTTATGTTATAAACATTTATTGAGAGAATTTTATTTAATTTACTAACATATTTTAATTAGCATTTAAAAACAACTATATTTTGTAGGGATGCTATGAACAAAGTATTAAACAGGTACTACAAACTATTCACTAAAAATGTAAAAAGAATTAAATAAAAATATAAAACGGAGCATATCCTACAATCTAGAAAAAAAAACACGAAACATGCCACTGCAACTGAACATATCATTGTGAATATTGCTATAACGTAGTTTAATGTTTTATTAGAACCTAAAAGGTATAGTAATCATAAAAAAAAAACAAATTTAATGATAGGACTAAAATATATAAACTAATAGATATTTATATACACGCAAAGTATTGTATAGCATTACACACGACTTGAAAAAAGAATGCATTTGCTAGAATGAAGTTTATTGTTAGTTTGAAAAATTGGGAAAAATCGAATAAGTTTTGTTACCAACACTGCATTTATATAATTTTAAAAACGTTATGAGATAAAATGGTCCTAAAAATTAGGACAGATTGTTAATTTCTTTAGGTATTAAGGAAAAGGATTATAGTCAACTTAGCTGATGGCATAGTTTGGTTATTTTACTTTAAAATAAAACAAATATCTATACAATGTAAAAATATTTTACTTAGACTTACTACTGAACAATCGTTAATTTTTAGTACTGGGGGTTATACAAACATTAAGAGCGGGTCGATGTATGGAACATGGCATCGGTAAAATAAAAGACCAATGTATGGAACATGACATCGGTAAAATACCCACTTTCAAACGTAGGTAGGTGGCCATGAGGTCCAATTTTTAATAATTCTGTCGGTATGTATCCGGCTGAATTTGATCAATAATTGGAGCTCATTGTCATAGACCTCTGACTTCAGAAAAGCCTGCAAGAAAAAACGCAACTAAGCTAGGTCTGCCAAAAAACTGCGATTTCTTTCGTCATTAACTTTGAGCTCCTGTTCCTAAATCCGATGCAACACTCGTCAAGTTAAAGGCTGAATTCCTAAATGTAATACTGACTGCATTGTGCATCGGCAAATATTCCTTAATGCAAATACAAGCATCGCTACATTGCGTCACGTTCCGAAATGCATTGTGAACAGATTTTGTTGCGCAAGCAAATGCAAACAGCGCATCGTGAATTAGCACGATGCAAATGACATTTTCAAATTTTTATTTTGTTTGATGTAGTTTTCGTGTGTACAAAATATGTCCGACTCCCCGACGACCTAAGTATTTTGTTAAATATTTTATTGCAATGTTATACTTTTTGGAATTCTTCAGAAAAAGTGGTGTAATAACCAAAAAACAACAAGCTGACAACAACAAGTATAAAGTTTGAATCAGAATTTTAGGCGGTAAAAATAAAGACGATTAGGAGAAATGTTTACATCGAAATTAAGAAAGTGGACCCGGAATTTACATTGTTAGGGTACGAGTTAATAACTTTTATAAAATTCTTGCACATGGGTAGATTCCTTTTAGAGGCAATAATTGAGGATAGTTGTTTCTAACCCTGATAAAAACACCCTCAATGTATTATCGCCTCTAGGTTCGTCAGACCACTGTGTCATATCATCGAATTTCTCGTATTCCAACCACAGAGTTAAAGAACAAATTCCCAAAACTCTATGGCAATACCAGAAAGCCAATTGGGAAGCATTAAACAGTTTTTTTTAGGAACTTTAACTGGTCGCTATGTTTCCTCAATAGTGATGTGGATGCTGCTGCTGATATGGTATCAAATATCTTTCTCCTTGGTATGCGATCTTTTATTCCCAACAGAATAAAAATTTTCAGACCAAAGGGAAAAGGGTGATACGACATGAGCTGCAAAGAAGCTATCAGGTTGAGACAGACAAACTTACGGTTATAAAAAACAAAAAAAAAAACAGAGGAAAACCTAACCAAATTCTAACAATCCAGAAATGACTGTAATTCCGACTTAAAACGTGTCAAATTCCTATACGACCAAAAGTTGAGGCAAAAAATTCTACATATAAAAAATTCGGCCTCATCATCAGTTCCGACGCTCATTCACAATGACATTTCAGTTGTAAGTTCTTTAGACAAAGCCAATCTGTTTGCTGTGCATTTCGCAGCCAGTTCTACATTTCCAGATTGTGCCCAGTCTGCTCCTTTACTTGAGATCGTAAATCGTTCACTTTCGTAATCGTACAGTTGTTTTATTTGATCTTGACATTCACAAATCCGCTGGTCCAGATGGTATTTCTCCCATTATTCTGAAGAGGTGCTCTTCTACGCTAGCAAAACCACTGCGTAAGATTTTCCTACTCATCAGGTCTCTTCCCGAGTAGATGGAAAACTGCATTTTCCAGCCTGTACCAAAAAAAGAGGCGAATCTTCTTCTGTCTCCAACAACCGACCAATTGCACTTACGTTACGTCCCTTCTTTCCAAGGTCATGGAAACGCGATAAATCGTCAGCTTATGAAATACCTCGAAACACGAAAAATTCTTAATGACCGGCAGTATGGTGTTCGCAGCAACAGGTCCACTGGTGATTTGATGACATATCTCACAGAAAAGTTGAACCAATCAACCCTCCATGGTGGAGAAAGTAAGATTATTGCACTCGATATTTCAAAGGCATTTGACAGGGCTCGGCATCATGCCCTTTTGTCGAAAATGCGTGCATTTGGAATCGATGAAAAACTTCTTCTATGGATTGGAAATTATCTTTCGAAACGTTCAATTCAAGTTGTTTTGGACGGTTTCAAGTCTGCAACTCAGCGAACAAATGTTCTTGTCCCCCAAAGCTCAGTTTTGTCTCCGACTATCTTTCTCATTTGCATAAATGATCTCCTGTCTGTAACTTCTAGTCCAATTCATTCCTTCGCTGATGACAGTACTCTCAGCTTCCCATATTCGTTTTCAGGTCCACGTTCCTCATCTTCGAACGTGGAATCGAAACGACAACATATGTTAAGTTTGCTGAGTTCCGACCTTGACATCATCATCACATGGGGTAAATCCAAGAGAGTTCAATTCAATGCTTCCAAAACACAATGCTGACTTCTGTCGTTAAAGTGAAACCAAAATCTAAAGTCATCATCCATGAATGGCATTTTCGTCGGAGGAACCGAAAAACTTTCCATGCTAGGTATGTGTGTTAGTAACGACTTACGTTGAAACGACCACATGTTCCAAGTCGCTAAAAATGCAGCGAAATGTCTAGGTTTCCTTAATCGATGTAAAAAATACTTCACCCCTTCTCATCAGGCCACAATATATAAAGTGTTTATACGCCGTAAACTTGAGTTTAATGCCCACAACTGTTCGGGTACATCAAAAACAACATTGCACCTCCTAAATATGATTCAAACGCGTGCGAAAAAACTTATAGGAGACATAAAATAATCAAACTCTTCAGTTTCGCTTGAACACCTTCGAAATATCTCCTGCCTTACATTGTTTTATCGCTATCGCTGCTAAAATGAAATAGCAAGCTACACTCCTCCCATTCAATAATTCAGCCGCAATACTCGTTACGCATTGAATGCAAATCAGTTATCCCTCAAGCCTATTTTCGGACGAACGTTGAAATATAGAGATTCGTACATAAACCGAACAACATGAATGTGGAATGCTCTACCAAACTCTGTTTTTCCCTTCCATTATAACTTACAGACATTTAAAACCAATGTGCATCGGTATCTCTTTTCTTCATATCGCGAATATCCTTAACGCCCGCACTGTGCTAAAACATATAAAGGGTATTCATAACCCCTTAAGTGCGCGCAAATTATAAAAAAATACACGGTTGTATGTAGCGATATCGTGCACGAGTAATAATCACTGCTTGACCAGCACTATTTCCGAAAAAAGGTTGGTCCAAGTATGCCTCCAGCAAAAAAAATCTAAACAGTGGGTTCTCTGAAGCCCAAAATGCGGTCATTTTAACGACTACCAAAGCCATCAAGGTTAAGATGAGATTCGTCACTTAGAATGTTTTTGGCAACTTAGGTCAGGTATGGAGGAGAGTGGATGAGATGGAGATTCTTGCAAGTAGGTGGGTAATATAAAAGTGGACAAATCGTCGAGTTTTTTTTTAGAAATACCGGGGTCTGAGCAATGAAGGTCGAGTGGTAGAGGGTTTTTGAGCGAATAACAGCGAATGAATATCAGGTCTCGCGTCTTCTGTCAAATGTGAGACTTGTCAATTAGTCGGGGATTACAATCGTGCTTTGTTGGGAAGTTTGAACGATTTTCAGATTTAAAAAAAAACACTCCTTTTAGCTCCGCAGTTAAAGCACATCATTGGAACTTTTGCTTATCAATTTTAAGAGAACTAAACAAACGATGTTAATGTTTGTTGGATTATAAAATAAAATAATGAATAATATTTACAACATTTTCATTTAGAAAATAATTGACTTTGCTAGCAATTTGTTATTATCAATGATATCCCATCTTAGGGCCTAGTTATAGCTATCATTGAAAACCCTAGTTGGAAATTTTCTTTTACTTTTTGCGGCTTTTTTATATATGCAACCATTGGCGAGTTGGTGTCGAAACAAAGCTGATGAGTTTTAAAACATGATTATCCAAAAATATTTTAATTTTTAAATACAGTTTTCGCAGAAAATCACTTCCTATTTTCCCCTGATCAAGATTTATTTTAGTGAAGTAATGATTGCCATTCCACCGAACTGAAACGGAATTTTCCAAGAATTCCTGTAAAAAACTATGGGGGTGACATTTCAATTCCATCATGTGTTGTGTTTCAATGAAGTCGTTCAATGATAGCTATAACTGGGCCCTTAGTATTAAAAAAACCATTATAACATAAAAAATATACTTTGGGTATTGCTGCGACGGATGTGTCACTACATACTTTCCTTCGATTTGTCAGTACTGATTCCTACACCTTTCAATTGGCAATTTCAATAAAATCAACGACAGTTAACGAAAAATTGAAGTTTTGTCTGTCAATTTACCTGTTTCTACTTGTCATGAAAATTCATTGCCAATCATTGAGAAATTTATTTAGTCATTTAGTCAGTTCGGAATTAATGTGTTGGCATATAATCTGATGAATCATTTTTAAGCTTTACATCTTGGACCACGATAGTTGGGTGTTGTAAAACGAGGGTAGACTCCGATTGGCTTTAACTCTCACTACGATTCGTGCTCTTTTTTTATGCGGTTTGCTGTGTACCACATAAGCCAATCTTAATTCGACTTTTAAGTGATGATACGTTGAATATGATATTTAAAAAAAATGTAAGCAGATCAAAGCATAAACAGGGCCTACATTTTTTTATCACCCATTTGAATCTGTATTTCCTACACGTTAGCGGGACCTTCAATTTTATGCCGAGTATGAACGTGTCATCTACGACAAGGTGTTCGAGACACTCGAATGAGTTATCATTGTTGTGTCAACGGTTGGGATGCATTATAAAGGGTGGTTACATTTTAACGGCCGATGTTCATTTTGAATAAAACACAAATTATTTAGAAAACTACTATCATTTCTTTTTCGTAAGATAAGACTGGTATGGTTCAATTGTGTGTGGAACAAATAATCGGCCAAATGGCCGCCGCGACCTCGGCGACACACCTTCATCCGTTGGTCCAAATTTTCGATGACGCTGAGGCATAGTTGAGGTTCCATACCGATAATGTGCCGAACTATCTCATGCTTTAGCTCTTGAATTATTGCTGGCTTATCAACGTACACCTTTTCTTTCAAATAACCCCAAAGAAAGAAGTCCAACAGTGTCAAATCACATGATTTTGGCGGACAAGTGACATCGCCACCACGTGAGATAACACGACCATTGAATTTGTCGCGCAAAAGAGCCACTGTTTCGTTAGCTGTGTGGCAAATGGCGCCGTCCTGCTGAAACAACATATCGTCTACATCTATATCTTCCAATTCGGGTCATAAAAAGTTCGTTATCATCTCACGATTGCGAAAACCATTCACAGTAACAGCCTGAACGGCCTCATTTTTGAAAAAAAAAAAATACGGCCCTATGGTGCCGCAAACCCAAAACCCGGACCAAACAGTCATTCTTGTGGCTGCATTGGTTTTTCGACATTCACTCTTGGATTAACATTCGTCCAAATGCGGCAATTCTGCTTATTGACGAATCCGCTGAGGTAAAAATATGCCTAATCACTGAAGATGATTTCTTCGTCCACTGTTGTCATTTCTTGCCACCATTCGGACCATTGACGACGCTTGAAATGGTCGAGAGGCTTTAGTTCTTGAGTCAGTTGCACCAATTGTAAGCGTGTAAATGCAATTCTAAATGCATAATGTTCATCAACGACGAGCTGAGAGGTGCAATTGTTGGGCACCAGGACGAGTTGAGGTGGATGGCACTTCAGCCACATTATCGCGAACAGCAGCAATATTTTCTTCAGTACGAGCTGCACGAGCTTGCACTAGTGTTTTCAAGTCTCCTACAGACCTGGTTTGCTCAAATTTTTGCATGATTTTTCCAATTGTACGCACATTTGGACGATTTAATTGACCGAAAAAATCACGAAGTGCACGATATGCATATTGATTTGAATGCCTATTTTCATAATAAGCCTGAATAACTTTGACGCGTTATGTGTCTTTCTATGGTTCAAATTGAGTTAGTCTGAAATTTAGAAGTGTCAAATGAAATGCAGAAAACAAACTTGACGTTTAGGTGCGGTTCACATTCAACATCGGCCCTTAAAGTTTAACCACCCGTTATTATCCTTGCTAATAATTGGAAGACATTTTTAAAAGATTAGTATCCACTTTGATTTATTTTGGGAGTATATGTGTTGTAACTTGAACGTTATGATTTTTATTTTGATTGTATAGCTTGATCAATTATATAGTTGATTATTGTTGCTAAATGTTATTTTTATACCTGTGTAAAAATTACGGCAAAATGTAAACATAGCAAGCAGAATGTTTCGAAAAATCTAGACTATCATATTTGCACTTTAAAACTAAAACCACTTGCATACACAAAAAATTTATTTTCGACCTATTTTTTTAGAATTTAGGCTCGTCATTTTGTGGTGACGATGTAGACGCCTTTTAAGTCAGAAATATATTTTAAGGGAGCATTTTATAACCAACTTATTGATATAATTTTTTTTTTAAAGGTCGCACTAAAAACGTATTTTTGAAATAACTAAAACTTTTATTGTTTATACAGCAAGTTGTATGAAACAAATGTTTTCACCCTTATTTTACATTAACCCCCCTTCAGCTGAGGTTTTTTTTTTCAACTAACAATAAACTTTGTTTAAATTATTAGTTACTAAATAAACTTTATTATATAAATAAGCAAATAATTTTCAATCATGAGAACAAAATTAAAAATAAAACATTATCCATTGGAGAATCAGAGAAAAATTAAATTGTAACAACAAAAATACCTTATAAGGATATACAACACAACTTTAGATTAGAACCCAAAATGAAAACGCGACAAAAAAGAAAAACAAAATTGCAAACATCAACAATTATCAAAAACATATCACTCATTGTGTCCTTCCACAAAAAAAATAAAAACATACAACTGAAACGAAACATATCATTTTAATGTGTATAGATCTAGAAAATATATAAAATATACTAAGCATTGTTATATAAATGAGATAAATAAATAAATAAATATATATATATATTATATAAATGTAAAAATAAGCAAACATCTCTAAAAGAGTAAAATTTTAGACGTTATAACAAAAACTAGTGGAATTATGTATATACCTATGCATATATTATTAAAAAAGAAACAACTGAGTAGTACCTATTCTAAATCTTAACTAAAAATTAAAACATCGTAACGAAATGAAATTATTAAAATATTTAAGAATCCAGTTGAATAATTCAATTAAAGAAAACAAATGTTTACTATTTATTCAAACTGTTACCGAGTCAATCCTTCTTGTTTTTTTTTGTAAATTTTCTTAAATACTCCCTTAAATATAAAACACAAAAAAATATAAATATTGTCCAAATCTCGGTGTGCTACTGCGTTTGTTTTTATTGAATTGAACTTTAAATTGGTGTTAAAAAAAGTGTTATTTTTGATGTGCTACTTACTGAAAGAAAATTTATAAATATATACATACATACATGTACCTACCTATGTAATTATATAATTGTTATAACAAGTTATTGTCAATTTTTGTTTTTGTTGATATATTTTTGAAATAGTAAATGAAGTATGCAACAAAAAAATCGAAAGCAGATGATGAATGGAAAAATATATAAATTATTTGTTAGATGCCATTAAATTGACTTCTAAATAACAAATTAAGGCAAAATTTTAATTTATTTGCAAATGTGTTATACAATGAAAATGGAATTTAAAAAAATAAAAACAAAAAACGATGAAAGTGAATAAAGAACAAAAATATATTGGTTTCCCTGTTGATGAAATGAAGAGTTTTTTTTTTAATTTCAATGATTTTGGATGTATTAATGGTTTAGTACTTTTTTTTTATAATTTACACGCACTCAAGAGGTTATGAATACCCTTTATATGTTACCATAGTACGAGCGTTAGAGAAGGGGAAGAAAGAGAGGATAGGAAAGATTTTGGATATAGTGGAGACTTAAATTCCATGGGTGGTGTCCGAACTAGCTTCGGGGAGTCACTTTTTTTCTTGTGTTCGTTAAATTTGAAGAAATTCAAGATGGTGTGCATACTTTTAGGTATTACACCGACCTTTTTATTTCTTTTAAATAAAAGTCAAATGGATTTTGGTTGGGATTGAACGCGCAACCCTCCACTCAACAGACGAACACATTACCACTACACCGCGGCCACCCACTACTAAAACAAAAGGGTGTACGACTGAAAATAAGTAAGTGCACATACTTACATATTTAAGTGGCGCTACGGTCCGGAGTGAACCTGGGCCTCAACCAATATGCCTCTCCAATTAGCCCGGTCCTTAGCTAACTGCCTCCAGTTGCGCACTCTAAGTTGGTTGAGGTCTGTTTCTACTTGTGCGCGCCACTTAAGGCGAGGTCTTCCTCTATTGCGTCCGACGTCTGGCTGGGAATCGTAGACTCTGCGAGATGGAATATTGGTGTCCATTCGTTCTACATGTCCTAGCCATCTTAAACGTCCAATGCGGAGTTTTTTTTGACTAGGGGCATGTCGCTGTACGGCTCGTTCTTGGTTGAATCTTCGTCTCCATAGCCCGTCAACGCAAACGGGACCGAAGATTTTTCGACGAATTTTCCTCTCAAATCGACCAAGGATTTCTTCATCCGCTTTTGAGACGGTCCATGCTGCAGAACCTTAGAGCAGGACTAGGATGATCAGGGTCTTAGATAGGATCTACTTAGTAGTTCGAGTACGGGGTTTACTCGAAGGGCTTGCCTTCTTAGCCCAAAGAAACAGCGGTTGGCAAGAGTAATTCTACGTTTAATTTCTGACGAGATGTTGTTGTCAGAGCTAATAGCGGAGCCGAGATAGACAAAGTCCCGTACTACCTCAAAGTTATATCTGTCAATAGTGACGTTCTGTCCAATTAGTCGATGTTGTCTGTCCTTTCGTGTTGACAGCATATACTTCGTCATGCCCTCATTTGCTAAACCCATTTTTGCCGCTTCCTTCTCTATACTAGCACATTTGGCTATGACATCACATTGGGGCCGACCAATAATGGCAATATCGTCGGCGTATGCTAGTAGTTGTACCGATTTTTGAAAAATTGTGCTTCCTCAAGAATCAAATTGAAGAAATCACATGACAGCGCAACGCCTTGCCTAAATCCTTTTTTGGTATCGAATGTGTCGGTGAGGTCGTTTCCGACCCTGATGGAGGAGCGAGAATTCTCCATGGTTATCATACACAAACGGACGAGTTTGGGCGGTATACCAAAACTAGATATGGCTCTGTATAGTTCGTATCTATAAATGCTGTTGTATGCGGCTTTGAAATCGATGAATAGGTGGTGGTTATCGATTTGGACATCTTGAGTTTTTTCCAGGATCTGCCGAAGTGTGAAAATTTGATCGGTTGTGGACTTTTTTGGTCTTAAACCACACTGATAAGTACTGATCAGGTTGTTGGTAAACGGTTGCAGGCGTTCCAATATTACGGCAGATAGGATCGTATAGGCGATGTTCAGGAGACTTATGCCTCCGAAGTTGGCGCAAACGACGCTGAGGTTCCATTCTTCAGATTTGGCTTATAATTTGGTGGATGTTTCTTACCAAGTCATCTCCACCGGCTTCATAAAGCTCGGCGCGAAGGCCGTCATTTTCGGCAACCTTATTAAGCTTGAGTTTAGATATTGCTATCCTCACTTCATTCAGGTTGGGTGGTTGGCAGTTTTCGCTGTCGTTGCCAATATTGAATGGTTCGTTCTGCCTGACAGCGGAATGTTGATCGTCATCGCCGTTAAACAATCTGCAGATGCGGTTCTTCCATATCCTCAGCATTGACTGTGTCGTAACTACGATATTTCCTTGTTCATCTCGACAGATTCTGTTCGAGCCTTGTACCCTTGGCTTTGAAGTTTTACACTTTGGTAAAACCTGCTAACATCATTCCTGGAGTGGCACCTCTCTATATCCTCGATTGCGCGTTTTTCTTCTCCGCCTACAGAGTTCAACGGCAGCTCTCGTCTTCACCTGCAGCTTAGCCTCGTAGGCCTCGTTCTTGGCTGCGAGCTCATCAAACCACGGGTTTTTTATTGTTAGGCGCGAGAAACCTAGCACATCAGTTGCGGCTGATCTAATGGCATGTGGGCTTCGTTGCCATTGTTCTTCGATATTCGATGCTGATGCTATGGTGTTAATCACCCAGCACGATTTTAACATCGTACTTCGGTAGTCGCTCATAGGTTTTTTCAAGGAGCTCATAGAGGCAATCCTTAGCTATATCATATTTTTCCTCCTTTGGGTCGTGAGCGCATATAAGGCTAGTGTTGGCGAATTTGGTCTTGATGCGGATTGCCAATGTGTTCGCTAATGTCTTGGAAACATAAGACTTCTTGCCTAACTCTGGCACTTATAACAAATCCGCATCCGAATAGTCGCTGTTTTTGCTCACTATAACACGGTCCGTAGTAGATGTCACAGTCCTTCATCCTCTTTTTGTCCGGCCCATCCCATCGTATTTCCTGGATGGCAGTAATGTCTGCTTTGTAGCAGTTTAGGGCTTCCGCTAGTTGTTCACTTGCACCTCTCTTGTTTAATTTTCTCACTTTCCAGGTGCAGATACGAAAGTCGTTTTTTCATTTTTCCATGGTTGGGTAGTTAACCCAAAGCACAACACCCAACCTGGAGGGCCAGTTCCAATTTATTAGATACCCCTAGGACAGGGGCCATCAATATATTTAGCAAGTCAAATACGGTTGGATGATACCAGTACCTGATGGTTACCACTTGGAGGTTAAAAATAAGCACTTGATGTTTAGTCAGAGTTACAACCACTGGAAATTGCCAAGTTAAAGCCAATCAGAGTCTATCCTCGTTCTACAGCAACAGCACCCAAAGCATGTGCACATACCTATCGAGTATTGCGGTGGAATTTATTTCAGTTCACTTACCTATGAAATTATGTTTCACATTGAAGCCAACAGGTGGGCCAGTTAACTTTTGAAAGGTGCGAGGTGTACCCAAACAACCAGCTTAGTGCTCCAAAGCAGGCTTTACTCACATCGATGAAATACGATGGGAATAGCCGTGCAAGAAGAAGTTTTATAAACCTGTGATATCTACTAAGAGACCATATTTTAGTGAGCAGCGACTTTTCAGAGAGAAGAAAAAGATCAAGAAAAGCGTCATTGAGGATATAGAGATGTGCCGCTCCAGGAATGTTCACAAGTTTCTCCAAAGTGATCCTTCCGAGTTGAATATGAAAATATCAACTTCACAAGTTTTACCAAAGTGTAAAACGTCAAAGGCATGGATGCAATACTCGAACAAAATCCTGTCGAGATGAACAAGTAAATATCATTTATATCAATATCACAGTAGAGGCTGAGGATGGAAGAACCACTTCTGCAGAAAGTTAAACGGCCATGACCAACAATATTCTGCTGTCAGGCAGAATGAACCATTTTATACTGGCGGCAAAAGCGAAAACTACCAATCACACAACCTGAGCAAAGTGAGGATAGCAATATTCAAACTAAAGCTTAACAAGACTGTTGGAAATGACGTATTTCTTGCCGAACTTTATAAGGCCGGTGATTTGGTAAGTAACGTTCACCAAATCAAATGCAAAATTTGATCGGATGAAATGATGCCTGAAGAATGGATAGTTTGAACGATCGACCTTTAAACTCCGCCAAATACAGAGGCCATTTACAATCAACCAGGAAAAACCCAAAAAGTCCAAATTGATACCAATTACCTATGCATCGATTTCAAAGCTGCATACGACACCATTTGTAGAGATAAACAATGCAGACCCATGTCTAGTTTCGGTATCCATCTATCTAGGATGAAGATAGATAATACTCACACTCTTCATCAGCGACTGTCATATGACTTCTTAAACATTATTCTTGGGAGGTTTGTGCAGAAATCCCAAGCCAATATCAGAGGCACAAAATTCCATAAATCGGTATGACTACTAGCATACGCCTACGATATAACTGACAGATCTGATCAAAAGAGTCGACATTGGAGATTTAGGATAGCAAGGATATGTAGAACAAATGGACACTAATGCTCCGGCTCGCAGAATCTTGCACGTGTATGTGGCGCACATAAATAGAAACCCACTTTAACCAACTTGATGTTGCCAAAAATCGATCACTCATTCAAAAGATATGTTCGAGGTGGCAAAGCTTTCCTATTTAGACATGCCCTACATATATCGATTGATGAAATCGCTTCATATTCTGACATTGGGAACATCATTGGAAAATTTCAGATGTGCTGCTTTCAAACTGATCATCGTATCGCATATCCTTCAGTGTTTTGCGATACAGTCTGCTGCCATCAGTTTATATAGCTAGAGGCTATCATAGACAGCCTTAAGGTCGATAAAAATACATACGATCGTTCTTGACTTGAAACTTCTTGGTCTTTCTGGAAGATCTGCCCGGCCGTAAGTCTAACTGGTACGTACTCCTCCTACGCATAACTTTCTTCTAATTCCTTCTTCTCGCTTGATAATCTTAACACGCAATGCGGGTCTTGCGTTGTAGCGCCTTCCTATGTGACTCTTCTTTCACCACGTTTTTGCCCTTGTAGTTTACAAATACCATCCACCCACTTACTTCTTTTCGGGGGTCTCCCGCTCAGTTGTTCCATGTAGACTCTGGAAATATTCGGTTCCCTTTCAACGGGGACATAATAGCTGTGATTTTATCAGCGACGAGAAATCGGTTAGAGTTGAGGCTGGACCCACTAATTAGAGTATGTAAAAGGTGGGCCAGAAGAAGTCATCCGATGTTGTTTGGCCTTCAGAATATAGGTTGTGGCTCGCGCAGTGTGTGCCGTTGCTCAGTCCCCTTGGAACCACATGTCCATAAATCCAGTCCTAATTCGTCCAATTGCGGCAAACAAAAAACTCGGTTAATATGACCCTATAGCGCGCACCATCCACTGTTTTCGTTCTCGAAAAAAATGGCCTGTTGGCGGGAACAGCGCACCATGCAGTAACTTTCAGCGGGTGTAATAGCTTCTCGTGCATTACTAGTGGATTTTCTGTGCCGCAGAAGCGATAGTTCTGCTTTTTCACCTACCCGCTGAGGTACAAATGAGCCTCATCGCTCATTACGATTTTGGTCAAAAAATCTTCCACTTCGATTATCCCGCGTTCTTGGAGAGTGTATCGCTCCATTGCTTGTTCACTTGACATTTGCGGCCATTTGCAAAATAAGAGCATCTTCCAATAGGGTGATCTCTTTTGGCCCACCTTGTATATCCAGCTTGCTTGATGTGTGTCGATTTGGTTTGTCAGTTTGACACACATATGTCTAATTACAGCCAGGCGACCTTCTTCACATGGTAAGAAAGCAACCCTAATGGCATAAAAAGCCAACTTGGAGGGTCAGTTCCAATTTATTAGAAGTCAGCAGGACACTTGGTCATCAGTATCCATTACGGAATTGAGCGCTGCGCTTGGCCTTTCGCCTGATCTAATTCGTCAGGTTCCATACTTGTGTTTTCATAAACGCATTGCCTAATATTTTACCGCCCTGTTCAGAAATAACTTTTATGATATTTTTCTCAATATTACCGTCATTGAGCACCGAAAATATCACTGGCTTAGATATTTGACATTTTATTGGCTCACAAGACAGGCATCTGAAGATCTTAGAGATTCATTTCAGCTAACAACGATACGAACATCGGATTACTAAAACGCAAAAAGTGGAACAAACTATTGGGAGACATATTTCCATTTAAGTACAATCTCTAAAATAGAGTCGAGAAAACAAAGATCTGTGGGCAACACGAGCTCTTGCTTCCATGTACTTAAATAACCCACAGATCTGTTCCTGCTAAATTCTGAAATCTATTTCCAATCCCCTAAAGTCTTAAAAATTTCACATAAGGTCCCAGATATGCAAAGAACAAATAAAACCATCGCTTGCCATCTGCAACATACCAAACCATTACTCACACAGTCTGCAATATGAACACGACACATAATACCTCCATCATTTGACCTCTAGAACTACATCCGTTACATCATCGCTGCAAGTCATTAGTGCTGCCGATCCATCTCCGACATCCATGCAGCGGCAATTGTCACTTGCAAAATTTGTCATCAATATTTATTTGCACTCGGTTGACATTTACACATCTGGCCGTGCATTCTAAATAAGTCTGACTTCGGCACCTTTGCAACTCCATCAATCATGACATGAGACATCATTCGTCAATCCCCTTTCTGCATACCAACCGAGACCTGAGACTTGGCTTTCACTTTCCTACACGAGCTGCAAGTGCTTCCCAACAACGTTTCTGCCAAATGGGCTAATTCAATTATCATGCTCGTAATATGCAACGAGCTGCAATTGTCACAGCATCGTGTCGACGCTCAAGTCTTCGGTCGGCATATGGCATACATCAAGCTAGGCGCCCCAATGTCAAACCAATTGTCATTCTTCGTTGATCTATGCGGTACCGGCAATCTTGGCAAATTACCACAAAAATTCGCCAAGCTGCATAGTTCTGCTGACTTTGAAACTCTGCGACACAAGACATATGTGCCTCGCTTTGCAGTTACCGCTAATTGGCGATGGAACCTCATATGCTGTATGATTACCGCCTTCGTACACCGGGTGGCCCTAAACTGAATCCGAATTTGCAACCCGCAAAAGATACATCAACAAAGCTTAGACTATGTAATGCGGTCTATCTGCAGCCAACGTTATGCAAAAGCGGTAATTTATCTGCAGCAGGTGCCGATGTTGAGTGTGACGAAGATGATGGATTTGGGGCGCCTCACCCATCGCACATTGCAACGATGTGCACTATTGACAAACAACAGTGAAACCGCTTGCACAACCCTGACTGGCGGACAATGTCAGTCATGATGGCAGAGCACAAAGTCATCCCATCATCATCATCGGCAGCAGTCAGCGTCAGCGTCAGCGGACATAATTGATGTAATTATAATCGTTGAGATTAACTAATAATCGACGATCGTTCGCTTTGTTCTGTTCCAAGCCAGAGAGCAGATCACTGGATGTAATCTGACCTTAACTCCATCTTTCGGAAGTTGCTCGCGTATTAAAGTTGTTTGCATCTGAACCTGAATCACGGCTCGCCGTATTGACACAAGACTGCTGGTCAGATCGGTATGCGAACATGTATCCGTTCGGTTTATTAATTATTTTCATGCGAATATGACGAGCTACAGATACAGATAGATGTAATCAGATTAATTTTGCAAATCTTCGGAAGAGGTCAGCAATGCCGTCCATGCTGGCAATGCATGTTTTTTGTGCAATTTCCTAGGGCACATGGTTGAGTGCTTGGATATGTTGCACAATCGGTGGGAACATGTTGCTTCGCATGACGAATGCGTCAATTAATTCCAAGCGCTTTGAGACTTGACTTGACGTCGCTATCTGGACGAATGAGGTTTGATTTTGGTAAGTCGTGTTTTTTTTGGCGTCCCCCGACCACCGCTTGCTTGTTATGTTCGACTAATGTCTAGGTCAGGAGTTAATAAGTGGTGCGATGGGGGCTTGCTTCGGGCGATTGAAAAAGTGAATATTAAATTTCATTTTGAGTTCAACGTTGGTAATAGCAATTAGGACTGTAGTCTCGTCTCGAAAACGAGCCTTTGGTGATGTAAACAAAATAACTTAGAAGGTACCTGCGCAAATGGCAGTCATTTCGAAAGGAGGTCATTTCGAACAAGGCCAAGCTGTGGGAATGGGTTTGTAAAGGAGGAAAGTCTAGGGTTTCGATCTGATTTTGGTACGTTAAGCAGCAGCTAATTGCAACTTACGTTACAGATTGCAAGGTAGATAAACAAGAAATTATGTTGATTCAAATATCGGGCCAATGTTGGAGGTTCTTGCTCGTGTACTCATGTTCAATTTAATAAGTAGGCACGGCAAGTTATACTCACTTTAGTTGGGTTTTAGTCTGACATCAGAATCACATTAAACGCCTTCAATAACAAATCAAAACTGCACTTCTTTACTGGCATCTGCCGATGGCAGCGTAGGTTTAGACCTCTGACTTAGGAAGAATGCACCGTTTTAGACTACAAGTGATGATTCGTCATCAAAAGAACATGCTCTATACCGCGATGGTTAGAGGGATGAACTGCATCGTAGAAGGTCTGTGTTCGATTCACAGCTGTAGCAATACCAATAATGTTCATTCACTGACCCTTGTCTCGCGATGATCAGATAATTCATCAGAGTAGTATCAATTATCAAGGAAAGCTTATCCCAAATCAGCCGTTCGAAATCAGCATTAAATAAGAGGTCTTGCCATCATGCAAGAATCACGGAAGCAACATTTTGTGGAGCAGTAGAATTGCCTCAGTATTGCATTGTATAGGCATGCCGACAGATGCTTCCACCAAATATGTCGAACCAGGTGATTCATGGTGGTGTGTAGAAGCCTATCGGTACCGTGACATAAGACCAAGCGTCATAAGGCCAAATATATAAATTTGGTCTAATGACGCTTTGTGAAAGTTACTTACTTACTTACTTAAGTGGCGCTGAGAATCGAAGACTCGGCGAGCCGGAGTATTGGTGTCCCTTCGTTCTACATGCCCTAGCCATCTAAAACGTCCAATGCGGAGTTTTTTGACAAGGGGTATGTCACTGTACAGCTCGTATAGTTCTTGGTTGAATCTTCGTCTCCATAGCCCGTCAACGCAAACGGGACCGAAGATTTTTCGAAGAATTTTCCTCTCAAATCGACCAAGGATTTCTTTATCCGCTCTTGAGACGGTCCATGCTTCCGCGCCGTATAGCAGGACTGGGATGATCAGGGTCTTACATAGGATCTACTTAGTAGTTCGAGTGAGGGCTTTACTACTGAATTGCCTTCTTAGCACGAAGAAACAGCGGTCGGCAAGAGTAATTCTTCGTTTAATTTCTGACGAGATGTTGTTGTCAGAGTTAATAGCGGAACCGAGATAGATAAAGTCCCGTACTACCTCAAAGTTATATCTGTCAATGGTGACGTTCTGTCCAATTCGTCGATGTTGTGTGTCCTTTCGTGTTGACAGCATATACTTCACCTTGCATTCATTTATTGCTAAACCCATTTTTGCCGCTTCGTTCCCTATACTAGCGAACGTGGCTATGATATCACGTTGGGGCCGACCAATGATGTCAATATCGTCGGCGTATGCTAGCAGTTATACCGATTTTTGGAAAATTGTGCGTCTGGTGTTGGCTCGTGAGTTTTGCACAATCCTCTCAAGCATCAAGTTGAAGAAGTCACAGCGCATCGCCTTGCCTAAATCCTTTATTGGTATCGAATGTGTCAGTGAGGTCGTTTCCGACCCTAATGGAGCAACAAGAATTCTCCATCATCATCCTATCCAAACGGACGAGTTTGGGCATGGTTCTGTACAGTTCGTCTCTATAAGTGCTGTCGTATGCGGCTTTGAAATCGATGAATAGGTGATGGGTATCGATTTGGAATTCTTGGATTTTTTTCCAGGATCTGCCGAAGTGTGAAAATTTGATAGGTTTTGGACTTTTCTGGCCTAAAATCACAGTGATAAGTGCCAATCAAGTTGTTGGTAAACGGTTTCAGGCGTTCGCATATTACGGCAGATAGGATCATGTAAGCCATATTGAGGAGACGTATGCCTCTGTAGTTGGCGCAGTTTAGGGGTCTCCTTTTTGGTGGATCGGGGAAACGATGCTGAGGTTCCATTCTTCAGGCATACTTCCTTCGACAAGATTTGATTTATGAGTTGGTGGATGTTACTTACCGAGTCATCTCCGTCGGCTTTATAAAGCTCAGCGCGAAGGCCGCCATTTCCCGCAGCCTTATTAAGTTTCAGATTAGATATTACTTTCCTCACTTCACTCAGGTCGGGTGGTTGGCAGTTTTTGCTGTCATTGCCAATATTGAATGGTGCGATCTGCCTGACAGGGGAATGCTGTTCTTCATCGCCGTCTAATAGTCTGCAGAAGTGGTTCTTCCATAGCCTCAGCATCGACTGTGTCTCAACTACGATATTTCCTTGTTCATCTCGACAGGATTCTGTTCGAGCCTTGTATCCTTGGCTTTGACGTTTAACACTTTGGTAAAACTTGCGAACATCTTTCCTGGAGTGGCACCTCTCTATATGCTCGATCGCGCGCTTTTCTTGTTCTCTTTTCTTCTTTCTGAAAAGCCGGTGTTCTTCCCTTCTTCTCTGCCTATAGAGCTCAACGGCAGCTCTCGTTTTCACCTGCAGCTCTGTCGTCATTCCTCATCAAACCAGGGGTTTCTTGAGCGAGAAACCCAGTACATCAGTTGCGGCTGTTCTAATAGCTTGTTGGCATCGTTTTCGTTGTTCTTTGACATTCGAGGCTGATGGTCTTGTATTAATCGAAATGTTTAAGGATACGCGTTGCGCGAAGGTCATGGTGGTCTCTTGCGATTGCAGTCTTTCGACATTAAATTCTTTTCACAGTGTTTCTGGATTTTTGTGGCGTGGTGGCTATCCGAATTCCTACCTTGGCTGCAACAAGTAAGTGGTCCGAAACGATGTTAACTCCTCGGAATGTTCGGACATCCAAAATACTGGATGCGTTGCGCTTGTCTATCGCAATGTGATTTGGTTTGGTTGACCGTTCGTTGATCTGGAGAGCGTCATGTCCCTTTACGGATATCGAAGTGGGGAAACCGTGTGCTGGCTATAGTGGCATTTCGTTCCGTAGCGAAATCTATTAACCTAAGTCCGTTACCAGACGTGTTGTCGGGTAGGCTATGATTTCCGACAATACTGCTAAAGATGTCTTCTCTTCCTACCTCTGCGTTAAAATCTCCCAGCACGATTTTAACATCGTACTTCGGTAGTGGCTCATAGGCTTTGTCAAGGAGCTCATAGAAGCAATCTTTAGCTCTATCATCTTTTTCCTCCGTGTCGGTGCGTGAGCCCATATAAGGCTTATATTGGCAAATTTGGCCTTGATGCGAATTTAATTTTTGCCTAAGTCTGGCACTTATAACACATCCGAATCGCTTTTTCTGCTTTTTCTGTCCTTTCCGAGGCTTTTGGTTGCTTCGTAACCTTAAGTTTTTTCCATGGTTTGGTAATTAACCCAGAGTACAACCCCCAACCTGGAGGGCCAGTTCCAATTTATTAGATACTCCTAGGGCACGGGGCCATCAGTATCCACTACGGGATTGAGCACTGCCGTTGGCCTTTCTGTTCATCCGGCCTGTTTAACCCTTGAAATTCTTAGACAACCTGTTGTCCAAATATGTCGAAGCATCTCTCTAGGTTCGCCTGGGACAGCAGGCCGGGTATTCATTTCGTGCAATTCTGACCTGGCTGGGTATAGTGTTGCTGTTTTTCGTCGTGTAATCAACACTCGCTCTTATCGTTTATCAAGTCAAATCCGGTTGGATGAGACCAGTACCCGATGGTTACCAATTGGAGGTTAAAAATAAGCACTTGATAATTGGTATGAAAATACATTCTTGTTAAACCCTCCCAAATCAGTCAGAAATCTTCACTCAGTTCCACAGACTCAAGAAGATTCTTGACTTGATAAGACAGCAGTTGGTTTCATCGATTTCTTTGCAAATGAAATGGTGGGCCTAGAATAAATTCAGCGCAACTTTTTATCAACATATCAAAGATTAGTTAAAGAAGCTGCACCACGTTGTAGATTAAAAAAAAAACAGTTTGGCCAAACACTAGACAATTTTTAATAAGGAAGCATGGAACATTAAAGGCCATCGCAACTTAAGTAAACATTTCTTGCGCAGGTCTCTTCAAATCAGGGATTTTATTCCCTAAGCGACAACAAAACTACTTTTCCAACCAGAACTATAGCTAAAAATGTGTGCACATTTCAACAAACATACGAAAACATCTCTCTCAATCGACGATCGAGGCAATAGACATGGCTGTTCTTCACACGAACGCAGATAAAGTAGAGAAAACCATTAACAATTTCATGAGATCAAAAGTACCTTAAAAGAGAAAATATCCCTTAAATAAATTGCTGCCCATGCTGGGATGTTTGTTTTGCTTTGGGACGGGCTATACTTGGCTTTTTGCATGTTCGGGAATAAAAAATGTCCTGCTTCGGAATGACATGCTGTGGATGTCAAGGGTATGTATGACACAATTCGCGGCTTCATGGGCAGACACTATCACTGAAAACCTAAGCCTCCGCCGCCGCATAGAAAACACTTTTGTAATGCTAAACTCATCTTTAGTCATCTGAAAATCACACGAAGAACAGCTTTAAGTAGTGCCACCCCAGAAATCGTAGGGCATATAGTAACTCAAGGATTTTTTATACCATACCTCACCAAAATTTAAAGTAAGGTGGCATGACATCGGACTAATATTTACTTATCGAGTTGTCTGTCTGGTCAACTGCAAACTCTCCTGGCCTAAAACCTTTCGGATTTAGTTGACCACGCTTTCAGTTCATGTGATTTGAAGGAGGAACAGATATTTTTGTAAATATATTATGTTTTCATGGAAACTCTTAAAACCGGAAACGCCAAAAAAGAGTCTTTAGCATTACGCCAAAAATACCTACTCCGCAATCCAATTTCTACCATTTATCCGAATTCCGCATTACAACGTCAACGACTATGTCAACAACAAATTGCACCACACAACTACAATGTATCTACAAACTAAATAAAAACGGATTTACGAAGTGCTTTCCTTGGAATGACACAAGTATTTCAAAGATACAAATCGTTTCTTCTGCGGATTTCAGCAAAACAATAGCCTACCATCCATTGTTCCGCCCGCACTGCACTCAGCCATTATTACACGAGTAAATGCGACATCCATCCACACCCGCATCTCAGTGCACAGAATATTCCGATTCCGATACCATGCCAGTACGCTGGCTGTGCTGTTGTTCCTTTCTTCTGTCTTTTGTGCTTGACTTGAGATCTTGAATCAATCAGATAGCGCGCATATATGCATTATGAACACACACGCTCGCAAGACTGCTGCCAGAATGGGATTCGCTGCCACTGAAACTCATAAATCCGACCGCCTGGGCATAAATTCATTCGAATGGATATCATAAAATATCTCGTGCTCAGATTTCAGCAAATTGTTTTAAGCGAAAATTTATGCATTTCCGTGGTGGAACTGCAATGCATGCCGACTTGGATGGGGCCCAACACGACGAGTAGATGCAGCAGAATGCAGATTGAACCATGATAACGCCATCAAAGAGTCGAGTATTATGACGGTTTGTTGATGCTGATGATTCTAATGGAATATGGGATGGAGTTGAAGGTCGCTGGAGGAAGGCGGCGCGGCGTGGCGACGACAATGCAGACCAATCCATCGTTGTCATCGCGGCCAGTCAGTCGATGTTTGTTTTCGTAGAATTGTTGTTGCCTTCTAATTGATGTTTTGGTGAATATCCATCGGTTGAATAAAGCCGTTACACCTACAATTTTGGTGATTTTCCATGCTAATACCAGACATCTGTGTCGAGTCGTTAATTTACTTTCTGATGAGCTGAGTGCAATTAGTCGCTTTAGCCTTTTACAACGTTAACAACTACTTTAGGTTCGACCTCTGTTGTAAGTTCCCTCAGGTTACATTTGCCCATAAAAAAAAACATAACATGTTATGTATTTGAGTGTTGTAATCAGAGATCCTCCTTTAAAGATGTGGGCAATGTGAACAACATTTACCTTACGATGCCAATAAAGCTTAGCATTTAGAAACAACAATAAAACAGTATTTCAGCTTGTCATCTTGTCTCGTCATGTTCTAATTTTTTTTCAATTAAACTTTTTCGCAACATATTTCTATATTAGCAACGTTGCAGCCCACTATTTCGATCAACATTTTTGGCAAAAATTTGGGCCCTGGATTATACCCGACACTTTCTGTTCAAAGGGTAAAGCAAAGAGGCTGACTCTTTAGGTTGTAAGTTGTACTTTAGGAGTTTGGTTATGAAACGATAAATAGGCCCGGAAAGGAAGTATTATTTTTATTTTTGTTAACGACCATACAATAGACAAAAGAAAATGATTCTGGAACGTTATAAAATGTCTCTAACCTTCAATTCTACAGAAGGCACTCCAAAGCTTTTATAATGGAGATATTACTGACGTAAGGTAAATATGATGGGTCAGCCAAAGGGATTTCACTCATCCGGATGCCTACCAACCACGACTGCCAGCGTTCACGTGGTGGCCGCAGAGTGCCTAGTACATTAGTACTTTAACCGTAGGTAGGGTCTCAATCCCAGTTTTAAGTCTTGGCGGGAGAGCTCGATAGCGGTGGAAGTAGTGTACTCACACTAAGGCAACTATATGAAGTCAAAGATGTCGTCGTATCCTAGAAGTATCCAGTTAATTGTAACTGACCCTCTAGTTTGACGGTTTTGCTTTGGGTTAACTACCCAACCCATCCACGAAGAAAAACTCTTGTAACGAAGCAACAAGAGCCTCGGAAAGGACAGATTTTATTGTTGAGGACCATGTTAAACGAAAAAATGACAACGTGGTTCCTATCTGCACCTGGAATATGAGGAAATTAAGTAGGAGAGGTGCAAGCGAACAACTAGCGGAAGTCCTCAACTGCTACAAAGCAGTTTTTACTGCCATCCAGGATATACTATGCGATGGGCTGGGCAAAAAGAGGATGAAAAACGTTGACATCTGCAACAGACCGTTTTATAGTGAGCTGAACTAGCGACTATTCGGATGCGGATTTGTTATAAGTGCCAGACAAAGGCAAGAGTCTTATGTTTCCTAGACATTAGCGAACGCATCTTAACTAGCCGCATAAAGGCCAAATTCGCCAACATAAGCCTTATATGCGCTCACGCCCCAACAGAGGAAAAAGATGATTTAGCTAAGGATTGCTTCTATGAGATCCTTGAAAAAACCTATGAGCGACTATCGAAGGACGATGTTAAAATCGTGCTGGGAGATTTTAACGCAATGGTAGGAAGAGAAGACATCTTTAGCAGTATTGTCGGAAAACATAGCCTACACGACAACACGTCTGGTAACGGACTTAGGCTAATTGACTTCGCTATGGAACGGAATGCTCACGGACGGTTTCCTTACCTCAATATCCATGAGGGGACATGGCGGTCTCCAGATCAGCGAACGGTCAACCAAATTGATCACATTGCGATAGACAAGAGGCACGCATCTAGTATTTTGGATTTCCGAACATTTGGAGGAGCTTACATCGACTCGGACCACTACATAGTTGCAGCCAAGAAAAGAGTGCGGATATCCACCACGCCACAACAATCCAGAACTACTGTGAAAAATTTAATGTAGAAAGACTGCAATCGCAAGAGACCGCCAAGACTTTCGCAACCCGTATTTCTTAACCACTTGATTAACACTATATCACCAACTTCGAGTGTCGAAGAACAATGGCAACGTTGCCAACAAGCCATTAGATCAGCCGCAACTGCTGTGCTAGGTTTCTCGCGCCCATCAGCAATAAACCCTTGGTTTGATGAGGAATGCCGACAGATGCTCGCAGCCAAGAACGAGGCCTACAAGGCTAAGCTTCAGGTGAAGGCGAGAGCTGCCGTTAAGCTCTATAGGCAGAGAAGAAGGGAAGAACACCGGCTTTTCAGAAAGATGAAAGAAGATCAAAAAAAGCGCGCGATCGAGGATATCCAGGAACGGTATTCGCAAGTTTTACCAAAGTGCAAAACGTCAAAGCCAAGGATACTAGGCTCGAACAGAATCCTGTCGAGATGAACAAGGAAACATCATAGTTGACACAGTCAATGATGAGGATATGGAAGAACCACTTCTACATACGACGATGACGAACATCATTCCGCTGTCAGTTAGAACGAGCCATTCAATACGACAGCGAAAACAGCCTGAGTGAAGTGACGATAACAATATCTTAACTTAAGCTTAACAAGGCTGCCGGAAATGACGGCCATCCCGCTGAACTTTATAAAGCCGGCGAAGATTACTTGGTAAGTAACATCCACCAACTCATAAGTCAAATCTGGTCAGAGGAAAGTAAGCCTGAAGAATGGATCCTCAGCATCGTTTGCCCGATCCACAAAAAAGTAGACCATCTAAACTGTGCAACTATAGAGGCATAAGTCTCCTCAACATCGCCAAACAAGATCATATCTGCCGTAATATATGAACGCCTGAATCCGTTTACAAACAACCTGATCGGCCCTTAATAGTGTGGTCTTAGGCCAGGAGAGTCTATGAAAGATTTAATTTTCACACTTCGGCAGATCTTGGAAAAAACCCAAGATGTCCAAATCAATACCCACCACCTATTCATCGATTTCAAAGCCGCATACGACAGCAATAATAGAGACGAACTATACAGAACCATGCCCAAACTCATCCCTTTGGGTAGGATGACGATGGAGAATTCTTGCTGCTCCATTAGGGTCGGAAACGACCTCACTGACACATTCGATACAAATAAAGGATTTGGGCAAGGCCATGCGCTGTCATGTGACTTCTTCAATTTGATTCTTGAGGGGATTGTGCAAAACTTACGAGCCAACACCAGAGGCACAATTTTCCAAAAATCGATGCAACTGCTAGCATACGCCGACGATATTGACATCCTTGGTAGGACTCAACGTGATGTCAAAGCCACGTTTGCTAGTATAGAGAAGGAACAATTCAGTACTAAGCAGGCAATTCAGTAGTAAAGCCCTCAGTCAAATTACAAAGGATATCCTATATAAGACCCTTATCATCCCAGTCCTGCTCTACAGCGATAAAGCATGGACCGTCTCAAAACCGGATGAAGAAATGGTCGATTTTAGAGAAAAATTCTTCGAACAATCTTCGGTCCAGTGTGCGTTGACGGGCTATGGAGACGAAGATTCAACCAGGAACTATACGAGCGGTACAGCGACATGCCCCTGGTCAAAAATCTCCGCATTGAACGTTTCAGATGGCTAGGACATGTAGAACGAATGGACTTCAATACTCCGGCTCGCAGAGTCTGCGATTCCCAGCCAGACGTCGAACGCAGTAGAGGAAGACCTCGTCTTAAGTGGAGAAAGTTTTCAGCAAAACTCTCATCGTGTTCAGTATAAGCACTCCTTTCAAAATGGAACGAATGGACTTCAATACTCCGGCTCGCAGAGTCTTCGATTCCCAGCCAGACGTCGAACGCAGTAGAGGAAGACCTCGTCTTAAGTGGAGAAAGTTTTCAGCAAAACTCTCATCGTGTTCAGTATGAGCACTCCTTTCAAAATGGAACGAATGGACTTCAATACTCCGGCTCGCAGAGTCTTCGATTCCCAGCCAGACGTCGGACGCATTAGAGGATGACCTCGACTTAAGTGGAAAAAATTTTCAGCAAAACTCTCATCGTGTTTAGTATAAGCAATCCTTTCAAAATGCTAACGAAATGCTCAATCAGAAACGCATTATCAATATCTGTGCATAGCATCAGCATCACAAAAAAAAAAAACATTGATGCAGCAACAAATTCTTGGCGTTTCTGAATGCACACTTAATATACACCCTCCCGGGTACGACTGTGATCAAATATCGCACATCTGTATCCATGCTTGCAAAATGGCAAAGATATTTATGTTATCACATTCAAGTACCGTCTTACCACCCAGCTGAAGCTATTTGACTTGGTAATTACAGTTTGCCGGTAACACCATCACACAATCATGTCGTGCCGTATGTCATTTCGTAGGCACTTACGCATTGTTTACATTTTCCGTTCATGCATTGCTTGTTACTTCCGCCAGAAAACTGCTTTTTTTTTCAAGGTATGTAATTAAAAAAAAAAACTCGTTAAATTGACATTTTCCACATCTCGTTTATTCATTGGCAGTGGTAGCTTAAATAATTCGTTAAAAACATTAAAATAAAAATTAAAAATCATAAACACTTAAAAATACAAGCGAAAGCAAACAAAGGATATACGAAGGGACATTTAAAAAAAAAATTCTAAAAATAAGAATTTACTAAATTTCATCAAGTTGAGAAAATGAAATGTAACTGCAAATGCAATTTAAATAAAATTTCCATTCTCGGAATATCGTCGTTCGATTTCGTTTTAAAGTGACGCATGCGCGCATAGATGAGTATTGGACTTAGTACTGAATGAAGGAGGAAGGAAATGATGATGAAAGGGATGAGGTTTCATTCATAAGGCACGTATGTATGGTGAACACGTTTCTGGTGATCGTTTCCTCTCAGTATTTGTATCCACCGTCCGCTGAGTAACTCTGTGGAATGGTTTCGGGAATGGAGCTGGGAGCACCATAACTACCTGAGGGAGCTGAAGGGGCACCATACGAGCTTGACGGTATCGATGAGGCGGATGAGTATCCGCCAGATGATGATGATGATGATGATGATGAGTATCCACCACCAGAGGATGAAGATGATGAGTATCCACCGGAGGATGCAGATGATGGATATCCACCGGAAGATGGGGCACCATAGCTGGATGAGGGAGCTGATGGACCGGAAACAGATGGAGCTCCATAGCTACCAGATGGCGCTGATCCCGAAGAACTGTAGCCGCCGGATGATCCCTGTGATCCGGAGAAGCTAGAAGAGCCCGAGGAATAGCCACCAGCGGGACCAGATGCGGGGGCACCGTAGCTGGATGAGGGAACTGATGGAGCCGAAGGGGCGCCGTATGACGAGGATGGCACTGGACCTGAAGCGGGGGCGCCATAACTGGAGGAAGGTTGTGATGGGCCAGCTGGTGCATCATAGCTTGATGATGGTCCCGATGGAGCTCCATAGCTTGGAGATGGTGCAGATGGGGCACCATAACTTGAGGAAGGAGCTGGTGCGGATGGGGCTCCGTAGCTCGATGATGGTGCAGGTGCTGAAGGAGCTCCGTAACTGGATGATGGGGCAGGGGCTGACGGTGCTCCATAGCTGGATGATGGGGCTGGTGCAGACGGTGCTCCGTAACTAGATGATGGCCTTGAAGGGGCTCCATAGCTGGAGGAGGGGGCTGGTGCAGATGGGGCTCCATAGCTGGAGGAGGGGGCTGGTGCAGATGGGGCTCCGTAGCTTGAGGAGGGAGCAGGTGCTGATGGAGCTCCATAACTGGATGAAGGTGCAGGTGCGGAAGGTGCTCCATAGCTTGAGGAAGGCCTTGAGGGTGCTCCGTAGCTTGATGATGGGGCTGGGGCAGATGGAGCGCCGTAACTCGATGATGGCGCAGGTGCTGAAGGTGCTCCATAGATTGAGGATGGCCTAGATGGGGCTCCGTAACTCGACGATGGTGCTGGTGCCGATGGTGCTCCGTAGCTGGACGATGGTGCAGGTGCTGAAGGTGCACCGTAGCTTGAGGATGGCCTTGATGGAGCTCCATAGCTTGATGAAGGAGCACTAAAACTGGATGATGACGAAGCCGACTGGTATCCACCGGAACCACCAGATGACGGAGCGCCATAGCTTGAAGATGGAGCGGGTGCTGATGGAGCACCATAACTTGATGATGGAGCAGGAGCTGAAGGTGCACCGTAACTGGAAGACGGAACCGAAGAAGATGGAGCACCATATGACGAGGATGGTCGAGATGGTGAAGAAGGAGCACCATAGCTGGAAGACGGTACTGATGGGCCAACCGGAGCGCCATAGCTGGATGATGGAGCGGATGGAGCACCGTAGCTTCCTGAAGGGGCAGATGGAGCACCATAGCTGGAGGATGGAGCACTTACAGATGGAGCTCCATATGAGGAGGATGGTCGTGATGGTGCACCGTATGAAGATGATGGTCTTGGAGCCGATGGAGCTCCATAGCTGGATGATTGACGAGATGGAGCACCATAACTTGATGAAGGCTTTGATGGGGCACCGTAACTTGGGGATGGAGCAGATGGAACGCCATAGTTTGTCGATGGTGGCGATACTTTTGGTGCTCCATATGAAGATGAAGGACGCTTTGGTGTTCCATAACTTGATGATGGTCGTTTTGGTGGTCCATAGCTCGAAGAAGGAGACGATGCGGGTGGTCCATAACTCGAAGATGGTTTCTTTTGTGGTGCTCCGTAACTAGATGAAGGACGGCTTGGTGCTCCATAGCTAGATGAAGGTGCTGATGCTGGTGGGGCACCGTAACTTGAAGATGGTCGACCATTGCTCGATGATGGTGCTCCATAACTGCTTGATGGCCTTGAGGGTTTAGAGGGGGCACCATAGCTTGATGAAGGTCCAGATGGAGGGGCACCATAGCTGCTCGATGGTCTCGATGGGACTGATGGTGCGCCGTAGCTACTGGAAGGTCTCGACGGTGCACCGTAGCTAGGTGATGGCGCCGATGGTGCTCCGTAGCTACTTGATGGACGTGATGGTGATCCATAGCTCTGGGATGGTGCAGCAGGACCCGATGGTGGTGGAAGGTAAGAATTCGATGGCGCATTATACCTTGTCGATGGCAATTGACCAGATGTGGGTGGCAAGTAACCATTCGATGGCAATGGAGCTTCACTCAGCACCATACCTATGCTGCATACAGCGATGCAGAGCACCTGCAAAGAAACACACATTTTTACAAAACAATGCAAGGGAATTACAAAATTACCCCCGTCTACTTACCGTTGTCGTCGTCAACTTCATCATCCTCATCGCGATTGAACTAGTTTCTCACAGAATTTACAACCTGCAACAAAAAAGAAAAAAACAAGATGAGATCTATTTAGTCCAATTAAGAGCCAAACAACTCCCTGCCACCAATGCGTCACATTGCATAATGCATGATGCCCCCCGGTGCAACATGCCGACATCTAAGGCGCACTGCAAAATTGTACGCATGCGTAACCACATCGCATCGTACAATTATTTCGTTATTTAACGCTCCTCGTTCAAAGTTAATTGATTTTGGTATTGATGCTACATGCAGCGTTAGCGGTATCGTCAATATCCAAAAGAAAAAAAAATCGACACATCGTCTTCGAGGAAGATGAGCACCGAAAGGCAGTGAAATTCACTTCCACTCTTGCACTATTCCATTTCGTTCCAACAAAAGCGAAAGTAGGTTCAGAGACACACACAACGTTTGTGTCTCTTTATGACGTATAGATGGAGTATTGTTGCGACAAAGTATCTACCTTCCGCGGCTATTCCCAGGCGCGCTTGCGCGACATCATGATTGAGTCACCATGTAAGCCAAGTCGTGCTGGGTTCTCTTGCAAACAATGCCACTTCTCAGGCCATCGATGGACTTGTCAATGCAAAGATTCGCAAACGAAAGTGAAATTCAATCCAGCACTTGAAATTCCCTTTTGTCGATCGATTTAGTAGGTAATTGAGTGTTTTTTTTTTTTGGCAACAAATCGAAAGTGAATCGTGACAAGAAAAGAGGTTTCCCTTGATGAATGGAGGCGCTAAATCAGTTTCACTTTCAGCGTGCGCTTACAAAGAACAAATGTCTTAAAAATTTTTCGTATGTTGACCCCGGCATTGGAGTGAAAACCCATCACTGTACCACGAATGGGATTGTTGTTGCGTTGCGGTTTGATCGATGAATAGGTATCAGGGTGGGTCGAAAGCGCACAGGTCCAAGTCCATGTGATTTGTATTTCAATGTTTCATCTGCCCGCATGCGCTTTCGTTCAGGGCCTTACATGTCACGGAAATCCTAGGAAGTGGGTACAGATACACGTATTCCAACTTGCATCTGCTCAGAGTGTCTATGTCGTGTTGCTTAATGTGCCGCGCCATGCAGTTTCTTTTTCCACTTAATTACGAGTATGAGTCTGTTTCATCCACAAACTTAAAGACCGTTTTTTTTTTGCGCCAACATAATGTACATTTCCACATTTTCCGCAACCGACGCTTCAGACTGAAGCTAAAAACAATTTTGTGCTCAGTGCTGTTGAGACGAAATGAAGATTTCCCATTGCAGATAGATAGATACTTTCTGAGGTATCAGGCCGTAATTTCAATCTGTTTGCATAATTCCCTTTTGTTTAACGAGTTAATTAAGTCTTATGCGAACGAATGGGGCTTTGCAACATTTTATGTGCACAGCAACTTGTTGCTAGTAAATCACACTTTGTCCGGCTTAAAGTGTAAACAAATCGGATTTAGAGTTTCAATAAGATGGGTGCGTTCCTATGAAATGCAGGTACATGCAAATGTGTATTTAAAATTAACTAAGCACGAAGGAAACCTAAATATTGATTTGTTGGTTGTAAAGTTGCGTAAGGCTTTGCCTGTCAACAAAAATTGTTTTTGTCGGTAGTGGATGACAATTACGTGATATTTTGTGCAATATGGAATTGCAATTGCAATATGTGTAGAATAAATTTTCTTTGTAAGTAATTGGTTGGTAGCCGTAAGGGTATTAAATGTTTTTAGAGGTGTGGAATACGGAAATGTTGTTTTTCGAATGTTATAGCTAAGTAAAAGAAAACATTTAAGATATAATAAATTTTTCAAGATATCTATGATATTTTGGAAATCATTGCCTTTGAATAAATGTAGGCCTGGATACATTTACAACAGCATATACACCTTAGAGTTTCGAACCATTTTTGAAAGCCCTTATGGTCATTTAATTTTCGGAATCACTATTCGGATACAAATTTTCAATAATCAAGAAATTTTGAAAAGGAGTCTTGCATTTCGAAGTAACCGGTCAAATCATTATGACAATCCGCAGGTAGAATGAGAGGACATCTCTAGCGGTGTTGACCCCAGAAGCCAAAAAAATTTTTAAGTTCAGAAGGTAAAGACGACTTTAACTGATGTGGTGAGTTTCTTCTGTCCACAAGCAACTTGTCGAGGTATAATCACAGCCAAGATTAAGATCCTAATTGCAAGCTTCAGTTGAATAGAAAGAAAAAAAAAAACATGTCGGTAATGTTTAAATGCACATGTGAATGTAGAATACCGACTTTTCAAGAGACAAAAGCGCAATCGGGTATATAGAAATATGCTACTCAAGAAATATTATTTGTCCGTTTAACCAGATCTCTTACAACTCTGAACAGAGTCCACACATAATCGTCCCTCTGTGCACGAACGGCAACGACCTCCCGAAATATTCTATACAAAAAAAGGATTAAGATTTGTGACACATTGTCACGTGATTTTTTTTAACATTATTGTTGGGAGGAACCTGTACAACTCCCGACCCAACCCCGGAGGAACAATCTTCCATAAATATGTGCAATTTTAATCATACACCGATGACCTTGGCATCATTGGTCGGACTCAACCTGATATCACTGCCGCATTTGCATGTATATAGAAGGAAGCGGCTTATATGGGTATATAAGTAAACGTTGGTAAGACCAAGTATATCCGTTAGCAAGAAAGGACGCACAACGCTGACGAATTAAGTAGAACGTCACGTAGTAAAGAACTTTGCCAATATCGCTGTTTACTCGCCATCTCTTCAGAAATCACACAAAAAAAAATACTATTGAGGACTGGTGTGTACTTTATATTTTGAGTCAAGATCAGTAGGGATGAAGCATTTCACGCTTTGAATAAGGAAATCTCTTTTGAAATAGAATTTGTGATCACTTTAATGGACTCAGCGGGCTCGACGTGATGTCTTAGCCACGTTTGCTAGAACAGACAGAAATCTTCGGTCCCGTTTGCGTTGACGGGCTATGGAGACGAAGATTTAACCAAGAACTATACGAGCTGTACAGCGACATGCCCCTAGTCAAAAATCTCCGCATTGGACGTTTAGGATGGCTAGGGCATGTAGAACGAATGGACACCAATACTCCTACTCGCAGGGTCTTCGATTCCCAGCCAGACGTCGGACGCAGTCGAGGAAGACCTCGCCTTAAGTAGAGCGCACAAGTGGAAACCGACCTCAACCAACTTGGAGTGCGCAACTGGAGGTAGTTAGACATGTTGGTTGAGGTCCATTTTTATTCCAGACTGTAGCGCTACTTAAGTAAGAAGGTCGTTTTAATGGACGTCAGTATTGGGACGCATGCTTAGTATGGAAACGTTTTCGGTTTCTTGAATAGAAGTGCCGGTTCATGGATAATGCCCATGATACTACAACAATATGATACTACTACTCAAGGATAGCGCAGAACGAGGCAAAAATAAAAAAAAAACTGACAAATATATCTGTTTAGTTGTTGCATGGAAAATGACTACGTACTTGCAATCTTAAAGTCTCTATGCAGGCCAATAGACGAAATTTGCTTTACACAGCTATAGACCTGGTCAATGAGATTCGCCTTTGAGATCGCTAGATAAAACATACACTAGGTACAGCCTAGAGAGTTTTCGATTTCTAGCCAAATTGGTTCTGTGTTTGAAGCTCAAATTGCGAAGATCCAAAAATACAAATACAAATTTTTGGCGCAACAGGCTCGTTAGAACCCAGGGCCGAGCTTTCTCACAACCACTTCACAACCACTCATGTGTGCGTGTGTACTTCTTGCACGACGGCGGGACCTCCTGTTTTATGCCGACTGCGAACGGCGAATTTGAAATAAGCTTTTCTTGACAATTGATACTACTCGGATGACATGTCAGATCATCACGAGAGAAGGGCCAGTGAAAAATCATTTTAGGTGTCGCTACAGCTGGGAATCGAACCCAGATCTCCTGCGCGGCAGTTCAACGCACTAACCATCGCGCCACTGAAAATTCAAAACGGAACATAAAATGAAAGCTTAACAGGAATACCATGGCTGTATAAAAAAATTGAAGAAATCCACTAGAAGGGTTTTGTCATATAGTTGCTTGAAAATTACCAAAATGGAGTTTATAGCTGTTTTAATAAAATAATGATAAATAACAAGGTCCATACGCGAGATTCAGAAAACACGTCGAACCTAAAAGATCTAAATCCCCCTTAAAAATTAACCAAACCTGAAAAGTCAACGACATAACTTAAAGGGACGATTAAGTGCACAAGTTACTGACAATTTCTGTTTTTAGCATAACAGTAGTCGCTTTTTTTAGTAACGATATAAAAAGCACTGTACACGGGTTATTATGTAGAGCCTAATCCTTACAATAAAAGCTAAATATAAAGAGTCAGTGATACAACGTCAATTCGTTTCGTTGATGAATTTTGATGTTTGGTCTCTGTAGGAAGAGTTTTCCACTTCTTAATATTACCTCTAAAAATTGTTCGCACATATAACGAAAATGTTTGTTAATAAAAATTTTCTTCCCTAAAGATTTAAATTCCTCTAGGGAACGAAAATTAAAACGGAATGAAAGATGGCAATGGGAGTATTAACAAAATCCGTCCAGATCCGTATGCCCCAAAATAAAGGGAAAAGATTAAAAATATGTTAAAACATATGAGTACTGTTAAGTTTTTGAAATAAATGCATTTATTCCTTTTGTTACTTTTCGAAAAATTAGTTCTATTTTTCTTATCTTGAATGACAATTTTTCGAAATTTTTCGAAGCAAAAATGAACCAGGTCACATTTTTTTTTGCAAATTTTTTTGAAAATTTTCCAACTTTAGTTTTTCAATTTTAAATAATAAAAATATTTTGAAAAAAAAACGTTTGAATTGTCCTTATTAAAAATAAAATAAATAAATAAATTTATGGCGCAACAGGCTCGTTAGTACCCAGGGCCTAGCTTTTTTTCTCACAACCATTCATGTGTGCGTGTGTACTTCTTAGCACGATGGCGAGACCTCCTGTTTTATGCCGAATCCGAACGGCTAAGTTGAGATAAGCTTTTCATGACAATTGATACTACTCGGATGATTTGTCAGATCATTGTCCTTATTACGAGTAAAATATTTATTTTAGCAATTAATGGCAATTTATTTACTAAACCTCTTAATATCGTTGAATTCACTTTTTATACCCTATCCCATAGGGGTATATTAGTTTTGATACATAGTTTGTAACATAGTGAAATAATTTAGCTAGGTATACCTCAAAGTATATGGATCAACTCAGAATCGCTAGCTGAGTCGATTAAGCCATGTCTGTCTGTCTGTCCGTCTGTAGCAAGCCAGTTTTTTTGAGCTTGTACGTGCTGTTCGAACAAGTGTAAACATTATTGAAATCCGCCAACTGCCGCGCCCCATTCTTAGAAAAACCTAATTTTAGGCCAAACCGTTAAAATTTTTTGAGAAGTACAACATATCTATAAAATCTGAATGTCTATATTTCGTCCATACAAAGTTTTTTGCCACGCCCAGTTTTTGGGGGCGTTTTCATACAAAAACCATTTGTTAACCATACGCCATACCATATGCCAGAGAAAAACGTTGTTTGTGGTTGAACCATAGAAGATTTTGATAAACTGTCTGAACAATATGTTGCGACAGTTTCAATTTTTATATTTGTTTGCCAAAAAACCCCTTATAAGGGATATTTTGGGATGGGATGTGATAGGGTATAAAACGATCCACATAGTAGATTGCAGCCTTCTCATATATTTGTGACTTGGTTCGGTTCAGCAGTGAGCCCTCCATATACAAAAAAGATCGAAAGTTTAGGAAAAGGAAAGTGAGCTTGTATATTAACATCCCGAAAAATGGCTATGATAATGTCAATGTAATGAGATATCCATCCTGATATTCTATCTCTTTGTTGTAGATACTCTTGCGGCAAACAGTGAGTAGCTGCCTAAAATCCACCAGTAAATGCATGGATGTTACCCTTAGGGTGGCTTTGATTAACTTAACTTAGCAAGAGAAAGTGTTTGTATAGTTAACTAATGCATTCCTTAAAGTGATTCAAAGACTATTTTAATCGCAAAATTCTCAATACTTAACTATAAATTAAACGCGTTTGAATGTGAAAACTTTGAATATAAATTTACCTCATTATCTACGCAACGAAACATTAAACACTTTACAATCGAAGGTTTTCGGTAGCAATGCCCACTTTTAATGACGGCTTATATGCCATAAAAATATCAGCGCTATTAACATTCTTCTTTGTAAAGGGGTTTTCTCATACTGGAATTTCTTAATTACATTTTTTTTTTGAAATCATATCCACACAAGAAAGCGAACTCAATTAACGTTTTTTCTCCTGCTTGTGCTATTCTTCTTCTTACCAAATATATTACTTTCAAACCGTCGAATGCGTAACAATATCTAGATACATTAAGTAATTAAATGTCTTGTAAAAGCTCATAACTAGCGTCTATTTAGAGGAATGAATGTTATGAAATTAAAAATTCACAGGTGAAATGATGCTTATTAGCCAACTTAAATGTATCTAAACGGTGTAATCTGATGATGGTCTTTTGGAATAATGGGTTACCCATTCATAATATTTGTATTTTGTGGGTAGTTCGTCAAAAATTTAGAGTCTATTGTTTGTAAAGATGAGCGTTTTTCAGGTTGTTACAAATTGAATAACACTAAGACCTGGTCTGAGTTAAATCATAGCATGTAATCAAGAGTTAACTCAGCAAAATTGTTGGGTTGACTCAATACACAATTTGACTGTAATAGTTTTCAAGTCATTCAAAGTCAATCAATAATAAGTCATTGCTTGAGGATGATCTCGCACTAAATAGCTGGGCCTAAATCCTACTTAAAAATGACACATACTCCCCTTAATTACAAATATGTATATGAAAATAATAAATGGGCTGCAACAAATGGTTACGTACTATGTCGTGCATAAACGAAGCTCAAATATTTCGAAGATAAACAACCTTAGTTCACAGCCATAAGCCGCAATGGTGTCACCCACAATTTAACAGCAAAATGAAATACCGCCGTTGAGGAACAAAATTACGATGATGAGGAAATGGATGCATTCTTTTATAAAGCTTGGAGCTTGGGTAAGCAATTACAAAAAAGGAAGCACTGTTGTTTGCAATTAAAATTTGGTTTATCTCTACAGCATGAGACTGCTGTCTAAATGAACATATATGCAAATATCTGTTTGAATTTAAAAGCAACGATCAAGGTATTTTGTTGTTATCATATTGCGGCAAGTCTTTGTTATTGCAATTGCATTGTTTTCAAGTATATACGCGAATTGATCGACAATAGAAATAATTTAAACCTAGAATAGCAAAACAAAGAGCTTGTAATTAGCTATTGCCGTCTATGCAGGTAAGGTGGTTTTAAATTAAAATTGTGCAAGGCAGACTGAAATAATCTTTTGTGGCAAGTTGTAAATAAAAAACTTCTGATAAAAAATAAAATAGACGAGTTGGTTAAATGGTTTTTTTTTTAATTTAAACACAATGGCGCAATTTTATAGTCAATCGATGTTTAAGGGATTAACTCCACACTAGTTAACGTCTTATTTAAATTAAATGCTAGCTTTAACTTATTTTCATCAATAGACACTTTTTAACGTGGCGCTAATTAGTGTATACTAACGAACGTACCTCCAAAAATCAAAGTCAAACTCACCTTAAAAGTGACAGTTCTGACAATCAAACAAACCCAATTTCAGTGAACACTCTCAAACGCACCTAAAAGTGACAGTGAAAAATATTTCAGCTGTTAGTGCCTTTGCCCGTTGTCCGATTTGAAAATGGCAGATGACATTACGCTAACTCTGCATTAAATATTTAGAGTGAGGTTTCGGTTGCCTTAACTTTAATGCAGAGTGATACACTTTTTGACGACTATAATTATAAAAACGTGTTAGTACGTGATAATTTTAAAGTCTACTTTAAGCGACAATAAATTTGCGCCAATATTCTTTTTTCTTAGTCGCTACCTGGATTTCTGCGAAAATCTGTCATGAATTAATATCGTGCACTAGCCAATATAACCGGGGTTGGCAGGTCTGACAATACCTCGTCTGTACTCCAATCGCCTGTTACACATCAAAATGCATTTCTTCCCTGAATTTTTATCCAGACAAAAACTCCGGTGGAATACCAACACATCTCGAAATATCTCACTCCAAGATATCTTAGCGAATATGGTCTTACTACTTGATGATATATGATGTTAGATAGCTTTGGCATTGGTAATGAAATTTTTGCTACCTCCCGCAAAAAGCACAGCAAGACTTAGAGAGATAAATAAATACAAATCCTAGGTTCTCCATTCATTTGTATTTGCGAAGTTAAATTTTTGTCACAATAGGTTGGAACCCTATACATTGACGTCGATTTTGAGCCGAAGCTTTGAGAAGCTCCTCATGAGAGCTATATAACGTGTGGTTTGATTTTAAGGACCGATGTTGAATGTGAACAGCACCTAAACGTCAAGTTTTTTTCTGCATTTCCTTTGGCATTTCTCAATATCAGACTATAATTGAATTTGAACCATGGAAAGATACACAATCGAGCAACGCGTTAGAGTTATTCAGGCTTATTATGAAAATGGGCGTTCAATTCAAAATGCATATCCTGCACTTTGTGATTTTTTTCTGTCAATTTAATCGTCCAAATGTGCGTACAATCGGAAAAATCGTGCGAAAATTTTGGCAAACCGGGTCTGTAGGAGACGTGAAAACAATAGTGCAAGCTCGTGCAGCTCGTACTGAAGAAAATATTGCTGCTGTTCGCGATAATGTGGCTGAAGAGCCGTCCACCTCAACTCGTCATCGTGCCCAACAATTGCACCTCTCACGCTCGTCGTTGATGAACATTATGCCTACAGACTTACATTTACAAGCTTACAAGGTGCAATTGACTAAGGAACTAAAACCTCTTGACCATTTCAAGCGTTGTCAATGGTCAGAATGGCAAGAAATAAAAACAGTGGATGATCAATTTTCGATGAAAATCATCTTCAGTGATAAGGCATGTTTTCCCCTCAGTGGATTTGTCAATAAGCAGAATTGCCGCATTTGGGCGAATGATAATCCAAGTTTTAAGGCATATTTTCCCCTCAGTGGATTTGTCAATAAGCAGAATTGCCGCATTTGGGCGAATGCTAATCCAAGAGTGATTGTCGAAAAACCAATGCACCCAGAAAGAGTGACTATTTGGTGCGGTTTATGGGCTGGCGGCATCATCGGGCCGTATTTTTTCCAAAATGAGGCCGGACAGGCAGTTACTGTGAATGGTGTTCGCTATCGTGAGATGATAACGAACTTTTTACGGCCCGAATTAGAAGAAATGGATGTTGAAAATATGTGGTTTCAACAGGACGGTGCGCGACTTGCCACACAGCTAACGAAACAATGGCTCTTTTGCGCGACAAATTCAATGTCCGTGTTATCTCACGTGGTGGCGATGTCAATTAGCCGCCAATATCATGGGATTTTACACCGTTGGACTTCTTTCTTTGGGGTTATTTGAAAGAATGGGTAAGCGTCGATAAGCCAGCAATAATTCAAGAGCTAAAGGATGATATAATTCGGCACATTAACGGCATAAAACCTCAATAATGTCTCAGCGTCATCGAATATTTGGACCATCGGATGGAGGTTATCCGCCGAGGTGGCGACGGCCATTTGGCCTACAATTTATTCCATACATAATTGAACCATACCAGTATTATCATAATAAGAAGAAATGGTAATAATTTCTTAAATAGTTTGTGATTTATTCAAAATCAATATCGGCCCTTTAAATTTAACCACCCTAATGGATTTTTGTCTTTAGTTCTTGTCATTTTTGGGGTTTGAACCTCTGACAGCAAGCTTGGCTAATGTATTCCAATTGAATTTTTTTTGTATATTCAGGGGACTATTAAAGCTCAAACTCTGGAGAGATTCTTGACCATTCTAAGGAGAGGTTGTACACCCACTCTTTCTTTCGATTTTCGATTTCGAACGCGATTGCAAATATTTAACAACAGTGTCCGCATGGCCTAATTGATAGAGGATTGCACTCAGGATATGCTAAGTGGTAGAGCGATTGTTGTTAACAGTGGCAACTCTAGTTCTTCTAGTTCAGCATTTTTATTATCAATAATGCTCTGCAACAGGAAGCGGTAAACTCGCAAATTTATTGGCGCTTAGCTTCGAGTTATTCTTCCGAAAAGCTTTTCGGAATATTTCTCCTACATTTTGTAACGCATCCCGCCGAATCGCGTTAAAGTGCGTTCAGGTGCATTTTTCGTTCAATTTTTGACTGCTAAGTGAAATTTTCTTTCCGATTTCCTCCGACACAAATTCTTTGTGGAAATTTTTTATGAATTGTAATGAAGTGAGTTTTGTTCCGATGACACATACCTCGAATTGAATTTTCACCTCCTACGAAGTATGCGTTGCGGAATGTTGTCCACGACGGAAAGCTCGACGGAACTATGAATTATATAATGTCCCACTTCGGGGTTGTTACTGAATGTTTGTCTAAGTTAAGAATATGTTGAGGAAAAAATAAAAAGCGGGAGGTATCTGATTTCAATTCTGAAATTTACATCAGCCACGTAATGTTTTTTCGCTGCCCTGCCGCTTGGGAAAGTTTCAAAACATTCAACTGTATAAAACTGTCATTAGAAACTTCTCATCAAATCTGCCGTTTAGAATTGGCGTTAAACTGATGGGCCAATTCTTAGATGTTGAGATGTTGCTACTACGTTTGAATGAAGCGGTTCTGTGAAGCAGTGGTCAGATGCCGCTTAAATTCCATTCCCAATTGTTGCAACGATAAAGTGATTTTCACTGCGATAATATCACATTATGTATATCCATGTTGTCATGAAAAACTTGTCTAACCTCAGCTTTTTAGATTCGGCACAAAACTGTAAGTACCACCATCATACAAGAAGTTTACATGGGCACACCAGTTGTTTGCGTTTGCGTTGTTTGATTATTTGGGTTTGCGTTGATTTACTATGGAGGAAACAGTTGGACCACGACCTGTGCGGCGACTTTTAAGATGACTAGGATATGCGGATGGATACTAATACGCCTAAAGAGCATTACCTTCCCACCCAACTAACAATTATTTCTCTATAAGGCACTACAATTTAATTTCCCTACAAGCAATTGTTTCTGTAGGGCTTATATAGTACTTAACCGCGGAGGTTGATAATTGCAGTCGATTGCTTGAGTAGAAGCCAGCTTAAGACATTATGCAGGTAAATTCACTAGCATAATCGAACTTATGATGCTATAACTGGGTAGAAGTCTGTTTAAAACATTATGCAGGAAAATCCACAAGCTTAATCGAAGTTATGATGGTATAACCTCTGTAAAGTTGTTATCAAGCCTCCGGAGATATATGTAGATGTAAAATAAGATGTTTCGGTAGCAATTTTTCGGCCATAAATTTTTAAAAAAAACTTCTTACACAAACAAAAAAACAATGCGCCATGTTGGGCGTCATTATTTGTAATATAAATAATACATTACACCCGACTCGTTAAGTCGGTGGTGTTGTTATTGGGACTAAAATGCGGGTTGGCACATCTTGCTCCGCGCGGCAATTACTCGTCGGATTTGGGGGGCGTGGCATTTAAACTCCAATTCCTATTACAAATTCAATATACGTGCCAGATAAAATCAAATTTTGTCTCATTTTTCGAGACTCGATTATGTTGGGGTGGTAGATAGTGTTGTTAACCACCGAGTTTTGCCCGCATCCAAATGAGTTAAAAACTCAGCGCTTACGTTATAGCTTCTTGGTTGCCTATATCTATTTTATCTATAATCCAGCAAGAGCAAGAAGTTATTCCGAAGCAAAGCATGAATAGAGCTCACGAATGAAGGCTTAACAAAGCTAAGGTTAAAAGATAGGAAAAAGGTGAAAAGACCGGGAAAAAAGTGAAAAGATCGGGAACCCACCGGAAAATGAGTCAATACGATTTAAGTACTTTGTTTTACTGACTACTGTATATCCATGTTCCAGAGAACAGCATAGTGAATAGCGTGTTGGACTACCGTGCGAGAGAAATCGATTCCGAATCCCAGTAAGACCAAAGTTTTTTTTAGTTATTTGCATTGAATTTCATACTAACGAAATCGGTTTGAAAAATTATAAAGGATTGAAATTAATTTAAGTAAATAATATTTAATTACATGTTTAGAAAAAAAAATGAAATATTGCAACATTTTCGGAAAGACTTTTTGCAAACAAAGTTTTTTCTGCAAGGCCTTTAAGAAGTATTTTAAGAAGTCTTATAGAAGTAAGTAGCTCCTTCAAAGTACGCCAAATGTTTTTATATAAGACTGCTTACAGGTAATATTGCTTGGAGGGAAATAGCTTCTATAGTGCTTTATGGTTGGGCGCTCAAATTTTAGATGGAGTAAGGAAATATGTTGAATTAAGTGCAAAGTCAAAGTAAAAACCGAACTCAAGCAACTTGAAATCCAACTTGGAAAATAGATGGTTAATCCCAATCTAAAATTTCAAAAATGATAACACTTGTTCGAACAGTACGTACAAGGATCACATGTACCAAATTTCATTATCAAAGTTCACAATTTAAGGCCCAAAAACCGGTTACATACAGACGGACGGGCGGACGGACGGAAGGACAGACAGACATGGTCTAATCGACTCAGCTACCGATTCTGAGTCATTCCATATACTTTGAGGTATACCTAGCTAAATTATTTATGTTACAAACTATGTTTCAAAACTATTATACCCCTATGGGATAGGGTATAAATATATTAGCTAAGCAAAAATACAAATATTTGTCAATAACTAACGACTTTTCTAACAAAAGCAGCGGAGCAACGGAGTGGGAATAATATTTGAAAGTTGAAAAAATGTTTAGGCCTTGCTTCCTGTTTGATGTTATTTAAAGCCAAAAAAAAAACCAAACCATTAGCAAATGAAATTTTTATAAAATTATTGAACAACATTTTTAGGCAGTTTCTCAATTTTTTCAAATGCCTGCCCACTTTCTGCAGACGTCCATAATATATAAGACGATGCTCAGGGCTATTCGCAGCTTTATCAAAAATTGATTTATTATCACAAAATGATTACAAATACCAATACATTTCCCTAAATAGGGCCTAAGCAGGGATCACAAATTTATACACACCTACTTTTGGTAAAACAAAATACATTCATAGTATAAATCACGAACAAGGTTTTTGAAACCAAAATTTATCTACATTTTAAAAAAATCGTTAACCGGATGTTATAGTTCATCTACATATTCTAAGAGTGAAATATACTTTTTTTCACACCTATAGCTCTGAGTTACAGAAAGGAGATATTTACACTTTTTACCACCTGTAACAGCGGCCTATGGCTATTGCAAGTCAACAAGCTGTTTCTTGTTACAAAAATGTGCTACACTTGTATTTTATTCGTTGTCAGTACCTGCACTTTCGACCTATAGGCCCCAGAGGATGATAAATAAAAGCAATCTAACTCAAATCTAAACTGAGAATCCTTTAAGCATCAAACATAGAACAACCACATTTTTTCGCCTGTGTAATTAAAAAAAACACATTAGGATAGCAATAACCGAAATGACATTGACAAATAGCCTCAACAAAATACTGTCAAATTAACTTCAAACAAATTATCTCAAAATATTCATATAATGCTAATATCCATTGGATATCATCATCATAAAGGCCCACTGTCAAATATTTGATTACATACTCGAAATGAACGTTAAATATTCAAATTTGGATTTTTAACCGAAACTAAAGCAAGTCTGTGTGCATGCATATTGATTTGAGATGACCATATGCACAAGTTTTGCATTTTTATGACGCTTTTATGATGTGTTGCCTTTTATTGTTTTTTTTAATGAATTTCGTGTGCAATCGAATCAGATGCATCTCACACAATGGAATTCTAACAAAATTTTGAAATTCATTTTACTTGCTCAATTCGAAACTGATTGCCGCGCACAAAATGTTTTGCAATTTTTAAATGAAAACATATCACAGAGATACATTTGTCAGTAGAGTTGATTGGAAAATGAAATTTTGTAATAAGCACAATTTCACCACAACTTGATAAAGACACATGCCACCAGGAGAGAGAGAGATAATTTAATTAATTTTCACAGTTAACACAAATGCAGGATGTGGACATCCTTGTCACGAAAAAAAAAACCGATCAATTGATTCTTTACACTTTATCTACAAAACTCATTTAATTAAGAGGAATGTTTTGTTTTTTAAATTGTAATTTTGATTTTAATAACAAACCAGAAATATTTAAGATATCCAAATTCCGCTTGTGGACGTCTCTTTCGATACAACAACTACAAAAAACGAGATGCAACGAAATTTTACTCTAAGATATGATTATTCCGATAGTTGAATGCAAACTACATAGGTTACCCCGAGCATCGAGCTATTTTATACCGAAATTACATTTTTTCCCTACTTTTGCGCTTGGAAAAAACAAAAAACAAAAACTTTTAATAATATTTTTCATTGTTGTTGTGTTATTTTCTTACTCGATCACTGGAAGAAGAAGAAAAAAACTGAGTTTTTCCATTTGAATGTAACTACACCATCAGTAGATAGTTATATTTGAATAATTCACATACATAGATACACCAGAGAGAGAGAGAGAGAGGTGAGCGCATAAAAAAAAACTAAAACCCACAAAAAAAATGAAAAAAATAAAAGTGCATCTTCACTTTTCAACAGAAAAAAAAAATGTTAACTCACCAACAGATGGGGGGAGATATGTAGATACACCAACGACAACAAGTACGACAAGGTATTATGTGCAGCTTTACACTTAGGGAAGGGAAAACAAAAGCTTACAGCTCTTGGAGCTCTCATTTGAGCCAAAGTTTTGAAGATGCGCGGAATCACCATTCACCATTCCAGGGGGTGCTCTAAAGACCCATGCTGCTAAGTCGCATTTGGACATGCCAAAGAGAGAGAACGATCAGCAGCACGTGTGTGCGCGGTGCGCATCTCAAGATGCCATCAAAGAGATGATGGCTTATGCGGCTCTAATTGGATAGTAGAGTCGCAATGGACTGCGAAACTGTATTACAGACGGTTAATTAGTGGTATTGTTGAGTTTTGTCAAACTTTATAAAATTTGTAATTTTTTTTTTTGGACGGCATTGTGTTAATTTATGTGGCGATGCAGAAAGTAATCATCAGGGTAATGGATATTTTTTCGGATAGTGATTTCAGTTGGAACTTAGGACCATCTATGTGATGCGTTATTAAGTACCAAGTCATTGGTGGAAGTTAATTTTATTGATGGCGTTGACCACCATCAATGAGAAAAACACTACGGAAATGTTGCATCAGTTGTATAAGTCTTACAATTTGAGTTACATTATTGGAAAATTTACGAAGATTTTGTTTATAGCCTGCTGCTAAGCGGATTTACTCGCGATTTTTATGAGAAGATATTTTTCAATTGAGCAATACCATGGATAAATTAAGAGGCAAAGAAATATACAATTTTTGTAGTAACGTATGGCTCATATCGGATTGAAAGTGAACGCTTGTTTATCGGCAATTAGTGAGTGATAATTTTGTTTCAGGACCTATCGATGCGATTGTTTGTTGTACTGTGTTTGTCGGCTCATATTATATAGCAAAGAAATGTAATACAATGTGCTAGATCTGATTTTTCCGATATGAGCGGAAGAGTAAATGGACAACACATCGTTTTGTACGAACAATCATCAGAAGGAGGAGATGACGATTTGGCGAAAATGACGTTCGCTAGTAATATTTAGCTTAAAAAATAATTGATTTTGTGACTTAATTCCTCTTTTTTGAAACAATCCAAAGGGAAAATACCGGTTCCCTGAAATCGATTCAAGTATTTTCAGCACTGGACTCGAACGAAGAAACAATCCCGTACGGCTGAATTAAATGTTGACGAAGGTAATAACACGCATTCCGAATAATTTGTACTCTTGGATACTTACTTACTTACTTAAGTGGCGCTACAGTGCGGAACGAATCTGGGCCTCAACCAACATGCCTTTCCAATTAGCCCGGTCCTTAGCTAACTGCCTTCAGTTGCGCACTACAAATTGGTTGATGTCGGTTTGCGCGTGCCACAAAGGCGAGAAATACCTCCACTGCGTCCGATGAGCGTTCGTTTGGCTGGGAATCGAAGACTATGCGAGCCGGAGATTGATGTCATTCGTTCTGCATGTCCTAGCCTCCTTGAACGTCCAATGCGGACGTTTGGCCATGGGCATGTCGCTCTACATAGCCCGTCAACGCAAACGGGACCGCAGATTTTTCGAAGAATTTTCATCTCAAATCGACCAAGGGTTTCATCATCCGCTTTTGAGAGGGTCCATGCTGCCGCGCCGTAGAAGCAAGACTGGAATGATTAGTGCCTTATATAGGATCTGATTAGTAGTTCGAGTTGGGGGCTTTACTATTTTACGATTTCTGACGAGAAGTTGTTGTCAGAGTTAATAGCGGAGCCGAGATAGACAAAGTCCCGTACTACCTCAAAGTTATATCTGTCAATGGTGACTTTCTGTCCAATTCCTCGATGTTGTGTGTCCTTTCGTGTTGACAGCATATACTTCGTCTTGCCCTTATTTACTGCTAAGCCCATTTTTTCCGCTTCCTTATCTATATTAGCAAACGTGGCTATGACATCACGTTGAGTCCTAGCAATGATGTCAATATCGTCGGCGTATGCTAGTAGTTGTACCGATTTATAGGAAATTGTGCCTTTGGAGTTGGGTCGGGAGTTTTGCACAATCGTCCCAAGGATCAAATTGAAGAAGTCACTTGACTGCGCATCGCCTTGCCTAGATCTTTTTTTGGCATCGACTATCGAATGTGTAGGTGAGGTCGTTTTTGACCCTGATGTAGCAACGAGAATTCTCCATCGTCATCCTAACTAAACGGACGGGTTTGGGCGGTACACCAAAACTAGACATGGCACTGTATAGTTTGTCTCTATAAATGCTGTCGTATGTGGCTTTGAAATCTATGAATAGGTATTGGGTATCGATTTGGACTTCTTGGGTTTTTTCCAGGATCTGCCGAAGTGTGAAAATTTGATCGGTTGCGGACTTTCCTGGCCTAAAACCACACTGATAAGGGCCGATTAGGCTGTTGGTAAACGGTTGCAGGCGTTGACATATTACGGCAGATAGGATCTTGTAGGCGATGTTGAAAATACTTATGCTTCTGTAGTTGGCACAGTTTAGGTGGTCTCCTTACTTGTGGATCGGGCAATCGTTGCTGAGGTTCCATTATTCAGGCATACTTCCTTCCGACCAGATTTTGCTTATGAGTTGGTGGATGTTATTTGCCAAGACATCTCCGCCGGCGGGAAGGCCGTCATTTCCAGCGGCATTATTACGCTTGATTTATATATTGCTACCCTCACTTCAATCTGCTCGGGTGGTTGGCAGTTTTCGCTGTGAGCACCGCCATTGTTATTGACCATTTGGGACTTTACTACAGCAATTTCAATCATTTTGATTTGAGCTTCGATGATGAGTTCTCCGATATTCTTTTTGAAGGTTTTCAGGGACCAGTAACTTAAAAAATACCGTCAAAGAAATAAGTCTGGCTCGGTCGAATCGGGCATTCTCTAAAATGTATATTGTCGACCTAATTTTACGTGCAGTTGCACAGTCCTTTTGTGATCACAAATTATCCTGTTCCCATTTATCAATAAAAAGTCACAGTAAAGTAAAGTAAAGTGTTGCCGTCGTCGGCGACCGACGACTCGATGTTTTTCCGTGTAAATGGCAGTGGTTTTGATTCGATGTGAAGACTTTTCCAAAATGAATTTAGTCGTTCAGGTTCAGGAGATCATAAAACGTGTACGGTGGTCTACAGGCGATAGCTGATGGACTGTCCAAACAAATGCAGTAAAATTAGTCAATGTTGGCGGAACCTAACGACTTTTTTAATTCGCACAACAATACTTTCGATTAAACCAGGGTTGCCTGGTTTTCCGGCACCTTTCCTGTACGCGTTTTCCAGTCTATTAGAGGCGATCTTCACCGAAATTAACGCAACGTCCCGAAAAAATATCCCAGGCTTACCCGGACCATAGTTTCAGTTAAGGAAGTAAGTAATTATGAGGGAAAATACATTTTTAGTTGGGGCAAAACAAAAATTCTAATTCTATGTAGACGGATATGGTTCTGATAGTCATCGTTGGAGAGGATTTCGTTCACCTATATTCAAATTAGGTATCACCTCCGTATATAAAGAGTTCACTGGACGGGCTTAGTGGTGCGATGGTTAGTGCGATAAACTGCTGTGCATAAGGTCTGGGTTCGATTCCCAGCTGCAGCAACACCTAAATGATTTTTCACTAGGCCCTTTCTCGTGATGATCTGAAAAGTTATCCGATTGGTATCAATTTTCAAGAAAAGCTAATCTCAAATTCGCCGTTCGGAGTCAGCATAAAACAGGCGATCCCGCCATCGTGCAAGAAATACATACGCACACTTGAATGGTTGTGAGAAAGCTCGGCCCTGGGTACTAACGATCCTGTTGCGCCAAAATTTGTATATTTTTTTGTTATTCATTTTGGCATTGTCATGTGGCGTTAATTTTTTCAGGTTTTTCATATTTTTCTGACCTTTTGATATATCTCTTCTTTTATTTGAAGTAGTTGAGATTTTAACTTATCACTCTCGGGAAATTTCCCCCACCTTAGTTGCTGAAATGTTTGTCTGATGTTTTGTTACAACAGGATCCTCTGATTTCCCTGAGCTATTTGGGATGGTGGCGTTGGTGGATGGTAAAGGTGAACCGGTTCTCAACTTGAATGAACTAATGATGACGATGAAATCGAAAGTGCATCAGTCATTCTTACTGGCGATGAAAACATCAGTGAAACTACCGTTACAACAGGATCCTCTGATTCCCCTGAGCTTTTTGGGATGGTGGCGTTGGTGGATGGTAAAGGTGAAGCGGTTCTCAACTTGAATGAACTAATGATGAACGATGAAATCGAAAGTGCATCAGTCATTCTTTACTGGCGATGAAAACATCAGTGAAACTACCGCTTGATGTACGGATAGATGCTTTAGTTGAGAAAAGATATCGAATATGCCAAAAAGTTGCAGACAATAAAATTGTGCAACAATAAAACTACAGAGTGCGCAATTTGTTGAGTTTTTATGTTTACATCGGGCAGCTTTGGCTACCGATTGATTTTTGAAACCTCAATCAGTAAAATTTTAATCAGGAATCCCTTCACATCGAGGAAAAATGTTGAAAACATAACATTTTGCATTGAAAATAATCGTTCATTTGTATAAACCTAACGTGCATATAGTAATATTTGGTGTTGAATTTTGCTGAGCACGTCAGAGTGGGAGAACATGCATTTTGAAGGATATTTTACATCTTTTTTCGTATAATTTGCAATCGACCGATGGAATACTGTCGACAGACCATCCACGTCACTTGGAATACTGCCAAACAGGCGCTCGAATGTTCAACACTGAACCTGATTTTTGAAACGAACATTTCGATGAGGCTGATTTCACACTCTCTGGAGCCGTGTACAAAAAACGTATTTCAAATAATTTGTAAATGGAAATTGATGTCCTTTTTAAGGGTATTCAATACTCACACACTGCCATAAAATGTGGCGCATCCTACATACACAAGCCATGAAAGCGAAGCAGCAACGGCTCATTTTGTAATGCAACGATTCAAGGAGAATATGAAATCTATTAACGATTTACGAATTTACGATCTCATAAAATTTCCGAAGAGGGAGCGGTCTAAATATTCCTGGAATACAAATCCAATAACACCAGTATTTTATTGGTCTCATTAAAAACGAAGCTCTTCGCTCTGTCGACAATTTTCAAATGCCGAAGTCGCTACTGGGCCGCCTTCAGATGCAGTTGAGGTTTGAGGTTATTATGGTTATATATTAAGCTTCAACTATCCTATATCTCAAGAAACCATCAAATTGAATAGAAAATAAAATGTTTTTGTTCAGCCATTTCATCTATTCAGCCAATTCTCGACATGCACTCCTGCCATTATAAAATATAAAATGCGGATGGCGCTTCGTGCCATTCTGCTATAAGATTAAACTGTCTGATGGATAATTATAAAAACACTACCCACCTCTAGTGGCTATTTCAATTCATAGCTGACGCAATCCATCAATCGTTTAAAAAAATATGTCTGATATAAATGTGCGCAGACATACAAATGACTGTTTCGATTAATATCACTTATGAAAGCTAACAAACCCACAAACGACCGAGTGACGATTCGTTAAGCAATGCAACATGGAGAGTGGAGACCATTTAAATTAAAAGCTTCAACACTCGGATAGAAATTAAAAACTGCGCATCTTCGATGTCATGTATCTATTTGATTTTATGCCCGAAATTGAAGGTGCTTGTGAACCACTCGCATGCACATGACATACAACTAGAGATGCATTCTTCATCATGATCATTAATTTTAATTTATCGATTTTCCAGAAGGATAGATTAGCAGTCTTCAGACGAAACGCTTATGAATTGTGCAGCGAGTGTGATGCTTTATTTGATAGGGATCGCACGATTGAGGAGTTGAATGAAGCTCACGTCTGATAAAAGATATTTTGTGCGATTATCTGTTCGAAATAAAATAAAATTGTAATTCCTTTGGCGTTGGATGATGTGTGTGACTTATTGCATAAATTCATGTGAAACTGTAATCGATCTGGATTGGAATATCCCACATTGCAACAGAAGGTATTTAGTGCATTTGCGATTGTTTTAATTAGAATCATACCAAATCATACGTCCACCTCAAAGAAATGGGGCTCATATAACGAGTGGTTACATTTTAAAGGCCGATGTTGAATGTGAACCACACCAAAACGTCATGTTTTTTCTGCATTTCATTTGACATTTCTCAATATCAGACTATAATTGAATTTGAATCATGAAAAGATACACAATCGAGCAACGCGTTTAAGTTATTCAGGCTTATTATGAAAATGGGCGTTCAATTCAAAATGCATATCGTGCACTTCGCAAGTTTTTCGGTCAATTTAAACGTCCAAATGTGCGTACAATCGGAAAAATCATACAAAAATTTGAGCAAACCGGGTCTGTAAAAGATGTGAAAACACAAGTGCATGCTCGTACAGCCCGTACTGAAGAAAATATTGCTGATGTTCGTGGCTGAAGAGCCGTCCACCTCAACTCGTCGTCGTGCCCAACAATTGCACCTCTCACGCTCGTTGATGAACATTATGCATAAAGACTTGCACTTACACGCTTAAATGGTGCAATTGACTCAAGAACTAAAGCCTCCTGACCATTTCAAGCGTCGTCAATGGTCAGAATGGTGGCAAGAAATGGCAACTGTGGAAGATCAATTTTCGAAGAAAATCAACTTCACTGATGAGGCACATTTTCACATCAGTGGATTCGTCAACAAGCTGAATTGCCGCATTTGGGCGAATGATAATCCAAGAGTGATTGTCGAAAAACCAATGCACCCAGAAAGAGTGACTATTTGGTGCGGTTTATGGGCTGGCGGCATCATCGGGCCGTATTTTTTCAAAACTTATACCGGTCAGGCAGTTACTGTATATAGTGTTCGCAATCGTGAGGTGATAACGAATTTTTAATGGCCCGAATTTCAAGATATAAATGTGGACGATATGTGGTTTATACAGGACGGTACCACTTGCCACACAGCTAACGAAACAATGGCTCTTTTGCGCGACAAAATCAATGGCCGTTTTATCTCACGTCGTGGCAATGCCAATTGGCAGCCAAGATCATGTGGTTTGACATCGTTGGAGGTCTTTCTTTGGGGTTTATTTGAAAGCAAGGTTGTACGCCGATAAGCGAGCAACAATTCAATAGCTAAAGGATGAGATAGTTCGGCACATCAACGGCATAGAACTTCAATTATGCCTCAGCGTCATCGAAAATTTGGACCATCGGATGGAGTTGTGCCGCCGAGGTCGCTTCAGCCATTTGGCCGATACTTTGTTTTATACATAATTGAACCATGCCATCGGCCCTTAAAATTTAACCACCCTTTAGATACAGATGAATAACTTAATTTCTGAAAGACGAAATACTGCAAGGGGGGTGGCTCAGAAGTTGACATTGACATCACAGAAATTCGCACATGAATGCAACGAACTGCAGACACACAACAGTACTGGCGACTGAGGCCACCGGCTGGGGCTCAGAAGCTGTTTTTCTACGTATATCTGGAATAACTTTTGTAGGAAAAAGAAATAACTGGTGAAATAAATTACAAGTAAAGGTTTATTTCATGGACATTTTTTATGCAATTAGAGTTAGATGGTTGGGTGTTTTAGAACGAGGGTAGACTCTGATTGGCTTTAACTTGGCAATGCCGAGTGTTGTAACTCTGACTACACATCAAGTGCTTATTTTTACCTCCCAGTGGTAACCATCGGGTACTGGTCTCATCCAACCGGATTTGACTTGCTAAACGATAAGCGCGAGTGTTGATAACACGACGAAAAACAGCAACACTATAAACACGCAGGTCAGAATGGCACGGAATGAATACCCGACCTGCTGTCCCAGGCAAGCTGCTTCGACATATTCGGACAACAGGTTGTCCCCGAGGGATGGCAAACCCTCGGGGCATATGCAACGAGTGCTTGCCACCCCGATTATAATTAAGTTAGGTTTAAGTAGTTAAGTAGTCTTAAGTAGTGTTAGTTAGGTTTAACTAGTATTAAGTAGTTTAACGTTTTAATTTTTTCTTTGAAAAATCAATTAAATGTCTTTATATTAATAATAAGAAACAAATGACAAATTTAGGCTGAAAAGCAAAAGAAAAATGTTAGTTATAAGCTTACAGCGCCCGCTATGGGCCGATAAGTTAGATTAAGTAGATATGTTATTGATAAGTTAGATTTAAGCATTTTTGTCTAGTATTAAGTTAATATTTTAAGTAAATAAAAAATGAATTAAAAAGTAAAGTAAAAAAGCCCTCACTCGATCTATCTTATATAAGACCCTGATCATCCCAGTCCTGCTCTACGGCGCTGAAGCATGGACCCTCTCAAAAGCGGATAAAGAAATCCTTGGTCGATTTGAGAGGAAAATTCTTCGAAAAATCTTGGGTCCCGTTTGGGTTGACGGGCTATGGAGAACCAAGATTCAACCAAGAAATATACGAGCTGTACAGCTACAAGCCACTGGTCAAAAAACTCCGCATTGGACGTTTAAGATGGCTAGGACATGTAGAACGAATGGACACCAATACTCCGGCTCGCAGAATCTTCGATTCCCAGCCACACTTCGGACGCAGTAGAGAAAGACCTCGCCTTAAGTGGCGCTCACAAGTAGAAACCGACCTCAACCAACTTGGAGTTTGCAACTGGAGGCAGTTAGCTAAGGACCGGGCTAATTGGATAGGCATGTTGGTTGAGGCCCAGTTTCATTCCGGACTGTAGCGCCACTTAAGTAAGTAAGTTAGAATTAGCGTTACTACCTTATATAGATTTCATACATTCAAATATTTCTTTCTTGTTTTCTTCAATTGCTGATCTAATCCAGCCGTGACAAACGTATATTTTCAAGTTCTTGAAAAGAAGCTGATATATCATTGTATAACTACAGCCTCGACATCCTTTCAAATAATTTGATTTGAGAGTATTCCAAATCAGTTTACCAAACACGCTACCACAGTGCAATAAATGAGAGAATAAGCATCAAGCCGCCTTTTCTGTTTTGCTGCAATATCGCAAAAGATGAAATATCATCAATTGGCTAATTAAAAACGATTGAAAATTTCAAATTCAATAAAACACGATTTAATCATGAGCACTTACCACAACCATATGTCAATTAATATCCATCAAAACAATATTCTAAATGCAATTGATTACCTCTACTCATTAGTTTGACACATGACTCTCATCGTTTTCTATGATGTAATGGTGAGATTATCAAAATTATCAATTGCGTTAAAACCACGCATGAACATGTTCCGGAGTCATCTATTTGCTGATGATTTATGTGACATTTGACCTTTCTTAAACCGATGCGAACTTGTCAATATTGACAATTTATCACAAGCATAAAGGTGACAGGTGTGACAGTGAAGCAATTTTTTTTAAGACCAATGTATGCAGACGCACTTAGTGAATGTCAATGTCATTCATACGAATGTTATTCATATGAAGACCATTCAGTTTATGGGATGGATATAATCTTATAAGTCGACGGAGTTGGTTCACGACAAATCATACCAAATAAATTCAAAGCTGAACTTGGACTGTTTAAAAAAGTGTGGTGTTATATTATAAGCATCAATAACTCACACCCGTTGTAGGGCGTTACTTTATAGTGTCAGGCTAGCAGGTCTGTATCGAGATTATATACATAATGCTTGCAACTTTTGGATTTTTAACGATTCTGGGTGTTAAAGTAGGTTAGACGATGGTAATCTCTTTTTATGTGTAATAGGTTGGGAATAATATGTCAGCAAGTCACTTTGCAGTGTTCGATATAAAAGACAGTAGGAAGCGATGTTTTTATTTATTCTCCAGTAGTGTGACAAACATTATGATCTATAAAAAAAAATCGGCCTCATCATCAGTTCCGACGCTCATTCACAATGACATTCCAGCTGTCAGCTCTTTAGACATAGCCAATCTGCTTGTTGCGCAGTTCGCAGCCAGTTCTACATTTTAGTTCTAGAAATTATCTTTCGAAGCGTTTAATTCAAGTTGTTTTGGATGGATTCAAGTCTGCAACTCACCAAATAAATGCTGGTGTCCCTCAAGGCTCGGTTTTGTCTCCGACTCTATTTCTCATTTTCATCAGTGATCTCCTGTCTGCAACTTCTAATCCAATTCATTCCTTCGCTGATTACAGTACTCTCAGCTTCGTATATTCGTCTTCAGGTCCACGTCCATGATCTTCGAACGTCGAATCTAAACGACAACATATGTTAAGCTCATTGAATTCCGACCTTGACAGCATCATCAAATGGGGTAAGTCCAACAGAGTTGAATTCAGTGCTTCCAAAACACAATGCTGGCTTCTGTCGTTAAAACGAAACCAAAATCTAGAGCCATTATCCATGAATGGCACTTACGTCGAAGAGACCGAAAAACTTTCCATGATACGACTAACGCTGTATTGACCATATATTCCAAGTCGCTAAAAACGCAGCGATATGTCTAGGTTTCCTTAATCGATGTAAAAAACACTTCACACCTTCTGATTTGGCAACAATATATAAAGCGTTTATACGCCCTAAATTTGAGTTTAATGCCCACATCTGGTCAGGAGCACCAAAAACAACATAGCACCTCCTAGATGGATTCAAACGCGTGCGAAAAAACTTATGGGAGACATTAGAACATCGAACTCTTTAGTTTCGCTTGAACACCGTCGAAATATCTCCTGCCTTACATTGTTTTATCGCTATTTTAGCAATCAATGCACAAATGAAATAGCCAGCTAGCTGCAATTGTCGCATTTAACAATTCAGCCGCAATACTCGTTACGCAATGAATGCAAATCAGTTTACGCTCAAGCCTATCTTCGGACGAACGCTGAAATATAGAGATTCGAGATAAGGCGATCATTGTCTTTTATTTTCAATGGTACTTGATGAATTCCCCAAATGAAGTCAGGGTTAGGGTCTTACATAAGCTGAGCTTATATATTCTGAAACAGTGGAGTCTACAATTTTCACGGTGTTGTCTGGATTGACATAGCATAGGATTGACTAATAGCCGCGTTTTCCGTAATATCTGCAAATTTCATAAAGCGCTATAACACGTTTTAGGGTTGAGAAAAAAGAATTGCCTAGTAGAGGATTACTTTATCAAGGTATCTGCTCTCGTCGATTATAAAAGATTTGACTGCGCCGGACATAAAGGGTCAGAGTGTGTACATTTTTGGAGAATTGGCTCAGGTCAAAATTAATTAATTTTCAGTACTTTAGTGCCTCCTGTATACCGCATAAAAGTCTTGACAGTGATGCCAAAGAGACATTTTATGATCCATTGTTCTCAGAAACTATTGAGCCTGTATCTTGTAAAAATTGTAATCGAAAAAGTTTTCGGTGGATAAAGTGGAAAGTTGAGGCTTAACTAAAATTCTCTTTTGGAATTTACACCATGTTCACGGTCCAAATGCTGACTAGTGCAACTAACAGGCTTTTAAATGAAGAGGACGTACGAAGCAAATAGGTTGGTGATGAAAGTTTTTTTTGCAGTTTCGATGACGAAGCTCTTGGAGGTTAGCATACGTCACTAAAAGGCAATTTACGCCGATTTTTTTCAATGTTCCTTAACACAGGGAAGACGTGAATCTGTTCCAGGAAACCTGGGTTGTCAACAAGGGGTATGGGCTAAGATCTCCCAACTAAAAACTGCTCTACATAAGAAACAAACGCAAACCTAAACACGATCTCGTGTATTCTTGCAAGGAATTAATTCAAATACAATTTTTTGGAGCAACAGGCTCGCTAGTACCTAGGGCCGAGCTTTCTCACAACCATTCATGTGTGTATGTACTTCTTGCACGATGGCGAGACGCTGTTTTATGCCGATTCAGAACGGCGATTTTGAGATAAGCTTCTCTTGACAATTGATGCTACTCGGATCATTTGTCAGATTATCACGACAGAAGGGCCAGTGAAAAATCATTTTGGTGTTGCTACGGCTGGGAATCGAGCCCAGACCTTCTGCGCGGCAGATCATCGCACTAGCCTAACCATCGCGCAACTGAGTCCTTAATACAAAGATCTCCTTAATAATTCGTTCTACTCTTTAATAACCGTAATCACGACTTTTTGCAGCTGATTGTCGAACAGGAACTCTTGGCTGGTTTTTAAATTCCTGTATCACGACTATGTGAGACCATGGAAACCTAAAAAATCTGTTTGGGGAAGCAGAGATGTGCAAAACTGGCCTTATCGTTGGATGTGATGCCAACGCATGTCACATAATGTTTTCCTCTCCAATCTAATTAAATTGCCGATGAAACATCATGAATGTACGAATGAAGTTTGTATTCATATGCATAACAGCAATTCATCTAAATCCCTCTAAATATCAGACCATTTGTGCGCTTCCTGTCAATGAAGGGCCAAACAATTGAAATCACTAAACAGGCAAAAGTACCACAAGACTGCCTGCCAGCAATAACTTTTGCTCCAAATCTATTGTTAGATACATCGGCTTACTTCCCATTCATGAGAAGGTACGTTCTCTTGGAATAGCACAAGAAAAAAAAAATTAAAAAAATTGTTAGATACTAATTTCCGAACAAAAGAGATCTATCGCAACGTGTATCTATTAAAATGTACTTAGCCAACAAAATAAATAGCAACCAATTAACAATCCCAATGAATTTAGGTTGCTCAAATGTATCTACTAAACGTACGCTGACGTTCCCGGGCTCTATCCCCATCCACTCGTTTACTTTGTGTTTATGAATATTTCTGCAATTGTTTCGTCTTTGTTTTGTGTGTTTGTCTCGTGTCTGACGTTCAACTTAAAATGCATTGCATGCGAACGCTGGCGTCGATTTTGTAATACAATCGTAAAGATGCACACCAGCCGCCACTGCCGCCTCCAGCACCCAATCGCATCGCAAAGTCATCAGAAAGTATCGCACCTGACGCTTTGATACTACTGTTTGCCACTGCTGATGAAGATGGTAATGATGATGGTAGGCTCATGCTGTTACCCCCATCGCACAGCGGGTTTTATGTGTTTTAGATACTTTTGCATCTAAACCGTTTTTTTTTTGGCTATATTTCTGGTGAGTTGGTTAATTTTATGTTGGAATGATGAAGTGATAGTTCAGCCCATAGCCGAAGCCAACGCAATGTGCTATATTCCCATGAAAACATAGTCTTGAGATGCCTTTCAAAAATATGTATACCACTCTAGGTGGAGAGCAAGAGGTACACAAGATATTCAACATTTTTGCAGTCATAATGTTAAACATAATGAAAGCGCTGAACTAAAACCCTCCCCGCCTTTGGTATCTGGTGTAAGACGACAGCTCATCGACCACCATCAAGTCAGAGCTTGAGATTACAAAAAAAAAACACACTTAACCAATTTTTGAAAAAAAAAAAAAACGGAACAAAATTGAAGATGACCCTCGGCAACGAACCGTGTAACACGACGCACTTGTGCGGATACAATTTGTTTTTTCTAAGGTGAAAGTGCGCCCCTCACCGATAAGCGGACGCATTTAAGCCAGGCTTTAAGTGCTTTAAGCTATGGATTCTGTCAATCGCTGCGGTTGGCTGTGGGTCACTCATTAATGTCTTTAGCGGTAAGATCATTAATTTAATTGTTTATTGTTGCAACTCAGCTCTTATATAATGTTGCTAGATGTTGCGTGGAATCCAGCAACCATCGAGTCTATGCGTGTAGGTTGAGGATGTGTAATTCGTTTTGGAACTTCATTGGATTAGTGGTGTGGTGGCATTGCATTCGACAGTCTTAACTGACTTTTACTTTCTTTCTGTAAATATTTTATACCCTCAGCAGGTAAGTTAAAATTTGAAGTGCAATCGATGACGGATGCTTGGCTATCCTACATGTTGCAGCATACGTTTTCGAACTCATCAACGATGTAACTGAATAGAGCCCTTGCCCTTGCATGTGTTCGTATACAGCGGAATTCAATGGAAAGACTTGACGTCTTCCTTTGACACTAGAGTGCATTTGATGCGCAGTGCACAGGTCCAAGTCGTTGTTGAATAACTCAACAAACATCGTAACTCTTGATAATACAAAGAGATTGGTCTACTAAAGTGGCGGCGCTTCTTTCATTTGCCACCAAATGTTGTCAGTTGAAATAGTCGTTGTTAGCTGTATGGTTGTAGATAACTGTTCATTGCACACATAAAACATTGAGTCAATTTCTTGTAATTTAGCTCATTTATACGTGAACGCTATGACTATTATTTGGATCATAAGTATAATTGTTAAACCCCCGAGAAAGCTTAAAATGACCGCTAAGGGCCAGTAGATTAAAAAAAAACTGTTAATGAAAATATTGGAAAGATAATAAACAAAAATACATAAGTACAACAATCCGCTGTGTGAATAAAAAAAAATTTTTTTATTGGGTTCACCTGCCATATGCCCAACATTTTGAATAAAATGTACTTCACCTGATTAGTCTCCGTTCCACAAGTTGATCTGCCGAATATCATGTATCCTAGTTTTGATTTTAGAGGAACAGGAATGTCATTATCCTGGCAACGTTATGTCATCCAATACATCGCTCCCCAACATAACATCGATCGTTGCTGACTTATAGAAATATGAGTCCGCTGAAAACTCTTGATTTTAACGGAAAGGTAGGAAGAGAAGACATCTATCGCAGTATTGTCGGAAAACATAGCCTAAACGACAGCACGTCTGGAAATGAACTAAGGCTAATTGACTTTGCTCCGGAACGGAATGCCACTATAGTCAGCACCTAGATATCCATAAGGGGACATGGCGGTCTCCAGATCAACGAACGGTCAGCCAAATCAATTATATTGCGATAGACATGAGACACATATCTAGTATTTTGGATGTCCGAAAATTCCGAGGAGCTAACAGCGACTCGCACCACTACCTTGTTGCAGCCAAGATAAGAATGCGGATATCCACCACGCCACAACAATCCAGAAATATTGTGAAAAAATTTAATGTCGAAAGACTGCAATCGCAAGAGACTGCCAAGACCTTCGCGCAACGCGTATCCCTAAACCTCTCGATTAACACCATACCACCAACATCGAATGTCGAAGAACTATGGCAACGATGCCAACAAGCCATTAGATCAGCCGCAACTGATGTGCTAGGTTTCTCGCGCCCAGTAAGAAACCCCTGGTTTGATGAGGAATGCCGACAGATGCTCGCAGCCAAGAGCGAGGCCTACAAGGCTAAGCTGCAGGTGATGACGAGAACTGCCGTTGAGCTCTATAGGCAGAGAAGAAGGGAAGAACACCGGCTTTTTAGAAAGAAGAAAAAAGAGCAAGAAAAGCGCGCGATCGAGGATATAGAAAGGTGCCACTCCAGGAACGATTCTCGCAAGTTTTACCAAAGTATAAAACGTCAAAGCTATGGATACAAGGCTCGAACAGAATCCTATCGAGATGAACAAGGAAATATCGTAGTTGAAACACAGTCCATGCCGAGGATATGGAAGAACCACTTCTGCAGACTGTTAAACGCCGATGACGAACAACATTCCGCTGTCAGGCAGAATGAACAATTCAATATGGGAAACGACCAACGACCAATCACCCGACCTGAGTGAAGTAAGAATAGTAGTATCTAAACTCAAGCCTACTAATGCTGCCAGAAATGACGGCCTTCCTGCCGAGCTTTATAATTCCGGTGGGGATGACTTGGTAAGAAACATCCACCAACTCATAAGCCAAATCTGGTCGGAGGAAAGTATGCCTGAAGAATGGAACTTCAGCATCGTTTGCCCGATACACGAAAACGGAGACCATCTAAACTGCGCCAGCGGAATAAGCCTTTTCAACATCGCCTGCAAGATCCCATCTGCCGTAATATGTGAAAGCCTGAAACCAATTACCAACAACCTGATCTGCCATTATCAGTGTGGTCTTAGGCTAGGAAAGGCCACAACCGATCAAATTTTGCTGGAAAAAGACAAAGAAATACAAATCGATACCCACCACCTATTCATCGATTTCAAAGCCGCATAAGACAGCATCTATAGAGACGAACTATACAGAAACATGTCTAGTTTTGTGTAGGATGAAGAATTCTCGCTGCTCCATCAGGGTCGGAAACGACTTCACCGACATATTCGATACCAAAAAAAGGGATTTAATCAAGGCGATGTGCTGTCATGTGACTTTTTCTATTCGATTCTTGGGAGGATTGTGCAAAACTCACGAGCCAGAGGCACAATTTTCCAAAAATTAGTGCCAAAGCCCTCACTCGAACTACTAAGGATATCGTTTATAAGACCCTGATCATCCCAGTCCTGCTCTACGCGCTGAAGCAGGGACCGCCTGAAAAGCGGATAAAGAAATGCTTGATCGATTTGAGAGGAAAATTCTTCGAAAAATCTTCGGTCCTGTTTGCGTTGACGGGCTATGGAGACGAAGATTCAACCAAGAACTATACAAGCTTTACAGTGACTCTGCATTGGACGTATATGATAGCTAGGACATGAAGAACGAATGGACACCAATACTTACGCTCGTAGAGTCTTTGATTCCCAGCCAGATGTCGGACGCATTAGAGGATGACCTCGACTTCAGTGGCGTGCACAAGTAGAAGCCGACCTCAACCAACTTGGAGTGCGCAACTTCAGGCAGTTAGCTAAGGACCGGGCTAATTGGAGAGGTATGTTGATTGAGGCCCAGGTTCATTCCGGACTGTAGCGCCACTTAAGTAAGTAAGTAAGTAAGTGAAAACTCGTGAGGTTGATCCAATCGCCAATGGAGGGCATTCGGGCGGAAAGCATTAGAGCCTTTGTATTCGACCCAATCGTAATATATACAAACTTCTTCCAAGTGCCATTGCTGACTTTAGGTGCGTTCCAACAAAAACTTCGTTGTCACATATTTGGTACTGAATGCGTGGAGCGCGAATGAAGGAAAAGATAAAGTTTCGAGCTTAGTGAACGGTTTCGATACCAGGATGCGATCCAAAAGGTAAATCCATATCCACATCATTGACTCGATCACATTGAGCGAGATCGCTGCTTCCATGCATGATTCGTGGGCAGAATGATTGACAAAGTAGGATGAAATGCTGTCTTAAGCAACGCTCATCTACGTGTCGAAAGTACATAATATAAAATAATTGCTTAGTCATTCGTTGTTTGATGATAGAGGAGCAAAGTAAAGTTGCTATAAAATGCATCGCCAAGCTTCTCAATAAAATGTGCAATGGAGCAATGTTCAGCTAGCTACAAAATGGAGGCAACGAGTGTGCATATGCGCCATATGGCCCTTACATCCATAATGCATTCAATTAAATAAACTAATTAAGCCGCGTTTTCTTCAACAAACCCCGTATTAACAACTCACCTCTTTTAAGTCAAATTACCGTCTGCAACATCTTATTTAAAAGCTCATAATCCAACCTGACATTGATCTACTTAACTATTCACATTATCCTTGACCAAAGAGCAAATAAAACGCAATTCTCTCAAGACAACTGCCCGGCCATAAGCTCATAAGCCACCGTCTAAATTTTCTTTCTAATTTGGACCTCAAGATGGTATTAAATCATTTTGAAACCGTTTGTCGGTTTAAATAAATTAGCCTCGAGGGTTAAGAGCTGAAGCGAATGCCTTTAATTCATTTTGAATAGCAGTAACACCTCCAGCACCAGTAGCCAACGCCAACTGTGGCCCCCCCATGCGAGATACCCATGCCACACACAAATCTCAACGCAAACATTAATTTGACACAAGACAACAACCGTTATGCAGCTAATTACCTGACATCAATTTTAATTTACAACACTCCAAGGCACACTGATGACCATTTGCAAAGCTGAATAGGAAATCCATCCCGAATTCCCAAATGCGAAACCCCCCAACTACCGAGGATTGTATCAACTTCAAAGCGATTTCGCGTTGCGATGGCACATCTTTGGCATCAGTTATGAGCAATCTCCCAGCTATTGCCGCATACCTTGAGGTAAATATTGATTTAGTGGGGTTTTGGCAAGAGTTCCACCTCTGATGTAAAATATGAATTCGCTATGACACCTCAGGCGAAACAGTCCCAACAACGAGAACGTCATCTTGAAATGCAAATAAGTTTTGGAGAAAATTATGCAAAAAACTTTTATCAGAGACCTCTGAGGGTCATCGCAAACAACTCGAGTAAATATTTGTCCACATGTTATAATTAAATGGTTTTACAATTACAATAAGTTAGCACGGGGGCTAATGTTTATGCTAAGGTTGGTGGATCAACTGGTGCTGTCCACTGCCAGTATCCCCAAGGAAGACAGTTTCTCAGGATGTGCATGTAGGCTGTGCCATGATCACACTTGTGTAGAACAGCTGGGACTCCCACCTCTTCGCATAGCCAATATTTAGTTGGGTCTAGGTTGTGTTGAAACTTTTGACTGTACTCTGATGGATCGGAGCATGCTGATTGTCCGTTGTGACCGGCAGTCCAGTTGCCAGAAACGTTAAGAATAGCCATGGCCAAGGTTAGACAAATAATTGCTATAAATAGAGAACAGACATTTTAAAATAGTTTTCCATCGTAGAGATAGGATAAGTGATCTTACCGATCTTCATTGTGAGCTTAGAACTGAGAAAATTTAATGCATACCCCAACGAACCTTTCATCGTTATATATAGTATTTGGGCGAGATAAACAGCTGAGACATAACAAAAAAAAAAAAAAATACAACCTGCGGTACATCGCCCAGAATCAAAGAAAATTCTGCAGAGATAAGATCGTAATTAGATGGCTGAAGATAAATGCCAATTCTAAGAAAAAAGTAATGTCGACCTAGCCCTCACATTAAGAACAACAAACGGAACTGGGTGGCGCCAATGTTATCTAGACAAAATTCTGTCATGACACATTCCTAAATAGGAATGGCGTTTCTATTGTTAACCTCTTTTCTGGTCTAATTTTAGTTTCCAGGGAATGGGGTGCGTGTTATCATGTCGACATATGTTCAACCTTGTCGGGACGATATGTTTAAAGATGTGCGGGGATAAAAAGATGGTATGATCATTGCGCATTAATATTTTTATACATGCATTGTGTTTTTACCATAACAAGCAAAAAATAAAATCGGTCCAACAACCCTTAGAGATACTACTCCAGATCATTGCTACAGCAACCCTTCACCAGAATCAACAGAAAAAGCCGATCAACCTTGGTAACTAACAATTTTTTTCGCCTATCGTCGCCTTGGAGTTGCATTACCGTCGTCCCGAATTTTTGTTTTATTTTTAAATTTTTTCTGAATCAAAATGGTTAATAGGGTGTGTTTTCCAACAATGAATTTATTTTGTGACGAGGATATTACAAGTCCAAGGCAATGATTTTCTTAAAGAGAAAAGCGGACGGCGACCACAAACGAATACAGAGACAAGTCACAACCAAAACTCAGTTTTGCTTGAAAAGTCTATGAATTGGAACATCATATTGTCCCATCCTTGCATCAGACAATAAATATATGGTAAGTTTTTTTTTTTAAATTACTTCAGTACAAAACGAAGTGGGCCCCCCTGCAAGCCCTTCCACCATTTAACTACCGATTGTCAAAAAGCTGTTCATACCGTTCGCAGGACGTTACTTGAAGAGCATGTTATCGAATTGAATGACGAGAACGGCCCTGCCAGTATTCTTGGGAAACACACCCTACACGACGCCACCTGTGCCTAAGGCAAAAGCTAATTGCTAATTACTAAGCTGAATATTCATATACGGACTCTAGATCAATATTCGCTCAATCATATTGATTACAACACTATAGACAAGATTTAAGCTTCCAGTAACTGGCGGATTCATAAATCCGGTGATTGGTAAGTAACATCAACCAACACATTAGCAGAATTTGGTCGGATAAAAATATGCCTGAAGAATGACAAATCAGATTGTTTACAACAATTTTATTATGAAAAGAGCTATTTATGGTAATATGAAATATTATATGCATATATAACGGGTGGTTAACATTTTAAGGGCCGATGTTGAAACGTCCATTTTTTTTTCTGTATTTCATTTGAGATTTCTCAATTTCAGACAAACTAAATTTGAACCATAAAAATATCTACAATCGAGCAACACGTTAAAGTTATTCAGGGTTATTACGAAAATGGGCGTTCAAATCAAAATGCATAGATCATGTGATTTGACACCGTTGAACTTCTTTCTTTGGAGTTATTTGAATGAAAAGGTGTACGTCGTTAAGCCAAATTTTAAATTAATTTTTTATATACTTAAAATATTAACTTAATACTAGACAAAAATGCTTAAATCTAACTTATCAATAACTGGGTTACTTAATCTAACTTATCGGCCTTTAGTGGGCGCTTTAAGCTTACATTTAGCTGTTTATTTTGCCTTTGGGCTTAAATTTGTCGTTTTTTTTATATATAATTTTAATTAACAAAGAAAAAAGAAAAAAACTTTGTATAGTGACTTTTTTTATAAATAAGCTTATTTTATATTATAACTAACTTAAGACTACTTAAACTACTTAAGCCTAACTTAAGACAACTTAGGCCCGTTTGCTGATACGAAACATAAATATTTATGTTCAACATAAACCCTTAAGTGACACTTAGTGCTTTGCACCAATCGTAAACTGAAACATAGAAATCGCTATGTTGAACATAACCTAGGTGGTAGAAAAAGTGGCCCCTAAGATATTTATGTCAAACATAAATTTACATGTACTGTTATTTAGACGCTTTCTGTCAAGAATAGTGAAGTGACTACTACGAAAGACAAATAATAAAAATGGATTTTGAATTGTCGGACTTGATTGAAGATGACGTGGAAGTTCTTGAAATTCTAGAAGTAGGAGTTCCTCGCCAAATTTACGAAAGAAATGAATATTTTTACTCTTTTGATGAGCTTTCTTTTTACAAAAGATTTCGACTAACAAAGGAAATAACAATGGTTGTTTTGAATAAGATAGAATCATCTTTAGAATGTCCATCCAACAGGTAGGTATAGTTATGCAGTGCAACAAAAGCTATATCAAATTGAACACAAATTATATGATATGTTTCCTTTCAGGAACAATTCTATCGCTCCTATTAACCAACTTTTGGTTGCTTTGCGTTTTTTTTGCAACGGGAAACCATCTCTTAAGTATAGCCGATTTCGGTGGAATGCATGTATCAACAGTTTCGAGAGTGGTTTTGAAAGTTTCGAGAGCAATAGCTGGACTTGGAAATGATTTTATAAAATTTCCTGAAAATCCAGCTGATATTTCAAAAACCAGGATACGAAATTTTTTGGAAAGACAGTCAAGTGCCCACGCAGAATGTTTCCTGTTGGGTAAGTTTCCTGGTTGGGTTTGAATAGGAACGTTCTTTTTTCCATTTAATAGTCGTTGAAAAAAAAAACAGGTGATTCGGCTTATCCTCAAAAATCTTATTTGATGACACCACCTCTCAATCCAAGAAGTACAGCAGAACAGTTGTATAATGAGTCTCAAATTCGTTCCAGAGGTGTAATCGAAAAAGCTTTTGGAATTTTAAAAAGACGATTTCCTGTTTTGGCTTATGGTGCCCGATTAAAATTGATTACTGTATTAACAATTATCATTGCGACCTGCACTTTGCACAATATAATGAGGCATAATGGTATATTTGATGATCCTCCTGAAAGTTTCGACTTTAGTGACGAAGATCTACAACGCGTTATTACTGCTGGGCAGATAGATAATGAAAATTCTTCCCCAATCAATAATTCAACCTCGAACTCCTTAAATTTGAATATGCAAAATCGTGTGGATTTGATCAATCAGTATTTTGCAGGATTGTAAACATAATTTCAAAAACTAAGCAAAATAAATACAAATATGCAAAACGTTCAACTCAAAATAACAGTTTTATTTCACTCAGTCAAAAGTAACACAAAATAACTTATTTACGGTAGCATAAAAACATAAAAGATAAATAAAAAAGATTGTCAGTTAATGTCTTTAAATAAAAAGTCAATGTCAATGTCTGTGCAGTCTTCTTTTTGTAATTTTTTTAATATTTCACTCTTAATTGCGATATCAAGTTCCAACGATTTTCGCTTCAAGTCATGCTTTGATATTTTTTCTGAACTGCTTCTTCTTTCAAAGTATCATATTGTAGCTTGGCAAGTTCGATTTTGACCTTCGAAAGTTCGGAATACTGTTCAGAAATCTTACTGCTTTGCAATTTTGAGGCGACGGGTCTTCTTCTGGAAGTCCATGGAGTATTTTCATGTCGAATGGTGTTATCAAATAGTTTTTTGAAGCCCTTTGACATCATTATTTGTGGTGTAATTTCCTTTTCAGCATCACCCGAAATATCATCCTCAAAATCATCAAAAATGTTATCCTTAACTGTGCATTCGGGAGTTTGGATTTTTAATTTTGGATGAACTTTTTTTTTAGCATTGATGGTTTATAGTTACTCCAGTCGTCGACGTCGTTTGATTTCTCATTGCACTACAAAATATTTTTTAGTGTAAGTAAACATTTTACACTGTTGTTTTAAATATTCATTTAGGTTACCTTTTCGCTTTCTTGTTGTTCAACCTGTATGTCACCATCAAATTCGTTCTCCAACCCGAAAATTGTTTTTGGGTTCATAATGGTAACGGCCAGTTCGAAATTAGGGTCAGAAGGTGTAAATGGTTTTCCCCCTCCTGTTTGAATGCTTGAACCTTTTTCCTTTGCCGCCTCTTTTCTTATTTCTGCTTTATAGTTGCCATAAAACCTCTTGAGTGACTCGCTATTTCTAAAACAAGCTGTGGATTGGCTGTTAAAATTTGTCTAGATTCGGAGCCAAGCGTTCTCCTTATCCTTCCACGTTGCACCATCAGTTTTTTTATTCTCTACGATGTCCCTTTCATCGTAGACGCAATGTAGAAGAAGTGTTTTTTCGTTTTGCGAGAAGTTCGGATTCCTTTTCTTATTGTTTGCAGACATGACGCAGCTTTTTAAACACAACACACGGTAAAATAAAAAAAAAAACGAACATTTGCGCACAATATTTTGACAGCTATGTAAACCGACTTGAAGTTAGTATTCATTTAAAAGTCACCACTTACTATGTTCAACATAAATTTTTTTTCTGCAACATACATAAATTTAGGCTTCACATAGAACGTATGTGGAACATAGCTATGTATAAGATTTATGTTCCGTTTCAGCAAACGGGCCTTAACTACTTAAACCTAACTTAATCATAATCGGGGTGGCGAGCCCTCGTTACATATGCCCCGAGGGGTCACCATCCTGATTGCGTCTTTCGGTCCCACGGCAGCATACGTTCAACCATATTGTACGCCAATATGGTGCACAAGCCCCGCCCCAACACCTTGTTCCTAATTTTGAAATCTTAACTATGGAGTTGGACTTAAAGTCCGCAAAGTCCTGAGGAAGTGCAGAATCACCGTCCTCATATAGCCACCAGAATTCAGTGCGCTGTTTTGCAGCATCGATCCTATCGCGATCCGATACCGCCGTGCTAAAGCGGAGGAGCTCCGGAGCATTGTCGACGTACCCGTCGCGGATTAGCCGTTTGTCCCGCGCGTCACGATAGCGGTGGTATAAAACCGGGATACCGTTCCTGTGTTGTACTAACCCTAACGAATCGATGTAAATGAATGCCTCTGGTGGAATTAAGCCTGATATGAGCGTGCTCTCCATGTATAAAGCATTGGGGTAATAAGCCCCAAAGATCAGGCTGTTGTCGCTAGCTATTGCCCTTGCAGCGTGCCTTCGCGTCACCTTAATCAGGAAATTGTCAGTTCTATTCAACTGAGCCCCATTGTATAGAACCTCATTGCGATAATATTTTATGTACTCGAAGTCCGGCCGGCGTTCGGGACAATCCTTAGCAGGATCGGAGACACCGCCTCTCAAACAGCCGTATCTTTTCCATGTAGGCTGGTGCTACATTGAACCACATGGGACAACCGTAAGCGATGATCGGCCTTATGAGGGCCATGTAGCAAATGACTTTCACCCTTGAGTCAAGTTGACTGCTTTGAAACAATCTCCTTGTCAGAGCATAAGCCCCCCTAGCCAGACAAGCATCTACATTTTTGTTAAAATACAGAAAATTGTCAAGCCAGATGCCAAGGTATTTGACTTCACTTCTCAACGCCAACGGCTGTCTATGCTGTCCAATGATATACAATTTTTTTCAGTTTTTTCTGGTATCCCTAGAAGCCCTACGCAATTGGGTCCTGAACAGAATCTTATCGGTTTTTTGGAAATTGATCACGTCGTTAAGCCAGCAACAATTCAAGAGCTAAAAAATGAGATAATTCGGCATAGAACCTCAATTATTCCGCAGCGTCATTGAAAATTTGGACCATCGAATGGGGGTGGCCGATATTTTGTTCCATACTTAATTGAACCCCTTACAATATTATCATTATAAAAAAAAAGATAATAATTTCTTAAATAATTTGTTTTTTATTAAAAATTAACATCGGCGCTTAAAATGTAACATGACCCTTTAGAAATATATATAGACGAGATGTCAAGGTGAATTTTCTCCAGATCTGTCGTTCTGCAATTCGACTCGCATGTTCATATTTATTTTAAGTGTTTTGACGTATTTGCATCAAATGAACGACTTCAAATATGCATTGAGTTCGTCTGCTGGTGTTGATCGTGGTAACACTGGCATGATTTGTCGAAAGTCACCTGCCAATAGAAAGATTGATTTTGCTTTTTTTTTTATGCCTTTAAATATTTTTCATGTGCTACCATGAATTCATTACAAATGATGAATTTGCTTTACCGCAACACTTTGGCCAATTGCAGAATTCCTCGAAAGGTTGCAATTTGCAGGTTCATTAGTTTGCAAGTTCAACAGCAACTTGAGTGCTAATGTTTATCCGCCTTCTAACAACGAAGCTGCAATACCTGAAGAAGCAAGTTCAATTCCATTTTGCGATCGAATGCCAATATCAATGATATTTGAAACGTTTTCCCAGTTCCACCGGGAGCATCTCAAAATGTGGCGTAGACTATAACACGTGTTACAAAATCGCTTTTGTATCAAAAAGCCCCACAAAAGTTGGCGTGGTTTAAAAAAAATCTAAAGGGTGGCCGCCGGGAAGGTATACTACTATGTTTTGCCGCCATTTTGGTAAACATTAGTCTTGACAGTTCATATTTGGCATTTGTCACTAAGACATGTGGAAAATTTATTATGGAAAAATATTCGATACACCAACGTGTTTTAATCGATAAAACATTTTATCAAAATCAATTATCGATTACTGTGACGATAAGAAAGTTACGTGAAATTTTTGGGAGAATCAACTTGCCAACAAAACGCACTCTTTGTCGTGTAGTGAATGATTTCGAAGAAAGAGGGTCTGTAGATGATAGGTCAAAGCATGGACCACAACGTACTGCAAGATCGGCTGAAAACATTACTGCTGCTCAAGGAAGTGTTCAAAACAATCCATCAACCTCAATTCGACGCCGTGCTAAAGAGCGTGGTCTTCAAAGAACAAATTTGGCCACAATTTTGCACAAGGATTTGCATTTGTTTCCATTTAAGATTCAGTTGACACAAGAGCTTCTTCCACAAGACCATTTACGCCGCCGTACATATGCCAATAGGGTGTTACAGCTAGCCCATTACAACCCCGACTATCATAAAAAAAATCATAATGATTGAAGAGGCACATTTTCATTTGAATGGTTATGTGTATAAACAGAATAGTCGGTCCTGGGCAATGGAAAACCTTATTCATCAGTCACCTTTGCATGCTTAACTTTTACTGTCTGGTGTGCAATTTGGTCAGGAGGAATCTTCTGACCTTGCTTCTTTGAAAATGAAAACGGCGTAACGGTAATTGTGAATGGGGAACGATATCGTGATCTGAATAAAAACTTTTTAACGCCACAACTGCATGCTTTGGGCTTGATTAACATGTGGTATCAACACAACGGTGCCACGTCGCATACTGCAAGACCTCTTTCCACAACAAGTTATTTCAAGAAATGGTGATTTTGATTGGCCTCCACGGTCGCCTGATTTGACTGCCTCGGAATTCTATTTGTGGGGATATCTGAAAAGCAAGGTTTATGCAAACAAACTAGAAACGCTTGAGCAAGTCAACCAGAAACGCTTGAGCGAGTCAAATAAAATATTCGTGATGAAATTAATGAAATACCGCGTGAAATGTGGAGAATGTAATGAAAAATGTGCTCAAAAGGGCTCGTATTTGTGAGACTAACAGAGGCGGACATTTACCTGATATTGTATTCCATACATAATAGCCGACATTAAATAAAACATTTATCAATATAAGGTCAATTCTCTTTCATTTTATCAAAAATTATAAACAAACAAAGCAGTATACCTTCCCGGCGGACCCGAATTGTTGGTATTAATATAGCCAAAGTAAGTAACTTAGCACCGAAAATCGATTTTTACTAAAACACACTCAAAAGTCGGCACCATAAAACTGAATGGGAATGAATCTGTTAAATTTTTTTTTCGAATTTCCCTAAAAAATTTACAAATGTTCTTGAAACGGCACCTTCGCAGTGCCGTGGCATAGTGCCAATCGTCATACGGCCAAATGTTGTTGACCAAATAGAGTAAATATCTAAAATCAATTTTCCTCATTTGGTTTTATTTTAATTTACTTAAGAGACATTTGGGAGTTTTAACGTTTTTTCTAAAGCAAATAATTCACTTTTTGGTTTTAAAATAATATCATAGAGAATTAAATCAATATACAAGGTGGCGCAAAAATAACCTTTCGATGTTTTTTGGCTGTAATTGAAAAAAAAATGAAAAACTTTGATTCTTCTTGTGGATTATTTTTATTTGGTCTTTTAATTTTTTATACATCAAGTCGAGAATATAAATACCCGCCGCCACAGTTGATTGTCATTTGAGTCCTTTTTATGGCATTTTCCATCACTTTGGCCAAAACTTCCGGCGATAGGTCCTCACATTCTTCACGGATATTGTCTTTAAGAGCTGCAAGAGTCTGAGGCTTGTTGACATAAACTCACGACTTCAAAAAGCCCCACAAAAAGAAGTCTGGAGCGGTCAAATCAGGCGATCTTGCTGGCCAGTGCAAATCGCCAAAACGGGAGATTGGGCGCCCGGGAAATGCATATCGGTTGTGGCACGTGCAGTGTGTGCCGTTGCACCGTCCTGTTGGAACCACATGTTTGCCAATCCCAATTCATCAAGTTTCGGCAAAATGAACTCGTTGATCATTGCTCTGAAGCGCTCACGATTCACAGTAACCGTTTGGCCCGCGACGTCTTCGAAGAAAAAAGGTCCGATGACTCCTCCAGCGAAAACAGCACACCATAAAGTGACTTTGAGGGGGTGTAATGGCTCTTCGTGGGTTACACGCAGATTTTCAGTGCCCCAGAAGCGTAAATTTTGCTTATTTACGTACCCGCTAAGATGGAAATGGGCCTCATCACTCATGATTATTTTTGATGAAAAATCATCTTCCTCTTGGTGGTGATTAAGGATGGCTTGAGCGTATGTTAGATGCGATTGGCGGTCCGCAGCTAACAGCTGATGCATCGTCTGGACTTTGTACGGAAACATCTTCAAATCTTGCACCAAAATTCGCTGTAAAGACCGTCGACTGATACCCATTTGCGTGGCACGTCGTCTGGTCGATGTCGACGGCGCTTCCATGACATCTTCGGCTACAGCTGCAATATTCTCTGCACGCCTCGCAGCATCTCGTGTTGTGCCAGTCTCTTCGAGGCGAGCGGCTAAACGTCGCAGTGTTTCACCAGTAGGCGTTGGACGGCTAGGAAATCTGCGACGAAATTCACGTTGTGCCAAAGTCACCGACCGATTATTGCTTAAATAAATAGTCCCCAATATTCCGCGTTCTGGAGCAGTGTAGCGTAACATTGTTTATTTACGTGTATTTCGCATGTGTTTACTACACAAATGTCAAAACAGAACTGACATTAGGGGCCAATCGCAAAATTTATAGCATTTTCTGAAAGGAGGATTACTTCAGTTGTCTCCAAATCAAATGAGTGCTCTAGAAAACTTAAACAACCGGCTAAGATAAAAAATAATGTAAATTTTAAAAAAATTCTTAATTGGTTGTTTTTTGAGGAACTATTTTGAAGAGAGTTTATCATGTTCTTAGAATGAGAGGATCGGCATATTATGTAAACCTTCAAAAAAGAGTGATAGGGGAAAACTTGAAGTAACTTTGAAGAAACTCTATAAAAAAAATCATTTCCATCAAACAATTACAACAACTTTATTACTGAAGAGGCTTTAGTGGCCAAAGTTGTATATTATCATAACGAAGCTGAAAGTGCAGAAAGGCCAAGATAACATTGTGACCTGAATGCAAGAAATGGATAATAATTCGATTTCTTTAATTTTTGAGATATCTATGTTTTCTGGTACCTTGATGCTATATAAACGTAGAGCAATAACCAAATAACTCCTTCTCCTGATCTGCTGAGATCTATTGGGTCCTAGAAAGAGTAAGTGCAAAAAATGTATAACTGTCCTTTATCAAACGTTGATATTTTTTCCCAACAAAAATATTTATGTTGCGATGAATATTTGTTTCAATTTTACTATTTAAAATTTAATCAGTGTGACATTAAAAAAAATCTTGTAGCTATGTCGAAAAAAGATTTTGAATAGCCGATTTCTAAAAAGTGTGAAAAGTGAGGTTACCCACTTATTGCATTCAGGTCACGATATGCATGAAAATATATAACACGCACTCCTACAACCGTGTTATAAGTTTTAATTATATTTAAACAGCAAAACTGGACTTGTGATGCTATATAATTTATCATAAGAGTTACGGCACCACTCTTTAGTCTTCGAATGTGCATCACTCTCGCACAATGAAAGAAGAAAGAATTGCCAATCCTAGAGGTATCACAAAAGACCTTTGGCCTAAGGGTACGTCTTGATCACTCTTTACGGAAAAAAAAATCCTTTGAAAAACGGTATTCCATGGGCTCACTTTTACCAACTTATTTATTCAATTATTGTGGCATTGTCTGGTAAACTTCTTTTTTTTCCGTGGGCTGGTGGGTATCTCAAGAGACACGATGAGCACGTGCCCAAAGTAGTGTGGGAGTTTAACCCACTAAAACCACCACCCTTTCTGTAATTGTATTGCAACTAAGTTTGCGGCTTGTCGAGCAATTTTTTTTATCACGAGTAATGAATGTTTTGCAGGTAACTTTCCTGCTTTTTTCGCAATTTATAGCGCAGTTTGTTATTATCGGGCCAAATCTAAGCCGCAATACATTTTTTTTCATCAAGAATTCGGAGGACCGTTGTGTTGACGTGTCCCAATAAACGTATTTTATGTTTGCGTGCAAATTTTTTCGTTTCATCTTTAACAGCGGGAATACCCAGATCTCTGCGTAGATTTTCATTAATTATATACCACGGCGCATTGAACAATGATCTTAACATTTTGTTTTCAAAAGTTTGTAAAATATTTAAATTCGTTTCACTGGTACAACCCCATAGATGTATACCATATTTCCATACCGGCTTCAGCACTTGCTTGCATAATAGCAGCTTGTTATCAAGGTAAAGCTTTGAATGTTTTCGGAGGAACCAGTACAGTTCTCTGTGTTTGTTTTTAATTTCTTCGCATTTTTTTTTACATGCGACCTCCATTTTAATTTTGCATGGAGGGTCATTCCGAGATATTTCGCTTCATTTTCAAAAGGAACTCGAACCGCATTGAGAAATACTGGCAAATTGTATGTCCGTTTATACGAAAAATCTACATGAATGGATTTGCTCTCGTTAAGTGCATTCCGCCAGGACTTTGTTCATTCATTGACCTCCTTAAGAGCGTTTTGTAATTTAATATTTGTTTCCTCTATTGTTGTGCCAACTGCTAGTACAGCTGTATCGTCAGCAAACGTGGCAACGTGTAAATAGGAGGTACAAGAGTAGTTCAAGGACGCTTCGTTTCTTTGAACTCCGAGTATTCGTTTCCAAGTTTTGCGCGGAAGAGTCTATGCTCAAGAGACGAGACGAGGATTTTATATATTTTTTCAGGCAGAACTTCCCCATCAGGGTCGGAAACGACCTAACCGACACATTCGATACCAAAACAGGATTTAGGCAAGGCGATGCGCTGTCATATGACTTTTTCAATCTGATTCTTGAGAGGATTGTGCAAAACTCACGAGCCAACACCAGAGGCACAATTTTCCAAAAGTCTGTACAACTACTAGCATACGCCAACAATATTGACATCATTGGTAGGACCCAAAGTGATGTAATAGCCACGTTTGCTAGTATAAAGAAGGAAGCGGCAAAAATGGGCTTAGCAGTAAATGAGGGTAAACCGAAGTATATGCTGTCAACACGAAAGGACACACAACATCGATGAATTGGACAGAACGTCACCATTGACAGATATAACTTTGAGGTAGTACGGGACTTTATCTATCTCGGCTCCGCTATTAATTCTGACACCAACATCTCGTCAGAAATTAAACGAAGAATAACTGTTGCCAACCGCTGTTTCTTCGGGCTAAGAAGGCAATTTAGTAGAAAAGCCCCACTCGAACTATAAAGGAGATCCTATATAGGACCCTGCTCATCCCAGTGCTGCTCTACGGTGCTGAAGCATGGACCGTCTCAAACGCGGATGAAGAAATCCTTGGTCGATTTGAGAGGAAAATTCAACCGACGAAGATTCAACCAAGAATTATACGAGCTGTACAGCGACATGCCCCTGGTAAAAAAAACTCCGCATTGGACGTTTAAGAGGGCTAGGACATGTAGAACGAATGGACACCAATACTCCGGCTCGCAGACTCTTCGATTCCCAGCCAGACGTCGGACGCAGTAGAGGAAGAGCTCGTATTAAGTGGAGCGCATCAGAAGAAACCGACCTCAATTAACTTAAGGACCGGGCTAATTGGAGAGGCATATTGGTTGAGGCCCAGGTTCATTACGGACTGTAGCGCCACTTGAGTAAGTAAGTAAGGCAGAACTTTTCTAAGTTCGTATTGAAGGCCTCTATGCCAAACCTTGTCAAAAGCTTGCTACACGTCAAGAAATACGGCTGAGCAAATTTTCTTTCTCAATTACAGCAGTAATTCGATGAACTTGGTCCACAGTCAAATGCTTACTTCTAAACCCAAATTGATGGTCAAGTAAAAGAGGCTTCTGATCTATAATGGGGTGTGAGCGACCGAGTAATATCCTTTCAAAAACTTTTTGAAATTATTGGAAGTAGTGAAATAGGTCTGTAGGATTTTCTTTCATTCGGTGATTTTCCTGCGACATGGTTTTTAAAGTTTTTAATCGATTTGATAGGATGTTGCTCAAGATGTGTTGAGATGTGTTTGGTCTTGCGGGGCACGAGTTTGGTGCCATCTTTTTCGAGCTTTTCTTTTTTGTCTAACCAAATCTTTTATTTCCCATGGGTACTTGAAATTACTATAGCTCTCTATTTTGCGTTGTTGAGGAGTATTATTCCATTCTGCTTTTTGAACGGTATCCATAAAGGAGTAAACCGCGACTTCGATTTCTAATGGGGGATCCAAGCGATACACCCAGTCGAATATAATTTTCAATATCGCTCGTTGCTAGAATGGCCAGAGAATGATCTTAGCAAAGAGCAAAGCATTCCTCAACTTTGATTCGATTGGACTTTTTACGATGAAAAAATCGATCAAATCCGGTATTTTTGTAACATCAGTTGGCCAGTTAGTTGGTTTTCCCGAAGAATAAAATTCGGTATTGTACTTTCTATCTACATCGTAAACTTCATGTAATTATCCATTGTCTACTTCAAAAAAATGCGATTTTACAAGTAGCCCTTATAAATCCGTACAAATGTTTTAATGACAAAGCATTCACAAAGAGTCACGTAAGCACCATAAGAATCCATCAATCTTAATCAGTTACTTCCCATAAGTCAACAAATTGCAAAACCAAGACCCAGGAGTCTGTTGATTTCGGCATTACCCACCATAATACCATCAATGGTCCTATGGCCACGGCATTTGTAAAGTCAGTGAATAATAGGTTCATCAGCTTGCAAGAGTTTCGCAAATCTGTCATCGATAAACTCGCATCTATCATACAGAGGAATCCCGTCTCTTTATGTAACTAACGGCTTGTCGACTTGACCACTGACGGCCGGCCAGTGACCCACATTTTATTGAATGCCCTTTGTATGTCTAATATAATTAGTTGACGGTGGTACATTTCCATAAGTCGACATATTTCAAATTGTCAAACGATAGCCGACAAATGTTGATAAATTTGTCAAAATGAGTTCATTGAGTAACTTGTGCAGCAGCTTTTTGGTTGCGTCAACATGATTTATCAAATAAATGGCTAGGTCTATCGAAAATTCCCAAGACCGTTTAGGATTTTTGAAAACATCACGACACCCGATATCAGCGGCACTGTTTGTTCCTGGATTCACACGACAAATCAATTTAGCGCTCAGATAATGGCGTCCAAAGTTGAGGTATAAAATTGGAAATAATGTAACGACTTGCTGGTACGTAACTTTCAAAGAACAATGAAAGCTGGTGAGGCGAAGTAAACTCAATATTTTGTCTTCAGATTAATATTTTTTTTTTTCGTCAGTTTCGATTGCAATTATTTTGACGGTGGTGGCTGTTTTGACGAATGCTCATGTCTATGAGCAGAACGAGATAAACTGCGTTGGAGCTAACGATGATGGACGCATGTACCGCGACATTCATGATGCGTCACAGTATTGGATCTGTCCGGCTGGAGAAGACTATGGTGAAAAAAAGAGCTGTCCCATTGAAACAGCTTTCCTGGAGAATGAGCAGAAGTGCGTCCCATGGGGTGCATGGTACTGGAAGGCACCGTACACTAGGTAAATTAAAAAAATAAAAATAACACTAGAACCAAATTTGGATGTTTTTTTTTTTGATTTAATTTAACTAAAGTCGATCTGCATTAAAGTGGCATAACTTTGCGCAATATTTCTGTTCAGCTTATGTGACATCAACGGGTTGGTACTGAAATATGTTAATCATTTCATGTGCGGTCTCTATAAATTTGAGATTACTTTCATGATTGTCATTCCATTCCAAATAAAGAGAATATGCCCATGCCCAGCTCAGTGGGTGTGATTTATGTTATGACGGCATAAACAGCGCGCTCTCTTCGACACGGCTCATTGATATTCGTTGTTGCTAAGAGCGCTATCCGATGAGCCTTTCGTCATCTGGCATGTAAACATGTGCGAGCATTGTTGACACTTCTTGCGTGTACATTATTAGATAACAACATAGTGGAGTCATGCGAGTGATAAAGGTCATCGAGTGTAAGAATTTGCTATCCGACGACTTAATAAATTGACGGCCATGAAAAATATGACCGTGTGGCCTAATGGATAAGGCGTCGGACTTCGGATCCGAAGATTGCAGGTTCGAGTCCTGTCACGGTCGAAAGCAAAGTTATATTTTTTTGAATCTTTTTGGACTTGGAATTGGTAAACAATTTTTAATCTTTTTATTAGAAGAAATTGCGTTGTTTTCGTTAAAATTTTTGAATTAGTCATTTAATTAAATATATTAAGCGGAATTAAATTTAAAGCCCAACACGACTTGAACCTATTTTCCCGGACACTTGAAGTCGATAGTATGATGAAATTGAAATGGTAAAACCTAAGTGGATACTGACTGCACCGCGTCAAAGTTGTATTTTTAACATTGGGACATACATTGGAATGGTAGACTCTGATTGGCCTTAACCTGGAAATGCCCAGTGGTTGTAACTCTGACTACACATCAAGTGCTTATTTTTAACCTCCAAGTGGTAACCATCGGGTACTGGTCTCATCCAACCGGATTTGACTTGCTAAACGATAGGGGCTGGTGTTTATAACACGACGAAAAACAGCAACACTATGAACAGCCAGGTCAGAATTGCACGGAATGAATACCCGGCCTGCTGTCCCAGGCGAACCTAGACAGATGCTTCGACATATTCGGACAACAGGTTGTCTAAGAATTTCAAGGGTTAGCCAGACCAATTGAAGAGAGATGGTGGCGGATGAACAGAAAGGCCAACGGCAGCGCTCAATCCCGTAGTGGATACTGATGGCCCCGTGCCCTAATCTAATAAATTGGAACTGGCCCTCCAGGTTGGGGGTTGTGCTTTGGGTTAACTACGCAACCATGAAAAAAGTAAAGGTTAAGGAGCAACCAATAGCCTCGGAAAGGACTGATTTTATTGTTGACGAACCTGCTAAGCGAAAAACGGTCAACGACGTCCGTATCTGTACCTGGAATGTGAGAACATTAAACAGAAGGGGTACAAGCGAACAACAAGCGGAGGCCCAAGGCTGCAACAAAGCAGATATAACTGCCATTCAAGAAATACGATGGGATGGGCCGAGCAAAAAGAGGATGAAAAACGGTGACATCTACTACGTATCGTGTTATAGTGAGCAGAAATAGCGTCTATTCGGATGCAGATTTGTTATAAGTGCCAGACTTAAGCAAGAGGTCTTATGTTTCCAAGACATTAGCGAACGCATTTTAACAGTCCGCATAAAGGCAAAATTTGCCAACATAATCCTTATACGCGCTCACGCCCTAACGGAGGAAGAAGATGATATAGCTAAGGACTGCTTCTATGAGCTCCTTGACAAAACCTATGAGCGACTACCGAAGGTAGGAAGAGAGGACTTTTTTAGCAGTACTGTCGGAAAACGTTGCCTACATGACAATACGTCTAGTAACGGACTACGGCTAATTGACTTCGCTACAGAACAGAAAGACACTATAGCCAGCACACGGTTTCCTCACCTCGACATCCATAAGTGGACATGGCGGGCTCCAGATCAACGAACAGTCAACCAAATTTATTATATTGCGATAGATAAGAGGCAAGCATATAGTAGTTTGGAAGTCCAAACATTCCGAGGAGCTAACATCGACTCATACCACTACCTTGTTTCAGCCAAGATAAGAATGCGGATATCCACCACGCCACAACAATCCAGAAATACTGTAAAAAATTAAATGACGAAAGACGGCAATCGCAAGAGACGGCCACGAACTTCGCGCAATGCGTATCCCTTAACCTCTCCAATAACACCATACCACCAGCATAGAATGTCGAAGAATAATGGCAATGATGCCAACAAGCCATTAGCTCAGCCGCAACCGATGTTCTATGTTTCTCGCGCCCACCAGCAAGAAACCCCTGGTTTGATGAGGAAGGCCAACAGATGCTTGCAGCCAAGAACGAGGCCTACAAGGCTAAGCTGCAGGTGAAGACGAGAGATGCCGTTGAGCTCTATAGGCAGAGAAGAAGTTAAGAATACCGGCATTTCAGAAAGAGGAAAAAAGAGCTAGAAAAGCGCGTGATCGTGGATATAGAGAGGTGCCACTCCAGGAACGATGTCCACAAGTCTTACCAAAAGTATAAAACGTCAAAGCCAAGGACACAAGGCTCGAACCGAATCCTGTCGAGATGAACAAGGAAATATCGTAGTTCAGACACAGTCGATGCTGAGGATATGGAAGAACCTCTTCTGCAGAACTGTTGAACGGCGATGATGAACTACATTCCGCTGTCAGGCAGAACGAACGATTCAATATCGACAACAACTGCGAAAACTGCCACACACCCGACCTGACTGAAGTGAGGATAGCAAAATCTAAACTCAAGATTAATAAGGCTGCCGGAAATGATGGCCTTCCCGCCGAGCTTTATAAAGCCCGCGGATCCACCAACTCCTTAGCCGAATCTGGTCGGAAGAAAGTATGCCTGAAGAATTCAACCTCAGCATCGTTTGCCCGATCCACAATAGAGGAGACCCTCTAAACTGCGACAACTACAGAGGCATAAGTCTCCTCAACATCGCCTACAAGATCCTATCAGCCGTAATATGTGAACGCCTGAAACTGTTTACCAACAAATCCTGGAAAAAACCCAAGAAGTCCAAGTCGGTACCCACCACCTATGCTCAAGAGAGCATCTATAGAGACGAACTATACAGAGCCATGTCTAGTTTAGGTATACCGCCCAAACTCGTCCATCTCTGTAGGATGACGATGGAGAATACTCGCTGCTCAATCAGGGTCGGAAACGACCTCACTGACACATTTGATACCAAAAAAGGATTTAGGCAAGGCGTTGCGCTGTCATGTGACTTCTTCAATTTGATTCTTGAGAGGATTGTGCAAAACTCACGAGCCAACACCAGAGGCACAATTTTCCAAAAATCGGTACAACTACTAGTATACGCCGACGGTATTGACATCATTGGTTGATAGACCCAACGTGGTGTTATAGCCACGTTTGCTAGTACAGAAAAGGAAGCGGCAAAAATGGGTTTAGCAGTAAATGAGGGCAAGATGAAGTATATGCTGTCAATACGGAAGCACACACAAATTCGGACTAAGAAGGCAAATCAGTAGTAAAACCTTCACTCGAACTACTACGGAGATCCTATATAAGACCCTGATCATCCCAGTCCTGTTCTACGGCGTTGAAGCATGGACCGTTTCAAAAGCGGATGAAGAAATCATTGGTCGATTTTTGAGGAAAATTCTTCGAAAAATCTTCGCTCGCGTTTGCGATGATGGGCTATGGAGACGAAGATTCAACCAAGAACTATACGAACTGTAAAGCGACATGCCCCTGGTCAAAAAAACTCCGCATTGGGAGTTTAAAATGGCTAGTAAATGTAGAACGTATGGACACCGATACTCCGGCTCGCAGAGTCTTCGATTCCCAGCTAGACGTCGGACGCATTGGAGGAAGACTTCGCCTTAAGTGGCGCGCACAAGTAGAAACCGACCTCAACCAACTTGAAGTGCGCAACTGGAGGCATTTAGCTAAGGAACGGGCAAATCGGAGAGGCATATTGGTTGAGGTGCCCAGGTTCATTCCGGACTCCAGCGCCTCTTAAGTAAGTATGTAGGACTGGTCTTATTAATAAGAGGTTGGATTTTGGTTAACCACCCAATCACGTGAAAACATGTTACTTGTGAAAAAAAAATGTTCCAACCAACAGACTTAGAGACTATTCGGATGTGGATTTTGATAAGCAACAGATTTAGGCAAGAAATCTGATTTACCAACATCAGCATTATATGCGCTCATTCTTGGATGATGAACAAAAGACAGGTAGACCGTTTCTACAAGCTTCTCACAACAAAACCTTGATTACCAAAGTAAGATTTTAAAATCGTATTCGGTGATTTCAATGCAAATGTTGTATAGAGGTCGTCTTTAACATTAAAGCCTGAGAACTCAATCAACACAATACCACACCTTGTACACGCAGCAAGAAGATGGGTTACTTGCCTTATCCACAAGGTGACATGGGGATAGCCCCATTTATAAGACGTTGGGTGTCCCAACGTTCCAAAGATCGACACGTACCCCAAAAAAATAGTGAAAAGCATCTGCTCCAGCATCCAGAGGCGAATGCCTGTTTGCGCATCTTGTCCTGACGTTGGAACATTCCTGTAATCAGGTTAGAGCTCATGAACACCTTAGCGAGCTCATCGTTGCACTTTTATTCACCGAACCAGAACGAGTAGTTTTCCGAATCATTTTTTCCCAAAAATATGGAATAGATTTGGTTTCATCTTCATTGGAATAGCAGCGCTTAAAGTCATCAAAGTTGAAGGTACCCTTTGGCATAGCATCGGAGGGGTTCTTTGACTTGGATTCTAGAGCAAGAGCCCCATCAGCGGCATCCAGCTACGGGGCTTCCTCTTTCTTGGGAGCGGCTGGCATCTTTTCCTCCTTCTCTTTTCGGTTTTGACTGGGGCGTTACCAGACTTGCCTAAGAACTCGGCGTACTTCTTGGGATCGTACGCGAGAGTCTTCTCGCATAGGATAAATCGCTTAAGGACTGCTTGAACCTGTGGCTGATTGAGAATAGTGGTGAACCATCTGTTGAGATTACCGTATAATTGATGCAAACTGGTGAAAACAACGACATTGGTCAAGATGACACGCTCACCCACCAGATAGGTGGACTTAAGCAATTTGTCGTTTAGAACAGTCAAGGCAGCGGCGACATCATCCTTGGCGGTACTGTTTTTGGCCATAGGCATAATGCCCAACAGGGGGAATACACAGGAGCAAGATGCTGATACAATCTCATTCTCGGCGAAGAGCCGCGTAGTTGTTGGTTAGCCAACAACTACATTGCTTTCGCACAGAAACTTGCCGTCAGCTGTTTCGAATGCAGGAACCTTGCCAGTTGGGAACTTCTTGAGGAATTTGGAAGTTTGATTTGTCTCGCCAAAAACAAAATCTTCGGCCACTTTCACTTGAGCCCCAGAATATTGAGCGGCTGTTAGTGCTGTGTATGCACGGAAGTTTTTTGGATACGTATAAAGTGTTCCTGTCGCTATCGTCGCTATTTGCCGGAGAGAAATAAGTTTGACGTCGATATTGTATAGGCTTGTCAAGTCTCACGCTGCTTATACCAGCCGGAACTCATTCGCTCTGAAATTCCTTGACTAATCTAGTTTTCGACTGCAGAGACATTCCAATCACCATGAGAACACAAATACTTAGCTTTATGATTAATCCGATGCGTAAATAAATTTTGCGATATCAAGTACTTTTAAAGGCAGCTTACCTTGATGAGAGCCTCTTCACCTTCACATGACTTAGCTGCATGTCACTCTAACATATGAAAATGCTTGCAAATGTACAACTTTGTCAAAACCCATCATTAAACCGACAACCGGCATCTTTTGTGCACCGGATTCGATCAATAAGCCCAAATAGAGCTGTAGAGCTCCAATTCAGTTTATAGTAGGCCTCCATTGTTATATGATTTTAGTTAAGAGGCTTTGCGCACTCAATGAAAGCAAGTTATCTGTCGAGTGGTTATTCAAGTCGAAATGCAATATTTCCATCCCTGCCTTGGTAGTGATGATGATGATGATAATGACGATGCGGCATCTCTATCCCATATGTAAGCGTGCTCGGTTTATAGTTAGGTGCGTGTAGCATAGAAGACTTAAATTTATAGCCGCACTTACCTTGCTATTGGATTACTGTAGTCAAGTTCATTGCGATGACAGTGACGTTGAATAATGAATGGTTGGCTAAGGTACTTCTAGTCGGATGTTTTGTGTTCTGTAGATACTTTTTTATGATTAAACTTTGAAGCGGATTGTGCTGAAACGTCTTGATTGCACTCATTAATGAATTTTTAATTATGCTACGGCATTTAGTTATGTGATGTGCGTAGTAATTTATTCATTGATTGATTTGATTCGGACACTGACATTGATGGATGACGATTAAAAAGGTTGTTAGTCAGCCTGAAAGTGACTCTTTTGGGATTTATGGCATGTAAACAGGCGAACGCAAGGATAAAGCTGTTTCGTGAATGACAAGTTACATGTTTAAGTAGATTGATAATAAAATAAACATTCAGAAAATCGCTGGATCCGCTAGGGTAGACAATTTCGATGGCACTTCCTTAAAGGTGGTGGTGTGGGGGCTTAAGTTTTGAAAATTCAAGCAGATATGCTGTCCTTTGGGAGAATGTCTATTGATGGAAGTTAACAAACACAAAGTCAACAAAGATACAAATACTACAGGTGAAATCCATGGAATGAATGGTATTCTAGAGGAGTCTAATTTGTGTTCTTCTCCCAAAGAAACAGCGGGTTGCATGAGTAATCTTTTATTGAATTTCTTACGAGATTTCGTTGTCAGAACTGAGGTGGACAAATCAATTAACACCTCAAAGCTGCACCGTCGTACTGCCTCTATGGAGCAGTTCAGGAGCTCCGCTTTTGCATAACAGATAAAAACAGCGGTTTGCATGAGTAATCTTTTATTGAATTTCTTACGAGATTTCGTTGTCAGAACTGTGGTGGACAAATCAATTAACACCTCAAAGCTGCACCGTCGTACTGCCTCTATGGAGCAGTTCAGGAGCTCCGCTTTTGCACAACAGATAAAAGAAGTTAATTATGTGTGGGTGAATATTTGTCGATTTGGTTACATTTTATGTTAAATATTCTATTGCACCTTGCACTATATATCGGGTTTTTCAACAGGGACGCTACAAAAGTTGAGCGACAGGGACAGCAAACGGCGCCATATTTCTTGCCGCTCTTTTGACATTTCTCTTCAGTAAGGTTTGCCATTTCATGATAGAAAGATATACGATCCAACAACGAGTCGAAAATATTAAAATTTACAACCGAAATTTGGAGTCACGACCAATTTATGGTCGTCATAATCGCCCTAGCAGATCAACAATTGAGCGTCTAGTGGAAAAATTTGAATCCACAGGCACAGTACAAAATGTTCCCGTGCCAGTGAGACAAAGAAGTGCCCGTAGTGTCGAGAATATTACTGCCGCTGAGGGTTCAGTTGAAGAAAGCCCATATGTGTCTCTCACAGGTCGTTCTCAAGCGTTGGGCATCTCTGTGACGTCGTTGTGGCGAATTTTGCGAAAAGATCTTGGCCTACATCCTTACAAGATTAAATTGACGTAAGAACTGAAGCCGCTTGATAACCAGAAGCGTCGTATGTTCGTGAATTGGGCTGAGCAACAACTTGAAAATGATTCGGATTTTCATCGAAAAATCATCTTCAGCGATGAGGCTCATTTCTGGCTGAATGGCTTTGTCAATAAACAAAATATGAGGTATTGGTCAGGCAGCAATCCACACGTACTCCATGAGTCATCATTGCATCCAGAAAAAATTACGGTTTGGTGTGGCTTATGGGCCGGCGGCGTCATTGGGCCATACTTCTTCCGTGATGATCAAGACCGGCACGTTACTGTGAATGGGAATCGCTACCGTTCAATGATAGCCGAATATTTTTTGCCCCAATTGGATGATATGGACTTGGAGGACATGTGGTTCCAACAGGATGGCGCTACAAGCCACACAGCGAATGCCACAATCAATTTATTACAAACCAAGTTTGGAGGACGTGTTATCTCACGAAATGGTCCAGTCGCTTGGCCGCATCGGTCGTGCGATTTGACGCCGTTAGACTATTTCCTGTGGGGCTACGTTAAGTCTATGGTCTATGCCAACAAACCAGCGACGATTGATGAGCTTCGTACGAATATCGAGCGTGAAATTGCAGCAGTATCGGCTGATTTATGCTTGAAAACCGTCGAAAATTGGGTTCAGCGTCTGGACTTCTGCAAGCGTGCCCGTGGTGGCCATGCAAAAGAAATCGAGTTTCATACATAATGGCATCGAACGTACTTTCACAGGAATAAAGAATTTCATTGATATCCAAAACCGTTTTTGTATTATTTAAAAAAAAAACTTTTGTAGCGCTCCTATTGAAAAACCCTTTATATAAAAAAAGGATCAGAAGACTACAAATGAAGCCTCGACTTCGAATCCACAGAGCAACCTGCATATCTTCAGATGGTCGAAAACTCAAAAAAAAAAAAAAAATGTTATGCGAGGCATAGCATCCAGGTTGTGGAGCAATCCTCGACTCTGACTATTTTCTCGTCGGCATCGAACAATGACTTCATGTTAGTCTATATACCTTGTATATGCCGAGTTTTCCAGAAAACATATAAGATTTGTCCTCTTTTTCTACCTAGGCGTCTTGGTCTTGGAGAAGATTTTTACAATCCAATCATTCATATCTTCGTATCATAAGAGTTCTTCACTAAATCATTCGCTTATTAGAAATCGGTCTAGGTCTATTGCTTGATCCTTATCAGCTTATGTCTGATCGCAATTTTACTGAAACTTTAAAAAAACGAAATACCTTTGGATACATGATGACATTAATGGCATGTTATCCATAACAGTCGTACAAAAAAAAAGGTTATTTGGCAATGGCTAGAGACAGTGAAATGCATAAGGAATTCCTTGATACTGTAAATAAAATTTAAACCAACTTCAGGCATGTGATGATTGGTGAATTGGTTCCAGTCCTAAAGCAAGCAAGTTGTCAAAGATTCGTCCAATCCATTGAAATATTAATTAATGTCGATAATTGCGCGAATATCTAATGAGTGCTATTACTTAAGCGCTTTTTCAGTGAGTGTTATTGTTTCGCTGCTGCTGATGGTCTTTTTGAGGTTAATAGCTTTCAATTGGTTCCATACCGATTGAATGACACTCGCCGAGTGGAAATGATATAATTATTGATAGTTGCTCGTTGCCGAAACACTTTTGAAAGTAAAGTTCAAATCAATTTGGAGTTTCGTTTTTTACAAACACTTTTGCAATTTCATTCATAAGAAATTTATATAAGAGGTACCTGAAAAGATAATTTATTCAGAAATTGAAAGTATCTAAAGTTTGGGTGGAGGTATCTGTGATGTTTTAATTTCATGGTTTCTTGGTTTAAAATAGATTGACATTTTAGAAATTCATTATATGTAGGACATTAATTCGTTTTTGTTTTAAGCCGAGTGATAGTATATTTAATTATGCTTCATGTTAAAAAAAAGCCGTGAAAAATTATTATTAACAATTTGCCATTCTAGACAATGTTTTATGTGAGTCAATGTTTGGTGTGGATTAGGGATAACCAGGCACATAAATAGCTACTTAATTAATCACATTGGTAATGCACATACGACTGTTTTTGGAGTATAAGATTATATTCTACTAGCTTGACAGCACTGTTGGTTTTGAGTAAACATTTTAGCTTACCCTATATAGCCACTTAACCAAATTTGACCATAAAGGAACGCCACAGGATGGAGTCATCTCTTCTCTACTCTGGCTAATGGTTATGAACACAATTTTATTTAAATAATACGAGGAACGGGGCAAAGTTGTCGCATATACGGATGACGTAGTGATACTTACTTAAGTGGCGCTACAGTCCGTAATGAACCTGGGCCTCAACCAACATGCCTCTCCAATTAGCCCGTTCCCAAGCTAACCGCCTCCAATTGCGCACTCCAAGTTGGTTGAGGTCGGTTTCTACTTGTGCGCGCCACTTAAGGCGAGGTCTTCCTTTACTGCGTCCGACGTCTGGCTGGGAGTCGAAGACTCTGCGAGCCGGAGTATTGGTGTCTATTCGTTCTTCATGTCCTAGCCATCTTAAACGTCAAATGCGGAGTTTTTTGATCAGGGGCATGTCGCTGTACAGCTCGTATAGTTCTTGGTTGGATCCTCGTCTTAATAGCCCCCAACGCAAACGGGACCGAAGCTTTTTCAAAGAATTTTCCTCTCAAATCGGCCAAGGATTTCTTTATCCGCTTTTGAGGCGGCCCACGCCATAGAGTAGGACTGGGATGATCAGGGGCTTATATAAGATCTCCTTAGTAGTTCGAGTGAGGGCTCTACTACTGAATTACCTTCTTAGCCCGAAGAAACAGCGTTTGGCAAGAATAATTCTTCGTTTAATTTCTGACGAGATGTTGTTGCCAAAGTTAATAGCGGAGCCGAGATAGACAAATTCCCGTACTACCTCTAAGTTATATCTGTCAATGGTGACGTTCTGTCCAATTCGTCGATCTTGTGTGTCCTTTAGTGTTGACAGCGTATACTTCGGTTGCCCTCATTTACTACTAAGCCCATTTTTGCCGCTTCCTTATCTGTACCAGCAAACGTGGTTATGACATCACGTTGAGTCCTACCAATGATGCCAATATCGTCGGCGTATGCTAGTAGTTGTACCGATTTATAGGAAGTTGTGCCTCTGGTGTTGGCTCGTGAGTTTTGCACTATCCTCTCAAGAATCAGATTGAAGAAGTCACATGACAGCGCATCGCCTTGTCTTAATCCTTTTTTGGTATCGAATGTGTCAGTGAGGTCGTTTCCGACCCTGATGGAGCAGCGAGAATTCTCCATCGTTATCTTACACAAACGGACGAGTTTGGGCGGTATACCAAAACTAGACATGGCTCTGTATAGTTCGTTTCTATAAATGCTGTCGTATGCGGCCCCAGCCATCCTCAATCTCGAGGACGATTTTTCGACCAAAATCATAATGAGCGATGAGGCTCCTTTCCACCTCAGCGGGTACGTGCACAAGCAAAACTATAGCTTTTGAGGCACCGAAAATCCACGAGTCATGCACGAAGAGCCATTACACCCGCTCAAAGTTACTGCATAGTGCGCTGTTCATGCTGGAGGTGTCATCGGGCCATATTTTTCGAGAACGCCGCTGATCAAACGACAACAGTGGACGGTGCGCGCTATAGGGCCATGTTAACCCAGATTTTTCTGCCGCAATTGGACTGGAGGACATGTCGTGGTAACAAAAAGGCATATAAGTGCTACTTGGGTTCATGCCGAACCGCCACTTCTACCTTTTTTTTCAATTCAATATTATTTTTCTTCATCTTAAAACTAAATTACATGCCAGACAAAAATTAATGAAAAACTAGCATCCTTAACAACTAATACTTAACTAACTTACTGGGCCTATGTGGGCGCCGTAAATTACACGATAACTTAATACTAAGGCCTTCCAACCTACTTCTACCTACCTTTCCCTTACACGTAGTATAGGGAAGTATTGTGATGGTGTGAAAATTTGAAGCTGGGATTTTCACAAAATCCTTTGTTTAAATAATATATGTTTGCCGTCTTAAATCCGTGATTTGGAGTTTGGAGTCAGTTTTTAAGACTATCAGTCCATTTGACTAAAATTAAGGAGTTTGGGTTTAAGCTCAAAAATTAACAGTACCTCCTATATAACGGAATTTTTAAACTAGATATGGCCTCCAACGAGCTTACTAACTAATAGCTCGTATTTAGAACAAGATGACAATCTTAATAAGGCTGCCGGAAATGACGGCCTTCCGTCTTTGGTAAATTACATCCACCCACTCATAAGTAAAATATGGTCGGAAGAAATGATGCCTGAAGAATGAAACCTCAGCTTCGTTTGTCCGATCCAAAATAAAACTCTCTTAACTGCACCAACTACAATCGCATAAGTCTTCTCAACATCGCCTACAAGATCCTATCTGCCGTAATATGTGAACGCCTGAAACCGTTTACCAACAACCAGGTAAGACAACAACCTACCAAATTTTTACACTTCGGCAGATCCTGGAAAAAACCCAAGAAGTCCAATTCAATAGCCACCACCTATTCATGGATTTCATGCGGCATTTATAGAGACGAACTATACAGAGTCGTGTCTAGTTTTGGTGTACCGCCCAAACTCCTCCGTTTGTGTAGGATGAAGATGGTGAATTCTCGCTGCTCCATCAGGGTCGGAAACGACCTCACCGACACATTCGATACCAAAAATGGATTTAGGCAAGGCGATGAGCTGTCATGTGACTTCTTCAATTTGGTTCTTGAGAAAATTTTGCAAAACTCCCGAACCAACACCAGAGGCACATTTTTCCAAATATCGGTACAACTACTAGCGTACGCCGAAGATTTTGACATCATTGGTCGGACCCAACGTGATGTCATAGCCACGTTTGCTAGTATAGAGAAGGAAGCGGCAAAAATGGGTTAAGCAGTAAATGAGGGCAAGAAGAAGTATATGCTGTCAACACGAAACACACAACACGAAACACACAACATTGACGAATTTAACAGCACGTCACCATTGACAGATATAACTTTGATCTTTTACGGGACTTTGTCTATCTCGGCTCCGCTATTAACTCTGACAACAACATCTCGTCAGAAATTAAACGAAGAATTACTCTTCCCAACCGCTGTTTCTTCGAGCTAAGAAGACAATTTACTAGTAAGGCGCTCACTCGAACTGCTAAGGTGATCCTATATAAGACCTGATCATCCCAGTCCTGCTCTACAGCGCTGAAGCATGCACCGTATCCAAAGCGGATGAAGAAATTATTGGTAAAGTAAGAGTGAAATTCTTCGAAAAATCTTAGGTCCCATTTGCGTTGACGGGCTATGGAGACGAACATTCAACCAAGAACTATACGAGCTCTTCAGCTACATACCTCTGGTCAAAAAACTCCGCATTGGACGTTTAAGATGGCTAGGACATGTAGAACAAATGGACACCAATACTCCGGCTCGCAGAGTCTTCGACTCCCAGCCAGACGTCGGACGCAGTAAAGGAAGACCTCGCCCTAAGTGGCACGCACAAGTAAGGAACGGGCTAATTGGGGAGCCATGTTGGTTGAGGCCCAGGTTCATTACGGACTGTAGCGCCACTTAAGTAATTAAGAAAGTTTAGTGGGAGGCTTTGAAACATATCTGCATACCACTTTTGTTTTTTGTCAAAAGGAACATAAAAAAGGAATTCATGGAATTAATTTTTTTTTTGTAGCGAAAGTTAATTTGTTCAAACTTCATATCCTTCAATCCTTTGGAAGTTTGTTCGATTCGTGTTGGACCTTTTTATTAATCAGGCGATTGTAGGAGCATGGTTGAATAAACAGCAGGGAAAGGCCTTTACTGGACATTCGTTTATTGGATAGTGTTATCAGGGGCCATTGACAAAATCTTGACGGTGGCAAGACACAACGAATAAATATTTAAATGAAGGCATGAGAAGTACCTTTTTATCGAATTCCTAACAAAATTTATTTTTGTTCGAAATTATTGAGAAAAAAAAAAACAATATTGAACCTTTGAACAGTAAAACAATGGGTCTGTAGTTTTGAATCATGAATTTAGTTCTTATATTGGTAACCGGTTGGACTCGAGCAGTTCTCAATCATATGAAAAACATTTTTGATCCAGAAATTAGGTAATAAAATTGAATTAATTAGTGTATATACAGATTTTTTTTGTCTATCTACTGCAGATGAAATCCCGAGATGTCAACTGGCTGACAGTTCAAATTGCCAGAGTTCAACATTTTACTGCAGCTAACGGGTGATTTTTTTTAGCGTAGTTTTTTTTTTATTTTTAAATCGAATAAAACACTCAAATTTGCATCAAATATTCAAAATTGTTATTGTAATCGATAAATAGGCTTTTGCCATTTACGTTTTATAGACAACTTCATGTAAATGTTGTCCGCGGCTCCGTTTGAAATGGTCCCTTCGGAAGGTCCAATTTTGCGTAATTTTTTGGAGCATTTCGGTCTGTAGTACACGAATTACGCGTATTTTGTTATCCTGTAAAGTTTCAATCGTGTTCGGCTTGTCGAAATAGACTAACGACTTTACATAACCACACACGAAATAATCAAGAGGCGTTAAATAGCATTATCTTGGCGGTCAACCACTGGGCCATTTCGAGAGATAAGTTGCTCACCAAGTTCAAATCAGCCAACTAGGGCAAAAAAAGTCTCGTATCTTGGCTCGATATCGTTTGGCGTTGACGGCTACGTTTCTTCCGCGGTCGTCTTTGAAGAAGAATGGACCGATGATGCCACCAGCCACACCAAACTGTCGTTTTTTTTCGGTATTCATCGGTAATTCTTGTATGGCATGCGGCTGTTCATATTCCAGATACGACAGTTTTGCTTATTTACGTATCCGTTGAGCCGGCAATGAGCCTCATCGCTAAGCACAATTTTTAGATAAAGCAGCGGATTTTCATAGAGCTGTTCTACGGCCAATTCACCAAAAATTAGACGTTGTGGTAAGCCATTCGGCTTCAATACTTGAAAAATTTAATTTTATAGGCTTTCAAACCCAAATCAACACGTTAAATTCTCCATGTGGTTGAGTAACACATGCCCAATTACTGAGAACGGTGACAAATTGACATTTCACGATCTTCATTAACATTGGACGCTACGGCTGCAATATTCTCTTCGGTACGCATTGTACGCATGCGATTCGATGGTTTAATGTCCAACAAAGTAAATTTGGTGCAAAATTTGGTGATAACAGCACGAATTGTTAATTATGACGACCATAGTATGGTCGCAACAAACGGTGCACATTTTTCACAGAGCACGATGTTTGACAATAAATTTCAATAATTTGCAATCGTTGCCCGTTTGAAAGTCTTTCCAAGATTAAAGGGCAGAGTGTAGTGAAAACTTTTCACTTTGACAGATGACGTTTGGACGCCATTACTAAACAGTGCTACCAATCTGAAAAACTTAACTCTTAAAATATCACCTGTTATTATAGAGGGTACGTGATGCATCCTTGGTGGTACCATTTGTCCCGAGCTTAGTGTTGAAAATGAATTTCATTGTTGGATCCAGCTAATAGTCTGGCTTTTTCTTCCATTGCCATTGATCAAAACGTATTTCTGTCAGCCTCCCGCTTGAAAGAAAACTCCGAGCATTCCTTGGAGCTTCGGTTTGTTAAGCTATGTTTCGTTGATTGATGGAAACTGTAATCTTCTCTCCTCAGTAAGATCTCAGCGCGGTTGGACAAAACAATAAAATATCTGGCATTCAGAGCCATACTGGCTAGCTACTCCATTTATATGTGGCTGTAATTTTATGCTTTTTCACAAAGAATGGTGACTCCAGCTTAGTTCTTGAGAAGCTTCTTAAGACAAATTGGCAAATATTGATATCTATATGCCAAAAATAAGCATTAGCCTAAGAAAAAGGACCAATGATGAGCTTGTTGCCACAAGATCGATGTTACTCTCTAAAGTTTATTTGTGATCTGCGTTTTCTAATGGCGTTGAGAACGTGATCTTAGAGTTTCCATGAGAGACTTAACATATTTCGAAGTTGTTACGAATATCATCAATATGTAAACTGCTTGTATTGGTGAACATTTTATTCTCAAACAAAACAAATATAATGCTTTGCTAAAGTATCGTTAGACGATCGTTAACGAAATAGTATTTCAATAACAGTTCCTGCTTGGCCATTAAAATATATTTAACTTGATTTAATTACAGAAATTTGTATAATGAGTATAAAGTTTCAAGGACATCCCGATAACGACATGCTACCACAATATATTTAATGTCAGAATATAAAAGTCCTTAAAAAAATCTAACTACTTGCGTTATCAATCACGACCTCTGCAAACACGCAATTGACCATGGTCATCCCCCCAACAGCTCCTGCCTATCCACACATAAATGGAATATTTTGATTAACTCTTTTATAATTTATTAGATCCTACAATCCTATACATATGCCTGCACACACTTTAACCTAACATCCTGATAAAGCAAAAATAATTAATTACTTTGCTTCTTATGGAATACTATTTCTGTTCAACTTACAACAAATAAGGAACAGGAAAATTTACCGAAAGGATAAAACACTCGTCCTCGTGACACATCGTAATGAAACATTTTGACAAGTTACAGTTGACACTGGCACAAACGGCTGCAAGCTCTAAATAGGCACATTCCCTGCATGAGTAATTAGACAAACATCTAACCCGAATGACCCTGTAATAGTCACAATTCAAGTTCAACAAACGTGTTCGTCCTTGAAGTCATGTTATGAGGCACGAGTGGGAGCAGCATTTTTGTCAAAATAGAAATTTCATGTTTACGCGCCATTAAAATGCAAAAAAATGGGACAAAAATGCAAATACAATTATAAATGCATTGATGGGGTATGTATAAACAACACAACAGTTGGGGAAATGTCCTCATGCTGGAGACACCCCAAATTGTGGTGGAAAGTTCAACCAAAAAGGGAAAGATGCTGACAACACCCCAGTTAAGATGGGGGAAAGCTTTCAACCCTTCAGACTACTTCAAAGGGGCTACGATTATTTATAACATCGAACTAATTGTGAGTGTATTAGTGAACTCCCCTTCAAATGGCTTTTCTAATTCCCCCAATATTCTGCTCCGCCTTTTTGTTAGAACAACAATAAATCAGAAGGGCTCTGTTGTGTTGGTGTTTTTTTTTGACAATAGATAACCACTCCCTCGCAGCCATGTTGGAAAAATGGTCGATATCATAACCTATAATGTGTTTTCGGCTCTCTCGTTCTCAGCGAAGCGCTCAAAATGAGGTTCCTCTCTTCGTCCCCTAAGGTCATCGAAATGTCAAACTTTTTGCTTTTGTCGGCGCGGTTTAACCAGACCAAAAACAGCACTGCACCTGACAACTTTGACAGGAGCAAAAGATAAACCAGATCAGGGAAAACAGAATGAAAAAGTTGAATCCTAAAATGTTGGAAATTTATTAATCGTGTGGCTTTGCAGGCAAAACTCTTTGTTCCACATCTTTGTGCAGCAACGCTGTTATTTTGTTGTGTTTCCTTTACCGCTGTTATCGTACTTATGTGTGCGCCATTTGCATTCACTGTCGGTGTACAACTTCATTCAGTGTCTCTAGCATGAGTGACCGCATTCAGGGGATTGCTTATATTTGCATTTGTTTGCGAGAAACACCACCCCTCTCCTGTAAAAATTGAATTAAACGAACGTGAGAAGTTGGCCTGTTTGTTGTCTCACCTCTGTCAATTGTCCTTTCACCTTTTGTTTGGTCTAATGAAAGATTAATTATTTAGAAAGCCAGCGATTCATTCATCCCCCTTTGAATGGTTGTGTTAGATAGAACTGTAAAAGAAATCTTAATTAGAAAACGCATACCTTTACGGAGCTTGTTTGTTTGGTCCTTTTTTGTTGCTTTTTCAATTTGATGGTTCAAAGTGCTCATTTATAGAGCGGTCTTGATGACATCGATACATCAGTGTCATACGACATTATCTGCCCTTGTCAGGTGTCATTTATATTTGCGGACTAATTTGACAGATAATTGACAGGTGTACCTTTGTACCTTTCACATCACTTGCAGTTTACATTCATTAAAAATTCAACAAAAAAAAATCCTTCCACTTTGAAGGTGGATATGCTGTATTTGAAATTGGTACGCGAAACTTGAAAGGTCTTTTTGAAAATGTCAAGGCTTTATGTTCGTGGAAATCGAAGAACATATTTTATAAATGCTGCAATGAGATAGACGCTGTAAGGGCAATTGACAGTTCTTAAGGTTGAGTCCGCAAGGTATGAAACTAATTTTAAAATTTTCTTAATGGACTTTTTGTTGTTCGGTGTATGGAAACTTGAACTTTAACTTTTACAATGAAGAGCGAAGAAATAGTTTCTGTGAAGATGACGTTGAACTGTGTTGTGCCTTAATTTATTATTACGTTCTAAGACGATTCCCTTAAAGTCTTGAGCCAAATAGGTGTTGGTTTTATATGTAAATAGATTTTGCTGAAGCAACCCTTATAGGAAAAAATCTCGATAGAAGAGTTTGAGGTAAATTAGCTACAATTCATTTCATTTGAGCATTTGTTTTAATAACATCGGTAAATGAGTGTAATGCGGGAAACATTCTAATGATGTTTGAGCGAGACTAAGGAGTTCGGTACAATTGTACAATTCCTAAATCCAAACAACATGTTAATTTTGACGTTATTGGCTGTTAAGAACATTAACGCAGGACATATTTCAACTGTGTCCGGGCGAGACTCTGGAGTTTGCTGCGGTTAGATCTGCTATGATAAAAAGTGAACCTAAATCTTTGTTACCATCCAATTTCTACGTTTATATAGGTTAAATAAAACCATTGTTAATATATTTAATCATAACGGGTGTATTTTTTTAGAGATTGTTTTTTCGAATAAATATAAAACTGACATTTCGTGGTCAAATGGGGCAATTCTAATGTCATTTATGTTCAGTTTGGTTTGCCATATCATCATGAACAGGTTGACAAATGAACAACGCTTGCAAATCGTGCAAATTTATTTCGAAAATATAGGCTCAGTACCCGAAGTTTACTGCAAGCTCCGTCCATTTTATAGTCGGCATAATCGTCCATCAGAGCAATTAATTCGGTTAACCATGGATCGTTTTCGCACTACGCTTAATCTTAGTGATAATACGCATCCGCAGAGACTTCGAACACTGCGCACCGAAGAAACAATTGCCGCTGTAGAGCAAAATGTTGAAGAGGACCAGAATGAATTCATTCGCCACCGTGTACAGCAATTGGAGCTTTGTCTACCAACTTTATGGCAGATTTAGCGCAAATATCTTGGCCTTTGACGACCTTTCAAGATCCAGCTTGTGCAAGAATGAAAGCTGCGAGACCATACAATGCTGATGCTGATTTCCATCGCAAAATTTTGTTCAGTGATGAGGCTCATTTTTGGTTGAATGGCTACGTCAACAAGCTAAATTGCATTGAAGAGGATCCACATGAGACCCTTGAGACGCCATTTCATCCACCAAAACTGACTGTTTGGTGTGCTCCATGGGCTAGTGGAGTCATTGGTCCAATCTTCTTCCGAAATGATACTGGAGAGTCAGTTATCATCAATGGAGACCGGTATAGATCCGTTTATTTTGTTCCCGAATTGGATGGCATGAATGTGGATGACATGTGGTTTCAACAAGACGGCGCTACATGCCACAGAGCGCACGTGACAATCGATTTATTGAAGGAAACATTCGATGAGCGCATGATTTCGCGGAATGGACCTGTCAATTGGCCACCAAGATCGTGTGATTTGACAACTTTGGATTATTTTCTTTGGGGATATATTAAGTCGCTCGTCTATGCCAACAAACACGAAACGTTAGGGGACTTGATAGCCAACATTCGTAGAGTTATTGCCGACATACGGTTGAAAATTGGACCTCTAGACGAGATTTTGTTGTCAGAGTAAATAGCGGAGCCGAGACAGACAAAGTCCCGCACTACCTCAAAGTTATATCTGTCAATGGTGACGTTTTGTTCAATTCGTCGATATTGTGTTGACAGCATATACTTCGTCTTGCCCTCATTTACTGCTAAACCCATTTTTGTCGCTTCATTCTCTATACTAGCAAATGTGGCTATGACATCACGTTGAGTCCAACCAATGATGTCAATATCGTCGGGGTATGCTAGTAGTTGTACCGATTCTTGGAAAATTGTGCATCTGCTGTTGGCTCGGTAGTTTTGCACAATCCTCTCAAGAATCAAATTGATGAAGTCACATGCCACCGCATTGCTTTGCCTGAATCCTTTTTAGTCATCGAATATGTTGCTGAGGTCGTTTCCGACCCTGATGGAGCAGCGAGAATTCTCCATCTTCATCCTACACAAACGGACGAGTTTGGGTGGTATACCAAAACTAGACATGGCTCTGTATAGCTCGTCTCTATGCGGCTTTGAAATCGATGAACAGGTGGTGGATATCGATTTGGACTTTTGGGATATTTTCAGAATCTGCCGAAGTGTGCAAATTTGATCCGTTGTGGACTTTCCTGGCCTAAAACTACACTGAAAAGGGCCAATTAGGTTGTTGGTAAATGGTTTCAGGCGTTCACATATTACGGCAGACAAGATCTTGTAGGCGATGTTGTGGAGATCTTTGTCTTTGTAGTTGGCGCAGTTAAGATGGTCTCCTTTTTTTTATTCGGGGAAAAGATGCTGAGGTTCCATTTTCTTCTGGCAGATTTGTCTTATGAGTTGGTGGATGTTACTTACCAAGTAATCTCCGGCGGCTTTATAAAGTTCGGCGGAAAGCCCGTCATTTCCGGTAGCCTTATTACGCTTGAGTTAAGATATTGCTATCCTCGATTCACTCAGGTCGTGTGGTTGGCAGTTTTCGCTGTTGTTGCCAGTATTGAATGGTTCGTTCTGCCTGACAGCGGAATGTTGTTCGTCATCGGCGTTTAACAGTCTGCAGAAGTGTTTTTTTCATATCCTCAACAGCTACTGTGTCCCAACTACGGTATTTCCTTGTTAATCTTGACAGAATTCTGTTCGAGGCTTGTATCCATGGCTTTGACAATTTACACTTTGTTAAAACTTGCGAACATCGCTCCTGGAGTGGCATCTCTCTATATCCTCGATCGCGCGCTTTTCTTGCTCTCTTTCTTCTTTCTAAAAGGCAGGTGTTTTTATTTTTATCATTTGTTATAATTTTCACAGAAAAAGTAAAAACACTTTGAGTCATGTCCCGCGTCGATATATTCTACTTAAGATATCCCTATTCCTACTTTTGCGTTAAAACCTTCCAGCTTGATTTTACCATCGTACTTTTGAAGTCGCTCTCAGGTGTACCTAGTTTACGAACCTGTAAAATAAATCCTTCGTGATTCCAAATTTATCTTCTTCCGTAAGCACCCAAATGAATAAAATGCTTATGTTGTCGAATTTGGCCTTGATGGAGATTTATACAATGCTTTCGCAAATGTCCTCAAAGCATACAACTTTATACCTAAGTCTGTCGCTTTTAACAAATTCGCATGCGAATAGTCGCTGATTCGGGTCACTATAACATGAACCGAAGTAGATGTCACAGATTTTCATCCTCGTTTCGCTCTGCTCATCCCATCGTATTTCGTGGATAAAATAAATGTCTGTATTGTGGTTCCGATATTTCTTCGGCTTCATCCGTTCTGTTAAATGTGAAATGAAAATGTGAAAACATTCCAGTTGCAGGTACTCACGTTTTCTTCTAATCAGTATTGTTGAAACATTTGGTAGCTTTTAGTAATCCGTTTTTTCCGTGGATGAGATGTTAACCCATAGCTCAAGCCTCAACTGGAGGGCCAGCATCAATTTATAAGATACGCCTAGGATACCCTAATCATCAGTATCTATTGGCGTTGGTCCGCTTTTCTTTGTCCGAATGGACTGGCTTAGTCTTGGGATACTAAATGACTTGTTGTCCTAATATGTCGACGCAGCTCACTTCACTAACTTCCATCCTAACTAACTGGGACTACAATCGGTACCGCCACCATCTTTTAAATTCTTCCGCTGCCATGTTTTATGATGAATATTGGCTTAGTGTAGGGACACATCTTTTTACCTGTTCTCACCTGCTGCCGACAAGTCTTTTCACAATAAAAGGAGGACTTTTCTTTGATCAACTATCGAACCTATATCCTTACGTTATACTACGGGTTCACATAACTTTACCACCATAAATTTCAATTACGAAGAATTCTAAATAGGATAGCATTGGTGATACATTTCGAACCAGCAAAAACCACAATCGTTCCAGTTGCTAAGACGTTGAGTGTTTAGTTAAGAATGGCTGAGATCCTTCTTTCAGGATCATAATTCATGTGGATAAATGAATAATACATTGATATACCCCTAACCTATAGTAATATGACAATCTTGGATATAAATCAACTTCAGATATTTATTACTCTTGCAAAAATTGTGAGCACATAATATATTTATGTACAAAAGAAAAGCCACAGACCACCTACGTGGTAAGATTGTCATAGCATCTTAACATCTTTTAATTCCTGCTAATGATTTAACCACTTCACCTGTAACCTTGTACAAGAATTCTTGAAATTCCTCACACACAACTTGTAATTATGCAAACACCATAGTGAGGTGGTGTTAAATATAATTAACCCTAACATAGCGAAGACGAGGTAAAGAGGGAGCACTCGAAAGACTGCACCTCAACACCATTATCACGCGTCTTTGAAAATCGTCTCCTAAGAGTATATTCGTCTCGAAATAAATAAATGGTCCCCATTAAAACGTAATTACTCTAATAGTACGTGGATTATTTATCGACTGAGAACATTCTTCAGTTAAATTATTATACAGACAACCATTAGAGGGACGTGTCAGCCCGCCCATAAAAATGTGAATCAATTATAGTCTCGGAATGAACTTTATAATTTATTTTCGTTAACGGTGCAGACATGATTCAAATGTTAGACCAAATCAGCTCAAAACTCTGCAGACCAATTCCTCCCTCCTTTTGACAGCATGTGTCTTTTCAAACACCGAATCCGACATTTTGCAATTAAATATTCATAAGCAAGAAGGAAACGAATAAAAAAAATGCGTATACCAACAAAGAATATCCTTCTTCACATCCGAATAACGAATTCGCTTTATTTTTTTTCGTTCTTATTCAGTTATCGCACCATTCTGCTTTCCACCCCAACCCCTTCGTACTCATACACACACACACACTTTTTAGTGAATAATTTATTATTAGCCTCTCTCTCCGATGGGCCCACAAACACAACGATCGATAAAGGAGTAGAGAACACTTACCTTCCTTACTGTGCGAGAAATGTGAAAAAGGTTTTAACGAAACCCATAAAAACCGTCTTCCCTTTCCTCGATATCATTTCCGACCAATTTTTTTTTTTTTTTGAGGGAGAATTGTTTTCGATATAAAATTTCATAGTCCGTGGGCTATATTTTCTCACCCGAAAGAAAAAAAAAGGACGAGGAATATTTGCCGATCCATAAAATCAAATTAGGAAAAATGGGAGCGCTTAGAAAAAGCCTTTCGCACTTGACGACTCTGAGAAGACGCTATAAAAAGGTGTCAGTTAAGGCTATATGTGCATTTTGTTAAATGAGCCACAAATTGTGCTTATTGTTCAATTATACACATACACGTTTAATCAAAGGAACATCATTTGTGTGGCAAAGAAAAAATGGTTGCCCAAATTACAGGCAATTAGCTAACATTCTTACTAAGGACGTCTAAGGACGACGTTGTCCCACAGAATGGATTTGATTATTTGTTGGTTAACTTTTCTCCCGCACCCAGATGGTCCTTAAATGGAAGAATGGTTATTGGTGGACAATTGATGGGAAAACTTTTATTGGGCGTGACCACCGAGCTGACAGACTGCCAAGCTAAGTGGAATTAAAGAATATTGGTTTGTGGACAAAAGTTGGTAAAGATTTGGAGTCACAGGCAGAGTTTAATGAACTCTCTGATTATGGGGTAGAAATAGCCTGTGGGATGGCAAAAGTTACAAATTGATATTTGGAAGCACGATTGAGTACTTGACAATCATGATTCAAATGACAAATGAAACATCAAAGTTTTTTTTTTTTGTAGAAATGACAAATAAATACTTTCATGTTAATGACAGGCATAGTTTGCGTATATTGCCCAAAATCATACGTATGTGCAGGGTAACGATCGAGAAGCCTAGCTGCTCCAACATGCTGTACAACAGCTTCGCAAAAACATTCGATTTAGAAAATTCAAGTGACATCTTCAACAACACTATTGAGATTAGTTTGCAAAAGTATTAAGCCAGAAGAAGAAGCATAACACCAGGGAAACAATCTTCAGAAAATCGGTGCAACTACTAGCTAGGTGCAACTTCTGTCAAAAATATTAAAAAATTCGGCCTCATCATCAGTTCCGATGCTCATTCACAATGACATTAAAGCTGTCAGCTATTTGGAACTAGCCAATCTGCTTGCTGCGCATTTCACAGCCAATTCTACATTGCCTTATTGTGCCCAGTCTCCTCCTGTACTTGAGAACGTAAATCATTCTATGGGAGAAGGTCTCTTTCGCACTCGTACAGTTGGAAGAGTTTTATTCAATCTTGACATTCATAAGTCCGCGGGTATTTTCCTCATTATTCTGAAGAGGTGTTCTTCTTCGCTAGAAAAACCACTGCGTAAGCTTTTCTATCTATCCTACTCATCAGGTCTCTTTCCGAGTAGATGGAGAACTGCATTTTTCCAGCCTCTACCAAAAAAAGGCGAATCTTCTTCGCTCTCCAACTACCGACCAATTGCACTTACGCCCCTTCTTTCTAAGGCCATGGAAACGCTGATAAATCGTCAGCTTATGAAAAGGTTCGAAACACGAATACTTCTTAATGACCGGCAGTATGGTTTTCGCAGCACCATGGTGGAAAAAGTAAGATTGTTGCACTTGATATTTCAAAAGCATTTGACAGGGTTTGGCATCAAGACCGTTTGTCCAAATTGCGTCCATTCGGAGTCGATGAAACACTTCTTCTGTAGATTATAAATTATCTTTCGAAACATTCGAAACATTTGACGGATTCAAGTCTGCAACTCACCAAATAAATGCTGGTGTCCCTCAAGGCTCGGTTATGTCTCCGACTCTATTGCTCATTTTCATCAGTGATCTCCTGTCTGCAACTTCTAATCCAATTCATTCCTTCGCTGATTACAGTACTCTCAGCTTCGTATATTCGTCTTCAGATCCACGTCCGTGATCTTCGAACGTCGAATCTAAACGACAACATATGTTAAGCTCATTGAATTCCGACCTTGACAGCATCATCCAATGTGGTAAGTCCAACAGAGTTGAATTCAGTGCTTCCAAAACACAATGCTAATGCTGTCTTCTGTCGTTAAAGCGAAACCAACATCTAGAGCCATTATCCATAAATGTCACTTACGTCGAAGAAACCGAAAAACTTTCCATGCTAGGTATGTGTGTTAGTAACGAGCTACGTTGGAACTACCAAATATTCAGAGTCGCTCCTTAATCGATGTAAGAAATATAACACCCGTTCTGATCTGGCCACAATGTATAAAGCGTTTATACGCCCTAAACTTGAGTTTAACGCTCAAATCTGGTCGGGTGCACCAAAAACAATGTTGCACCTCCTTGATAGGATTCAAACGCGTGCGAAAAAACTTATAGGAGATCTAAAATAATCAAACTCTTCAGTTTCGCTTGAACACCGTCGAAAAATCTCCTGCTTTACATTGTTTTATCGCTATTTTAACAACTGATGCTCAAATAAAATAGCGAGCTGCATTCCTCCCATTCAACAATTCAACCGCAATACTCGTAACGCTATGAGTGCAAATCAGTTTACCCTCAAGCCTATCTTCGGACGAACGCTGAAATATAGAGATTCTTACATAAACCGAACAACACGAATGCGGAATGCTCTAACAAACTCTGTTTTTCTCTCCCATTATAACTTACTTACTTACTTACTTAAGTGGCGCTACAGTCCGGAAAGAACCTGGGCCTCAACCAACATGCCTCTCCAATTAGTCCGGTCCTTAGCTAACTGCCTCCAGTTGCGCACTCCAAGTTGGTTGAGGTCGGTTTCTACTTGTGCGCGCCACTTCGTCCGACGTCTGGCTGAGAATCGGAGACTTTGCGAGCCGAAGTATTGGTGTCCATTCGTTCTACATGTCCTAGCCATCTTAAACGTCCAATGCGGAGTTTTTTTCACCAGGGGCATGTCGTTGTACAGCTCGTACAGTTCTTGGTTGAATCTTCGTCTCCATAGCCCGTCAACGCAAACGGGACCGAAGATTTTTCGAACAATTTTCCTCTCAAATCGACCAAGGAATTCTTAATACGCCGTAGAGCAGGACTGGGATGATCAGGGTCTTATATAATATCTCCTTAGTAGTTCGATTGAGGGCTTTACTACTGAATCGCCTTCTTAGATCGAAGAATCAGCGGTTGGCAACAGTAATTCTTCGTTTAATTTCTGACGAGATGTTGTTGTAGTCAGTGTTAATAGCGGAGCCGAAATAGATAAAGTCCCGTACTACCTCAAAGTGACATCTGTCTTTAGCGACGTTCTGTCCAATTCGTCGATGTTTTGTGTCCTTTCGTGTTGACTGCATACACTTCGTCTTGCCCTCATTTACTGCTAAACCCATTTTTATTATAATCGCATCGGTATCTCCTTTCTTCTTATCCCGAATCTCCCGTTGAAGGCTCATTTTTGGTTGAATGGCTACGTCAAGAAGTAAAATTGCCGCATTTGGAGTGATGAGAATCCACATGCGACCCTTATGACACCATTACATCCACAAAAAATGACATTTTGGTGTGCTCTATGGGCTGGTGGAGTCATTGGGCCATACTTCTTCCGAAATGATGCTGGACAGTCAGTTACCGTTAATGGAGAATTCGATGGCATGAATGTGGATGAGATGTGGTTCCAGCAAGACGGCGCTACGTGCTACACATCGCACGTCACAATCGATTTATTAAAGAAAACATTCGATGAGTGCATAACTTCGCGGAATAGACCTGTCAATTGGCCACGAAGATCGTGTGATTTGACGGTGCCGTGACATAAGGCCATGTGACATAAGACCATATCTCAAAATATGGCCTTATGACGCTTTCGCAAAGTGTCGTAAAGCCATATTTCGAGGTATGGCTTTATGTCGATAAAGATAAAGTAATAGTGAAAAATTCGCGCGAATTTTTTCACTATTACTTTATCTAATGCTCAAAAACTGAAGCTTAGATTCTCAAATTAGACATTAGGTTTATATAAAATTCGCGCGAATTTTTCACTATTACTTTATCTAATGCTCAAAATATATATATCTAATTGGAAAATCTAAGCTTCAGTTTTCTAACATTATTACTTTATCTTATATTTAGATTTAGGTATTAAGATTTTGAGCATTAGATAAAGTACCCAATAGCCAGAAATTCGCGTGAACGGTATGGTATGATATTTCAATTGCAGGTTTTCCCTTTTATTTACGTACTAATGAGTCATAAGTCGGAGGCCGCTTATCTTCATGTATTTCAATACATTGAAGCCAATTTGTTCAAATTTGAACCAAATTCGTTTGTAACGGATTACGAAAAGGCAATGAGAAACAGCTTACAAAACGTTTTCCCAAGGGTAAAGTGTACAACGTGCTGGTTTCACTTTTGTCAAGCTGTTAGGAAAAAAGCATCAAAGTTACCAGCGTTTGTGACTTCTTTGCATAAAAATAAAGAAGCGAATAGACTATTCCGCAAGTTTTTAATTCTTCCGCTCATGAGACCTGAAGATATACAGTCAGCTATTGAGTTTCTGAATGGAGAAGCAAATGGCGCACCATTTAAAAAAAATGGGGAAAGCATTTTTAAGGACTTTCTGATTTATTTCAATAGACAATGGATGGAGAGGGTAAATATTTTTTTTTGGTTTCCTAAGGGAAATACTTTCTATACTTATACATATATCTATTACATATTTACTTCAGGAAACTCCTTTAGTCTTCTCCGTGTTTAGTGCACCGATGAGAACTACAAGTGCACTTGAAGGCTTTAATAGCCATCTCAGCGGGAGGCTTTCCAAACACGGAAATTTCTTTAAGTTTCTTGATATTTTGTTGGACGAGGATCGAGTTAAATCGAGAGAATTTATAATGTCCTTAGATGGCACATATGACATCTTTGAACCTCCAAAAAAGAAATTTAAAGACAAAGGAGCTCAAATTGAAATAGCCCTGGGAAAACTAAGCAAAAAAATAATTTCCATCAACGATTTTCTCAACCAACTTACCAACGAACACAACAATCTGCTTACAGAAGAAGCTGCGAAATTAGATCACTGCCAGGAGCATGAAGAAGAAGAAGGTGAAGATTCTTCTGAACATCAATATTTAAATGCAGATGAAGCACCAGTTCTTTGCGTTATTTGCTGCGAAAATACCCGCACCATTCTCTTGCAGCCATGTAATCACTTTAAATTGTGTTTAAATTGTTTTACAAAGCTGTCGGAGAACTATATAAAGAACAACAATCCAATTCTATGCCCAATTTGTAGACAAATTGTCGCAAATAGCACAACTATATTCTGTTAAGTGTTTAAACATTTTTTCTTTTCATCTGATTGAACATAATTGTATTTATAGAAAAATAAATATTTACAGTTCTTATAATAATTTTGAGCTTTTAAATCTTTGAATCCTTAATAATTTTGAGCTTTTAAAGATGACATTTTATCAGGTAAGGGTTAAAAATCCATTTGAAAGTGACATAAAGCCATAATGGTCTTATGACGCTTTCGCAAAGTGTCGTAAAGCCATATTTCGCGGTATGGCTTTATGTCGCTTTCGAAAAGCCATATTTTGAGATATGGTCTTATGTCACATGGCCTTATGTCACGGCACCGATTTGACTCCATTGGATTATTTTCTTTCAGGATATGTGAAGTCGCTCGTCTACGCCTACAAACCAGAAACGTTAGGGGACTTGGAAGCAAACATTCGTGGCGTTATTGCCGACATACGGCTTCAAATGTTCGAAAAAGTGGTTGAAAATTGGACCTCTAGACTTTGGTTTAATCGAAATAGCCGCGGCAGCCACATGCCCGAAATCATATTTCACAGGCATGTTGGTTGAGGCGCAGGTTCAAGTAAAAAGAAGCGCAACTAATAGCATATGCCTAACATACAGATATGTGTCATCATCAAGTTGGCAAGTATAGAGTAGAAAACGGCTAAAGTGGGTTAACCATAAACGTAAGCGAAGAATTTGCCAAAAAAATGTCAACTTAAAGAACGTTTTAGCTTGCTAGGATATAAGTGACGAATGGAATCTAATACTTCGCCACACAGAGTTTTCGATTACCAGCCAGATATCGGACGCAGTAGATGAAGATCTCTCCCTAAGTGCCCCGCGCATACCCGATCTCAAATTGACGGACTTTTAATGTATAATGCAGAAGAAGACATAAAAATATTTCTTATGACGATATGGAAATCTTAATAAAAAAGGATTTTTATTTAGCTCAACTTTGTTTATGTCCATATATTTACCTACCCCAAGTTCATTTCCCTCGTTTCAAAACTCACCTTCATCAGCATAATTTGTATTCCATGTTCATCTACCCCCGCTTAGTGAGCTTAATTCCCTTTAGTCCTACAACGTGATGACTGAAAAGGAATTTCATTAAGGCATGCTCGTGATTCTTCCCTACCTGTGGGGATTCAATCCGAACCCCCACTAGTTTGGAGTATCCAAAGATGACTCGTACTAAAACCGTATTTTTACTTTACACAAGGATACAGAATACAACATCGTAGTGTAATTTTTGAAATATCACTCGACAGCCATTGCACCGAAGGATGTTACATATTGTTGTATAAAAGCTTGAATGGCACTCATTAAGACTTTTATTTATTTTCATTACGTTTACGCCGCAGAAGTTTTCTCGCAGCTGTATAATAAATTTCCCCTATAGCAGGTTTTGCTTTTAAAAATACCGCTCTTTATAATTTAAATAACTACGGCGACATTTTATTGTAGATTGCGAAATCTTTCAGGGGATTAATTTACTCTACTTTGTGTTAAATTCTATAGTCAATTCGAAGGATAATGTCAGAGGGTAGGAATGAACCAGTCGCCTTAATAAAAACAAAAACACTTTGGCCAAGGGCATTCTGCAAAATAATTCACCACTCACTGCCCCACATCTACCAGGGATATTTTTTTTTTTCAATTGTGTGCCTTTTTAAAAGTTGAACAACGAAGGTGGGCAACTTTTTCAAGGAAATGATGTTCGCATCATTGGGAAATTACTTTATGTTTACGATTTGCTTAAAACCATCCATAGGTTCTTAGTAGGTGAGTTTAAATAAATTCTCTGACAAACAATGCAAGTAATCATTCTAAAAATTAACTGTAAATATTTACTTTGAAAAAGGAATGTTTTATTCATTTCTGGGAAACCTCCTGGCTCCTTGATGTATATAAATTACATTAAGACAATCTTATTCAATGTCTTAATGTAATTTAAATGTTGGTGTGGAGTTATGAGACATCCACACCAACATCTCGTAACAACCAATAAGTCAAGCGTTACCAAGTTAAATATTGTAGGCGCCGTAAGTCTGACTGATATGTCCGGAAGCGTTTTATCTTCCAAGTCAAAACAAATACAATTGTCCTCATACCGTTTGATTGTACTTTTTTCAGCAACAAGGACAGTATCCGAATTGCTTATTCCAGGAGTATGGGTGATCGCGTTTTGTGTGCTGCGTAAACACATAAATTTCGAAGCTATGGAGATTGGCTTGGCCAAATATGCTGCAGGTTGTTGTACTGTTTTCTTGGAAGCGAGATCATATTTTCAGAATCTGGCTTGGAATTCGTAATGGAAATTGCTTAAGTTAATGTTGAAAGGCATAAGAATGTTCCCCTAGAATTTAAACAATACTACAGTTCTCTTCCGACTATTGATTCAAAATCATATCAAATAGTTAAATTGAAAATAAAGAAAAAAAAAACGCAGAAGAACTCCTTGTGGGTTGAACTAGTTTTTTTTTAATTCATTTTTATTTTTCTCATTCTTAAACTAACTTACAATTATAACTAACTAACATATATAATAGATGCTAGACGAAAATTCATGGAAAAACTAGCCTACATATCAACTATACTTAACTAGCCTATTGGCCCTATGCGGGCGCCCCAAATTACTAATGCCTTTCGGCCTATTATCTAGTTTAATATTCAAAATATAGTTATATTTGCTTATTTTTTTTTAAACCAAGAACATTTTTTTTTTAAAATTTGGTATCGTGTTTTTTTTTTATTTTATTTAAAACTTACTAAACTAATGGGTGATCCAAGTAGAGATACTTTTTTCAATAGCCTTTTTTGACAGACCACGTGTGAGTCGTGTCATGCTGTCATGTTATTTTTGTTTAGTATTGTTTGGCATTTCATAATGGAAAGACTTACGCGTGAACAACGTTTACAAATTGTTCAACTTTATTATGGAAATTCACGTTCTGTGAGGCATGTGTTTCGTGCACTTCGCTCAACTTATGGTCAACATGAGCGTACTATTCGCAACACCATCACCCATTATGAGACCCAGCATTCATTATTGGATAATAGACTTTTTTAGACTCGTTCCTGTGGGGATATGTAAAGTCAAAAACTTATGCCGACAAACCCGCTTCGATTCAGGCCTTGGAGGAAAACATCAAGCGTGTCATTCGCCAGTTACCAGTCGAAATGCTCGAACGAGTGATCGAAAATTGGACTCAACGGATGGACCATCTGCGACGTAGCAACGGCCAACATTTGATAGACATAATCTTCAAAAAATAAATGCCAAAGAATGTTCTTTCAAATGATAATAAACATTCTCCATTAAATTTGAATTTTCTGTGTTTTTTTTCTTTAAAAAAGTAGGGAACCTCGAAATGGATCACCCTTTAGTTGTGGCGTTAAAAAGTTTTCAATCATATTACGATTTCGCTCCCCATTCACAGTTACCGTTACGCCGCTTTAATTTTCAAAGAAGTAAGGTGCAATGATTCCTCCTGACCAAATTGCACACCGAATTGTAACTTTTAATCGATGCAAAGGTGACTGATGAATAATTTGAGGATTTTCCATTGCCCAGAACCGACTATTCTGTTTATTCACATATCCATTCAAATGAAAATCTGCCTCGTCATTCATTATGATTTTTTTCAGGAAAATCGGGATTGTCTTGGGCTAGCTGTAACATCCTATTGGCATATGTACGGCGGCATAAATGTTCTTGTGGAAGAAGCTCCTATGTCACCTGAATCTTAAAAGAATCAAATGCAAATCCTTGTGCAAAATTGTGGCCAAAGTTGTTCTTTGAAGACCAAGCTCCTAAGCACGGCGTCGAATTGGGGTTGATGGATTGTTTTGAACACTTCCTTGATCAGCAGACACAAAAAAAAAACAATCCTTACACTTAATGCAATCAGGTGTTTTCTTTTTTGAGTTTTCATTTGGAAAAGTTTAACCTTTAAGTCTACTTAACAAAATTGCAATCATCATTTTTGAGAACTCTCCCACTAAAAAGCGTTGCAAAGTAACATCTCCTTACCCAGTTTCTAATTCAACCAACTTCTAGCACATAAATTATACACTCCTTCTTGGAGTGCACTTCAATTAAATTGTTGCATCCTCGTAGTCGGCGTTATTTAACGCAACCTGAGCTTACAAAATTTCGCCACAACTACCAACAACCGAACAATATTATCGAGTTCATTAGGACGCAATTAAATTACAACATTTAATGGTAACTAGCACTTTAATTAGTGAACATCACAATTATGTCCTTAGCCTCGCGTATATGCAACACCTTTCGGCCATCCGCTTTCCTGGTAATGGGTAATCTGATTTTCCCTTGAACAACCCCCAAAATCCAATTTAACTATTTGTTTTCAATTATAACGGTGACGGTGACGATGACGACGTCGATGCGATGGTGGTATAATCATGAACATTGTTTTGATAGGATTCGAGTGGGGTTAATGAGAAATATGCCTCCCTAGACCCCAAAGTGTGTTTAAACCTTTGAAACCCCAGTAGACCACAAAACTGATCGATATTGATTTTCCCGCTGGTAAAACAGCAACTTTTTCGAAAGATAGGGTTGACCTGTACAGTTGGACAGCGAAAATATTAGCTAGCGTCTGGTCTGGTCTGTAGAGTGAGTCGACACGTTATAGTTTAATTGGTTACACATGAGGGATGGTCGTGGGATGGAACTTTTAGTATGCACTGCACAGTGCACAGCACACCCATGCACAGATCCATTGACACTATCTGTATTGATGCATGTATATAACTTTTGGGTTAACGATGAATTAATTTCGTAGACAGATATTGCCCATGTAGCCGAATGTACGTTTATCGCACGTATAAAGGGTGGCAGCGAATTGAATCATTCCACGAGAATGGGTCGTAGAACGTGTTGGCCTTAATTTTTTTTCTCTACACTTAACGGGGCTATGTAAACTGAATGCAAAATCATTTGGAGAAGATAATTCTGATGCGTGCAATATATGGATATATGTGTCTCAGTCATTAAATGAAATATACGAGGATATGTTGGTAGTTAGATGTTATAAATGTGTAAATCTTCTTCATGAGGTTCATATCCTACATGACTGGAATAACTGTAGTAGCGTGAAATCCAAATAGGAGCCTAATTAGAGTGGGTGTTGTGAATGGGATGAAGAGTTAAAGATACTTAGTTGGCCTGCAGCAATAGATTGGGAATACAAATTTTCAATTAAAATTTAAGTTTCCTTGGTTCTATTACGGATAAGATGTGGATAGGGGTATATGGTAATTAGTGTGGTGCGGTATAAAATATCGGTTTTATTATCATTAGCTGTTTTGACAGTATAGGCTGCCCACATACAAGGTGGCTTATAAAAAAGTTTACAATTGTTAAGCTTACTGTGTGAATGCAGAGGGTATGTCAAGCGGGGGGTATTTTAGTCAGTAACACATCTCCAGGAAATTAAGCGTTTCTTTGTAAAGTTTAAGAAAATTGGAGATTAGGAGACTGTACGGAGTGAAAGATTCAAGCATTTTGCCACTGAAATGATGCGCCAATCATACGTCTCATTAGAAAAATGTGTTTGAAGAGAACGGTATAACACTGCAAAACCAAAACCTGGATGGCCAAGATCTTCAAGAACGTCAGAAAACGTGAAAAGTGTTAATCAGTTTGTGCGTTATGATGGGAACCTTTCAATTGGTAAGCGCGCATGTCCCTCAAATGTGCATAGATAATCATTACACCTTTTTAGGTCTTTAAAGCTACGCGCGCGATTAAAAAATCTAATTACTTACTTTAGTGACACTGCAGTCCGGACATGCCTCTCCAATTAGCCCGGTCCTTAGATAACTGCCTCCAGCTGCGCACTCCATGTCGGTTGAGGTCGGTTTTTAATTGTGCGCGCCACTTAAGGCGATGTCCTCCTCTACTGCGTCCGACGTCTGGCTGGGAATCGAAGACTCTGCGAGCCGGAGTATTGATGGCCATTCGTTCTACATGCCCTAGCCATCTTAAGCGTCCAATGCGGAGTTTTTTCACCAGTGGCATGTCGCTGTACAGCTCGTATAGTTCTTGGTTGAATCTTCGTCTCCATAGCCCGTCAACGCAAACGGGCCCGAAGATTTTTCGAAGAATTTTCCTCTCAAATAGACCAAGGATTTCTTTATCTGCTTTTCAGGCGGTCCATGCTTCAGCGCGTAGAGCAGGACTGCGATGATCAGGGTCTTATATAGGATCTCTTTAGTAGTTTGAGTAAGGGTTTTACTACTGAATTGCCTTCTTAGGCGAAGAAATAGCGGATGGAAAGAGTCGGGTCGGGTGGTTGGCAGTTTTCGCTGTCGTTGGCTTTATTAAATGGTTCGTTCTGCCTGATAGCGTAATTTCGCCATTTAACAGTCTGTAGAAGTAGTTCTTCCATATCCTCAGCATCGAATTTGTATCAACGACGATATTTCCTTGTTCATCTCGACAGGATTCTGTTCGAGCTTTGTATCCTTGGCTTTGACGGTTTACACTTTGGTAAAACTTGCAAACCTCGTTCCTGGAGTGGAACCTCTCTATATCCTCGATTGCGCGCTTTTCTTGCTCTTTTTTCCTCTTCTGAAAAGCATGTGTTCTTCTCGTCTTCTCTGCCCATAGAGTTCAACGGCAGCTCTCGTCTTCACCTGCTTCTTGTCTTCTCGTCTTCTTGACTGCGAGCATATTTCGGCATTTTTTTTATAATTTACACGCGCTCAAGGGGTTATGAATACCCTTTTCCTGTAACCGCAGAACGAACGTTTCTCATCAAACCAGGGGTTTATTGCTGGTGGGCGCGAGAAACCTAGCACATCCGTTGCGGCTGATCTAATGGCTTGTTGGCATCGAGGCATTGTTCTTCAAAATTCGATGCTGCTGGTATGGTGTTAATCGAGAGGTTAAGGAATACGCGTTGTGCGAAGGTATTGGCGGTTTCTTGCGATTGCAGTCAATCCGCATTAAATTTGTTCAGAGTATATCTGGATTGTTGTGGCGTGGTGGATGTCCGCATTCTTACCTTGGCTGCAACATGGTATGGTTCCGAGTCGATATTAGCTCCTCGGACTGTTCGGAAATCCAAAATACTGGATTCGTGCCATCTGTCTATCGCAATGTGATCAATTTGGTTGACCGTTCGTTGATCTATAGACCGCCATGTCACCTTATGGATATTGGAGTGAGGAAACCGTGTGCTGGCTATGGTGGCATTTCTTTCCGTAGCGAAGTCAATTAGCCTACGGCCGTTACCAGGCGTGTTGTCGTGTTTATTTTGTTTTCTGAAAATACTGCTAAAAATGTCTTCTCTTCCTACCTTTGCGTTAAAATCCGCCATCACAATTTTAACATCGTACTTTGGAAGTCGGTCATAGGTTTTGTCAAGGAACTCATAGAAGCAATCCTTAGATTTATAATCTTTTTCCTCCGTTGGGGCGTGAGCGTATAAAAGGCTTATGTTGTCGAATTCGGACTTGATGCGGATTGTTACAATACGTTCGCTTATGTCTTTGAAATATAAGAGTTCTTGCCTAAGTCTGGCACTTATAACTAATCCGCATCCGAGTAGTCGCTGTTTCTGATCACTATAGCACGGTCCGTAGTAGTTGCCACATTTTTTTCATCCTATTTTTGCACGGCCCATCCCATCGTATTTCCTGGATGGCAGTAATGTCTGCTTGTAGCATTTTAGGGCTGCCGCTGGTTGTTCGCTTGCACCTCTCCTGCTTAATGTTCTCACATTCCAGTAGCAGATACGAACTTTACTGCCCTTTTTTCGTTTAGCAGGGTCGTCAACAATAAAATCCAACCATAAAACAAAATTCAATTGGTGCAACAAATTAAGTCCCAACATAAGTCTGAGGCTTGATTTTGTAAAACAGACAATTAAGTGTTTTTCATCGTTTCTCAACATCGTATTTTCTGATGAAACTAAATTTTGTCTGAATATATACGTTAAAAGGCAGAACGAACAGTACTGGAGTACTACGAATCCCAAACGCAAGTATGAGAAATCTCTTCAGTCACCATGTGGGCTACAAAGTCGGCGCGAGGAATTATCGGCTCTTACGTTTTTAAAGACGAAAGGGGATGTTCTGTTACCGTTAATTCAGACCATTACGTGGAGATGTAAAAAGAACTCTTGGTACCTGAAACGCAAAGCTTACCTAAGATGGTTCCATTATTGTCAAATACGCCTCTGTTACGAGCCCATTAATTTTTTTTTTGTCAAATTGATTTCCAGTTGAGGTGACATAAATTGGACTCCATACGCAGTATTGATTTAGCCCCAATGGATGTTTTTCAAAATCTCAAATGTAAAGTATAACACAAGCTTGAATTATACAAATTTTTACAAACTGTAAAAAAAAATGTTTTTGCTCAGTAAATGCCAACATGATTTCAAGTTGTTGGCTTACAATTTTTTTAAGTAATAGTACTAAAAGCAGTTCCAATAAAACGCCAGTCCATCACAACCACAAACTCCTACGATAAATTGTCGCTCCAAACGAAAACATCCTGAAAAACATCAATACCTTTCGCTTTTATTTGGGAGTCAGGATGGATTGGGCCACTTCATGGAAGATGTACATACATGTAATCGTCAGGAAATGCCAAAACAATTGGCATTTCCAAAATAATTGGCATTTCCGTTCGTTCAGATTTTTTGGAAAATTTGTTTTTAACTTCAGGATGTATTTTTCTTTATACGTTTAATATTTGGTTTATGACGCAGTCAGCTAGTACCCATTGACAAGATTTAGGATAATCCGATATCGCGACTAAGGGTATGTCAGCAAATTCGCTCTTCACTCAAATTCACACTCGTTATTTACGTGATTTGCTTCTGATGCCGATTTGTTGATCTTCAGTTGAATCTATGATCTTAAATTACATAAGTATCCCAAAGACTTTATTAACTAAGTACTTCTGTTAAACTGCAACTGCGACAAACTGGAGTTTTGATTTCTTAAAGAAACGCCCCTTGAGGGACACGTGATTCAATTTATAGGTATCTGGTAAACATTGTTGTCCGGACATTCCGAAGAGCTAACATCGGCTGTGAACAAATTTAATGGCAAGAGATCTCCAAGACCTTCGCGCAACGCGTATCCCTTAACCTGTCGATTAACACCATACCACCAGCATCGGATGTCGAAGAACAATGGCAACGATGCCAACAAGCCTTTAGATCAGCCGCAAGTGATGTGCTAGGTTTCTCGCGCCGACCAGCAAGAAACCCCTGGTTTGACAAGGAATGCCGACAGATGCTCGCAACCAAGAACGAGGCTAAGCTGTAGGGGAAGACGAGAGCTAATGTTGAGCTCTATAGGCAGAGAAGATGGACAGAACAAAGGCTTTTCAGAAAGAAGCAAAAAGAGCAAGAAAAGCGCGCGATCGAGGATATAGAGAGGTGCCATCCCAGGAGCGATGTTCGCAAGTTTTACCAAAGTGTAAAACGTCAAAGTCAAGGATAGCTCGAACAGAATTATTTCGAGATGAACAGGGAAATATCGTAGTTGAGACACAGTCGATGCTGAGGATATGGAAGAACCACTTCTGCAGACTGTTAAACGGCGATGACGAACAACATTCCGCTGTCAGGGAGAACGAACCATTCAATATTGACAACGACAGCGCAAAACTGCCAACTACCCGACTCTGGGTGAAGTGAGGATAGCAATATCTTAACTTAAGCTTAATACGGCTGCCAGAAATGACGGCCTTACCTCCGCAGATGACTTGGTAAGTTACATCCACCAACTCATAAGCCAAATCTGTTTGGATGAAAGTATGCCTGATGAATGGAACACAAAAAAGGAGACCTCTAAACTGCGCCAACTACTAAGGCATAAGTCTCCTCAACATCGCCTCCAAGATCCAATCTGCCGTAATATGTGAAGGCCTGAAACCGCTTACCAACAACCTGATCGGCCCTTATCAGTGTGGTTTTAGGCGAGGAAAGTCCACAACCAATCAAATTTTCACACTTCGTCAGATCCTGAAAAAAACACAAGAAGTCCAAATCGAAACCCACCACCTATTCATCGATTTCAAGGCCGCATACGATGGCTAGTTTTGGTATACCGTCCAAACTACCGCCCAAAAAAGGATTAAGATAAGTCGATGTACTGTCATGTGTCTTCTTCAATTTGATTCTTGACGGGATTGTGCAAAATTAAAGAGCCAACACCAGAGGCACAGAGAAGGAACAGCAAAAATGGGTTTAGCAGTAAATGAGGGCAAGACGAAGTATATGCTGTCAACACGAAAGGACACACAATATTGATGAACTGAACGTCACCATTGACAGCTATAACTTTGAGGTAGTACGAGACTTTGTCTACACGAAGATCTAATTTTGCAAGCCGCTGTTTCTTCGGGCTGATAAGGCAATTCAGTAGTAAAGCCTTCACTCGAACTACTAAGGAGATCCTATATGAGACCCTGATCATCCCAGTCCTGCTCTACGGTCCTGAAGCATGGACAGTCTCAAATGCGGATGAAGAAATCGTTGGTCGATTTGAGAGAAGAATTCTCTGAAAAATCTTCGGTCCTGTTTGCGTTGACGAGTTATGGGGACGAAGATTCAACTATCAGCTATACGAGCTGTACAGTGACATGCCCTTGTCAAAAAACTCCGCATAGGACGTTTGAGATGGTTAGGACATGTAGAACGAATGGACATCAATACTCCGGCTCGCAGAGTCTTCTATTCCGAGCCAATCGGACGCTCATCGGACGCAGTAGAGGAAGACTTCGCCTTAAGTGGCGCACAAGTAGAAACCGACCTCAACCATCTTGGAGTGCGCAACTGCATGCAAATAGCTAAGGACCGGGCTAATTGGAGATGCATGTTGTTTGAGGCCCAGGTTCATTCCCGACTGTAGCGCCACTTAAGTAAGTAAATAATTTAGTAAGTAAGACATTAAACATGATGCTCTTCACATAGTCTGCCCGTAATTGCGTGAAAAAGGATGTTCATAACAAATCGGTGCGCCACTCCACACTGCCACTCCAGGTTCCCTGGGCCTGTGCAGTCAAAAAATGGCGACTTTCTTCGTTTTGTGGTTACTCGTTTAATGTTGTATTCAAAAACCAAATTAAATAAAATTATTTGTTATATGGGAATAACCGAGTCGGTTCAAGTAGTCCTTAACTTAAAAATAACAAGCGAAATGAAAAATATAAAAAAAATGATGAAGAGCTTTTATATTTTATTTATATTTTTGTAGGGACTTAGGGATTAGGGATTTAACACTGCGCTGCTGATCAATATTAGATATGAAAAGTTTATTTACAACCCAAGTCGAACTGTAGCTACCTACTATGTATCCTGAAGTTTTAAGATAGCAAGAACTCTTAAAATACTATCATTCAAAGTTAATTATTACAAGTGTCAAACATTTTAAAACAAAAGGACAGACTCTTCATATTCACAGTGACTAAAATGTTGCGGAAAAGTAATTTATTTCACAATTCTGTCCGTTGTAAACAGTGTTCTGTAACGACCGCATGTAATATATCCAAACGTACACAACAGAAAATGTACATTTCTATCCAAGTCGACCGCATGACCAGACAATTTTCACAAATCAGGAAAATCTCCATTTTCCCTTCTCAAAGCCCTTCCCACCCAACAAAACTATACACATTCCTTGCAAACTGTCAGTTGTATCTGTCCAGCGTTGACAGTAACCTTCCGTATCCCACTCCCAGCGCCTGCATGTCATTCCGAAACTTGAGATTTCTTTAAAAAAAAAACGCGAAAAGGAATTGCGATTAAAATCGACAATATTCGCTACTAGTAGTTTGGTCATTGTATCCTTAGCGATAAAAATCAGCTTTCTTTGTATATTGCAAACAATTTCCTAATAAAAAACATGACAAACAAACTAATGTGTTGGGGATATCCCACAAACACGCACCCACACATACAAAACCTTCTGTGTATTTATTTGAGGACAATAGCACTTATAAATTGTCCGTTGTGACGTAACATGCACAAAATTGTTTATTTTTTCCTCATCCAATTGGATTTAGAGAAACTCCTTAATGGGATCCTGCGCACATAACCATCCTCTACTCCTTTCAGGGGTAATCCACATATATACTTGTGATACTATTTCGAATTCCTTGGCTGATGGCTCTGCCATTCATACAAAACACGCGCACAATACATACGCAAGCCAACTTTTACCTCACATAGGTAAGGCAATGGAGAAGCCCAGGGGTGGCAATAAGGAATGAAATACCAACGCGCTTTTCCGAAATTCCACTCTCTCCCGCAAACACTTACACTTTGGGGGGTTGGATTTTGAATACAACCAGGCACAGGGCAGACAGAAGTTACCTTTGCTGCGGCCTGGACGAACGTGGTGGTCGTTGTCGTGTGCAGGATATATCCAAATTCAAAAAAAAAAAACCTAACAAGCAAATTGTTTAACAAAAAAAAGTTTAAAAAAATCAACAGTAGAGGCCATTTTTTTTTACTGTGCTTTGGTTAAGTGTCAGATACTTGAGTTTAGTTTTTGCGTTTTGTTTGCTGTAAATAGTTTCGTTAGTTCGAGTGTGCACTATAACCAATAGTGTAACGGGATTCCGAGAGAATTGATTCGAGGATACATTTTTAAAAAGAGGAAATCCTTATTTGAAACCGCGAACAAAATTTAAAACAAAAAAAAAAGTACATACCGAAGTGTTAAAGTGAACAACAATTGATTGCGAAAAAATTGTGTTTTAAGAATCGACTTTGTGTGTTGCGAATTAGACGACAGTGGCGTCTTCCGAAGGTACCAGCAGCGGTGGTGATTCCGCCCTGTTTTCCAAATTCGGCGGATCATTTTTTGGCAGCGGTCCGAATTCTCCGCAACGTGTGGTTTCAAATATCCGTGGATTTCTATCGAATCGCTTGAGTCACATCACTCCACCAGATACAGGTAAGTGCGTAATAAAATCGTAAGTTATGTAATAGAAAGTGCTATCCGTCGGATTGAATTCTATCTGATCGACAGTGCGGTCGAAAAGTAGTTCGTAAGCATAATCGACACCGAAATTGATTTGAAAGCATTTTTTCTATGCCGACACTTGCATCGCATTACATAATAAGTTGAGAATGTATCTACACCTGGTTGTAGGTATCTTGTGGGGGGCTTATTGATCGATGAGGTGGGAAACATGTCGAAGACAACGCGAGAGTACTATTTTGTTAAAAATAGAAAGCTTAGCGAAAACTTTTCCAGTGTTAGATTGTGGCTTAAGTGACCATTGATGGTATAAATGAAAGTGATTTTTTTTTATGCGCGGTTTTTTTTTTCGTTGAATGGTGGAATTTCATTGTGAAATTCTTTTGATCTGATGACAATTGACAATTTTAATTCATAAGATGTTATCGGGTATATTCGTCACTTTGTTAATTGATGATACCTATTCAGTTAATTTCTTTGCAGGCGCATGATCGATATTTCATGAGGTCTTGTAATTAAAATAGAAGGATTTATTGACTTTTGTCAACCGAAATGACGAAATGAAAGCAGGTATGGGAAAAAAAAAACATGTACGATAGTATATTTGGCTAAATTTAGAACCACAGCGTCTGCGTACGTGATTTGGTTCGTTTAAATGCTTCTGAAAAAAAATCAATAGGACGAGTTAAAGAAAAGTGGGTACTAACTAAAAAGGCTAGTACGCCTTTTTTTTTTAAGAACATCTATGTCAAGAGGTGTTCTCTCCTTACAAGAGGTGTGCTTTCATTGAAGTGGTTTACTTTGGCAGAAGAACAATCTTCAGTTCATGCATTCTTAACCTTGCTGTCGGAAAAAGTGGTTTCATTTCGATGGTGAGGACTTACACTCTTTATAATGGAGTTTAAGTTTCATTTTTACTCCCACAATTTAGGCCGATGTTTGAAGACCAAATTTGAAAGCCTCTCATGAAGTTTTTTTTTTTTGTAGACCTACATTGAACAACGATGTTTACATCGAAGGCAACCTTTGATTTAAGAGTTGCTATAACATTTATTCATATGTCGATGTTGAATGTGTACTGCCTAATATCGATGTCCAAATGGATGTTATGTTTGGCTGTTTGTTAGACTTTCAGAGCAATCTTAACAAAAATTATTTTATAATATACAAGCAAATGGTAGTTATAGTCCTTATTACAAGCTCTAATCCAATTCTTCTTCAGTTTCTGGTCCTATCTGAAAAGATGATTTTTCAAAAAAGTTCGGGTTATGTTATATTTTCTTTCGGTGGTGTTGGTCGTGCACTTAACATTTTGAAAAGATACGCTCTAAGCATGGAATCTGGAAATAAAATTATTCCGCAAAATCAAAATGCAATAGTTTTAAAATTTGAGTTTTCCTGAATATTAAACAACTTTATTTTAAAACAGTTATTGAATCGAAAGCAAAATCAAATATTAAACATTTTGTGAATAATTCAATTTTTTTCAATTTGGCGAGATTTTTGAAACATAGTTTTTAAATTTCGTGACATTTTAATTCGACATTTAGTGAAATCAAATATTTTTGGTTTCTTTCACATTGGTCAGATGAACTTTCGAAATAAACTTCGTCAAAATCATACTGGATATGTATAAGGTAGCAATTTCATCCAAGATAACGTCCGCTTCAAATCCAATAATTGGATTTTCTAAATTTTTATCAATAACTTGTGAATATTGATTTTTAAGCATGCAGATCATGCTATTCTTATTACTATTATCTAACTTTATCATCGGCATCGGCAAATTTAACTTGTGACTAATATTTCAAATCAAATTATTTTCAAAAATCTTACCAATGTAAGTAAAAAATGACTTCCATTTAGGATACAAAGAATTCAGCCAAGTTCGCCCCAGCAAAGGTGTAAAAGGTTTCTTGCTCTCTATTACCAGAATGGTTAATGTCATCGGCTTTTCATTATATGTTGACTGTACCATAACCTCAATACTTCCAAGCACCACCACGTTCCCACCAGTCACTACCTCTAGAGTTTTAGAACTTTGCTTGATTTTACATTTTTAAATAAAGTTAAATAATGTTTTTCTGATATTACAGTTGTACATGCACCTGTATCTAATTCAAAATTTATATACTTATCGTTTACCAATAACTTAACTTTAAGAGCTCCCGATTCCATTTCATCCACGTAATTAAGTCTGCCTAGCCATGCTCCATCATCAGAACTATAATAGTTGTCCTGTTCTTTTTCCCCGTCATCAACCGAATTGACCGCTGCTTTGACACTTTTGTTCTGCAACTTGAAGCAATCTTTTTTTATATATCTAACTTTATTGCAGTAGAAGCATGTAACTGTACGCATATGACTACTTCTACTCGACTGTCTTCTTCTGGAATGCCCATGCTGCTCTACCGACCGATCACATTTGCGATTGTTTGACCTTGTCGAAGATCTATTTCTCTGCCCATAATGCCGAATATTATTGATATCAGCAGTGCCTGATATACTTGGTTGAACTACCCTTAGTTGATGTTTTGCCATTTCGTCCCCTCTTGCTTTATCCACCGCTTTTTGAAATTCCAGGCTTGATGTCTCTAGTAGCTTCGCACGTACACGATTGTCTAGAATGCCCAAGACAAATCTATCCCTAAGAGCATCATTAAGAAAAGCACCAAATTCACATGGTTCTGCAAGCTCTTTAATCACCATTACATAGTCATTAATTGTTTTACCAGCACGCTGATTTCTACTTCCAAATTTGTACCGTTCTGCCGTAATGTTTTTTTGTGGATTAAAATGAATGCTTGGTAGGTAACTTTCCTGTGAAAGTTCCTGCTTTTTCATCCATTTATAGCGCGGTTTGTTATTATCGGGCCAAATCTAAGGGCTTAGTTCTTTGAAGACGCCGCAATAAATTTGTTTCGTCAAGACTTTGGAGCACCATTGTTTTAACGTGTCCCAAAAAACCTTTTTTATGTTTGCGTGCAAAACTTTTCGTTTCATCTTTAACCACTGGAATACTCAGATCTCTGCGTAGATCTTCATTCCTTATGTACCACGGCGCATTGACGAATGATCTTAACATTTGGTTTTCAAAAGTTTATAAAATATTTAGATTCGTTTCACTGGTACAACCCCATAGTTGTATTCCATATGTCCAGACCGGCTTTAGCACTTGCTTGTGTAATAGCAACTTGTTATCAAGGTTAAGCTTCGAATATTTTCCGAGTAACCAGTACAGTTCTCTGTATTAATTTTTAAGTTCTTCGCGTTTCTATTTTTTCATGCGACTTCCATTTGAATTTTGCATAGAGTGTCATTCCGAGATATTTCGCTTCATTTGCAAAAGGGAATCGAACCGTATTGAGAAATACTGGCAAATTTTTTGTCCGTTTATACGAAAAATCTACATGAAAGGATTTGCTCTCGTTAAGTGCAATCCGCCAGGACTTTGTCCATTCATTACCCTCGTTTGCCGCGTTGTGTAATTTCATATTTGTTTCCTCGACTGTTGTGCCAACTGCTAGTATAAGTAGCTGTAGCGTCAGCAAACGTGGAAACTATTGTATCGTTTGTTTGTGGGATATCACGTGTAAATAGGTGGCACAAGAGTGGTCCAAGGACGCTTCCTTGGGGTATACCTGCCAATACGTCTTTGAAATCCGAATATTGGTTTCCAAGTTTCACACAGAAGAGTCTATACTCAAGCTACGACACGAGGATTTTATTTATTTTTTCAGGCAGGACTTGTGTTAGCTTGCATTGAAGGCCTCTATACCAAACTTTGTCAAAAGCTTGCGACACGTCAAGAAAAACGGCTGAGCAAATTTTCTTTCTCAATTACATCAGTAATTCGATGAACTTTGTCCACAGTCGAATGGTTACTAAACCCAAATTGATGATCAGGTAAATGGCGGTTCTGATCAATAATGGGGTGTAAGCGACCGAGTAATATACTATCAAAAACTTTTGAAATTATTGGAAATATGGAAAAGTTGATATCTTTTTAAACGCAGCAGAAGCTAGAAACCACCTTAAAATGTTGTTTATTCAATTAATAAAATATTAATTTTGGTGATAAATGTTCTGGTAAATATTCACAATGAAAATTATAACCTATTCAGACTGTGAAGTGTTATCCAGTAAAGAGCGACCAATGACGAAGAAACTGACATTCCGGATGTCTTGTTAAATCGAATTGTATTGCTGAATAACAGATTCTGTTTTCGGGTACCACTAAATATGTAGTTGAGAAAATATTTAGATAACAAAGTGAGAGGATAAAAGACAGGATTTGCTTTACGGCTTATGTGTGGTTTGAAAAAGGTGTAATGGATATCAATTTCTGAGAAAATTTCAAAGCTCTTCATAATTCTACCAGTAAACGAAAAATAAGAATTTTTTTTCTGTGGATATCTTGAGCCCATTTTTTGGACTACTTCCAAAAACAACTTACGTTCAAGCACGAATGCCAAATATTTTATTTTTAACCAACAAAAACCGAAAACAAGCTTTTAAAATGAGCAGTCGGCATTTATTTTTAAAGGAACACGTGCGTTGCAATTAGCGAATGGTAACCTTGCTGAAGCCTTTCATATTGCAAAATGTGACATAAAAAAACAAATTTTCCTAATGTTAAACAAATCAAAATATTAATGCGATTAAATAGTGTATTATGATACAAATTACGGCGTTGTTTAGAAAACGAACTTTCTGAAATACATGCCAACTAAAAGGTGAAGTTCCGTAAAAGTGCAGAATTTAGTTTATCTTAGCTAAAAAAATGTCTGCATAGTTTTATGAGGCTTTTTAAGACCCGTGGCCATATTTTAACTACACCAAAAGAAAAGCCTTGGCTGATTCAAACATGTTTCATTGTTAATCAAAAATTCAGCAAAACTTGTGAATTAAAACAAGTTTCGTGATCAAACCAAACAAGATCGCATTTTTAAATCAACGATGAAGCTGTGATAAATTTTTTCTTGATACTTGATCTGTGATACTTTTATCACAAACATATCAAAATTAAGCAGGATTGGAGTTGATTTGAATATTTTCTCTTATTCAAGCATCAATTTAACTGTTGATTTCATACTTGACCAACAACAATCGTGTTAAATTTACAATTCATATCCAAATCAACAAATCGGTCATAGTTACATCTATTAATATCCAGTAGGTAACAGCTGTATTTACATAGTGTAACGCCATGAGTTTATTTTTTATTTAAATTATTGTTTTTATTATTAAATTGTTTAACGGTATGAGTTTAGTTTTATTAAAATGATTGTTTTCATTATTAATTTTGCGTTTTATAAAATTGTAATCAGCACATTTTTTTCGTAGTGTAAAGTTCAAAAGTGTCAATAAATTACAAACAAAACACATTTTTCTTATTTTAAAAATAAATTACAATGTGCTGCTTAGTTTTAATATAAAAGAGAGAACAAAATGTAAAATAATCGCAGTCGCAGTCTAGCAGTCTAGCAATCGCAGACTAGCAGTCTGTCAAATAAAGTAAGCTGGTAGCATACATCCTTTGGAGCATCGACTTCTAATTTTCTTTGACAAATCGTTTTGCGCCGCCGGAAGTAGACAGGCTGAACAAATTCGTTTGGTCGCCTGGCTCTTCACTCTTCGCCGTTTTGCCTCACGCCACCGCTGGTAGTAGACAGGCTGAACATTTTTTGGTCGCCTGGCTCTACCCACATCGTCACCTATCAACAGCAGTAGACAGGTTGAACATTTTTGGTCTCTGCTCTGCCCCGCTTCGTGCCATCTTCATCACCAACATCACACGTACGTGACACCCGACCACACACACGGACTGGGTACACTATTCCACGCTTTATCAAAAAAAATCCGCAACGAGCACAACAACAACGCTTCAATAGTGTGTTTGCTATGTTTCCGTTCTGACCCTAACTCTGCTTATTCTTTGTTTTTATCTTTGGGCATGCAACAGGATTTTTAAGAAACAAGAATATGTTCAAATTGAATACTTTCCTTGTTTACTCACAAACTTGTGGCACTACATTCCGGATTGAACCTGGGCCTCAACCAATATTCCTCTCCAATTAGCCCGGCCCTTAGCTAACTGTCTCCAGTTGCGCACTCCAATGTCGGTTCAACTTGTGGGCACTGAGGTCGGTTTCTACTTGTTCGCGCCACTTAAGGCGAGATCCTCCTCTACTCTGTCCGACGTCTGGTTGGGAGTCGAAGACCATGCTAGCCAAAGTATTGATGTCCATTCGTTCTACATGTCCTAGCCATCTTAAACGTCCAATGCGGAGTTTTTTTTTCACCAGGGGCATGTCGCTGTACAGCTCGTATAGTTGTTGGTTGAATCTTCGTTTCCATAGCCCGACAAGGCAAACGGGCCGAAGATTTTTCGAAGAATTTTCCTCTCAAATCGACCAAGGATTTCTTCATTCGGTCCATGCTTCAGCGCCGTAAAGCAGGAATGGGATGATCAGGGTCCTTTACAGGATCTCCTTAGAAGTTCGAAGTGAATCAGTAGTTAATGATTTGTCTTCTTACCCAGAAGAAACAGCGGTTGGCAAGAGCAATTCTTCGTTTAATTTCTTATCAGAATTAATAGAGCACCGAGATGGATAAAGTCCCGTACTACCTGAAAGTTATATCTGTCAATGGTGACGTTCTGTCCAATTCGTCGATGTTGAGTGTCCTTTCGTGTTGACAGCATATACTTCGTCTTGCCCTCATTTACTGCTAAATCCATTTTTCGCTTCATTCTCAATACAAGCAAACGTTACTATGACATCACGTTGGGTCCTATCAATGATGTCGATATCGTCGGCGTATGATAGTAGTTGTTGGGATTTTTTGGAAAGTTGTGCCTCTGGTATTGGCTCGTGAGATTTGCACAATCCTCTCAAAAATCAAATTGTAGAAGTCACATGACACTGCATCGCCTTGCCTTAATCCTTTTTTTGGTATCGAATGTGTCGATGTGGTCTTCTCCGTCCCTGATGGAACAGCGAGAATACTGCATCGCCATCCTACACTGGATGAACATGGCTCTGTATAGTTCGTCTCTATAAATGCTGTCGTATGCGGCTTGGAAATCGATGAATATGTGGTAGGTACCAAATTTGACTTCTTTGCTTTTTTCCAGGATCTGCCGATGGGTTAAGATTTGATCGGTTGTGGACTTTCTTGGCCTAAAACAACACTGATAAGAGCCGATCATTTATTTTTTTCTTCTTTCTGAAAAGCCGGTATTGTTCCCTTCTTCTCTGCATATAGAGCTGAACGGCAGCTCTCGTCTTCACTTGCAGCTTAGTCTTGTAGGCCTGGTTCTTGGCTGCGAGCATCTGTCGGCATTCCTCAGCAAACCAGAGGTTTCTTGCTGATTGGCGAGAGAATCCTAGCACATCAGTTGCGGCTGATCTAATGGCTTGTTGGCATCATTTTTCATTGTTCTTCGACATTCGATGCTGGTGGTATGGTGTTAATCCAGAGGTTAAGGGATACACGTTGCGTGAAGGTCTTCGCGGTCTCTTGCGATTGCAGTCTTTCAACATTAAATTTATTTACAGTATTTCTGGATTGTTGTGGCGTGTTGGATATCCGCTGCTACCTTTGCTGCAACAAGGTAATGGTCCGAGTCGATGTTAGCTCCTCGAAATGTTCCATAATACTGGATGCGTGCCTCTCGTCCATCGCAATGTGATCAATTTGGTTGACCGTTCGCTGACCTATAGACCGCCATATCCGCTTATGGATATCGAGGTGAGGAAACCGTGTGCTGGCTATCGTCGCATGTCAATAAGCCTTAGTCCGTTACCAGACGTGTTGCCGTGTAGGTTATGTTTTCCAACACTACTGCTAAAAATCTCTTCTCTTCCCACCTTTGAGCGACTACCGAAGTACGATGTAGAAATCGTGCTGTGAGATCGATTTTAACATCGTAATTTGGTAGTCGCTCATAGGTTTTGTCAAGGAGCTCACAGAAGCAATCCTTAGCCATATCATATTTTTCCTCCGTTGGTGTGTGAGCGCATATAAGGCTTATGTTGGCGAATTTGGCCTTGATGTGGATATTTCCAATGCGTTCGCTAATATCTTGGAAGCATAAGATTTCTTGCCTAAGTCTGGCACGATTTTCATGCTTTTTAACATCACACACGTCGTTAATCAATATTTGTCACACACACACATTTTTATTTTTAACAAATAAAATAATAAATAATATAATAAAAATATTTTCATGTTTCTAGAGTAGCAAACGTTGTTTGTTAACAATTTTTATGCTCATATTACTATTATTTTAGTGATAGTTTAAGAATGAAAATCACAATATCGTTGTTGATTTATACAATGAAAATTTTATCGTAGCAATAAAAAAATTAAAAATGCCAGCACGTCCAAATTAAGTATGTTCGCTTTTGTCGCAAAAACAAACAAGGTACATGCTTGATTTAACCTTGGTTTTTTTCCAGTGTACCAACAAATACAGCCACAAGGAATAGTCTGTAACATTTTGTCATCCCAAAAACCTTGCCAACCTGCCAAAAATCAAGTCAATCAAAAAGTCATTCTCGCAATCAATCATAACTGCTCCAGTTTGACGTCTTAAATTGTCCTAAAACTGCTATAAAATAACTCAACTCATTACGATCGAATAAATCCTTAGAATAAAAACCACCCCCGCCTCTCGTGTACCGTTATTATAACTTCGCAGTTAATTACGCTAGCATGAAGTATGATTCTCCCAATCATATAATGAAAATAAGTTACTTAGCGTCATTCCACAACGACCCGAGCAAAACGACAAAAAAAATAACAATTTCATTAAAAATTCCAAAGCATGCCAATGCCAACTACACCCTGCCACCCCCCTCAAAGGACACACAAAACAACCAAAACCATTTCCTCGCACCCAACAATCAAGAGGGGGATGCGTGCATAATTTCTTGTTTACCCTCAAAATTACTCGCTCCTTTGGCTGATAGAGAGGAATTGTAACTGCTCTGTCGTTACCATCGCCCTTCTTACACAAAATAGAGCCCTTTCGACTCCCTGTCGGTCCATAAGTTATCCCGGCTTATTTATCTCAACGAAACAATACCCAATGTGGTCGTGTAAAATAGCAACCCCTCCAAGTTAGCGGTTGTGTGTCAAAACAAAAGGATAATAAGGAATACAAATTGCTTTTACGTTTGTTCTTTGATATAAAATCAGGATAAGAGTGGGGGAAGGGATGAAAATCCCATTTAACAACGAAAACAATTTCTTTTTCCAAGATATAGCATAATATCATATCACATACCCTATTCAAAGGATGGAAGATCGCATGTGTTTGTTGAGAGCTGGTGTGAAGATATTGATTGGAAAGGAATTAAAAAGTTTACTTTGAAACAACCACACTGGGGTATCCTAACCACTACCACCCCTCTGTAGTATTCTTGCTTTGCATATTGATGAGTGCCAGAGATGACATTGTGACTCGTGGGTGATATCCGCATAGACGAGAGATATCCCTCTTAAGTGGTTGTGATAGACAAAGTATCGGTGCAGCTTTACGTCCTGATATTGGAGCATAATCCTATTTTTTAGCTTTTTTTTTTTGTTAGAACCCTTGTTTAATTCTTTTTTCGTGTTCTAAATCCTCTGGAGGATTTTCAGAGATGGATTTGTATTAAAATTTAATTCGATTTTTTTGTGTACATTAAAAGGATTCGCTTTTTACGAGGCTTTAAGGATAAAGCGAAAATGGATGTGTCAGTTGATACGTTCAAATTGTTTTCGGTTCCACTTTGCAGATGCAGTGTAACTCCCTGGAGAGCAAAACATTCCCAATTTGCTTTTTGTTTTTGTAACGGAGAATGTTCTAAAAGTTATTTATGCCATTTAGTGGCAGGATAGGGTCATATGTTCTGCACGACTCCTAAGTGGATGATTGTATATTTTTATTATACAGACAGTGGTAGTGAAGTTTTCTTTTTATACTTTGACTAACGCATGTATATGTATGCGAAAAGGAGATGGTGGTCAGTAATGGGATATGGTCGTTATGTTATAAGTTACTCCTTGGGATGGTATTTGTATGCTCCCCTGAGGGCAGTTAGTTTCTGCTCAATCATCAAGAACAAGAACACAAGTAGCATCAGCACTAAATGGGATGTTCTGTATTATGGTCCTTTTTGTGAGAACATGGATACGATGTTTTGCTTGGTAATGTTAATCTTGCCCAAGGTTATACTCAGCTATGTGTAGTTACGAGCTATTTGGTTTATCTCTCAGTAAGCAAAGAACAAAGTGAGGACGATATATGCGGGGGTACATCAAATTGTTCAAACTTTTTTTCTTCTTAGCAAATTCCAAAAAAAAAAGTTTTTAAATGTATAGTTTCCATCAGATAATCCCTATTCGTAGGTAGTCAGATGGCGCTATATTTAATAAGCCTGGCTTAGCTAAGTAGTTATCAATTTTTGGAATTTTTTTTAGTTAGTCTATCTTTTTGATCACTTAGGTAAGATAAAGTAAAAAGGTGTACAACACTTTTCACCCAAAAGCCATTACGGATTTCTTGTGATTCCCTTTCAATGGTAGGGCATGTTACTCCGATAGATAGATAGACAGAACTTTGATCTTTTGACTAATCTTTAAGGATTTGCTTGAGGTATTTCTGATAAGTCGACTAAGCCATGGAAGATCTATGCTCCCTTGCAGAAAAATCGGCGTTCCCTTAGAGGTAGGTAGTGACACAAGAGAATCTGTTTATCGCTTCCACTGCAGTCATTTTTGAAGTCTCCTAGTCGTTGAACCTATGATTCAGTATATAGGTAACACGACCAGCACGTTGATTTGACTTTTATTGAAAAGGGCTCTATTCCATTTTGCCTAGAAGTCAAATTTCGAACTTGTAACTTTTGTAGGCAAAGTTGAGCCATAGTTTACGGGTTATGGCGAAGCCATAACTGTTGTTGTGCCATTATTACTGAAATATCGTAAGTAAAGCTCGTTTCTACGTTTTTAAATTGATACCAGCTATATATCACCTAGTGATGGGTTCAGAGAAGCGTAACATCCTTCCAATTCATTCGCTTATTAATTATCTTTCACTCCGAATCTAAGTGATAACTGAGTGCAAAGAATGAGTCTGGAACTCATCTTGCGTTGGAGTTGAGAGTTTCAAGTTTGAACAGTCTATGCAACTTTCTTAACCCTATACGGGTAACCATATTTTTTAGTATGTTACAGGTAATCATTCGTCGAATCGTAGAAGTAACATTAATTAAACTACGCTGCTAAAGAAAAGTTAATAACTAATTGCTCTAAAGTTAAATAGTTTATATTTGTAAGTTAGAAAACAAAAATGTTTGTTTACATAAGTTTTTAATTTCAAAAAAATTCTTTGAACACACTGTTTGTTATAGGTCACCAGGCTATTAAATTTTTAATAAAAAAATTTCATTTTTTTTTTATTAAAGAAAATGGGAACCTTCAAGTTAATTTATTAGATAATGAAAAGAAAAGGATTTTGTAATTTGTTGCAAAGGCGAACTTTATGGTCTTTACATGAGCTCTTTGGGATCATTTTTTTTAACAAACAAAAATGTCTAAACAAAAGCTTATTTATTTATAATATCCCTCAGAAAAATTAATAAGAAAAAATGTATTTAAAGAATTTTTTGCAAAGTTTAACGCTATGTCCTTTACTTAACGTTTGAATTGTGCAGGGTGTCCGCTGGGAAGGTATACTACTTTGTTTTGGTAAACATTAGTCTTGAAATTTCATATTTGGAAGTCGATAAACCAACGTCTATCAAAATCAATCATCGATTACTGTGACGATGAGAGGGTTACTTGAAATTTTCGGGAGAAACAACGTGCCAACAAAACGCACTATTTATCGTGTAGTGAATGATTTCGAAGAAAGAGGGTCTGTAGGTGATAGGCCCAAGCATGAACGACAGCGTACTGCAAGATCGGCTGAAAACATTAATGCTGCTCAAGGAAGTGTTCAAAATAATCCATCAACCTCATTTCGACGCCGTGCTTAAAAGCTTGGTCTTCAAAAAACAACTTTGGCCACAATTTCGCACAAGGATTTGCATTTGTTTTCATTTAAGATTCAGTTGACACAAGAGCTTCTTCCACAAGACCATTTACGCCGCCGTACATATACCAATAGGATGTTACAGCTAGCCTATGACAAAAAATAATTATAATGAGTGACGAGGCATGTTTTCGTTTGAATGGATATGCGAATAAACAGAATAGTCGGTTCTGGGCAATGGAAAACCCTCAAATTATTCATCAGTCACCTTTGCATCCATTAAAAGTTACAATCTGGTGTGCAATTGGGTCAGGAGGAATCATTGCACCTTACTTCTTTGAAATTGATAACGGCGTAACGGTAACTGTGAATGGGGAGCGATATCGTGATATGATTGAAAACTTTTTTAACGCCTCAACTGTATGCTTTGGGATTGACTAACATGTGGTATCAACAAGGCGGTGCCACATCGCATACATCCATTAATACAGTGGAATTACTGCGAGTCCTCTTTCCACAACAAGTTATTTCAGGAAAAGGTTGATGTTTTGATGGAGCAGTCAAATCAGTCGACCGTGGAGGCTAACACGGTCGCCTGATTTGACTGCTCCGGACTTCTTTTTGCATATCTGAAGAACAAGGCTTATGCAAACAAACCAGAAACGCTTGAGCAACTCAAACAAAATATTCGTGATGAAATTAATGAAATACCGCGTGAAATGTGTGAGAATGTAATGAAAACTCTGCTCAAAAGGGTTCGCATTTGCGAGACTAACAGAGGCGGACATTTACCTGATGTTGTATTCCATACATAATTGCCGACATTAAATAAAACATTTATCAATATAAGGTCCATTCTCTTTCATTTAATCAAAAAATATAAAAAAAACAAATTAGTATACCTTCCCGGTAGACACCCTGTCCTTGCGAACAAGATTGACAAACTTTTTTAATTTCTATTTTTTGTTGCATTGATACTGTCCTCCCTCAGTGTTTCTTATTTCCGGCGGAAGTTGATTTGATATTAAATGTAGTATTAGCAGATAAAGTACGTACTTCTAACCGCTTCTTCATCCATGGGGCTACAAGTTTCGGGTGCAAATTCTTCATAAAATCTCTGCGTTTTAAATAATAGTTCAAGTAATATAAACACATTGACCAGCTATTTGTCATATATAAACATGACATGTTGATACACATTTTGTTCAACTCCTCCTTTTGTTTGGCGATAAAACGCACATGATTTGCTTAAAATGTCCTCTTTTTGTTCATCCATATCGCAAAAATATTCTGAAACTAAAATGTAACAAGCGTTCTGTAAGCAAATTGAATTCTCATTAAAAATCTGGTCTAGCAGCAAAGGTTATATAAAAGTAACGATCGTCGTTTCGACGAACATTGGCGGCATTTTTCAATAAAAAAAAAGACAGCTACGTCACCGCAATTCCGCACGCTACAAAAAAATTGGGATATCTAGGGTTACACAAAAATTGGACGCGATCGGAAAGATTAGTTAAAAAAAAATGAAAAAAAAATTGATATTCGTCGAATTGACGAAGGTAATGCAAATTACTCTACTTGAAAGCCTCCTAAGTAGTCTGTAAGTGCCTCTCAGAAGACTCAAGCACCTGTTTCTTTTTTGTCCTTTAGCTTCCTGTGAAAATGGCTATACCCTTGCGGTCTGTTCTGGATGTATTACATTCCCGTTTGACAGGCGAATATCGTTTATAGTTCTTGTCGAAATCACTTCTAATTTATCGTTTTAGAATAGTGACATGAAAGATGTAAAGCACGCCTGCCTCTAATCTGATAGTACCTCTGGCTGTCTCATTTTATTTTATTTTTTTGGAATGAAAGGAATTCGAATCTTTTTCAATTTAATAATAGATCTAGACCAAGCTAACACAGACAGGTAATTCATCGTATCCTGCTAAAACTCCTAACGTTGGAAATGGCATTTGAATGCCTCCCGCCAGGCAATTAAAAGTTGGCCATTCCCAAAGGCTGTTTGGCAATCATAGAACTAAGTAATTTCTTCATTTTTCTTCAGTATTCCATTTTCAGTTTAACTTGGAGCTGAGTACATACTATGCTTAGATTGCTTTTTATATCCCAGCGGGCGGAATGAGTTCTAAATTTTTTGGGTTACCCGAAAGACCTTTGTTACCCTTTCACTTAGATAGCTCTGATAACAATGATTTCATAATGCTTTTATTAATGAAGGTGTTTTAATGCTTTTTCTGACAAAGGGGGTTTGTGAATTTTGGTAAATGAGATGCAAAAATGAAAAGGCAGCCATCGTATAGTTGTTATAGCTGATTTATCAAAAGTTCTAGTAACCTCATGCACGACAGATTTGATCCCACAGATATGCTTTTGATAAATGCGTGTTGTTTGCTACTTAGAAAACCAGTGGTTTCCAGATTATGCCTCAAGTCTTTTATTGTTGAGGGACTTACTGGTGTATAATCAATGGATCACCTGACAGGTATAACGAGTGGAACGTATGTAGATTGAAGAACCTGGGACAGGTTGTTATTATTTTATTTGAAACATTGATGGCGCTGTGATTGAATTAGAGTAATGGACGTCAATGCAACTTTAAACGGTATGTCAATGACATCCATGCTTAGGATGAGAATTTTTCAGTTAACCCCATTAACGTTTACTTACTTACTTAAGTAGCGCTACAGTCCGGAATGAACCTGGGCTTCAACCAACATGCCTCTCCAATTAGCTGAACTCCTACCTCAGCTAACTGCCTGAAGTTGCGCACTCCAAGTTGGTTTAGGACGGTTTGTACGAGGTATTATTCTACTGCGTCTTCTTCTTCTGCGACCTACGTCTGGCTTGGGAATCGAAGACTCTGCGAGCCGGAGTATTGGTGTCCCTTCGTTCTACATATCCTAGCTATCTTCAACATCAGTTTTTTGGCAAGGGGCATGTCAGTGTATACAGCTCGTATAGTTCTTGGTTAAATCTTCATCTCCATAGCCCATCAACGCAAACGGGACCAAAGATTTTTCGAAGAATTTTCCTCTCGAATCGATCAAGGGTTTCTTAATCCTCGTTTGAGATGGTCCATGCTTCAGCGCCGTAGAGCAAGACTGGAATGATCAGGGTCCTATATAGGATCTCCTCAGTATTTTGAGTGAGGGCCTTACTACTGAATTTCCTTCTTAGCCCAAAAAAACAGCGGGCAAGAGTAATTCTTCGTTTAATTTGTTGTTGGCAGAGTTAATAGCAGAGCCGAGGTAGACAAAATCCCTTTCTACCTCAAAGTTATATCTGTCAATGGTGACGTTCTGTCCAATTCGTCGATGTTGTGTATCCTTTCGTTTTGACAGTATATACTTCGTCTTGCCCTCATTTACTGCTAAACCCATTTTTGCCGCTTCCTTCTCTATACTAGCAAACGTGGCTATGACATCTCGTTGAATCCAACCAATAATGTCAATATTGTCGGCGTACCCTGGTAGTTTCACCGTTTTTTGGAAAATTGTGCCTCTGGTGTTGGCTCGGGAGTTTTGCACAATCCTCCCAAGAATCGGATTGAAGAAGTCACATGATAGGGCATCTCCTTGCCTAAATCCTTTTTTTGGTATCGAATGTGTCGGTGAGGTCGTTTCCGACACTCATGGAGCAGCGAGAATTCTCCATCGTCATCTTTAACAAACGGACGAGTTTGGGCGGTATATCAAAACTAGACATGGCTCTCTATAGTTCGTCGCTATAAATGCTGTCTTATGCGCCTTTGAAATCGATGAATAGGTGGGTATCGATTTGGATTTCGTGGGTTTTTTTCCAGAATCTGCCGAAGTGAAAATTTGATTGGTTGTGGACTTTCCTGGCCTAAAACCACACCGATAAGGGCCGATCAGGTAGTTAGTAAACGGTTTCAGGCGTTCACATATTACAGCAGATAGGATCTTGTAGGCGATGTCGAGGAGACTTATGCCTCTGTAGTTAGCGCAGTTAAGAGGGTCTCCTTTTTTGTGGATCGGGCAAACGTTGCTGAGGTTCCATTCTTCAGGCATACTTTCTTCCGGTGGTGGTCCATATTGCAGCCAGATAAAGCAGGGTGAAATAGTTCTTGGGCATTACGCTGCGGAATCGAATATTTGATCGTTCCAACATTACTATTTTTAAATATCTCTGTTATAAATGTCATTTATGATCTGAATGGCTGTTGATTTTGGGTTCCACTTTAATGCCAAAAGACATTTTCGTATTTTATTATCATTGGATTCTTTTATGTTGGGTTTACCTTTTACGGTATATTTTGTCATTTAGAGTCCAGTTTTGAAGATGTGGGACTTAAACCTGAAAACTATTATGAGAAATGCGAAGGAATAAATTGGATTAGAATTTGCAGACAGGACATCATTTATAAAAATAGTGAGAAAGGTCAGGAACAAAGAAAGATCCTTGCGAAACACCAGATTTTATTTGCATTTGCAGATTAAAACCATCCGAAAATATTTGAATCAAATGTTTCGAGAGATAATTTCAAATGCTGAGAAGTAGTTTTACAACGATTCAAAATTCCAAAATTCCAAAATTTTCCACAAGAGGGCATGATGTCAATACCTTGACAAATGCCTCTAAAATATCAAGCAAAACTATCTTGCTTTTGAGATATTTCATCAGATGAATAATTATCGCCGTTTCAATGTCCTTGGAATGAAAGTATTTAAGTGCAAATGGGTAAATAACTGAACATATAGTTAGTTCCCTATTTTGGTTCAAGTTGGGCTAGATCCCTTTTATAGCTACAAGAAGTCCAGATGAGTTGGACAAATTGAAATGTGGTTGGCCGCGGTGTAGTGGTAATGCGAATTTAACAAACACATAAAAACAGTGATCTCCGAATTTAGTTCTGATACCATCAATAGAGTAAGTCTCCACTAAATCTAAAGCCTTTGCTATCACTCTCTTTCTTACATTTCTTTAAAAGCCTGCGCTGTTGTAAAGCACTTAACCCCTTGAGTGCAGGCAAACAACTTCTTGAGAAAAATTGGGAATAAACCATCTCCAGATGTAATATCCCGCCGATGTGTGAATGTCAAGACCAAATAACGCTAGGTTACCTAAAATATTTTTTAAGATTTTAAAAGTGAGCGCAGTGGCTTGGTGTTTATTGCATTGAACTACTAAGCGGGGTCCCAGGTCCAAATCTCGAAACTGACAACTCCTAAGTTTGTCCACTGCTCAACTTTGCGAATAACTGTCATGGGAGGCTTTTCATATTATACGTTCTGATTTGGGGTAAACAGGAGATCAACTTTTTTTTTGCCAAAAATAATAACATTACATATACAAATGAAGGGGGAAGCTTGGCTTGAGGCGCTGTTAAGAGGTCTGATTTCTCAATGTAGCTGATAAGCAATGTAAGAGTTGCTAATTCTAGTGCTCATCTTTTGTTGTTTTGGATGCGTTTTAAAGAGTTTCTCTTTAACTGCAACAGAGAAACTACATAAAATAAGCCAACTGAATGTATCACCTTATGACGGTAGGTACTTGGCAGTTTTCTTGTCCAACTTTTCAAGTCCTTCCAGTCAAGTAGAATTTCAATGATGGACAGATTCCAATTATAGTGTCATTATCAGCAAACTTGAATCTTGCTTACTCCTAAAAATCTTCTTTGCAGGATTTGTAACACACCAGCTGTCTTCCAGAATTTTTCATAGGTGGACCACTAGGGATCCAGTGAATCAGGAGAGTTAAACTACCTTTTATCGATATAAAAGCATCACACATAAAGAACTAATAAGAGACCTCTGAATACATAGTAGAGTCACGTAATAGAAACATTCTTTCAAAAGATTAATAAGATCAAAGCCCTTCCTTTAAAACCAAATAGCTTTCCAATCAAAATCGACTAATTTCGTTAATACACACGTCCCGTTAATGGCAAGAAAAACTTAACAAATAACCATTCCAACGAAAAAATCGATAATAACACAAAATTCCCACGCAAACTTGAACCCATCGAATCCGCCCTACTACAGCCAGCATTGGATTAAAAGCTCTACGAATTAAGTCAAGTTCCAAGACATTACAGACCAAGACCACGTCTCGACTGCACATAATATCCCTAGAACAATCGAAACTTAATTAGTATTAGTCCGCTTTTGAGGTTAATTTATCCACACTCTCTAGCAAATACTTGTACGCGAAAACAAGTGGCCAGCACTTGTCTTGACCGTGCTTGTCCATTTAACTGGATTACCCTACTCTGGAGTAAAAATAGAGAATAACACTAATACCAACAAGGAGTAAAGTGTGTGTGTTCACACATCCTCGACCCATTCCGATAGAAAAAAAAATAGAATTGGGCGCACTCGTGCTTCCCACATTCAATTTGTACGATGCGCCAAAAGAAATTACTCAATGGCTTAGCAAATTGTTTCCAATTCATTAGACACCCCTTCTTAGCCCCCGCTAGAGAACGACAATATTCACTTCGATGTCACCCCTTTTTCTGGTGCAATAGGCTTGGGGTTGGGCAACTACATACATGCAAGGTTATTCGAGATACAATTGCAAAAGGGAGATCTTAATAATTGTCCAACATGACGCAAGCAATTGTATTGTGACACGCCACCACCACCCCCACAAAAATTATACCTAAGTCGACCACTAACACACAAAAAAACAAAATGAAAACTCAAAGAAAAGGAAATAAAGCGAAATGAGAGGATAAAAGGTTCCAAAGAAATAGAAAATAATTGCACTTGTACTTTTCATTGTGACAGATCTGAGGTGGCATAGTGTTTGAAGTAATCCCCATTTATTAAGGATTTAACGAAGCCATAGCGGTGTTTTATTTTCGTATTTCACCGAAAATTAAACGCAGCTCTATGGTTCCCCTAATCCGAGAGTGCGATAAGTAGAAAAGGACATCTAACCACAGTACAAAAAGAAATCGTTGTTTTGATGTGGTAGCAAATGGCGATTAAGGGAAATAAGATTTGAAAAATAAAAGGTGGGAACAAATAATTTGATTTCTTTTCGATATCTCAAAATGTATCTGAGAAGTGCGGGGAGTAAATTAAATTTGGAAGGACAGGACTGCAACGTGTAATTGGGCTGTTTGATTTTTTCGATGATTTTTATCTTAAGTCACCATTTTTTGTTAGATTTATTTTAAACTACTTTGCTGAACTTAATGGTTTTTGGAAATTACAGTCCTTGAGGGAACATGCTTCTAAAGCTTTATACTCTAACTCACAGGGGTATATCAGTTTTATGATTAAATTTGTAACGTAGGAAAATAATTACAGGGTGTCCGACGGGAAGGCATACTAATTTGTTTGTTTATATTTTTTGATTAAATGAAAGAGAATGGACCTTATATTGATAAATGTTTTATTTAATGTCAGCAATTATGTATGGAATGCAATATCAGGTAAATGTCCACTTCTGTTAGTCTCACAAATGCGAGCCCTTTTGAGAACATTTTTCATTACATTCTCACAAATTTCACGCGGTCTATCATTAATTTCATCACGAATATTTTGTTTGAGTTGCTCAAGTGTTTGTTTGCATAAGCCTTGTTCTTCAGATGTACAAAAAGAAGTCCGGAGCACTCAAATATATCACGATATCGCTTCCCATTCACAGTTACCGTTACGCCGTTTTCATTTTCAAAGTAAGGTGCAATGGTCAGGAGGAACCTGACCAAATTGCGCACCAGATTGTAACTTTTAATGGATGCAAAGGTGGCTGATGATTAATTTGAGGGTTTTCCATCAACCAGAACCGACTATTCTGTTTATTCACATATCTATTCAAATGATAATGTGCCTCTTCACTCATTATGATGCTTTCGTGAAAATCGGGGTTGTCATGGGCTAGCTGTAACATCCTACTGGCATATGTACGGCTGCATAAATAGACTTGTGGAAGAAGCTATTGTGTCAACTGAATCTTAAATGGAAACAAATGCAAATCCTTGAGCAAAATTCTGACCAAAGTTGTACTTTGAAGCCCAAGGTCCTGAGCACGGCGTCGAAATGAGGTTGGTGGATTGTTTTGAACACTTCCTTGAGCAGCAGTAAAGTTTTCAGCCGATCTTGTAGTACGTTGTGATCCATGCTTGGGCCTATCACCTACAGACCCTCTTTCTTCGAAATCATAAACTACACGATAAATAGTGGGTTTTGTTGGCACGCTGTTTCTCCCAAAAATTTCACGTTACTTTCTCAACGTCACAGTAATCGATGATTGATTTTGATAAAATGTTTTAACTATTAAAACACGTTGGTTTATCGAATATTTCTCCATAATAAATTTGCCATGTGTCTACTTCATGACTGCCAAATATGAACTGTTAAGACTAATATTTACCAAAATGGCGGCAAAACAAAGTTGTATAACTCGCCGGCGGCCACCCTCCACAACTTAAGACCTTCCTTCTGAAGACATTTTTCGAAGGTTTATAGCCCTAAATTGATTGATACAGCTCGCAAGGATTGGTATAACCCAAAACTTATTCAGCTTGATATCAAACATGGCTTTCCTACTTTGTCTTGTTCTGGTGGTTGGATGTTTTAAGTATCATCATCAAGGTCAAATAGTTCTTCCTACCTCCAGGGTGATTGGTGGTAGGTCGTGGCTCCTTCGACAGTGTACAACTTTGTCAATGCAAGAAACTTTTCTTTGCCAGTCTTGACAGCCCTCTCAACTGCCTCTGATTGGTTAAAAAAAGAAAGGGTATACTAGTTTTTGGAATCAAAATGGCGTACCGTAGCTTTAACTATAATTTGTCTCGTGCATACTCTCAAACTAGGCAGTAGTTGCTATATCGTAGTAAAGTGCTCTTTTCGTATGCATCGGTTAAATCCCGTTGGACAACACAACGCTCGTCCGTATGGATATATCGGGTGTTTTTTTTATAGGTACAGAGCTTCCAATTGAAATAAATCGAAGAAAATCATTTTAATTTCCATAAATTTGGCTTTACTGGAAGGATAATTTCAATGCCAATAAAGGTTAAATCAGATTTCGGGCATGTGGCCGCCACGGCTGGTTCGAATAAAGCCAAGACTAAAGGTCCAATTTTCAACCACTAATTCGAGCTTTTGGGACCGTATGTCGGGAATAACGCCATGCATTTTGGCTTCTAAGTCCCCAACGTTTCTGGTTTGTTGTCGTCTCATGTGGATTATCTTCACTCCAAATACAGCAATTATGCTTGTTGACGTAGCCATTTAACCAAAAATGAGCCTCATCACTAAAAAAAATTTAGCGATGAAAATCACCATCGAGATCAATCTCGTTTTCAGCCCATACAGAACGCATTGCATGGTCTCGCGGGTTTAATTCTTCCACAATCTGGATCTTGTAAGGTCGTAAGCCAAGAATCGATTCATTCGGGTCCTCTTCAACACTTTGCTCCACAGCGGTAATTGTTTTTTCGGTGCGCACTGTTTGACGTCTCTTCGGATGCGTATTATCACAACGCGTAAACGTAGTGCGAAAACGATCCATGGTTAACCGAATTAATTGCTCTGATGGGCGATTATGTCGATCATAAAATGGAAGGAGCTTGCGGTAAACTTCGCGAACTGAACCATTATTTTCGAAATTAAATTACACGATTTGCAAGCGATGTTCATTTGTCACCTGTTCATGATGAAATGGAAAACCAAACTCAACATAAATGACATTAGAATTGCCCGATTTGACCACAAAATGTCAGTTTTATCTCCAAGACTTGCACATCTTCAGTGGCGGATGGGCTAAGTGGCTCTATGGTTGGTGCGCTGAACTGCCACGTAGAAGGTCTGGGCTCGATTCCCAGCCGTACCAACACCTAAATGATTTTTCAGTGGCCCTCCTCTCGTGATGATCTGACAAATCATCCAAGTAGTATGAATTGTCAAGAAAAGCTTATCTCGAAATTCGCCTTTCGGAGTCGGCATAAAACAGAAAGCTCGCCCTGGGTACTAACGAACTTGTTGCACCAAAAAAAATTGTTTGTTCGAGCATATTCAGCTAAACATTGCTACACTAATTTCACCTTCATCTGAAAGGTCGCAGTTTTTTTTTGTCATCATCCTCAATGTCTTCCTGCTTAGCAACAAGACCATCTTTTAATAGTTCTGACCATCCAGAAGTAGTTGTGAAAAAGATTCGACTTTGACTTCACTAAGACTTTTTGATATTAATTTCTGATTTATCGATTTGATTCTGCTATCAAAGCATAATACGTTTTACGTATTTTGTAAATCTTCCAAACATAAGTCATAAATGATGCCATGCTATCTCGTTTAAAATTTGTTCGCACCCATAGTCATTTATTACGTCTTTAAAGTGCTTAGCATAGCCCGGTTTATGTTAAAAGGTATTCGATTTCTTGTTTTTATTTACACGGGTTGAAAAGGCTATCAATACCTTTTTAGTCTTTCCATACCTTTGTATGATTTTGCCATACGATATCGCATTTGGCTCAGACTGAACGCACTTTATCTCAACCTATTAATATAGGAATGATGTTGTTGAGTTTCAATTACTCTTCCCGTTTACGGGGAGTATACCTGTCTTTCTGGCATTCGTTTGGAATTCCCATATTATTTTCCAAAGTTGGATTTATCTAAATTTTTTTCATTGAATTAGAGCTTGAAGAATATTGGATGGAATTAAACGTGCAACCTCCATTGACCGTCTGAGTAAACAAGGGCCTCCAATTGCGTGGAGTAAAATTTTATTTGAAGGGCCGCCGATATATATGCGGCACTAAATAAAATGATTTTATTAACCAAATATATCAGGCTTTTCATTACTAGAGCTCAGAAGTTAACACATTATCGAGTTTACTGTCGAAAAGAATACCCGAAGATGAAGTAGATAAGCCGGTACGAATCGGTTTATATGATTTTTTTTTTGTTCAAGTTCCTCGTTGAATGTAGGTTCCCATAGCTTTTTGATTTGCTACAGTTCACGAACACTTCCAGACCTAACATTTTAAAAATCAAAAAATGCACGCTGCAACTCATCCCCTCAGCACTTTCAGCATACTAGATAGAACCATTCTCTCCATATCACCGAAAGCCGCCCTCTTCACTTCTTTCATCACAATCCGAATCGAATTATTCACAAATAATACTATTTCAGGATAATTATTGATTTCCATAAATAATTTATTTTTTAATTGTCTCCACTCCCTTCGAATAATAAATTATGCAATCCACCCGAGGTTGGAAGGGAGGAAGAACATAAACAAAAATCCAACTAACTCATAAATAAAAACCTCCCGCAAGGATATCGACCGTCAGCCTATCCCACATGCCATTCCTTGCAGAATACATTATGGGGAATAAAATGAAACCATGCCACAACGTACTTACCTTCCGGGTCCGTTCGTCAGCTTCCCCCGGTGTCTGGTTCCCGGCTCGAATACAGCCATATGCGATGTCATAAAATATTCACATGAATATCATGCATCAATATTTAATGATATTTCAGTCACAATCCTTGGTGTGTACAACATCACTATATAGTATTCCACGAGTATACATTAAGTCCTAGCTATATCCTCCTGTATAGATACTCTTTCAGCCCGAAAACAAGGTAGGGCGGACGACTTTATTTACATAACTTCCGGTTTCGAACTTCAGCCATCAGGGTGAGGTCGGTGATGGTGCTATGCAATTATTTTCGCTGAAATAATATTTGAATTCCATATTTCTCGAGAGTGGGTGTGGGTTAGTGAGCCTCTAAAGAAATTGCAGTTTTCATTACAATTTCAATTATCTGTCACAGGGAATGCTGGACATTTTTTTTTTCAATGAGATCTAGAAGGACACAAGTGAAAAGAAAGATTTTATACACAGGACGAGTGTCCTCTTCTGAATACACTCTAATGATAAAGTGTAGAGATACTTCGTATCTCGACCAGAGTGATGATGGTGCTGGGTCACGAACCCACTTGAATTTTATCTAATTTCACTGCTGGCCTCGTTACTCACGAGCCAGTCTCACCTCCCTTCCTCATCCATTTTGGTGTGGTTTTCCAATGGAACATTCATCATATTTCATGTTCATACCATAGAACTCATTTCGTGCAGACCATATAGAGTTAGACTCCCCCTTGTCTACATAGATACACACAGGAACACCTGACGTTTTTCCGGCAACTCATCTGATGTGGAATAACTTCTCGTTTTGAAACCCAACCTTTCGTAATTTGTAGCCTCTATCTCTATCTCCCCATATTATATACACTGGGAGGCAGGGTGGTGGTGATTCTAGAGCTAAGGCTAAAGGTTCATCTTCAGTTTCAGGATGAACCATCCTTTGCCAGGTGAAATTTCAAACTCATTTTATGTTGCATAGAGATTTTTATCGATTTTTCTTTTCGCTGGGTTTACGAAGGTGCGGAAAGAACGAAAGCAGAGGCGAATGTTTGTTTTTCATAAAATGTACGCGCTCTTCTTTTCCAGCTCCTGCATGTCATTTTTCATGTGCCAGCTAAATAAGGGGCTGGCATTTGTACAAAGGAGAGAATAATTGCAGATGAGTAAACTTCGGTAAGCTCTGGGACTATGGGTGGGAAAATGTTACCGTAGCGAAGCCTCACGCCCTTCCCGTCTATCTATGCAATAGGACTGTGCAGAGGATACGAATGGATGAGTGAAGGAATACCAAACAATGTCAATTAAAAATGAATTAAATTTTCCATTGTATGTATTGCGAGGGAGGTAATTCACTTTGGGTTTGATTAACTTTTCTTTAGAATCGGAGGAGATGAAGTTTTTGCCCTTGGTATTTCCATTGTTTTATGTCCTAAAATAATTTTAGATTTGGTATCTTCTTAGATGATTTCTTACCTGTAAATAAAGTGTGGAAAGACTATCCCATAGCTTCAAGAAATATTCATAATTTGTCTGCTAGAACAAGGTATGGTGAGGCCAGCATCCTCAAAGCGTTTGAAAATCTGGGCAAGGATTAAAAAAAAAAATAAGTTCTTATTATATTCATCTCAATTTTTCGGAATCTTATTATGAGAGTCGAAGTTGAATCAGTAACATTGGGACAGCGAGAAAAAAATTGAAGTATTGAGGTAGAGGTTTGGCAAGAGTGGAAGAACACATGACAATTGCATGTCGACCTGAATATGTTATGACTAAGATATTTTATGACTCCAATCATAGTCATGGTAAGCCCATGATTAGTAGTCCAACACTGTAACCACTAGGCCACTCAATCCAGGTTATATAATTAGAACAATTGATAAATCCCTTAATGATAATGATTACACTAAACGATTCCCTAAATAGGTCTTGCAGGTGCAGTCATTAACTTGAAAACATAACGTAACATCATAAGTCACGGAATACCATAAGATGAAGTCATCTTTCTTTTCTGTTTGACATCGCCATTTAGAAAATTCTTAACTTACTTTTCAGCTAAATACTACTTACTTACTTACTTAAGTGGCGCTACAGTCCGAAATGAACCTGGGCCTCAACCAACATGCCTCTCCAATTAGCTCGGTCCTTAGCCAGTTGCACACTCCAAGTTGGTTGAGGTTGGTTTCTACTTGTACACGCCACTTGAGGTGAAGTCTTCCTCTACTGCGTCCGACGCCTGGCTGGGAATCGAAAACTCTGCGAGCCGGAGTATTGGTGTCCATTCGTTGTACATATCCTAGCCATCTTAAACGTCCAATGCGGATTTTTTTTTAACCGGGGCATGTCGCTGTACAGCTCGTATAGTTCTTGGTTGAATCTTCGTTTCCATAGCTTCAGCGCCGTAGAGCAGGACTGCGATGATCAGGGTCCTATACAGGATCTCCTTAGTAGTTCGAGTGAAGGTTTAACTACTGATTTGCCTTCTTAGCCCGAAGAAACAGCGGTTGGCAAGAGTAATTCTTCGTTTAATTTCTGACGAGATGTCGTTGTCAGAGTTAATAGCAGAACCGAGATAGATAAAGTCCCGTACTACCTCAAGTTATATCTGTCAATGGCGACGTTTTGTCCAATTCGTTGATGTTGTGTATCCCTTCGTGTTGACAGCATATACTTCGTCTTGCCCTCATATACTGCTAAGCCCACTTTTGCCGTTTCATTCTCTATACTAGCAAACGTGGCTATGACATCACGTTGGGTCCTGCCATGATTTCAATATCGTGGGCGTATGCTAGTAGTTGTACCAATTTTTGGAAGATTGTGACTTTGGTGTTGACTCGGGAGTTTTGCATAATCCTTTCAAAACTCAGATTGAAGAAGTCACATGACAGCGCATCGCCTTGCCTAAATCTTTTTTTCGCATCGAATGTGTCGGTGAGGTCGTTTCCGACCCTGATGGAGCAGCAAGAATTCTCCATCGTCATCCTTCACAAACGGACGAGTTTGGGCGGTATACCAAAACTAGATATGGCTATGGCTATGAAATCGATGAATATGTGGTGGGTATCGATTTGGACATCTTGGGTTTTTTTCCAGGATCTGCCGAAGTGTGAAAATTTGATCGGTTATCACACTGATAATGGCCGATCAGTATGTTGGTAAACGGTCTCAGGCGTTCACATATTACGGATTTTTGTAGATCGGGCAAACTATGCTGAGGTTCCATTCCTCAGGCATACTTTCTTCCGACCAGATTTGGCTTATGAGATGGATGGTGGATGTTATATACCAATCATCTCCACTGGGTTTATAAAGCACGGCGGGAAGGCCGTCATTTGCGATAGCCTTATTAAGCTTGAAATTAAATATAGCTATCCCCACTTCACTCAGGTAGGATGGTTGGCAGTTTCCGCTTTCGTTGCCAATATTGAATTGTTCATTCTACCTGACGGCGGAATGTTGTTCGTCATCGCCGTTTAACAGTCTACAGAAGTGGTTCTACCATATCCTCAGCATCGAATGCGTCACAACTACGATATTTCCTTGTTCATCTCGATAGGACTCTTTTCGAGCCTTGTATCCCTGGCTTTGACGTTTTACACTTTGGTAAAACTTGCGAACATCGTTCCTGGAGTGACACTTCTCTATATCCTCGTTCGCGCGCTTTTCTTGCTCTTTTTTCTTCTTTTGAAAAGCCTTTGTTCTGCCCTTCTTCTCTGCCTATAGAGTTCAACAGCAGCTCTCTTCTTCACCAACAGCTTAGCCTCGTTCTTGGTTGCGAGCATCTGTCGGCATTCCTCATCAAACCAGGGGTTTTTTGCTGGTCGGCGCGAAAAACCTAGCACATCAGTTGCGGCTGATCTAAAGGCTTGTTGGCATCGTGGCCATTGTTCTTCGACATTAGACATTCGACGCTGGTAGAATGGTGTTAATCGAGAGGTTTAGCGATACGCGTTGCGCGAAGGTCTTGTCAGTCTCTTGCGATTGCAGTTTTTCACAGTATTTCTGGATTGTTGTGGCGTGGTGGATATCCGCATTGTTACCTTGGCTGCAACAAGATAGTAGTCCGAGTCGATTTTAGTTCCTCGGTATGTTCGGACATCCAAAATACTGGATGCATGTATCCCCTTATGGCTATCGAAATGAGGAAACCGTGTGCTGGCTATATTGGCATTTCGTTCCGTAGCGAAATAAGTTATCCTAATTCCGTGTTGTCGTGTAGGTTATGTTTTCCGACAATACTGCTAAAGATATCGTCTCGTTCTGGCTTTACGTTAAAATTTCGTACTTCGGTAGTCGCTTATAGGTTTTGTCAAGGAGCTCATAGTAGCAATCCCTTGCTTTATCCTCTTTTTCCTTCGTTGGGGCCTGAGCGCATATAAGGATTATGTTGGCGAATGTTGCCTTGATGCGGATTGTTAAAATGCGTTCGCTAATCTCTTGGAATCATAAGACTTCTTGCCTAGGTCTGGCACCTATAACAAATCCAAATAGTCGCTGTTTCTGCTCACTATAACAGTAAAACCATCATATGAATTCTTGCCTAGGTCTGGCACTTATAACAAATCCGAATAGTCGCTGTTTCTGCTCACTATAACACGGTCCGTAGTAGATGTCACAGTTTATCATCCTCTTTTGGCCCGGGTCATCCCGTCGTATTTCCTGGATGGCAGTTATGTCTGCTTTGTAGCAGTTTAGGGCTTCTGCTAGTAGTTCGCTTGCACCTCTCCTTTTTAATGTTCTCACATTTCAGGTGCAGATACGAACGTCGTTATCCTTTTTTTGTCTATCAGGGTCGTCAACAACAAAATCAGTATTTTCCGATGCTATTGGTTGCTTCGTAACCGTTAGTTATTTCCATGGTTGGGTAGTTAACCCAAAGCACAACCCTTAACCTGGAGGGCCAATTTATTAAATTTAAATAATTTGACTTTTAATTTCCTGGGGTCAGTTATCGCCGTATCTCCACTAAAATGACAATCGTGGGCTTGATGTTTAATCTGAGGTAGGTAAACTCTTTAGCTTTGTTGCTAACCGCAGTGACATAATGTTCAGGGTTCCGCAGTTAACTACAAGGCCAGAATGCGTTTCGCCTTTTCCTCAATTGCCGTAAATGCTTCAGACAGTGTTAGGCGAAAATTTGATCTAACTTCGATCTACCGGGCTGGAGGCGACCACTGGCACGTATGGCGGTAAGTGATTTGCAGAAAGAATCTATGCAGTTCAAATAGGTTGTTCACTTTGTCCATCCTAATTAGGTCAAACAGGTTGGACTAACTGGCACCAACGTTGATTTATTTCAGTGGTATGCCAATTGAGAACTGTTTTAGTTGAACATCTTGTGGTAAAATGTATTGCCCTGTCGACCATAGGAAATCTAATTAAAAAAAAAAGTTTTCCATTTACAATACCCAATTACAACTGCCATTACAACTATAGTGCCAAAATTAAAACAAGACTTTGTTCTAGACACACCAACCAACCTTCGAACCTAAACCATACCAAGCCGTAATCTCTACCGATTTCTGTTGCGTAATAATTCAGTCAAAAAATAGCCATCCATGGAAACAGTTCCCAGGCCTATTATTTCCTTCTCCTATTTAATTCAATTAACATAATTAAAGCAATTCTTCATCACAAACCCAAACGACGACGTTCTACCACAAATAATACCCTCACACACAAACGAAATTTCAATTCCTATTTATATTGACAATTAAATATTCAATTTTGATTGCGCACAGTACAGGACAAGACAACGGTAATAAGGACAAATATTGGAAGAACGTTAAATATCTTAAAACATCAAACAATAGCTAAATCCTTTTGGAAAATAAACGAAATGCAAATAAGACCGTTCACGCATGATGAAGGACGAACTGCTGTGCACACAACCGACAGGAGGCTGGTCCTTTAGAAGCTCAGCAATCATCAGCCAGGTATTTGTGCTGAGCAAACTTGAGCTTCACTGTGGGTGTGTGCGGGAAAATCGATATCCTTCCTATGTTGTTCTATTTTTACTCGTATTGCAGGACTAAAACGCAGTAAAACCATCTTTGAATGCAGCCAAGGATAACTTCAAAACCTAACGAGCAAAGACAGAGGGTACCTCAAAATGTAAAATGAAAACAATTTTCTTTTACGTGACTACATCTCAAGGCGCGCACACACACATAAACACGAAAGAAAGAGACCCACCAAGGAACATAATAGCACTTCTTACCACGAGGGGTTGAAAATTGGAGGTTGCCTTATCACACTGAGATCGACCCAACGACCGACCTTTCCGCTTTCGTGTTTCAAGTCGCATAATATTTTTTTTTTTTTTTGGTTTTAATTCTTCTTTCATGCGCAAAGTATCTGCACGCTCCTGTACTTGACTCAGACTCTTAGCATAGAATAGAAATCAAGTGAACCCATGGTCATGAATACACCAACATCGTGAAGAACACAAACACATACACACAATACAATAACACCGAGCGCACCAAACGACCGAATCCAATTTATAAAGGACATGGGGTGGCGTTTGCAGGTACGTTTCCATGTCTACAGGGTGTATACCCGAAAGTAATAATTATAATTACACTTGTACCGCCGGCACATAAATGAGCTCAAGGGGCCCACATAATCGCTGTAGTATGACGCCGCCACCGAGCGGTGGCCACTTCAGAAAAAAAAGGAACATAAAGCTTCTAGTTTGGGGTCGTCCTAAGAAGCAGTCAACGGCGAATTTCACGCAAAAGGGTGTACCAACCAAAAAGTGTTTTTCAGGACTTTCATCACAAATTGCGCTCGTTGCTGCTTGTATTTATTGCCAATAGATGTGTTTCCTTTTTTTTTTTGAAGGATAATGAAGGCGAGCTTGTCGCTCCTTGCGTGTTGGCAAATTCATGAAGTTCTCAGAGGGGTATTCAATACACCCGCACACATATGTTCGTGGCTCAACGATTCCCTTTAATTATCGACTCATTCGCTTAATGGCCTTAGCGCAGGGTGGCACTTTAGTCTTGATGTACGAACAAATGGCTCGCAATCGAAAGGGAGAATAAATTGGATACTTTCGAGTTTCGAAACAGTAAATTAGGTTTTGACCTTAAGGGGGTGATTTATACGGAGTGCCGAAGGACGAAAATTGTAAAATATTTACAGCCTTGTGTTGAGGAGTTCTGGAGTTTCAAATGTATTTCTATCATTACTTGGAATTGAGTCATTAAAGCCGCTGCTATAATGAGCACTTTTTCGAGTCCCTGGACAGTAGGCGTATTGATTGCTAATGTGTACAGGAAGAATTAGTAGCCAGCACTAGTGCTAATTCATGTTTTTAAATTAACTATTATCCTATTGAGAGAGGATGCCTTTGTGTCCATTAGCCAATTCAACTAATGAACGTGGGCTTCGTAATCCCAAGTTACTTTCTTATCCACCCACGTTTCGAAGCTCTTAAATTTATTGGCGTAATTTTTTTTCTTTTTGAGGCGATTGCATAACGCTCCATGAGCGCCCTGAGATGATGCTTACAGATGTAAGAGATTAGAGATCAGAGTGGATTTCAGCGGCAACACAAGACCAAGTATTTTTGGCATTACACGATACGTAGTTTCAATTGGTATCGAGTTCCTGATTCTAAAAAATTCTCATATCAGTATCAGACAAATAAACCAAACTCTGGTGGCACCACCATAATCTTTCGACTTAGTTCCGTATGAAGTCATTCAGGGATTTGAATGAAACTCAGAAGACGTAATTTAAAAAATGATAAAAAAATGTTGAAGACAGTAAGTCAGGGCATTGAGCTAAGTGCTGCAGTGGCTTTAGTATGTGTTGCCAGTCTGTATTCGATTGCATATCCCTTTCGATCCAGCAATTGACTTTTTCAGTATTTCAAATTCATAATAAGGGGTGGTTAAATTTTAAGGGCCGATGTTGAACGTGAACCACACCTAAGCGTCAAGTTTTTTTCTGCATTTCACTTGACATCGATCAATCGCAGACTAATTTAATTTTAACTATTGAAAGATGCAAAATCGAGCAACGTGTTAAAGTTATTTAGACTTATTATGGAAATGGGCGTTCAAATCCAAATGCATATCGTGCACTTTGGTCAATTTAATCGTCCAAATGTGCGTCCAATCGGAAAAATCGAGCAAAATTTGAGCCGGGTCTGGAGGATATGTGAAAAACCAGTGTATGCTCGTACATCTCGTACTGCAGAAAATATTGCTGCTGTTTGCAGTGTGGCTGAAGAGCCGTCCAACTCAACTCGTCATCGTGCCCAAAAATTGCACCTCTCACGCTCGTCATTGATGAAAATAATGCATAAAGACTTGCAAGCTCTAATTGACTCAAGAACTAAAGCTTCTTGACCATTTCAAGCGTCTTCAATGGTCAGAATGGTGGAAAGAAATGGCAACAGTGGATGATCAATTTTCGAAGAAACTAATCTTCAGTGATGAGGCACAATTTCACCTCAGTGGACTCGTCAATAAGCAGAATTGCCGCATTTGAATGATAATCCAAGAGTGATTGTCGAAAAACCAATGCACCCACAAAGAGTGACTATTTGCAGCGGTTTATGGGCTGGCGGTATCAGCGGACCGTATTTTTCCCAAAATGAGGCCGGTCAGGCAGTTACTGTGAATGGTGTTCGCTATCGTGAGATGATGACAAATTTTTTATGGCCCAAATTTTTAGATATGGATGTGGACTATATAACGAAACAATGGCTCTTTTGCACGACAAGTTCAGTGGCCATGTTATCTCAAGTGGCCGCCAAGATCATGTGATCTGACACCGTTGGACTTCTTTTTTGAGGGTTATTTGAAAAAAAAAAACAGGTATATGTTGATAAGGCAGCAACAATTCAAGAGCTAAAGGATGAGATAATTCGGCACATTAACGGCATTGAACCTCAATTATGCCTCAGCGTCATCGAAAATTTGGACCATCGGATGGAGGTGTGCCGCCGAGGTTGCGGCTGCCATTTGGCCGATATTTTATCTAATACATTATTGAACCATACCAATGTTATCAAAATAAAAAGAAATCACATTAACTTCTTAAATATATTTTTGATTTATTCAAAATCAACATCGGCCCTTAAAATTTAACCACCCTTCATCTTAACCGAGGCTATAGTTCGGGTTGAAATCGTTACTTGCAAGTGAACCTATTAAAATTAATAAATTCCTCAACGGTACTTTTTAGCTGTCAATAACCCCCTGCATGGTCATAAAGGTAAGAAATCGTTAAATTAGTCATCAAGGCCATCTCTAGAACTTTTTTTTAGTTCTTGAATGCATTGTCATCGCAGGATCCTCACTCCATTTGATTGAAAATCGTGCTCTCCTTCCCGGCCATGGAATGGTACACTTACTGATCTCTTCTATAAAGCAAAAGTGGGACCAAAAGATCCTGAATATTGATCTAATGTTCAAAATGTGGCCCCAAAATTTGCACTTATCCTACCGTACTCTACTACAAAACAAGCAATCTCTCTTAAAGATGGTTGTTTTCCCTGTTAGTCCCCAAACCTTAATCTCAGCGATGACTTATTGTACATTGTTCTCTTGATAACAGAAACTATATATTCAGGTGCTCATAAGAACTTAGGGAAATCATTCGTAGACCTGCGGAGTTTGAGCCCAGGCACACTGTCACAATTAATATCGATGGGAATAACAAAATACCAAAATTCGTTTTGATACAGATCAACCAAACAATGGAACGAAGCCTTAGGAGACTTATTTCCCCTAATATAGATCTACGAAAATTCAGAAGCAGAGTCAATAGTCTCGATTTTCAGTGCTGAGTAAACTGTGATTTAAAGCAGGCCTTCGCATCAAGAGTTAGCTCATTGCTTTTTTTTTTTATAATTTACACGTACTCAAGGGGTTATGAATACCCTTTTATATGTTACCATAGTACGAGCGTTAGAGAAGGGGAAGAAAGAGAGGATAGGAAAGATTTTGGATGTAGTGGAGACTTAAACTCCATGGGTGGTGTCCGAACTAGCTTGGGAGTCACTTTTTCTTGTGTTCGTTAAATTTGAAGAAATTCAAGATGGTGTGCATACTTTTAGGTATTACACCGACCTTTTATTTCTTTTAAATAAAAGTGAAATGGATTTTGGTTGGGATTGAACGCGCAACCTTCCACTCAACAGACGAACACATTACCACTACACCACGGCCACCCACAATGCTTGATAATTTCGGATTCAAAATGACTGAAAACATGCTTCCCGAGCTACCTCGATGTTAATCCCGTAACTGGGATGATCTAGATTTGAAAAACTGGATCAATGCATCTGAAAATATTACCTTGGGGCACTCTACTGGCCTTATGGGCTCCAGAAGTACAAATAAATATGAAATATACAAGAAAATATAGTTCTTGGCTGAATCTTGGTCTCCATAGCCCGTCAACGCAAACGGGACCGAAGATTTTTCGAAGAATTTTCCTCTAAAATCGACCAAGGATTTCTTCATCCGCTTTTAAACGGTATATGCTTGGGACGGTCCTGGGAAGATCAAGGTCTTTTATAGCATCTCCTTAGTAGTTCGAGTGAGGGCTTTACTACTAAACTGCATTTTTAGCCCGAAGAAACAGCGGTTGGTAAGATTAATTCTTAATAATCAGATTTGAAAAGTCACATGACAGCGCATCGCCTTGCCTAAATCCTTTTTTGGTATCGATATTTCCTTGTCGATCTCGACAAGATTCTGTTCGGGCCGTGTATCTTTGGCTTTGACGTTTCACACTTTGGTAAAACTTGCGAACATCGTTCCTGGAGTTTCACCTCTGTATATCCTCAATCGCACGCTTTTCTTGCTCTTTTTACTTCTTTCTGAAGAGCCGGTGTTTTTCCCTTCTTCTCTGCAAATAGAGCTCAACGGTAGCTCTGGTCTTCACCTGCAGCTTAGCCTTGTAGGCCTCGTTCTTGGCTGTAAGCATATGTCGGTATTCCTCATCGAACCAGGGGTTCTTGCTGGTGGGCGTGAGAAACCTGGCACATTATTATCGGCTGATCTAATGGCTTGTTGGCATCGTTGCCACTGTTCTTCGACATTCAATGCTGGTAGCATGGTGTTAATTGAGAGGTTAGGGGATACGCGTTGTGCGAAGATTTTGCGAGTCTCTTGCGATAGCAGTCTTTCGACATTAAAGTTTTCACAGTATTTCTGGATTGTTGATGTTGGATATCCGCATTCTTATCTTTTCTGCAACAAGCTTGTGGTCCGAGTCGATGTTAACTCCTCGGAATGTTCGGACATCCAAAATACTATATGACGGCCTCTTGTCTATCCCAATGTGATCAATTTGGTTGACCGTTCGTTGATCTGGAGACCGCCATGTCCCCTTATGGATGTCGAGGTGAGGAAACCTTGTGCTAGCTACAGTGGCATTTCATTCCGTCGCGAAGTCAATTAGCCTAAGTCCGTTACCACCGTGTTTTAGTGTTTTCCGACAATACTGCTAATAATATCCTCTCTTCCAACCATTGCGTTAAAATCCCCTAGCACGTTTTTAACATCGTACTTCGGTAGTCGCTCATAGGTTTTGTGAAGGAGCTCATAGAAGCAGTCCTTAGCTATGTCATATTTTTCTTCCGTTGGGGCGTGAGCGCATATAAGGCTTATGTTGGCGAATTTAGCCTTGATGCGGATTGTTCCAATACGTTCGCTAATGTCTTGGAAACATAGGACTTCCTGCCTATGTCTGGCACTTGTAACAAATCCGCATCCGAATAGTCGCTGTTTCCGCTCACTATTACACCGTCCGTAGTAGATGTCCAGTTTTCATCCTCTTTTTGCCCGGCCCATCCCATCGTATTTCCTGGATGGCAGTTATGTCTGCTTTGTAGCAGTTTTGGGCTTGCGCTAGTTGTTCGCTTGCACCTCTCCTCTTTAATGTTTTCATATTCCAGTTGAAGATACGAACGCCGTTGTGCTTTTTTCGTCAACAATAAAATCAGTGCTATCCGAGGCTATTGGTTGCTTCGTAACCGTTAGTTTTTTTCATGGTTGGGTAGTTAACCTCTTGCACAACCCCCAACCTGGAGGGCCAGTTCCAATTTTCTAACCAAAATATAAGCCAAAATTTTGTAAATTTTTTTTAACATATGCCAACTACAGTACCTCCTGTTCAAAAACATCAGTGTTACGTAGGCATTGTGTCGATTATGCAGCCATTTTATTTTGGCTAAGATTTTATTAATTATTTATGTGAAACATTTCACTTTTTGTATTTAATGGTGAAATAAACCCATTTCGTCACATGAGATTTACATCAAAATCTTCGGTTTTTTGTTGACGTTTCTGAACATACCTCTCCTCAACCGCTATTGCCGCATATGTAAACATATATATCAGAACTGGGGGTTTGCCTGTCTTAATATCAAATTTGGAGAATAAGATCCTTCTAAGAAATCTACTCGGAAAAGGATTTCGATTTTTACGTGTTCATTTATGTCGATAGGCTTGTTGGTCATATTTGGTGCTCATGTGAGAATTTATACAAGTCTTCTAGTAAAATCCACCTACATTTTTTTTTTATCTTTGGAAAGCCTATCATGTTGGGGCAGGTTTTATGGATAGACTAAAACCTCAATTTACAATATAACGACTATTGGACGTTTCTGATTCGCCTCACAGGTGGTTTGATGAACAAAGTATAAAGTGAGTGACTTGCTCCGAAAGACGAGGACTTAGGAATGGATTTTTTTTTTGTTGCTCCTGATGAGAGATTGTAAGTGTTAAGCTCGAATGGCTGCTTTAAGAATAGTTGTCAGCTTTAATACAATAAAATCGGAAGCATAGTGATGGTTATGAGGGTTGCCGCAAATGACGGGATGCATGAAATGAGGGAGGGATGTTTTTGTCTCTACTGACATAATATTTTATTATTTAGTTTATCAAATTTAATTAATTCTAACACTAACATTAAAAAGTATTTTTATAACGTTCCTCAGGTTTATAATGTTTTTGCATTTCTGAACTTTTTAAAATGTGATTTCGCTAATTTGAAATTTTTAAAACTATAAGCCCCTGATTTTAATTGATATCAGTTCTCTTAAAAACCACAATTGTAACGCGGTATTTTTGCAAAAAAAATAAAAAATTGAAATAACATTTTGTACTTAAATATTTTTTTATGATTGAAATGTGTGTTGATTAGTGAAAACGAAGATACAAAAGTGACACAAATATAGTAATAGTTCATAGAACGAATTTGCAGTTAATCGAATTATTTTAATTAAATTCAAACAAAAAATTTGAACCGTGTTAAAACTCCTCTAGGACATCCTTTATCTTCACAGAAACAACATTTCAATCATAAAACAACAAAAAAACAATCAAAAAATATTCTCATTTGCTTTTTTATTAAAAATTGAAAAAAAAAAAACAACATATAAACCAACCTAATAATATAAAATAAGTAAAACAAAAACAACACACTCAAAGACAAAAAAAATCAAAACTAATGAAATCTTGTTTCTGTGTCGTTAAAGGTTGTCCAGACGGATGCCATCATCACCACCATCACATCTCTAAACGATAAATAGCACAAACACAAACCTTAAAGAAGTACCCAATCACCAATGACTGCAAATGGCTCCTCTACCCATAGTTCAATGGAACTAGTACAATGATACCTCAATCACCAGAGATAATAAGTGGAGGCAATACGTCCGCACGTGGATAAGTTAACACAGATCGTGCTCTTCCATTGTTAGGGTCACACACCAGCAACTTTATTATTTTCTTGTGTTTGAAGCTCTCATCAAGTTGCAAAAGTAAACCTCAATCTAGTCAAAATGTCGTTCACAATACCGGTAGTCAATCTGGAGTTCCGAGAGGTACGCGAAATCGTATGGGAGAAAATCCAGGAGCCGGTTATGCAGCGCAGACTGATTCTAGTCATTGTGTCCATTGCCCTGCTGTTAGACAACATGTTGTACATGGTCATCGTACCCATAATACCGGACTACCTGCGCTATGTGGGTGGTTTTGACGATGGCACTCCAGCACCGCTGCTCATCAACAATATCACGGGCAAGCCTATACCCATGAAGCACGATCATCACGGACAGGACTCTGCCACCGGCATATTGTTCGCGTCTAAGGCTATCGTTCAGCTAATGGTTAATCCATTCTCAGGAGCACTCATCGACAGGATCGGTTACGATCTACCCATGATGGTTGGTCTGATCATAATGTTCTTGTCGACGGCTGTGTTCGCATGTGGCCGAAGCTATAGCGTGCTCTTCTTTGCACGATCCCTACAAGGAGCTGGATCGGCATTTGCTGACACCTCTGGCCTAGCCATGATCGCAGATCGTTTCACCGAAGAAAACGAGCGATCGCAAGCATTGGGCATAGCATTAGCTTTCATCAGTTTTGGTTGCCTAGTTGCACCTCCTTTCGGAGGGGCGTTATATCAGTTTGCAGGCAAAGAGGTACCATTTCTGATTCTGGCTTTGGTGTGTCTAATCGATGGCTTAATGCTGCTACTAGTGATGAAACCGCTCAAAGAGCAGCTCAAAATGAGCAAAGAAGTCCAACAACAGACGATACCCATCTGGAAGCTACTCATGGATCCGTATATCGCTGTGTGCGCCGGCGCATTAACCATGTCCAACGTTGCACTGGCCTTCCTAGAGCCAACCATCTCACTCTGGATGGAGGATAACCTTACCACGGATAACTGGAAGATCGGAATGGTGTGGTTACCAGCCTTCTTTCCGCATGTAGTCGGTGTAATAATAACAGTAAAAATGGCGAAAAAATACCCGCAACATCAGTGGCTCATGGCTGCTGGCGGTCTTGCCCTCGAAGGGCTGAGTTGCTTCATCATTCCGTTCTCAAGTTCATATAAAGTACTGATGATTCCCATCTGCGGAATCTGTTTTGGCATTGCGCTCATAGACACTGCCCTCCTGCCCACACTGGGCTACCTAGTGGATGTCCGATATGTATCGGTTTATGGTAGTATCTATGCCATTGCTGACATCTCGTATTCGATCGCGTACGCGGTGGGACCAATTATCGCCGGTGGGGTGGTCGAAGCGATTGGCTTCACCGCTCTCAACTTCCTCATAGCCTTCTCGAATCTACTGTATGTGCCCGTTTTGCGAAAGCTTCGCAACATCTACGACTTTAAGCATTTCGAAAACGAAGCGAACATCCTTATGCAAGATCCCCCCAACAAGGAATACCAAACCTACGTTATGCACGATCAGCAACCTGTCGATGGTGAATTCAAAAATCACCTCGAATACGGCCAACAGTACCAACAGGATAACACGCAAGAGACTGCTTTGGATCAACAAAACTACGACTACCAACAACAGCAGCCTGGTGCCGGAGACTATCAAGACTCGAGCACTGGCTATCAGCAATACCAGCCAGGCTATCAGGAGCAAGGCGGTGCCTACCAACAGGAGTCTTCAACTCGACATCTTCCACAACAACGCGTTGCGAATCCATTCCAACAACAACAACAGCAACAACAGTACCAGCAACCGGAACCACCAAGTGGTGCCGGAGGACCAGGTGGGCGAATATCGAATCCATTTAGACAAGGATTTTAAAATATTGTCTTATACAAATCTAGCTGTAGTATATTTTTGTTTATATATTTTCGATCGAATAGCATACATATTCCGTTGATCTACACAAATGTGCATGTATAAAGTATATATTTACAAGCTGTAAAGCTGTTAAGATACTGTATCTTAAGAAAGCAAAATAAAACTATTTAACTTTAGGTGAACTTCATGAAGAGGCTTCAAGACCTCTTGATGTTGAATTAAGTGTGTTGTATAGTTTTCAGGTATATAACTTGCATGTACATCATTAAGTCATCATTTTGGCATGCGAATCGTTGTCTGAGATAAACTTATCATTAACTTTAATATTTTGCTGTACAGCTATTATGTTTTTAATTATTTATTACAAGAAATACATATATACAGAGAAAAGTGTGTAAGTGCGAAAGGGAATGATGTAACGTGCGAAAAGATGAATGCGTGGTGCATTTTAAGGGTGGATACGTTCAGCTTTTAAATATTTTTTATGTTTAATGAATTAATATGGCATCGTCATTAAAAAGCGCCATCTATTGAATAAACACCTTATGATTATTTTGGAGTTTTTTTTTTGACAAAACACGTCCAAACTAAGCTGTCGAATATTACTAGCTTTATCTATGGAACAAGACGCTTTAACTAATCTATGAGAACAACGACTCAATGACTGAAATTGATTGGGAAAAACTTCAGTTTTAAATGAAGGTTTCGAGGAATTTAGCGAAAATTTCGTTTTTGGGGTGTGAAAGCCGTATTTGAGATTTACGAGCGACCATAAAAGTGTATTTGCTGACTGAAAACGGTGTGTCTAGAGAGTGAGTTCTTAATGTTTTTTTTAAGAAAAGAGAGTTATTACGTCGAATCGAAAAGATTTTCAAACACTATATCACGAGTTAAAACTAAGAAATTCATAAATATACAACAAAGTATTATATGAAAATCCAGGATAAGTTGATTTGTGATAAGTAACAATCGTAACCAACAAATTATTTGGGCTGATACTTATTGGTTTAGTCCAGTGGCGTAACTATATGGTGGCAGGGCTGGCCAAATGCCACTGGCCCCCGACCTACGAGGCCGCGAGCTCAGAAATATTTTTTTAAAACTGTACCTGGTTACTTGAAAAGTTTTTTTTTCTGCTTAAAATCCATTTAAGTGAGACAACTACAGACCATAATACAAAGTCAAGTTAATATTTAAGCATTTCAACACATCCTAAGCTAAACGATGTTGATCACTTTTACAGCGCATCCATTGGTTTCTACATTTTATGTCGCGGTACGTTGGCAACGTGGGTGAGCTTTGACGATCAGAGAATTCCCTCATTTTGTGAATCAAGAAAGCGCTGCCGCTGGGGCGAGCTAGCAACACGATGTTAAGAGAATCTAGGATTTACTAATTTTTTTTAAAGAGGGCTCTACTACTGACTGCGTATTCTTTATGGAATTATTTTGACAATTGGCCATTTGTATCGTTGATTTTTCGTATTTGTTGTTTTATTGAATCTGTAATGGTGGCAAAGTAAAGATGATTGTGAAGGTTAGATATTAAAATGTCTAGTTCGAGAAAATATTTAAATGGGAGCGAAAAACGAAAGAGAAAGAGGGAGACTGAAGAAAAAACAATAGAAGCTACCTAAAATTAGTCAGTACTATAGAAATGATAAATTTAATAATGAAAACTCGAACCAGATACAGCACCCAACACCAGTGTCTATCCAGGTCCAGAACAACACCACAACATGGTACTAGCAAAAGTCAAAGTGAATTATATTTTAGCGTGAACGATATTGTATCTTCGCCATATGTTACTAATAAGGGTAATTCGACGATTCAACGCAGCATAACCTTAGTACGTGTAAAATAGGGGTAACCATCCAGGATTAAAGAGCTAATCAAGTGAAAAGGTACGTGATTGAAAACGGACGTTGTAAACCTAAGGGCCCTTTCTTAAAAGATCGTGACAAAAGATCTTTTCTAGAAAAACATTACCATATTGTTTCTAAGTCTAATCCTATTCCTTAATACGTCAGAAGGCGTATAGTGAATCGTGTGGTTATTCACAAATCTGGCATTTAAAAAGAAAACAAAATGTTTGGATTGAGGGCTATGACGACTGGAAACATATTTTAGATGCCATAGAGAGACACCAGACATCGAAAATTCATCTGGATTATTGCCTTACGTATCAACAGTGGCGGCTACATGGAACACTCCATGAACAGCAGGAATCCATGACAAACATTTTTTTTTTGGCGCCAAGTAAAAGGTTTTTTTAATAAGAAAGTTTTTTTAAATAAAACAAAAACGGTTTTGGATATCAATGAAATTCTGTATTTCGTTATATACGTTCGTATATACGTTCGATGCCATTATGCATGGAACTCGATTTCTTTTGCATGGCCACCACGGGCACGCTTCCAGAAGTCCAGACGCTGAACCCAATTTTCGACGGTTTTCAAGCATAAATCGGCCGGTACTGCTGCAATTTCACGTTCGATATTCGTACGAAGTTCATCCATCGTCGCTGGCTTGTTGGCTTAGACAATAAACTTGACGAAGCCCCACAGGAGATAGTCTAACGGCGTCAAATCGCACGACCGAGACGGCCAAGCGACTGGACCATTTCGTGAGATAACACATTCTCCAAACTTAGTTTCCAATAAATTGATTGCGGCATTCGCTGGGTGGCTTGTGGCGCCGTCCTGTTGGAACCACATGTCCTCCAAGTCCATATCATCCATTTGGGGCCAAAAAAATCCCGTTATCATTGAACGGTAACGATTCACAGTAACGTGCCGGTCTGGATCATCACGGAAGAAGTACGGCCCAATGACGCCGCCGGCCCATAAACCTCACCAAACCGTAATTTTTTCGAGATGCAATGATGACTCATGGAGTACGTGTGGATTGCTGCCTGACCAATACCGCATATTTTGTTTATTGACGAAGCCATTCAGCCAGAAATGAGCCTCATCGCTGAAGATGATTTTTCGATGAAAATCCGAATCATTTTCAAGTTGTTACTCAGCCCAATTCACGAACATATAACGCTTCTGGTGGTCAAGCGGCTTCAGTTCTTGCGTCAATTTAATCTTTTAAGGAAGTAAGCCAAGACCTTTTCGCAAAATTCGCCACAACGACGTCACAGAGATGGCCAACGCTTGAGAACGACGTGTGAGAGACACATTTGGGCTTTCTTCAACTAAAGCCTCAGCGGCAGCAATATTCTAGACACTACGGGCACTTCTTTGTCACACTGGCACGGGAACATTTTGTACTGTGCCTGTGGATTCAAATTTTTCCACTAGACGCTCAATTGTTGATCTGCTAGGACGATTATGACGACCATAAATTTGGACGTAGCGCTCTTAACGTTGAGGCCACTGACTCCGAATTTCGGTGGTAAATTTTAATAATTTTGACTCGTTGTTGGATCGTATATCTTTCTATCATGAAATGGCAAACCTTACTGAAGAGAAATGTCAAAAGAGCGGCAAGAAATATGGCGTCGTTTGCTGTCCCTGTCGCTCAACTTTTGTAGCGTCCCTGATGAAAAACCCGATACTTTCTAGACTCCTTGATGTCACTCTGATACTTTCAACGCCTAATTTAGCCTTTCGTGGCCACAGAGAAAACGCAGATAGCAGTGATTCAAGCTCTAAAGGGAACTTTTTGAGTATTGTTGAGTTATTAGGAAAATACGACCCGATTTTACAAGAATTGTTAAGTAAACCAAAGGGCCAGATAACATACTTAAGTCCAAAAACACACAATGAGATAATTTCTGTCTTGGCTCTAAAAGTAGAAAATGCACTCATAAATGAAATAAACGCCGCACCATTCTATCGTTACAACTAAAATGCAAATACCTTAAAACATTTGAAAATTTGGCTAGAAGAATTGGAATGGTATCGACATGAGTTAGTAACAAATGGAAGCAAATAGTGTACCAGAAAAATGGTCCATCACCCCCGAATTTTCTAAAACTTCGTCAGAGGAAGGTAAAACGATATATTGAAAGTTTTAAGTTTTTAAATTATTAATCAACTGAAATCGCGTTTCAGTCCTTTTAATGAAATTATTTCAAATTTCAGTGTTTTGCAATCTTCAACTTTGCAAGATTGAAATGACACTGATCTGCTAAAAAAAAAAGCTCTGGAATATGTTGATATATTTAAAAAAGACATGTCTGAAAAATTTGCCAGGCAAATTCTCAGTTTTCGGCCCACTTTCAGAGGCGAAATAGAAAAGCCTTTGTGTATAAGAGACCTTGCTGATTTATTAATGATACAGAATCATATTATGTCCTGCAGCTTTCCTGAAGTATGCACTGCCTTAAGGTTATTTGTTACAATTCATGTTACTACAGCTATTGCTGAACGATCATTTTCCAAACTAAAATTAATAAAAACCTGTTTTAGGAACTCTATGGGACAAGAAAGGTTAAGCCTGGCTATTCTGTTTATTGAAAATTCTTTGACACTTTTTCGGAACAGAAAGAAAAGATTTTCCTTAATAAATGTCTCATTGAAATTAAATTGTAAAAGGATGCTAGTTTCCTCAGGTTTTTGTTCCCTCACCGAAAAGCTAGCGAATAGAAGATGGGTGTGAAGTCTCTAATCTACATTGGGCTAGCGTGGGGACTGTATCCTATTCCCTCTCGCCTAAGAGTGTCGGCCTTTGCTCAGCAGTGGGACGTATATAGGCTGGTGAATGTGAATGAATGTAAATGTATAAGCCCATGCTCTTCAAAATAAAACTGTTATTAGTGTTGGATAACTACTTAAGTGTTTTATAAAAATTAAACTGAGTACAACGTGAAGCTTTTTAGCTTTAAAAGAATTCGCCACTGGCCCCAGATTGTATAGTTACGCCACTGGTTTAGTCTCAGACTTTTTAGCTTACACAGTGTAGGAATAAGTGCAGAACTGTTGCTGTTGAAAATAATAGCAAAATGGTTACAGTTGTGAATTAAGTAGTAGTGCAGTCTCGAAAAGGATGACTAATATTAATACTAAAAAACAAAGCAAATCTCAAATCAACAAAAGAAGACAAAAATGCGAAGTTAAAAGTTAGTTTTTGGTGGCATCTAGGTCAAAGAATAAATATAACAATTCCGGTACTAAATAATAAGTTAAACTTATTTAAGTCTCGATCACCTAAGTCGAGGACTGACCTAAATAATTTATTTTTTGTTTGATATGTTTATACAGTCGAAGCTTACACCGTATGAAGTTTTGGTCAGGGTTATAGTCCATGGTGTAAACATAGCCACTATCGAATGTGACATTGTTGGTTATAACTTTCACTTATAAGAAAAGTTAATTTGTGATAAGTAACAATCAAAATCAACAGAGTCGATCTAAAAGAGGTGATTGTCACAATAACAGATATCAATTCCTGATTCAATCCCTTGCTCTCGTATTCGCTTATTTCATTCTTATTATTGTGTTCGAATAAATGATTTTACGAAACATTAGATTTTGAATGTTTTTCATTTAAAAAGAGGCCTACATCAATTCTATCAAGTATTTGTGTGTTTGATAAGTGTTTCGTTTGCAAAAAAAAAACATTAAAATATAATAAGTCAGATGACTGATTGGTTCCAGGGTTAATAAGAAATTATGAGGAACAATTTGCAAGGTTCTTTAGACTTGCTCAGGATAACTTAAATATTCATGAAATGAAGTTATTAGCTCTATTTAACTTTTATGTAAATTCAATTGAAATAGCATTTAAAAATTGGTACAAAGTTACAACTATAAAAAAAAAACTGGTACAGCGACAAACTTTTAATGTGGACAAATTTCATCAAGTTTGTGTCAATTGATGTTATTCGGTCTTTTTTAAAATTGTCAATGTATCGAAAATAAAGCTGAAAATATCCTCCCCAAAAATATCACCACTAGAATGCTGAGATAAATTATTTTCTTAAAATTGATAAACATTTATATATTTTTTGTAACTAAATGATCATACCGCATAAGAACAAAGTATATATTTGTATAGGCACATATATCATTATGTAACCACAAAAAAAAAGAGCAAAAAAAATATATTATATCGTAGGTTCTAAGCTTTCAATTCACCGTCAGTATATCTTAAGCTGCATCAATATCGCATACATATCATAAGAAGTTTGCACAAATTTATTCGGGTGCAGTTGATGATTTACAAACGACAGTGAATTGAAAATATTATTTAAAAAAAAAAACTTTTTTCAAAAACTTTTAATTTTGTTTCACTTGACCAAGTGCGGCTAATTTATCGGCAGCCTTAGTTGAGTGTTGCAACACGATTTTTTTAACATAAGACACAACCAAGGTAACGATACATATCAAGAGTCGAATGACTCGCCTGTTTAAATTACCAAAGTGATATTAACTATTACTAGAAATTATTAAAATGTAAGTATAAAATATTATATATATATATATAGACAAACAACTATACAAATATTTAAATGTACATAATGCAGTCTTTTAAAAATATATCTATATCGACAAATATATTTACGTTTATGCACTGAATTTTGAATAAATATTCTATATCATACACAATTTTACAAGCTACATTATAGGTGTCAATTTATATTCAATTAACAAATATACAATTAGAATCTAACAAACAACAAAAAAAAAACTGTTATATCCGTGAACATATCAGAAGATACGGCCATTTTATATCCACAAATCGCATACATTCAAATTAAGTAAAACAAAGTAATAAAGATCAGAAAATATTCAATTCTCATTTGTGTAACATTTAATTTTATTTTTATTTAGCGCTTACAAAACAATATTAAATTTACTTTATTTTTTCTTATATTGCATTTAGTTGCATTCATTTTTTTTTTAAACATTTCCACTTTGAATTACCTTAAGCATATATATTTAAATTAGTACATATATTTGTATAAGTTATAAAAGAGTATATATATGAAAGAAAAACTAAAAAAAAACTCATGAAAAAATCTCCCATCAAAAAGTATCAATTAACGAAATATATTTAAACAAAAAAAAATCAATTAAATTGTATATTAGTTGCATGGCTGCTTCTGCGCATGCTGTGTAACAATAAAAAACTAATATTTATACAAATATAAATAAACGCAAAATGTATAAACGAAAATCACACACAACCCCAATTACACAAAATATTTATATATATTTAAAATAAAACTATTATATATAAAATAATTATTTTATTTTTAAGTCGCAATTTCCTTAAATGTATATACAAAAGCTATTTAACCAAACAAGTCCTTGTATAGAAATTTTGATTTAAAAAACAAAACAACATAGAAATAAAAATTAAAATACAGGAGCAGAGTATTATAACAGCGTCCTTAGAATATATTAGTGCAATTCAAACACAAAACAATAGCTAATCGATTTATAATTAAAAATTAAAAAGAATTGAAAGAATATATGAGAAATGAGTAACTACAACAAGATTATACAGAAAAATGAAAAAGCAATATTTAAAAATAGATAAAATACTTGAAAAAGTATGTTAGGTAATATATTACACTAAACAAATTTATTAATTTATTATAATTAATTTCGTTTATTCGTTTATTGTTTTTATACATAGCATAGGTTGGTAACTTAAGTTTTTAAATTAAACAAATTCGTTGTTTATGGAAAAGGACAAACTTTGCGAGTATGTGCGACTGGAAAACTTTCAACGAGTTGATGAAAATATTCAAAACATCACGATTCCTCTTTAAGTTGGCTTTGAAGACTGAGCTATAATCAAACAACCTCACATTCGCAAAATATTATGCACCATGAATTTGTTTAAAAGGCTTGAAGATTTTTGATTTGGTGATAGGTTTTTTGACACAAGGTCTCAAAAATGAGAAGGGATCAAATTTGTAGGTATCAACTATTATACTACCAATACCTCACTTTGCGTTGTGGTTTCGTTCCAAAAAAAAAACACGATGCAAATTGAAACGACGCAAAGTGAATTATAATTTTCTACAGCAAACCATGAAAATACCGAAGATAGCTTCCAGGGTTACGAAAATACTTTTTAAGAAGAAAATTGAATAATGTTAACATTTAAAAAATTAAAATACATAATATAACATTTTATTGCAAACATAAAAAAAAACAAATTCAAATAAAACAAAGTAAAATATTCAATTAATTTATTAAAAGCAAAATAAAAATTTATCACAATCTGATGAGTCCATAGTGGCTGTTGTCGTAAATCGGCTTTCTTTCACAAAAAAATTGGTCCAATGTTTGCTGAACAAGTTTTTTCTGCAACGTTACATAAATTTGCTTGTACCAATTGATATTCGTAGCTACCGCTTGGGACACTTTAAAACTTCTTCCGCGGTCGGGATCGTTTTAAAAACAAAAAATCTCCATAGCTTCGACAATCAAACACATCGCTTTAGAAATTTGTTTGGAGGTTAAATTTTGTTCTTCGGAGTTTTCTAATGAACGGTCACTGTCATCTTCTTCATTAGCAAATAGCAATTCCAGTTGCAATAGTTCTTCATTAGGCAATTCTTGGTTGTGCGAGGTTAGAAATGGTTTAACCTCCACCCACGAATCGAAAATAATTTCTATGGCTTTCGTAATGTTGAACTTTTTTCAAAACTCTAACATGGTAGGCTTATCTTTTCCATCAGTCCCGTCGAAGATAATAACTTTTAAAAGTTGATATTACTCCCTGATCCATCGGCTGAATAACTGATGCCGTATTAGGCGGCAAAAATACAAACTTCACATTTTCTGACAACTCATCAACATAAGCTGGGTGGCCATGAGCATTGTCTACTAGGACCAAAGACCTGAAGTTTAAGTTTAACTTGTTGCAATTAGCTTTAATTTCTGCAACAGTACAAGTTGAAACCCAGTTTTGAAATAATAATGCTGTCATCCAAGCTTTTTTTGTTTGCTCGCCAGTGGACAGGAAGCAGATTCTTTGAACAACCTTTCATTGCTCTTGGATTTTCTTATTGATAAATGAGAAAAAGTTTAAATTTGAAATCACCATTTGCATTACCACCTAGAAGAAGGGTCAGTCTATCCTTGCTAGCTTTAAATCCTGGAGCAGATTTTTCTGTTTTAGATATGAAAGTTTTGTTAGGTAGACGTTTCCAAAATAATCCAGTCTCGTCAACATTAAAGATTTGTTTCGGATCATAGCCACCTTCATTAATTAACGCTTTTAACTCTGTTGGGTAGCGTTCTGCAGCAGTTTCATCAGCGCTAGCTGCTTTGCCGTTAAGAGCGACGCTGTGAAGATTTGCTCGAACTTTGAATCTCTCAAACCAGCCCTCACTAGCTTCAAATGTTTCATTCTTGTCTGTATCACTACCATTTGCATTGCCGTTGGATACTGCTTTACTTTTTATGTCATCAAATAAACTGTTTGCTTATGTCTGAATTACCATTTTGCTTGATGGTATTCTCTGCGCAACATGATTTTCAATCCAAATAGAAAGCAAGGACTCCATTTTGATCATCAAAGCATTTCTTGTACGGGTCATCGTTTTAGTACGTAATGATGTTGCAGATTTTGCAGCCTCTCTTATTTTATCCCCATCTCGATCTTTTATAGTTCTGACAGTTGTTGCAGCTAGACCAACAGTTTTTTCTTTCTCCATAGCCTTCTCTTCCTCATCAAATCGTCGCAGAATATCTAATTTTGTTCCGAGCTGATAGTTTTTTAAATTTTTTTAGTAATTCTACCAGCAGCGCCCTTTCATTCAAAAAATTGGCTAAATTAATAGTGTATGCAAAAAAAATATTATAACTCTGCCAATAAATAAATTGGAAAAATATTTACCTTTTTTGTAACCAGAAAAAACCGTCTTTAAAAAAAAGCAACACACTGTTTGAAACATTACAAAAAGCATAGCACACTAAATGAAACTGAACTTTAAAAAAATTAAAACTCGAACCCAAAACAACGCAACTTTGAAAATCTAACGACGCACGGTGGAAATTACTACTAATTCAGCAGCGACGCATCTTCGAAAAACCGCAAAACGAAACGACGCAAAGCTAGGTATTGGTGTATAATATGATATATCTGACATTCATTATTTCGTAAATTCGTTTCGTTAATTATAAAGGACCTTACAAATTGGATTGCTACTCCATAAGTAAATGTTAAGACTCTCAGAAGTCTGCTCAAAATCCACCAAAAAATACGTGGGTTGTTGAGTTAATAACAGGTTAGTTGAACAAATACATTAGTGCAAGTTACCGTAAATGTTTTAAAGGTAATGAGCATGAGCATTTTTTATATCGAACCTTCACTTCACTTCTCTGCTTAGTTTGTCGTCGGTATTGTGTCTTTTACGTCTGTCCGTGATAATGGATAGGAAATTCAGAGTGGACGTGTGTAACATTCGTGGGTTAAGGTCAAATCTTTTTTCGGCCTATGTCTATATTTCCAAATACAATCCAGCCGTTTTGGCACTAGGTGAAACACAGGTGGGGCCAAATTCTGACTTATCAGAATTAACCGTGCCTGGATATAATTTGGTGCCATTATTCTTTTTTCACCGCGGTCTCGCCATATTAATACGTAGTGACTTAACCTACTAAATTCTAACTCAATACGGCCAATGTTCCAATCTGGAAATTAGTTGTATATGGCTGAAATTCCATGTCCGTAGGCATTTAATTCACTATTGTTTTATTTACAGAAGCCCAAACCTTGACAGTGATCCAACTTTTAATGAATTTGTCAGACTCCATCTCTAGAATTGTATCCCTGCATCCTCACACTGAAATTGTCATTGCGGGCGATTTGAATGTGCACAATTCTATGTGGCTTCAAAATTCTAGACAGACAACAACTGAAGGAAGGTATGTTGAGATATTTACTGAGGTAAATAACCTAACCCAGCTTGAAAGTGAGCCGACACGCATACCGGATGTTAACAGTCAAGCCGCAAACACCCTGGACTTGTTTCTAACATCTCACCCTGATAAAAACACCCTCAATTATTATCGCCTCTAGGTTCGTCAGACCACTGTGTCATATCATCGAAATTCTCGTACTCCAACCACAGAGAAGCGTGGCTTGTTAGAACCCAGGGCCTAGCTTTCTCAAAACCATTCATGTGTGCGTGTGTACTTCTTACACAATGGCGAAACCTCCTGTTTTATGCCGACTCCAAACGGTGAAGTTAAGATAAGCTATTCTTGACAGTTGACACTACTCGGATGATTTGTCAAATCATCACGAGAGGAGGGCTGGTAACAAATAGTTTTAGACTACGGCTGGGAATCGAACCCAGACTTTCTGCGCAGCAGTTAATTTTTTTTTTTAATTTTTAATATATCAACCAAAATAAAACTCATTATAAATTGAGAATTCAATAAATTTCCATCCTTTCGATTTTTTTTAAACGTTCATAGTAAAATTCTGTTCCATCAGGAATGTACTTTCTTAAAAGAAAAATTATTAACAGGAAATTAAAAAATTGGTTTCAATTTTTTCATCAACCATTTGTATATATAAAACAAGAAATAATATATATATATATGTGTTTATAAAAAATAATTAAACAAATATCTAACATTAAAATTATATGGAAATTAATCGTAAAGCTATTTATCAATTAAAAAGCGAAACATATAAATTATCCAGCAAAAAAGATCGAATTATGTAAACTATTGAATTAAATTTAGTTAAAACCACCTTTAGGATTAAACAAACAAAAACAGTGAAGAAAGTTAAATTCGTTCATTAAGCAAAACCAGTGCCGGCAATGTGTAATATAAAAATTAAACTAATCTTAGTTCATATTAAAAAAAAACAAAAACATATAAAAAATAAATATAAAAATATAAATAAAAAATTAAAAGCTTTCTATTAACAAAATAGGATATCAAATTAAACATAAATTAAGTAGAAAAAAATAAGAATTAAAATAATATCCGTTTAATATACCTTTAGTGACTAAGTAAGATACATAAAATATCAGTTGTAAAAAAAAACAAATAAAAATAAACCAATTATTTTTAATTAGAAAATTTTAGTTTAAAAAATGTTTATTGTTGTTAACTTTCATTAAAAAAAAAACTTTAAATATAATAACAGGCTGTATTCTACTAACTATATCGTTTCACATTAACCGTACAACATAACAACAACAATTCGATGTGTTAAAAGTTAACTTTCGCCCAAAAATTAAAACATTTCACTATCTGCTCTCTCTCTCTCTTTTCTCTATCTTCCTTCCTTATTATTCCATGTTTCCGCAAGTGTACTCAAAACATGGACTTGTTAACAAATACATATATAAAAGAAAACCAAAGACATTAACACAAACATATAAAAGTATACTTTTCGCTAATTAAATGTTAAAATTTACAAAAAAAAAAGAAAAATAAATTGATTAATTGTATTTATATTGTAATACTTATATATTTCGTTTCAGAGCGGTTTTAAGTGTTAACTTTAGAATGATTTCGATTTAAAAAAAAAATATTTAAGGAAAAAAATAAAATTCACAAGAATTATATACGTTAAATGACGAAATTCAATAGAACCAACATGTTCTAGTTGTAATAAGTTATCATAATACAAAACTCTGATGTTATTATATAAAACGATGTGAAATGCTAAAAAAAAAACAAATATACTATTAAATTATAATTGTTAACCAAAGAAGATCGATTTTTATTTTAAATCAAGATTGCGGAAATTATTGCGTTCTTCAAGGTATTTGGTTGAACTTGTTGTAGGATCTAATGTATAGGTCGACATAAGATTCTTGACAGCAAATCGTACTTCTTCATCTTTTATCAATATAAACTCCACCTGAATAGGAGCTTATATTGATAAAAGAGATCATAACCATCATACTCTAATGCACTTGATTGTATTGAACATTTAATAGCTTAACCCTTCCCATCCTTAAAATTAAACTCCCCAAAATATGGGCTTTTTGACAACGAAATAATAAAAATGAAATTCTCACAACATATTGTTCAGACAGTTTATCAAAAGTTTTACGGTTCGAGGGGAAAAAACGCTTTTCTGCTGCATATGGTATGTGGTGGGGTATACAAATCGTTTTTGTATGAAAACGCCTCCAAAAAGTGGGCGTGCGTTACCAACTAAAGACATACTCAATTTGAACCATGAAAAGATAAACAATCAAGCAACGCGTTGAAGTTATTCAGGCTTATTTTGAAAATTGGCGTTCAAATCAAAATGCATATCGTTCACTTTGTGATTTTTTCGGTCAATTTAATCGTCCAAATGTGCGTACAATCGGAAAAATAGTGCAAAAATTTGAGCAAACCGGGTCTGTAGGAGATGTGAAAAGACCAGTGCATGCTCGTACGGCTTGTACTGCTAAAAATATCGCTGCTGTTCGCTATAGTGTGGCTGAAGAGCCGTCCATCTCAACTCGTCGTCGTGCCCAACAATTGCACCTCTCACGCCCGTCGTTAATGACCATTACGGATAAAGACTTGCATTTACACGCTTGCAAAGTACAATTGACTCAGGAACTAAATCCTTTTGACCATTTCAAGCGGCGTCAATGGTCAGAATGGTGGCGAGAAATGACAACAGTGGATGATCAATTTTCGAAGAAAATCATCTTCAGTGATGGGGCACATTTTCACCTCAGTGAGTTCTTCAACAAGCAGAATTGCCGCATTTGGGCGAATGATAATCCAAGAGTGATTGTCGAAAACCAATGCACCCACAAAGAGTGACTGTTTGGTGTGGTTTATGGGCTGGCGGAATCATCGGGCCGTATTTTTTCCAAAATGAGGCCGGTCAGGCAGTTACTGTGAATGGTGTTCGTTATCGGGAGATGATGAAAAATGATGATTGAAAGATATGGATGTGGACGATATGTATCTTCAACACTTGTCACACACCTAACGCAACAATGGCTCTTTTGCGGGATATATGGCATATATATATATATAAAGGGTGATCCATTTCGAGGTTCCCTACTTTTTTAAAGAAAAAAACACAGAAAATTCAAATTTAATGGAGAATGTTTATTATCATTTGAAAGAACATTCTTTGGCATTTATTTTTTGAAGATTATGCCTTCAAATGGTGGCCGTTGCTACGTCGCAGATGGTCCATCCGTTGAGTCCAATTTTCGATCACTCGTTCGAGCATTTCGACTGGTAACTGGCGAATGACACGCGTGATGTTTTCCTCCAAGGCCTGAATTAAAGCGGGTTTGTCGGCATAAGCTTTTGACTTTACATAGCCCCACAGGAAAAAGTCTAACGGTGTGATATCACACGATCTTTGTGGCCAATCGACCGGCCCAAAACGTGAAATTATGTGCTCACCGAAATGTTCTCTCAATAAGTCCATTGATTGATGCGATGTGTGGGAAGTGGCGCCGTCTTGCTGAAACCAAATGTCGCCGAGATCACGAATTTTCATAATAAAGTTGAACAATTTGTAAACGTTATTCACGCGTAAGTCTTTCCATTATGAAATGCCAAACAATACTAAACGAAAATAACATGACAGCATGACACGACTCACACGTGATCTGTGAAAAAAGGCAATTGAAAAAAGTATCTCTACTTGGATCCCCAGTTATATATTTCCTCTCGTGATGATCTGACAAATCATCCGAGTAGTATCAATTGTCATGAAAAGCTTATCTCAACTTTGCCGTTCGGATTCGGCATAAAACAGTAGGTCCCGCCATCGTGCTAAGAAGTACACACGCACACATGAATGGTTGTGAGAAAAAAGCTAGGCCCTGGGTACTAACGAGCCTGTTGAGCCATAAATTTAATTTTTTCTAACCAAAGATTTTGCATCAAATGTTTTTTTTTGAATATTTTAAAACTTTACCGAAAAACGGTTTTTGCTGAAAAAGCCCCCAAAAATATAGCTATTAAGATTGTCTTAATATCCTGTTTAGGAACTTTTTCAAAAATCATAACTATTTGGCCAATACTTTGTACCCTTTTTGTAGCCTTGGACAATGGTCGTAAAGAACAAATTTTATCATCCTAGGTCAAAATTAAAAGCCTAAAAATTGGTGACATGCAGACAGACGTACGGACAGGCAGACATGGCGCAATCGATTCAGCTAGCGATTTTTAGTCAATCCCTATATAGTGTGGGACTGTAACTCACTAAAACCATCACCGTTTTTGTATTTGTATTGCAACTAAGTATGCGACTTATCTAACAATTTGTTTATCATGAGTAATGAATGTTTGGCATGTAACTTTGAGAGTTCCTGATTTTTCCGCAATTTATAGCGCGGTTTGTTATTATCTGACCAAACTAAAGGGCTTAGTTCCTTGAAGATGCTGCTATAGATTTGTTTCGTCATGAATTTGGAGGACCGTTGTGTTAACGTGTCCCAATAAACGTTTTTTATGTTTGCGTGCTAAATTTTTCGTTTTATCTTTAACTGCGGGAATACAAAGATCTATGTGTAGATTCTCGTTCCTTATGTACCACGGCGCATTGACGAATGATCTTAAAATTTTATTTTAAAAAGTTTGTAGAATGTTTAGATTCGTTACACTGGTACGACTTCATAGTTGTATACCATATGTCCAGACCAAGGTTTAGCTTCGAATATTTTTCGAGTAACCAGAATAGTTCTCTGCATTTATTTTTAAGTTCTTCGAATTTCCATCCATAAATATTTGAGGTATATCTACCTAAATTATTTCTCCGTGTTACAAGCTATGTACCAAAACTAATATCCCCCTATGGGATAGGGTATAAAAATGGTGGGTACACGACTGGGTTGTAAGTAACTTTCTCTTTCACTGTTAGGTTGATAGATTTTTATACTTCGGTCAAATAAAAAACCTTACATTCGTTTTGGTTAGGTACTGACGTTAAGACTTACAAGAAAAACATAATGAGTAACTATGATTGTTAAAACTTTTATTAAGGAATTTAAGGGAGATTTGCCTTCATGTGTATTATAATAATATTCTCTGCTATTTTCCAAAACTGACAATTCCGTGAAGAAATAATTGGGGTAAATTATGTATGTGCAATTATTTCAAAATTAATTCAATTAAACTGATGTTAGGATCCATCAAAATCTCGAGGTTGAACATTTTTACGAAAACAATATCTTTCTATCTGTAAGAAAAGTTTGAAAAAAAACCAACCTAGAATTATGACCAAGACGACCGTGAATACGAGTTTGTAGAAAATCGGTCGAACCGCTTATGCTAAAGAGACCATTACGGACAGATGGGCCGTCGCGACGGAAGGGATGATCAAGGGACTGGGATGATCAGGGTCTTATATAAGATCTCCTTAGTAGTTCGAGTGAGGGCTCTACTACTGAATTGCCTTCTTAGCCCGAAGAAACAGCGGTTTGCAAGAGTAATTCTTTCTGACGAGATGTTGCCAAAGCTAATAGCGGAGCCGAGATAGACTAATTCCCGTACTACCTCAAAGTTATATCTGTCAATGGTGACTTTCTGTCCAACTCGTCGATCTTGTGTGTCCTTTCGTGTTGACAGCGTATACTTCGGTTGCCCTCATTTAGTGCTAAACCCATTTTTGCCGCTTCCTTATCTATACCAGCAAACATGGCTATGACATCACGTTGAGCCCTACCAATGATGTCAATATCGTCGGCGGATGCTTGTAGTTGTACCGATTTATAGGAAATTGTGCCTCTGGAGTTGGGTCGGGAGTTTTGCACAATCGTCTCAAGAGTGAAATTGAAGAAGTCTCATGACAGCGCATCGCCTTACCTAAATCCTTTTTTGGTAACGAATGTGTCGGTAGAACATGATGGAGCAGCGAGAATTCTCCATCGTCATCCTACACAAACGGACCAGTTTGGGCGGTATACCAAAACTAGACATGGCTCTGTATAGTTCGTCTCTATAAATGCTGTCGTATGCGGCTTTTAAATCGATGAATAGGTGGGGGGTATCGATTTGGTCTTCTTGGATTTTTTTCCAGGATCTGCCGAAGTGTGAAAATTTGATCGGCTGCGGACTTTGCTGGCCTAAAACCACAGTGATAAGTGCCAATCAAGTTGTTGGTAAAGGGTTTCAGGCATTCACGTACTACGGCAGATAGGATCATGTAGGCGATGTTGAGGAGACGTATACCTCTGTAGTTGGCGGTGCTTAGAGGGTCTCCTTTTTTATGGATCGGGCAAACGATGCTGAGGTTCCATTCTTCAGGCATACTTTCTTCCGACCAGATTTGATTTATGAGTTGGTGGATGTTACTTACCAAGTCATCTCCACCGGCTTTATAAAGCTCGGTGGGAAGGCCGTCATTTCCCGCAGCCTTATTAAGCTTCAGTTTAGATGTTGCTATCCAACCTTCACTCAGGTCGGGTGGTTGGCAGTTTTCGCTGTCATTGCCAATGTCTGCAGAAGTGGTTCTTCCATATCCTAAGCATTGACTGTGTTCATCTCGACAGGAATGTGTTCGAGTCTTGTATCCTTGGCTTTGACGGTTTACACTTTGGTAAAACTTGCGAACCTCATTCCTGGAGTGGCACCTCTCTTAATCTTCGATTGCTTTGCTTTTTTTCTTCTTTTGAAAAACCTGGGTTATTCCCTTCTTCTTTGCGCATATATAATGGCAGCTCTCGTCTTCACATGCTACTTAGCCTTGTAGGCCTCGTTCTTGGCTGCGAGCATCAGTCGGCACTCCCCATCAAACCAGTTGTTTGTTCCTGGTGGGCAGGAGAAACCTAGCAACTCAATTGCAGCTGATCTAATGGCTTGTTGGCATCGTTGCCATTGTTCTTCGACATTCGATGCTGGTGGTATTGTGTTAATCAAGAGGCTTAGGGATACGCGTTGCACGAATGTCTTGGCGGTGCCTTGCAATACCGTTCTTTCGACAATAAATGTTTTAAGAGTGTTTCTGGATTGTTGTGGCGTGGTGGAAATCCGCATTCTTACCTTTACTGCAACGAGGTAGTGGTCCGAGTCTACGATATCTCCTCGGAATGTTCGGACATCCAAAATACTGGATGCGTGCTTCTTGTCTATCGCAATATGATCAATTTGGTTGACCGTTTGTTGATCTGGAGACCGCCATGTCCCCTTATGGATATTGAGGTGAGAAAACCGTGAGTTGTTTAAAGAGGCGTTCCGTTCCGTAGCGAAGTTAATTAGCCTTAGTCCGTTTGCAGACGTGTTGTCGTGTAGGCTATGTTTTCCGATAATACTGCCAAAGATGTCTTCTCTTCCTACCTTTCGGCTAAAATCTCCCAGCACGATTGTAACATCGTACTTCGGTCGCTCATAGGCTTTGTCAAGGAGCTCATAGAAGCAGTCCTAAGCTTTATCATCTTTTTCCTCCGTTGGGGCGTGAGCACATTTAAGGCTAATGTTGGCGAGTTTGGCCTTGATTCGGATCGTTACAATGCGTTCGCTAATGACTTAGAAACATAGGTCTTCTTGCCTAAGTCTGGCACTTATAACAAATCCGCATCCAAATAGTCGCTGTTTCTGCTCACTGTAACACGGTCCATAGTAGATGTCACAGTTTTTCATCCTCTTTTTACCCGGCCCATCCCATCGTATTTTTTGGATGGCAGTAATGTCTGCTTTGTAGCAGTTTGTTCAAACAAAAAATAATAAATACGTAAGTATTGAAAAAATCAGAAAATACCTGAAATACATCCAAATTTCAATTTTATAATATAAAAACAAACGAAGTAGGACAAGTGAAAGCAATTTAAAATCCTCCCCCCACTTTTGCAGTAAAGTAAAACGTTTTTGGCCAAGCGGTTATATCTTTTCAATAAGTGACTGAATAGCATATTTAGACAACTCAGTATCTAAATTTCGTCCACATTTGGTGTCGTTTTTCGGAAAAAAACAAGTTTCGGTACAATTTAAAAAAGAAAAAAAAACGTTTGATGAAAATATTTTAAAAATAATACTCTGAACATTTTGTCTTTAAATAATTTTAACCCATCCCAATTTGTAAGGGCTTTTAAGCATTTGTTAAACACCCAATAGGAATTAGTGACCCTAAAGAAAGAAGAACTAAACGGATTTTATGGTAAGGACCATAAAACTTGTTGTAGAAAATTTTATCGCATATAGTTACTACTGCACACAACCATCAAAGGTTATCTCACACATGGTTATCAAGATATTCTAACAATATTGTCCTCCACATTCCGCCATTAGGGGGATTACACGCCTATCAAATGTTTGCGGCTTCTTCTTAAAAAAAATTAGCTTGTGTGCAGAAAAAGCCTTTACCACATGTCCATGAGCTATTTGAAACCACTATTTTTGTGGACAGCCTCATAAAAAGCTATAAAGAGATTTTGTTGAGATATATTTAGATTAACAATGGAATGGTGTATGGTATTTCACGAGACCAACAGTAGATTGCAGCCTTGTCATATGATTTGTTTAAGTTTTCAACAACTTTTATGGTCGCACTATGTGCGCATAACATCTTGCTAGTAGTTTTGAAGAAGATATTTCCGTTCTTGAGGAGCAATACAATTTTTCGTATTCAAAAGATAAGACACGAAAATAAATTATGATAAACCGAAAAAAAAAACTTTTTTGAAGTTATTACATTCGTAATCCACCCATAGATTTAGTACTTTTTCTATGCCTTCATATAAAGCGAACAAAGTATTTTGTCAGAAGAAAATTCCATCCTCTGTTAGCCACTACACACCTAAGTGCCTAAAACCAAGAAAAAACTTTCCAGCCGGGTTCTATTTCCATCCTTGGAGCATCTAAACTTTTTGGACAACAGTTTTATGTGCCTTTACTAACATCCCAAGCGAAGAACAAATGACATATAAAACTGTGTCCTCCGTAGGATGACAGATGTGCCACTCATAAGGCGTAGTCATAACAAGGATTCTCATAAAAAATTCACGAACATTTAAGTACCCAAGTGGAACATGTACTAGAAAATACCTATGTACATATAAAAAATATAAAACAGGACCTTTATCATCTCACAAAAACTTCAAAAGAAGGATAAAGATGTTTTAGCTGCCACCCTCCCCGAGTAGGCCATAAACGTCTGCTTTTTGGTTGCTTGCTAGCTGCTGGTAATGCCGAATGTTGTCTCATGGTATACTCCGAGTGCTTCGCATTATTAATCCGTTAAAATAAACATACCACCATCCAACACGATGGGGTGCTGGTTGGAAGGCGCTAGCGCCAAGGGTAAAACATCACAATCAGCATAGTCGTCGTCATGGTGGGTGGCGGCAACAACCAAAACAAATGGATTCGTGCCAGCAATGATGTTATGTTTGCCCCGAGTTCAACATGCAACTGTGACCCACCGTCGACATATACCAGATCCCCGATGAATGGTCCTTTTAGATTGTTCTTTTCGATTCGCCCCTTTTCCTTTTTCGTTCAGCAGGGAAAATGCGCGCCCCTTTTTCTATTCGTTTCTTGATTTATTTGAAATTGGGGAATGGCCTGAAAAGGACCAGATGGAGATTTAATAGGATTATGATTCTTAGCAATGTAACGGTTAACTAGGCTTATGAGTGTGTATGGTTTTTGTTGTGTTCGATGTTGTAAGGACCATTATCGCGCTGGTGGGTGTCAGATATTGCAGCTATTAAGGGGCTTATACGGAGGACATTACGTATTTAGTATCCAATATGAATGTATATTAACAACTTTATGTCCTGTTCGGTTTGGGGAAGTTATGATTTTTTTTGAATAGATATAGGAGATAGGAAGGTCGTTTGTTTGTCGTTATGTTACGTGGTACAAATAACTGGGTAGCTATATATCTGAAATTAAAGATACGACCTGAAAGAGATTTAAACAATTTAATAAAGGACGAAAGTAATACCTTCGTAATTTAAATCCACAATAATTACATCCGCATTGAATATCCTTGCATGTGTTTCTGCAGTGCAATTAAAGTTTAATCGAATATACCTACTTACGAAGGTGTGGCTGTGCTTTATGCTTTCGCCCCAATCCATGAAAAGGTCAACCATATTACTTTTTCATCAGATCGACGAAGCGAATAACTTATAATTTTCATAAGACCCTTGTATGCGTTTGGATTGCATGCAGGTAATATGCTTGTATCTACATTGCAATATGTCGAGGGAAATGTACCTTAAACTTGGTTTCATGTCTAAAAATATGATCTTCTATATCTAAACGTTTCTAACAGGTGGTTAAATTTCAAGGGCTGATGTTGTGATGTGGACCACATCTAAACGTCAAGTTTTTTACTACATTTTAATTGACATTTATCAATTTTAGACTAATTCAATTTAAACCATGGAAAGATACACAATCGAGCAACGATTTACAGTTATTCAGCCTTATTATGAAAATGGGCGTTCAAATCAAAATGCATGTCGTGCACTTCGTGATTTTTTCGGTCAATTTAATCGTCAAAAGAGGTGCCACTCCAGGAACGATGTTCGCAAGTTTTACCAAAGTGCAAAACGTCAAAACCAATGATACAAGGCTCGAATAGATTCCTGTCGAGATGAACAAGGAAATATCGTAGTTGAGACACAGTCGATGCTTAGGATATGGAAGAACCACTTCTGCAGACTGTTAAACGGCGATGACGAACAACATTCCTCTGTCAAGCAGAACGAACCATTCAATATTGGCAATGACAGCGAAATCTGTCAACCACCAGACCTGAGTGAAGTGAGGTTACAATATCTAAACTGAAACTTAATAAGGTCAGAAGAAAGAATGCCTGAAGAATGGAACCTCAGCATCGCTTACCCGATCCACAAAAAAGGAGACCCTCGAAACTGCGCCAACTAAAGAGGCATAAGTCTCATCGACATAGCCTACAAGATCCTATCTGCTGTAATATTTGAACGCCTGAAACAGTTTACCAACAACCGGATCGGCCCTTATCACCGATCGGCAGATCCTGATACCGCCCAACCTCGTCCGTTTGTGTAGGATTACGATGGAGAATTCTCACTGCTCCATCAGGGTCGGAAACGACTTCACCGACACATTCGATACCAAAAAAGGATTTAGGCAAGGCGGTGTGCTGTCATTTGACTTTTTCAATCTGATTCTTGAGAGGATTCTGCAAAACTCCGGGCCAACACCAGAGGCACAATTTTCCAAAAATCTGTACAAGTACTAGCATACGCCGACGATATTGACATCATTGGTAGGACCCAACGTGATGTCATAGCCACGTTTGCTTGTATAGAGAATGAAGCGAAAAATGGGTTTATCAGTAAAAGAGGGCAAAACGAATTATATGCTGTCAACACGAAAGGACACTCAACATCGACGAATTGAACAGAACGTCACCATTGACAGATATAACTTTGAGGTAGTACGGGACTTTGTCTATCTCGGTCCTCTATTAATTCTGATTAAAATTAAACGAAGAATTGCTCTTGCCAACCGCTGTTTCTTCTGGCTATGAAGGCAAATCAGTAGTTACACCCTCACTCCAACTACTAAGGAGATCCCGTGTAGGACCCTGATCATCCCATTCCTGCTCTACGGCGCTGAAGCATGGACCGTCTCAAAAGCGGATGAAGAAATCCTTGCTCGATTTGAGAGGAAAATTCTTCGAAAAATCTTCGGTCCCGTTTGCGTTGACGGGCTATGGAAACGAAGATTCAACCATGAACTATACGAGCTAAACAGTGACGTGCCCCTGCTCAAAAAATCTCCGCATTGTACGTTTAAGATGGCTAGGACATGTAGAACGAATTGACAACAATTCTCCCGCTCGCAGAGTCTTTGGTTCCCGCCAGACGTCGGACGCAGTAGAGGAAGACCTCAACCAACTTGAAATACGCAACTGGAGGCAGTTATCTGGGCTTATGGTTAAGGTTAAGGCCCAGGTTCATTCCGGACTTAAGCAAGTAAGTAAGTAAGTAAGTCGTTAGAAGGATTCTTCTGATCCTTCTTCTTTTTAATTATTGGAAATACATTCAGTTTTGAAATTTTGATTACGAAGATTATCTTTTCAAAGATAAATTAAACCTTTGATCTCATAAAGTTACTTGAGATGTAATTGTTTGCAGTATTCGGAAACGCAGTCTTTTAAAAATATGTATATAGCTCAACAGATTCTTCACATTCCTCAGAAGAGATTTAGATTTTTTTAAGCTCCAAAATATGCGATGAATTTTAAAATTAAATGAACCTGGGCCACAACCGACATGATAATAATGTCAATATCGTCGGCGTACACTAGTCGTTGCACAGATTATTGGAACATGTTGGCTCTGCAGTTTTGCACATAACTCTCAAGTATAACGTTAGACAATGCGACAATGCCGTCACCTTGTATGAATATATTTTAGTATGGAATATTTCAGTGAGGTCACTGAAAGACGGACGAGTTTGGAAGGTATACCAAAACTTTGCACGGCTTTCTATAGCTCGTCTCGATAAATGCTTCGTATGCGGCTTTGAAACCGATAATAGCTTGTGGTAAATTGTTGTTTTCTTTCTTTCTTAGCGTAAAGCCACACTGGTTATTGGTGGTGAAGCTTTCACAGATAAGATTTTTATGGCGTTGTTGGGGAGACTTATGCTTCTGTAGTTGGAGCAGTTGAAAAGATTCAGAGGGTCTCCTTTTTTGTGTATAGAGTGAACAAGGCTGAGGTTCCATTCTCCAGGCATACTTTCATGCGACTAAATCTCGCTAATGAGTTCATATATGTTACTTACTAAATCCTATCTACCGATTTTATATAGTTCGGTACAAAGAACGTCCAGCCTAGTTAAGATTACGTTTAGATATTGCTTTCAGGCAGAAGTGGTTCTTTCATATCCCAAGCATCGACTGTGATTCAACTACGATTTTTCCTTATTGATCTCGACAGGGTTCTAGCTTTGACATTTTAAAAGACACTGATATCACTGACGTATATAGAACGAAACCAAAAGATCCTATGAAAACGATAATAACTGTTTCATTTTCCTCTTATATATGCAAATCACAATTAATCGAACAAGAGCGTGCAACTGGTCCAATAAAAATGAATAAAGTAATGCAACATGCCAAAAACCATGTCAAACCATGCTGAGCAAATGTATGGATTGCCTTAAACCTTTCTACAACACACTTACTTGGAAATACATATTTATATAATTTACAATTTGTTTCCCTTTTCAGTTTATTAATCCCCCCGTTTTTTTTAAACGGATAAAAAACCTAAAGGAAAAAAGCCGTGAAATTCGCAAATTTCAGCCAGAAATGTTGGGATTTTTTTTTTCCTTCGAGTAAAAAGCTGAATTCCTTAACTTTTTTTAATAGACTTAAAGTAATAACAAATCTATAAAACCAAATTAGGTAAATTAATTATACAAAAGGTTGAGACAAGTATTACTAATGATTTCAACTAAAAATCAAGTAACAGCTCTAGATGCTCGCAGACGAAACAGCTTTCAAATGATGCCTTTAACTGCTACCTGAACGAAGGTTATATTCAAATACACCATACATAATGTCAAACATTTCGACACATTTCATATTCGTAAGCACATCCATCAAACATTTTTGAAAGCATTGCTTCTCACGAATAGAAGTTGATATTTGTTTTCCATTTCTAATGAACGACGTCATCGTGATTTTTGGTTATACTATTCCGAAAAATATAAAAAAAAAGTTATACACGACGGCATGCAAAACGAACATCTCCATTTGCATAAACGTAACCCAAACCCATATTTTAAAAAATGAGTATTGACGTTTCGCATGTCATGTTAGACAGGTTCTAATGTATGTGTATATACCGCACCCCATGGCCAGTCGAAGTTTATTCCATTATCGCAATCAAAGTCCTTTCAAACACGTACAACAACGCGCTCAATCAACATGATCTAACGACGCATTTTGAATTTTTTTTAATCTAACCTTGCAACCCTAGTAACTTTGATTGGACCATCACTCCCGAACCACCTATGGGATGTGCAACATAAAAATTTAACTTGAATAAACGTGTGCAGAGTATAGCCCCAACCCTCATACAACAGGAACGTGCATCAGAGGAAGCGGATATCATTTTATCAAATCACGTCCGGACTACTCTCCATTAAGTACACAAAACTTTGGCAGACCAGACATGACATAGATGCATGACTGAGGGAAGCTGCTACAACCAGAATAGAACGGTTCATAAAATACCCATCCGCAGGGGATTCTTCCGGCCGAAGGATTTCAATTCATATGCGAGGGGTATGCATTTGCTTTTGGGGGTATTTTTGCTTTGAATATCAACGCAGAGTTTCGTATCTAATTTAATTGAATCTGAATTACTTGAGTCCGGTTCTCTGGCTTTGAAGTTATTCCATTGGGTGACAAATAGTGCCGGAGCCAGTTCACTAATTCTCTTGCTATATAAAAAGTAATTAATTAAACATATTGCTCTATGGCTGTATGGATCAATGACTATTAGCGAGATGGGTAAATTAAGGCCGATAACATTAGGGAGATTAAAGTCAGAATTACAAACACGGAACGGATGCCTTTGATGTTTCAAAATACGAATGGAGCACAGCGATTAGCGTGATGCTATACGCAATTATTTCATCAAGTTAAGTAATTGCAGGTAGATACAAAAGTATCTATGTTTAGTTAATGGGGTATCTTTAATTCGAAGGACGCATTTAATATAATGAAAAAGATAAGTAGGCACAAAGTGACGAATGTAGGTATATATATGCTTACAACATGCATTCGTATTGTGGTTGATGGTAGATAGAATGCTATAATTTCTGGGGTACCCTCAGGTTTAATCTTCTGCATTCAATGTTTCAGCTTGAAATTAATAAATTGCAAGGAAAAATGAAAATTAATCCTTTGGGCCTATTGCATCTATCTTGATGATAATTATTTACTCAAGTGCCACTCGATTCCAGAATAAACCTTGTCTTAACGTTTATTAGCTCACAAATGTCTTATTAATAAATTGATAGCCGAAATAAACACACACATACACTAATTGTGTATGTGTGTGTTTATTTTTGCAAGAGTAAATGACCATTATGGCTTATGGTTTTCGAATAGTTATACATTGAAGAAGTTTATTAATAAATCCGTGCGCCGATCCCAGCCACACCAGGGGCGTTGAGATTTCAGTTAACATCAGAGCTTTAGTTAGAAGGAAACCCTCAAAACTGCGCCAACTAAAGCGGCTAAACTTTCCTCAACACCGCATACAAGACCATATCTGCCGTAATATGTGAACATCTGAAACCGTAAACCAACAACCTGATCGGCCCTTATCAGTATGGTTTTCGGCCTGGAAATTCCACAACCGATCAAGTTTTCACACTCCGGCAGATTCTGGGAAAAATCGAAATCGATACCCACTACCTATTCATCGATTTCAAAGCCACATAAGACAAAATTTGTAGAGACGAACTATACACAGCCATGTCTAGTTTTAGTATACCGCCCAAACTCGTCCGTTTGTGTAGGATGACGATGGAGAACTCTCGCTGCGCCATCAGGGAAACGACTTCACCGACACATTCGATACCAAAAAAAGGATTTAGACAAGTCGGTGCACTGTCATGCGACTTCTTCAATTTGATTCTTGAGAGGATTGTGCAAAACTCCCGAGCCAACACAGAGGAATAATTTTCCACAATTCGGTACAACTACTAGCATACGCCGAAGATATTGACTTAATTGATAGGACTCACGTGATGTCATAACCACGTTTGCTAGTATAGAGAAGGAAGCGGCAAAAATGGGCTGAGCAGTAAATGAAGGCAAGACTAAGCATATGCTGTCAACACGAAAGGACACACAATACCGACGAATCGAACAGAACGTCACCATTGACAGACACAACTTTGAGGTAGTACGGGACTTTGTCTATCTCGGCTCCGTTACTAACTCTGACAACAACATCTCGTCAGAAATTAAAAGAAGAATTACTCTTGCCAACCGCTGTTTCTTTGTGTTAAGAATTCAATTTAGATGTAAAGACCTCACTCGAACTACTAAGGAAATCCTATATAAGACCCTGATCATCCCAGTCCTGCTCTACGGCGCTGAAGCATGGATCGCCTCAAAAGCGGATGAGGAAATCCTTAGTCGATTCGAGAAGAAAATTTTTCGACAAATCTCGGTCCCGTTTGTGTTGACGAGCTATGGAGACGAAGATTCAATCAAGAACTATACGAGCTGTACAGCGACATGCCTCTGGTCAAAAAAAAAAACTCCACATTTAACGTTTAAGATGGCTAGGACATGTAGAATGATTGGACACCAATACTCCGGCGTCTTCGATTCCCAGCCAGACGTCGAACGCAGTAGAGCAAGACCTCGCCTTAAGTGGGCGCGCACAAGTAGAAACCGATTTCAACCAACTTGAAGTGCGTAACTGGAGGCAGTTAGCTAGGCTAATTGGAGAGGCATGTTGGTTAAGGTCCAGGTTCATGCTTGACTCTAGCGCCACTTAATTAGGTGGCCCAGGTTCAGTTTTGAAGTTTTGATTACGCTACGTGGTTTGAAGATTATCTTTTCAAAGATAAATTAAATCTTTAATCTCACAAAATCACTTGAATTAATTGTTTGCATTATTCGGAAACGGAGTCTTTGAAAAATATATATAGCTCAACAGAATCTTCACATTTCTCAGAAGAGATTTATATTTTTTTAGCTCCAAAATATGCGATGAACTTTAAAATTAAATGAACCTGGGCCACAACCAACATGATGATAATGTCAGTATGGTACACTAGTCGTTGCACAGATTTATTGAACATGTTGCGCCTGGTGTTGGCTCGACAATTTTTTTTTTTCTCTCAAAAGACACGATGGGCAGGTGCTCAAAGTAGTGTGGGACTTTAACCGTAACTAAAACCACCACCCTTTTTGTATTTGTATTGCAACTAAGTATGCGACTCATCTAGCAATTTTTTTTATCACGAGTAATGAATGTTTGGCAGGTAACTTTCCTTCGAGAGTTCCTGATTTTCGGCAATATATAGCTCGGTTTGTTATAATCGGGCCAAATCTAAGGGCTTAGTACTTTGAAGACGCCGAAATAAATTTGTTTCGTCAAGAATTTGGATGGTCGTTGTGTTAATGTGTCGTAATAAACGTTGTTTATTGTTCGTTTAATTTTTAACAGTGGGAATACCCAGATCTCTGCGTAGATATTCATTCCTTATATACCACGTCGCATTGACGAATGATCTTAAGATTATATTTTCAAAAGCTTGTAAAATATTTAGATTCGTTTCACCGTATATCCATACCGGTCTTAGCACATGCTTGTCGAATAGCAGCTTGTTATCACGTTTGTTTTCGAATATTTTTCGAGTAACCAGTAAAGTTCTCTGTATTTAATTTTAAGTTCTTCGGATTTCTTTTTTACATGCAACGTTCATTTTAATTTTACGAAAAATCTAAATGAATCGATTTGCTCTCGTTAAGTGCAAGTCGCCATATAGTAATCTCGTTAAGCGAGTTTGAAATTTTTCATTTGTTTCCTCTATTGTTGCGCCAACTGCTAGTATAGCTGTATCGTCAGCAAACTATTGTAACGTTTGTTTGTGGGATATCATGTGTAAATAGGAGGTACAAGAGTGGTCCCAGGACGCTTCCTTGGGGTACTCCTGCCAATATTTCTTTGAACTCCAAATATTCGTTTCCAAGTTTCACACGGAAGAGTCTATGCTCAAGATACGAGACGAGGATTTTACATAATTTTTCAGCAGAACTTGTCATAGCTTGCATTGAAGGCCAAACTTTGTCAAAACCTTGCAACACGTCAAGAAATACGGCAGAGCAAATTTTTTTTTCTTCGAAAGCTTTCTCAATTACATCAGTAATTCGGCAGTTTTGCACATAACTCTCAAGTATAATGTTAAAGACAAATGCGACAATGCCGTCATCTCGTATGAATCTGTTTTAGTATGGGATATTTCGGTGAGGTCACTAAAAGACAGACGAATCTTGGTGGAATACCAAAACTAGGCATGGCTTTCTATAAATCGTCGCGACAAATGCTTTTGTATGCGGCTTTGAAACCGATAATAGCTTGTGGAAAATTGTTGTTTTCTTTCTTTCTTAGCGTAAAGCCACACTGGTTATTGGTGGCGAAGCGTTCACCGATAAGGTTTTTATGGCGTTGTTGGGGAGACTTATGCCTCTGCAATTGGCGCAGTTGAAACGAATCAGAGGGTCTCGTTTTTGTGTATCGGGTCAACAATGCTGAGGTTCAATTCTTCAGGCATACATTCATGCCACCAAATCTCGCTAATGAGTTTGTGTTTGTTACCTACCAAATCCTATCTACCGACTTTATATAGTTTGGCACAAAGGCCGCCCAATAGCGTAGTTAAGATAACGTTTAGGTATTGCTTTTAGGCAGAAGCATCGACTGTGTCTCAATTACGATTTTTTCTATCGATCTCAACAAGGTTCTGTTCGCGTCTTTTATCCCTCGCTTTGACATTTAACACTTTGGATAAACTTATACGAATATCTTTCCTAAAGTGCCAAACTCTCTACGTCTTCGAGCGCACGCTTTCTTGTATTTTCTTCTTTTAAAAAAACGGTATTCCCCCCTTTTTCTTCGTCTATTAGGAATGGTAGATTTCATCTTACCCCTGCAGCTTGTATATCTCTTTTTTTGGCTGCGAGCATCTATCGGCATTCGTTATTAAAACAGGATTTCTTGCTGGTGAGCGCGAAAACCCAGTAAATCAGTTACGGCTAATAGGCGTCTTCGTCGTTGTATTTCTTCATTTCAGGGTATGGTGCTAATCGAGAGTTTAAAGGATACGCGATTTGCAAAGAACTAGTCGGTCTCTTGCAGGTCTTTTGACCATCAATTTTGTTCATTGTACTTATTAGTTATTAGTTGTTACATTTTGGTTATCCTACGTTGGCTGCAACAAGGTAATGGTACAAGTCGATGTTAGCCCCTCGTAACGTTGGGACATAATGATTGACCGTTCGTTGATCTAGAGACCGATTTGTCCCCTTATGAATATCGAGATGAGGAAACCATTTACTGGCTATAGTGGCATTTCTTTCCGCAGAGAAGTTAATTAGCCTAAGGCATATGTCAGACATGCTTTCGTGAAGGCTGTAATTTCCGACAATAGCGCTTAAATTCTCTCCCTACCTTTGAGTTAAAATTTCCCAGCTCAATTTTAACTTCGTACTTCAGTAGTCGCTCATAATTTTTGTGATTGTATTCGTTGAAGCAGCCATTCCCAATGTCATCTTTTTACTCCGTCGCGTCGTAGCGTGAGCGCATTGATGGCTTATGTTGACGAATTTGGACTTGATAAGGATTAAAAATATAAGACTTCATGCCTAAGTTAGAAGCTTAAAACAAATCCACATCCGTTTATACTGACTTTTCCAAAAAAATTTACATTTAAGCACTCAATTGGTTTTATTTTCTGTCGAATAAGTTTTGGTACACTTTAATAGATTGGAATCACACAGGACAATCATTGATTGTTTCGTTCTTGATGTTCTAATCAGTAACGCTTTTAAACTAATTACACTCAACATACTGAGCATTTATTTTTACATAACTTTTAGTCTGACTGGTGTTAGTAGAAAACTTTTATAGCTAACCTGTGTATAAAAAACTTAAGGATGCCATCTCTAAAAAAAAGGAAATATAAGAGAATCTCATTTGTACTTCGGATGGTAACCAGGTGGTTGCATGTAGAAAACCATCAAAAGTTTAGTAATGCTTCCCTTCGGTGTACTTACAAAAGATATGAAAAAATGTTGTTTGAGACTCGTTTAAAAAAAAAAAAAGACAACCCTCACTGAAGCGTTTTCAAACTCTTGAAGTCTTTGAGATAGCTAAGGGGGCAAATATACATTTCATTCAAGAAAAATCGTTTCCTTACCGGAATGATTCTTTGGGGAGTTGATGCTTTGCCTTTTGCCAGTGCACGGTTGAGTGATTGGAGTTAATTGGATGTTTGCTCTTCGAACTCTTAAAAGTTCAAATAGAAGCTGGAATCTTCTAATAAAACGAGACCTGCCTCTTCGATAAATTCATTACAAATCGTTTAGGAATAGGCATGGTTCATTAGCTTTTCTCTCCTCGTTTGGGAGTTACGTTCCATGTGTGAAAAAGGTCCATAGTCCATACCGATCCACTAATACAATCGTTAATCTTCACAAAATGTCTATACCGCCTTGTCTGGCTCACTCCATCCGCTACCGCCCACAATCCTAGCACGCACGATAATCTCTAAAACAGAAATTACAACCGTTAGTACATACAACCGAGATTCCAAACGCGGTGGCGGCGTAGACAATCCATTCCGTTATCTTTAAGGGTGTAGTGCGTGAGCTCGCACCCTGATTTCTTTGGTAAATCAACGGGAACAATTTAAATGTCAATAAATCCGAGCTATTTAGGACCGCACCATCACGCACCGCATACCCATTGCCCTTGAAGCGCGACTGGAATGTACCATGCACGTCCCTTCCAATTGCCTTTGTCTAATGGTCTGAGGGATGAAGGAATTGAGCCGTAAATCCTTCTCGGGATTTATCTTGACATGAATGTTTTCGGTTTTGTTGGGGTTTTTTTGTGTATTGGCCTTGTGCATGTCGTGTACGAATTTCAAGGAGAATTATCCTAAGATGTAGAAACGTATGTCGCATATCAATTGGCTCTTAATAAGGACTTTGAATTGCAAGTAATTTTTCGCCTTCATTTCTCCTATTGATTCGTCGGATTGATTGATTGGTTTAAGCTTGCAAGGCTTGGATGGGATTTTGATTTATTAATCAAATATTCTTGGGAAGTTAACTGATTAGTTTAAGGAAACTAACCAAGCCTGAAGGTTACTTGTACTTACCTTAATTTATTATCATATGTAGTTATAAACATAATCTATCTTCGTTGAGTTGTGGGCTTAGGAGTAAAACCCACATCGTATATTAATAAATTTATCTCGCATGCCTAGTTCAGACGTATCTACCAGTACTGAAATTGTGTGTGTTTTAAGTAATAGCCTGCGATTATTTATTCAACATCTAAACATTAATCTCACCGTGCGTGTTGAAGGACGAAACTGGATTCGATTGGAACCATCTTCAGTTGCTTGCGTTTTGGTATGAAATTATCAAAAAGCAAGGACTTTAGAACTATAGACTATGGAAAAAAATGAGTAAGTAAAAAAAGCTAAGTTTCAACGAACATTTTCATTTGGCAAGGTACTCATATAGGCTGAGCCAATCGATTCTTTAACAAATTGTTTATCTGGTTGTGTGTCAGGAGTGGTGCCTTTAGATCACATAAAGGATCCATTGTGATACCATTTTAATTCGCAAGACCAGCTTTCTTGAGGTACTTTTTAAATCAATTAAATTTCTGAACAAATCTGAACAAATACAGATCCTTGATCTTTGAGATCACTGTGAAAGTATTCACCTAGTTCGTCTGGAGAGAAATCGGGACACATGCACGGAAAGCGTACTGTTGTTTCTTCCTACTCATAATCTCAACAGCTTCATCCCAAATCGTTAGAAGTAAAAACCCAGCCGAAGTGCATGGCTTACAAGAATGCAGTATGCCGTGGTCAGATACAGTAGTCGAGCTAACATAGACGCAGTGAAGTAGCCAATATGTTTCTCACCTTGTCCCGAAACATAACCTATTGTAAAATTTTGTCACTCAGCAATATTATTTCGCGACAGTCTTTTAATACACTAGATTTCAAGTTGTTAGTTGTTGTTGTTGTTGTTTTATTTCAAATACGCCGTTCCGAGTCGGCATAAAACAGGAGTTCCGCCATCGTGCAAGAAGTACACACGCTTTTCTTGCAAACCGATATTATTCGGATAATTTGTCAGATCGGGACTAGAAGAGGGCCAGTGAAAAATCATTTTATTGACAGCACTCAATCACGTAGTGGATATAAAGGGTGATCCATTTCGAGGTTCCCTACTTTTTTAAAGAAAAAAACACAGAAAATTCAAATTTAATGGAGAATGTTTATTATCATTTGAAAGAACATTCTTTGGCATTTATTTTTTGAAGATTATGTCTATCAAATGTTGGCCGTTGCTACGTCGCAGATGGTCCATCCGTTGAGTCCAATTTTCGATCACTCGTTCGAGCATTTCGACTGTTAAAACGTGAAATTATGTGCTCACCGAAAGGTTCTCTCAATAAGTCCATTGATTGATGCGATGTGTGGGAAGTGGCGCCGTCTTGCTGAAACCATATGTCGCCGAGATCACGAGCTTCAATTTTAGACATCAAATAGTCGGTTATCATTGCACGATAACGGTCGCCATTGACGGTTACGTTCGCACCGGCATAATTTTTAAAGAAATATGGACCGATGATTCCACCGGCCCACAAACACCAAACCGTTGTTTTTTCTGGATGAAGTGGCAGTTCTCAATCTCTTCAGGTTGCTCTTCGTCCCAAATCCGGCAATTTTGTTTGTTTACATACCCATTGAGCCAGAAATGGGCCTCATCGCTAAACAAAATTTGCCTTGAAAACGTCGGATCTTCGTGGAACTTTTCAAGAGCCCATAGAGCGAAGCGATGTCGCTTGGGAAGGTCGAGCGGCTTCAGTTGTTGCACAAGCTGTATTTTGTACGCTTTCAATTTAAGATCTTGACGTAAAATGCGCCAAGTCGTTCCATACGTCAGTCCGAGTTGCTGCGAACGGCGCCGAATCGACTCTCTACGGTCTTCGCGTACACTCTCAGCTACGGCCGCTGGACGTGGTCTATTCGGTCGAATATTATCCAATAATGAATGCTGGGTCTCAAAATGGGTGATGGTTTTGCGAATAGTACGCTCAGTAGGCCGATTATGTTGACCATAAGTTGAGCGAAGTGCACGAAACACATTCCTCACAGAACGTGAATTTTCATAATAAAGTTGAACAATTTGTAAACGTTGTTCACGCGTAAGTCTTTCCATTATGAAATGCCAAACAATACTTAACAAAAATAACATGACAGCATGACACGACTCACACGTGATCTGTCAAAAAAGGCTATTGAAAAAAGTATCTCTACTTGGATCACCCGTTATGTGTCTGGTGTCTGGACTTACAGGTTGGGCGTTTTATTTTGGATTAACCTTCTTACTTATGTGGCGCTAGAGTCCGCGCTACCTGTGAATCAAACAAACATTCCTCGCCAATTAGCACGGTCCTTAGCTAACTGCCTCCAGTTGCGCACTCAAAGTTGGTTGAGGTCGGTTTCTACTTGTGCACGCCATTTAAGGCGAGGTCTTCCTCTACTGCGTCCGACGTCAGGCTGGGAATCGAAGACTCTACGGGCTGGGGCAGGGGCATGTCGCTGTACATCTCGTATAGTTATTGATTGAATCTTCGTCTCCATACCACGTCAATGCAAATGGGACCGACCAAGGATTTCTTTATCCACTTTTGAGACGGTCCATGCTTCAGCGCGGTAGAGCAGGACTGGGAAGATCAGGTTCTTATATAGGATCTCCTTTGTTCGAGTGAGGGCTTAACTACAGCGCATCGCCTTGCCGTAATTGCTGGCAGCCTTATTAAGCTTGAGTGTAGATATTCCAATCCTTACTTCACTCAGGTCTGGTGGTTGGCAGTTTTCATTGTCGTTGCCCATATTAAGTGGTTTGTTCTGCCTGACAGCGGAATGTTGTTCGTCATCGCTGTTTAACAGTCTGAAGAAGTGGTTCTTCCATATCCTCAGCATCGACTGTGTCTCAACTACGATATTTCCTTATTCATCTCGACAGGATTCTGTTCGAGCCGTGTATCCTTGGATTTGAAATTTTACACTTTGGTAAAACTTGGGAACATTGTTCTTAGAGTGGCACCTCTCTATATCCTCGATCGCACGCTTTTCTTGCTCTTTTTAGTTCTTTCCGAAAATCCGGTGTTCTTCCCCTCTTCTCTGCCTATAGAGCTCAACGGCAGCTCTCGTCTTCACCTGCAGCTTAGTCTTGTTGGCCTCGTTCTTGGCTGTCAGCATCTGTCGGCATTCCTCATCAAACCAAGCGTTTCTTGCTGGTGGGCTCGAGAAACCTAGCACATCAGTTGCGGCTGATCTAATGGCTTGTTGGCATTGGTGCCATTGCTTCTTGACATTTGATGCTGGTGGTATGGTGTTAATCGAGATATTAAGGGATACGCGGTGCGCGAAGGTCTTTCGACATTAAATTTTCATTCTTACCTTGGCTGCAACGATGTTAGATCCTCCAAATGTTCAGACATCCAAAAGGGTTGTTGACTACTAAGCTCAAAAATTGCTACGACGTTTGTATCTGCAAGAACATTAAATAGCAAAAATGCAGCCGGACAACTAGAGCAAGCCCTGAGCTTCTACAAAGCAGATAATACTGCCATTAGGGACATTCTATGGGATGGGCCTGGCAAAAAAATAATGAAAACTATGACATCTTCTATGGTCCCTTATAACGTGAGCACAAACAACAACTATTCGGATGTGGATTTTTTATATGTGCCAGACTTAAGCAAGAAATCGAATGCTTTAAAGAATTTACACACGCGTTGTAACAATCCGCGTCAAGTCCAAATTTGCCAACATAAGCCTTATATGCAGTCACGCTTCTACGGAGGAAAAAGTTGATATTGCGGAAGACTATGTCTACAAGCTCCTTGTCAAAACTTTTGAGCAAGTACGATGTTAAGATCGTGCTGGTAAGTTTTAAAGCAATCGTCTGACAACGGACTTACGCTAATTGACTTCGCTGCGGAACGAAATGACTCTATAGCCAGCACAAGGTGTCTTCACCTAGAGTATTATAAGATGACATGGGGGTTTCCAGATCGACGAATGATCAACAAAACCGCCAAAATACTTGGGCAAAATGAAGTATATGATGCTAACACGAATGTACACACAACATCGACGAATTGGACAGAATGTCGCCTTGAAAAATACCACTTAAAGGTGGTATTTGACTTTGTATTCCTCGACTTCACTATCAGCTCTTGAAACAACAACTCGCCAGAAATAAAACGAAGAATTACTTTTGCAAACCGCTGTTTCTTCGGGCTGAGAAGGCAATTTATTAGGAAAGCTCTCACTTCAAGCAGATCTTTGACCATCCCAGTCCCTCTCTACGGTGACGAAGGACGTATCGTATCAAAATCGGACGGGTTGTGGAGACGAAGATTCAAACAAGAACTACTTGGCCATGAGATGCAGATAGAATGGACAACAGTATTCCGTGTCACAGATTCTTCGATTGCCAGCCGGACAATAGACGCAGTAGAGAAAGTCTCGCATAAAGTGGTGCGCGCTGGACGAAATTGTCCTTGGAATAACCAACTAAAAGTGCACTACAGGGAGAAAACAGATATTGATCGGGCAAATTGGAAAAGCATGTTGGTTGATGTCCTTGAGCCGATGAGGCTCTTTAATTTTTAACTAACCATATTCCAGCGATACCTTCAAACATGAAATAAGGTCTGCACAAAGTCCTGTCTGCATTGGGCTTATTTTATTCCCCAAACCCGACCGCTCCTCCTTCCAAAACAAAATCACCCACCATCAAAAACCATTTCAATCCGAATGATGGAATTAGATAATCCGTCAATTTTCGCATTACTCACACACTCATCCGGTATCCTTCCTGCGATATCCCTTTGTTGATATGCCTTGACTGACAGATATACAAATGATTGTCGACATTTTTTTCTGTGTACAGCATTAGCTGGTACATACGTTTAAATCAATCCAATCAATCAATTGGAAAAAAATTTAATAATGATTAATCTAACCCGATGTAGGCTTCATCTCGGCATCAAGCCATACACTTGTTATCCTGCAAATATAAATAATGCATAGTCTCGTCAAATATCAGACTTATGAATGGAAAAAAAACGACTCCCTGCATTGTGTTGTGTATTTTCCAGTCCAACAAAAACGTACAAACGATCCTTGAGGGCGCTCTACCTCAACCCACTCGTTTGCGGATTTATGATAAAGGCGAATCCAACAATAATGCCAAATTTAATGCAATTTATTATCCTTTTTCTATCTGCCCTTCCGTTTCATTCATCTATCTAGCATCTAGCTGTCTTCCGATGCTGGATAATGAAGGACAATACAACGGAGGTAATTTACAATAAAGTCACGTGGCTGCAATTTCAGAACGTCCGGACGTGTGGTGGGTGGCTGGCGGAGAACCCTTCTCCGGTACAAAGGATATAGATAGAGGTTACCACCAAAGCAAATTCAAATTAAGTAATTAACATGGCGCTAGACAGAAAAAGGCCACCATACCAACACTGATGCTGTTGTAGATATCTTATCTAGTTACACAATGCTAATGGCAATCTATATCTAACCCTCACTGAAACAAGAGACAAACGACCGGTGCGGCGGGCGTTGCTATAAGATGAGTAACGGCTTTATCTGGGCTTTAATAATTTGGAGCATTTCAGTGTGTCTGTTTGAACATGAATTGAATTTTTCGTGTACCTTGGTAATAAGGATCTCCCTCTCTGGCTGGCAAACGCAAAAGTTTGCTTGCGGCGATGAAATGGAAATCTCAATGTTCCGTACCGCTTGGGTAGCCTTGAATCCAGTCATAAGCAAACACGGCATCTCGTAGTAACACGAAGGTAAAAATTCTAGATTTCTACCCTTTTTTACACTTTCGCCGAGTGGGGGGGAGTCGGGAGTTGAACTTTGTCTTGCGGCTTGATGGTGATGAGGGGTGAGTTCTGCCTAAAACGCACAACTTTCACCCCCTTTTCTAGGTTCGTTAGGATGGTATTTTTGTGTTGGTGTGTGCGTTTTAGATTTATTTTTGGGGTGACTTGGGTATGTTGACTTTGCAAGCGCAGAGTGCCCTGGGGACGATACCGCTTTTACAAGTTGCCTTGTTCCAAAGAAATAATTTCCTGATTATTTATATTTTTTTGGCATTTCTGTGTGCGGGGGAGGTATATGCCTGGTACTTTTGTGGGCTCAAGGCTTACGAGGTAAAGACGCTGCTGATGTTGTTTGCCTTTCGTTACGAAAACGAGCAATTTATTCGTTTTGGGAAGTTAAATGGCAAACATTTGCCACTTGTAATGGGTACAACTGTGTGATGATGGACAGAGAACAAGTTTTTATTGCAGAGCATCTGTACCTTGAAAGGGAGTTCTACTTAAATTATGGGAAAACTCTAAGGAAGAAATGTGTTCAGTATTTATAGATGAGCTGTTTTTCCTTGAAATTGTTGTGAGCTGTTTCAAATATGAAGCAATCAATAAATTTATGGAATTCATAGAGGGCCTCAAATCTAGCTTCACCATTATTTGGTTGTGCAAATTTATATTTTGCCACAGAGAAAGTACATCCTACTTAATGCCGATTCAGGATGGTAAATTTGAAAACGAGGTGCCGCAGTGACAATAATATAGGAGTGTTTCACTTTTTATTTGTAGGCAATATAATATATAGACTGCTTGTGAAAATAGCCTCTGAAAAGACTGATTTCATTGTTGACGACCCTGTGAAACGAAAACGTTCCTATCTGCAACTGGAATGTGAGAACATTAAACAGGAGAAACTGCTTCAAAGAAGACATTACTGCAATCCAGGAAATACGATGGGATGGGCCGGAAAAAATGAGGATGAAAAACTGTGACATCTACTACGGACCGTGTTATAGTGAGCAGAAACAGCGACTATTCGGAGGCGGATCTGTTATAAGTGCCAGACTTAGGCAATAAGTCTTGTGTTTCAAAGACATTAGCGAACGCATTGTTACAATCCGCATCAAGGCCAAATTCGCCAACTTAAGTTTTATATGCGCTCACGCAGCAACGGAGTAAAATGATGATAAAGCTAAGGATTGCTTCTATGAGTCCCTTGACCATGAGCGACTACCGAATTACGATGTTAAAATCGTGCTGGGAGATTTTAACGCAAAGGTAGGAAGAGAAGACATCTTTAGCAGTATTTTCGGAAAACATAACCTCCACGACAACGCGTCTGGTAACGGACTGAGGCTAATTAACTTCGCTACGAAATGATATGCCACTATAGCCAATACACGTTTTCCTCATCTCGATATCCATAAGGGGACATGGCAGTCTCCAGATCAACGAATGGTCAACCAAATTGATCACATTGCGATAGACAAGAGGCGCGCATCCAGTATTTTGGATGTCCGAACAATCCGAGAAGTTAACATCGACTCGGACCACTACCTTGTTGCAGCCAAGGTAAGAATGCGGGTACCCAGCACTCCACAACAATCCTGAAATACTGAGAAAAAATTTAGAGACCTCCAAGAACTTCGCCCAACGCGTATCCCTTAACCTCTCGATTAACACCGTACCACCAGCATCGAATGTCGAAGAACAATGGCAACGATGCCAACAAGCCATCATATCAGCCGCAAAAGATGTGCTAGGTTTCTCGCTCCCACCAGGAAGAAACCCCTGGTTAAATGAGGAATCCCGACAGATGCTCGCAGCCTATAACGAGGCCTACAAGGCTAAGCTATAGATGAAGACCAGAGCTGCCATTCAGCTCTATTGGCAAATAAATAGGGAAGAATCCTGGCTTTCCAGAAAGAAGAAAAAAGAGCAAAAAAACGAGGATTTAGAGAGGTGCCACTCAAGGAACGATGTTCGCAAGTTTTACCAAAGTGTAAAACGTCAAAACGAGGGATACAAGGATTGAACAGAATCCTGTCGAGATGAACAAGGAAAAATCGTAATTAAGACTAAGTCGATGCTAAGGATATGAAAGAAGCACTTCTGCAGACTTCAGGCAGAGCGAACCACTCAAAATGGGCAACGACACCGAAAACTGCCAACCCTCAGACCCGAGTGAAGTGAGGATAGCAATATCTAAACTCGAGCTAAACTGAGCTTTATAAAGCCGGCGGAGATGACTTGGTTAGTACCATCCACCAACTAATAAGTCAAATCTTATCGGAAGAAAGTATGCCTGAAAAATAGAAACTCAACATCGTTTGCCCGATTCACACAAAAGGAGAGGCATAAGCCTCCTCAACATCGCCTCCAAGATTATATCTGCCGCAATATGTGAACAACTTAATCCGTTTACCAACAACCTGATCGGCCTTTATCAGTGTGGTTTGAGGCCAGGAAAGTCCACAACCGATCAAATTTTCACACTTCCGAAGATCCTGGAAAGAACACAAGATGTCCAAACCGATATCCACCACCTTTTCAGCGATTTCAAAGCCGCATACGACAGCATTTATAGAGACAAACTATACAATGCCATGTCTAGTTTCGTTATACCGCCCAAACTCCTCCGTTTGTGTAGGATGACGATGTAGAATTGTCGCTGTTCCATCAGGGTCGGAAACGACATCACCGACACACTCGATACCAAAAAAAGATTTAGGCAAGGCGAGGCGCTGTCATGTGATTTCTTCAATTTGATTCTTGAGAGAATTCCCGTGGCACAATTTTCCAACAATCGGTTCAACTATAAGCATACGCCGACGATATTGACATCATTGAAAGGACTCAACGTGATGTCATAGCCATGTTTGATAGTTATAGAAGGAAACGGAAATAATGGGTTTAGCAGTAAATGAGGGCAAGACTAAGTAAATATATGCTGGCAATACTTAAGGATACACAACATCAACGAATTGGACAGAACGCCACCATTGACAGATATAACTTTCAGGTAGTACGGGACTTTGTCTATATCGGCTCCGCTATTAACTCTGGACAACAACATCTCGTCAGAAATTAAACGAAAAATTAATCTTGCCAACCACTGTTTCTTCGGGCTAAGAATTCAATTCCGTTGTAAGGCCCTCACTCAAACTACTAAGAACATCCTTGATCCCAGTCCTGGGATGATCCTGATCATCCCATTCCTGCTCATCCCGGGAATTTTTCTCTTGTCAGCATTGTAAATCAAATTGCTGAATGGGAACCGTTTCCCAGAAAATTTATTCGCGAAAGGCCTTGTTTACTTATTTATTGTCCAGCACTCGGCGTCATAAAGTAGGACCGGTAGAACAAGGGCTCGGTAGAGTATACATTTGGACTTCCGGGTTTAGAGTTTTGATCCGATATGTGCCGCTAAACCGTCATTGCATCAGTTTTCTATGGTTGTCAGTCCACAAAAGTGGAGATACGAATGGGGCGACCAATGATTATACTAAGGGTTATCGGGAATTATTTTTCCCCTTGGAAATGTTTCTATTCAGCAATGTAAATTCTCTGCTGAATAGGAAAAATTCCGTGGGAAAAAGAATTCCCGATAACCCAAACTATCTCTAACAGCACGAAAATAAATAAATCGCATGATAGCTGATCTTCTTGACGGAATCTGGTCCATGTTTGAAAAAAATCAGAAGAGCCGGTTCCAAACTCTAGTGTTAGTCGAAACAGCTGTATCAGTTTAAATGGTATTCCGAATTTCTTTATAAAGCTCTAGGCGATGAATGCTAACATACGAGGCCTTAAGGTCGATGAGAAAATGGTTTGTCTTGATTTGAAATTCGTTGGTCTTTTCCACGATTTGCCATATAGTGTGAAAATTTGGTCTATGGCGGATCTCCCACACCGATACGTTTTTGTTGCTCAAATGCCAAGGACGGTAACACAGTAGGTTGAAGGCAGAGATATCCTTTAGTAGTTGGTGCAAAGCATGGTTTTTCATTTTTTTTATGGTTGGCATTAATTTTTTCAATACTGGGAGGTAGCCTTACCTCCTTGTTGACGAAGGTTTCTTTCCCTATCCCTCTCTCGACATTACGCCCATTAAGTAACTGCTGAAAATGCTTCAATTCCCTGCGCATCAGTAGCTAGGTTGTCATTATTATTTCGTAGAAACGCATTCTGCCAGTTTTTTTTAGTATTTTTGTAGAATTAACGGATGTTCTTCTTGTCCTGAGACTCTTTGATTTCCCTGAGGTAACAGACTGTGCGTTATCTTTTTTTTACGCATTATTTTCTTCTCTCACCTTCTTCCCTGCCTTGAGTGGCAGCTGTAATAAATGAATTCCTGTATTCCTGATCCTGTCCAAATTAATTAACAAATCGCGGAAATCTCTGCCTCAACCGCGAAAGGACAGATCCTAGTTTTAAGTAGCACACAGGGCTTACAATGTTTGCACGTTCAAGGTACATGCTCGTAAGTCATTGTCCGTTGTCATTCCGGTTCTAGTTAGCATTTAATGACTTCCGTTATCCGAGGCTGCTGTCTCCCTCATAACAAGTTATTTTTTTACGTGTTAAGGAAATTCGGGTCTGAATTTTAATAGTTCTGTCAAAATTGTTGGATTCGCGGTTGCAAAGATAAACTAAGAGAAACTTCTGAAATACGCTGTAAATGTAGCTTGGAAAGATAGATTGGGTGACACCCTAATACCAATCTTGACATGAATACGTGTTTTAAAATATCGATCTTCATTTGACAACTGGAAATATCATACATGCTTACCTTCGAAAAACAAACAGATAGTTTCCTATAATCCTATATAGCTACATCAATGTCGTTCTCGGAATTTCGTTTTCATATATATTGCTCGAGTAGAGTTGATTTTCAATTAAAATTGATTTTCCGGTCACGTACCTTCCTGTCAATTAAGTTAGTACATGTGTGCAGTCAAACATGCATGCACTAGTTTAGATTGAGAAGAAAGAAAAAAAAACGATTTAAGGAAATCTGATTAGATCCTTGTCACTTGGTATCTTGTCTCATCTGCTCACATCACCCCAAATCTAAGGCAGAGCACATTCATTCATCTCCAGTGTCACAGAAATAAAAAAAACACACACACACAGGAAAAGAGAAGGACATTATTCTTCCGACACGACTTCGACAATTCTTTTGTTTGACGTAACACTTAAGAACAACCTGGATGAGTAACAAAGGCAAAACGCAAAAAAAGGACAATAGGCTAACCCTCCTCTGTGGATATACGTACCTGCAGCCAAGCAATACAACTACCAAAGTACATCTTATCGATTTGTCCTTTTTCCCATTTTTTGCGCTTATATCCCTTCATTATTATCTCCCACTGAAAATGTACTTTTCCAATTGTGTTTCCACTCTCAGAAACCGGATTGCCGAGATGTACAATTGCACAAAAGCTCCACTTTCTTTGGCTCAATTGTCTGCAAGGATTTGTACGCCATCCTTGCGCTGTGAATGGGCGGGCGCCGCCGGTAAGAAAATGTGGATTATCTCAAATGTTCATCGGCAAAGGGTGCCTTTAAATAAGAACATCAATTTACCGGTCTTTGAAGAATTTATTGTGCTTCCTGGTTTCCTGCGTATATGTATGTTCGCAATATCCTGTACAAAAATGAAAGATGGGTGGTCAGGTTAGGTCATATGGGGTCAGCTTTAATGTCGGTAGACATATTTCTTAAACACAAACAGGAGATGATTTAACAGGACAAACACAAATTCGAAAATATCATTAAAAGTGAAATTCGTCCTTTTTACTCCCCATGGAGTCAGTCAACGGCAGACGTTAGCTTTGACGGGAAGTACATCCTTTCATTTTAGCAACATGAAAGATTGCCTGCTAGTGGGTGGTTCGCCTTGATTCGCGAAAAAAAAACTCCTGACAGACATCTAAATACGCGTTGAAGGAGAAAAATGCTTAAATAGAAAATAAATAGCTATGCTCAGAGCGGGGGGTCTAGTCAGGAACCCTATCTCCTGACTAGGTTGCAAAATTAAATGAGAGATTTCTCTTTAATGTATGAAAGCATATGAACTCAGCAGGAGTGATACAGCATATACGTCATCGTGTTTTCTTGGTTGTGAATTATAGGGGGTAGTCCTTGGAAAAATAGTACTATTTAGTTTTTTGACATTTAATTACAGTCCAAAAGGTTTTGAAATGCGAGGAATAGGTTAGATTAGGTTTGATTGGTTGACAGATATATATTGATGTTGTACGTTGGGCGATCAGACACGATATTCTTGTGCTGTGAGTCTAAGATTCTTGAACATAAAAGCTTAACGCCGTTATAACCTTCATTCAGGAACTTGTAAGGATATAAACATGTAAGATGTGAGTTCAAATTCTTAAACAGTGACTGCGACGCAGAAGGTCTGGGTTCGATTCCCAGCCGTAGCACATTAATGATTTTTCACTGGCCCTCCTCTCGTGATGATCTGATAAATCATACGCGATTTGTGTCAATTGTCAAGATAAGCTTATCTGGAAATCGCCGTTCGGAGTCGGAATAAAACAGGAGGTCCCGAAACCGTGCAAGAAGAACACACGCACACATGAATGGTTGTGAGTAAGCTCGGCCCTGGGTACTAACGAGCCTGTTGCGCCAATCTACCTACCTATATGTTGTCCTAATCTACCTACTTTTCGTCTAGACCTCTGAAATGAAATTTAGGTTCTTTATTTGGTAACGATGTATATCGTTCATGATCAGTGCCATTCAGAGCTATTAGGGATCTCCAAACATTTCATAAAATGTTTCTTATAAAATATTCAAAACCTGACCATATTTGTGCAAACTGTTAGTGGTTAGTACATTGGACTATCAAGCGAATCGGACCTGGTTCGAAAGATTTACCACCTTTGAAGGACTGTCAATAAAGAAAACTTGGTGTTTGGCTAATTAAGGGTCGTTAAAGCCATAAATGTTCTTTGCAAAGCAGACTATAGTTTTATCGACAATTTTGAAGCTCACATTGCTACTTTTTATACCTTTGGCATAGGGATTATATTTCAAACTGCTGATAAACTGACAAACAAAAACATTTTCCAACAAATTAAACGCATAGTTTCCATGCTTCAAAAGCCACAAGCGCATGAAAACATATGAGAAGGTTATAATCCGCAGTGCGGATGGTTGAATACCCTATCCAATCCCATCCTTAAAATGAATGTCCCCGAAAAATGGGATTAACTAAAAACTGAATGGGAATAAAATACAGAAAATTACAATGTCAACCCATCTTGTTCCGATAGTTAATAACTTACTAAAGTAGCGCTACAGTCCGTAATGAACCTGGGCCTCAACCAACATGCCTCTCCAATTAGCTGGGTCCTTAGCTAACTGCCTCCAGTTGCGTACTCTAAGTTTTTTGAGGTCGGTTTCTACTTGTACCGCGCCACTTAAGGTCGTTCGACATCTGGGATGGGAATCGAAGACTCTGCGAGCCGGAGTATTGGTGTCCATTCGTTCCTAGCCCTATGACCAGAGGCATGTCGCTGTACAGCTCGTATAGTTCTTGGTTGAATCTGCGTCTCCATAGCTCTTCAACACAAACGGGACCGAAGATTTTTCGAAAAAAAATTCTTCTCGAATCCTCATCCGCTTTTGAGGCGGTCCATGCTTCAGCGCCGTAATTCGTTTAATTTCTGAGGAGATGTTGTTGTCAGAGTCAATAGCGGAACCGAGATAGACAAAGTCCCGTACTACCTCAAAGTTATATCTGTCAATGGTGACGTTCTGTCCAATTCGTCGATGTTGTGTGTCCTTTCGTATTGACAGTATATACTTAGTCTTGCCCTCATGTACTGCTAAACCCATTTTCGCCGCTTTCTTCTCTATACTAGCAAACGAGGCTATGACATCACGTTGGGTCCTACCAATGATGTCAATATCGTCGGCGTATGCTAGTAGTTGTAAAGATTTTTGGAAAATTGTGCCTCTGGTGTTGGCTCGTGAGTTTTGCACAATCCTCTCAAGAATCAGATTAAAGAAGTGAAATGACAGCGCATCGCCTTGCCTAAATCCTTTTTTGGTATCGAAAATGTCAGTGAAGTCGTTTCCGACCCTGATGGAGCAACGAGAATTCTCCATCGTCATCCTAAACAAACGGATGAGTTTGGGCAGATAGAATCTTGTAGGCGATGTTGACGAGAATTATGCCTCTGCAGTTGGCGCAGTTTAGAGGGTCTACCTTTTTTGTGGGTCAGGCAAAAGAAGCTGAGGTTCTATTCTTGAGGCATATATTCTTCCGAATAGATTTGGCTTATGAGTTGGTGCATGTTATTTATCAAGTGATCTCCACCGGCTTTATAAAACTCGGCGGGAAGGCCGTCATTTCCGACAGACTAAAGCTTCAGTTTAGATATTGCTGTCCTCACTTCACTCAGGTCGCGTGGTTGGCAGTTTTCGCTGTTGTTGTCGATATTGAATCGTTCGTTCTGCCTGACAGCGGAATGTTGTTCGTCATCGCCGTTTAACAGTCTGCAGAAGTGGTTCCTCCATATCCTCAGCATCGACTGTGTCTCAACTACGATTTTTCCTTGTTCATCTCGACAGGATTCTGTTCGAGACTTGTATCCTTGGCTTTGATGTTTTACACTTTGGTAAAACTTGCGAACATCGTTCTTGGAGTCCTGGAGAACTGTCTATATCTTCTTTCTTTTCTTTTTTCTTCCTTGTTCTTGGCATCTGTCGGCATTCCTCATCAAACAAGGGGTTTCTTGCTGGTGGGCTTATGTTTGCGAATTTGGACGTGTCGCAGATTGTTACAATGCGTTCGCTAATGTCTTGGAAACATAAGACTTCTTACGTAATTCTGGAAATTATAACATATAAGCACCCGAATAGTCGCTGTTTCTGCTAACTATAACATGGTCCGTAGTTGATATCACAGTCCTCTTTTTGCCCGGAACACTCCACCATATTTCCTGGATGGCAGTAATGTCTCCTTTGTAACAGTTTAGGGCTTCCGCTAGTTGTTCGCTTGCACCTCTCCTGTTTAATGTTTTCACATTCCAGGTGCAGATACGAACGTCGTTGTCCTTTTTTAGTTTAGCGGGGTCGTCAACAATAACTACCCAACAACAATGGTTGGGTAGTTAACCCAAAGCACAACCGACAACCTGGAGGGCCAGTTCCAAATTGTTAGACACCCCTAGTACACGGGGCCATCAGTATCCATTACAAGATTGAGCGCTGCCGTTGGCCTTTCGGTTCATCCGCCACAATCTTTGTTCAAGGGGCCTGACTTACCCTTGAAATTCCTAGACAACCTGTTGTCCGCATATAACGAAGCAGCTTGTCTAGGTTCACCTGGTACAGCAGGCAGGGTGCTATTAAGACCTGGCAATTTAAAGTGTTGCTGTGCTTCGTCTTGTTATCAACATTCGCACTTATCGTTTAGCAAGACAAATCCGGTTGGAGGCGACCAGTACCCGATGGTCACCACTCGGTGGTAAAAATAAGTGAAGGGTTTTGCAATAAGAGCGCTACAAAAGATTTTTTTTTAAATAAAACAAAAAACGGTTATGGATATTAATGAAATTCTTTATTCCTGTGAAAGTACGTTCGATGTAATTTTGTATGGAACTCGATTTCTTTTGCATGGCCACCACGGGCACGCTTGCAGAAGTCCAGACGCTGAACCCAATTTTCGACGGTTTTCAAGCATAAATCGGCCGATACTGCTGCAATTTCATGTTCGATATTCGTACGAAGTTCATCAATCGTCGCTGGCTTGTTGGCATAGGCCATAGATTTGACGTAGCCCCACAGGAAATAGTCTAACGGCGTCAAATCGCACGACCGAGGCGGCCAAGCGACTCCAAACTTGGTTTCCAATAAATTGATTGCGGCATTCGCTGTGTGGCTTGTGGCGCCGTCCTGTTGGAACCCCATGTCCTCCAAGTCCATATTTCCCAATTGGGGCCAAAAATATTCGGTTATCATTGAACGGTAGCAATTCCCATTCATAGTAACGGGCCGGTCTTGATCATCAAGGAAGAAGTACGGCCCAAAGACGCCGCCGGCCCATAAACCACACAAAACCGTATTTTTTTCGGGATGCAATGATGACTCATGGAGTACGTGTGGATTGCTGCCTGACCAATACCGCATATTTTGTTAATTGACGAAGCCATTCAGCCAGAAATGAGCCTCATCGCTGAAAATGATTTTTCGATGAAAATCCGAATCATTTTCAAGTTGTTGCTCAGCCCAATTCACGAGCGGCTTCAGTTCTTGCGTCATTTAATCTTGTAAGGATGTAGGCCAAGATCTTTTCGCAAAATTCGCCACAACGTCGTCACAGAGATGCCCAACGCTTGAGAACGACGTGTGAGAGACACATGTGGGCTTTCTTCAACTGAAGCCTCAGCGGCAGCAATATTCTCGACACTACGGGCACTTCTTTGTCGCCTGTGGATTCAAATTTTTCCACTAGACGCTCAATTGTTGATCTGCTAGGACGATTATGAAGACCATAAATTGGACGTAGCGCTCTTAACGTTGAGGCCAATGACTCCAAATTTCGGTTGTAAAATTTAATAATTTCGACTCGTTGTTGGATCGCATATCTTTTTATCATGAAATGGCAAACCTTACTGAAGGGAAATGTCAAAAGAGCGGCAAGAAATATTGCGTCGTTTGCTGTCCCTGTCCGTCAACTTTTGTAGCTTCACTGTTGAAAAACCCGATACATTTGATGTGTAGTCACAGTTGGGCATTGCCAAGTTAAAGCCAATCAGAGTCTTCCCTAGTTCTACAGCACCCAACCATCATCGAGCTTATAAGCGATATCATAATACTGCACTCGTTTAGAGCTTTCCTTTCATAAAAAGTTTTCAGAGTTATTCTCCGGCGGCTCAGTTGGTCAGAGGCGCCTTGCTTATAGTTACGTATTTCGATTCCGAACTCACCATCATATCAATTAGAACAGTTTTTAGTTGCAGTTCTTTGGCTTATTTGCGTCATTGGGTACAGTATGCTTAGAATCGAGTCAGACTAAGCCCGTGCATCTTGTCTATATGCTTTTGCGCTCTTAAATCATCTTAGTCAGAAAAATTACATGTACTTCTAAAAACGCCACATACATATATACAGAACAAAGGAATTGGATTAAAACCGGAGGTACTCAGGTTAGTGTTAAAAGACACAAAAATGTGCCTATTTAGATTGGCACGTAAGACATTCTAAAAATAGAATAATGACATCCAACCTAGTTTTGAAAACAAAAGCAAGAGCTCCAGGGAATGCCCACTAATGTTCGTCTAATTACAGTTCTGTAATTTTCCAGTAAACGAGTTCAGGCTTTTCACTCGACTTCCAATATGGGTCATAGGGTTATTAGTGTGGCTCTCTTCAAAGCGCCCGATTATTATCTTTTCAATTTCTATAGATTTTAATCTTCCTAACCTAAAAATAACTTAACTCACCGTCTATCGGTTATCAGTCAGTCTGCGCGGAAAAGGGGAGCTACTTCGACTGCACGAACTCCCACATCGTTATATTCAAATGAATGAAAATGAAAAATTAGAGGATGGAAAAATAATTGAAAACTCTCCCGTGGCGCTGATGGGGCGGTCTTGTGTATCCTCGCGTACATGGAACACACCTTCTTCATCACATCGCCCAACAATGAACCCAGAATAGAATGGAATGGCACGTGGCCCATTTAATTTTACCAACAGACCTGCTCGTTTAATCATTTAATTCGGGTATAGACCAATTTTCCGTCGGTCGGGGTGCGCGTTCCGAAATGAAAACGTGCAAAACAACCGCACAGAATTATAATAACATGCGGTTTCCTTTGCATTGATTCAAATGTAATGGTAAGGGTGCCAACGACTCTTTCTTCGAACGGGGTGTCTAACGAGGCCAATATTGACCGGGATATATTTGCTAAGCCCACCTAGCTTAGAAAACTCTTTGTACAAGCTTTTGGGATATACTCACAAACACACACATGACAGTCCATTCAGATCACATTCAATGGAGATGGTGGGGGTTGCACAAAGCAAAGTCCCGTTGCTGTACCTATACCTTTTATGTTATTCGTCCTTTCCGGTACACGTTTATACTGGCTCCGTCTTCTCATTATCTTGGAGCGTTTTAGTATCCTTTTTTGTGCGCCTTTGCTGCAGTAAACTTATTTAACGACATGTAGCGTAGGTCGAATAGGGTGTTGAAAATATAGAGCAGAGTTTTACTTTCCCTTTTGTGGATTGAAATGCCAGGGTCGACTTTTTTCGGGTACGGATATACGGGTGACGCACGTACTATAAGTATATGAGTGTCGAGGACATAATGAAATTTCATATTGGGAAAACTTTTTAATTGGGATATGGTGAAGTTTTCATTTGGGCTTAGGGATAATTTCTTAAGTGAATTTTGGCCAGCTGAAGGGTGAATCCGAGGAACAGAGTTTGGATGAACTTTTGCGGTAGATCATAATGTGTAACAATTTTGACATCCATGTGAGTTAATTTTTATTTCATGTTTGGATGGTTTATAGTTACAAGAGAGTTTTGACATTTTGGGGAAGTTGTGTTGTTTGTTGAAAGGAAACATTCATGGGAATGATGGATTCTAGGAATTCGAGACTTAACTGAGTGTTTTAGAAACTTTTGACGCAAATAGTTAAAGTGGACATACAACAAATAGCAGGGGACATTGTATCTACTTATAAGAGGAAAATGGATTGAGAAGGATATAATTAAATAAGTAAAATAATGTTTAGTTAGAGGCGTTGCTAGTTATGTGAAGGATTAGATAAATATTATCTATATGGTTTTTTACCTCAAAACATCTACTTAATGGGAAATGTCTAGTTTTCAGGCTGTTTGTTGTTTGACACTTCTATGGGCGTTGATATTGGGAAAGCCGCACTTGAAAAATGAGCAAACAGTTCGATGATCGGATTCATAGGCTCGGAAATAAGCAGCAGAAACATTGTTAAAGTGCTAGCTCAGCATTTACCTTATGAGAGTTACCTCATGCTAGTTTTTTCTAGAAATTTACAAAAATCTTCGCGCTTTTTGAAAATCAAGGACATTTTTTGTCTCATGGGCATATATGCACTTGTAGAATTGAATTGACATTCGGAGTACACACTAACTGCAAACATCTTCAAATAAAGTTTTGTATGAACCCTCGATTTTGTTATTCATCAGACCGGGCCGTCTTGTTGTTTTTCAGCTTTTGATAGCAGCATTTCCTATGGTTAAATTAGCAGATGATAAGGTGTTCGAGAACAAGGGTGGACACTAGCAGCATCATAAGTTCGAGCGTTGACTAGAGAAAGAAAAATAGCAACAACATAAAATAGCGCCTTGTCAGAATGACTGGGGTGTAGCATTCATCCTTTTATTCTCAGATCAACTGTAGCGTATGTTTCGATGTTGTACTACGGGTAAAATTTTTTAATAAGGAAACGATATTATAACGAATTTTAAGCGCGGAGTCCCTGGTTCGAGTCCCGAAAGTAACATCCACAGCCCAACTTTTGTGAAAGTCCGGAAACATTTAAGAGTATAACACTGTCATGAGAAATTTCTCAAATCTACAGTTCGAAGTAGGTGTTTAACAGGAGATACTCTTCTTTCTGGCAAAAATTAAAATTCGCACCAACGTATTGAACGCAAATTGATTGAGTTCACAAGAGGACATGCCTGCACCTGGAATGTTAGTTATTAATCTTGTAAAAAGCCGAAATTACTACCTTTCAGGGTATATGATTCAATTGGCCGAGCAAAAGGAGGATGACTAGTTTTCTCCCGACTAAAAGCAAGAAATCTCTGCCTTGACAATGAAAACGGACTGACATTCGTAACGAAAAACGAATCTTTATAAAGGCAATACATTGAAGCAAGGAAGGAAGAAAAAATAACGGCTTTTCAGAATACGGAAAAATACAACAAAAGCGTGCGATTAAAGATATACAGGCCTATCGCGAAAAACTTTTCCTGTGAAATTGTTTCCATTCAACAATCTGATTTACATTGCTGACAAGTGAAAAATTCCCGTAAAAATGTATTCGCGATAGGGCTGATAGAAAAAGGACAATACAGGAATGATTTTCGCAATATCCACAAAGTTCAAAACGTAAAAGCCAGAAATACAAGACACCACCAGATCCTATCGACTTGAACAATGAAAGATCGTAGTTAACACACAGCCGATGTGGAGAATATGGAAGAACCACTTCCGGCGAGGATAGCAATATTTAAAATTAAGCTAAACAATACTGATGGAAGTGATAGCAACACTTGGACTGATGAGAGTATGCCTAAGCATCGTGTACGCGATACACAAAAAAGGAGACTCTCTGAAATGCGCTTGCTGGAGAGGTATAAATAGTAACCTGTCCTAAACATTACCTACGCCTGAAACTATTTAAAAACAACCTGATTGCCCCTATCAGTGTAGTTTGAGGCAAGCAAAGTCCAAAACACAAAAAAAAGGTGAACAGTTTCGCAGATATTTGAAAAAATCCGAGATACAAATGCAAATTTTTGGCGCAATAGGCTCGTAAATGCCCAGAGCCAAGCTTCCTCACAACCATTCATGTGTGCGTGTGTACTTCTTGTACGATAGTGGGACCTCCTGTTTTATGCCGACTCTGAATGACGAATGTAAGATAAGCTTTTCTTGACTGTTTATACTACTCGAATGATTTGTCAGATCATCACGCGAGGAGGGAAAGTGAAAAATCATCAAGGTATTGCTACGGCTGCGAATCGAATCCAGAACTTCTGCGCGGCAGTTTATCGCACTAATTATCGCGCCACTGAGCCCGTCTTTACATCGATACCTACCATCGGTTTTAATCCGCATACAACAGTCTTCTTAGAAACGAAAATAAATAAATAAAACAAATACGATTTCGCAATTAAATCCTTACTCGAGCTACTAAGTAGACCCGACATAAAACCAATAGCAACTAATAGCCCTGACTTGCGGCTCTGAATCATAGACAGTAAGAACTGAGGATAAAGAAATCATTGGCCATCAAGCACTAACTTTATTAAATATGTTTAGACATAGACCTGGTATAGTGATAAGCATTGGACATTTAAGATTTTTGTACATCCGAGATGCAGAGTTTTCAATCCCCAGCCATAAGATCAACGCAGTATTGAAAGACCTTATTTTAAGTGGTGCCTAAAAGTGGAAACCGTTTCCACCGTGAAGTGAAAAACTCTAGGCAATTGACGGATTGGAAAATTCCCTCTGACTAGATCTACTTTTCCTACTAAGTCTAAATTCCCTCTGACTTTGTGATAGACAAGAGGCACGCATCCAATATTTTGGATGTCCAAACATTCCGAGGAGCTAACATCGGCTCGGACCACTACCTTGTTGCATCCAAGGTAAGAATGCGGATATCCAGCACGCCACAGTAATCCAGAATTACTGTGAAAAAAATTTAATGTCGAAAGACTGCAATCGATAGAGATCTCCAAGACCTTCGCGCATCGCGTATCCATTAACCCCTTGATTAACACCAATGTAGAAGAACAATGACAACGATGCCAATAAGACATTAGATCAGCCGCAACTGATGTGCTAGGTTTCTCGGACCCACCAGAAAGAAACCCCAGCCAAGAAGGATGCCTACAAAGCTAAGCTGCAGGTGAAGACGAGAGCTGCCGTTGAGCTCTATAGGCAGAGAAGAAGAGAAGAAAACCAGCTTTTCAGAGAGAAGAAAAAAGAGCAAGAAAAGCGCGCGATCGAGGATGTAGAGATGTGCAACTCCAGGAACGATGTTCGCAAGTTAAACCACAGTGGAAAACCTCACAGGCAAGGATCAAGGCTCGAACACAGTCATGTAGAGATGAACAAGGGAATATCGTCATTGAGACACAGTCTGTGCTGAGGATATGGAAGAACTACTTCTGCAGATTGTTAAACGTCGATGACGAACAATATTCCGCTTTAAAGCAGAACGAACCATTCAATATTGGCAACGACAGCGTAAACTGCCAACCACCCGACCTGAGTGAAGTGAGGATAGCAATATCTAAACCCGACCTTTATAAGACTGCCGGAAATGACGGCCTTCCCGTCTAGCTGGCGGAGATGACTTTTTAAATAACATCCACCAACACAGAAGCCAAATCTGGTCGGAAGAAATTATGCCTGAAGAATGGGACCTCAGCATCGTTTGCCCGATCCACAAAAAAGGAGACCATCTAAGCTGCGCCAACTACGGAGGCATAAGTCTCCTCAACATCGCCTACAAGATCCTATCTGCAGTAATATGTGAACGCCTCAAACAGTTTACCAACAACGTGATCGGCCCTTATCAGTGTGGTTTTAGGCTGGGAGAGTCCACAACCGATCAAATTTTCATACTTCGGCAGATCCTGGGAAAAACCCAAGAAGTCCAAATCGATACCCACCACCTATTCATCGATTTCAAAACTGCATACGACAGCATTAATAGAGACGAACAATACAGAGCCATGTCAAGTTTGGTACAAGGCAATTCAGTAGTAAAACACTCACTCGAACAACTAATTAGTTCCTATATAAGGCCCTGATCATCCCAGTCCTGCTCTACGGCGCTGAAGCATGGACCGTCTCAAAAGCGGATAAAGAAATATTTAGTCGATTTGAGAGGAAAATTCTTCGAAAAATCTTCGGTCCCGTCTGCGTTGTTGATGGGCTATGGAGACGAAGATTCAACCAAGAACTATACGATCTGTACAGCGGCATGCCCCTGGTCAAAAATCTTCGCATTGGAGTTTAAGATGGCTAGGACATGTAGAACGAATGGACACCAATACTCCGGCTCGCAGAGTCTTCGATTCCCAGCCAGACGTCGGACGCAGTAGAGGAAGACATCACCTTAAGTGTCGCGCACAAGTAGAAACCGACCTCAACCAACTTGGAGTGCGCCATCGCAGGCAGTAAGCTTAGGACCGGGCTAATTGGAGAGGCATGTTGTTTGTGGCCCAGGTTCATTCCGGACTGTAGCACCACATAAATAAGTCAACTGTAGGCTTGATGAACTGCGATATGTTTTCGATCTTAAAATGTTCCTAGTTTTACCCTAGTTCATGGTGTTAATCCAGTTGATAAAGTAAAATTGAAAAGGGTAACTACTCCTTCAGCCTTACCATCATTACGGTATGAACGTTTTATTTGGGAACAGGCGTTACCTCAAAGGTTAGGTTGCAAACTATTATCACTGAGATAAATACTTATTTTCGGCGAAAGAGTTGTGTTCTTGCAAAGGATTGTTTTTTTTTTGCTATTTTCTGTTCCTTATATTTTAAATGGTATTATGGGAAAAAATTGCTATAAGGTAATTTTTATTCCAATAAGTTCGACATTGAGCTCTAATGATCATCAAAATATACCAATTTATTTGTAAGTACATGCAATAAATTGGAATACAGTTATTTATGTTTTTTTTTTATTGTTACCATATACGTTTTATATTTCTTCTGATATTCCATCAATCTAAACACATGTGAATACATATTTTTCTACCCCGCTTACTTTATAACCTTCAACGTAAACCTTAGAACTGCCTCTAAATAAAACAGACCAACTTCGACCTTTCATTAAGTCCGCCCTCTGCCAAAATTATCCAATTCATTCACCCACCCAAAGGTACAATAACTCAACGACCAAAATCTTAATTAAAGACACCGTTGCTGTCGATTCGAATAGATGTTATATATCATAGCGGTATTAAGTTGGCACGTCTCATTCGGCAATTCTAGGTAGGATTTTCCCATTTAAGAGACTAATAAAGACCACGAAACTGTCATCAATCTTGTTGTCATGACTTGGATTGTCTCTGCCAACGTCCCAGGTCTTGTAGTCTCATTCCTCCCCCATATATAAAAACAAAGATGGTACGACAAACACGGGTGTAGAAAAGTCCTTAATTTCTTACCAGGACCAAAATGATTGAACAAATCGCCTCTGTCAGCCAATCTATCAAACTACCCTCACATAGTGTCGTCGGTTCACCAGCGGAAGGGGGTTGTAAAAGATTACCAGAAAGAGGAGTGTCAGTACTTTTTGTACACATGAGACACGTTATAATATAATCTATCTGTTTGTAGAATCGGATGAATGTAAGGAATTGATAGTCATTACATTGAACCAATAATGTAATCAGAGTGTAAATATTTATGGTGCATAATGACCGCAATCTATTAAAGGGTTTTTTTTTGTTTCAGGCTGGAAAGACTCAATACTCTCGATCCCGAAGAAATGGCTTTCTACTGCCGAGGCTACCGACGAATTTGGATTCCCTGACGTAAGTTGTATTTTTATTTACACAAGAAGTATGAATATGAGTTGATTTTTATGAAACTGAACATATCACCTTCATCATCCTTATTTTCTCCGAATTAGGGGTATATGTATATATATTCCAAAGAATGACGGAGGGATTGCAACTACTGTTTTCTAATCAGAGAAAATTTGATTACCTATGTTTTTTACTTTTTTTCATTATAAGAATGAAGTTCTGCACATATCAGGACCTGTCGTTCAGTTCGAGTAAAGATTCTTCTTATCATTAGCTGTCTTAGCAAAAAAAAAAAAATCACAGAGTAGTTTTTAGGGCATTTTGCAAACCGGTGCAATAATTTTCAGTCATAAGATGGGAGCTTGTCAAATCGATTTTTAGTTAACACCATTTTTCAACGAATCCATATTTTTTCGTTTTACCTTAAAACAAAAATAAATTTTTTTTATGGTGGTCCACAGATCACGGAAAACTCAGGTTAAAGTTTAGACGAATTTTCAATAAAGCAAAAAGTAATATTAGAGCGACTGACTAGCTCTCCAACATCGGTACCCTATCTATCGGGTTTTTCAACAGGGACGCTACAAAAGTTGAGCGACAGGGACAGCAAACGACGCCATATTTCTTGCCACTCTTTTGACATTTCTCTTCAGTAAGGTTTACCATTTCATGATAGAAAGATATCCGTTCCAAAAACGAGTCGAAATTATTAAAATTTACAACCAAAGTTCCGAGTCAGTGGCCTCAACGTTAAGAGCGCTACGTCCAATTTATGGTCGCCATAATCGTCCCAGCAGATCAACAATTGAGCGTATAGTGGAAAAATTTGAATCCACAGGCACAGTACAAAATGTTTCCGTGCCAGTGAGACAAAGAAGTGCCCGTAGTGTCGAGAATATTGCTGCCGCTGAGGCTTCAGTTGAAGAAAGCCCATATGTGTCTCTCACACGTCGTTCTCAAGAGTTGGGCATCTCTGTGACGTCGTTGTGGCGAATTTTGCGAAACGATCTTGGCCTACATCCTTACAAGATTAAATTGACGCAAGAACTGAAGCCGCTTGATCACCAGAAGCGTCGTATGTTCGTGAATTAGGCTGAGCAACAACTTGAAAATGATTCGGATTTTCATCGAAAAATCATCTTCAGCGATGAGGCTCATTTCTGGCTGAATGGCTTCGTCAATAAACAAAATATGCGGTATTGGTCAGGCAGCAATCCACACGTACTCCATGAGTCATCATTGCATCCCGAAAAAATTACGGTTTGGTGTGGTTTATGGGCCGGCGGCGTCATTGGGCCGTACTTCTTCCGTGATGATCCAGACCGGCACGTTACTGTGAATGGGAATCGCTACCGTTCATTGATAACCGAATATTTTTGGCCCCAATTGGATGATATGGACTTGGAGGACATGTGGTTCCAACAGGACGGCGCCACAAGCCACACAGCGAATGCCACAATCAATTTATTTGAAACCAAGTTTGGAGAATGTGTTATCTCACGAAATGGTCCAGTCGCTTGGCCGCCTCGGTCGCGCGATTTGACGCCGTTAGACTATTTCCTTTGGGGCTACGTCAAGTCTATGGTCTATGCTAACAAGCCAGCGACGATTGATGAACTTCGTACGAAAATCGAACGTGCAATTGCAGCAGTATCGGCCGATTTGTGCTTGAAAACCGCCGGAAATTGGGTTCAGCGTCTGGAATTCTGCAAGCGTGCTCGTGGTGGCCATGTAAAAGAAATCGAGTTCCATACATAATGGCATCGAACGTACTTTCACTGGAATAAAGAATTTCATTGATATCCAAAACCGTTTTTTTATTATTTAAAAAAAACGCTTGTAGCGCTTCTATTGAAAAACCCTTTATATACAAAAAGGATCAGAAGACTACAAATGAAGCCTCGACTTCGAATCCAAAGAGTTACCTGCATATCTTAAGATGGTCGAAAACTCAAAAAAAAAATGTTATGCGAGGCATAGCATCCAGGTTGTGGAGCAAACCTCGACTCTGACTATTTTCTCGTCGGCATCGAACAATGACTTCATGTTAGTCGCTTAAGGGCCGCACAGAAAGCGTATCTGTAGTTGGTATCTTGTATCACTGTCAAAAAAGAGATACATTTCTTGTAAGAAGTTGCCCTTCATTCAACTTCAAGCTACAGATTCATGAAGATACACATTGTGAAAGCGCTTACGGGTTGCCTTGTTTTTAACTTCTGACTCAGCCACAAGTGTCAGCTACAGATATCCATTCTGGGAGGCCCTTTATTGAACTAATGATTGCCTAAGTCCACAAGGAACAACTGAGGGAGTTACTCCCTGCTGTGCCTTGATTCCCCACCAATACCTAAGATTAACAAAGAGAAAGCCAATACCATAAGAGGCTGCTAGCTACCGACGAAGAGATGCATGTGGCATGAAGCCATTTTCGAGTACACACCGAAAAGTCACATATGAAGTCGCCAAAAACTATGCAGCGCGGTAGAGTATCTAAGCAGAAGAAGGGAATAAACAAAATTCTGCGTTGGAAAAGGGGAAATCAAAGAGTATCGCGACAAACATATCAGATGACGCACTGCATACAAGAAAAATTGTTCTATGGCGGGTCGCGCTAGCAAGCACCGCCATATAATTTGGATAATTTTTCATGTGTGCACGTGCACTACGCCCGCCCGCCCACCTTACAACTGGTGAGCAAATGTTTCTGTTTATTGCTCTTAATGCTTCATCTGTATGGCCTTATAATCTTTGCTTCAAAGTAGGAACGGATGATCTACGAAACAACAATTTCAGCCTGGTCACAGACTCACATGGAACTCAGGAAGTATTCCCCAGCAACACCTTTATGAGCATAATAACGAGAGATAGGTCAAGAAACCGATCCACCTCCATAAAACGAAGTTGTAATGCTCCCTCTCAGTAGTCAGTATTGAAGAAGGTCCAAATGGATATCTTGTATGGACCCGAAAAAAATTTAGTCCTTTTCCCTTTTTCTTAGAAGCCTATAAATAACTCAGCTATTATTCATCCTGAAGGAACAGAAGTGATATGTGATTATCTATGCAGATATCGACCCTTTACCATTCTAAGAAAAGCCAAGTTCGGCCAACTCCAACAGAACCGAACTAATTTTTTTAACTTGCTAACTTACTTACTCGGGGTCCACCAGCAAGAAACCCCTGGTTTGATGAGGAATGCCGACAGATGCTCACAGCCAAGAACGAGGCCTATAAGGTTAAGCTGCAGGTGAAGATGAGAGCTGCCGTTGAGCACTATAGGCAGAGAAGAAGGGAAGTACACCGGCTTTTTAGAAAGAAGAAAAAAGAGCAAGAAAAGCGCGCGATTGAAGATATAGAGAGGTGCCACTCCAGGAAAGATGTTCGCAAGTTTTACCAAAGTGTAAAACGTCAAAGCCAAGGATACACGGCTCGAACAGAATCTTGTCGAGATGAACAAGGAAATATCGTAGTTGAGACAAAGTCGATGCTGAGGCTATGGAAGAACTACTTCTACAGACTGTTAAACGGCGATGACGAACAGGCAGAACGAACAATTCAATATTGGCAACAACAGCGAAAAGTACCAACTACCCGACCTGAGTTGAAAGTGGATAGCAATATGTAAACTCAAGCTTAATAAGGCTGCCGGAAATGACGGCCTTCCCGCCGAGCTTTATAAAGCCGGCGGAGATGACTTGGTAAGTAACATCCAACAACTCATAAGCCTAATCTAGTCGGAAGAAAGTTTGCCTGAAGAATGGAACCTCAGCATCGGAGACCCTCTAAACTGCGCCAACTACAGAGACATAAGTCTCCTCAACATCGCTTACAAGATCCTATCTGCCGTAATATGTGAACGCCTGAAACCGTTTACCAACAACCTAATCGGCCCTTATCAATGTGGTCTTAGGCCAGAAAAGTCCTAAACCGATCAAATTTTTACACTTCGACAGAGCCTGGAAAAAACCCAAGAAGTCCAAATCGATACCCTCCACCTATTCATCGATTTCAAAGCCGCATACCACAGCATTTATAGAGACGAACTATACAGAGCCATGTCTAGTTTTGGTATACTGCCCAAACTCGATACCAAAAAAAGGATTTACGCAAGGCGATGGCTGCCATGTGACTTCTTCAATCTTATTCATGAGAGGATTGTGCAAAACTCACGAGCCAACACCAGAGGCACAATTTTCCAAAAATCGGTACAACTACAAGCATACGCTGACGATATTGACATCATTGGTAGGACCCAACGTGATGTCATAGCCACGTTTGCTAGTATAGAGAAGGAAGCGGCAAAAATGGGTTTAGCAGTAAATGAGGGCAAGACGAAGTATATGCTGTCAACACGGAAGGACACACAACATCGACGAAATGGACAAAACGTCACTATTGACAGATATAACTTTGAGGTAGTACGGGACTTTATCTATCTCGGTTCCGCTATTAACTCTGACAACAAAATCTCGTCAGAAATTAAACGAAGAATTACTCTCGCCAGCCGCTGTTTCTTCGGGCTAAGAAGGCAATTCAGTAGTGAGGGCTTTACTCGAACTACTAAGGAGAACTTATATAAGACCCTGATCATCCCAGTCCTGCTCTACGGCGCTGAAGTATGGACCGTCTCAAAAGCAGATGAAGAAATCCTTGGTCGTTTCGAGAGGAATATTCTTCAAAAAATCTGCGGTCACCGTTGTGTTGACGGGCTATTGAGACGAAGATTCAACCAAGAACTATACGAGCTGTACAGCGACATGCCCGTGGTAAAAAAAACTCCGCATTGGACGTTTAAGATTGCTAGGACATGTAGAACGAATGGGCACCAAGACTCAGGCTCGCAGAGTCTTCAATTCCCAGCCGGACGTCGGACGCAGTAGAGGAAGGCCTCGCCTTAAGTGGCGCGCACAAGTAGAAACCGACCTCAACCAACTTGGAGTGTGCAACTGGAGGCAATTAGCTAAGGGCCGGGCTAATTGGAGAGGCATGTTGGTTAAGGCCCAGGTTCATTCCGGAATGTAGCGCCGCTTAAGTAATTAACTGCTTTCAATAACTGATAGACCCCCTATAGCTCCTTTCTCCTGTATACTCGCAAACTTGGCTGTATGACATCTCTATTGGTGTCAATATCGCTTGTATGTTAAAGATTATATCTCTGCTCGTTATACGATATTTTGAGTTAAATCTGCAAGTTAATTTCGCTTTTCATATCTTTTTACGGTGATAAGCTTTGAAAAATGTTTCTCATCGGCTACCAACCTTTTGCAAAGAGCCTGGTTCCTTGCGAAATAAATTAAAATAAAATAAATTCTTAGCGCAACAGGCTCGTTAGTACCCAGGGCCGAGCTTTCTCGCAACCATTAATGTGTACGTGTGTACTTCTTGCATGATGGTGGGACCTCCTGTTTTATGCCGACTTCGAACGGCGAATTTGAGATAAGCTTTTCTTGACAGTTAATACTACTCGGATGATTTATCAGATCATCACGAGAGGAGGGCCAGTGAAAAATCATGTAATTGTTGCTACGGCTGGGAATTGAACACAGACCTTATGCGCATCAGTTCATCGCACTTACCATGGCGCCACTGAGCCCGTTCCTTGCGAAAACTCTTTAAAAACTAAGAGTCTGGCTCTTTTTGAAAACTCTTTAGAAACTAGGACCTTCTAATGTATGTTGGGCAATCTATAACTTTAGAAATAGTTATAGTGATTTGTAATGTCCTGGTGGAAGTATATTCCCCTATCAGAGTGGTGGATTGAGAAAGCCGCATACAGCTGTAGGTAAGTTTTTCATCAATTACTGCAATCCTTTGTCGAACATACAACCGTTGAAACCATTTCCGACTTGAAAGAAGGAAAGATCACACTTGAACCACCTGGATTATCTGCTTCTATTATGCTCGTATATCATTTTTCTAGAAATTTGCCAGCATACCAACAAAATTTGATCTTCCTATCTTTCTGCATCCCTACTGGCCTTTGCGGTTCATACCAATTATAAGAACAAAGTTTTCCATTTTTTTCAAATTGTCAAAGCTGAATATAATTAATAATTTTAGAGTACATTTCCTTCAAACGTTTCCAAGGACTACGAATTTTAATATTTTTCGTACAACCAAGGAAACCAAAATAAAACAAAAAATTCATATAATGCTATTCAAATATTCAAAACCTTTTCTGCTCTTGAAAAATCCTTGTTTAATCTTTAATCCAGTACTTTTGCGTTCTTGGTTTAATACTACATTACTTATCCTTCTGAAGACCTTCTCTTTAATTTAATATTCATTACGATTACACAACATTTTCTTAAAGTTAGCAATACAGTTTCAGGTCAACAACTACCACCCCAGCAGTTAGTCAAGTTTATTTGATATCGTAGACGAAGCACTTCAATGAAGGACTTCCGAAAAAGTCCTCCTTTCCCATATACTCTGAGCCTTTTTCAATTACTTATCAAATAACATTGACACTACTTTCCGCCTTTGTAAAGACAGAGTAGATAACATTTGCACTTCTTTGGATTTACAACAGACACACGTAACGGAACGGAACGCATGGTGTTTGCAAAAGGAATTTGATTCGCTACTTGAGGCAAAAGTGAGTTTAAGTGGTTTCCATTAAAAGTCGATGGGGACAGGCTTTTAAGAAGTTTACTTCTTTGAAATATACAATTTCATTGGAAACATTTTTCTTCGAGGATCGGGGTTTCGATTGCGAAGATTTGGTTAGAAAGGTTGTTTTCAAGTTCTGCAGATTGGGTAAGCCTTATCGTTGCAGGGCGTCTGCTGCAACGTCTGCTACAACGATACTTAAAGTGAGAAGATTACAGAATTTGTTTTCTTTGAAGAGCTTTTCACTGTCGTCATTGTTATGACAGATTTAGAATATAAGTCTTGGGTGCACGACTTATGCTTCGAGGACATTTTTGGATGCATTGCAACAATCTGCGTCAGGCCCAAAATTGCGAAAATAAGTTTTATGTGTGATCACGCTGCCACAGAGGAAGAAGATTGCCAATGTCAACACCGACGAATTGGACAGAACATCACCATTGTCAGATAAAACTTTATGCTGTAAGTGACTTTGTCTATCACGGCCTCTCTCTTAAACCTGACTTCTGACTCGTAGTCAAAAGATGGACTACACTCGCTTTTTACTTATAAAGCCATAACTCCAACTAATGAGGAGATCTTATATAAGGCCTGATCATCTCAGTAATGCTCTATGGCGCTGAGGCACTGGCGGTGTGATATAAAAAAAAAGAACCCTTGGTTATCTTGAGCGAACAATTCTTCGAAAAATAAATTTTAGCGCTTGCGTTTACGGGCTATGGAGAGAATCTCTCTTTCTTTCAAGAGCTTTACCTTACTAGCTGTACAGCAATATAGACCTTATCAAAAAAAATCCGCATTGGACGGTTGAAATTGCTGGGACATGTCGAGCCCAATACTTCGATTTACAGAGTTGTAGAAACCGCCATGAGTAGAAACCGACCTTAACCAACTTGAAGAGCGCAACTGAAGGCAATTAGCTAGGGACGAGAAAGTCATATTGTTTGAGGCCCAGGTTCATCCAATCTGCGGCTCCAATTAAAAATGTAAATGATGAATCAATTCCTTTTACCACCCAATCAACTGGTCAAGTTTGAATTTTAAATACTTATAAGGATGCCGTTTATTTCCGCTACTTCATGGTGTCCGTAGGAAGGTATGCTACTTTGTTTGTTTATAATTTTTGATTAAATGAAAGAGAATGGATCTTATATTGATAAATGTTTTATTTAATGTCGGCAATTATGGATGGAATACAATATTAGGAAACTGACCACCTCTGTTAGTCTCACAAATGCGAGCCCTTTTCAGCATTTTCATTACATTCTCACACATTTTACGCGGTATTACTTATTTTATTACGAATATTTTGTTTGAGTTGCTCAAGCGTTTCTGGTTTGTTTGCATAAGCCTTGCTTTTCAGATATCCGCACAAAAATAAGTCCGGAGCAGTCAAATCAAGCGACCGTGGAGGCCAATCAACATAACCAATTCTTCAAATAACTTGTTATGGAAAGAGGTCTCGCAGTATTTCCATTGTACTCCTAGCTGTGTGCTATGCGGCACCGTCTTGTTGATACCACATGTTAATCAAACCCAAAGCATGCAGTTGTGGCATTAAAAGGTTTTCAGTCATATCACGATATCGCTCCACATTCAAAGTTACCGTTACGCCGTTTTCATTTTCAAAGAAGTGAAGTGCAACAATTCCTCCTGACCAAATTGCACACCAGACTGTAACTTTTATTGGATGCAAAGGTGACTGATGAATAATTTGAGGGTTTTCCATTACCCAGAACCGACTACTCTGTTTATTCACATATCCATTCAAATGAAAATATGCCTCGTCACTCATTATGATTTTTTAATGAAAATAGGGCTTGTCATGGGCTAGCTGTAACATCCTTTTGGCATATTTACGGCGGCGTCAATGGTCTTGTGGAAGAAGCTCTTGTGTCAAGTGAATCTTAAATGGAAACCAATGCAAATTCTTGTGAAAATTTGTGGCCAAAGTTGTTCTTTGAACAGCAACCTCCAGAGCACGGCGTCGAATTAAGGTTGATGGATTGTTTTGAAAACTTCCTTGATCAGCAGCAATGTTTTCAGCCGATTTTGCAGTACCTTGTGGTTTATGCTTGGGCCTATCACCTACAGACCCTCTTCCTTCGAATCATTCACTACACGATAAATATTGCGTTTTGTTGGCAAGTTGTTTCTCTCAAAAATTTCACGTTACCTTCTCATCGTCACTGTAATCGATGATTGATTTTGATAAAATGTTTCAACGATTAAAACACGTTGGTTTATCCAATATTTTTACATAATAAATTTGCCACGTGTCCACTTCACGACTGCCAAATATAAGCTGTCAAAACTAATGTTTAACAAAATGGCGGCAAAACAAAGTAGTATACCTTCCCGGCGGACACCCTGTATTGGACTAGGCTATTTTGGTTGGAAGGCATCGTTTTTGATCTCACCGACCCTTTATCCTATGCGATTGTTAAATAATAAACCAACTGCGCTACATTTTTCAAAGAAAGCTCCACCTATTGTTATCCCCTTGATAAACGATGACAAGGAGAAGTGAATATTTGTGTAGTTTATTGCGATATTTAGAGTATATCAAAACATTTTTTTAAACCTGCAAAAACACCTGCTCAGTGGCGCGATGAACAGCCGCGCACCAGGTCTGGCTTAGATTCCCAGCCTAGCAACACCTAAATGATTTTTCACTGGCCCTTCTCTCGTCTTGATCTGACAAATCATCCGAGTAGTATGAATTGCCAAGAAAATCGTATCTCAATTTCACTGTTCGAAATCGGCCCAGTGCGTTGGAAGACTGCGGTGGTTCATCCACTCCCGAAAAAGGGAAAGGACAACTCCAATCCGGCGAATTTCCGGTCGATAAGTCTCCTTTCGAGTATCAGCAAGGTTTTCGAAAAGATTCTCAATCGAGCACTGTTCAAGTGGTCTGAGGACAATATTATTATACCAGAGAACCAGTTTGGTTTCAAGGCTGGACATGACTGTATTCATGCCGCCTCCAAACTCGTCTCTGATATACAATGGAACAAAGCCAAAAAAAAAGTGCACGGGTGCATGTCTGGTTGATTTAGAGAAGGCTTTTGACACCGCATGGTTAGAGGGCCTCTATCCAAAGCTGACCAGACTTGGCATAAGTAAACCACTGCTATATATGCTTCATGACATGCTGACTGGTAGAACGTTTGTTGTCAAAAGTGGCAATGTAACTTCTACCACAGAATTTTTCTTTAAGAATGGTCTGCAACAGGGAGCGGTAAACTCGCCGATTCTCTTCAGCATTTACACCAGTGATATGATAGGTAGTCTTATTCAGGTAATTGCGTATGCGGACGATCATATCGCGTACAGAACAGCCTCTACTGTCGAAGTCATTCGAACTCTTTTGCAGCGGGACTTCGACAAGATCCAGAGATATTGTGATGACTGGAAGTTAAAAATCAACTTTCAGAAATCAGAAACTATCCTCTTTAGGGCACCGTTGTCTAGGGCCTCTAGGGATACGAGAAAGAACTGGCGAAAGCTGGTGATCGTTGGACCAAATGGACAGCAACTGGCGAGTAAGAGTGTAGTAAAGTACCTTGGCATCTGGTTAGATCAGTATCTATATTTCGGAAGACATGTAGATGCTGCTCTGGCGAGAGCTAGGGAGCATTTGCCCTGACAAGACGATTGTTTTATAGCAGCCGTCTTGACGGCAGGGTGAAGGTGATTTGCTACATGGCCCTCATTAGGCCGATGATTGCCTATGGGTGCCCGGTGTGGTTCAACGTTGCCCCATCTCAAATGGAAAAGATACGGGTGTTTGAGAGGCAGTGCCTGAGGAGCTGCCTTGGTCTTCACAGAACACCAGTATCTGACTACACAAAATACTATTCCAACCAGGTGCTATACAACGGGGCCAACATAAACAGAATAGACAATTTTCTGGTGAAACTCATTCGGTTTTACGCTGCAAGAGCAATGGCTTCGAACAATAGTCTCATCTTTGGGGCCTTCTACCCCAATGATGAATATTTTGAAAGTGCGCGTTTAAGCGGCTTTATTCCACCCGAAGCTTTAGTATATTTGGATAGTCGAGGGCTGATACAGGGTAGGTCGGCGGTTCCGCTAATCTACCACGTCTTCCGACGAACTGTGGACAGGCGGCTCCTACCCTTATTTTATTTAGGATGTAAGTTTCAATAAATTAAAAAAAAAGATACCAAGTTTTTTTAAAAACCAAAATTTTCTTGGTAAGAAAAAAGTTAAGATATGTACATCATTTTAAAATATATACATATTAGATAATAGGCCGAAAGGCAGTAGATTTAAGTTGTTAGCGTGTAATTTAGGGCGCCCGCATAGGGCAAGTAAGTTAGTTAAGTAGTTGATAAGTAGGCTATTTTTTTCATGAATTTTTGTCTAGCATGTCAGTTAGTTTTATGGGTATTTAAAATAAAAATGAAATGGAAAAAAAAGAAGAAAAAATGGTTGTGAGAAAGGTCGGCGCTGGGTACTATCGAGCCAGTTGCGCCAAAAATTTGTATTTGTAAGATCACAAAAATAAAGAGAGTAGAGAGGAAGGAATGTATTCTTACCCATGGGCACCACTTTTTATTGATTTGAGGTACCCTGAGTTAAAAAGAAGTATTTTTTTATAATGTTGACGTGCCGTCCCTTCTGTGTTCTGTGGTCTGGAGTATGTTATTGACTCTAGAACATGGGCTACTAAGCCGGTTTGAGGTCTTTTTTTTAAATTGGACTTCTCGTACTTAAATGAACCGTACCTCACTTATAACAGTTTTCTTTAAATGCAACTATCTCCATTACGGCTATAACGATTTTGTTAAAAATTAATAATAATAAAAATTAATAACCTACAAGGATTTAAGATAAGTTGACATAAGCAGTTGTTCGCTGGAAATGCACAAAGCGGTGCTTTAGAAAATGCAGAACGAACGCGTGGATTTGAATGTAAATTTGGTACGTAGTGTACATTCTAAATATAATTAGATAGTCAGACTTTTTAAAAACAGTTAATTAACGGTAATTTTAAATGTTGATTTTCTTGAAAACTGCTCTAATGATTTTGATAAACGCAGTATGGCTTTTCCACAAAGTGAGAATAACGATAATTTATAAATTTAATTATTTCTCCAAAATAGAACATAGAATTTTAACGAAATTGTGTAAATTACTTAGTTGGGTAATTAGAAACATGTTTCTTAAAAAATTAAAAAAAGTAATGAGTAATACGTAAGTAAGTAAGTAAAAGTAATGAATAGATTTAGTTGAAACTTTTGGTTATATGTATATCGTGTTTCTTAAAGATCATTACATTAAGATATAAGTTTTTCGCTAAAAAGACAACGGTTATTTTTAACATAAGGTATATCTCACTAGTGAAGACGGACTGACGCCATGGACGGAATTCCAATTAGAATCAATCAAAATCCCGATGTCATATATTTTCACAAAAACAATATTTTTTTCTTTACAAGAGAAGAGTTCAAATAGTTAAACAAAAATAACGGACTTTTTGGTCACGACTTTTAAAAGAACATTTTTTTGCAAACGCCTACAACGATTTTAATTAAATTTCATTGCTTAACTACTGTTTATGAATTTAATAAATCTACCAACGGGTGTTTTTTTATAGGTTGGTTTTTCGAAAAGAGGTAAAGCTAACATTTTGTGGTCAAACTGGACAACCCTAATGTCATGTATGTGCAATTTGGTTTGCCATTTCATCATGAACAGGTTGACAAATGAACAACGCTTGCAAATCGTGTAAATTTGTTTTGAGAATAATGGTTCAGTTCCCAAGGTTTACCGCAAGCTCCATCAATTTTATGGTCGACATAATCGTCCATCAGAGCAATTAATTCGGTTAACCATCGTTTTCGCACTGCGTTTACTCGTTGTGCTTTGTCCATCAACTTTATGGAAGATTTTGCGCAAAGATCTTGGCTTACGACCTTACAAGATCCAGCTCGTGCAAGAATTAAAGCCGCGAGACTATGAAATGCGTATGATTTTGGTGTCTGCGCCGAAAATGAGATTGGTCTCGATGCTAATTTTGATCGCAAAATGTTGTTCAGGGATTAGGCTCATTTTTGGTTGAATGGCTACGTCAACAAGCGAAATTGCCGCATTTGGAGTGAAGAGAATCCACATGAGACCCTTGGGACGCATTTACATCCACAAAAACTGACTGTTTGGTGTGCTCTATGCGATGTTGGAGTCATTGGGCCATACTTATTCCGAAATGAACCTGGAGAGTCGTTTACCGTTAATGGAGACCGGTATAGAGCCATGATAACCGACTATTTTCTTTCGCAGAATGGACCTGTCAATTGGCCACAAAGATCAAGCGCTTTGACACCATTGGATTATTTTCTTTGGGGATATAATAAGCCTTACGTCTACACCAACAAACCAGAAACGTTACGAGACTTGGAAGCCAACATTCGTGGCGTTATTGCCGACATACGGCCCCAAATGCTCGAAAAAGTGGTTGAAAATTGGACCTCTAAACAAGGCTTTATTTGAACCAGCTGCAGCGGGCACATGCCCGAAATCATATTCAATCGTTAATGGCATAAAATTATCCTTTCAAAAAAGGACATTTAAACGATTTTTTTGTGTTTTATTTCAATTCAAAGTTCTATTCCTCTTTAAAAAAAAAAACATCCTTTATTTAAATTTGTTCCTATAGAATAGTAATATGTAGCATTTTTTTTCAAAACAACTTCAGCTTCGTTTTCACTCAAAGTTATAAAAATCTTAAAACATCAAATAGTTATGTTTTAAGGGAAAGTGGATTTATCCAAACTTTTTATAAAACACAATACCAAAATGTCCGAGTCGTGTCGGATATCCTTTTTCTTTTCCCAGGCGGCAATGGAAAAATTCCCATTACGGTCTCTGTTAGCCTGAACAAAGTGAACAACTTATACGAGCGGCTCTGATATATTTGAATAAAAGGTCATACAAGATTTTTCCTTAAATGTTTTGCCTCTTGGGCACTTTTTTCAGTTTTTTTACTTTTGTCTATGTAGAGGACATTTTCATTTTTGTGGACGACGGAATAACTCATTATGGTAGAAAATCCTGGAATAGAAACCTTCACAGCAGCACTTCTAGGAGTTCTAAGAGTTCTACTCAGAAACGATAGCTGAATTGATTAAGCCATACCTGTCTGTCCGTCCGCCCGTCTGTTTGTATGACACTGATTTTCAGGCTTTTTAGGCATTGCAATTTACTCACACCTTTATAAATAACTTCGGATAAGCTAATCAATGACTAAGATAACAAATTTTTCCATAAGAAATACTCGCACAAATATTAAAAGTTTATTAATATTAAGATCATTTTATACGAAGTCATATCTTCACAATATCTATGACAGCGTAAAATGACAAATTTCCGCCATTTTGTAAAGACAATAATAATTCCACTTAGACGATAACGACATTGAATTTCATAAAAAATGGCGAATGTGTTGGTGTGTTAATTTATTTTTTATTCATTTTTGATGACATATTTTAATTTTCTTTTAACCATTAGAATTCGGAAAATTCATCCAGACCTTATTTTTTGTGTTGGGCTTCACATCGTCTCTCGCACGGATACTCACATCATTCCTTCTACCATCCTCATAAGCTTAACAAAGATAAACATCCTAATCTTATTGCTTTCATTGTCAAGTAAACCATGTTTTTCCCAAATTTTCATGTTTACACTCCTCCCCAATTGACAATAAAAAAGCTAATTCCGCTTTAATAATTAGAAATTCAAATACAACACAAACACGATTACAAATACGAACACAAACTGATGAGAATAAGCAATCACCCCCTCCAAAAAGTAAACAAAAGGACAAAAACCAAACAGAAGCCAATAACAATGACAAAGTAGTACAACCGCAGAATCGACAACGTTGCCTACGAGCATCGTCCCGTTGACGCATTGTTTAAACAATTGTTTGTCCACCCCCTCCCGACCACACATACACACAATTCGACTGACACAAGAAAAGGCATCTCAATTAGTTAGAGGAAGCATCCTGAATGAGTCGAACAAAAATGAAATGAAACAAACACAACAGAACAATATGTCCTGCAGGTCTTTCCTCTCTCGCGATAGCCAGGTCCACCAGGGGCGTTAGTTCAGTCACATTTCGGATGCCTTGAATTGGGGTGACATTTTAGTATTGTACCTGCAGTCGATGAAAGAGTCCCCTTGTCAAAAGGACGAAATGTCCAAAACAAGGTATAATACCCGTAGCGAGAGCGTGCTTTGTGTACGTGCTCGTACAACGGGGGAAAATAACTTTTTGTTTCGTGCCCCAAGGGAGTTCTCGATCGAAATGGAATTCCATTCAACCCTCTGAGTTGATGTTAGTTAGCCTGCGAGCTGGTGTTTCCCGAAGCTGAGGTGACTCAGCCTCAGTAGCACACCCCATCTGGGATGTTCGCAGGTAATTTTCTGTCTACAACAGAGTCTGGTGGGGGCGAATTGTATTTCCAATTTCCACAGCCTCCCTCAGTCGAACAACAGAGTACCCGGCAATTGTCGTTATTGTGTTAGTGTCAAACATTTGCATTTTACCGAAACACATTCACATTGTGTGGCAGGACGTAACGAAAGTGCGAGTGTGGAGCCTCTGGGGAATATTATAAGGCATAGATGAAGATATTGTTGTTAAACTTTTGTATACTCGTGTGTTTGTGTGTGTCTTTTATGTGTTCAGCAAATAACTTTCGTCCTTTTGATTGAGATTGAAGAGGCATACTTGTACGTTCAACGAATGTGGACAAAGTCAACAGGGAAAAGGACTTATTATTCCTGGCATTTTCGAATCTACTTTCTGCTGGTTTTGAATTTTAAGTTGACAGCTAGCAAAGCAACTGCGAAAAGTTTTTACAAAAATCCTGGTAAATAGGATTTTTATGTTTTCTGTTTCTTAATGGAAGATGGGAATATGTTTGAATTTTATTTTAAGAACTTGATCGGAAAAGTTCAAGGGAATTGAGGAAGAAAGACGAATATGCAGGACATGCGGAAATCAGTCGTGTTTGTGGAACAATACTTGGCAAGCTATGAACGGTTTTGGCATAAGATTTCGTTTGTAAACAGCATACTTAAATAGGTGAAGGCCATCGTTTTTCTTAGTTTTAAGGACACGATTTGATTTAATTCGTTGGTTAAAACGAATTTGCATCTACAAATCGTTTCGCAGAGTTTTTCGATTTCTAGCCAGACGCGGAATAAGTAAGGGAAAACCTTACCTTTCACTTACCTAGAAACCGATCTCAACCAACCTGACGCGCGTAACTTAAGGCAGTTAGTTAAGGACCTGGTTAATTGGAGAGGCGTATTGGTTAAGGGGCAATTCGGATGTAGCGCCACTTATGTAAGTAGTTAAGTTACAATCATAAAATATTGTCAATGGATAAAATTTGACAAGCCTGGTAAAAAGAAATATCTGGCATTGATGGTACATACAGCGCCTCAAACGTAGCTTATCCATTCATTTGTGTGTGTAAAGTTCTTATATTTTCTACAAAGAAATGGACTTCCTGTTTAACGCGGATTCCGACCGCCAAATTTGAGAAGTTTTTTATTAGTCTTTACTCTTGGATGTTTGTCAGAATTTCGGAAAAGGTGGAGCAGTGAAAAAAACTTGAAAAAGTCCAACGCACCAACCTATACGTGAGTGGTTGGTGCGTTGGACTTGGTTGAAAATGGCCGCCATGAGATTATGACTTGCAGAGTTATATAGACAACGTGATGTGTATTAATGAATATATTTGCGACCATTCGTGAATTCCATTGTGAATTCCAATTGCAACTAACGTAAAGCATTCAACTCATTAGCGCGCAAGTGTTTTTTCTTAGGGCTAAGAAGGCAATTTATTAGCATGGAGCATCTCAAAAGTGGATGAGGAAATCCTTGGTCAATTCGAGAGTCCGGAATGAACCTGGGCCTCATCCAACATGCCTCTCCAATTAGCCCGGTCCTTAGCTAACTGCCTCCTGTTGCACACTCCAAGTTGGTTGAGGTCGGTTTCTACTTGTGCGCGCCACTTAAGGCGAGGTCTTCCTCTACTGCGTCCGACGTCTGGCTGGGAATCGAAGACTCTGCGAGCCGAAGTATTGGTGTCCATTCGTTCTACATGTCCTAGCCATCTTAAACGTCCAATGCGGATTTTTTTGACCAGGGGCATGTCGCTGTACAACTCGTATAGTTCTTGGTTGAATCTTCGTCTCCATAGCCCGTCAACGCAAACGGGACCGAAGATTTTTCGAAGAATTTTCCTCTCAAATCGACTAAGGATTTCATCCGCTTTTGAGACGTTCCATGCTTCAGCGCCGTAGAGCAGGAGTGGGATGATCAGGGTCTTATATAAGTTCTCCTTAGTAGTTCGAGTGAGGGCTTTACTACTGAATTGCCTTCTTAGCCCGAAGAAACAGCGGCTGGCGAGAGTAATTTTTCGTTTAATTCCTGACGAAGTGTTGTTGTCAGAGTTAATAACGGAACCGAGATAGATAAAGTCCCGTACTACCTCAAAGTTATATCTGTCAATGGTGACGTTCTGTCCAATTCGTCGATGTTGTGTGTCCTTCCGTGTTGACAGCATATACTTCGTCTTGCCCTCATTTACTGCTAAACCCATTTTTGCCGCTTCCTTCTCTATACTAGCAAACGTGGCTATGACATCACGTTGGGTCCTACCAATGATGTCAATATCGTCGGCGTATGCTAGTAGTTGTACAGATTTTTGGAAAATTGTGCCTCTGGTGTTGGCTCGTGAGTTTTGCACAATCCTCTCAAGAATTAGATTGAAGAAGTCACATGACAGCGCATCGCCTTGGCTAAATCCTTTTTTGGTATCGAATGTGTCAGTGAGGTCGTTTTCGAGGCTGATGGAGCAGCGAGAATTCTCCATCGTCATCCTACACAAACGGACGAGTTTGGGCGGTATACCCAAACTAGACATGGCTCTGTATAGTTCGTCTCCATAAATGCTGTCGTATGCGGCTTTGAAATCGATGAATAGGTGGTGTGTTTCGATTTGGACATCTTGGGTTTTTTCCAGGATCTGCCGAAGTGTGAAAATTTGTATCAGTTGTGGACTTACCTGGCCTAAAACCACACAGATAAGGGCCGATCAGGTTGTTGGTAAACGGTTTCAGGCATTCACATATTAGGGCAGATAGGATCTTGTAGGCGATGTTGAGGAAACGTATGCCTCTGAAGTTGGCGCAGTTTAGAGGGTCTCCTTTTTTGTGGATCGGGAAAACGATGCTGAGGTTCCATTCTTCAGTCATACTTTCTTACGACCAGATTTGATTTATGCGTTGGTGGATGTTTCTTTCCAAGTCATCTCCGCCGGCTTTATAAAGCTCGGCGGGAAGGCCGTCATTTCCCGCAGCCTTATTAAGCTTCAGTTTAGATATTGCTATCCACACTTCACTCAGGTTGGGTGGTTGGCAGTTTTCGCTGTCATTGCCAATATTGAATGACAGAGGAATATTGTTCGTCATCGCCGTGTAAAAGTCTACAGAAGTGGTTCTTCTATATCCTTAGCATCGACTGTGTCTCAACTACGATATTTCCTTCTTCATCTCGACAGGATTATTTTCGAGCCTTGTGTCCTTGGCTTTGACGTTTTACACTTTGGTAAAACTTGCGAACATCTTTCCTGGAGTGGCACCTCTCTACATCCTCGATCGCGCGCTTTTCTTGCTCTTTTTTCTTCTTTCTAAAAAGCCGGTGTTCTTCCCTACTTCTCTGCCTATAGAGCTCAACGGCAGCTCTCGTCTTCACCTGCAGCTTAGCCTTGTAGGACTCGTTCTTGGCTGAGAACATTTGTCGGCATTCCTCATCAAACCAGGGGTTTCTTGCTGGTGGGCGCGAGAAACCTAGCATATCAGTTGCGGCATATCTAATGGCTTGTTGGCATCGTTGCCATAGTTCTTCGACATTCGATGCTGGTGGTATGGTGTTTTGTTACAGTATTGCTGGTTTGTTGTGGCGTGCTGGATATCCGCATTCTAACATTGGCTGCAACAAGGTAGTGGTCCGAGTCGATGTTAGCTATTCGGAATGTTCGCACATCCAAAATACTGGATGCGTGCCGCTTGTCTATCGCTATGTGATCAATTTGATTGACCGTTCATAAAAATGATTAGGTATGTGAATACGTGATTACATTGAATACGCGTGAATACTTGTGAATACATTTGAATACCTTGTGAGTACACGTTAATACGCTTAAATACATGTGAAAACACATAAATACATATGAATACGTGAGAATACATGCGAATACGTTTGAATACACTGTGATTCACCATAAATACGTACAGGAAAGTTCCTTGAATACACTGATTATCTCGCCACAACCACTAGTTTGTGCTTTTGTATTCCGAATCTGAACGGCTAAGTTGAGATAAGCTTTTTTTGACAGTTGATATTACTCTGATGATTTGTTCACGAGATCCAATTGATATAAACTTCCATTTGACCTAAATTTATATGCCTTTAGATTTGAAATACATCCATGGATTTAATCTAAGCCCGATTGTGGAGTTTAGTTGAAATTAGCTACTATACAAGCTCCTCAACTTGGGTCTCTTGTCCCGTATTCGCCAAAGAATAAATATATGAGTGCATTGGATTACAACTTAAAGAGAGCAGGTTGTCAACATAAATTAAAAACAGATTCGGGAAAAGGGACTGAGCCTTGATCGGTTATAAAATGTATACGTTACTTTAAAGTACTCGATATCCATTATTAGAATGTATTACCGGCACCAAAATACATTCAAAAGCAGTGTACCACACCCTATCTACGTCCTTTGAAATAGAGCAAGAATTCAACAATGGTTCAGTACAGTAGGACCAGATGTGTAACGTTTCTGACGATAATCGTACAGGCTGTTGGCGGCTCTGATGAAGTAGTGAGAATCCTCCATCCTGCACATCGTATACCAAAACTAGACATAGCTCTGTATAGTTCGTCCCAATAAATGGCTTTAAAATCGATGAATCGGTAGTGGGAATCGATTTAGACTTTAAGGTTTTTTCCTGATCGATCAGCTGAAATGTAACGATTTATGAACCGGTTCAGGTGTTCACATAATATTACGGCGGATAAGATCTTGTAGGCGCCGTTGAGTTGACTTTTGTACAGGTTATCCGCCGGAAAGGTATATTACTTTGTTTCGAAACCATTTTGGTAAACAATAGTCTTGACAGTTCATATTTGGCAGTCGTGAACTAGACACGTGGCAAATTTATTATGGAAAAATATTCGACAAACTAGGGTTTTTTAATCGTTAAATTTTTTTATCAAAATCAATCATCGATTACTGTGACGATGAGAAAGTTACGTGAAAAATTTGAGGGAAACAACATGCCAACAAAACGCACTATTTATCGTATAGTGAATGATTTCGAAGAAAGAGGGTCTTTAGGTGATAAGCCGAAGCATGGACCACAACGACCTGCAAGATCGGCTGAAAACACTACTGCTGCTCAAGTAGTGTTTAAAACAATCCATCAACATCAATTCGACGCCGTGCTCAAGAGCTTGGTCTTCAAAAGACAACTTTGGCCACAATTTTGAACAAGGATTTGCATTTTTTCCATATAAGATTCAGTTGACACCAAAGCTTCTTCCACAAGAACATTTACGCCGCAGTACAAATGCAATAGGATGTTCCAGCTAGCCCATGACAACCACGATTTTCATGAAAAAATCATAATGAGTGACGAGGCACATTTTCATTTGAATGGATATATGAATAAACAGAATAAATGGTTTTGGGCAATGGAAAACCCTCAAATTATTCATAAGTCACCAGTTACAGTCTGGTGTGCAATTTGGTCAGGAAGAATTATTGGACCTCACTTCTTTGAAAATGAAAACAGCGTAACGGTCACAGTTACCGTAGATAGCGATATCGTGGTATGATTGAAAACTTTTTAACGCCACAACTGCATACTTTGGGCTTGATTAACATGTTGTATCAACAAGACGGTGCCACATCGCATACAGCCGGGATTACAATGGAATTACTGCGAGCCCTCTTTCCATAATAAGCTATTTCAAGAAATGGGGATGTTTATTGGCCTCCACGGTCGCCTGATTTGGCTGCTTCGGACTTCTTTTTGTGGGGATATCTGAAAAGCAAGTTTTATGTAAACAAAACAGAAACGCTTGAGCAACTCAAACAAAATATTCGTGATGAAATTACGTAATCCCCCGGGAAATGTGTGAGAATGTAATGAAAATGCTCGAAAGGGCTCGCATTTGTGAGACTAACAGAGGTGGACAGTTTCCTGATATTGTATTCCATGCATAATTGCCGAAATTAAATAAAAAATTTATCAATATAAAATCCATTCTCTTTCATTTAAACAAAAATTAGAAACAAACAAATTGGTATACCTTCCCGGCGGACACCCTGTTTATGTAGTTTACGATGTCCCCTTTTTAGGTTCCATTCTTCTTGAGTTCCTTCATCAGGCCAGGATTCGCTAATAAGTTGGTATATGAGCTTGCTAAATCACATCCACCGACTTTATATACCTTGGCAGGAAGGCAGTCATCTGCGGCAGCCTTTTTAAGCGTAAATTTAGATATAGCCTGCACATACTTCACTTAGGACGGGTGGTTTGTAGTTTTCCCAATATTGAATGGTTCATTGTGGCTGACAACGGAAGATTGTTGTTCATAGTCATAAAACAGTCTGTAGAAATGATTCTTCCATATTCATAGCATCGATTTCAACCCAATTACGATCTTTGTTCCTTCATCTCATCCAGGATTTTGTTCGGTCTGTGGCATTTTACACATTGGGAAAACATACGAACATCATTCCTCTTCTCATGTAATCACATTGGCCTCCATTGGACCACCTAATATGAGTCTAAGTTACCTTCGTTACAATCATGTTATCATTTTGAATTCATAACTGCGTACTAATCGCATTTGGGTCTAGTGAAATAAGTATCGCCTCCAAATACCTTTATGTGAATAAACATCAAAAACTTACACCCCAAAAGACACCATGGAAATCGCAAACTTTAAAATCACCCCTGCATTGCGAACATCCCTGATATAATTCTAATTAAAATGTTATCGTGAGTGAGTTCCATGGTATGTATGTATAACTTTAACACAAATATTGTGTTCACCTGTCAAAATTCCCTCGCAACTCAGCAAACCATAAATAATAATAAAAATAATAAAATGACAAAAAATATATCAAACGAGGGTGTTTCATAGTAACGACTTCGATACAACTCCCCTGATGCCGAAGAGTGCGCTTTAAATTCGTCCTTGCGGGGGGCGGACGTCATGCAACCGTGAAAAGATAATCCTTACTTCAAAACATCAGAGATACCTTCGATGTTGTATCGACCGAGGCATTAATCTGCATAAGAATTCAAAATTCTCTTTATGTCTGTTCGTCTGCAAAGTGTGCAAATGCAAGTGGGGTGGTAGTATTGTAATAACGTGTGACAATACGAAAATATATCACCATCATATATACTCATCTCACCATTCGGGGTTGTAAATATTTTACAGCTATACAACGATTGCCACTATACACGCAACAACCCTAGTCCTTTTTGAAAATTCAAATATGTATACCCTCACATAAACGAACAGGATCAGGATGTCATTCGGTGCTCTTGACATTTTTCACAATTTAAATTGTCATTGTTTCGGTTTTGAATTGTAAATTCCTTTATGACAAGTGTTTCAACAGGAGGCGTACTCCTAGTCATCTGATGCAATATGGTGGTTGGTTTTTGAAAACGTTCTCGGATTTATAAACTTCAACGATAGCGAAATTTCTCTGGAATGAGGTTTCTAGAAATGTTTACGAAGGTATATATGTGGGATAACAAAACAAAGGGTTCCTCAGAAAACAAAAAAAAAAGTGAATCATCATCCCTTGTTAAATGTGCAAACTCATTCAGGATATCCAATTTCGTGTAATTGTCCTTTGACAAAAGAATATCGTTGAGCACTCGACACTAAGGTTCACAGTTTTAGACGGCTTTATTCATTTTTTTTTTGTTTGGTTAAAAAAGCTCAAGTGCAGTGAATTTGCTTTATTTGTTTCTATTTTAACAATGATGGGGGTGTGTACGAGTTTCCTTGGAATTGAAGAAGAAAACAATTCAATCCATAAAATATTTAATGGAATCAGGTATGCCTTGGGATAATATGAAAATAAAACAACTGCCACTCAAGGACTGTTGTAACCTGGTATGTTTAAGAAAATCGAACGTCCATTTTGCTTAACTTCACAATAAGATCTGTATATGTACAGGGTGGGGCAAAAACGTCATCCGGTGTTCTTTGGCTCTCATTGATATCGGTTGTGGCTCGCGCAGTGTGTGCCGTTGCTCCGTCCTGTTGGGACCACAAGTCCTCCAGTCCAAATTCGTCCAATTGTGGCAGAAAAAAATCGGTTAATATGGCCCTATAGCGCGCACCTTCCACTGTTGTTGTTTGAGCAGCGGCGTTCTCGAAAAAAAATTGCCCGATGACTCCTCCAGCGTGAACAGCGCCCCATGCAGTAACTTGGAGTGGTTGTAAAGGCTCCTCGTGCACTACTCGTGTATTTTCGGTGCCCCAGAAGCGATAGTTTTGCTTGTTCAAGTACCCGCTGAGGTGAAATGAACCTCATCGCTCATTATGATTTTGGTCAAAAAATCGTAGGTGGGCGTAGGTTACACGCGTTTGGCGGTCGACAGGCACGGACTGGTCCTTGTACGGGAACATGCGCCACCTTGCATTTGTATTAAGAGTTGTCAAAAGCCACTGACTTTTATTTAGGGGAACATGCATCAACAAGTGGCTAGTTGCCTAAGCTTCACCATGCACCTGGATAGAAAAATAAATAAAGGGTGATCCAATAAGAGCTTCTTGACTAATTAAAAACGAAATACATAATCAATGTAATGGGTGATCCATTTCGAGGTTCCCTACTTTTTTAAAGAAAAAAACACAGAAAATTCAAATTTAGTGGAGAATGTTTATTATCATTTGAAAGAACATTCTTTGGCATTTATTTTTTGAAGATTATGTCTATCAAATGTTGGCCGTTGCTACGTCGCAGATGGTCCATCCGTTGAGTCCAATTTTCGATCACTCGTTCGAGCATTTCGACTGGTAACTGGCGAATGACACGCGTGATGTTTTCCTGCAAGGCCTGAATCGAAGCGGGTTTTTCGGCATAAGCTTTTGACTTTACATATCCCCACAGCAAAAAGTCTAACGGTGTGATATCACACGATCTTGGTGGCCAATCGACCGGCCCAAAACGTGAAATTATGTGCTCACCGAAATGTTCTCTCAATAAGTCCATTGATTGATGCGATATGTGGGAAGTGACGCCATCTTGCTGAAACCAAATGTCGCCGAGATTACGAGCTTCAATTTCAGGCATCAAATAGTCGGTTATCATGGCACGATAACGGTCGCCATTGACGGTTACATTCGCACCGGTATAATTTTTAAAGAAATATGGCCGATGATTCCACCGGCCCACAAACCACACCAACCCGTTGTTTTTTCTGGATGAAGTGGCAGTTCTTCAATCTCTACAGGTTGCTCTTCGTCCCAAATGCGGCAATTTTGTTTGTTTACATACCCATTGAGCCAGAAATGGGCCTCATCGCTAAACAAAATTTGCCTCGAAAACGTCGGATCTTCTTGGAACTTTTCAAGAGCCCATAGAGCGAAGCGATGTCGCTTGGGAAGGTCGAGCGGCTTCAGTTTTGCACAAGCTGTATTTTGTACGCTTTCAATTTAAGACCTTGACGTAAAATGCGCCAAGTCGTTCCATACGTCAGTCCGAGTTGCTGCGAACGGCGCCGAATCGACTCTCTACGGTCTTCGTGTACACTCTCAGCTACGGCCACTATATTTTCTTCACAGCGTGCTGGACGTGGTCTATTCGGTCGAATATTATCCAATAATGAATGCTGGGTCTCAAAATGGGTGATTGTTGCGTATTGTTCGCTCAGTAGGCCGATTATGTTGACCATAAGTTGAGCGAAGTGCACGAAACACATTCCTCACAGAACGTGAATTTTTATAATAAAGTTGAACAATTTGTAAACGTTGTTCACGCGTAAGTCTTTCCATTATGAAATGCTAAACAATACTAAACAAAAATAACATGACAGCATGACACGACTCACACGTGATCTGTCAAAAAAGGCTATTGAAAAAAGTATCTCTACTTGGATCACCCATTATTAAGGGAAAGCTTCATTTGTTTTGTTCATCACCTTTAATGTTAAAAGATAATTTCCTTCAAATTTCGCACACGACTAACTCTTAAGGGTCACCCAGAATGCATAACTTAAGCTGATGTTTGAATCTGGGTCAGAAGTTAAAAACAAGGTAAGCCGTAAGCGCTAACACAATGTGTATCTTCGTGAATCTGTAGCTTGAAATTGAATGGAGGGAAACTTCATGCAAGAAATGTATCTCTCTTTTGACAGCGATACAAAATAACTGCTACAGATACGCATTCTGGGCAGCCCCTAAATGGTCCATTCTATGGGTTAAATTTTCGTCCCCTCTTTCAAGCATAAGCTCGTATCATTTCAGGGTTATCGACATAAACATTGACAGTAATCCAATTGTTTCAAATCACAAAATATTGGTGGCCAATCGACAGGACCATATATCTTGAGATGTCATCGAACATTTCCCTCGCTCAATAAAGCAATTGATTCGTGGGCTGTGTGGCAAATAACGCCTGTTGAAACAACAAGTCAGCTACACCAATATCTTGCATTTTCGACAACAAAAATGCATTCAACATGGCTGTGCATGCTATATTGACAGCAACATGCGGTATTCTTAAAGAATTCAGTCTGATAAAACCCACCAAACGTGCATTTTTGGGGTTGCATTGGCAGCTGTTGGATTGCCTCTATCAGTAACTATCGGCCCGAATACGGAAATTTAGCTTGTTTTGCATAAGCATAACCAAAACTGAGCTAACACAAAAAAATGGATTTAATTGAAGCAGTTTCAAGGCCCCTAAAACCGAAATTAGAACGTAATTCATAGTTATACGCAATCCATTAGTTATATCAAAGATTATAAAGGTCGTACTGACATAGCGCGCCATATATTTGTATCTCATTTCTCATGTGTGCACGTTCTTTGAAGTTTGTGAGCAAAAGTGTCTGATTTTTGTTCTCAACGCGTCATCTGTATGGCTTTATAATCTTTGGTTATATGCATGGTATAGCCTTAAATTTGTAGATACAATTCAAGGCTGTAATTCAATTATCCAACTTTAATGAAATACGGGATAACTCAACAACTCGTTGCCCTTTTGAAGGTGATTCCATATTACACTGTTTCCGAAAAAAACTTCAACAGTCGTTTTTTGCAAAAATCTTTTGAAGCAAATTTTTCACATGGAAATTATATTCAATGGCATTTTCTAACTTAGTTAAGTGGCGCTACAGTCCGGAATGAACCTGGGCCTCAACCAACATGTATCTCCAATTAGCCCGGTCCTTAGCTAACTGCCTCCAGTTGCGCACTCCAAGTTGGTTGAGGTCGGTTTCTACTTGTGCGCGCCACTTAAGGCGAGGTCTTCCTCTACTGCGTCCGACGTCTGGCTGGGAATCGAAGACTCTGCGAGCCGGAGTATTGGTGTCCATTCGTTCTACATTTTCTAGGCATCTTAAACGCCAATGCGGAGATTTTTGACCAGGGGCATGTCACTGTACAGATCGTATAGTTCTTGGTTGAATCTTCGTCTCCATAGCCCGTCAACGCAAACGGGACCGAAGATTTTTCGAAGAACCCTGATGGGGCAGCGAAAATTCTCCATCGTCTCCCACACAAAAGGACGAGTTTTGGCAGTATACCAAAACTAGACATGGCTATGTATAGTTCGTCTCTATAAATGCTGTCGTATGCGGCTTTGAAATCGATGAATAGGTGGTGGGTATCGATTTGGACATCTTGGGTTTTTTCCACGATCTGCCGAAGTGTGAAAATTTGTATCAGTTGTGGACTTTCCTGGCCTAAAACCAAACTGATAAGGGCCGATCAGGTTGTTGGTAAACGGTCTTAGGCGTTCACATATTACAGCAGATAGGATCTTGTAGGCGATGTCGAGGATACTTATGCCTCTGTAGTTGGCGCAGTTTTGAGGGTCCTTCTTTTTTGTGAATCGGGTAAGCGATGCTGAGGTTCCATTCTTCAGGCATACTCCCTTCCGACCAGATTTGTCTTATGAGTTGGTGGTTGTTACTTACCAAGTCATCTCCGCCGGCTTTATAAAGCTTGGCGGTCAGGCCGTCATTTCTGGCAGCCTTATTAAGCTTGAGTTTAGATATTGCTATCCTCACTTCACTCAGGTCGGGTGGTTGGCAGTTTTCTGAAGAGCGGGTGTTCTTCCCTTCTTCTCTGCCTATAGAGCTCAACGGCAGCTCGTCTTCACCTGCAGCTTAGCCTTGTACGTTTCGTTCTTGGCTGCTAGCATCTGTCGGCGTTTCTCATCAAACCAGGGGTTTCTTGCTGGTGGGCGCGGGAAACCTAGCACACCAGTATCGGCTGATCTAATGGATTGTTGCCATTGTTGCCATTGTTCTTCGAAATTCGATGCTTTTGGTATGGTGTTAATCGAGAGGTTAAGGAATACGCGTTGCGCGAAGGTCTTGGCGGTCTCTTGCGATGGCAGTCTTTCGACATTACATTTTTTCACAGCATTTCTGGATTGTTGTAGCGTGGTGGATATCCGCATTCTTACCTTGGCTGCAACAAGGTAGTGTTCCGAGTCGATGTTAGCTCTCGGAGTGTTCGGACATCCAAAATACTGGATGCATACCTCTTGTCTATCGCAATGTGATCAATTTGGTTCGTTGATCTGAAGACCGCCATGTCCCCTTATGGATATTGAGGTGAGGAAACCTTGTACTGGCTATAGTGGCAATTCGTTCCGTAGCGAAGTCAATTAGCATAAATCCGTTACCAGACGTGTTGTCGTGTAGGCTATGTTTTCCGACAACACTGCTAAAGATGTCTTCTCTTTCCATCTTTGCGTTAAGATCACCCAGCACGATTTAAACATCGTAGTGCGGTAGTCGCTTATAGGTTTTGTCAAGGTAAATATCCGCATTCTTACCTTGGCTGCAACAAGGTAGTGTTCCGAGTCGATGTTAACTCCTCGGAGTGTTCGGAAATCCAAAATACTGGATGCATGCCTCTTGTCTATCGCAATGTGATCAATTTGGTTCGTTGATCTGAAGACCGCCATGTCCCCTTATGGATATTGAGGTGAGGAAACCTTGTACTGGCTATAGTGGCAATTCGTTCCGTAGCGAAGTCAATTAGCATAAATCCGTTACCAGACGTGTTGTCGTGTAGGCTATGTTTTCCGACAACACTGCTAAAGATGTCTTCTCTTTCCATCTTTGCGTTAAGATCACCCAGCACGATTTAAACATCGTAGTGTCGCTTATAGGTTTTGTCAAGGAGCTCGTAAAAGCAATCCTTAGCTATATCATCTTTTTCCACCGTTGGGGCGTGAGCACATCTAAGGATTATGTTGGCGAATTTGGCCTTGATGCGGATAGTAACAATGCGTTCGCTAATGTCTTGGAAACAAAAGACTTCTTGCCTAAGTTTGGCACTTATAACAAATCCGCAACCGAATAGTCGCTATTTCTGCTCACTATAACACGGTCCGTAGTAGATGTCACAGTTTTTCATCTTCATTTTGCCCGGCCCATCCCATCGTATTTCCTGGATGGCAGTAATGTGTGCTTTGTAGCAGTTTAGTGATTCCGCTTGCACCTGTCCTGTTTAATGTTCTCACATTCCAGGTGCAGATACGAACGCCGTTGTACTTTTTTCGTTTAGCCGGGTCGTCAACAATTAATTCAGTCCTTTTCGAGGCTATTGGTTGCTTCGTAACATAAATTGTTTTCCTTGCTTGGGTAGTTGACCCAAAGCACATCCCTCATCCTGGAGGGCCAGTTTCAATTTAATAGATACCCCTATGACAAGGGGCCATCAACATCCACTACGGGATTGAGCGCTGCCGTTAGCCTTTCGGTTCATCCGCCATCTCTGTCCAAGGGGCCTGACTAACCCTTCAAATTCCTAGACAACCTGTTATCCGAATATGTCGAAGCAGCTTGTCTAGGTTCGCCTGGTACAGCAGGCCGGGTATTCATTCCGTGCCGTTCTGACCTGGCTGTTTATAGTGTTGCTGTTTTTCGTCGTGTTATCAACACTCGCGCTTATCGTTTATCAAGTCAAATCCGGTTGGATGAGACCGGTACCCGATGGTTACCATTTGGATGTTAAAAAAAAGCACATGAAGTGTAGTCAGAGTTACAACCACTGGGCATTGCCAAGTTAAAGCCAATCAGAGGAGTCTACCCAACCATCATGTAGTAATAAACGTAAAAATTAACTAGGTGATCACATCAGCTATCAGGTGATTAAATCCTTCCCAGTTATTATTATTATTTTTTTTTTTTGGTTGAATTTTGCCAGCTTCAGGCTTATACAGCTTAAATTTCTTTTTTTCTATTTTACACGGTTATCAGCACATTTGGTTGGCACTTAACAACTTATAGAATATAGCGACTTCATGAGTGTTCCATTAAACTCAATCAATGATCACAATGCAATGTCTATCATCGCTTTCAAAAATGATGACTTAAGAACACTTGTCGCCATACAGTCTAATACCGGCTAACGTCGTCGACCAGTTATTTAATATACCGCAACCACAACACAATATACACCCGCAGCCTGTTAATACATTTTTTTTATAAAAACAAAAACCGATTAAATTCATTAAGACGAATGCCTTCTGCGAATGGATAAATACGAATAAGCAATAACCATCAGTCGGCTTCTCATCTCTGACGCTTTAAAACCAAAGATTCATCGATGACTCATCTTAGAAATTCAAAGCAATCTTTCGAATATCAAGCAACATGTTTCAGTCTGTTAAATTTTTTAATGGAGCTGACAATCCAAAATATAATCATATTCCCAAAGAGCCATAAAGTAATTTTATAAAAACTACTATCCCAACGCAATAAATATATAAATCTTGTTGTTCTTGTTGTTCTTCTTGTAGACACTACCAAAAGTGCCCGTCCCACCGCTGGATCAAACTATGACCGACTACGTCCGGGCTCTGGAGCCAATTGTCACTCCCGTTCAGCTGGAACGCACCAAAGCCATCATTAAACAATTTACCGCGCCTACTGGTCTGGGTCCACGATTGCATCAGTACCTTCAAGATAAGCGTGACGCTGATGATAATTGGGTAAGTTAAATATTTGTATCTATATGTGTAAACAATGATATTTGTGCGAATTTATTTGACTAATCCCGTGGCCAAAAGTTAACGCCTATCTTTTGATATTGCTAAGCACTTTTATTACAAGTGTTTGGTTCGCCTTGATGATTTATTTATCAACAATATGAGCTGGTTGGACACATTTTAATTTATTAATACTGTCGGTATTTTTAAGCCTTCTATGCTAATTTAAGCACAAATTTCTTGCGCTTTTAGAAAATTTAAAAATATTTTTTAGTGATGCCTAGGTACAAAGGTACCTACGCAATGAAATCGTAATGACAGCACACAGAGTAAGTAACTTGTGGGGTTCTAGAACTCGTGATAGAAATAATCGATTTTTTGAGATAAAAAATCAAGCACAGAAGTTCTAGATAATCACTTAATCAATCATTGTCTTAGAGCACATTGTTTCCTGCCTTTAATAAATCCGCATGTGTGTCCAATCTAATTATTTTATAATCGGTTTATTGTGTTTTTGTTTTTTTTTTATGATAAGTCAAGTTTTAATGCCTGATGATTAAACAACATACTGAAGCATGTGGTTGGTTTATATATAAGGAACACATATTGGGGTATAATAAGTTTTTACGTTGGTGGGGATGTTATCTGAACCATCAGAAAATTGTGTCGAATCACACATCTTGATATTTATCTGAAACATTTTTCTCTTTTGAAATAAAACCCAAAAACGAAATTCCCTTCTGAGAATATGCTAACGATAACATGTTTGCTTATCAATCAAAAAACGCCATAAGCATAATTGACTTTGTCAATAAATTGTCATTCAACTTGAAATGCATTAGAGTGGTTCCACTTAAGGATTTACTGCACAATTTTCATTTTGTGACGTTTCCGAAATGGACAAATGTGTTTTCCTGTTTCCTTTGGGTTCAAGATTTTTTTTTTTTAATTTTTATTAATTTTCCAAACAAAATTAAAAATGTTGCTTCGGTCAAAAATGAACACTGAATACTGATTTCAGGAGAATTGAAAAATGTAATTATTAAGCCTCCAAAATCGTAGGAAAACAATTTTTTGTGGGGAAAATGACACGGAAGTCAGTATGAATTTAATTTTTGTAACAAAATAATTAGATTATATACAGGGTGTCCGCCAGGAAGGTATACTACTTTGTTTTACCGCCATTTTGGTAAACATTCGTCTTGACAGTTAATATTTGGCAGTCGTGAAGTAGACACGTGGCAAATTTATTATTGAAAAATATTCAATAAGCCAACGTGTTTTAATCGTAGAAACATTTTAAAAAAAATCAATCATCAATTACTGTGTCGATGAGAAAGTTACGTGAAATTTTCGGGAGAAACAACGTGCCAACAAAACGCACTGATTATCGTGTAGTGAATGATTTCGAAGAAAGAGGGTCTGTAGGTGATAGGCCCAAGCATGAACCACAACGTACTGCAAGATCGGCTGAAAACATTACTGCTGCTCAAGGAAGTTTTCAAAACAATCCATCAACCTCAATTCGGCGCCGTTCTCAGGAGCTTGGTCTTCAAAAAACCAACTTTGGCCACGATTTCGCACAAGGATTTGCATTTGTTTCCATTTAAGATTCAGTTGACACAAGAGCTTCTTCCACAAGACCATTGACGCCGCCGTAAGTATGCCAATAGGATGTTAAGGCTAGCCCATGACAACCCCGATTTTCATAAAAAAAAAATAATCATAATGAGTGACGAGGCATGTTTTCGTTTGAATGGATATGCGAATAAAGAGAATAGAATTAATGAAATACCACGTGAAATGTGTGAGAATGCAATAAAAAATGTACTCAAAAGGGCTCGCATTTGTGAGACTAACAGAGGCGAAAATTTACCTGATATTGTATTTCATACATAATTGCCGACATTTAATAAAACATTTATCAATATAAGATCCATTCTCTTTCATTTTATCAGAAATTATAAACAAATAAAGTAGTATACCTTCCCGGCGGTCACCCTGGATTTGCTTAAATGATACTAAGGTTAAAATGTGATTTAATAATTAAATTGGTGCTCACAACTTCAATTTTGAAGTCTGTTATTTTATTTGTTTTTTAAAACGTCGTTCGGTTTAAAAACTTTTATTAGATTTGGAAAACTTTTGACGAATTGGGTAAGCTATTCTTTTTATAAAATTAAATAAATGAATAAGTGGGAGCATATTGTATTTATATATGTCTAGTTAATATTACACCAGCCTTATTCATGTACTCATTATTAGGAGTGTATAAAACTACACACTCCTTAAAATGCCTATAAAAGCAAAAACTTTAATCATAATCCTTATACAATATTGAACAGAGATTAGAGGCTGCATAACCCAAACGCGTCTGATGTTTGAATAATGCCTGTATAAGGGTAATTTATTTTTGTATTTCTGTTTACCACAGAAGCCTGAGCATAAGGGTCATCAAAGGTTAAATTTCAAGATTAAAAAAATCGTCCAAATGCGTGAACGCTAAACCCACCGAACAACCGATACCGAAACTTTGTTTTTCTCTATTTTTTTAAAAGCTAGTTAAAAAGCTAAACAGTTAAAAATACCTCTTGAATAAAAGATCAATAAGCCACACTAATCTAATTTATTTTAATTTCTTAAAATCTTTTTATTTTCATATTTTATTTCCGTACCGAAACTTTATTTTTTCATTTTGCAGTTTTGCATTTCTTCGTACCGAAATTTGCAACTTTTTTTCTATTGTTGTAAATTCTGTTTGCCGGAGCTTGTTGATGTCACTTTTCGCAAATTTTCGTTATTTTGTTTTCGTTTCTGTACCGGTTTTGGTGGGAATGAAATCTCAAAACTGAAAAGAAAAATGAAAAATGACACAAAGTTTCGGTTTCGATTGTTTGGCTTCTATATCATATCCCATAGGGGTATATAAGTTTTTAGCTAGATATACCACGGGTGATTTTTTAAGAGTTAAGTTTTTTTCGGGTTGGCAGCACTGGTTAATAATGGCGTCCAAAAGTCATCTCATCAGTCAAAGTAAAAAGTTTTCAGTATACTCTGCCATTTAAACATGGAAAGACTTACAAACGAGCAACGATTGCAATTTATTAAAATTTACTATCAAAATTCGTGCTCTATGAAAAATGTGAAAATCCGCTGTTCTATCGATAAATTGTGTCCAGCGATGAGGCTCATATCTGCGTCAACGGATACGTAAGCAAAACGGTCGCATTTGGAGTGATGAAAAGCCATCTGCCATACAAGAATTACCGATGCACCCCAATAAAACGACAGTTTGGTATGGTTTATGGGCTGGTGGCATCATCGGTCAATTTTTCTTGAAGACCGTGGAAGAAACGCTACATATCGAGCCATGATACTCGACTTTTTTTGTTTGCCCCAGTTGACTGAGATATGGTTTCATCAAGACATGTTGACATTGGTTGACATGTGGTTTCATCAACACGGTGCCAAATGCCACATAGCTCGTGAAACAATGAAAATGTTGAAGGACGAATTTCGTGAGAGCTTATCTCTCGAAATGGCCCTGTGAGTTGGCCGTTAAGATCATGCGATTTAACGCCTCTTGACTATTTCTTGTGGGGTTGTGTAAAGTCGTTAGTCTATGTGGACAAGCCGAACACGATTAAATACTTACTGGATAACATAACACAAATTACGCGTGGAATACAGGCCGAAATGCTCGAAAAAGTGACCCAAAATTGGACGTTCCGAATGAACCATTTGAAACGGAGCCGCGGACAACATTTACATGAAGTTGTCATTAGAACATAGTTGGCAAAGGCCTATTTATCGATTACAATAAACATATTTAAACATATTTTAAATATTTGATGCAAATTTGATTGTTTTCTTCGTTATATGGATCGACTCAGAATCGCTAGCTTAGTCGATTTAGTCATGTCTGTCTGTCCGTCGGTCCGTCCATCCGTCTGTGTGTCACTGGGTTTTGGGCCTTAAATTTTGAGCGAGAATAATACAATTTGTTTTAAAGGATCCTTGTCCGAGGCTACAGAACAAATGTACATTTTTTTTTAAATCAGCCTACTACCACGCGCTTATTTCATTAAAACATTTTTTTTTTCGTTAAGATATTCAAAAAAGTGTCTAAGCAGGATAGTTAGATAGTTTTTGTCACGCCAACTTTTTTGGCGTTTCCAGCAAAACACGTTTTTCGGTGAAATTTTAAAATACATATTCGAAAGAACGTTTGATGCAAAATCATTGGTGATGATAACATAAATATTTCATCAATATATCATTTTAAGCCACGCCCACTTTTTGGTGTAGTTTTCTTTTCTTTTTCTTTTACAGAAACCATTTGTATTCCATACCCCATACTCCCCAGGTAGGAAAAAAATTTTTTTTTCTGTCGAACCATAAAAGTTTTTGATAAACTGTGATAAGCAATATGTCGTGACAAAATATCATTTTCAATATTTCATTATCATAAAGCCCACATTTTGGGGACATTTTAAGGATGGTATTGGATAGGGTACTAAACGATCCGTACAGCCGATTGTAGTCTTCTCATATGTTTGAAATTCAGTTTGACCCTAATAATCTACAAACCAAACATTGTAAACGATGTTATTCTGTCAACATAAGTCAACAAAATGTTAGAAAAGCTTATAGTAAACAAAGTGGTTGCTATGAATTTCCAATCATAAGAACTAAGCTTTGGCAACTTCGCCGAGCAGTGCCAAATTACCAAACAGCTGATTGTTGCATATTTCCCTCTTGTTGTTACTTGATTTGACACAGACCATGTAAAAAAGCGACCTTGACTGGAGGCTGGATAAATACTTATGTGGTATAACTATACAACGATTCAGATGAATGGAATCGTGCAGGCAGTTACTGTGAATGGTGTTCTCAATCGTGAGTTGATAACGAACTTTTTATGGCCCGAATTGGAAGATATGGATGTGGTCGTCAATAAGCCAGCAACAATTCAACATCTAAGGGATGAGATAATTCGGCACATTAACGGCAATTATGCCTTAGCTTCATCGAACATTTTGACCATCGGAGGGAGGTGTGCCGCCAAGGTCGCGGCGGCCATTTGGCCGATATTTTGTTCCATACATAATTGAACCATACCAATATTATCATAATAAAAAGAAAAGACAATAATTTCCTAAATTAATTGTGTTTTATTCAAAACCAACATCGGCTCTTTAAATGAACCCACCCTCCTATAATTGAACAACAAAATTGTTAATAACATTTAGAACAAAAATGCTTAACCAGTTTTTTTTTTTAAAAAATCCGAAAAACGGATTTGTCTGCTTTATCTTAAAAAAATAGTGAATTAAATTTAAGCTAGTTTTGGCCTAAATATTTCCCAATGATATTTTTTTCAAGGCCAGGATTAGGAATGCATTTAGCAACTTTTTTTAAATTATTTTGTAGTTGAATTGTAGCAAACATTTACATTCTTGGTATTTGAACTTTTACTCTGACCTTGCAAATAATGAGAAAGTTACGTATGACCCAATAAGTCCCTCGATTATTGGTCAAACCATAATGAATCTTGAAAATGTTTCTGAACATACTAGGAAGACAGTGTAACTATCTAGGTCCATATAAAATGTTACTCATGTCCACTTATTGAAACGTTATCTTTAAAAAAAATCAATACAAGTTTCATAAAAAAAAACATATGAGAAGCCTACAATCCACTGTGTGGATTGTTTTATACCCTATCCCATCCCATCATTAAAATTAATATCCCTAACATTTGAGCTTTATGGCAAAAAAATGTCACAACAATGTCACAGACAGTTTATCAAGACTTGTAAGGTTCGACAAAAAAACGTGTTTCTCCTGCATATGGTGAGGCGTAGGGCATACAGAAAGTTTTTTATAGGAAAACGCCTCCAAAAAATTGGCGTGGGTTTGATAAATGTATAGACGAAATATTTGTTTTCTCAAACACAATGATTTTGCTTCAAAAATTTTTTCGAATATGTTAAAATTTTACCGAAAAAACATTTTTTTACTAAAAACGCCCTCAAAAAGTGGGCTTGCCTTAAAAAAAAATAAATTTATGGCGCAACAGGCTCGTTAGTACCCAGGGCCTAGCTTTTTCTCAAAACCATTCATGTGTGCGAGTGTACTTCTTTGCACGATGGCGGGACCTCCTGTTTTATGCCGAATCCGAACGGCTAAGTTGAGATAAGCTTTTCATGACAATTGATACTACTCGGATGATTTGTCAGATCATCACGAGAGGAGGGTCAGTGAAAAATCATTTAGGTGTTGCTACGGCTGGGAATCGAACCCAGACCATCTGCACGGCAGCTCATCGCACTAAACATCGCGCCATTGAGCCCGTCATACCCTATATGAACAAAATATAGATATTCAGATTGACTACATATATTGTACAGACTTTTTTTTCAAAATTCCCTGCTGTTTAACCAAAGAAAACGTTTTTCGAAAAAGTGCGTGTGGCAGTGGGCTGGGTTTTAAAAATCTTTATTCGCACAGCACGTAGAAGGATCACAGGTACCAAATTTCATTATCCTTGCTCAAAATTTAAGGCCCAAAAACCGGTGACCTACAGACGGACGGACGGACATACATACATGGCTCAATCGACTCAGCTAGCGATTCTGAGTCGACCCATATACTTCGAGGTATACCTAGCTAAATTTTTTCTCTATTTACAAACTATGTATCAAAATTAATATACCCCTATGGGAAAGGGTATAAGAACTCCTCAGGAACCGGGGGCTTTTCAATTTGCTGAGGCTTATATTTGTAAGGTTCATCTCCTTACCCTTTCTGCTAAAAGAGTAAAGTTGGTTTATTTTTCGCAATTGCTATGTGAACTGAAAATGTGTCGCGGACTTGTAAGTGGACCCTGTTAAATACTGTCATGAACATTTCGTATGTAAGCATTTTGGAGCAAATTTTGAAGATGAGTATTTAAGTAATTTGATAAGAACGGATATAATTTTAACGATTCCTGTTATAGCTTTTGACAATCTCAGTACTTACTAAATTGAAACATATTTTCTTTGGTCAACATATTGTTGTTCATTTCAAATCACTATGCAAAAGTCTTGTCTTTTTTTTTAACAATATGCGCTCTAATTGTTCTAACAGTTTTTTTAAAGGGTACTTAAAGGGTGAGCGCCTCGTTGGTGAACGTTTTTAGTGAATTGGCAATGATTTTGTAAAAAGGGCTGAAGCAGTTCAAACAGAGCAATCATGGAGTATGAATTTTATGATTCAATTTGATGAAATATATGATATATCGCAAATTTCATTACACTGCACTACCTACTAGCTCCTTATTTTTTCTACAACACCATCAAACAAAATTGTTCACCGAAGCACGACACTAAAAACTTATCTGCAACTAAGAATTACCAATAATTATAAAGTCATATAGATGACGCACTGCATACAAGAAAAATTGTTCTATGGCGGGTCGTACTGGCATAGCCCGCCATATGTTTGGATCTAGTTTCTCATGTGTGCATGTGCACACCATACCATGAAGGTGGTGAGCATACGTTTCTGTTTTAAGTTCTCAATGCGTCATCTGCATGACTTTATATTCTTTGGTATTACCCAGTTAATAAATCCGCTCCTGACCGATGACACATGTCCATCATAAGCCGCTCTGAATGCCTGACCCACCAAACACAAACTTTTTTGCTATTCGTTCGATATGAGTGTTATATTTTTCCCCAAAAGGTAATCTCGATAGCCATCGATATCTACGTATTGGTCATTATCAGTAACATCGGCTATTGAAAGCAATTTTTGTGAAGTCACATCCAAAAATGCCGACTTTTACAATAGGAAATTCGACTACACCACCTAATCGTTGATCATTTTATTACCCCAGGTCGATAGGCCGGAAAGTTTATAAAAGCCCATTGTTTGTCAAAATTTTAAGCATTTACCACTTGCATTAAACTAAGGTCAAGTACTAAATATGAAAGGTAATAAATAGAATATATACTCGCCTTCTACCTACTAAACTTTTTACATTCTTACCAATAGTTCTACTGGTATTCGTTGCATTTTGCGTGGCTGCAAATGCTCAAATATTCGTTCCGAACTGCAGTTCCAAGGAAGTGAGCAACAAAATTCTTTGGCCGTACTACGAAGATAGTCACTACTTCTACGAATGTGAAGGACTTGGACAACCACAGCTCAAACAATGTCTTAATGATGAAATCTTCATTTTTGTCTATCAGCTATGTTCGGAAGTTGGAGATTATATCGCACCACCTCAACCGGAAAATCTGCCAACAGAATTTCCCCCAATGATTGTAAATACAACACCTGGATTGACTGAAACTACTAAGCCACCATTTACACTGCCCACACCAGCGCACCCAGAAATTACAACACCATCCGTGGTAGTTACGGATGAACCGACCACAATCACGGAAGAACCACCTACTGTCAATGATTTACCTACAAAACCAACTGAGGCAGAAACTACTCAAGAATCAGTTCCCACAACTCCAGATGTGCCTATAACTGAAGCTGCAACAACTTCAACAACACTGTCATTTGGTCCACCTTCACCAGCAGCAACGGATTATCCAATGCCATCATCACCAGAACCAACACCTCCAAGTTCAGGAATGACACCACCTGGTCCACTCAGCTCTTTGTGGAAAATGGTATTTTCACAAATGCATCACTAAACATCTTGTTGGTCTGAATTTATTCAAAAAAATAGCAAATCTGAGTTCGTGCAAATCTAACCAAATTAAATAAAATCTAGAGATAGACAATTTTATAAGGACACAGAGTTCATCCATCTACCTAAATAAAGCTGCACATTATACGGCTTCAATCAATGATCAATGGACCAATCCAATTTGGAGTTGAAAGCTCACTTGAGTTGGAGTCAGCACTTGGTTTAACAAGAGTCAGCTTAGTTTCGTTGTATTAAATCTTAAATTTAGCCTTTCTTGCGATTTTTTTTATTTTGACTTCGTGACTTCGGTTGGAGTCAACACTACCGATAGTTGTTAATCTAACTTAGTGGTATTTAGCGGACACTCAATACTCAAAGCTTATATCCATTGTTACAATTGCCTTTCGACGTAAAACTATCGACACTACTACATCGCTGCAATATATCCTGAGTGTTCGAAACCCCGATTGCGTCTTTGGGCGCTCGGCAGGACATAAAGTAAGTTCATCACGCGATTTCAGCGCTGTTTTATGATGGCTGGCCAGACTGCTATAAATCCGCCATAGCTTAGCTTGATTTACCAAATACAACTTGAAGAGTCAAACGATATGCACTGCGATAAATGAAAACACAAGGGTTCTACATAGCTCACTTAGCCTGCTATCTTGGACCGCTAGGTCCTAGTACCACAGAATGGCACATATTAACCAGTTTTTAAAGTATAGGCAGCAACAGCTGAAAACGAGTTCTTTCACCTAGGCACCTCTTCTTTGTCACAGCCAGTAGCTGAATAATTGCCTAGATGGAATTAACAATGGCGTCTATAATCCCATTTAAGACTTGAACAGAGGTGGTAGCAGTACTTAATCCTTGTCCAAGGGATATCTCATAAATTGTAACTTTCTCACCGGGTTCGGAGTTCTGCTTTGGGCTGTCAACCAAATCGTACCTTAAACCAAATTTTTACTCTAACGAAGCAACCAAGACAACAAGAACTTTTGCATCTGCACCCATACAAAATTTTGGCGCAACAGGCTCGTTAGTACCCAGGACCGATCTTCCTCACAACCATGCATGTGTACTTCTTGAACAATAGCGGGACCTCCTGATTTATGCCGACTCCGAACGTCTATGTTGAGACAATGTTTTCTTGACAATTGATAGTACTCGTATGATTTGTCAGATCATCACGAGAGGAGAGCCAGTGAAAAATCATTTAGGTGTTGCTACGCCTGGAAATCGAACCCAGACCTTCTGCGCAGCAATTCCTCCCACTTACCATCGCTAGTGAGCCCATAATGCTAGAAAGCTTAACTGAAATTATGCAACGAAACAGCTACCGCCAGCATTAAGCACCTGCAAAGCAGAGTTTGCTACCATCCAGGAAATACGATGGGATTTCATGGACAATGGAAACCATTTAGAGCGTTCGGTGATGTAGTGAGCCTCATCAGCGACGTAGGAAAAGTCTTATTGTTTGACTAACGGGTGGTTTTTTTAGAGGTTGGTTTTTCGAATAGAGATAAAACTGATATTTTGCGGTCAAATCGGGCAACTCTAATGTCATTTATGTTCAGTTTTGGTTTGCCATTTCATCATGAACAGGTTGACAAATGAATAAATCTTGCAAATTGTGCAAATTTATTTCGAAAATAATGGTTCAATTGGAGAAGTTTACCGCAAGCTCCGTTCATTTTACGGTCGACATAATCGTCTACCAGAGCAATTAATTCGATTAACCATGGATTGTTTTCGTAGTATGTTTACTCTATGTGACAATACGCATCCGCGCAGAGATGTCGAACAGTAGGCAACGAAGAAACAAATGCCGCTGTAGAGCAACGTGTTGAAGAGGACCCGAATGAATCGATTCGTCACCGTGCACGCCATTTGGAGCTTTGCCCATCAACTTTATGGAAGATTTTGCGCAAAGATCTTGGCTTACGACCTTACAAGATCCAGCTTGTGCAAGAATTAAAGCCACGAGACCATGCAATGCGCCGTGATTTTGGTGAATGGGCCGAAAATGAGATTGATCTCGATGATGATTTTCATCGCAAAATTTTGTTCAGTGATGAGGCTAATTTTTGGTTGAATGGCTACGTCAAGTGAAGAGTGAAGAGAATCCACATGAGACCCTTGAGACGCCATTACAATAACAAAAACTGACTGTTTGGTGTGCTCTATGGGCTGGTGGAGTCATTGGACCATACTTCTTCCGAAATGATGCTGGAGAGTCAGTTACCGTCAATGGAGACCGTTAAAGAGTCATCATAACCGACTACTTTGTTCCCGAATTGGATGGCATGAATGTGGATGAGATGTGGTTCCAACAAGACGGCGCTACGTGCCACACAGCGCACGTCACAATCGATTTATTGAATTCGATGAGCGCATAATTTCGCGGATTAGACCTGTCTATTGGCCACCAATTCCATGTGATTTGACACCATTGGATTTTTTTTTTTTTGGGATATGTGAAGTCGCTTGTCTACGCCAACAAACCAGAAACGTTGGTGGACTTGGAACCCAACATTCGTGGCGTTATTGCCGACTCACGGCCCCAAATGCTCGAAATAGTGGTTGAAAATTGGAGCTCTAGACTTGACTTTATCGACTTCGAACCAGCCCCGGTGGTCACATGCCTGAAATCATATTTAAAGATGAATGGCATAACATTGTTCTTTGAATAAAGCCAAATTGATGGACATTAGAACGATTTTCTTGTGTCTTATTTCAATTCGAAGTTCTGTACCTCTAAGAAACACCCTTTATCACATTGACTCTCCGCAAGGCCATATTCACCAACATAAGCTTAATATTTACTCATGCTCCAACGACAAGTGGTTGTAGGGGTTGTTTTTAACGCCAAGGTAATAAAGGAGAACTACTTAAGTAATCTTGTCGGAAAGCAAACCCTACACAACGTCATGTCTGAAAACTGACGACGTAGGCTTATTTACTTCCATGCTAAAAGAATTGCCACTAATAATCCAGTAAATGGTTTCATCATTTTCTGACGAGATTGCGATTGACTAAAACCACGCTTTTAGTATTCTGGTTTTCGAGTAGTTAGCATTGACTCAGAAAATGTCCTTTTTGCACCCAAGGTACAAATGCAGATATTCCACAACACGCCACAACAGAGGTTGTAGTGTGAAAAAACTTTACGTCGAAAGACCAGCAACTGATTTCAAAGACCAATGATGACGTGGTTGTAGATAGATTTTGCAGAATTCCGCGGCCATGACCGTATGCACATTCTTACACAGATCAACTGCTAGTACACGCCAACGATATTGGCATTATTGGCCGTACCAAACAAGACGCTATTACCGTTTTTGGAAGTATAGAAAAGGAAGAGTGGGTTAAGCAATAAACGTAGACAAGAACATGTAAGTATATGCGGTCATCATCGAAATACATCGCTTTTTACTCTGTAAAAATTAGCAAAATACTCCAGTCATCCCAGTCGTGCTTTACAACGCCGAAGCATGGTCCGTATCAACAACCGTACCGCATAAAAACCTTTACCTTTTTTTTGCGGATTCATTTAGTCTCTGATGTTGTTCCAGATCTATCAAAATTGCTTCTTTGTTAAAGAGGTTATAATTTCCAATTTACTGCATTATCCCTACTTATCTTGTTAGATAGCCCATTTGACTTGAAGGCTTACCTACATACTTCAGGCTTAATGTTGCTTAACGTGCCATTTAGCCCAAGTTTGTGAGTTGAGAATTTAGCCAAATTTCAAAAAATTAGCATTATTTCGTTTTTAAAAGCGACATAGAGCCATTTTTTTTGGTTTTTGCAAATATGTGGGCTATGCATGATCTTAGTATCTTATCCACACTTCGCACTTCGCTTTCGTGAAGATAGGTTTTATTAGTTGAAGGCATCTTTGGATATTTGTTCCAACTTTTCCAAATGTCTGATATAAAGAAAATGAGTATTCTATTCATATTTGATATCGGCTACAACTATACGGGTCCAGTTTCTTGATCTATTTGCACATACGAAAAGTACAAATTTCATCCTTCATTACGACCGCTAGGAGCTGGTCCACGATTCTTCTTTTTTATGTTTAGAAAGGTTACGTTCAGTTTTAGGTGTAGTCTGCACAGAATTTACCTGATACTTATGCTTAATAACAGCCAGCTAAGGACTACCGTCAAGTTCCAAATGACTTCAACTCAGTTTAATGGAAAGTGTTAACTCATTTAAAACCAAAGGGGTTTGAATGATGGCGACTGAACAGTAAGCTGGTGCTTAGATCTTGCTACTTTAGTTGGCTCTGTTATATTGAGTTATTTTTTTAAAACATCTGTTCTTTTAGAAATCATCTTTTTCTTGCAAGAATGGGTGCCCGTCGTTTTTGGACGAAACAGAATGCCTCGGTCTTATAGCTTTACAGCTTACTTCCTAACTGTCTATTGATTTAATAGTCTGGGTGCCAGCAGCTAAAGACTTAGAGATTTACGGTATGCCTTTGAATTTTTTTAAAGGGTAAACCCATAACACTTTTGTTTCGAGCAAGATCATGATGTAAAGCGATGTCCACCTAGCGTTTCAGGGATAGGTGGATCCCATTGTCCAAGAGTTACACTAAGCATATTAGAAATAAAAGATCGCACTCCAAATATGTGCCGCGTTTAATTTCTACACAAGACAAACAGAATCCTTTCAATGAGTGTCACAATGCATCTATTGTTCGAACTATATGCCCAAACCCTATCCCAAACGTAACAAAATATATATTTGCTACTATCTCCGCAAATATTTAGTACTTATGTACGAAGGACACCAACATCTTAGACTACGTCTTATGCAACTCACTGGGCGCGTCATTAAAAACGACTCGCACACATTTAATTTCACGGAATAAAATCAACAAAACGCATTTATTATGTGTATCCTGCCCATAAAGGATACCTTCGTAATTTTGTTGTCATTATTATCACTGTTTTAAATTTACCGTTATAAAAATCTATTGTTGTTGTTGCAATTGACTGAAGGGAACAAAAATTTGTTGTTGCTTTTTTTCTTTAAATGCTTAAACGTGAAAGCCTAATGCCAATTATGATACACACCGGACTTAAGATTTTCATGCTGAACCAACTGTCGGAGCTGGTGTTGGTGGGTCTTTATCGACCACGGGTGGTGTTGGCACTGGTGTTAATGGCATAGGCACATCAGTTGCTGCTGGTGATGGTGGTCCAGGTGGTCCTGCCAGGGTTGTGGATGGTGTTGTCGAAGGAGTTGTTGAAGGAGTTGTAGATGGCGTTGTAGATGGTGTTGTAGATGGTGTTGTGGAAGGTGTTGTGGAAGGTGTTGTTGATTCCGTTGTTGATTCTGTTGTGGATGGTGTTGTTGAATCTGTAACTGGTTCATCTGATACAGTAGTATCTGTAACAACTGCTCCAGGATTTTGTGGTGTTGGTAAAGTAAATGGTGGTTCTGTTGATGTTGTTGTAGAAGCAGTTGTTGTTTCATTGGTTGCTGGTACTTCTCCCGGTGTTGGTGTTGTTACGTTACCATTGGTTGTGGGATCAGTTGGTAGTACACTGAGTGGTGGAGGCGCAATATATTCGTCGGGAAGAACACATCCTTGATAAACGAATGCGAAAAGTGTGCCAGCATTGCAGGTCATTACCGCAGCCTTTCCAATATTTAAGCAGTTATAGTACTTTGTACTGTCCTCATAGATCGGCCACAGTATTCCCAATTCCTTTTGAGTACATTTCAAATTATATTCAGCGCAAGATAACGCTACGAGGAGCAGTGATACAAATGCTACTCCAGCTTGAAAATATGAATAAAAACAAATTAATAACTCCGTTGAATAGGATTTTTATTTTAATGAACTCCTTGCTCGAGGATCAATGTTATACCTTTCATTTTGGAGTGGTGTGTATTATTTTTGTTCTGTTGATTTTATCCGTATTGTGTGGTATTCCTGATTGTAGTGTTAATCAACCGAAACCAAGAGCGTATCGCAAACTAAATTAAAATGAATGTATCTTCAATTTTTATACTCAAGTGTAGGATTGCCAAAAATCAAAGCAAAACACAAAAAATGTTATCTAACATGCTTTCGTTTCTATTATTCACAACATTTACCCCATGATAAGGTAGCCACGGTTAAGTGATGGAAAGAAACTTGAACTTGTGATGGATGCGTATCATAGATACATCCTTCCTATAATTTGTTAATATGAAAAAGCGTGGGTTTTTATTTCCAGAATAACATTTCCCACATTTGCGGATGTATGTCTTTAATGAAAGCCGACAATTTCCGTTTTAAAGAAAGGTCAGATGGTCGCATCTGTTTAACAATTTTTTGACGACATTGCCAGGCTTGGCTGAATGTCGCAAGATTTCATGTTAAATAAAAAAAACACCGTTTTTTATTAAACAAAAAAGCTATAAATATGTTTGAAGTGTTATCCTTAAAAGATTATTTATGAGCCCTCTCCCATAGATTGGACTAATATACCCCTAAATTCAAGGTCAGAACTTTGTTCAAATATAAGTATGCCATACGATTTGTAAATGGCGTGAAATGTCATTCTGCTTTAATATTTACATATGTACTTCAGACAGAGTTTTTACTGTCGATAACAAGCAATAAAGCGATATATATCTGTAGAACGCAGAATTTCTGTTAATTCATTGTTGACCAACATTTCAGTCTGTTGCTCTAAACTGTTATTTTCGAACTATTGGAACTATTTTAAAAAAAAGCTCGTGTTGTTTACAACAAACCACAAATCTTGAAATTCTTGGAAGCATTTTCCCATAATCAAATGCACTTCACTTCTTTTCTAAGCAATCAGCTTTAATGAATTGTCATCCTGATGCCAAAAATACACCTTACTTACTTACTTTAGTGGCGCTACAGTCCGGAATGAACCTGGGCCTCAACCAACATGCCTCGCCAATTAGCCCGGTCCTTAGCTAACTGCCTCCAGTTGCGCACTCCAAGTTGGTTGAGGTCGATTTCTACTTGTGCGCGCCACTTAAGGCGAGGTCTTCCTCTACTGCGTCCGACGTCTGGCTGGGAATTCAAGACTCTGCGAGCCGGAGAATTGTTGTCTACATGTCCTAACCATCTTAAAAGTCCAATGTGGATTTTTTTTAACCACGGGCATGCCGCTGAATAGTTCGTGTAGTTCTTGGCAAACGGGACCGAAGATGTTTCAAAGAATTTTCCTCTCCAATCGATCAAGGATTTGGGACTGGAATGATCAAGGTATTATCATACCTGATCAAGGATTTGGGACTGGAATGATCAAGGTATTATAAAGGATCCCATTAGTAATTCGAGTGAGGGCTTTTCTAAGACCGAAGAAACAGCGGTTGGCAAGAGTAATTCTTCGTTTAATTTCTGACGAGATGTTGTTGTCACAGTTAATAGCTTAGTCGAGATATACAAAGTCCCGTACTACCCCAAGGTGACATCTGTCAATGGTGACGTTCTGTCCAATTCGTCGATGTTGTCTGTTCTTTCGTGTTACCAGCATACACTTCGTCTTGCCATCATTTACTGCTATACCAAACGTGGCTATGACATCACGTTGGGTCCTACCAATGCTGTCAATATCGTCGGCGTATGCTAGTAGTTGTACCGACTTTTGGAAAATAGTGCCTCTGGTGTTGGCTCGCGAGTTTTGCACAATCCTATCACGTATCGATTTGGACATCTTGGGTTTTTTCCAGGATCTGCCGAAGTGTGAAAATTTGATCGGTTGTGGACTTTCCTGGCCTAGAAGCCCACTGAAAATGACCGATCAGGTTGTTGGTAAACGGTTTCAGGCGTTCACATATAATGGCAGATAGGATCTTGTAGGCGATGTTAGGGAGAGTTATGCCTCTATAGTTGGCGCAGTTAAGAGGGTCTCCTTTTTTGTGGATCGGGCAATCGATGCTGAGGTTAAATTCTTCAGGCATACTCTCTTCCGACCAGATTTGGCTCATGAGTTGGTGGATGTTGCTTACACACTGTACACAAACACTATCAGGGTATCCATAAATCCTTTGGCGTGAAAAATTAATATGAAAAAAAATTACCAACCTGGCAATACCATTTTTTTAGACGGCATCATTACCCACCACATTTTTACTAGTTAATATCTGATATCGTATCAAGCATCACCAACAAGTTTCGACAAGTTGTCTGACATTGTATTCACATTAACAAAAACAAAAGGAAAAACTTCAGCTAAAGTGTCAAAGCAAACGTGGAAAGATTGATAAAAAAATCAAAAATTGAGTACTTGTCGAACATGGGTAAAAATTAATTGATGGACATTTTCGATTAGAAAAAAAAAAGATTTCCAATTAAAGAAGAAGATAAAATGTCTCAAGTTCATACAGTAATCGTTCTTAGTTTGTATAGGCTTCGAACCTTGAGTATCTATACATATATATGAAAACAGCTAAAAGATTAGTTATAACCTGTTTTATATCCGACTTTATGCGTAGTCTCAAACTAATTAGGTCGTTTGAATATTCAAAATTCAATCTTTTGATTGAAATAATAACATAATTAACCGTATTAGGAGTCTTTAATTGGAGCTGAAAGACCATTTTAAAGCGCTCGAGCAAATTGCACATATCATTCAGTAAATAAACTTAAATTCATTGATAACAGTAAAAAACAAAAAAATAACAATCAAAATTGATTGATAAACCATTTTTATAGATATGGTAAGTAAGTGACTTTTGATAAAATTTTTAAATTATTTTTTTATTTGGAAGAATTTATATGAAACTTTCAATCCCAACGTTATCTCGAGTGTGAAACTCATAATTCATATAATTTTTTGAGTTAGTGAATCTTTACACGAGAGTTCTTACTCTAAATTTTCATGTCAAAAGTTTTTTGCATACGATTGGGTCGACAACTGCTATCAATCAATCAATGTTACTACTGACATTTGTAAAAATGCCTTATAATAAAAAAAAAATCATAACGAAAACTTCAGTCATAGCCAATATGGAAAAATTAGTATTTTCTGAACATGAACACTTAAACTAATTATTTTCAACTTCAGTATAAATACTTCCTCTAATCAAAAGTTAATCCTCGTTTTTTTTAATGTCAAACGTAACCACTTTAGTGTTTGGTGTGAAAGCGAAGTAGTTTTAGGAAAGTGATTGTTTTTTTTTTTTTTTTTTTGTGGGCTGGTGGAAATTTTCATTGACACGATGAGCACGTGCCCAAAGTATATATGTAGTGTGAGATTTTTACAAACATAAACCACCACCCTTCTTGTATTTTCTAACCTCTCACACTGATAAATACACCCTCAATGTATTATCGCCTCTAGGTTCGTCAGACCACTGCGTCATATCATCGAATTTCTCGTACTTCAACCACAGAGTTAAAGAACAAATTCCCAAAAAGACTGTATGGCAATACGAGAAAGCCAAGTGGGAAGCGTTAGACAGTTTTTTTTTAGGTCGCTATGTTTCCTCAATAATGACGTGGATTCTGCTGCTGATATGATATCAAACATCATTCTCCTTTACTCCCAACAGAATAAAAAGTATCAGACCAAAGGCAAAGAGGTGGTACGACTTGAGCTGTAAAGAAGCTTTCTGGTTGAGGGATACAAACTTTCGGTTATACAAGACCAATCCACCAGAGGAAAACCAAACAAAATTCAAACAAGCCAGAAATGTCAAATTCCTATACGACCAAATGTTGAGGCAAAAAATTCTACAATGTCCCAGGGGTATTAAAAAGCTTTTGGTCATTTGTCAAAAATACAAAAAAATTCGGCCTCATCATCAGTTCAAACGCTCATTCACAATGACATTCCAGCGTCAGCTCTTTAGACAAAACCAATCTGCTTGCATCGCATTTCGCAGCCAGTTCTACATTGTCAAATTGTGCCCAGTCTCCTCCTGTACATAAGAACGTAAATCATTCTATGGGACAAGTTCACTTTCGTACTCGTACAGTTGCAAGAGTTTTATTTGATCTTGACATTCACAAGGCTAAGCTGCAGGTGATAAAGAGAGCTGCCGTTGACCTCCATAGGCAGAGAAGAAGGGAAGAACACCGGCTTTTAGAAAGAAGAAAAAGAGGAAGAAAAGTGCGCGATCGAGGATATAGGGAGGTGCCACTCCAGGAAAGATGTTCGCAAGTTTTGCAAAGTGTAAAACGTCAAAGCCAAGGGTACAAGGCTCGAACAGAATCCTGTCGAGATGAACAAGGAAATATCGTAGTTGAGACACAGTATATGCTGAGGATATGGAAGAACCACTTCTGCAGACTGTTAAACGGCGATGACGAACAAACTTCCGTTGTCAGGCAGAACGAACCATTCAATATTGGCAACGACAGCGAAAGCTACCAACCACCTGACCTGAGTGAAGTGAGGATAGCAATATCTAAACTGAAGCTTAATAAGGCTGCCGGAAATGACGGCCATCCCGCCGAGCTTTATAAAGCCGACGGAGATGACTTGGTAAGTAACATCCACCAACTCATAAGCCGAATCTGGTCGGAAGAAAGTATGCCTGAAGAATGGAACCTCAGCATCGTTTGCCCGATCCACAAAAAAGGAGACCCTCTAAACTGCGCCAACTACAGGGGCATAAGTATCCTCAACATCGCATACAAAATTCTATCTGCCGTAATATGTGAACGCCTGAAACCGTTATAGGCCCTTATCAGTGTGGTTTTAGGCCAGAAAAGTCCACAGCCGATCAAATCTTCATACTTCGGCAGATCCTGGAAAAAACCCAAGAAGTCCAAATCGATACCCACCACATATTCATCGATTTCAAAGCCGCATACGACAGCATTTATAGAGACGAACTATACAGAGCCATGTATAGTTTTGGTATACCGCAAAAACTCGTCCGTTTGTGTAGGATGAGGATGAAGAATTCTCGCTGCTCCATCAGGGTCGGAAACGACCTCACTGACACATTCGATACCAAAAAAGGATTTAGACAAGGCGATGCGCTGTCATGTGACTTCTTCAATCTGATTCTTGAGAGGATTGTGCAAAATTCACCAGCCAACACCAGAGGCACAATTTTCCAAAAATCTGTACAACTACTAGCATACGCCGACGATATTGACATCATTGTAGGACCCAACGTGATGTCATAGCCACGTTTGCTAGTGTACAGAAGGAAGCGGCAAAAATGGGTTTAGCAGTAAATGAGGGCAAGACGAAAAGACACGAAAGGACACACAACATAGACGAATTGGACAGAACGTCACCATTGACAGATATAACTTTGAGGTAGTACGGGACTTTATCTATCTCGGTTCCGCTATTAACTCTGACAACAACATCTCGTCAGAAATTAAACGAAGAATTACTCTTGCCGACCGCTGTTTCTTCGTGCTAAGAAGGCAATTCAGTAGTAAAGCCCTCACTCGAACTACTAAGGAGAACTTATATAAGACTCTGATCATCCCAGTCCTGCTCTACGGCGCTGAAGCTTGGAACGTCTCAAAAGCGGATGAAATCCTTCGTCGATTTGAGAGGAAAATTCTTCGAAAAATCCTCAGTCCCGTTTGTGTTGACGGGCTATGGAGACGAAGATTCAACCAAGAACTATACGAGTTGTACAGCGACATGCCCCTGGTCAAAAAATCTCCGCATTGGACGTTTAAGATGGCTAGGACATGTAGAACGAATGGACACCAATACTCCGGTACGCAGAGTCTTCGATTCCCAGCCAGACGTCGGACGCAGTCGAAGAAGACCTCGCTTTAAGTGGCGCGCACAAGTACAAACCGACCCCAACCAACTTAGAGTGCACAACTGGAGGCAGTTAGCTAAGGACTTGGCTAATTGGAGAGGCATGTTGGTTGAGGCCCAGGTTCGTTCCGGACTGTAGCGCCACTTAAGTAAGTAAGTAAAATTTTCCTGGTTTTAGAACCATAATCACTTCCGCGACTTTACACTGTTTTGGTAATCTAATTGCCGCATTTACAATGTAAAGAAGTTTAGTTAATGCTTTTCGAGGCAACATTTTAAGAATTTCTCCTGTAATCAAGTCATAACCTGGAGCCTTTTTATGCTTAAGTGTATGTATTCGCGGTTAAAGCTCGGCAAGTATTGCTTATGTTACTGCATTACTTTCAGCTATAGTGTCGAATTCATTAATGTTTTGATTTTGTGATGGACCATCAAAGGGCTAAAATGTTCCCTCAATATGTGCCGCAAAAACATCAGCTTTTTCCTTATCGCTTTTTGCCCAAGAATCTTGAGTTGCCCTAATTGGTGGCACACCGTTTTTTTGCCTTTTTATGACTTGCTTTCTAAAGTGAATAGTTGGATTCTTTTCCAGTGGTTAGGCTTTGCAGATAACTTTCTTCTACACGGTTTTTTAAAATATTTAATCGAATTTGATAGAAAGTTACCCTTAAAAATGTCTTTTCTTGGGGACACGTGTTTGTTGCCAACTTTTACGAGCTTTTCTTTTTTTGTCTAACCAAGTCTTTTATTTCCCGTGGGTACTTGATCGCTCACTTTTTGCTTTGTTGAGGAGTATTATTCCATGACAATTACAACGGTATCGATAAATGAGTCAACCGCGACTTCGAGTTCCAATGGGGATCTAAGCGATACACCCAGTTGAATATTATTTTCAATATCGTTTTTGAAGCCTTCCCAGTTGGTTTGCGCGTTTGTTAGTCTGGGTGGGTTTTCATTTCTAATGAGTGACTTGCTCGTTCTTAGAATTACCGGGATCCGAGAAAATATCAAAGCATTCTTAAACTTTGATTCGATTGAATGGCAGACCTCTTACAATGAGAAAATCGATTAAATCCGGTGTTTAAGTAACATCAGTAGGCCGTTGAGTTGGTTTTCCCGTTGAATAAAATTCGGTATTGTACTTTCTGCCCACATCGTAAGCATCCTACCTTTCTGTGATATGCCTCTAGATCCCCAGAAAGTGTTTGTTGAAAACAAAACTTTCGGCTTAGTTAAAAGTTAAAATTTTCAGCTTGCCAGCACTGGTAAGTAATGACGTCCAAACGTCATCTGTCAAAGTAAAAAGTTTTTAGTATACTCTGCCATTTAATCATGGAAAGACCTACAGACGTGCAACGATTGCAAATTATTGAAATTTATTATAAAATTTCGTGCTCTGTCGTCGACCTGGCGAATCAACAATTCGTGCTGTTATCACCAAATTTCGCATCAAATTTACTTTGTTGGGCATTATTAAGCCATCGACTCGCATGGGTACGGTGCATACCAAAGAGAATATTGTAGTCGTAGCGTCCAGTGTAAATGAAGATCATGAAATGTCAATTCGTCGCCGTTCTCAGCAATTGCCTATAAAATTCAACTTGTGCAAGAATTGAAGCCGAATGACCTACCACAATGGCCAATTTTTGGTGAATTGTTCTTGGAACAGCTCCATGAAAATCCGCTGTTGTATCGAAAAATTATGTTCAGCGATGAGGCTCATTTCTGGCTCAACGGATACGCAATATAGCAAATAAGCAAAATTGTCGCATCTGGAGTGATGAACAGCAGCACGCCATACAAGAATTACCGATGCATCCTGAAAAAAAACGACAGTTTGGTTAGGTTTATGGGCTGGTGGCATCATGCGTTCATTTTTAGCCCCAGTTGGCTGAGTTTAACTTGGTTGGCATGTGGTTTCATCAAGACGATAACAGCTCGTGGAAATGATCAAGGATGAATTTGGTGAGCAATTATCTCTCGAAATGGCCCTGTTAGTTGGCCGCAAAGATCATGCGACTTATTTTTTGTGGGGTAATGTAAAGTTGTAAGTCTATGTGGATAAGCCGAACACGATGAAAGCCTCACAGGATAACATAACACGCGTAATTTGTGAAATACAGGACGAAATGCTCGAAAAAGTGATGCGAAATTGGACCTTCCAAATAGACCATTTGAAAGTTGTCTTTTAAACGTCAATGGCAAAGGCCTATTTATCGATTACAATAATAAAATTGAATATTAGATGCGAATTTGAGTGTTTTATTCGATTTAAAAAAAACTACGCTTAAAAAATCACCCGTTATATGCAGGTAATAGCGGTTTGTATGTACTTTTGATTTAATCGCTCGAATTGCACTTAACATACTTCTTAGTAAGTCATCATTTTGGGAGTGGACGAGATAATAACGAAACAATCAACACACTATGCGGAATGTATATTTGTACAATGACTGGTTGTTAAAAGTGAAATAATTTTCCTTCCGAGATAAAGTCCTCATCAACTTACCTTATTTCTCAGTTCTGAAATCCAGAACACGCCAAATAAAGAGAACCAATATTTGATGCCGCGCACAAACAAGGGGGGCCAAAATAAATCACCCTATTAGAAGATGCTCTTATTTTTGCAAATGGCCGCCAATGTCAAATCTGTTTTGTCATTTGTGGACTAGACACATGTAGAATACAAGTGATCAAGCCATGGAGTGATACACTCCCCAAGAACGCGAAATAATCGAAGTGGACGATTTTTCGACCAAATCATAATGAGCGATGAGGCTAATTTCCACCTCAGCGGGTACGTGAACAAGCAAAACTATTACTTCTGAGGCACCGAAAATCTACAAATAATGCACGAGGAGCCATTACACGCGCTCAAAGTTACTGCATGGTGCGCTGTTCACGCTGGAGGAGTCATCAGGCCATTTTTTTTTGAGAACGCCGTTGGTAAAAAGACAACAGTGGACGGTGCGCAATATATGGCCATGTTAACCAAGTTTTTCGACGCAATTGGACGAATTGGGACTAGAGGACATGTGGTTCCAACAGGACGGAGCAACGGCACACACTGCGCGAGTGACAACCGATATTCTTAAGGCCAAACAACATCGGATGACTTCTTTTGGCACACCTTGTAAAAACTGATTAACTCATGGATATCTTTGTATCACTTACAATTTTAACTTCGTATTAAGAATTTTGCCAATAGCAGCAGTCGATATTTTCACCACCCTGTTTAATGTTCCGGTTATCCGATATTGTTTAATATTTACACAAGTAATCTTGTTGTTTCCCAAAAAGCACGCAAAAGCATACGCCGATAAGTATCAGGTGAATAGAATTAACAATCGCCTGCAGGAATCTCCTGATGATGGACTACCGTGATGGTGGGCCAAAGGCTTTAAGACATAATTTGGAAACGAGTGCCTACCACCCGGAATACGATTATATAAATTTTAAGTAGTATAGGCATTTACCCACGTTTTTGGTTTTGGTACCTTGACTTTATAGCGAAAATATTTAAATATCCTTGTTTACCCTAACCATACACGATGCCCCTTAACATTTATCAAAAGAAACCAATTATTTAATTTGAATTAAAATTCCATGTGCATGTTAGCAAGAACACAATCAAATCCAATTCCAACAACAAACCTTTGGAGGCATTCACCTAGGCCCTTTGCGAATTTTGTTACATCCTTAAACCTCCATCAATACAAACAACTATCTCAACACTAACTTTGTCCTTTTAGGCCTATTATTATTGGCTGAACGACATGTATATGGACATTCGAATACCGCTGCCGATTAACTCCAATCCTGGTATGGTATTTCCACCTAGAAAATTCACGACAGTACATGATGTGGCTCGATTTGCGGCACGCATCATTGACGGCATAATGCAGCACAAGGAAATGCTTGACACGTAACTACCTCAGCAAAGCCATCTCATTTTCTTTTTCCTAAAAAATTTCAATTTCAGTGGAAAATTGCAGCAAGAACGCGCTACGTCACGTGAAAAAGGTCAACCTCTGTGCATGGCTCAGTACTACCGCCTGTTGGGTTCATGCCGTAGACCGGGAATTGAACGAGACTCCCAATACTTGCCACAGCGCAGTGATGACGAACATATAATTGTACTCTGTCGCAACCAAATGTATTGCGTTGTACTCAAGGCTAACGATCGCGGTAAACTCTCCGAGAGTGAAATTGCTTCACAGATTCTGTTCGTTCTAAGCGATGCACCATGTCTACCAGCAAAACCACCACCAATTGGTTTACTCACGGCCGAACCAAGATCAAGATGGGCCCAAGATCGCGCCACCATTCTACTGGAGCAACGTAACCAACGAAATATCGAACTCATCGAGAAGGCACTGATAGTGTTGGCATTGGACGAACCTCTAGCGAATACATTTAATGCTCGTGGCTTTACTGGTGCTACGCCGCCTGTCCATTTTTCCGGAAGTCGTGATGAAACGAATATGGCGCATGAAATGATTCATGGCGGAGGAAGTGATTTTAATTCAGCAAATCGCTGGTTTGACAAGACGATGCAAATAATTATCTGTACTGATGGTACCTGGGGCCTCTGTTATGAACATTCAACATCAGAGGGCATTGCTGTGGTCCAACTGTTGGAAAAGATTTACAAGGACATTTTGGCGATGGTCGATGTTGATGACGGTGTGCCGCAACATCATTTACCTCCACCCGAACGTTTAGAATGGGAAGTCGCTGCGGAAATAACAAGTAGATTATCCAATGCTGCCATTACTGTTGATAAGTAAGTATGTAAGCAGAGATTTCTTCTTCTTTTTTGTATAAAGAATTATGGATACCTTTATAGTATATCAGCTCAGCGTAGACATTAGGGAAATCGAGGTTTTAGGTTAGCTTAGGCTAAAACATAAAAGTGCTTTATGCTGTCACTCACAAATAAAAAAGGTCCATAAAGAGTATCATATTAGTTCACTGTGGGACATGTAACTAACGAAATCAATTTTATCTATGGAGTAATATTTTACGGCATTTCCTAAAAAAAACACAACTGGCTCGATAGTATCTTGTGTACTTCTTGCACGATGGCGGGAATTCCTGTTTTATGCCAACCCCGAACGACGAACTTGAGATAAGTAATTCTTGACAATCGATACTACTCGGATGATTTTTCATATCGTTTGGCATCGAACCCAGACCTTCTGAGCGGCAGTTCATAGCACTAACCATCGCGCCACTGAGCCGGTCGGCCTCTTTAAACTCGACCAAATAACTGCAGAAACGTGCACCCATACAGAATAAGCGGCGTTTCTATAGTGCTGGGAAGTGACATTGAAAATGTTCGGCACTATTTCTTGTATGTCTCGAGTGACATAAAAAATGTCGATAGGCTTTCTATCTTGTACGTTTCTATAGGTATTTTTATTTTATGCAGAAGTCACTTTTAAAGACTCCTAGCCTCTTTATCTTGCCTGATACTAAGGTCAATTTAGGATGTCCCCTGTACATGATTCACATGTACCGCTGTCAGATCGGAAAATTAAACTGATAGGATCTTTGCCTTTGATTCGCATTTTTTCTCCGGGAAATTGCCTGCTAAAACATCACTTGTGTGTGGTAAGTAGTATCAAAGAGAATAGAAGTAACATTTGAAGGGTGTTTTTTCCTTTTAGAGATATAGAACTTCGAATTGAAATTAAACACAAGAACATCGTTTTAATGTCCATTAATTTGGCTTTAATGAAAGGATAATTTTATGCCATTAATGTTTAAATATGATTTCGGACATGTGTCCACCGCGGCTGGTTCGAATAAATCCAAGTCTGAAGGTCCAATTTTAAACCACTTTTTCGAAAATTTGGGGCCGTACGTCGGCAATAACGCCACGAATGTTGGCTTTGAAGTCCCCTAACGTTTCTGGTTTGTTGGCGTAGACTAGCGACTCCACTTATCTCCAAAGAAAATAATCCAATGAAGTCAAATCACAAGATCTTGGTGTCCAATTGACAGGTCCATTCAGCGAAATTATGCGCTCATCGAATGTTTCCTTCAATAACTCGATTGTGACGTGCGTTGCGTGGCATGTAGCGCTGTCTTTCTTGTTGGAAACACATCCCATCTACATTCATGCCATCCAATTCGGGAACGAAATAGTCGGTTATCATGGCTCTATACCGGTCACCGTTAACGGTAACTGACTCTCCAGCATCATTTCGGAAGAAGTATGGCTCAATGACTCCACCAGCCCATAGAGCACACCAAAGAGTCAGTTTTTGTTGATGTAATGGCGTCTCAAGGGTCTCATGTGGATTCTCTTCACTCTTCACTTGACGTAGCCATTCAACCAAAAATGAGCCTCATCACTGAACAAAATTTTGCGATGAAAATCAGCATCGAGATCAATCTCATTTTCGGCACATACACCAAAATCACGACGCATTGCATGGTCTTACGGCTTTAATTCTTGTACAAGCTGGATCTTGTAAGGTCGTTAGCCAAGATCTTTGCGCAAAATCTTCCATAAAGTTGATGGACAAAGATGGTGGCGGACCGATTCATTCGGGTCTTCTTCAACACTTTGCTCTACAGCGGCAATTGCGAAACGATCCATGGTTAACCGAATTAATTGCTCTGATGGACGTTTATGTCGACCATAAAATGGACGGAGTTTGCGGTAAACTTCGCGAACTGAACCATGATTTTCGAAATATTCGAAAAATTTGCAAGCGTTGTTCATGATGAAATGGCAAACCAAACTGAACATAAATGACATATGAGTTGCTCGATTTGGCTACAAAATATCAGTTTCACCTCTATTCGAAAAACCAACCCCTAAAAAAACAACCGTTAGTACGCATCACAGAAAAAACTCAGGTAGACGTTTCGGACGAGGTTGGTAAGTACGAAGGGAAAATTTCGTCAATCGTATTCGTCGGCTATGCTGTTTTTTGATACTGGGGTAGCAATGTAAACACTGGGTAACGATATCAGCACCCTACATAGAACATTTTTGTTGTATGAGATGCGCACTCTATGTAATGCTATACTCTTTGGTAGCATTCAAACTGCTTCCACCAAAACTTCAAAATACTACTTCGACTGGTAGTTTAATTCTCCACGCTTGCTGATGTCAATTTGTTGATGAACTTATAGGTCTATCAGTGAAGTTTCCCTCAATTATATTCTAAGTTCAAGTTGATCACTATACTGTTTTTCTGCATCCTTCTCGAATCGAGATGACTTACCAAGGATGTCTTCGGAAATCTTTCGACCAATATCAAAACGTCGATATAAATCTAATTTTTAACTGTTTCACTTGCCTTGCGCCGACCAACAAGCTGTTGTAGAGATGCTTTAAAATTGTCGCTCTACAGGTCAAGGACATTTACTTATACTTATCATAACCTATAGTGTTTGCCATTATCGTCCGGTACGCATGGCGTTCTATTTATTTCCTCATTGATGAGCCTTCTTCTGAGTTCCAACAAAAATAAAGGATTTCGAAGGACTTTTCTTTAAAACACAAGGTGAGACAAAAGAAGTCATCCGATGTTGTTTGGCTCTCATTAATATCGGTTGTGGCTCGCGCAGTGTGTCGTTGCTCTTTCCTGTTGGAACCACGTGTCCTCCAGTCCTAATTCGTCGAATTGGCCCTATAACGCGCACTGTCCACTGTTGTAGTTTGATCAGCGGCGTTCTCGAAAAAAAGGCCCGATGACTCCTACAGCGTGAACAGCGCCCCATGCAGTAACTTTGAGCGGGTGTCCCCTGAGGTAAAAATGATCCTTATCGCTCACTACGAGATTTAGGATGGCTTTGGCGGTCGACAGTCAGCAGCTGATGCACGGACTGGAATTTGTACGGGAACATGCGCAAGTCTTTGACCAAAATTCGCCTCAGGGAGGACCGGCTGGTGGCTAATTGCGAGGCACGGCGTCTGGTCGATGTTTCCGGGGACAGCTGGACATCCTCGGCAACAGCGGCGATATTCTCGGCACAACGGGGGCTCGGGGGCCTGCCACTCTTGGCAATGTCTCGTGTGGTCCAATACTCTTCAAGGTTGGTGGACAAACGACGCAGTGTTTGCGCAGTTGGTGTCGGGGGAATCGGCGACGGAATTCGCCCTGCGCCAACACTACAGACGAATTGTTACGCAAACAAATAGACACGATTATTCCGCGTTCTTGGGGAGTGTATCGCTCCGTGTATCGCTCCATGTATCGCTCCATGTTCACTTGTATTCCACATCTGTCTAGTCCACAAAAATAAGAGCATCTTCCAATAGGTTGATCTTTTTTGGCCCACCTTGTACATCTGTGCTATGATTGGCATCTTCTTGTATTGTTACAATACATATTGGCAAGTGTAGGGTTTCTAAGCCTTTTAATACAGTCTGTGTCTGTTTGACAGTTCTTTATAAGGGTAGTTTCTATGTCCTTATTCTCACTTAATCCCCATAGATCACAATCTTCCATTCGAAAGTAATCGAACATTTTTTTAGGGCAATCGATGACTTAGACTTCTATGTGTATCGATATAAGGGCTATGGAAAGAGTTTCATTAAAGCATGTCAAGTTAGCCCGGATGTATACATTCAACTATCCCTTCAGCTGGCGTATTATAAGTAAGTGAAACAATTCATAAAATTGTAAAATGATTTAATAACTGTATTTTAGGCTCTATGGTCACCTGGTCGCAACATATGAGAGTGCGTCGACAAGGAGATTTTTACTTGTAAGTATCACAATGAAAGCTTGCCGTTATGAAATGATTCCTTTTACAGGGCAGAGTTGATTGCATCCGTTCAGCGAGCACTGAAGCTCTTGAATGGGCAAAGGCAATGTGTCAAGGTGAAGGTCCAAATGTTGCTCTAGAAAGTGACCGAGAAGATGAGGAAGACTCGCGCAAAGTGAAATTCAGCATTTATAGTGTAAGCAATCTTAAGCTTTTGTGCATAATGTGCAAAATATGTAAGTCCCCCTTTTTTTTGATTCACAGAAAGATCACCTGCGTGAACTCTTCCGTTGTGCTGTAGCACGCCAGACCGAGGTAATGGTGCAAAATATTTTGGGTAATGGAATTGATATCCCTTTGTTGGGATTGCGTGAAGCTAGCCTTGAACAAACTGGATCATTGCATGAGCTCTTTACTGATGAAAGCTATCGCATTGCAAATTGCTTCCTTTTGTCAACGAGTCAGGTATATCTGTTAAACCAAATATGGTTTTTGTAAAATGTTTTAACAAATTTGCACTCATTTGCACAATCGCACAGAGGAAGCACCAACAAACAACACTCGCATATTGCTAGTGATTTAATCTTAACTACTAGCGCTGTTTGTTTATTTTTATTTCCAAAGCACCTGCACTCTATTTGTTAATTTTTTTTATTTCTTTGTATAATTTTTTTTTGATAGATTTCTATTTCCGGTGTGATGGCGTACAAAGATGGCTAGAAATGTGTAAGTGTTGATAGTAGTCGTCAAAAATTTAACAGCATAGGTCTGCTTTTTGCATATGCATAATGCTTTCGTAGTTTTAGATTACAAACACAAACAGTGCATTCATATTGAAGACGGCCTTTTCTCTTTTGTAAACATAATTCGTATTGTTAATTGGCAATGTGTCAAATAGCTGTACTTCAAATGAAGTCATTTTTAAACTATGTACCAAAATAATAATAGCTCATGTATTAATACGCATTGGTCTGAACGTCACTCAAATTGGCAGCTGTCATTACAATACGTTGTGATGGATCGGATGGTATATGATGGAACAAGATTATTGTATTTTTGAAGTGTCAGCGATAAGCTTTATGTCAATTCAAAATGTTTAACATGAATAGTGTTTTAAAATAGGAGTGACCGCATGGTTTATCATCCAAATTCATTTTCTATTTTTAGCGCAAATAGGGACCTTAGTTGTTAGAAAATAATCCATAACGTGTTTTATTTTTATTAGCTCAGATATCAATACCACCGAATGCGGTTTTCTTTGTTCAAATCAAAAACAGTGGTCTTTATTATTTCAAAAATGATTGGCCGTTCATATGAGTAAGAACCGAGTGATTTCAAAAGTGGTATTAGGTAATCAAAGATTCAGAGATGGAATTATTTGGGAGCGAACTTTCCCCGGCCTGAACTACAGCTATTAATTAGAGGAACTTTATTCGTGCAAGTGTTTCTAAATTAAATCGGGTTGGTGAAATAGCTTAATAGCTCGTGAGCTGAATTAGCTCAGTACATATCTCAATTAGTTATTAAGACCCACTTTTTTCGGTGTAAGGTGAGAACAGAAATCGATGAACAGAAAATAATTTTCTCAATAGGCATTTTTAAATGTCAACGTATTTGAATTGTTACTTTTCAATTTTAACAAGATTTGTTAAGATTTGGCAATTTAAATTTTGCCAAACGTTTTGTGGCAACATATTATCTTTTCCTCATTGTTGAATGTTTAGGAAAAATGATTAAGTATGCTTTTGCAGTCCAGAATGAACCTGTGCCTCAACCAACATGCCTCTCCAATTAGCCCGCTCGTTACCTAACTGCCTCCATTTGCGCACTCCAAGTTGGTTGAGATCGGTTTCTACTTGTGCGCGCCACTAGAGGCGAGGTCTTCCTCTACTGCGTCCGACGTCTGGCTGGGAATCGGAGACTCTGCGAGCCGGAGATTTGTTGTCATTCGTTCTACATGTCCTATCCATCTTAAACGTCCAATGCGAAGTTTTTTTGACCAGGCGCATGTCGCTGTACAGATCGTATAGTTCTTGGTTGAAAAAACAGCAGTTGGCAAGAGTAATTCTTCGTTTAATAGCGGAGCTGAGATAGAAAAAGTGCCGTACTACCTCAAAGTTATATCTGTCAATGTTCTCTCCAATTCGTCGATGTTGTGTGTCCTTGCGTGTTGACAGCAAATACTTCGTCTTGTCCTCATTTAATGCTAAACCCATTTTTTCCGCTTCCTTCTCTACACTAGTAAACGTGGCTATGACATCACGTTGTGTCCTACCAATGATGTCAATATCGTCAGCGTATGCTAGTAGTTGTACAGATTTTTGGAAAATTGTGCCTCTGGTGTTGGCTCTCAAGAATCAAATTGAAGAAGTCACATGACAGCGCATCGCCTTGCCTAAATCCTTTTTTGGTATCGAATGTGTCGGCTATGTCGTTTCCGACCCTGACGGAGCAGCGAAAATTACCCATCGTCATCCTACACAAACGGACGATTTTGGGCGGTATACCAAAACTGGACATGGCTCTGTATTATTCGTCTCCATAAATGTTCTCGTATGCGGCTTTGAAATCGACGAATACGGTTTGGATATAGATTTGGACTTCTTGAGTTTTTTCCAGGATCTGACGAAGTGTGAAAATTTGATCGGTTGTGGACTTTCCTGGCCTAAAAGCACTTCGATAAGGATGATCCGATTGTTGGTAAACGGTTTAAGGCATTTACATATTACGGCAGATAGGATCTTGTAGGCGATGATGAGGAGACTTATGCCCCTGTAGTCAGCGTAGTTCAGGATCAAGCAATGTTTCCATTCTTTAGGCATACTTTCTTCCATCAAGATTTGACTTATGAGTTGTTGGATGTTACTTACCAAGTCATCTCTGCCGGCTTTATAAGTCTCAGCGGGAAGGCCGTCATTTCCGGCAGCCTTATTAAGCTTGTGTTTAGATACTGCTATCCTCATCACTTCACTCAGGTCAGGTGGTTGGCAGTTTTCGCTGTCGTTGCCAATATTTAATGGTTCGTTCTGCCTGATAGCGGAATGTTGTTCGTCATAGCCGTTTAACAGTCTGTAGAAGTGGTTCTTCCATATCTTCAGCATCGACTGTGTCTCAACTACGATATTTTCTTGTTCATCTCGACAGGATTCTGTTCAAGCCTTGTGTCCTTGGCTTTGACATTTTGCATTTTGCTTAAACTTGAGAACATCGTTCCTGGAGTGGCACCTTTCCATATCCTCGATCGTTGTTCTTCCCTTCTTCTCTGCCTATAGATCTCAACGGCAGCTCTCGTCTTCACCTGCAGCTATGCCTTGTAGGCCTCGTTCTTTGCTGTGAGCATCTGTCGGCATTCCTCATCAAACCAGAGGTTTCTTGCTGTTGGGCCCGAGAAACCTAGCTCATCAGCTGCGGCTGATCTAATGGCTTGTTGGCATCGTTGCCATTGTTCTTCGACATTCGATGCTGGTGTTATGGTGTTATTCGAGAAGATACGCGTTGCGCGAAGGTCTTGGTGGTCTCTTGCGATTGCATTTAATATTATTAAATTTTTTCACAGTATCTCTGGATTGTTGTGCCGTGGTGGATATCCGCATTCTTACCTTGGCTGCAACAAATTAGTGGTCCGAGGCGATGTTAGCTCCTCGAAATGTTCAGACATCCAAAATACTGGATGCGTGCCTCTTGTCTATGGCAATTTGATCAATTTGGTTGACCGTTCGTTGATCGGTAGACCGCCATGTCCCCTTATGGATATCGAGGTGAGGAAACCGTGTGCTGGCTATAAAGGCATTTCGTTCCGTAGCGAAGTCAATTAGCCTAAGTCCGTTAGCAGACGTGTTGTCGTGTAGGCTATGTTTTCCGACAATACTGCTAAAGATGTCTTCTTTTCCTTCCTTTGCGTTAAGATCTCCCAGCTCGATTTGAACATCGTACTTTGGTAGTCGCTCATAGGTTTTGTCAAGGAGCTCATTGAAGCAATCCTTAGCTATATCATATCTTTCCTCAGTTAGGGCGTGAGCGCATATAAGGCTTATGTTGGCAAATTTGGCCTTGATGAGGAATCAAATGCTACAAATTGACAATTTTCTTTATATAATCCTAATCTAAAAACCCGTTGTATGGATTTTCTCGAAAAAAAATGTACATGCAGTTTTATTGGAACTACTGGCGCAAATTTATAATCGCTTAAGTTAGACCTTTAAATTATTTTATCACGTACTAACACGTTTTGATAATTATAGTCGTCAAAAAGTTTACTTTAGCGTTATCAGTCTGCATTAAAGTTAAAGCAAACGAAACCTCACTTTAAATATTTAATGCAGAGTTAGCGTACTGTCATCTGTCATTTTCAAATCGGGCAACGGGCAAAGGCACAAAACAGCTCAATTATTTTTCATTGTCACTTTTAAATGTGTTTGAGAGTGTTCAATGAAATTGGGTTTGTTTGATTGTCAGAACTGTCACTTTTTAAATGAGTTTGACTTAGAGTTCTTAGAGTTACATTCGTGAATAAATATTTCAAAGTTTTATAAAACAAATCTAAACATTAGAACTGAACATCAAATAAGAAAAAGGAAGGAAGATAGAATCTGCTTAATTTGTGTCGTGTCTCTATTCGCAAACCCGAATGTTCACCTGTCAATTAATATTGTGATTAATTGTGTACTTATAAAATTATAATAATAATATTAATTAATAATCAAATCATAGTGTATTGCTTTTATATCTCACTCGTTATTTGCACTTTTCACTCACAAATAGTAACCTATTTCACATAAATGAAACAAAAACTAACATACATTTTGATTTCGCCTACTAAAGGTCGCCTGCAGCACAGATTCCTTTATGGGATACGGACCGGTTACACCACGGGGCTACGGTTGCTCATACAATCCGCATCCTGATGAAATTGTTTTCTGCGTCTCAGCATTCTACTCCTGTGAAGATACAAGTGCATCTCGATATGCAAAATCTTTGCAAGACTCCTTGGAAATTATGCGAGACTTATTAAAAAATTAAACACAAGTGTACCAAATCTCTCTCAGACTTGTAGATAAATGAAATACACATCTCTACATAATTCCTAAAAAAAAATAAAAAAAAAAAACGTACATATCAACTGTAATGCCTTTACAAGAAAAACCAAATTTTAAGTCAAACATATATGACAGATCATGTAACTAAAAAGTAACACGAAAACAATAAATTAACAATATATACATACGCATATATACCCACAAACACAATGAAAACCAAAATATATTATATATTAGAAAATGTGAAATTAAATGTACACCGGTAGTTAATTAACGAAATTAGTTGGAAACAAACCAAGCAAAAAGTGTTAATCGTTTCAAGTAGTCAATTATATGTGTTAGAACTGAAAATATATTTAAAAAAAAATTATAGCATTGAATTTTTTGAAAACAAAAAGAATATATCTATTTAAAAACTGTTGCTAAATTATATTTAATGTTATTAGTTAAACAAAACAAATATTAAATTGTTGTTAAAAAAATATTAACTAAATATTTATTTAATTCCCTGTTACCTGGTGTTCTACGCACTTTAGTGTACCTTTGTTATTTAATCTTATTAACAAAGTTTACTGGCTAAATGTTTTTTTTTTATAATTTTAAATAGCAACATGAGTTATTGTTATTAAAAAAATATTAAATTTATTGTTATGATTATCTATTTATGATATTTAATTTATTTAGTAAAATCAACACTTAATTGATGAATTTCCTGAAATGGAAATTCCAATTTGTTGTTCAAATATTGATTAAAATCTTTTATCTAGTGTTATAATAATGTCCAAGCCGAATTTGTATTATATAAAGTTGAACAGGATATACATATGAATTGATTTTTGTTCATTCTGATTATGGTGTCAGACGATGAAAGCCGGCAAAAATGTTTTAGTAAAAACAAAAAATTTAAAATGTCCGTTTGTTATGTTATGTTACTGAGTTGTCAAAAAATATTGCTTACGGGAAAAAACGCACAAGTATTATTTATTGTAAATAGTCGAAATTGAAAGACACTTAATGTCCAGTGTACTCCCGCTTAAAGTACTTACGCATAAAATAATCTATCAGGATTTGACATATACACATATATACAAAAGAAGTCATCCGATGTTGTTTGGGTCTCTTTTTTTCTTTTTCTTTTGAATGAAAAACTTCGATTCTGTTTATTTGAACCTTTAGAATTTTATTGGTCAAGTCGAGAAGATGATATCGGCCAAATGGGTGCGTCACAATTGATTGCCATACGGACTCGTTTTATGACATTTTTCATTACTTTAGTGAGAACTTCAGGCTACAGATTCTCGCAATAGTGTCGAATGTTGTCCTTGAGGGCTTTTAGGGTCTCGGGCTTGTTCACGTAAGCACGGGACTTCGAAAAACCCCACAAAAAAAGTCTGGAAGATTAAATCGGGCGATCTAGCGGGCCAGTGCAAGTCGCCAAAACGAGAAATGAGGCGACTCGGGAAGCCCGCCTTCAGAATATCGGTTGTGGCTCGCGCAGTGTGTGCCGTTTCTCCGTTTGGAACCACATATCCTCCAGTCCTAATTCGTCCAACTACGGCAGAAAAAGCTCGGTAAACATGACCCTATAGCGCGCACCGTCCGATTGCGGCAGAAAAAACTCGGTTAACAAGGCCCTACAGCGCGCACCGTCCACTGTTGTCGTTTGACCAGCGGAGCTGGAAATGAGCCTCATCGCTCAGTATGATTTTGGTCGAAAAATCTTCCACTTCGTAATCGAGATTGAGGATGGATTGGGCGTAAGTTACACGCGTTTGGCGGTCGACAGGCAGCAGCTGATGCACAAACTGGACTTTGTAAGGCAACATGCGCAAGTCTTTGCCCGAAATTCGCCTTAGGGACGACCGGCTGATAGCTAATCGCGAGGCACGGCGTCTGGTCGATGTTTTCGGCGACAGCTCGACATCCTCGGCAACAGCGGCGATATTCTCGGCACAACGCGCGCTCCGATGCCGGCCTCTCTTGGCAACGTCTCGTGTGGTCCCATACTCTTCAAGGTTGGTGGCCAAACGGTGGTCGGTTTCGGACGGCAAGGGAATCGGCGACGGATTTCGGGCTGCGCCAACACTACAGACAACACAATCCGGTGGCTGGTGGAAATCTTCATAGACACGATGAGCACGTGCACTGTGAGATTTTTAACTATTAGTGTGAGATTTTTACCCACTAAAACCACCACCCATTTTGAATTTGTACTGCAACTAAGTATGCAACTTATCTATCAATTTTTTTTTATCACGAGTGCATATAAATGTTTGACAGGTAACTTTCCTTTGAGAGCTCCTGCTTTATCCGCAATTTATAGCGCGGTTTGTGATTATCGGGCTAAATCCAAGGGTGTAGTTCTTTGAAGACGCCGCAACAAATTTGTTTCGTCAAGAATTTGGAGGACCGTTGTGTTAACATATCCCAATTAACGTTTTTCATGTTTTCGTGCAAAATTTTTCGATTCATCTTTAACCGCGGGAATACCCAGATCTCTGCGCAGATCTTTGTTCCTTATATACCACGGCGCATTGACGAATGATCTTAACGTTTTGTTTTCCAAAGTTTATAAGGTATTTATATTCGTTTCACTGGTACAACTCCATAGTTGTATAGCATATGTCCAGAGCGACTTTAGCACTTGCTTCTATAATAGCACCTAGTTATCAAGGTTAAGCTTCGAATATTTTCCAAGTAACCAGTACAGTTCTCTGGATTTATTTTTAAGTTCTTCGCATTTCTTTTTTACATGCGACATCCATTTTAAATTTAGAGTCGAGTGTTATTCCGAGATATTTCGCTTCATTTGCAAAAGGGACTCGAGAGAAATACAGGCAAATTGTTTTTCCGTTTATAAGAAAAATCTACATGAATCGATTTGCTCTCGTTAAGTGCAACCCGCCAAAATGTTGTCCATTCATTAACTTCGTTGAGAGCGTTTTGTAATTTTTTATTTGTTTCTTTATTGTTGTGCCAACAGCTAGTATAGCAGTATCGTCAGCAAACCTGGCAACTATTGTACCGGTTGTTTGTGGGATATCACGAATGAATAGAAGGTACAAGCGTGGTCCAAGGACGCTCCCTTGGGGAACTCCCGCCATTATTTCTTTAAATTCGTTTTCAAGTTTCACACGGTAGAGTCTATGTTCAAGATACGACACGAGTATTTTATATAATTGGTAGAACTTGTCTTAATTTGTTTTGAAGGCCTCTATGCCACACCTTGTCAAAAGCTTGCGAAACGTCTATAAATACGGCTGAGCAAATTTTCTTTTCTTCGAAAGCTCTCTTAATAACTTCTATAGTTCGATGTACGATGTACCGAGTAATATCCTTTCAAAAACTTTTGAAATTATTGGAAGAAGTGAAATAAGCCGGTATGATTTTATTTCATTTCGTAATTTTCCTGGTTTTATAAAGTCAGTGACTTTCCGCTGTCGTGGCATGTACTCTAATCTAATCGTCGCATTTATAATAAATTGAAGCCTAAATAATGCTCTCCGAAGCAACATTTTGAGAAGTTTTCCCGTAATCAGGTCATAGCCCGGAACTTTTTTAGACTGAAAGTTTCTAAATTTATCGTTTAAGCTCGGCTATCGATCTAGCGATCAGAGCAAAGATCAAAGCATTCTTCAACTTTGATTCGATTGGACGGCAGATCTTTTACGATGAAACAATCGATCGAATCCGGTATTCTTGTATTATCAGTTGGCCAGTAAGTTAGTTTTCCCGTAGAATAAAATTCGGTATTGTACTTTCTACCTACATCGTAAAGCATCCTACCATTATATGCCTCTAGATCCCCAGAATGTATGTTTTGCATTAAGGACCTTTCCGATTGCAAAACGCTGTCCAAAGGAATTAAAAATGTTTCAAAGCGTGGTGCAAGGACGCTCCTTTGGGGAACTCCCGCCATTATTTCTTTAAATTCGTTTAACATTCGTTTTCAAGTTTCACACGGTAGAGTCTATATTCAAGATACGACACGAGTATTTTATATAATTGGTAGAACTTGTCTTAATTTGTTTTGAAGGCCTCTATGCCACACCTTGTCAAAAGCTTGCGAAACGTATAGAAATACGGCTGAGCAAATTTTCTTTTCTTCGAAAGCTCTCTCAATAACGTCTATAGTTCGATGTACGATGTACCGAGTAATATCCTTTCAAAAACTTTTGAAATTAATCGAAGAAGTGAAATAAGCCGGTATGATTTTATTTCATTTCGTAATTTTCCTGGTCTTAGAACCATAATCACGTCAGTGACTTTCCGCTGTCGTGGCATGTACTCTAATCTAATCGTCGCATTTATAATAAATAGAAGCCTAAATAATGCTTTCCGGGGCAACATTTTGAGAAGTTCTCCCGTAATCAGGTCATAGTCCGGAACTTTTTTAGACTGAAAGTTTCTAAATTTATCGTTTAAGCTCGGCTATCGATCTAGCGATCAGAGCAAAGATCAAAGCATTCTTCAACTTTGATTCGATTGGACGGCAGATCTTTTACGATGAAACAATCGATCGAATCCGGTATTCTTGTATTATCAGTTGGCCAGTAAGTTAGTTTTCCCGTAGAATAAAATTCGGTATTGTACTTTCTACCTACATCGTAAAGCATCCTACCATTATATGCCTCTAGATCCCCAGAATGTATGTTTTGCATTAAGGACCTTTCCGATTGCAAAACGCTGTCCAAAGGAATTAAAAATGTTTCAAAGCGTGGTGCAAGGACGCTCCTTTGGGGAACTCCCGCCATTATTTCTTTAAATTCGTTTAACATTCGTTTTCAAGTTTCACACGGTAGAGTCTATATTCAAGATACGACACGAGTATTTTATATAATTGGTAGAACTTGTCTTAATTTGTTTTGAAGGCCTCTATGCCACACCTTGTCAAAAGCTTGCGAAACGTCTATAAATACGGCTGAGCAAATTTTCTTTTCTTCGAAAGCTCTCTTAATAACTTCTATAGTTCGATGTACGATGTACCGAGTAATATCCTTTCAAAAACTTTTGAAATTATTGGAAGAAGTGAAATAAGCCGGTATGATTTTATTTCATTTCGTAATTTTCCTGGTTTTATAAAGTCAGTGACTTTCCGCTGTCGTGGCATGTACTCTAATCTAATCGTCGCATTTATAATAAATTGAAGCCTAAATAATGCTCTCCGAAGCAACATTTTGAGAAGTTTTCCCGTAATCAGGTCATAGCCCGGAACTTTTTTAGACTGAAAGTTTCTAAATTTATCGTTTAAGCTCGGCAAAACTTGAATATCTTACTATATGACTATCGGTTGTAGTCTGGAATATTTTAACATGTTCATCTTGCGCTGGACCATCAAATGGCTTAAATGTTTCCTCGAGATGTGCGAATATTATTTTCAATATCGTTTTTGAAGCCTTCCCAGTTGGTTTTCCCGTTTGTTAGTCTGGGTGGGTTTTCATTTCTAATGACTGACTCGCTCCTTGTTAAAATGACCGGAAATGATCAGAGCAAAGATCAAAGCATTTTTCAACTTTGATTCGACTGGGCGGCAGATATTTTACGATGAAACAATCGATCGAATCCGGTATTCTTGTATTATCGGTAGAATAAAATTCGGTATTGTACTTTCTACCTACATCGTAAAGCATCCTACCTTTATATGCCTCTAGATCCCCAGAATGTATGTTTTGTAATGCGCACTCTCTAAATATTCATCATTGGTGTATAGTAAGACCCCGAATGAGTTTTATCAGAAATTATCTACTCTCTTTATGTTGGCTCCGTTGTATAGAACCTGCGTAAAATAATATTTTGGTGTACTCAGCCTCTGTTGTTCTGTGTATTCCAAGTCAGCTTCTTATACATTGCCTCTTTGAGATGAGGCAATACCACACCGGGCACCCACAGGCAATCATCGTATAAGGGCCATGTAGCAAATCACCTTCACACTGGATGATATAAAACAATCGTGTTATCAGGACAAACTCACCCCTTATCTCCCCAGAGAAGCATCTATACATGTCTGCCGAAATATAGATACTGATACAGCCAGATACAATGTACTTTACTACACCTTTACTCGTCAGTGGCTGTTCGTTTGGTCCCTGGATCACCAGTACTTTCTTGTATATCTTGACAACCCTGTCCTAAAGAGGAAAGTTTCAGATTTCTGAAAGTTGATTTGATGATCGCTGGTTTAAATGCTGAAGTGAATCGGAGAGTTAACCGCTCCCTGTTGCAGACCATTTTGAATGAAAAATCCTGTGGTACATTACATTTCCACTTTGACAACAAACTTTCCATCAGTCAACATGTCATGAAACATATATAGCTATGATTTACTTACGCCAAGTCTGATCAGCTTTAGATAGAGGGCAAAAGCCTTCCTTAAATCAGACATGCATTCTTGCACTGTTCTTTGGCGGCATAAATAGCGTCAGATTTTAACACCGTACTTCGTTAGTCGTTCCTAAGCTTTGTCAAGAATTGACCATTGAAAATATCATCGTTTTCTTGATCGTTTGCTGATTTCTTCGAAACATAAGACCTGATGCCTAAGTCCGTCGGTTATTGCAAATCTTCATCTGAATAGTTGCTGTTTCTGCTCACTATAACACGCTTTCTTAGTAGGCAGCACAGTTATGCATCATCCTTTTGCCAGGCTCATCCCGTCGTATTTCTCCTGGATGGCAGTAATATCTTCTTTGTTGTAGTAAAAGCCTTCTGCTAGTTTTAGTCTTCTTCGGTACAGATAGAAAAAATTCTTGTAACATGGATTTTATCTTAAGAGATTTAACTATATTTTCAATCTAAGAACCAAGTGCATATCTAATGTGGACGTGTTAACCTTTAAGATTGTTTGTATGAAGTGACGGAGCTTTTAAAGTCTTTTCGATTTAGACACCACCTTAAATGTTACTGGATTCATACACAGGGTAGAACAATTTATACTTTTCAAGTTACTTTTAACATTTCTTGTTGAATCAGCGACACCAAATAACAAGAAATTACACTAAATACACCTTCGGAACACGACCAATCTATTCATACTATTTTGTCTTATTATTGCTAGAAGAAAGGAATGTACGAACTCCTATTTGCTTTCCATAAAAATAATGAAATAATAATGATTTGGTTTCCATACACGATCTAAAAATGTCATCCAGAGGCAGATTTAATATACACCTACAAGTATGCTTCATAATTTTCAAGAAACTCTTATCATTTCAAATGTCTTATCATTTTCATGTAATTAAAAAATCGTGCCCCGTTCAAAAATAAAGAACTAAGAACACGTTGATTATCTAAACTCTAGAAACATAAATTAGTTTGTCAACAAAATAAAAAAAAACCGTTTTCGACCGTGACAGGACTCGAACCTGCAATCTTCGGATCCGAAGTCCGACGCCTTATCCATTAGGCCACACGGTCGGATGGCGTTTTTATGTCAAACTTCGCATATTAATTCATCTAAAGTAAACAAATGTTTATAGAGCATTACCAGATACAGCGAATTATTGATTTTGTTAACCAAATATTTCATAATTAAAATGTATTATTTCAATTACTGATTAAAAGCCCGCACAGTAATTCTTGTCCACTACTAAGGAAGTAAAAAAAACTATGTGTAGCCTACGTATTATGTTACTACATATATTGAAGTGTTTATCTATTAGCTAATATGTATTTGAAAAAAATTAATATGGAAAAGTTGTTATAACCTAGAAAAAAATTATTTGCTTATGTAACAAAGTTGTAGAAGGAAACAAAATATATATTATATCGTATATAGATTAGAAGGGAAAAGCTTTTATCAAACACGAAAACAAAGCATATCTATAAATAGACTTGAGAAATAAACGATGCATATCATACCACATATATTAAAAATATTATGTACTTAAAAAAAATATATATATACCTACTGAAAAGTTAAAAGCTATGTAACTTAGTGAAAATACTAAATAGTGTTAGAAAATATATATATATATACATGTATACAGTTTATAGATGACAATTTACTGAAGAGTGTGTTCACTGTTTGTTACTCCTATCAAAGAATATTGTATTGTGTTTCAATCGTTAAATATAAACTCAAATAAACAAAAATTATATCGAGATTTTTTTTTAATTAAAAACGAAGATACTAGGTCTGTTCCTGTACAATATTGTTTTACTGATTTTTACTCATTGCTGTTCCCGTACGCAAAAAATAATAAAAGATAGAACTAATGAATGAGCAAGAAACTGTAACCCTCCATGAAAATCTGTAAAATGGTATCAACAAGTCGGTTGTGTTGACATGTGTTTAATGTCAAGGGGAAAACACAGGTTTTTCAGAAACAAGAAAAAAGAGCAAGGAGATAAGGCGCGCGATCTAGGATGTGTAGAGGTGCCAACCACCCGACCTGGGTGATGTGAGTTAAGCAATATCTAAACTCATGGCTGCCGGAAATGACAGCCTTCCCGCTGAGCTTTATAATGCCCGTACTGCATGATCGGCTGAAAACATAACTGCTGCTCAAGGAAGTGTTCAAAACAATCCATCTGCCTCAATTCGACGCCGTGCTCAGGAGCTTGGTCTTCAAAGAACAATTTTGGCCACAATTTTGCACAAGGATTTGCATTTGTTTCCATTTAAGATTCAGTTGACACAAGAGCTTCTTCCTCAATACCATTTACACCGACGTACATATGCCAATAGGATGTTACAGCTAGCACATGACAACCCCGAATTTCATAAAAAAAAATAATCATAATGAGTGACGAGGCATGTTTTCGTTTGAATGGATATGCGAATAAAAAGAATAGTCGGTTCTGGGTAATGGAAAACCCTCAAATTATTCATCAGTCACCTTTGCATCCATTAAAAGTTACAATCTGGTGTGCAATTCGGTAAGGAGGAATCATTGGACCTTGCCTACTTCTTTGTATATGGGGAGCGATGTCGTGATATGATTAAAAACTTTTGAACCCCATAACTGCATGCTTTGGGCTTGATTAACATGTGATATCAATAAGACGGTGCCACATCGCATACAGCCAGAATTACAATGGAATTACTGCGAGACCTCTTTCCACAACAAGTTATTTCAAGAAATGGTGATGTTGATTGGCCTCCACGGTCGCCTGATTTGACTGCTCCGGACTTTTTTTTGTGGGGATATCAGAAAAACAAGGCTTATGCCAAAAAACCAGAAACGCTTGAGCAACTCAAACAAAATATTCGTGATGAAATTAATGAAATACTACGTGAAATGTGTGAGAATGTAACGAAAAATGTGCTCAAAAGTGCTCGCATTTGTGAGACCAACAGAGGCGGACATTTACCTGATATTGTATTCCATACATAATTCCAGACATAAAATAATACGTTTATCAATATAGGATCCATTCTCTTTAATTTTATCAGAAATTATAAACAAACTAAGTAGTATACCTTAACGGCGGACAATCTGTAGAATGGAACCTCAGCATCGTTTGTTCGATCCACAAAAGAGGAGATCCTCTGAACTGCGCTACAGAGGCATAAGTCTCACATTCGATAACAAAAAAGGATTGAGGCAAGGCGATGCGCTGTCATGTGACTTCTTTAAATTGATTCTTGAGAGGATTGTGAAAAACCCCTGAGCCAACAACAGAGGCACAATCTTTCAGAAATCGGTGAAACTAATAGCATACGCTGACGATATTGACATCATTGGTCAGGTTTGACAGTAAATGAGGGCACAACCAAGTATATGCTGTCAACACGAAAGGACACACAACATCGACGAATTGGGCAGAACATCAACATTGGCAGATATAACTTTGAGGTAGTACGGGACTTTGCCTACCTCGGATCCGTGTTTACTTCTTGCAAAATGGCGGGACCTCCTGTTTTATGCCGACTCCGAGCGGCTATGTTCATTAAGGTTTGGCTGCGGCTGGTAATCGAACTCAGACCTACTGCGCAACAGTTTATCGCACTAACCTGATCCAATTTGAGAGTTTACTAACTTTTATATTGTGTAAAATCATTCAAATGCAGTAGGTCTGCATTTTATAGAGATTGTGAGCTGAAACGAGGATAGAGATGATTTGAAGTAAGGAAAGAATCGTCTATTATCTACCATACAAACGTCTTTGGGTTGGCTAAAGTAAGTTCAGTGTATGTTTTGCGGCCTTAATCTAAACATGTGTATAGAATTCATAGCCAGGGGCCTATTTCATAAAACTACAACACTAATAATTATTTGTGAACTCACTTGTAACTTGTAAATTATGTGCACATACTTGTAAATTCACTTATAACTTGTAAATTATGAGCACAAGGAAAAACACAAGTTTTTAGAAAGAAGAGAAGAGAGCAAGTAGATAAAGCGCGCGATCGAGGATATGGAGAGGTGCCAACCACTCGACCTGAGTGATGTGATTATAGAAATATATGAACTTAAGCCTAATATATAATACCGGCGGAGATGACTTGTTAAAAAACATTCACCAACTCAATAGCCAAATCGGATAATAGTATGACTAAAGAATTTAACCTCAGCATCGTTAACCGATCCACAAAAAAACAGACCCTCTGAACTGCGCCAACATCAACATCGCCTACAAGATTTTATCTGCCGTAATAGGTGAACTCCTGCAACCGTTTTCCAACAACCTGATCGGCCCTTATCAGTGTAGTTTAAGACCAGGAAAGTCCCCAGCTGATGAAATCTTCACACTTCGGCCGATACTGGAAAAAAAACAATTAGTCCAAATCGATACCCACCACATATTCAGTGATTTCAAGCCACACACGACAGCATTTATAGAGACGAACTTGTACGTCTGGAGAATTCTCAGTATTCCATTAGGGTCGGAAACGAACTCACCGACACGTTCGACGAAATCAGAGTCCAGAGGCTTTTTTACAGCTAACATTATTCAGGATGCATCTTATAATTTTTTTTCTAAACGCTTTCTTTGCTTTTTGAAAAATAGTTTCTTGGATCCTGTTTTTTTATAGAGTGAAGAAAGAAAAGCTAGTCCATATCAAGAAGAAAGATCTCTGTTTGGTTTTAGTCTGTGTGGTTTTTCTCCTTTGAGGTTATTTTTTTATTTTAAATCAACTTAAAACTTACTTACATGATAGACAAAAATGAAAAGCTAGCCTATTAATCAACTACTTAACTAACTTACTGGCCCTATGCGGGCGCCCTAAATTAAACGATACCTATTATCAAATATGGTAATTTAAAATAAGGACCTTTTAGGTAGTGATGTACGAATGGACGGTACATCACAGAACTCGAAAGTCCTAAAGGGTACTTCTTTACGCTATAATTAGAAATCTACTCAACTACGAAACATAGAAATAAATACTTCACAGAGCCTGATCGTGATGTAATCATATCCCACCTCTATAAAAGGAGTGGGGCCTCATCCACCACCTGCGAGATGAAAAGATATCCGTAAATATTTATTAAAGTTCGATTAGAAGATCTGATGTCGATTATTCATTTATGCCAACATAGACGTGATTTTTAAAGAAACGCAGAAAATTTTTTCTTTCTTAGCAGTGAATCACCTTCATGAAATTCAGGGAAAAGCTGAAGGCTTTAGAAGTATTGATAAGACCGACCTTATTAAAAACAAAAAAACAAAATACGCGTTATATCTTTTTAAATGACGAAATGTATTGTACAATTCTGGATCTAAAAATACCAAAAAGAATCGATCTAAATGTTTTGTGTGGACTTTCAGTGATAACTAATATTAGCTTCATTCGATATTAAGCTTTGAATGTGAAATACAATTATTTACTTCAGAATCAATTTTAAACTCTAAAAACATTTGCTTGTGTCATATTTTAACAATATCTGCATATACGAAAGTTAAACAAAAAATAAATAATAAAGAAAGGTTAACGTTCTTTTGAAATGTCTTGATAAGAAGCCGTGTACCAATCGAACAATCTCTGTACAAGCTGTCTACCTGTATTGTTTGTTAAAAAAAAAAGGTTAGAAACCTTCACTAATGTGAAAGTTACAAGTGTTTTAAAAAGTTCGCTGCATGTACCTGTGAATCACAACATCCGTTTCCAAGTGCATGTGGTAATTCCTCACTTAATATGAATTGTTTAACGTTTTCCAGTGAATTTTTATCGATCTTTTAACTTGCTGATGTTCAATCAGTTATACGCAATTTAATTATACTAGTCTGAGGTCTGAGCTGTCCATCCTTTTCTATCGCATAACTGATTGTAGGTATCATCTTCCAATCAATAAATTATTAGAAAAAATTCCCAAAATTCTGGAGAGATAACGTTATGAGCTTGTGCGCTTCTGCAATCCTATAAAATGTCCATCAGCAGTACGATCATAATTAGTCTTCAATTCAAATTTTAATATCGCACAACGCCTTATCATCGCGGGAAAAAATGAAGTGTAAGAATGGAGAATACCTTTTATTTTGTTACGCAAAGCCAACCAAAAATAAATCTGGATAAACATTACTTTAGTTGCAGTTTTATTCATGGCCGTACTGGCTTGCATGATAGTTTATGCATCAACAGCATATGTTTATGATCCACTAGCTGTTGTAGTCCCAACAATTGCAACAGCAGAACCTACACCCCCAAATCAAGATGGCGGAGGCGATGGTAGTGATGAAGATAACCCACCATATCCACCGTCAACAGCAGCCACTCCGGAAGTTGTCACTACAAAGCCTTCCAAAATGAAGGATTGGAATCATGATTGGTGAATGTCAAATGTTAACAAAACTTATATCTTTGATGATCTTTTGGTTGTTTAATAAAGTTTTGGATTAATTTGATTGTGAAATGATATTTACTGCATTCATCAGGATGTCTGTTCCCGTATATTTGCAGTAAAGATATTTGAAGTGGTACAATTGTTCAAATTTATGAAAAACTAGGGAACAATTTATATAATTCACATGCGAATATAAAGGATTTGACACTTTAGACACCAACATGTAATTTTGAGATTTTCGTGAAGGTGTAGTTTTTTCCTCTCTCAAAAAGTAAAAATCACTAGGCAAATATTATTGTTCTGGAGCAATGACCTATGGTATGGACTTGCGTAGGTAGAAAACGATCGGAGGATATCATTTTGACTTTGTAGATTTGGTCTAGACATCTCCGATTAAACGATTGTCATATTATGTTTCCACAAATTAATAAGATCATTAGGAGGAAAGGTCATAACGACCTTCCGTGTATTAAGCTCCAACGAACAACTGACAATACAAACATACTTTTGACAGCAGGAATTGATCCCGGGGGAAGCCGTCTTCGACGACGATTTCTATGTTATGGAAGATCCTCAAGAGAAAGTGGAGGCAGTGGGGGCTGTCTTTCAGGAAGTGTATAAGGTGAATGATAGCATTCGCCCGAACCGCGTCCTGGAAAACAATGCCCCGCTCCATCATTTCTATCTCCGAAACGACATAACGCAATGGCGATCTGAGAACCGTGGTTTCACCCGGTTTGATGACGAAAACTTGGCAAACGCCATAGTCGCCGAGGAAGTGGGTCTAGTCCCCTGTTAATCTCGAAGGTGGAACTCCAGATCATTTTCGATTCCATAAAGAAAAAGAAGTCAGCGGGATTCGGTGGTATATCAAACATTGTACTGCGACACTTACCACCTGAAGCTGTGGACATTTACGCCACGCTGTTCAACAACGCGCTGAATAATGCATATTATCCAGTACGTTGGAAGACGGGGGTGGTTCATCCTCTCCCGAAAAAGGGAAAGGAAAACTCCAATCCGGCGAATTTCCGGTCGATAAGTCTCCTTCCGAGTATCAGCAAGGTTTTCGAAAAGATTCTCAATCGAGCACTGTTCAAGTGGTCTGAGGACAATATTATTATACCAGAGGCCCAGTTTGGTGTCAAGGCTGGACATGACTGTATTCATGCCGCCTCCAAACTCGTCTTTGATATACAATGGAACAAAGCCAAAAAACAATGCACGGGTGCATGTCTGGTTGATTTAGAGAAGGCTTTTGACACCGTATGGTTAGAGGGCCTTTATCTAAAGCTGACCAGACTTGGCATAAGTAAACCATTGCTATGTATGCTTCATGACATGCTGACTGGTTGTCAAAAGTGGCAATGTAACTTCTACCACAGAATTTTTCATTAAGAATGGTCTGCAACAGGGAGCAGTAAACTCGCCGATTCTCTTCAGCATTTACACAAGTGATATGACAGGTAGTCTTACTCAGGCAATTGCGTATGCGGACGATGTTATCGCGTACAGAACAGCCTCTACTGTCGAAGTCATTCGAACTCTTTTGCAGCGGGACATCGACAAGATCCAGAGATATTGTGATGACTGGAAGTTGAAAATCAACTTTCAGAAATCAGAATCTATCCTGTTTAGGACACCGTTGTCTAGGGCCTCTAGGGATACGAGAAAGAACTGGCGAAAGCTGGTGATCGTTGCACCAAACGGGCAGCCACTGGCGAGTAAAAGTGTAGTAAAGTTCCTTGGCATCTGGTTAGATCAGTATCTATATTTCGGAAGACATGTAGATGCTGCTCTGGCTAGAGCTAGGGTGTTTGAGAGGCAGTGTCTGAAGAGCTGCCTTGGACTTCACATAACACCAGTATCTGACTACACAAAATACTATTCCAACCAGGTCCTATACAACGGGGCCAACATAAACAGAATAGACAATTTTCTGGTGAAACTCATTTGGTTTCACGCTGCAAGAGCGATAACTTCGAACAATAGTCTCATCTTTGGGGCCTTCTATCCCAATGATGAATATTTTGAGAGTGCGCGTTTAAGCGGCTTTATTCCGCTTAAACTTTCCTATATTTGGATAGTCGAGGGATGATACAGGATAGATCGGCGGTTCCGTTAATCTACCACGTCTTCCGACGAACTGTGGATAGGCGGCTCCTATATGACCGAGACGTCGTCGCTCAGGGCGGAGGAGAGCGCCTGCGCCTGTTGTGACCGTCGGAGTAGGTCACAACAGGAGAACCTGTTGTGGTGGTTGAATGAGTGTTAAAGATATTTGACTTAAAATTGTTATTTTATGGCCGACTTACATAGTTTTAGTCTTAGGTTTAGGAGCAAAGCAGTCGTGGTGGCACAAAAAAATATATATATATACATAGCTACATATAAAAAAAAACGTTTGCTGTGGCTGTTCTAGTTTTTAAGTTATTTTTAGGTAGTTTTAATTAATTTTAAGTACTTTAAGCTAGTCGATAAGTAAAGGGTGATCCATTTCGAGGTTCCCTACTTTTTTAAAGAAAAAAACACAGAAAATTCTAATTTAATGGAGAATGTTTATTATCATTTGAAAGAACATTCTTTGGCATTTATTTTTTGAAGATTTTGTCTATCAAATATTGGCCGTTGCTACGTCGCAGATGGTCCATCCGTTGAGTCCAATTTTCGATCACCCGTTCGAGCATTTCGACTGGTAATTGGCGAATGACACGCGTGATGTTTTCCTCCAAGACCTGAATCGAAGCGGGTTTGTCGGCATAAGCTTTTAACTTTACATATCCCCACAGGATATGCGGTGTGATATCACACGATCTTGGTGGCCAATCGACCGGCCCAAAACGTGAAAACGAATAGTACGCTCAGTAGGCCGATTATGTTGACCATAAGTTGAGCGAACTGCACGAAACACATTCCTCACAGAACGTGAATTTTCATAATAAAGTTGAACAATTTGTAAACGTTGTTCACTCGTAAGTCTTTCCATTATGAAATGCCAAACAATACTAAACAAAAATAACATGACAGCATGACACGACTCACACGTGATCTGTCAAAAAAGGCTATTGAAAAAAGTATCTCTACTTGGATCACCCGTTAATTTTAATTAGCATGTAAGTTTAAATAAAATAAAAAAAAAGACAAGGAACCAAGTTTTTCAAAGTTTTCTTGGTAAAAATTTTGTTACTTTTATATTTATATCTTAGATAATAGGCCGAAAGGCATTAGAATTAAGTTATAGAGTAATTTAGGGCGCCCGCATAGAGCAAGTAAGTTAGTTAAGTAGTTGAAAAGTTGGCTAGTTTTTTTTATGAATTTTTGTCTAGCATTTAAGTTAGTTTTAAGAAAAATAAAATAAAAGCGAATCTAAAAAAAAAAAAAAAAATTGTCATATTAATTCGAAGGTGTCTAGAAGACATCACTTTCACGACAAAACTCAGGATTCATGGTGAGAATACAACCACATCGTGATATAATATTAGTGAAATAGTTGTTTATACTTATCCGCGTTTGACAGACGGACGGTGCAACACGGATGTAAGCCAAAAGTCGTGATGACACATCCTGCAGTGAAGATTCCTCGTGGTAAACTCGTACCCTATTGGGATCTCTAGTGAGGGTAAACGTCATGCAAGATAAGCTAACACCAGCATTAAAGCCAAATTTGTGTCTTAATTCTGAAATATTCCAGGTCTTGAAACTTCGTCAAATAGTAGGCAAAGCGATTATATAAAATATTTTTAGGTTTCACCTAGCTGATGCCTACTAACTCTGACTCTCAGCCTTCTGCCGCTTGACCGTAGATGAGGTTCCAACCCCTAAGTAAAATATTGGTGGCAGCAGTTGAGATCAGGGGGAAGATGTGCCCTCACACTAAGGCACATAATCGTTTTCCAACATGGCAGCGGAAGAATTCCCGAGATGTGTTCAACAGTACATGTTATGATGGAGTATTGAGTATTAAGAAATCTTAAGACTTAGTCACATGCCCCTTAAACAGAGATGTTGGCAGAAGATCCGGACGGCAGCGCTAAATTTCATAGTGGATACTGATGTGATGGCCCACTCACATAAAAAATGATTGTTACGAAGAAACTAAGAGCCTCGAATAGGCCTGATTTTATTGCTGATGAACATGTTGATTTAAAAAAGGACAGCGAAGTTCGTATCTACATCTGGAATGCAAGGGCATTCCGAAGAGCTAACATCGAATTAAACCACTACCTTGTTGCAACCAAGGTAAGAATGCGGATATCCACAACTCCAGGAAAGATGTTCGTAAGTTTTAAATGTAAAACTTCAAGGACAGGGATGAACTGCTGAGAATATAAAATACCCACTCTTGCACTACAGAGGCATAAGTCTCATCATCGTCGCCTACTAGATGCTATCTGCCGTAATAATATGTGTAAGCGTTTACCAACCTGATCGACCCTTATCAGTGTGGTTTAATTCCAGGAAAGTTCACAACTGATCAAATCTTCACACTTCGGCAAAAAATGAAAAAAAAAAACCCAAGTCCATATCGATAAGCAACACCACGATAACATTTAAAGAGACGAACTTTACAGAGCCGTGTATAGTTTTGCTATACCGACCAAACTCGTCCGATGGAGAATTATCGCTGCTACATCAGGGTTGCCATTCATAAGTTTGAGCTATTATGTGGCTTTTCTGCCTCGGCTCGCTATTAATTTTGAAAACAACATCTCGTCAGATGTAAATCGAATAATTGCTTTTTCCACCTGCTGCTCCTAGGGATAATCGAACTAGAAAGAACTATGTTGAGCTAAAGTAAAAGCCGAATTAGAAGCGAAAGAGGGTTTTTTGGTGCTTAGAGCGAAAAGAATTTCAAACATTTTAGGTCTCGTTTGTGCTGAGGTCTAAATGATGGTTGGATGTTTTAGAACGAGGGTAGACTCTGATTGGCTTAACTTGACAAGTGGTTGTAACTCTGACTACACCCAACCACCGACAAATTTTACTGTTACGAAGCAACCAATAGCCTCGGAAAGGACTGATTTTATTGTTGACGACCCAGTTAAAGAAAAAGGGACAACGACAACAGGACAGGTGCAAGCGAACCACTAGCGGAAACCCTACACTGCTTCAAAGCAGACATTACTGCCATCCAGGAAATAAAATGGTATCTGCAGGGAAAAAAGAGGATGAAAAACTGTGGCATCTACTACGGACCGTGCTAAAGTGGGCAGAAACAGCAACTATTCGGATGCGGATTTGTTATAAGTGCCAGACTTAAGCAAGAAGTCTTATGTTTTCAAGACATTAGCGAACGCATTGTTACTATCCGCATCAAGGCCAAATTCGCCAACGTAAGTCTTATATGCGCTCACGCCCCAACGGAGGAAAAAGATGATTTAGCTATCATTTATGAGCGACTACCGAAGTAAGATGTTAAAATCGTGATGGGACATTTGAACGCAAAGGTAAGAAGAGAAGACATCTTTAGCAGTATTGTCGGAAAACATAGCCTACACGACAACACGTCTTGTAACGGACTTAGGCTAATTGACTTCGCTACAGAACGCAATGCCACTACAGATAGCACACGGTTTCCTCACCTCGATATCCACAAGGGGACATGGCGGTCTCCAGATCAACGAATGGTCAACCAAATTGATCACATTGCGATAGACAAGAGGCGCGCATCTAGTATTTTGGATGTCCGAAGAATCCGAGGAGCTAACATCGACTCGGACCACTACCTTGTTGCAGCCAAGGTAAGAATGCAGATGTCCACCACGACACAACAATCCAGAAATACTGTGGAAAAATGTAATGTCGAAAGACTGCAGTTGCAAGAGACCACCAAGACCTTCGCGCAACGCGTATCCCTTAACCTCTTGATTAACACCATACCACCAGCATCGAATGAATGGCAACGATGTCAACAAGCCATTAGATCAGCCGCAACTGATGTGCTCGGTTTCTCGCGCCCACCAGCGAGAAACCCCCGGTTTGATGAGGAATGCCGACAGATGCTCGCAGCCAAGAACGAGGCCTACAATGCTAAGCTGCAGGTGAAGACAAGAGCTGCCGTTGTGCTGTATAGGCAGAGAAGAAGGAAAGAGCACCGGCTTTCCTGAAAGAAGAAAAAAGAGCAAGAAAAGCCCGCGAACGATGGAACGATGTTCGCAAATTTTACCAAAGTATAAAGCGTCAAAGACAAGGATACAAGGCTCGAACACAATCATGTCGAGATGAACAAGGAAATACAGTCGATGCTAAGGATATAGAAGAACCACTTCTGCAGACTGTTAAACGGCGATGACGAAAAACATTCCGCTGTCAGGCAGAACGAACCATTCAATATTGGCAACGACACCGAAAACTGTCAAAGACACGACCTGAGTGAAGTAAGGATAGCAATATTTAAACTGAAACTTAATAAGGCTATTGGAAATGACGGCCTTCCCGCTGAGCATTTTAAAACCGGCGGTTCGTGTAGGATGGCGATGAAGAATTCTCGCTGCTGCATCAGGGTCGGAAACGACCTCACCGACACATTCGATACCAAAAAAAGGGTTTATCATGTGACTTCTACAATTCGATTCTTGAGAGGATTGTGCAAAACTCACGAGCCAACACCAGAGGCACAATTTTCCAAAAATCGGTACAACTACTAGCATACTCCGACGACATTGACACGGTTGGTAGGACCCAAAGTGATTTTATAGCCACGTTTGCTAGTATAAAGAAGAAAGCGGCAAAAATGGATTTAACAGTAAATGAGGGCAAGACGAAGTATATGCTGTTAACACGAAAGGACACACAACATCGACGAATTAGACAGAACGTCACAATTGACAGATATAACTTTGAGGTAGTACGGACTTTGTCCATCTCGGCTCCGCTATTAACTCTGACAACAACATCTCGTCAGAAATTAAACGAAGAGTTACTCTTGCCAGCCGCTATTCCTTTGGGCTACGAAGGCAAACCAATAGTAAAACCTTCACTCGAACTGCTAAGCAGATCTTGATCATCCCAGCCTTGCTCTACGGCGCTGAAGCATGGACCGTCTCAAAAGCGGATGAAGAAATCTTGGTCGATTCGAGAGGAAAATTCTTCGAAATTTGACGTTTAAGTCCGCACTGGACTTTTTAGATGTTTAGGACACGTAGAACGAATGGACACCAATACTCCGGCTCGTAGAGTCTTCGATTCCCAGCCAGACGTCGTATGCAGTAGAGGAAGACTTCGCCTTAAGTGGCGCGCACAAGTAGAAAACGAGCTCAACCAACTTGGAATGCGCAACCGGAGGCAGTTAGCTAAGGACCGGGCTAATTGGAGAGGCATGTGGGTTGAGGTCCAGGTTTATTCCGGACTGTAGCGCCACTTGAGTAAGTAAGTAAGTTGTGTTGAGGGCTATGGAGACGTCGATTCAACCACGAACAACCGTACAAAACTATAAGAGTCTGTCCCAGTGTGATAAATTTACCAGCACAGTGGTCAAAGGCCTAAAGCCACAAAACTCAATACTCCGGCAATTGGCGCAACAAAAAAAGATTACGAAGAATGGCTGTGATATCGATGATCTGCAAAATCTAATTTTCACTCAAAGAAACTCGCAACATTTGAATTTTATATAGAAGGACAATTTGTTATCGTATTCTCAAAAAAAAAAAAACATTTTTTTAACTTTAAATAAATTGTGATATATTTATAACTTATTGTCACCTTACATCGACATTATAAAAACGATATCTCTTCTCAACTGTCTGTCTGCGTCAAATTATTGTCGATAATTAAAAATTCAGTTATATTAAATTAAGTAATACCCCTCTCGATTAAGATCAAATGCATTTTACCTACAGTAAGCCGCGTTGGCGTTTGTATATTTCTTTCAAAGGGGAATGAGCACTGATCGGGCTTCGTGTTCATATGACACCATAGGTATGGACTACGGTTACATTGGTCCAACTAATTTCTGCGAAATGAACGCCGACCTTGCTCTTGTATGCTATCGCATTTGCAGTCTTCATCCAAGCCAACCTATAAATGAAAAAATAACATCAGGACATGCATTCAATTTTGTGCAAGACCTTGGTTTTACCTTGCAAAAGTTATGTTCCAACAGCGCCACTGCTGTGTAACGCTTTTTCGGGTCATGCTGGAGTGACATCTCGACGAAATCGTGTCCCTCCTGTGACAAGCTGTCTGGAGCTTCTGGCGCCTCCCCCATGCCAACTTTGAACATGATTTGGAAATTGGAGTCATACTGAGCCCATGGACGCTATAAAAAGTTCGATGTGTTTAATAGATTGTAATTGAGCATAACTGTGTTGATTACCTTTCCGGAAGCCATTTCAACAACAACGCAACCCACGGACCAAATATCTGCCGCTCGACCGTGTCCGTCGCTATTGGATTTAGTAAACACTTCAGGTGCCATATATGCTGGAAATGTAAAACAGATTTACAGCAACCGCTGCATATATTCACGGCATCTGCAGCTTACCTTGTGTTCCAACATATCCCTGCAGTTCTCCCGGCACTGTCGTGTGGGCTTGAATCTTCACAGCCGAACCGAAATCTCCCAATTTTAGACTATTACTACCGTCAACTAGGAATATATTTGCAGTCTTAATGTCGCGATGAACAATGCCATGTTTATGCAATTCAGTGACACCCGACAGTAGCTGTACAGTAAACCGCCTCGTCAGTCCCTCAGGCAATCCACCAGACATCTCTACCAAGGACTCTAGTGTTCCCTCCGAGCAGAGTTCCATAAATATAAGAAGTTCCTCCTGTGCAAAAGAATGCAATTAGTTTGGATTTATATCGCAGACAATTTCATATGTTACCCTATGCACTTCGATGCCGTAGTATCGGACCAAGTGACGGTGCTTGATGCCTTCTAGAATTTTTAGTTCTTCAGCAACGTTTTTTAGAGCACGTGTTTCACCTGGTTGAATGGCAATTTCCTTCATCGCCATCAGTTCACCAGTAGAATTGTTAACCGCTGTGTACACCTTCCCAAAACGACCTTGGCCAATCTAAAGGCGAAAAATTATCATAACTTAACTTAATGTTGAACCTCAACTTGATTACCTTTATACCTCTGTGCCAGAGGAAGTTGACACTTCGTGCGCGAATATGGATTTTGTCGCAAGAATTCAATGCCTTCACCTGGCCAATGAGATTTCGCTCACGTAATGCCTTCTCGATATCCATATCCAGTCGGTTTACTGCATCACGCACGCGTATCTGTCGCAAGGCTAGTATATCCGAAACCGAACCACTAGGTACAATCAGTCTAAACTCACGAGGTTTTGATGAGCTCTCACAATCAGGTGTGTCCACCGAACTGTTGTACTCCGATTGAGATGATGTCTCCTCTTTTAGGCTAAACTGTGGATGAAGGAACTTCTGAGGTGCATTAACTATTATACCCGCCGACATTGGCGAGCGAGTGGGTGTCCGCGAACGACTAGTCGCCGGCGATGAAGTTTTCCGTGTACGCGGGCTAGCCCGTTTCTTTGTCTTTTCTGGCTCCGAAGTGATGCCAATTACATGCGATATACAACAGTCCATTTTGCTCTTCAGCTCTTCGAACTGCTGTTCGTCGAGATATCGTGTAATCTGAGGATCACAGGCAAGTATAAGGAATTCCAGACCTTGAGACGCCCAACGTGGTCGAACACCGCGTCCTCGTTCACAGCGTTCTGTCACGAATTGCATCCACATTTTAGCAAAGGCAATTATTCCCAAGGCAAGATCTCTGTCACACATCTCGTCTCTGTTCGTCATAACCTTCTGTTCGAACAGACGGATAACATCCTTGTTGTACTCAAAACCGAATTTATAACCCTGGTGGAGGATCTCGCGCGTTCGTGATAAAACCGCTTGACGATCTTGCTCATCCAGCTCAATGATATTTTTGAGACAACATTCTGCCTGAACACCTTCGATAATTTTCGTCAGCTTGTTGCGCACGTCCAGCACATCCTTTTGCACGAGTTTAAACTCCTGTTTCACAGCTGGACACACAAAGTGGTTTAGTTTGTTTTTGCTCAGGTACTCTTCGTAGTGTTCGCGATGAAAGTCCGATTGTTCAACGTCGCGGCAAAATGTCTTGGCAAAGAAGAGAACTTTAATGGAACGCTCTCTTTCCGTAGTGAAGAGAGATTGAGTTTCACGGCAGATTGTGAGGAGTTGCCATTTCTTGGCATCCGGCTGAGTGCTGGTGACTTCATATTTAATGTTGATTTCGTTGGCACGGTTTATCAGACGCTCGTTTATACCGCGCAGAAGATTGCGGATGATAAGACTGGAAAGACAAACAGTGGCATAGAGAATAAGTATTCAACAAAGAGGGGAAAACTCCTCAAACAGTTCCCTTCCATCCTTCTGTGTACATTACTTACCAAAATTTCTTTGTCGCCAGTGTGTGCATTCCTTTGATCATAGGACTGACCAGCTTAGTAAACATCCATTCCTTCTCCAGAGCAGATTTCTGACTCGTTTCAGATGATGCAACAAGAACCATTTGATCAACATAGTCTAGGTACACCTTTGAAAAGGAATCGTTTGATACAAAAATGAAACCTCATTCATGCGAATAGCTTACCCCGAAAACTGTTCTCACAGTAGAATCGAATTGATCTAAAATCGCCATATACTTATCCAGCTCGATTTCATTGTCTGATAATGCGGTATTAATGTGCCTCTGATAATGTTCACGATGGGTTAGTGCCAATGTCAGACCTTCCCTAAGTTCCTTCATTAACTGTTTCAAACTGAGCGGATTCGGTTTCTGTGGTCTGGTTTCAAGTCGCATTCGTAGGAATTCGTGCATGAATTCCAGCGGAATAATGCTAAGGAAGACAAACGTTGGAATATATGACGGCAGACCGAGGGATTGTGATTCGGGGCTAAAGTAGCCATAGCGACGCAATTCTTCGATTTGGTCTTGATTTATCACAGGATCAAGGCGTGGCAGATCGTCAAGGGACTCGGTTTCGAAATCGTATTCTTCGGATCCAATTTTTTCTAGCGATATTTGTGTCTTATGCAATACAACGTTATGAAGGCGATGCAAGAATGACATTGATTTGGCCAAGCCTCGAGATTTAAGTACGTTTTCGATGAATTTTCTGAAAGGGACATAAAGATGGTCACAAGAATTTTTGTTTGAAAATTTAATTAACATAGTTTTGGAAAATTGTCTGCTGATTGTTGTCACTGTGTTCATTATTAGCCCTGCATGATGATACGAAAACCGCGGGATCCTAGCTCGAGCACTTTTACAGGGAATGTTTCGAAATCCGAAACAGATTTCAGGTTTCAATATTACCAGAAGGAACATACCAAATCATTGTTCCCTTTGACTTTGGATTCGGGTACTCTAACCAGATTTGACTTTCTAAACTTCTAAGCACGAGCAACACCATAAATGAAGCCTACTTAGAGTAACTGGCCTACTTCTCCATATGTTATCCTCATGGTAAAACTTCCACTGACTGCCCAGATTGGAGGTTGTGCCTTAAGCTAACTACTCAAGCAAATGATTGTTAAGATGCATCCACAAGTCCGAAATGGACTGATTTTTTTAAACGAAACGCTTAACAAAACAGGACAACATTCGTGCCTGCACCTTGAAAGCTACTTAGTGCTAGTAAGTAGACAGATATACGATTGGGAGTGCCGGGCAAAATTGAAGATTATAATGAAACATTTCGTACTAGGCTTCCGTGTTAGGTGTGGTTATGGTGACTGCACGATGTTGTGATGGATATATCGTCTATTTTTTCCTATGTGAACCATCTCATGCTTCCTACGAAAAAGTTGCAGAGTGAAGACTCATGTGATTACTTACTTACTTAAGTGGCGCTACAGTCCGGAATCAACCTGGGCCTCAACCCACATGCCACTCCAATTAGCCCGGTCCTTAGCTAACTGCCTCCAAATTGGTTGAGGTCGGTTTCTACTTGTGCGCGTCAATTAAGGCGAGGTCTTCCTCTACTGCGTCCGACGTCTGGATGGGAATCGAAAGCTTTGCGAGGCATCTCAAACGTCCAATCCTAAGTTTTTTGCAACGAGCATGTCACTGTACAGCTCGTACAGTTCTCGGTTGAATCTTCGTCTCTATAGCCCGTCAACGCAAATCGACCAAGGATTCCTTCACCCGTTTTTGAGACGGTCCATGCTTCAGCGCCGTAGACCAGGACTCGGATGATCAGGGTTTTATATAGGATCTCCTTAGTAGTTCGAGTGAAGGCTTTACTACTGAAATGCCTTCTTAGCCCGTAGAAACAGCGGCTGGCAAGAGTAATTCTTCGTTTAATTTCTGACGAGATGTTTTTGTCAGAGTTAATAGCGGAGCCGAGATAGACAAAGTCCCGTACTACCTCAAAGTTATATCTGTCCATGGTGACGCTCTGTCAAATTCGTCGATGTTTTGTGTCCTTCCGTGTTGACAGCATACTGCTATAACCATTTCTGCCGCTTCCTTCTCTACACTAGCAAACGTGGGTATGACATCACGTTGGGTCCTACCAATGATGTCAATATCGTTGGCGTATGCTAGTTGTTGTACCGATTTTTGAAAAATTGTGCCTCTGATGTTGGCTCGTGAGTTTTGCACAATCCTCTCAAGAATCGAATTGAAAAAGTCACATGACAGTGCATCGCCTTTCCTATATCCTTTCTTGGTATCGAATTTGTCGGTGAGATCCTTTCCGACCCTGTTGGAGCAGCGGGAATTCTCCATCGTCACCCTACACAAACGGACGATTTTGGGCGGTATACCAAAACTAGATATGGGTCTATATAGTTCGTCTCTATAAATGCTGTCGTATGCGGCTTTTAAATCGATGAATAGGTGGTGGGTATCGATTTTGATTTCTTGGGTTTTTTTTTCAAGAATATGCCGAAGTGAAAATTTGATTGGTTGTGGACTTTCCTGGCCTAAAACAGTATTTCTGGATTGTTGTGGAGTGGCATTTCGTTCCGTAACGAAGTCAATTAGTCTAAGTCCGTTACCAGACGTGTTGTCGTTTAGGCTATGCTTTCCGACAAATTTGCTAAAGATGTCTTTTCTTCCTACCTTTGTGTTAAAATCTCCCAGCACGATTTTAACATCATACTTCGGTAGTCGCTCATAGGTTTTGTCATAGAAGCAATCCTTAGCTATATCATGTTTTTTCCTCCGTTGGGGCGTGAGCGCATATAAGGCTTATGTTAGCAAATTTGGCTTTGATGCGGATAGTTACAATGAGTTCGATAATGTCTTGGAAACATAGGACTTCTTGCCTAAGTCTGGCACTTAACAAATCCGCATCCGAATAGTCGCTGTTTCTGCTCACTATAGCACGGTCCGTAGTAGATGTCACAGTTTTTCAACCTCCATCCTGGATGGCAGTAATGTCTGCTTTGTAGCAGTTTATGGCTTCCGCATTCTCATATTTCAAGAGCAGATAGGAACGTCTTTGTCAATAAAATCAGTCCTTTCCGAGGCTAGTGGTTGCTTCGTAACCGTAAGTTTTTTCTATGGTTATTAACCCAAACCACAACCCCCAACCTGGAGGGCCAGTTCCAATTTTTTAGATACCCCTATCACACGGGGCCATCAGCATCCACTATGGGATTGAGCCCTGCCGTTGGCCTTCGATTCATCCGCCACCAACTCTGTTCAAGAGGCCTGACTAGCTCTTGAGGTTTCTAGACTAGCTGTTGTCCGAATATGTCGAAGCAGCTTGTCTAGGTTCGACTGGGACAGCAGGACGGGTATTAATTCCGTGCCATTCTGACCTGGCTGTTTATAGTGTTGCTCTTTTTCTTTTTCGAGTTATCAACACTCGCGCTTATTGTTTAGCAAGTCAAATCCGGTTTGATGAGACCAGTACATGATGGATACCACTTGGGGTTAATAATAAGCACTTGATGTGTAGTCAGAGTTGCAACCACTGGGTATTGCAAAGTTAAAGCCAATTAGAGTCTACCCTCGTTCATGAAGAACCCAACACCCAACCATCCACTCATGTGATTAGCATCAACAAAGAAAGTGGGAGAGGCTCTCCTCCATTCATATTCATAGTATGAGCTGCGTTTACGAGCTACGCTTACGAGCTACATACTTGGCAAATCTTGTGAGCAATGGTTACTCGTAATCAATGGTCCCCGTGGATAATGGTTTCATGCATAATGGGTGTTCGAAAGAACCGGGGACCCAGGCTCTTTGTAAAAAGCTCGGTGGGTTGTAGGTTCAATAGTGTTTCTAGACCACATGTCTCACGACAAATTACCTTAGTAACAGAATGAGTTCAATCATTTTCGTGTTACCCACAAGACGGTTATTATCCTTCTACAAGGTGAACCAAAAGATGTCATCCGATGTTGTTTGCCTCTCATTAATATCGGTTGTGGCTCGAGCAGTGTGTGCCGTTGGTCCTTCCTGTTGGAACCACATGTCATAAAGTCATAATTCGTCCAATTGCGGCAGAAAAAAACTCGGTTAACATGGCCCTATAGCGCGCACCATTAACTGTTGTTGTTTGACCAGCGGCGTTATCGAAAAAAGAAAATGGCCCGATGACTCTTGCAGCTGAACAACAGTAACTCGTGGATTTTCGGTGCCCCAGAAGCGATAGTTTTGCTTGCTCACGTACCCGCTGAGCTGGAAATGAGCCTCATCGCTCATTATGATTTTGGTCGTAAAATCGTCCACTTCGTCCTCGAGATTGAGTATGGCTTGGTCATAGGTTACATGCGTTTGGCGGTAGACAAGCAGCAACTAATGAACGGACTGGAGTTTGTACGGGAACATGCGCAAGTGTTTGACCAAATTTCGCCTTAGGGACAACCGGCTGATGGCTAATTGCGAGGCACGGCGTCTGCTCGATGTTTCCGGCGACAGCTTGACATCCTCGGCAGCAGCGGCAATATTCTTGGCGCAACGGGCGCTCCGGTGCCGGCCACTCTTGGCAACGTCTCGTGTGGTCCCATACTCTTCAAGGTTGGGACGCCGGGGAATCGGCGACGTAATTCGCGCTGCGCCAACACTACAGACGAATTGTTACGCAAAAAAACAGACACGATTATTCTGCGTTCTTGGGGAGTGTATAGCTCCATGTCTTGTACACTTGTATTCTACATCTGTCTAGTCCACAAATGTCAAAACATTGGCGGTCGTTTGCAAAAGTAAGAGCATCTTCCAATAGAGTGATATCTTTTGGGCCAGCTTTTACTAAGTCGGCTCTGAAAACGCGGATTCAAAAACGGACTTAATGGTGGGAAGATACTTTTCTGTAATTAACAAGGGACTATCTTAATTCTCAGGATGTTAATCAAAGTGTTTCGCACACAAAAAGAGAAAAATTCCACCATCCGCGATTTATGGTTTTTTTTTTAATTTTCTATCTCCAAGACTGGTGTTAAAGATCCTACCGTTAGGTATTGTCTTAGTTCAGTTTGGTCGGATATGTGCCGAACCAAAAAGCAGCCAATGTATAGTCATTGTGGTTAAGGTATTTCTTTAGCTGTTTCCACAGATATTGAACTTTTGCTTTGTTTTATGTGTCAACTTAGCGTTGCCAATAGTACATGTTACCATGGGAATCATTGCAACAATTCCTTATCTGCAATTTACGTCACACAACAACAAACAAAACTAAAACCAAACCCAAAACCACTACTCACCTGTACAACGTTGTAGAATGCTTCATATTGTCATAGGTGACGTTGGCCAAGGGCTCAACATTGAAAATACTCAATTCGTTCACTTGCTTAGATAGTGCATGATACTCGCTGGTACAATGAGTCATGTTCGTTGTCGTAGATCTTAAAGAAAACAACATTCAGATTACTTGTACACAACTAAGCGTATATCATGCAATTATTACTCATTACTACTAGAGGCATCGCTGGGCACACTATTTTCGTCCAATTGAAACTGCACCTTAGGTATTCGTTGGAAGTCTTTTGTTGAACCTTTTGAATCTGCCGACTGTACCGCTGAATCGTCATTTTCAATACCAGATGATGAGGATGAACTCTCGGTGGCTGATGTTTGAACGGGCCAACTAAATTTCTCACCTTGCAGCCTGTGGAATGAAAATATGAAACAATAAGTCTACAGATCTATGATGCGACAACTAAAACAAAGACCTTACCGTGTTAATATTTTACCCAATATTGTTAGTTTAAGTAGCGCTTGTCGCGTTATGTTGTACCACAAGCACATTGCCTTTATTCGACCGACGAAACTGGTACTTTTGTAGACGGGATGGAAGACACCCATGGCTTGCGATGAAGGATAGAGAGCCTCGGCAGCTTCAAGTCTTGTCAGAAGTTCTTCGACTTCTTTCAGAGCGGTCGCCTGTTGTTCGGAACAGTCTTTGCAGTAGAGTGACATACATCCGGCGCAACTTCTTACCGATGGCGCTAAGGAAATGATTCAATTATGTTGTATGTATTGAGGGTTTTTATTTGTCGCATTGTACTTACATGATGCGTTTGATGGATTTTCACTGCACGAGCCAGAACTTAATCCACTGTCGGTACTTAGCGTACTAAGTTCTCTTTTGTACAACGGGCGAAATCTAAATGAAAAGATGTAATAGGAAATTAGGGGATCTACGTGGCTTTACACAAAAAAAAAAAAAAAACAACAGCTACTAATGTTTCATTATACCATATTATACAAAATGCTAGTATTTACAGGCCGATCAAATCAATTCGCAATAAATGGAGTGCAACGAAAAGTTGATAAGGTGATTTTCATAGAAATGATTTTATAATTCGGTGGTCAGGATGGCACGGAATGAATACCTGCCTGCTGTCCCAGGCGAACCTAGACAAGCTGCCTCCTCATATTCGGGCAACATGTTGTCTAGGAATTTTTTTAAGGGTAAGTCAGCCCACTTGAACAGAGATGCTCGCGATGCAGCGCTCAATCCCGTAGTGGATACTGATGGCCCCGTGTCCTAGGAGTATCGAATAATTTGGAACTGGCCCTCCAGGTTGGGGGTTATGCTCTGGATTAACTACCCACCCATGGAAAAAATGATTTTATTGTTGACGACCCTGCTAAACGAAAAAAGGACAACTACGTTCGTGCCTGCACCTGGAATGTTTGAACATTAAACAGGAGAGGTGCAAGCGGACAACTAGCGGAAGCCGTAAACTGCTACAAAGCAGGCATTACTGCCAACCAGGAAATACGATAGGATGAGGCGGGCGAAAAGAGGAGGAAAATCTGCAGCTACTATAAATTGCAGACTTAAGCAAGAAGTTTTATGTTTCCAAGACATTAGCGAACGCATTGTAACAATCCGCATCAAGGTCGAGGTCGTCAACATAGTTGCTCACGCTGTATCATGCTTTAGCGCCGTAAATGATAAAGACCATATCAAAAGCGGATGAAGAAATCCTTGTTCAATTCTTTGAAAAATCTTCGGTCCCGTTTGCGTTGACGGGCTGGGGAGACGAAGGTTTAGCCGAGAATTATACGAGCTCTATAGCGACATGCCCCTGGTCGAAAAACTCTGCATTGGACGTTTAGGATGGCTATGAGATGTAGAACGAATGGACACCAATGCTCCGGCTCGCAGAGTCTTCGATTCTCTGCCAGACGTCGGACGCAGTAGAGGAAGACCTGGTCTTAAGCGGCGCGCACAAGTATAAACCGGCCTCAACCAACTTGGAGTGCGCAACTGGAGGCAGTTAGCTAATGTGCATGTTGGTTGAGGCCCAGGTTCATTCATGCCCACACCAGTCTGTATGTGCAGGATGACGATGGAGGATTCTAGCTGCTCCACCAGGGTCGGCAAAGATTTCACCGAAACGTTCCATACAAAATAAAAATGTTAGGTAAGGCAACGCACTATCATGTGACTACTTGAACATTATTCTTGAGAGGATTGTGCAAAACTCCAGAAACACAATCTTCCATAAATCGGTGCAGCGTTTAGCATACGCCGACGATATCGACATCATTGATCTGAATCAACGTGACAGCTAGGTTAGAAAAGGAAGCCTCAAAAATGGTTAAACAGTAATCGAGGGTAAGACCAAGTATATGCTCTAAACACGAAAGGACGCACAACATCGACCAATTGTGCTGAACGGCAGCATTTACAATTGCGGATTACGTGAACCATAAGCCTCGGAAATAAATGATTTCAATTTTGACAATCCAGCCAAACGAAAAGGACAACAACATTCTTAAATGTACCTGTCATGTTAGCGGATTCTCTAACCTGACTGCCATCCAGGAAATTAAATGGAATATGGGAGTAAAATGAGAACGAAAACATGTAACATCTACTACGGCAGTATAGTGTGAGCAGAAACGGCGGTTGAGCTCCACGCTGTTGGATTTACCCCGTTTGGTAATGCAATCATGTTCGGAATAAAAGAGTTTTAATATTTAGCCTTTTATAGCGAACTGCCGATGTTGAGGGACGTGGACATAAAAGCGAATACGAAAAGCATGCTATAAGTCGAAAAAAGAGCTTGATGCCAAACCTTTTCAAATGAAAAACGTTCTTGCTTTTTTCTTACCTGGTAGATGGATTGCTTTCACTTTTCATGAGATATTTCATTAAGTTACCAGTGGACCTGTTGCTAAGAAAACCATACTTTAGGTCAATTAGGAGTTTTCATGATTAGAGATATTTCATAGGCCGACAGCTTATCAGCGTTGAGAAGGATAAAAAAAGTTAAACTTTTTATACAGGCTGAACTAATGCAGTTTTCCACGTACTCGTAAAGAAAAGGACAGAAAGAAAAGCTTATGCAATAGTTTTGCAACTGTACGAGTACGAAAGTTAATGTGGCCATTGATGACTCTGATAATCTCTGAATTAATACCACACCTTCGCGTCTAATGTCGAAGACCAACAGCGACGTTGTCAATAAGCCATATGATCGACATTAACTGATGTACTGAGTTTTACCCCACACCACCCTACGCCTCTTTTTAAAAGCATGCCAACGACTTATCTTAAAACCAATTTACGCAAAGCCAAATAAACTAACAACGTACACCTGCGGCACCACTAGCGTACACAACGAATATTCAAACAATTGCATGCATTACTTGTAATTTATGATCTCGTTAAGAAGATCAGGAACACCTTGCCGCGATGCAAATAAATATCTGTCCTGCTGTTCCATAGTGCGATCTGCTTGCCAAGCTTGCAGTTCAAGCCAGATGAGATCCTTTAATTCCGTCTGCCATGTGTGTTCCTCTTGAGTTGGCTAAAGTAAACAAAGCATTAGGTTGTTCATTTCATATAAAATCGTATTAGGGCATTACTTTAATCTCCTGTCGGTCGGTGCTGCCCAATTTGATCAGATTGGCGAACGTCTCATGGAATTCCTTGCGTGAATGTAGTGCTGGTGTCTCCTTTGACAGTATGGCTAAATTCATGGCGAACGCTAAAGGTGGCGCCGACGAGCGACAACCAATTGGTCGCGAGGAAACACTCATATAACGATTGCACGACTCGATAAAAGTGGGAACCTCTGAATTCCTAGACGTCGCTAAGCTTCCCAAACTATCTACACTCTCGGCATTCATTTCGTGGAAGCTGGCCACTCGTGGATACTGATTGGTAGCCGAATTCTTCATTTCTCTCTCGGCATCGCGTAACAAAGCCTGCGCACGTTTATCGTTCCGTTTAGTCTCATCATCGATGAATATCTCATTGAGCAGGGCACAATCCATAGTGTTGCGTCGACAGACTCTAGATCGTACTAAACGACTCATTCCCTTCTTTGGCACTGGATCAATACTGCAAAGAGATAGAGATTAAAATGATGATGAAATTGGACGACAATATTAAAACATACGATTTCTGTTTTCTCTCCCAGTCTCGATTTTTGATTTTCATCCTAGTCCGTGGTGGTGTATGGCCATAGCCATCAAATTTCGCAGCAAGAGCATCATCGGGATGTGGCCAGTCATCCTCGAGTATACTAGACTTTTGAATTGGTTTGGCAGATGACTTCACCCGAAACTCCACACTGGAATGAGAAAACATTCAAGATCAGTTCAAGGATATAAGGAATCACTTCGGCCCATCGACAATATGCTAACTTTTGCTTCTTCATTGCAATTAAGATACGAGCTGTTGCAACAACCGTTCGATGCTATAAGCCAATGTGATATGATTCGAGTGATTGGCATGCGATTAGTTCTTGCGTGCTCAATAAATTATGCATAATTAATGAGAGCCACTTGACATATTAGAAGACGCGTAAACTAGCTGATAAGTGTGGAAGCAGATAAGATAGCGGATAAATATGTTTTGTGTGTGCACCACATCTACCTTAAGTTTATGATTAGTTCTTTATTAGATTAGATCGCAGTGGGTGCGTGACTTTTTACAAGGGTTGCATTTCAATTGCTTCCGTAATCGTAACGTAAAGTCAACGATTAACGGTTATTTATGGTAAACACGAAATATTACGTATCCGCAACCGAAAACCGCTTGTACTTGGATTAATCGATTTTTTTTGTATTTTATCAGATAAAGATAACACCGATGACGACTGTATTGTCACCACGTGAGAGACAAGTAGGACTAGCATTCGATCGGCGTTAATACAACATTAGGTTAAGTGATATGGACTACCAACAATCGTATACTGAACGTATCATGCAATAGGGGTGTCGGTTTTTGCAATATTAAAGGCTCATAGTGGTTTTTTCAACAGACTCGGGTGAATTTGTGTTTAACTTGTTCACGTGAAAGAAAGTACTGATAAAAACGAGAAAGAGGCTTAAGGGACAGAAGTGTATATTTCAAGATCACTTGGCATCTGGTGATGAGCGGATTTTATAAACAAAATTTTATATGAGCACTGGAAACACTAGGTTTGGGGTAAGAAGGGACCCCAAACCTAGTGATTCCACACATCTGTGACGCAAATTTTGCAATTGAGTTTTGAGAGGTTGTGCTCTTGATTACATGTTTACTATTGAGCCTTCTTCTTTGACGATCCTTCGATAGCTCTATGATCAAATTACTTTTTTATTTGGTGTATTTTTTTGAAGAATTACAGATGTGGGAGGCTTTGCGATATCTTTTTTCATACGCAACATTTTTTTTCTTCCCTTCTTTCTTCGAAGTCAAAGAAAGCTTATGCTGTAACCGGAATTACATGCTACTGCAAAGGCAGTTAGTCGGAAGACATTATCTAAGTCATTTCGTGGATGCTGTGCTTTCCAACTAACCCGCCGATGACGTTTTCCTCACCGATGCATGTTCGCATTCACGACCCCAGAATGATATTCACACCGTATTCTGGACATGCTTCGTCCATAGTTTTCTGAAAATTCTTTCTTAAAAGAGCCCTTAGTCTCATTATAAGTGTCGTGTGTCGCATCAATTTCTCTTTTGCAGTTTTGATTCTGACCATCGTTTTCATTGAATCGGAGTTAGGTCGGACCTCTACCGCACGATTCAAGTTTTTCAGTAGCATCCGAGGTGTACAGGGTTCATACATTCCAGGTGCATATTCATTCAAAATGTCCAGGATATACAAAACGAATGACACCAATACTTTAGCTCAAAGAGTTTTGACTCCCAAGAACTCTCGTGCAAATAAAAACTTGCCTCAACTTGCTTGAAGTGCGTTACTAGACGCAGCTAGAAAAAAAACCGGGAGAGGCAAATTGGTGCAGGGTAAGTTCACCCCCAATGTCCTCCTCACCGTTTGTCTACACTCATTTACATTTCTCAGCATTTGCTAGAGGTACAGCTGTAAACAAAATTTACGTGTTATTACGATTACTCGCCGCGTTATCGGTTCACAGGGAGGTTCTGACGTTTTCTTTTCAACTTCAAATGGGTGCGCTTGTACCGCGCTTCCAAAATCGTTTTGATTTAACCCCGCCGTTTAGCCGTATCTCGGACTGAAATTGTTTTACGGTTCATTTCGGGCCATCAGATCACCTGACAACATTTACGAAGTGAAAGCTTCTATCTTTGAATCACGACCGGAAATTGTTACATGGGTCACTTCGGCCCATCAGATCACAAGAACATTTACGCAGTGTGAGCTTCAATATGGCAATCCTTACGGCGTTCTGCGCGTCAACACTCGTTTTCCATGTGACTTGAACAATCGGAAAGTGAGGCGAATTCTTCGTCATGATCTTCATTACTATCCGTACCAGTTGGCGATTGTTCAGGAACTCTCTGAACGTGTGATTTTAATTTCAGTGATGAAGCCTATTTTCATTTGTGTGGATGCTTTGGCAAACAGAATATGAAATACTAGGTGGGCACCAATCCCATGAATTGCATCGAAGGCTCTTGCACTTAGAGTCACAATTTAATCAGATGGGTCTTAAGCTCACAGTGGCAGTTAATGCCAACCGCTGTGTGAACTTTTTTTACAACTACATGAATGGGGCTTTTTAAATATTTGGTTTAAAATATTCACGGTCACACCTCAAAAGAGTATCGAGGGCTGTTTTAGGAGAACACTACGCGGAGCGTCCTATGTTACAAGATCTAAACGATCCTTCTCCTAAATACTATCTCTAATCAGCAAAGCGATGATCTTAATTACTGAATCCCATAAGAAAGAAAATTCTTATGCTTATGATGATCACTCTATTTCTGTGGGTAGGACTTAATTTCCTCATATTACTTTAACCAGACATACTATCATTCAACCAAATACTGATTTGGACTTGCTATCCTCATTTCAATTAGTTTAGTTCAGAATCGCAATAAGCTGTCTGCAGAAGAATCTCAACACCGACTGTGACTCCACAATGGTTCTACAGGGTCTAGTTTGGAAAACGTATTTCTGGCTTGTAGACGCTTAAGATCTTCAAGTCCTTTACATTTTTTATTAGTTTTGTAACAGAAACACAAAACCATTGTCCGTAAGTTACTAGGATTTTATCCGAAAATGTTGAAGTGCATACAACTATGTCATGGCAGGCCTCTCTGTAAAGTTATATGATCGGTAAAGTTATATGAATTATCAAGGTAAATCGTCGCGCCATGAAAATGATTTAGAAAAGCGAATGTCGCATATCGGAACGTTTTGGCGTCGTTATTTTATGAGTTCTTATTTCATCGCCTGTGGATCATGCGCAGTCTTAGTCATACTTTTTTTTAGACTGTATGAATGGAGCTGTAATTTGACCTATATAGCGTACAGTGGTAACTATATCGTGGCAACGAATAAAATGTTCCTTCCCTCGCGGGGTTTATAATGAACGGGGGACAGCGGTGGACAGAGCCAAACCATTCTTCTGTTTGAGAATCGTGCGTAGAAAATGGGATTCGACGTAGAGGGCTAACAGCTTATTTCCAAACCATTTTTCTAAAAATTTACATTTTTCATCTATTTCAACACCCACCTCACCTCGATACTAAAAAACTAGACGATTAAAACGTTCTGCTGGGTGTCTAGTTACATGACCCCAGATAGGATGTAAACTTCTATAACGTCTTGGCGGTAGCAGATGAGAGGCACCTGCTCCTTTTCAATACGGCAGCAGAATTATTTCCAAAACAAAATCAACGATGGTGTCTACAGCACTTACGAGCTAAAACCAGTAGCATCTTCCATAATTCTGTACAACTATTGGCATACTCCGAGGACATTGATATCAGTACTCGGAATTATCGAGAGTTGCGCGTTTAATTGCATAGTAAAAGACAAAAATGGGTTGAACAGTGAATGAGGGTAAGATCAATTACACGTTGTCGTCACCATCGACACCTATATGTTAAAGATAGTAAGAGACTGTGTCATCACAGTGACAAGGATATCTTGTTACTTGCCCTACATGCAAACAGCTGTTTCTTCGAGAAGGCTATTAAATAAAATATACCTCACTCAACTACTTAGGTGAATACAAGGTGGGCCGAAAGAGATCACCCTATTGGAAGATGCTCTTACTTTTGCAAATGGCTGCCAATGTCAAATCTGTTTTGCCATTTGTGGACTAGACAGATGTAGAATACAAGTGAACAAGCAATGGAGCGATACACTTTCCAAAAACTCGGAATAATCGACTGCGCAAACACTGCGCCGTTTGGCCACCAACCTTGAAGAGAATGGGACCACACGAGACGTTCCCAAGAGTGGCCGGCCACGGAGCGCCCGTTGTGCCGAGAATATCGCCGCTGATGTCGAGCTGTCGCCGAAAAAATCGACCAGACGCCGTGCCTCGAAATTAGCCATCAGCCGGTCGTCCCTAAAGCGAATTTTGGTCAAAGACTTGCGCATGTTCATGTACAAAGTCCAGTCCAAGCTTCAGCTGCTGCCTGTCGACCGCCAAATGCGTGTAACCTACGCCCAAGCCATCCTCAATCTCGAGGACCAAAACCATAATGAGCGATGAGGCTCATTTCCACCTCATCGGGTACGTGGACAAGCAAAACTATCGCTTCTGGGGCACCGAAAATCCATGAATAATGGATTTGCATGAGCCATTACACCCGCTCAAAGTTACTTCGTGGTGCGCTGTTCACGCTGGAGGAGTCATCGGGCCATTTTTTTTAGAACGCCTCTGATAAAACGATAACAGTGGACGGTGCACGCTATAGGGCCATGTTAACCGAGTTTTTTTGCCGCAAAAAAACATGGACATGGCGGACATGTGGTTCCAACAGGACGGAGCAACGGCACAAACTGCGCGATTCACAACCGATATTCTGAAGGCAAAACAACATCAGATGACTTCTTTTGGCCCACCTTGTATAAGGCCCTGATCCCCTTGACCATCGCAGTCTTGCTTACGGTGCTTAATCATAACCAGAAGAGGAAATATTTCGTCGTTTAAGCAGGAAATCTCCGGGAAATGTTTGGTCCCGTTTGCCTTAACGATATATGGAGACTCAGATTTAACTAAGAATTTTATGAGCTCTACAGCGATATATGGCTGGCCATGGCCCTAAATTATGCGCATAGGTAGAAACCGCTCATAGCCGACTTTAATTCCGCAACTGGTGCTAAGTTGTGTGGTATATAATCTATCTTCCTAGAGCTAAGTGGTCCAGCAACCAGATTCCTTAAGGAAGCTATCTGTCTGTGTTTGTTTTCAAATAGAGCTTGGTATCTGGGAGAGTACTTCGACATTTGGCATTGATGTGAAAGTGCTTGTCCATTAATGCACGGCAAATTAAAACCTATTATTTAGGTATATACCTCCGGTAATTAAGGTTTGGAAAACCCTCCCACTGACGTTCACCCAGTGGTTAATGCCACAGTCATCGCCAGAGGTCAGCCCGTACAAAGTGGAAGGGTATTTGACCAATATGCGGCGGTAGGCATGCTTAAGGAGCTCCGTCATTTGCTCTTTGGAATGGGGGATCTTGCTACCTGACTCGAAAATGAATCATAATCCAAATTTCGGAAACGGGAGTATAACTGGTGGAGAGAATTAGATGTGGGGGTTATTTCCTGATAAACCCACCTCTAAGCAAGAAACGAAGATTTCTGACACCTTGGTAACTACGGTCACCCGTTTCAAAGTAGCTACCACTCAAGAGTCCCCTTGGTCCTTACTACAAAATGTTTTAAAAGAATCGATTTTTCTTCTACTATCTGTCCGAATCATGTTCCAAACAACTGAATGCAGTACCACTATCTAGTAAACCTAATATTCCCTTTCACAAAACCTTGATGATTGCGTATGGATGCGGATGGAATGTCGACTCATAAAAGGCAATCACCCGATCGTGATTTTGTGGGTATTTTGTTGGATAGGTCAGTGTTGGGTAGAGCAACTATTTCGCTCTGCAAAATGCTTATAGACTGGCAAATTTTTGTTTGTCGACATTTTAGAGACGCGTTTGGACAAGTAGAAATGTTGTTTCAGACGCGGGCGGTAAATGCGAAGGGTAAATTTCGTTGATAGTATGCGTTGCTATGCTGTTGTTTGATGCTGGGGTAGCAATACGAACACTGAGGTATCAATATCAGTATCACACAGAGAAAATGTTCGTTGTATGAGATGCGCACTCTATTTAGTTCTATACTCTTTGGTTTAATGTCCCGGACTTTTCCGTTGTGAGCAATGTCTTTCGGTCGGTGACTTACTCCGTTGGTAGTTTCTTGAACACTTAGAACTGTTGGAAGTAGTGGTGTTTGCGAACAAATCTGCTCTATAAACGAAGGCCTACAAATTCAACTCAATGAAAACGCAGTATACAACATTTACAAAAAAGAACAAATCCACAGTTTCGCAAATCCAAATGGAGAATAGAGTCCTCAAATAAGAAAAATCCATCCATTTATAATGGCAACAACATGTAACCTAATCTGCAAAATCAGCAGCGTCCAAACTATGTTACCTTCTCAGAGCTACACCCCCCAGCTTCTGCTTCTCTATAAAGTCCATGTAAGACCAGGTCTTGAATACTGTTCTCATGATTGGAGTTTGGCCCTGAAACATACACTGAACTTACTGGACTCTATCCAAAGACGTGCAATTAGCATTACAGACGATTCGTCAATCATTTAAATGCTGAAACCTTTGGTACAGCTAACGTCAACGCAAAGTTTAACATTAAAGAGTATCCAGATGTAATCATATACATACTTACAAAGGAATTGACAACCAGTCTAGGAACTAGGAACCCAGTAGTCACTGCCATTTGTAAGGTATTACTCGGAGTTAATAGGCATCCGCGAGGTCTTCTATTTAACAATTAGAATATGCTATGCTATACTTATTCATCAAAATTGAAAATATTTGAGCATAGTTACACAAATGATGGCACTACACAAGGACCTAAATGCCTTTTTTCCGCCTCTGCATTTAACACCGCCAGCGTATAGAATAAGTAAAAAAATGTTGTTTTGCTAATTATACAAAATTACGAAGTGAATCTACAAAACTAACCCTCAATTGATGAGTTGCTGCTTCACATAACACATCTCTCTGCCTCTATTTGATAAACGTTTATACAGTTCTGTTTAAAGATCGAAACCACTCCCTTAGTAATGAAAATATCTCCAATTGTGTTGAAAAAAAAAACAAAACTACTGTAGCTCGTGGAAGATCTAATTAATAGGCTGTTGTTGGACGTAACCTTCAACCTTCAATACTCGAGTCAGCACAAGTTGAATTTTGTTTTTTTGCCGCACACAACAATTCTATTTCACAATAATGACAAGTTAAACATTTAATTTCTGCGATATCAACGTTTGCTTACATTTTTCGCGGCGTTTTCCTCATTCCCTGAGACATTTTTGTTACGTTTTACGAGACGAAAATGTCATCACACCCACAAATTCACCGAGAATTTTAACACCCTCCAGCTGAGGCACAGATGAAAACTAATGTTTCCTCTTGATTCGGATAAAATTTACCATTAGGGGACTTCCCTCTTTCGGGTGGGGGAATTATTTGTTCAATTTAAAAATCGACTTGAATATCTGTGGCTACAGAAATGGACAAAAAAAATCTGTCAAAACCGGAGAACATGTAATCGCGCACTGTCAACGGATTTCACTTCATTCACACATTTCTCTCTCCACATCGCCTTGATTTAGGGGTCATATTTCGTCACATTCAGCTGGAATTTGGTTTTCTATCTACCCGTTCGTGCGAGTGCAAATTGATTGAAATATGGCTTACATTGGGGAAATTTAAAAAAAAAAAAACATTTCACTCGTCACAATCGATTTGTTAAAGCCGCACTCCATTTATCAACGACACTGTATGCCGTTCCATGACAGTGTGAAACTACGCTGATCAATCCCACTAGTACCTAGCTAGTGATAGTATTATTTACTTTGTTTATTCTTATTTTGTTTGCGTTTTTTTAATGAAAGCAGTGAATGGTTTTGCGGAGCCAGCGCTCGCACACATGTGTACATTTGTATAATTCAATATCTTCGATACGAGACGAATGAAAAAAAAAAACAATAAACCGCACTGAAACACACATAAGAGCTGAAGTCTTGCGGTGTGTTGTTTGCTCACCTAGATTCTTCGTCGTTGTCTTCGCTTTGAGTACCGATTTCGATGTCATCCTCCTGGTGCTGGTTTTGGATGTCGTGGTTCTTTTGGGTAACGTAGTCAGCACTTGTGGACATAGTTAGGCGCTTTTTTCGTATAATATCCATAACTTTGCCGTTCATTTTGTTATATTATTATGTTCTCATTGACTTTAGGAGTTTATTCGTTTAATTATCTTACTTTTGGCAAATTGTTTATGAGGTAAATTACGTTTTTTAGGAATTTTTTTACCGGATCAGGTGTTCACTGCCATCTTTAACCTTTCTTTGATTTTTTTCTCTTGACAATTGATAACAATTGGAATTTTGTTTTTTTTTCGGATATATTTTGACAGTTGAAGTTTTATGTTAGCCTGAGGTTATGCTATAAGAAATATGCTCGGTTGAACCGCTGTATGGGAAGAATGGTGATGTACAGTAGGGACAGAGCTTTCACGTTCTTATTAAAAATGACATTAAGGATGTTCATACGACGTCGTAATTTTACTACATGCTAAATATTGTAATTTTACGACGACCCCAAAACCGCAACACTAAATAATGTGGTATCCCACTAAATTTAATTTCATTTCAGTAATTGTAGTAATTTATTGTTCGAATTTTGTTCGTTTATTTTTAAGGCATACGTGTGATGTGTAAAAGTGACTGATTACATGTCAAAATAGCATTTCAAAAGTTTACTACGTTTACCATCTCAGCTTACGCACCCAATTCCTGTGAGAAAATTCCGATATTCTCCGAAAAGAATTGCCATACAAATATTGACAGTTCATTTATCACGTCGTGATTTTCTCACGTTTACAACGAGTCTTTGACGTTGCATGAATACCCATAGTGTGTAATGAATTACAAGATTAAAAGTAATGAAGGTAAATAATAAAAAAAAGGTTATAGAGACAGAAATAAATGAGGTTTTTATTTAACCCATGAGCAATATATAGATCAGCGAGGAAAATAAAAGAACTCTGATCATACAACACATTTTAGATCCCGATCATGATCGAAATTATAATATATCATCAGGGTACAGTAAAAATAAACGAATAGTGTTATATAATGGATGCTTTTTTGTAAAGTAATATTGTCAAAAAATAAAAAGATTGTTGCCTTTAAATGCCAAGTTTTGTTGTTCATAAAACTTCGAACGACAGCGCAAGAAATTGTTTCAAACATTTTCTTTATTCGACGGTCTGTCTGTTCGCTACCGATTTTCGGGCCTTAAATTTTAAGATATGATTATGAATTTTAGTACATATATATGATTCTTATCCGTGCCTACAGAACAGGAATAAAAGATTTCAAATTCCGAGCACTGCCACTCCCATTTTTTTAGAAAACCTTATGCCAGTATCTATATTCCGTCTGTACAAAACTTTTTGCCACGTCCACTTTTTAAACAAATGTTTTCTTTAAAATTTAAAAAAAAAGTCGATGCAAATACTTCTATAAGTTTGTTTTTTGTCGAACCATTAGCGATTTTGATAAACTGTCGGAGCAATATATTGTGACAATGTCACGCCCACTTTTTTCGGATGTTTAAATTTGAGGATGGAATGCGAAAGGGTATTAAATGATTTACACAGACGATTGAAGCTTCTCATATGTTTTTTTGTTTGGATTATTAATAACAGGTTTTTGGTGTAATAACTAGGGGTAACAGTAACAAGTAAAAACGAAATGAAACGGCTTCTTAAAATCTCACGCAGTAAGTGACCACCTTGGAATATTTTTTTATGAAGATATATCACCATAAATTAGCATATAGGCACCCACACAAAATGAAAAAGACTGTCAGAGTATAAGGAATTTCTTGCTGAATTACAAGAAAAACATAAAGCTACGTACAGGAGGACTCAAAAATGTTTTAATGAGGTTAAAGAAGTCACAGCTAGGCTTTTGTCGTGGCCGGTAATTCTTATTAATTTGCGTCTCGAAAACTGGTACTCTTCTCGTGTACCTACACCAAACAGAGTAAAAATCTCTTCCAAAACGCCCAAGCTGAAATTTACACCATTCAATGAAAAAAATTAAAATTTTTAAAAATTATACACATTAAAATGACAGAAAATAAAGTATACTATCAATAAGCTGAGTTACCATTCGAAAGAGAGTTTCAGATTCTCTAGATAACAGTTTTACTGGAAAGGAAAGCAGCTTGAGATGTTAAAAATGAAATGGAGCGGTATGAAAAACAATTCCTACAAAAAAAAAAATATTATGAGCATTTAAATTTAAAAAAGACAAGTGGATATTTAGAAAAAAAAAAACGAATGGAACAAACACCAATTGAACTCAATTTTTTTTCAATGCATAAGCCAGTTATAAGCTTACATAAATAAGCTCACTTGAGTTTTAAACATTAATGATCTCTTGAGGACTAAAAATCTTATTTTTAGTACTCTAACAGCGACTAACTCAAACGATAAGCCTATTACCGCTTTTGCTGCCTATTACCGCTGCAGCAGAGATGAGATCAAATCTTCACTATTAACGAAGACTATACAATGGATAAGGGACAATCTAGCATTTACAAGAAATAACAAGTACACTGTTACGCAAATTGAAAATGAGAGTACAGTCATCCAATAATAATATTCCATGCATATGCTATGCATCGCCAAGTTAAAGTCTACAAAAGACCAAGTTCTACTACTAGCTTTAATAGACAGCGGCTATGTTCTCGTTCGATCTGACGTTCCTTAGATGTACGAGTGTTGGCTGATTACTAAGCGAATCGGTCGTCTTGAAATTGGTCAACGCGTTTCAGTTAATTGAAGTAAGACCGATTCATTGAGCTTTTAAAGAACCAATGACGTAAAACACACATCAAAACAAACGACTTGTCACTTTCTTATACAAACTGACAGTTTACTCAACTGATTCTTACCAATAGCCCTTTCTGCAGAAAATTATCTTATAGATTTTAAACCCTAGAAGTAGGTACATGCTTCGTCCAATCGACCAAGTTCGTTCAGATTTTGCGGTTTTTCTTTCTTACCTTGGTTTGTTTTGTCTTCGTTTTTCGTGTGTTGGTCAAGTTGTCATCTCCATGACCATTTTGAGTAGTGCCGTCATCGATTCGAAGAAGCATGTCATAATCGTATAAAAAATAAGCATTTACTTCTAGGATTAAGGATGATAGTTTTTTTCCTCTCTCATTAGGTGTCTCTTTTACTAACGGCAATTAGTAAAAATCAGTAAAAATGTTATTGTACCAAAACAGATCTGTTAACAATAGGTTTGACAGATGCCGACTAAAAAATATGGCCGCAACAGTCTGTTTATATATGGATCCGATGCTCAAAAAGACACCAGGGCCGCCCAGAATGCATTAATGTAGCTAAAGCTTGAATCTGAGTCAGAAGTAAAAACAATGCATCCCGTAAGCGCTTACACAACGTGTGTTTTTAACAGTTTTTTTTAGGCAATGTGTTTTTTCTATGGTGAATGAAACATTTACAACACCGAAAGGAGCATCAAACTTAGAGCAAATGCTCAGACCATTTCCAGGTATGTATACTCTGTTCAACATAAATTGGCAGTACAGGGAAGATAGGGATGTCTGTCTCCCATTCGCACTCATTCATTTTTTCGTATGGTGCTATTCCCACAAAAGCTCTTACAAGGATTCCGCAGTAAGTATTTCAAATTACCAAAAATCTAAAACAATATTATGTAGGGTTACCGTCCTTTTTTTAGATTAAAAATTTAATTTAATTTGTCTTATTTATAATCAAATTGTGGGTGCACTATTGGGTCGTAAGCAACTTTTACATGCATGACATATTTACAACATCGAAAGGAACATCAACCGTAGAGCAAGAATGATCGGACCATTACGATGTAGATACACGACTTTAATAATACATAAATCTAATAATATAACTCCGTATACACTATACAGTACGAAAATATAAATAAACATCTAGAACCTTTAAAAAAATGTTGAAACCCATCTATTGTGAACAGTTCACAACAGTCCATTACACCAATGGAAGAAAATGTCCTTTCGCAAAAGCTCCGCCTTCATCCCCCGGGCCAACATAATTAAATACATTACAACCCCTCTTATCCAATTGCATAATAAAGGATAATTGCTTCATGTTTAACCAATCCCAACGCAATGGCGCTGTTCCTGCTTGTAAGAACATTCATTCTGTTGTCTACAAATCCTCTCGTGTTCACCCCTACAGAACGAATTACTCCAATAAAGGAGGAGTTTTATTTGCACTTTCTTCTTTCACGAAAGGATAAGGGTTGTCGTGTCTGGCCAATGAACAGCGTGCGTGCCACTTGTCACAGGAATTATTATCACACTCTCTTATGTCGATCCAAAACACCTGTCACGTTACCTTGTTCCATACGAAAAAGTGTCGCTTTTGATGTCGATATAGTGTGATGATACATCCTGTCGGGGTGTTGTTCGTATGGTAATTTAATACAGATTGAGTGTGCCTGAGTCTTAGCTGATGCCTGTGCTGATTAATCAAACGGATACACAAATATAAGCGTAAAACAGGAAGATTATGAAACGGATGTCAGGAAGCAAATTTTCTCTTGTCCCTCCCCACACTGCGAGGGTGTTTTATCGAGTGCACTGTTTATCGGTCAGGTGATGAGTTGAGTATACTTTCATCCATTAAGGGGCGAAAAGGATTTGGCAGTGGTCAGTTCCTTAAGAGCGGTTGTTGAACGCGAACGTTTAATGTGCGGGTTTTGTGAAAACTGCATTTAATTAGCAAAATATTTAATCCCAACAATGCAATCGGTTAATAGAGGTTTCGAAGGGGTTTTTCCGACTAGTGCGACAGGCAAGATTTCGTCAGCAGTGATCACGCATAGACCTTCGTCGCCGCGACAATTTTTTGAACGCCTTTATGGTCATCTTGAGACTACACCGGCTGCAAAAACTGAAAAAGAAAGTATTAAACCTCCGCAGGAGGAAAGAACAAAAAGTGATAACGCTTCCAATCATGCAGATGAAAAATGTGATATATCCTATCAAAGTGATGTTAGTTCGTCACCTGACATTGTGAATGATGAAAGGTTTGTGTTTTTCTAATGGTGATTCGTTGTAAACTTAATAAAACGTTTTTTTTTTTGTAGGCGTTGCGATAATAATTCAGTGCCTTTTAGCTATTCCACGGATCATATAATAGGCTATAATGCAATAAATACCCCATCATCGACACATATGCCGTTCATCTCAGATAGATTAAATGGGAAGTCCGCCTTCGGATATCCGACGGATTCACATTTCCCCGTGGGACTAACAGCTTTTTGTAAGTTTTTTTTTTCTTTTTATTTAATGTGAATAATATTTTTTATTGATTTTAACCATGTAAAAATCATTTACTTGACTGTGAGACATATAGACGCAAATTATAGTTTCATAAACATATTAACCAACAAATCTTAATATCGATTTGTTACGGCTTTTAAAATTAACTTAACACTTTGGAGCTAATATGAACTGAAAAATCAGATTCTAAATACAATTTGTCACATTGACTTCATCAGCACATATTTAAAAGGTATGTTCCACTAACTATTCCCTCAGAATTGTTTCTCTGCTGTCAAATCTGGGATTTTTTTCTTAAATGGAACAATATTCTCAGTGGTGGGAACTTTTTCTGTCAAACATGATTCCTTACTTAACAGCTTATAATAATGATGAAATCTTTTCATTTTAAAAAGAAAATAACCGCTGCACTTTCGGCATACCTTTTGCAGAAAATCTTTCCCTACACGGATTTTTCGGAGGGATGCGTAAATGGAACAACACGCCAATTATAATCATTCAGTTTCCACCATTTTTCCACCAATCGCAATGGTCTTATATTTGACTTGACTAGATTGATCAGTTTTCAAATCTGTAAAACATGCAACAAAGCAAGATAAGAATGTTGCAGTCCAGGATATGAAACTGTTTCAACGACGACATACCCCGCTATAAATGAATAATCACGAGGAAATTTTTTTATTGCAGCCTTAATAATTTTCCAAGATGTTAAGTTTATTGCCAGAAATTTATTGAAGATACAAATTTTATTCAATAAATACATCGATAATCTGTCGAAATTCACGCTGCATTAAAACAGCAGACCGAAAATTGGTCATATAAACGGAGTAACGTAGCAATAATTCCGTTCTTCAGGAGTGTGTATCCCTACCAATATATGTAAATGTCAAGGAACAATGACATTCGGCGCCTATTCAAATTATGGCATCACTTTTGAGCAACCTTGTGTTATTAGAGGTATAGAACTTCGAATTGAAATAAAACACAAGAAAATCGTTTAAATGTCAATTAATTTGGCTTTGTTGGAAGAATAATTTTATACCATTAATGTTTAATTACGATTTCGGGCATGTGGCCGCTGTGGCTGGTCTGAATAAAACCAAGTCTAGAGGTCCACTTTTTCGAGCATATGGGGCCGCAATAACACCACGAACGTAGGCTTCCAAGTCCCCTAACGGTTCTGGTTTGTTGGTGTAGACGAGCGACTTTACATATCCCCAAATAAAATAATCGAATGGTGTCAAATCACACAATCTTGGTGGCCAATTGACAGGTCCATTCCGCGAAATTATGCGCTCATCGAATGTTTCCTTCAATAAATCGATTGTGACGTGCGTTGTGTGGCATGTAGCGCCGTCTTGTTGGAACCACATCTCATCCAATTCGGGAACAAAATAATCGGTTATCATGGCTCTATACCGGTTTCCACTTGTGGTAACTGACTCTTGTTCGGAAGAAGTATGGCCCAATGACTCCACCAGCCCAAAGATCACACCAAACAGTCAGTTTTTGTGAATGTAATGGCGTCTCAAGGGTCTCATGTGGATTCTCTTCACTCCAAATGCGGCAATTTTGCTTCATCATGATGGGGCCATGACCCTAATCAATGAACAAAATTTTGTGATGAAAATCAGCATCGAGATCAATCTCATTTCCGGCCCACACACCAAAATCACGACTTATTGCATGGTCTCGTGGCTTTAATTCTTGCACAAGCTGGATCTCGTAAGGTCGTAAGCCAAGATCTTTGCACAAAATCTTCCAAAAAGTTGATGGACAAATCTCCAATTTGCTTTTTCGGTGCGCACTGTTCTACGGATGCGTATTATCTAAACGTAGTGCGAAAACGATCCATGGTTAACCGAATTAATTGCTCTGATGGAGGATTATGTCAACCATAACATCGACGGAGCTTTCGTTGTTCATTGGTCAACCTGTTTATGATGAAATGACAAACCAAACTGAACATAAATGACATAAGAGTTGCCAGATTTGACCACAAAATGTTAGTTTTATCTCTATTCGAAAACCAACCTCTAAAAAAACACCCTTTACTTAATAAATCAAATGTATCGAGGTGGTCGTTTGCAGAGAAATTGAAGGGTATATCAAAACTGGACATGATTCTATATAGTTCTTCATGCAATTTCGTATGTAGCTTTAAAATCGATTTGACTAGTTGTTGACCTAGCTGGGATAAAACCACACAGATAGGGACCGATAAGGTTACTGGAGAACCATTTTACATAAGAATTCACATAATACGAGGGTCAAGTTATGTCTTGTCTCTATTGATATTTTTAATGCATATTTTTACAATGGTTTCTTCTTGAAATCAGTGGTCTTTTGGTATGGGATCAATGGATTATCATTCGCCCAAATGCGGCAATTCTGCTTATTGAAGAATCCACTGAAGTGAAAATGTGCCTCATCACTGAAGATGATTTTCTTCGAAAATTGATCTTCCACTGTTGCCATTTCTTGCCACCATTCTGACTATTGAAGACGCTTGAAATGGTCAAGAGACTTTAGTTCTTGAGTCGATTGCACCTTGTAAGAGTGTAAATGCAAGTCTTTATGTTCATCAACGACGAGCGTGAGAGGTGCAATTGTTGGGCACGACGACGGGTTGAGGTGGACAGCTCTTCAGCGAACAGCAGAAATATTTTTTGCATTACGAGCCGTACGAGGATGCACTGTTTTTTTTTACATCTCCTATACAGACCCGGTTTGCACAAATTTTTGCACGATTTTTCAACGCACATTTGGACGATTAAATTGACCGAAAAAATCACGAAGTGCACGATATGCATTTTGATTTGAACGCCCATTTTCAAAATAAGCCTGAATAACTATAACGCGCTGCTCGATTGTGTATCTTTCCATGGTTCAAATTGCGTTAGTCTGAAATTGAAAAATGTCAAAAGATAAAATGGAAAAAAAATCTTGGCGTTTATGTGTGGTTCACATTCAACATCGGCCCTTAAAATGTAACCACCCGTTAACATAAGTTCATTGCCTCTATTCCCACTTTGGCATACAAATTACCAAGCAAGATTTTAATATCGTACTTCAGGAGTTGCCCAAATTTTTTTTCAGGATCTCATAGAAACAATCCGTTGTGATGTCCATTTTTTCTCCGTCGGAGCATAATCGCATATAGACATAGTTATGTTGGCTTATTTTACCGTGAATCGGATTGTCACAATGCGTTCGCACATGTCTTCCAATTATAAGAGTTTTTGCCCAATGCCAAAGCCTAGCTAATTCGGATCCTCATTGTCACTGACTCTGGTAACACAGACCGTTTCATTGCCACGGCAATGCAGACAGAAAATATATTAAATACTCTCGTTTATGTTCGATTGGGCCGCAAAAATTATTTATTTTTGCGAACTCAAAACATACGTTTGACAGAGTTTTTTTCGTTTGTAAGTCTTACCATGATTAAATGGCAGTGTAGACTGAAAACTTTTCACTTTGAAAGATGACGTTTGGACGCCATTACTAACCAGTGCTGCCAATCTGAAAAACTTAACTCATTAAAAATCGCCCTTATATACACAGCACATTCAAGTTTATTTGAATTACGCTTTAACATGAGTACGGGAACGGGCTTTATATCTCACAACATAGTCGTTTTTTGCCTGTAAATAGTACCGATGAACAATAAATGCATGCAGAGGAACTGTGGATATTCAAAGCAAAGTTTCCACTTGCATACAAGTTATGCAAATTATTCCCGAAACAACTTATTAATAAAAAAATGATTAGAGTACTAAATTCAACTTCCAAGACTAATGAGTCCATAGTAATTTAATTGCTTACCATTTGACCAACTAATAAAATAACTTATATTTTTTTACTATTGCAATATAATTTACATTTCTTACATTTATAACATATCTTTACTAAAATGGTAACAAATTAGTCTAATATCCCACTTAAAATTGTTCATTTCTCCTTGATTGACTGAATATATTTCAATTCTATACTAAGAAACATTTTCAAATTCGGATCATTGATTTTATCCAAAATGATTTGTTGGGCCTTTTCACTATTGCCCTGGTATAATGTTGATAATTTCTCAGCGTACGCAATCCACACACAGTTCTGACAGCCGGACATACAGCAAGTAGTAGGTTCAGGTGGAATCTAAAAAAAAAAATTTCCAACACACATCACACAATGAAGTAACCATTCGTACCTGAATATCATCATCGGACTTTTTATCAGAAAATAACCGCCTTGTACTGGTAAAACTTCTTAAAATTCTCCCACAATATCTGTGAGATATAAAAATGTGCATAATCTGAAAAAAAAAAAAACAGGTGTGTAGGATAAAAAACTAAACTTTTTTGATAGATCCCAAAAAAAAGGTAATGTTCCGGAAAAACGGGAATAAACGGATATAATATGAATGAAATTTTTTTCAAAATCAGATTATCACAAATTGATATCGAATTTCATAATTTCCGACCATATCCCTTCACACAGTCATTCATAATGATTTTTTTTTTGTGTGCGTATAAAACATAAATGTCGCCCAAATGTCTGCAAAAAAAAAACTTCAGTATCATATCCCCAACAGAATTTTTTGTGATTAATTTTTTTTTGCACATTAAAAAAGGAAATCACTTACTTGACCATATGTGGTTCTGTCGATTATGGTTTTCTGTGGTACAACCTGTTAAACGCCTATTGTCAGCATAAAATCTGCATAAGCAATGTTTTGGGTAGCCTTCTCTGAAGGGTCGCAACATTTTTTTGTAAAACAAATAAATATTTTTTTATACGTATGTTTGAGGAAAAAGATTGTAATCGATCTGAAAAGGAAGCCATCAAAACGACAAATTGCAATGAGCTTGTATCGAATGACCATGTGCGAAGTTAAAAAAAAAAAACATGAGGGTATGGGATAGGGACTGCAAAAAGGATTTACCACAAGGAGTTTAGGTTAAAATTGAAAAGGATTTATCATGTGTGTCATGGTTTGTGAAGTTGAGAAATTCTTAAACAATTGCATATGGAGAAGTGTGTACTTATCATTGAAATGCATAATCTAACAAAAATGACGAAACTGAAATTTTGTTTGACAAGATCGATACTGTCATTAAAACACCATTGTGAGGTTATAACTTATACATACTTCGTGCTAGAGATGATCATACAGAATATTAATGACAGATTAGAACAGACGGAGAAGTAACATCTTTGGAACAAATGTGCTTTATTTAGATAAATATGACAATCATTACGGCTCTAGCTATAGCTATCATTGAACAAATTCGTTGGAACTCAAAACATGACGAAATTGAATTTTTACCTCTGTAGATGGTTATAGGAATCATTAGAAATCTTTTCGGTAGAACGACAAACATTGCTTCAGAAAAATAAATCTTGATCAGTGAAAAATAAAGTGAGCTTCTGAGAAAACATAAACCTAAAATATTGTTGGATACGGGAACGGGAACGAAGATTTTTCGAAGAATTTTCCTCTCAAACCGACCAAGGATTTCTTCATCCGCTTTTGAGACGGTCCATGCTTCAGCGCCGTAGAGCATGACTGGGATGATCATGATCTTATACAGGATCTCCTTAGTAGTTCGAGTGAGGGCTTTACTACTGAATTGCCTTCTTAGCCCGAAGAAAGCAAGAGTAATTCTTCGTTTAATTTCTGACGAGATGTTGTTGTCAGAGTTAATAGCGGAACCGAGATAGATAAAGGCCCTTACTACCTCAAAGCTATATCTGGCAATGGTGACGTTCTGTATAATTCGTCGATGTTATGCATCCTTTCGTGTTGACAGCATATACTTCGACTTGCCCATTTTTGCAGCTTCCTCCTCTACACTAGCAAACGTGGCTATGACATCACGTTGGGTCCTACCAATGATGTCAATATCGTCGGCGTATGATAGTAGTTGTACCGATTTTTGGAAAATTGTGCCTCGCCTTGCCTAAATCGTTTTTTGGTATCGAATGTGTCGGTGAAGTCGTTTCCGACCCTGATGGAGCAGGGAGAATTCTCCATCATCATCCTACACAAACGGACGAGTTGGGCCGGTATACCAAAACTAGGCATGGCTCTGTATAGTTCGTCTCTATAAATGCTGTCGTATGCGGCTTTGAAATCGATGAATAGGTGGTGGGTATCGATTTAGACTATTTGTGTTTTTTCCAGGATCTGCCGAAGTGTGAAAATTTTATCGGTTGTGGACTGGCCTACAACCGCACTGGTAAGGGCCGATCAGGTTGTTGGTAAACGGTTTCAGGCGTTCAAATATAACGACAGATAGGATCTTGTAGGCGATGTTGACGAGACTTATGCCTCTGTAGTTGGAGCAGTTTAGAGGGTCTCCTTTTTTGTGGATACTTTCTTCTGACCAGATTTGGCTTATGAGGTGGTGGATGTTGTTTACCAAGTCATTTCCGCCTTCTTTAAAGCTCAGCGGGAAGGCCGTCATTTTCGGCAGCCCTATTAAGCTTTGGTTTAGATATTGCTGTCCTCACATTGAATGGTTCGTTCTGCCTGATAGCGGAATGTTGTTCGTCACAGCCGTTTAACAGCCTGCAGAAGTGGTTCTTCCATATCCTCAGCACCGACTGTGTCTCAACTACGATATTTCCTTGTTCATCTCGACAGAATTCTGTCCGAGCCTTGTATCCTTGGCTCTGACGACACTTTGGTAAAACTTTCGAACATCTTTCCTAGAGTGGCACCTCTCTATATCCTCGATCGCGCGCAGTTCTTGCACTTTTTTCTTCTTTCTGAAAAGCCGGTGTTCTTCCCTTCTTCTCTGTCCATAGAGCTCAACGGCGGCTATCGACTTCACCTGAAGCTTAGCCTTGTAGGCCTTGTTCTTGGCCGCGAGCATCTGTCGGAATTCATCATCAAACCAGAGGTTTCTTGCTGGTGGGCCCTAGAAACCTAGTCAGTTGCGGCTGATCTAATGGCTTGTAGGCATCGTTGCAATTGTTCTTCGACATTCGTTGTTGGTACTATGGTGTTAATCGAGTGGTTAAGGGATACGCATTTCGCGACGGTCTTAATTTTTTCCACAGTATTTCTGGATTGTTGTGTCGTGTTGAATATCCGCATTATTACCTTAGCTGCAACAAGGTAGTGGTCCGAGTCGATGCTAGCTCCTCGGAATGTTCGAACATCCAAAATGCTGGAGGCGTGCCTCTTGTCTTTCGCAATGTGATCAATTTGGTTGACCGTTCGTTGATCTGGAGACCCCCATGGTCCATTATGGATATCGATGTGAGGAAACCGTGTGCTGGCTATAGTGGCATTTCGTTCCGTTGCGAAGTCAATTAGCCTTCTTCCGTTACCAGAAGTGTTGTCGTGTACGCTATGTTTTCCGACAATACTGCTAAAGATGTCTTCTCTTCCTTCCTTTGCGTTAAAATCTCCCAGCACGATTTAAACATCGTACTGCGGTAGTCGCTCATAGGTTTTGTCAAGGAGCTCGTAAAAGCAATCCTTAGCTATATCATCTTTTTCCTCCGTTGGAGCGTGAGCGCATATAAGGCTTATGTTGGTGAATTTGGCCTTGATGCGGATTGTTACAATGCGTTCGCTAATGTCTTGGAAAAATAAGACTTCTTGCCTAAGTCTGGCACTTATAAGAAATCCGCATCCGAATAGTCGCTGTTTCTGCTCACTATAAAACGGTCCGCAATAGATGTCACAGTTTTTCATCCTCTTTTTGCCCGGCCCATCCCATCGTATTTCCATCCAGGCAGTAATATCTGCTTTGTAGCAGTTTAGGGCTTCCGCTAGTGGTTCGATTGCACCTCTCTAATTTTCTCACATTCTAGGTGCAGATACGAACGTCGTTGTCCTTTTTTCTTTTAGCAGGGTCGTCAACAATAAAATTCAGTCATTTTCGAGGCTATTGGTTGCTTCGTAACATAAAATTTTTTCCGTGGTTGGGTAGTTACCCAACTTGGATGGCCAATTCCAATTTATTAGATACCCATAGGACACGGCGCCATCAGTATCCACTACGGAAATGAGCGCTGCCGTTGGCCTTTCGATACATCCGCCACATTCACTTAACAGCCAAAATCACAGCTCACTTCAACACCTTCAAACAATGCCAATTGAATCCAATTACAACACATCAGCCAATTGTTAAGAGTAATCACACCTCAGACTATCACTACTACATTAAAAACAAACCTACTCAAGCCAGACACCGCATCACATAATTCACTTGGGATATAATCATCGTCGTAGTCATAACATAAGGGGCGATACTATTAAAACCCCTTTTCAAGTGGGCCTGCACTTCTATCGCTACTTGTATGGGTACTCTTTTTGAGAGCACACCGCTTCGAAACCTTATGCACACAATTGTATAACATTCCCACAGACATTAACAATAAAATTATAATCTCTGGAATTTCAAAACTCCCTCTGTGGCTTCTTTAACTAGCTAACGAGTGCTTGCTCGGAATGAAAATCCTTTGGGGTGGTTGATGTTTATCTACTCGGCACTGGCGCAATGATGATCGTATCAGGAACTCGCTTAAATAAATCATCCATAATGAATTGTAATGTGTAATTGATTGTGTGCGTGGATCATTGTCATGTTTACACCCATTTAATTGAGATATGAATTTGATTCATATGAGTAGCACATAGGGCGGCGTTGCATGTCCTGTCAGTGTCAGATGGTTCGAAAGTTTCACGTATTAATCATAGAGAGTATTAAAAACATATTATCCCCTCAAATGTTTTTATTATTTCAGGACGAGACTTTTATCTCACATTTATTTAGTTTTTAACCACTCAGGAATTGTAATAGTTTGTATGTGTATATGGTTTTATGGTTGGAAGACCATAATATTGATAATGTAAGTGGAGGGATAAATTAAATATAATGGAAGGTTTAAGAATTATATTTATAACTGTGTGAGCAAGTGAATTTTAAAGTAGGTTTTTTTTAGATTATGTACCTTTATTTATTGATAAGAGGAAACAAATACGTTCGTTATCAACCGTTCTTTTACTGTCCTATCTCTGCGAAAACCTTCTTGTTATGAGAAGCTTCACAAATGTGTTGGGGTCTCCATTATGTTTGTATCAAAATTATCCTCACAGCCTATATAGTTAAAAAAAAACTTGTGATTCAATCAACTTGGATTTAGTATTTATTTTGTTAGCTTAATGCTGTATACTCCAAAATGGTGCCGCTCGTTTTTTTATGTCTGCACTCCACTCAGCGGGATGACTTCCTCTATTGCGTCTTTGGGTAAGAATCAAAAATTCAGTGGGAAGGAATTTGTGATTCACAGTATAGCTTTGTACTGTCGAAACACCACAGCATAACATCATGAATACCGAAATTCGATTTTATTTTGCCGTCATTTCTGTGGTAAAAAAAACATATAGTTTCCAGCAGACAGCTAAGGGTTTAAAATAAACCCTCTACAGCGTGACACTGATTGGTGGGAGTTTTGGGCATCATTGAACTATAACTCTTCGAAGATAAGATTGGTCAAGAAGTGACTATTACTCATAATATTCTGCCTAAATTGAATGACATTGAAGTGGACGTCTCGTCGTTTGGTTTCAAAGAAACGGTTTCATACAGCCAAATAATTGAAATATGGCATGAGATAATCCCAGGTAGTAAAATCTCTTGTTTCTGTAGTCACAATAAGACATCTTGATATTCTTGATTATCTGATTTAATATCACAATACCTCCATTTAATGGAGAAATGCATCAAGAAGATTCAGTTACATTAATTCAAAATGGTCAGGAAACTCATGTACGATTTCATACATAACTCTATCATGTCTTGACTACTTTTCAATCAAGAAATTGTAGTAACTAAACGAAAAAAACGCGATATTAGCAAACATAAACATTATATGCACTCCGATAAAAAAAATGATAGCGTCGTCGCCTAAGACTTCTAAGAGGCGCTCAATAAATTTTTATAGGAAACTAACAAAATTATGATCTAAGAATCTTGCTGGGAGAGTTAAAAGCTTAAGTAAGCAGAGATACATATTGATTAGTAAAGTCGCACTAACCAGCCAAGGGAGTATGAACACCACGAAGATTAGGTCGTCTATCCCAGTGCCTTAGCAGCAAATATTCATACAAGATCCAACTTGTTTTAAAGTTTCCACGTGTTAAGACTATTTATATTTGTTTGTAGTGAAAGCGAATCGAGCATTTTTGAAAAGTTTCATGTCATCAGCATCAATATATGCTGATTTGCTGTCTCGAGTGCAAACTCTTGAGGGCCAAACCCAATGAGCAACCCAAACCGAAACTTTGTTTTTCTTTATTATAAGTTTATTAACTAAGTATAAATAAAATAAGTATGATAGGTTCTAAATAACTTCCTTGGGTTAGGTACATACTCCAGATACAAAGGGGTTGGACTGGGTACCTCTAAATTTTAACTGTTAAATTCTCTGTGAGAGATACACTTACTTACTTAAGTGGCGCTACAGTCCAGAATGAACCTGGGCCTCAACCAACATGCCTCTCCAATTAGTCCGGTCCTTAGATAAACCCATTTCTGCCGCTTCCTTCTCTATACTAGCAAACGTGGCTATGACATCACGTTGGGTCCTACCAACGATGTCAATATCGTCGGCGTATGCTAGTAGTTGTACAGATTTTTGGAAAATTGTGCCTCTGGTGCCTGTCATGTGCCTCTTCAATCCTCTCAAGAATCAGATGAAGGAGTCACATGACAGCGCGATGTTGAGGAGACTTATGCTTCTGAAGTTGGCGCAGTTAAGAGGGTCTCCTTTTTTGTAGAGGTATACTTTCTTCCGACCAGATTCGGCTTATGAGATGGTGGATGTTACTTAGCAATACATCTCCGCCGGCTATAAAAAGCTCGTGGGGAAGCCGTCATTTCCAGCAGCCATATTAAGCTTCAGTTTAGATATTGCTATCCCACTTCACTCAGGTCGGGTTGTGGTTCTACCTGACAGCGGAATGTTGGTCGTCATCGCCGTTTAACAGTCTGCAGAAGTGGTTCTTCCATATCCTCAGCATCGACTATGTCTCAACTACGATATTTCCTTATTCATCTCGACCGGATTCTGTTCGAGCCGTGTATCCTTAGATTTGACATTTTACACTTTGGTAAAACTTGGGAACATCGTTCCTGGAGTGGCATCTCTTTATATCCTCGATCGCGCGCTCTTCATGCTCCTTTTTCTTCTTTCTGAAAAGTAGGCTTTCTTCCCTTCTTCTCTGTCTATAGATCTGCAGCTTAGGCTTGTAGGCCTTGTTCTTGGCTGCGAGCATTTGTCGGCATTCCTCATCAAACCAGGGGTTTCTTGCTGGCGAGCACGAGAAACCTAGCACATCAGTTGCGGTTGATCTAATGGCTTGTTGGCATCCTCTAATTTACGCCAACTACAGAGGCAAAAGTCTCCTCAACGGTGGATTTTTAGGCCAGGTAAGTCCACAACTGATCAAATTTTCACACTCCGACAGATCCTGGAAAAAAACCCAAGTAGTCCAAATCGATACCCACCACCTATACATCGTTTTCAAAGAAGCATACGACCACATTTATAGAGACGAGCTATACAGAGCTATGTCTAGCTTTGGAATAACTTTGAGGTAGTACGGGACTTTGTCTATCTCGGCTCCGCTATTAACTCTGACAACAACATCTCGTTAGAAATAAAACGAAGAATTACTCTTGCCAACCAGTAGGCATTATGTGTAGTATAGTAAAGATAAGTGTCAACTGTTTTTGTTTTTATTTAGAGGTTGGTTTTTCGAATAGTTTTTCGAATCGGGCAACTCTCATTTATGTTCAGTTTGGTTTGCCATTTCATCGTGAACAGGTTGACAAATGAACAACTCTTGCAAATTGTGCAAATTTATTTCGAAAATAATGGTTCAGTTCGCTCCGTCCATTTTATGGTCGACATAACCGTCCATCAGAGCAATTAATTCGGTTAACCATGGATCGTTTTCGCACTACGTTTACTCTTTGTGATAATACGCATCCGCAGAGACGTCGAACAGTGCGCAGCAAAGAAACAATTGCCGCTGTAGAGCAAAGTGTTGAAGAGGACCCGAATGAATCGATGCGCCACCGTGCACAGCAATTGGAGCTTTGCCCATCTTGGCCTACCTACAAGATCCAGCTTGTGAAAGAATTAAGGCCACGAGACCATGCAATGCGTCGTGATTTTGGTGTATGGCCCGAAAATGAGATAGATCTCGGTGCTGATTTTCATCGCAAAATTTTGTTCAGTGATGAGGCTTATGACCCCATCATAATGAAGCAAAATTGCCGCATTTGGAGTGAAGAGAACCCACTGACTGTTTGGTGTGATCTATGGGCTGGTGGAGTCATTGGGTCATACTTCTTCCGATATTATGCTAGAGAGTCAGTTACCATAAATGGAGACCGGTATAGAGCCGACTACTTTTTTCCCGAATTGGATGGCATGAATGTGGATGAGATGTGGTTCTAATTTTTTTTTCTTTGGGGATATGTGCAGTCGCTCGTCTACTCCAATAAACCAGAAAAGTTAGGGGACTATGAAGCCAACATTCGTAGCGTTATTGCCGACTTACGGCCCCAAATGCTCGAAAAATTGAAAATTGGACCTCTAGACTTGGCTTTATTCGAACCAGCCGCGGTGGCTACATACCCGAAATCATATTTAAACATTAATGGCATAAAATATCCCTAAAATAAAGGCAAATTAATTGACATTAAAATGATTTTCTTGTGCCTGATTTCGATTCGAAGTTCTATACCTCTAAATAAAACACCCTTTATATAGTAACGCTCTTTCCCACCGTAATCCAACAAAAAAAATAGAAGATAGATGGCAGCGAACACTGTCGGTTATTGTATAGTTTCGTTAAAGACTCAACTCACCGCTGAAGGATGAAATTTCAAAAAAAAAATGTTTTAATGGTCATTATAGGAAAGTATCTACTATCGAAATTGTAGTCATTTAAGTTCAGCGATTTGTCTGTAGGTTGCTTGCCATCAGGGTTTCGAAAGAACGCTGTTACTTTTACAAACACACATTAGATGGTTAGATTATAGTTTCGTCCTTTGAATTGTTTTTTGTCCTTCAATCCCGAAAAATATTCATTAAAAAAACGACTTAACACAATTAATTGTTCTTATTTCAGTGGCAAGACGTCGTCGAAAAGAAGGACGACCTCGTCGTCAACGTACTACCTTTAGTACAGAGCAAACCCTTCGACTCGAGGTCGAGTTTCACCGCAATGAGTACATCTCACGGAGCCGAAGATTCGAATTAGCGGAATCATTGCGACTAACAGAAACTCAAATAAAAATATGGTTTCAAAATCGTCGTGCCAAAGACAAACGCATCGAAAAGGCGCACATCGATCAGCAGTACCGGTATGTACATCAACTTGTCAGTTATAGTTATCAAAAGTTTTACTGCACGCAGTAAATTAATTTGTCCCAGCAATTTAGGGCTTCCCAAAATATCACCTGTGCCTTAAATACATCCGCAAGCCCTTACACCTTTTTATAGCTCAAATATAATAAATGTCTAATAAAATTAACACGCATTAATCATACCCCCTTGGGTTTGTCTATCCTGCAGGAATTTTGTTGTGGCCAATGGTTTTATGACGTCGATCATTGGACAAAATGGTTATCCTCCCATCATATCGAATCTTCATCAGCAGTTACATGCACAGAATAGTCTGCCGTCACGAATGCTTCCATCGGTTCCTCTGCAGCCAACATCATCGACGGCAGGTCAAGTCCTATCAACTCCAATGGCACCCTCACCACTAACAATAACCACCCCTAATCGAAGCGATCTCAACTACAACGATATAAGTGGCTTTTACAAACACAATGCAGTTAATTCATGTTAGCAATTATTTTAACTTTTATTACGATTTTTTATTACCCTTATATTATTGTACTATTTTCGGGAGATTGATGTGCGCGCATCCGCGAACACCAAAATTGCTCGGAAATAGCATAAGGTGAAACCATTGTTTATAATTTTAAATGAGATACGAGTACTCGTCCTTTTTTCTACTTCGTGGTGATGTAAATAATTTTGAAGTTTTTTTTTTTATTGATAAGAATAATTTATGCCTTTGCTAGAGCAGTAAGACAATTATGAGTAAAATAAAAATAATAGAGTTATTACAAGGAAACGAGGTCCTTTTGTTTCCTTTCAATCACGCGAATTCATGTTACCTAATTGAAATGCCAGGCGGAAATGATGGGTTTTCTTGGAATGCAAAACGTTGAATGGGTTTTGTGTAAGGGGTGAAGGGGGTGAGAACAATCTAAATACAACCATTTGTTGTTTGGTTGGCTGACTTTGAAGAGATTGTTGAAATCTTAAGAAAGTAATAAAACGAACACAATTGGAGAGGAAACATTCTGCTGGACAGGCGTACTACTTATCGTTTGTTTAGTTCTTATATGTATTATAATTGATTTCGAATGGGTATGGTTTATGTGAATGGTATATGTGAATGAAAAGGATTAAAATTGTTTATGTAGGAGAGGGATTTGATTTTGGGGATTTTTGTTATTAAAAGTATTGAATGCTGTTTGCTGGGTGATTTCTAGCAACGGAATGCGGAATGAAATGACCAATATTTGATGACTTTGCGATATACAAGAAGCTTCCATTATTTTATATGTTTGAACATTCCGAGGGGCTAACATCGATTCGGGCCACACCTAGTTGCAACCAAGGTAAGAATGTGGTTTTCCACCCCGCCATAATAAATGCGAGGAAATTGAATTTCAAAAGACTGCAATTGCAAAAGACTTCGCAGAGCCCTTGTTTGCCAAAAAAAAATGCCGACAGATGCTCGCACCGGATTTTTAGCAATGAAGAATAGAGCAAGAAAATATATACAGAGGTGCCACTCCAGGAATGATGTTCAAGTTAACTTAAGTGTAGGGATACAACTCGCGAACAGAATCCCATCGTCATGAAAATAAATAAAATATAGTAGTTGAGTCACAGTCGATGCTGAGAATGTGGAAGAACCACTTCTGTAGACTGTTAAGAGGTTAGGCAGAACTAACCATTTATAATTGGCGACGAAAGCGAAAACTGCTTCCTGCCTAGCTATAAAAAGCAGGTTGATATGATTGGCAAGCAACATACACCAAGAATAGAACCTCAGCATCGTTTGCCCAATCTACAAAAGAGGAAATCTTCTGAACTAAACCAGTCCTCAACTGATCAAATCTTGAATCTTCGGTAGGTCCTAGAAAAATTCTTAGGAAAATCTTCAGTTCCATTCACGTTGACGGGCTGTGGGGACGTAGATTTATATAATCAAGAACTTTACTTTACTTCTCTTTTGATATGTGTGTATGAAATTGTATTTTTGTCAAGAACGCTGATCCGAACGGTCTATGTTCGAAAAATATTTCAGGATATTTGACATTTTCAAACAAATTTTTTTATTTAATTACACAACTAAGAAGAGTTTCTAGGTCGGTATTTATTTAAATAAAAGTAATGCAGTTAATTACCTATAAACCAAAAAGAGTATTTGTTGAAATTTAATTTCAAACATAAATCTCTTCCAGATTTCTGAGCTTTGTCCCAGTTGAGTCGGTCCTTTTATTTCCACTACCCCACTGACTGAGATTTCCGAATTTAAACCAATGTTTGAAAGTAAATGGCTTTAGAAAACATTAATTTCCAACTAAGTTTGTAGCTACAAGTTTACAATATATAAACATTGTTTGACATTATTTTTTCGAAAGCAATCGCAAATTGGCTTGGTAAAATATGAAAAGATGGCATAGACGTATTTTTTTATTCTTTATAGAAAATGGAGAAAAAAACTAAATCGGTGGAATTTTGACAACTACATATCATGCTGAAATTTTTTTTAAAATTTAGAAATTATTTGCCTTTTTTTCTACTACACAAGTTGCTAATTTGTGAGTCTGAAACTCGTTGTAAACGTTGGAAAATTGATGTGGTAAACGAACTGCCAAAATTTTGTAAGGGAAATCTTTTACAACAATATCGGATATTTCCCACACGCATTAAGTGTGTAAACTCAGATGGTAAACGTTGAACATTCTGAAATGTTTTTTTTACATTTAAACATGTTGTTGTTGTGTTTTGCAAGTGAACTATTATTTCTAAAGGCTAAACTGAAGGTCCGTTCTGGTAGGTATAGTCCTGTGCAAGATAAATATGAATAAACATTGATGTAAAAATATACAAAGCCTCACCTACGCGTATTGAGAAAGTTGTAAAAATATAACGAAGAAAAAATTAAGTTTTATTTTATATTTATTCTTAATTTTATTACAATGATTATAGATATGCACATATGCGCGCTTCCGCGAGCAATATTTGATAGCTTACCATCTGTCACTTTTCATAGAAAGAAATAATGATATAGAATGCTATGAAATGTAGAGTAAATCCATTGCTAACTATCTCAAAGCTCAAACAATCTTACAAACAGAAACGACAGCCCATAGGATCCTATGCATAGAAAGCAATGGACTGAGCAATACATAGAAATAATTTTGTAATAGAAAAGGTATTATTTGAAGTCTCCAAAAGCAATTTCCATAGAATGCCATATGACATTCTTTGATATATTGCTAGTGGAGCCCCGGGTTATGTATTGCCTGCTATTACAATTACAAGTTTGTTGTTTGTTTTTCACATGGCTGTCATTTTGTCTGTGATGTTAGTGTCGTTGTAGCTGTCAAGTTTCCAGTAACAGAGGTTGTTTGTTTTTGAAACTGACAGCAATCATTTGTAGTAGTGTTAGTGCAAGGATGGGGTAATCTGCGGAAAATCCAGATCAGCAAAATTAATGTGAAATAAAAAAAATCATTTTTTTGTTCAATGGAACATAACAACTGACAAAATTGGTCTTTTGACAGATCTTAATCAAAAAAAGATTGAATTTTTTACCAATGGAAAACGCCATAAGTATCACCTATTGTCAAAGGATGACAATACAGGAGTTGGACAGAAATCAAAAAAATATTTCTTTCTTTTATTCCAAATACACGCCAAAATGTTTATGTTTTGTAGATTACTATTATATTTTAGTTCTGAAAATGTGAAAGCATACGGGTGGTTTTTGTTGAAATTAAACAATTCTCTCTTGATAATAGTTGGTAGTTGGTTTTTTTAAGTTATATAGTATGAAATGAAATTTGCGGATTGTTTATTTTTTTTTTTATTTTAATTTAAAAAACCAAAACAATACAAAAGCAATCGCCAAAGAGACGCGATCAGCGTTGCCACTAAGATCTGGAGTAAATATAATGTAGTACGCTAGCCAACAAAATGTAGTACATACATGTATTGTTTTTATTGAATTTTTTGTAAATTATAATTTGAATTCACAAAAACAGACACTACTTCATGTTGTATATAAACGGAAGGATTCAGTGAAGATTTGCACTTACTTTAAAGTGATGCCAAGTTTCATATTATATTTATTTAGTTATAAAAAAGAATGAGTATAAATTAAAAGAAAATTAAAAATTGCAGTCAAATAAAAGAAATTATAGTCAAAAGCGTAGCTTAAAAAATGATGTAGTATGTAGCACGGCAAGCAGATATGTAGTACGGTACGAGCTGCGAAATGAAGCGCAGTGTAGTTATGTACTACAAGTGGTAACACTGACGCGATATCCGTCGGGGTATTTCTTAGAAATACTTGTTGCTATGTACAATTGTTGTCTGTCAAACTTGTTGTTAATGTGTGGCTTAATATAACCATTGGCTAATACAAATTGTGCTATTAATGTCGATGAGGCTGTGAATTTTGCTTTGTGAATGTGTTTCATATTTCAAGCACAGTTATATTTTGATGTTATGTTTTTTCTAATGATACACATATATATATATATATAATTATATATATAAATATTACCAACAATCAGTCATAATAAATTTTAATGATACAGCGAATAATAAACATAATGACCATCTTAATTTAAGATTTTTAAATATAAGTGATCCAATAATTATCTCAACATACCTTTCCCATTTTTATCATACACAGATAAATACCCTATGTGCATTTTAACAGAATTTTTGCTAAAAAAAAAATTAAACTATGGGCCTGAACGCTGAACTAGTCGAATTTTATGTACAAGGTTACGGAACTTTCACATTTTGAAATTGCGCACTTTGCAAGTTTCATTTTACAATTTGTACACACTGACAGTAACTAAAAAGAAAAATCTATGAAATTGCGCTATTTAAAAAGCAACATGCACTTATTTTTTTCACAGGTAGAAACAATTAAACCCCGATATACGGACTCACTTTTGTCAACAAACCACCTCAACAGCTGATTGCTGTCACTAATTCGACCTTCTGTAGAAAATAAAATTGTATATTTCTAGCCATTGACATTTATCCAATTTCACAACCAATTATACAAATGAATGCGTTCTGAGCCAAATTTGTATTTGCTTTAAGGGCCGGCCAGAGTGCATGTCTGTAGCTGGTATCTTGTATCGCTGTCAAAAGAGAGATACAGTTCTTACATAAAATTGCCATTCATTCAACTTCAAGCTACATATTCACATTGTTTAAGCGCATTGTTTTTAACTTTCGATTCAGCTACAAGCGTTAGCTACAGATTCGAATTCTGGGCGGGCCTTTACTATTGATTAAGGCCGTTTTACGATATTCTAGTAATTGGACGTCTTTTTCCATAAGAGCTACATGGGGACAGAAATGAAGATTCGATGGTTCAGCGTTCAATTTTATGATGTAAATATGTATTAGTATACACATTTATTAATTCTGCTATATCTTCTAGAGAAAAGTTTCCTACAGTTTCCTCAACGACAGAAGAACTGATTTTTTGTATTAATGGCAAAGTAAAGAGGCTACATTGGCATATGTGAGCTAAAATGTGGTTCCAGCAGGATCACCAATATCGTGCGATTTCACACCGTCAGACTTTTTCTTTTGAGGGTTTTTAAATACTGTGCCACGACATTTTTTGAATTCAGCCGAATTTATGAGGCAGATTCCATGAAGCATCGCCAGACATTAGCACAATTGTCACATAACAAAATAATAATATATTGGAAATAAACAAACGAAATATTGAATGTTGATATTGAGTTGATATCCCAATACTTAGCTTCAATTATCCAAATATGTACAAATGTCATGATATGGGTTCTAATTTGAATCTTTCAAAATTCAAATGTGTTGTTGGGATAACATGCCAAAATAACGATACTACAAGATATCGAAAGACTTAGAAGACCATATAAGTAACGTCTAAGCAAAAATAATGGGTTGTTGCATTCCTTAATGGCTGAATTCGAAAATTTAAGAAAATTAGCAAAACCCAATTTTTGACGCATAAATTCTCTGCAATATTCTAATTGATTTTATACTTTATTTTCTCCTCACTCATTCAACTGGTTATCAAAATCTGAAATTACCAATGGATAACATCAACCCCAGCTTAGGCAGCCGAAGAAAATGTCATTGGATTCCGTGATAAAAACACCAGCTGCATTTTCGAAGGAAAAATACAAACTCGCCTAATTATATTCAAATATCCATGTAGGTTAGTAATTCCCTCTCTGTACTCGCCCATTTTAATCATTTAATCAAACTTATTTTGCCACGTGTCACATATTTCGAGTCTCACCGACTCTCGTTAGAACCTCTATAATCCAGGTATGGCAATTCAATATAATCCATACCATATCTTCTGATTCACTCGTAACTCGTAAGTTATAGCGTCTATATTCGGCTTTTTGGTGGCGATTCGTTAGTGAACGCAAATTTCCGTAGTAACAACTTGATTAATCATTTAAGGAAAACTCAATAATTTTCAATGGCTGCCCGAAGAAATCAAACAGGAAAGAACGACGAAGATGTAAGTTGAATTTTTTACTTTTTGAAAAATAAATTACACGACTGATTTGGTGCAATTTTGTTCAATATAGGAAATCTGTGAATTGGAGCATTTGCGTAAACTATTTATTGGTGGCCTGGCTCCATACACTAATGAGGAGACTTTGAGAACCTTCTACGAGCAATGGGGCAAAGTTGTGGACTGTGTTGTAATGCGTGATCCTACAACGAAAAAATCTCGTGGATTTGGTTTTATTACATATACTAAAGCGTTTATGGTAGATAAGGCACAGGATGCCCGTCCTCACGTCATCGATGGAAAGTAAGTACATATACATACTAATGTTGCACCTAATTAAAATTCGATAAAACTATTCGTGGTGGTGATATTGATTGCATAAAGCGATGTGTTTAGTGGGCGCAATAATCATTAATGGATTTAAAAAAAAATCCAGTCGGTTGTAGTTTGTGAACAGTTGTATGGATTCCATAGTTTAATTGAAAGATAAATGTTTAATGTACTAACTCGTAAAACTTGTATATTGCATTTAAGAAGGTGCATTTGTTTTGTACTCTAGAGAGTTTCAAGTGAATAGTGAATTTTATAATTTTCATTATTCCTCGGGGATTATGATTTCCAATTTATCTGGACTGCTAACAAGCGAGTGGTGCATAAAATCAATTGTTTACATTCGTTTTTCCTATTCCACTGATCGATACATAAATGTATTTCATTATTTTATTTTGGCATATGGTGGACAAATTAAGTACAGACTCACTTTTATAGAAACCATCGACTTTTTGTTGTCAAAAATTAAATGTGTTAGACAAACAATTGTTAGGTCAACTTGAACTAAACGTATGTGTCTGAAATTCGTCTGGGTAGTCGAACAAGGCTTCGAAGAATTCTGCTAGTAATCCATAAGAAGTAGCTACCTTGTTGCACTAATTAATAGTGGGAGGTTGTGCTTGACATTATGCCTACTGATTATCATCTTTAATTACCTGCGCGTCAGTGACTAGGCTTTGTTTGTTGTTAAGTAGATTATAAAGCCATACAGATGACGCACTGCATACAAGAAAAATTGTTCTATGGCGGGTCGTACTGGCACAGGCCGCCATCTCGGATCTCGTTTCTCATGTGTGCACGTGCACATCGCCCGCCCGTATTATACAGCTTGTGAGCAAACGTTTTTGTGTTTTGTTCTCAATGCGTCATCTTTCGTAGAACTTGGTTCCTTATTTTGAAGCAGAATTGCAATCATGACTCGAAACTTCGATTTGCGTGAGTTGGAAGTGTTCGTGTTTTCTTGTTGTACAAGATTTTCTTCACTTCCCTTTTCTGCGTTGATATTCTTTCCCAGTAAAGAGGGTTTTGCGTTGTATCACCTTGATATGTACCTATCCTGTCAGTTTTCTTTTAGAACTTGCAAATACCATACGACGCCCATTTTTTCAGGGTGGCTGTTTAATGATATTTCGGTACCATATCCACTGGGTTCTAATATTCGTGTACATTATGGCAAATCGACAGTCGAGCTCAGAATATTTCTGCGACGAGAAAATGGTCCGATTTCAAGATTGCTCATCGGAAGTGTTTAAATTCTGTTGGATTTTCTCATCATATTTCGGACAGGTCCGTAGGTCTGTTTTGGATGCCGTAAGTAAATAAAACGCTGCCAGGCGTCCATTAAATTGCTTAAAGTTAATTCCTCTTGACCTGAGTCAGCTCCACAACGAATTCCATCCTTATTTATATAGCCTCAACTAACATCTGTCCCGATTCTTTCCAAAGTATTTTATGAATCTTTTATCGCGCGAGGACAGATTCATGTTTTTGAATATCTCCCGCGCTATACATCGAGTGGCAGTTATAAGTCTGAACTCGTAAGTCGTTGTCCAAAACCATCTTTAATCAAGGGCCTTAGTCTGAGCACACGTCTTCCCCGAACTCTCATGTGCTGCAAATAATTTACACTTTATCGACGCGGTGGTATAGGAACATGGCACCAAGCGGTCTCAATGATTAGGCATCAGCTAAGTAAGCTTGTGTATCCACGCAATAGCCATTGCCTACCATTTGAACGCCCCTGACTAACTACCTATAGTTGAATGTGGTCTCAAATAAAGTTTCCAAACCATAGTCATACAACATTTTTGTTCGAGCACAATTTTAAACACATTTGAAACTAACTGTCTTGTCCCACTTTGACATTGTAGTCTCTTCCATTCAATTACAGATTGTAGAGCTAACCTTACTTATGCTTAACCATATATACTTCTCTTTCTAGGAGTGTCGAAGCCAAACGTGCACTTCCACGTCCGGAACGTGAGAACCGTGAGTCAAACGTGACTGTTAAGAAAATTTTCATTGGAGGACTCAAGGACAACCACGATGAGGAATGCTTGCGTGAACATTTCTCACAATTCGGCAATGTTGTCAGTGTTAAGATTCTTACTGACAAAGCGACTGGAAAGAGGCGTGGCTTTGCTTTTGTCGAGTTTGACGATTATGATGCTGTCGATAAGGCTATCTGTTAGTTATTTTCATGATTTACTGTATTCGCTTACTCACTCTCTTGTTTTCCATATTTAGTACAAAAATCCCACTCCATTAAATACGTCCTAGTCGATGTGAAGAAGTCCGTTTACAAACAGGAAATGCAAAAACGTGCTGCCGCTGGCGGTCCTGGTGTGAATAATTTAAATGGACAAGTGCCACCTCAAATTCCTCCTGGCCCTTATCAGCCGTGTCCACCGATGAATGGCCCACCGCCTCCGGCCAACTACAACAGTTGGGGTCCACCCAATAATTACAACGGATACAATCAACCACCAATGAATAACTGGAACTGGAATCAACCACCACAGAACGGATGGAATGGGCCACCACAAGGTCAGTGGAATCATGGCAACTACGGTCCTCCACCGCAGGCAAACTGGAACACTGGTCCAGTCCCACCACAAAACAACTGGAACAGTGGTCCTGTCCCACCGCAGGGTAGCTGGAATAGTGGTCCGCCACCACCACAGCAGCCACAACAAAACTTTGGTACAGGCTACCAACAGAACTACGGTGGCGGCCCGCAAAAGAGCAATTTGGGCAACAATATTCGCAAGAACCCCTACAACACACCCACTGGAGGAGGTATGTTTTGTGAATTAACAGCGTGAAGTGGGCTTACAATTTTTTTTTTAGGAAACTCTGAACCACTTCAGCAGCAAACAGCTCCGCCCGCCAACACTGCCCGTCGTTACTAAATAACATGCAGGCAGAACTCTGCTCAGTGCAGCAAACAAAAAGGTAAGCCTACACAAGTCTCATTCATCAGAGGGCTAAAGGTATTTTTATCTGTTTCTCCTTCAATTATTCACCATCAAAGTTACCTAAGGCTAAGTCTTTAGTCGACATCTTCTCCTCTTATACATAGGTACACATTAAGTATAACGTTATAAATTTTATTTTCTGTTTCACTAGGACGATCATCTCAAAAAAAAATTAATAAATTTATGAACTTATGCAAGACAGTAAAAGAGAGAGAGCTCTAATAACTAAAAAAAAAACACACAAAATCTTAAGTTTAAGGTATGGAACGGTATAAATCCCTGAAAATTTCTTAATCTTAGGTATAATAATATAATTATGTGTAATACCTTTTGATTAATTTATATATTGTATGACCAAACAAAGTTATGTGTAAAATTTACACAACCAATGTTTGGAATGGATTCAAGAGGAACAAGAGAGAGAGATTATTTAAAATTTGTTCTTTCATTCTCGATCGCAGCGATAAAGAGAGAACGCGCATTTTATTTTTATTTTCACTCTAAGAATGTATAACTGTTGTTTTATTATTTTTTTTATTATTATTATTTATCCCGTTTTAATAACTATCTATATATGTATATAGTTTATAAGAACTATGTATGACTATATAATAAAGAAATCAATCAAATATTTTACTTATATGTATTCAAGGAGTCTTAACGTTTATTATTGCCAACCAAAGAAGGTGACGTAAGGTGACGCACTTTATTTGTTTTTTTTTTATGTATTTTTCTTTTAAGTTTGGTATTTCATTGCAGATTATTGACTTATGAGCTCTAGTAGGATTAATGTTACTGTATTTATTAAAGCCCTCGAAAAGTGTATATTTCGCTCTGTAAGATTGTAAAATGGCGAGCCTTTAATTAGTAAGTCATGGTGGTGGCTGAGTAGTTTAATGGACCGGCAAGTTTTATTTTCTAACAGTTTATTAAAGGACCCAAGTGTTATTTATACTGTTAAGACAAGGAAGTATTAGTAGTCAGACTGTGTTGTACTTGTGTAAGTAGGTAGGTCCAGTAGTTTGATATCAGTTGAATTAAATGACCACCCGATTTGAGTACGACGCTGTTCGTCAGTCATTTCAAATTATTTGGTATCCACCTTTGCTTGATCCTTTAACAGGAAGTTCGGTCTTATTTATCGACCGACGTTTGGTTGGGTATCAATTCTTCTCCATAGCTTGTCAACGCAAATGGGACAAAAGATTTTGCGAATTTTGCTTACTCAAAAAGACCACGAATTTCTTTATCCGCTTGGCTTGTTATGCGGTCCATGATGCTTCATCGCTGTAGAGCAGATCATCCCAGATCTCCTTAGTTGTGCTCTTGGGGCTTTTTACTAAACAAACCGATGATACAGCGGTTGGCAAGAGTAAGTCTTCGTTTTAATTCTGACGAAATGTCGTCAGAGTTAATTGTGGTCTTTCGGTTAACAGCATATAACTCCTCTAACCTTCATTGACTGTTTAAACTCATTTTTGCAGCCATGGATCATTGCCTCCGTAGCCCGTCAACAAAAACGGGACCAACGGTTTTGCGAACAACTTTTTTGCTTAAGGATTTCCTCATACTTGCTTCGCCACCCACCGTAGAGCTTAAGTGGGATGATCAGGGTCTTATGCAGGATCTACTTAGTTGTGTGAGTGTTAACATTTTCCTAATTTGCTTTCTTAGTCTGAAGAAATGAAGGTTGGCCAAAGTGATGCTTCGTTTTATTTCTGATGGGATGTCGTCAGAGTTAAGCAGAGCCGAAGTAGACAAAAGATTCCTCTATGTTACATCTGTCCATGGTGCCGTTCTGTTCAATTCATCAATATGGCGTGCCCTTTCGTGTTTTAAACCTATTTTCCGATATCTTTAACTAGCTCTATGTGCCTTTGACATCTCGTTGAATCTGACCACTGACGTCAATATCGTCGGCATATGCTACTAGTTGAACAGATTAATGAAAGATTGTGCCACTGATGTTGGCTCCAAGGTTTTGCACAATCCTTCCTTTTTTGTTGGTTTCGAAGGTTGCATTGAGGTCTTAGCCGATCCTGGTGGAGCAGCGATAATTATCGATAGTCATCCTGCTCAGACGGAAACTCGCCCTTCGCCGGTCCTTAGCTGACTGCCCCTAGTTGCGCACTCCAAGTTGGTTGAGGTCGGTGTCTACTTGTGCGCGCCACTTAAGGCCAGGGGTTCCTCTATTGAGTTCGACGTCTGGCTGGGAATCGAAGACTGCGAGCCGGAGTACTGGTGTCCATTCGTTCTACATGTCCTAGCCATCTTAAACGTCCAATGCGGAGCATGTAGCTATACAGCTCTTGGTCGAATCTTCGTCTACATAGCCCGTCAACGCAAACGGGACCGAAGAATTTTCCTCTAAAATCGACCAAGGATTTTTTCATCCGCTTTTGAGACGTTCTATGCTTCAGCGCCGTAGAGCAGGACTGGGATGATCAGTCTCTTATATAGGATCTCCTTAGTAGTTCGAGTGAGGGCTTTACCATTAAATTGAAACAGCGGTTGCCAAGATTAATTCTTCTGACGAGGTGTTGTTGTCAGAGTCAATAGCGGAGCCTAGATAGACAAGTCCCGTACTACCTCAAAGTTATATCTGTCAGGTTTATTCCAAAACTAGACATGCAGTATAGTTCGTCTCGATATATGTTGAGTTGAGATATTGCTATTTTCACTTTGTTTAGGCGGCGACTGTCGCTGTGTCGCCAATATTTAATGGTTCTGCCTAACATCGAGATTGTTTATCGTCACCGTTTAATAGTCTGCAAAAGTGGGTCTTTCATATACTCAGCTACGATTGTTCATCTCGACGGGATTCCGTTCCTTTAATGGAACTCACGGACGTCGTTTTTTTGACTTTTTTCTGAAAAGCCAGTGTTTTGCTTCCTTCATTGTCTGCTCAACGGCGTATCTCGGCTTCACATTCAGCCTTGCCTTTTAGGCCTCAATTTAGGATTGGGGGTCTCTTGTAATTACATTCATTCGACATTCAATTTTGTCCCAGTATTTCGCTTTTGTAGTGTCGGGGTGGATACCCGCGTTTTTACATTGGCAGCATCAGGGTAGTGGTTTAAGTCGATGTTAGCCCCTCACTATCAAATCCAATTCGGAAGCTTGCAGTTTTTGCTCACTATCCCATCGTATTTCCTGGCAGTTATGTCTGCTTTGTTGCAGCTTATGGCTTTCTCTAGTTGTTCGGCTTTATATTTTCTAAATGCAACGATTATTAGATGGTTGAAATGTACTGAAGAATTTATCACTACAATTTGACAATATTTCACGCACAAAAAGTTGTGGTAACCAAGTGTTTTTCGACACGGTCCTACAATTGGTATTTAAAATGTTTACAAATACAAAAGTTGTTATTAGGCATTGTGTCTAGCAATTTCATTCATCTCATGGTTTTTGATTTGTTGGTTTATATTTAATGTACATAGGCTCGACGGTGTATTTAACTAATGGAAGACACACAAGTGGTAAGTAGAATCAAAAGAAATAACACACTGCATGATATGTATTTCTTTATACTAAAACAAGTTTTGTTTGTAGTGATTGACAAAAATAAAATTAAATCAAAAAGAAACAAACGATGTTTTATTAGATAACTGAATTGATGATTACGATTTGGAAGCGAATATTGGTAAGCCAAAGGTTTAAACGATAAATGGTAACGTATTGAGTGTGTCAATAAGATCCAAGAACATATCCATATTAGAATAATAAAGAAATATTTTGCAGGTTTTTAGTTAGAAATCAAGCTAGTTTTGGTATTAACCTCGAGTTAACTTAAGAAATATGAGTCAAGCTTTCAGTAAACCGAACAACTTTGGTGTGTTAACCCTAATTTAATTATGTTTCACTAAAAGTTTACTACCTCCGCAGAGAACCGAACCGAAATAACGTAGAATTGGAAGTATATATAGAAGTAGTTTCAGACTTGCAGAAATGCTGATAACGATAAGAATGCGGAATGATAATTTTACTGTTAGTACGCTAATCGTAATAAATTTCAGATTCACTACTACAGACTAGTTTTTCCCAAGCAGAAGATATTGGTCGTACTCATAAATGTATTGTCGCGTTCGTTATTTTAAAAGCACTACATTATCATTAGAGGATTTCGGCAATACAGTAGACACGCGTTAACAAAAACACCATCTTACGTGAATATCGTTAATGATTTCTTGTGAGTCCTGGCATTGAGTTTTTTGCGCGGTGCTGATTTGGCATTTTCTTTTTCGTAAAAAAAAATTCGCATAAAGTACCAAAATTCTTGTCTCTAAAGGAAAAAGTGGATGTTATTGAAAAATTAAAAGGAGGATCAAGAGTAACTAGCTTAGCAAAACAGTATAATGTTGCAAAGTCAATATTTTGCACTATCAACAAAAAAAAAAGAGAAAATTTTGAAATGCAGGGGGGTGGCTGATGAATATTGCTACATTCAGAAACTCAAATAATTTTTTTTTTATTCATGTTAAAGCTCAATCAATTTTATTAAATATAGGCTCGTTAGTTTCAAAAAAAAAAAGTAATTTAAATGCCGCTGCTCGTTAGTTTCAAAAAAAAAATGTAATTTAAATGCCGCTGCTCGTTGATGCATCTTCCCAAAAACTTGTTCATTACTGCTTGGAGCGTTGAGACAGGAATAGCCGCAATCGTTTCTCAAATGGATTCCTTAAATTTATTTAAATTTTTTGGTTTTGCTTTGTAGACTTCCTGTTTGCAATAAACCCACAAGAAAAAGTCGGGTGCAGTAAGGTCAGGCGACCTGGGGGCCAACGGAAAATCAAGTTTCTGGCTATCGGCTTATTGGGAAATTTTCGTTGCAATTTTGTCATATCAGGCGCGGGCGGTAAGTGAAAAGGGGAAATTTCGTAGATCGTATGCGTCGGCAAGGCTGTTGTTTGATGCTGGGGTAGCAATGTGAACGAGATGCGCACTCTATATAGTTCTATACTCTTCGGTTGCACCATTTTACTGAAACCACACAGAGTTTAAAGAATTTCTCATTCGGCCTGATTCTGGATAGAAAAACTCTCTCAACATGCTAAAGTTACGATCTCCAGCGACCGTAACAGTGTGACCGTTTTCCTCGAAGAAGTAGGGCCCGACAATGCAGCGTGATGAAACTGCACACCACACTGTGACACGAAGTGGATGCAGTTCCGTCTCATGGAGTATCTGTGGGATGGAAGCACTCCATATTCGACAATTTTGTTTGTGTAACAGTTCAACATGTTTCCGTCCTCTTCCACCATTTGAAGCATCTTCTAGTCAAATTCCAAGCGAATCGGCAAGTCTAATGCTTTATTTGGCCATTTGAATTTTATATGGAAATAATTCCAAATAACTTTGCATAATTAACTGCAATGAGTGTCTGCTTATACCCATTTGAGCAAATAAGCTTCTTGTCGAAATTTTTGGATTGTTTTGTATGGCAGAAGCTACAGCAGCGATTGTTTCCTTCGTCCAAACTGAAGGTTTTCAATGGTAAGGTCTTGTTTCGACTGTCCCATGCTCGGTAAAATTGTTAAAAAGTCTCACAAGACCATCTATCTCTTTGAACCGAAACTACGGACTCCCAGTACGTGATAGCGGCGGACAATTCAAATTCTTCTTTCAGTGTCCTAGTTATTCATTTTTGTTAAATCTAAAAATCAATCTGTAAAATCTGAACTTGTGGGCTCAATCAAGAACAAGCTGCAAGCCAAAATTAAAGAGCTAGGTCTGTCTCTTGATCAAATTTACAATGCAAACTGATAAGAATTTTTTCACCAATTAACTCCCAATAGAACTTCTTCATGCATTTAATCCAGAGGTTTGAACATTTTCTTCCGTCTAGTAACTTATTTGATTTAAATTGTGTGTTCGCAGGTTAGTTTTTCATTTCCTGAAATCCATGAAAGGACTGAAGATCTTCCAAACGCAATCGAAACGAACGAAGTTTTGATCAGTAATGAAAGTGAAAGCAATGACAGTATTCTGGAAAGAGCACATACCAGATTAGAGCCTAGTGAAGCAATCAACATTTTCAATAGAATTAAAGGGGTGGAAGATGAAAACCTTAATCCAACATATATCAGCGCTTAATCGTCTTTGCGAAAATGCCGTGTTCAACAATTTGCGAAGAATGAAAATCCAGACAATGATAACCATTCTATTCGGTTAGGAATGGAATCCGAGAATGTAATTCTGGTCGATAAAAGAAATTATTGTCAAGGTTCATGTTGTGCGTAGTGAAACATTTTTTCCCGTTGAAATAGGGCCCAGTTATAGCTATCATTGAATACCTTCATTGGAACACAACCCACGATGGAATCAAATTCCATATTGGAAATTCCGTTTCAGTTCGGTGAAAAAGTGATCAGTGAAAAATAAGAAGTGATTTTCTGCAAAAACTATAATTCAAAATTTAAATATTTTTGGATAATCATTTTCTTAAATTCATAAGCTTTGTTTGATACCAACTAGTCAATGATTAAATTTATAAAAAAGCCGCAAGTAAAAGAAAATTTCCAATGAGGGTTTTTAATGACAGTTATAATTGGGCCCTTAGTACGAAGTACTGCCGCGCAGAAGTTTTTGGTTCGATTCCCAGCCGTAGGCAACATCTAAAACGATTTTTCATTGGCCCACCTCTCGTGATGATCTGACAAATGATCCAAGTAGTATCAATTGTCAAGAATAACTTATCTCGCCGTTCTTAGTCGGCATAAAACAGGAGGTCCCGCCATCGTTCAAGAAGTACGCACGCACACATAAATGGTTGTGGTTACTAACGAGCCTGTTGCTCCAAAAAATTGTATTCTTTGTACATAATCGTGGGTATATCGCGAATAACAGGGGTAATTTTGGACTCCAATTATTCAACTGTAGCTGCCTTATTCACAAACACCTTAGACTTTATGTAGTCCCAAAGGAAAATCTTACTGTGTGATATCGCATGATCTTGATGGCCAATTCATTATTCAGAAGCACGAAAATAATTGTTCACCGAAGGTGCCCTATCGTGGTATCCGTTCGGAGAAAAATTTTCTACGCAACGCCAGTCCTGTCGGAGACTGAATTTGCGTTCATAAAATCCGTTTTCCGATGTTACATCAACGCATTCATTTGACATCAACAACCTTTTCTGGTGCTATCTTGATGAAATTCCGAGCTACATACTGTTTGGTGCTTGTTTTTTTATTTAAATTCTATCTAAAACACCAGTTTTTAACAAAAAATCGTCAAAAACTTAACGAAAAGTATTTCATTGCTTACATTTTGCTCACTTAAAAATACATATTCCGAGACGAACAGATGTCGGAGACCACCAGATAGAAATTGACGTGTCGTTGTCAAAAACAAATGCAACCCGTCGCCGCCTGATTTTTTGAAGAAATATGATCGATGATTCCACCAGCGCATAAACAACAACACACGGCTGTTTTAAGTGGATGTAAATGCTGACCTCTTCCTGTTGTCCATAAACGTCAACTTTGCTTATTGACGTAGGTATCCATTGAGTCAGAAATGGGGCTCATCGCTGAACAAAATGTTAATCGAAAACATTAAATCAGCAAGTCTCTCGAGAGACGGTCTCTCGGTGTAAAGATAGTAAATGATGAAATATCAATATATGCTGATAAAAAAATGCACCTTGCCTTGATATAACTCAACAGCCATCTGTCAAAAAACTCCTTTTGAAAAAATACCTCTTGACCCCTCTTTACCATAAATGATTTATAATAATAATATTTAAATGGCAACAAATTGCTTCCAAATAAATAATAAAAAAACATATGAGAAGGCTACGATCCACTGTGTGGATCATTTTATACCCTATCCCATCCCATCCTAAAAAGGAAAATCCCTTAAATGTGGGTTTATGAACAAGAAATATAGAAAAATATGTCGGAACATATTGTTAAGACAGCTGATCAAAATCTTGTATGGTTCGACCAAAAACAACGTTTTTCTCCTGCATATGGCGCAGGGTGTACAAATGGTTTTTGTATGAAAACGCCTACAAAAAGTGGGCGTGGGTAAAAATGATATACGGAAGAAATGTTTATATTACCAAAAACAATTATTTTGCATACATTTTTTTCGGAATGTTTAAAAAAGTGGGCGTGGCACATTGTATAGACGGAATATAGACATTAGGATTGTCTAGATATGTTGTTCAGACATGTTTTCAAACTTTTAACGGTTTGGCCTAAAGTTGGTCGGCTAGCAATTCTGAGTCGATCCATATACTTTGAGGTATACCAAGCTAAATTATTTCTCTATGTTACAAACTATGTATTAAAACTAATATACCCCTAGGAAAGGGTATAAAAATTGAGGTCTGCACTCGGCGAAGGCAAATTTCAAATGAGGATTTTTACCAAATGAAATGGTTTGAGAGTGAAGCTTTCATGCGCATACCAATTTAGATAAATTGGATTCTTGGCGCAATCTTCCCTTCTCTTCTTTGCTCACATAAAATCTACCTACCTCGTTGGAGATGACTTTCATTCCAGGCACTTAGATAAGATTGGATGCCTTTGTATTTGAGGCGGTAATATATATCGTCGGTGAACGTTAGTGAATTAAGTTACCTAGGTATATCTGAAATGTGGAAGTTTAAAATGGTAGGTGCAGTGAATGTGCCACGTAGAAGACCATTCCTGACACAGAAAACCTCGCAATATTGTTATTTTTTTTTAGAAGTATTTTTAACTGAAAACCCCAGCGAATTGGAAGACATTAAAAAATTAAGAAAAACAAAGTTTCGGGATCGGTTGCTCGGCGGGTTTGGCTCCTTACTAGGAGTAACCATTTTGAACGAGTACTTATAATACACGCGTGTAGAAGGAGTCCGTATAAAATACATGTAGGCAATGTTGAGATCCACATTCTTTAAACGCGTAAATTTATTTACGCGATTATCCGTGTAGGCGCGATTGAGGATATAGAGAGCTGCCACTCCAGGAACGATGTTCGCAAGTTTTACCAAAGTGTAAAACGTCAAAGCCAAGGATACAAGGCTCGAACAGAATGCTGTCGAGATGAACAAGGAAATCACCCCTATCGGGAATTATTTTTTCCTGGGAATTTTTTCCATTTTCGAAATCTAGGTATCGTAGACAACATTCGAAAAAGGGAAAAAAATCCCTGGGAAATAATAGCTATTGTGAATATGATTCCGAGGGAAATTTGACGGTGAATTCCCCAGAATTATTCCGTTGTCATTTTTCTGGGGAATTTGATGTAATTTGGATGTAACCATGTAATGTTTTTATTTTCTTTTATTTATTTAGTTAAAATAAACAGATTATTACTTTTAATTAAGGTCAAACACAACAAATACAAAACAACTGGAAGTAATAATTACTGAAATGGAAAAATATCCAGATATTGCAACTGGATTTACCAAAAGGAAGAAGGAAGAAGTGAAATCAATTTGGAAAGGAATAGAGAAAAAAGTCAATAGTTTTGGTCCACCAGTTAAATCTGTGTATGAATGGAAGAAGGCAAGATTACTATTATTTGCGTATGCGTTTTACTGTTATTTATGTGTGCAAACTGCACTGTTTACCTTTTTTAGGTTTGGATTGACAAAAAAAAAGATGGCCGAAAATCTTAAGTTCAAAAATGCAACTGGAGGAGGCCCATGCAAGGAGTACACGTTTTCTACTTCTGAAGAAGCAATCAGAAATATCTGTGCGATGAGCGAATCGGTTGAAGGTTGTTCTAATGCCAATCGATTTGGCTTGCCTTCTTGTGGAAAGAAACGAAAAGTGGATAGTTTTGATGATGCAGAAAAGGAAAACATAGCAACAGTGTCATTACAGAATGCTCAACGACAGTCACAAGAAAACGTAGCATCGGTGTCAAGGCAAACTTCTCAACGACAGCCACAAGATCATCAAAAATACAAAGAACTAGATGAATCTGCCCTGATGGACTTGTTGGACTCAAATGATGAGCACGAACAGCCGAATGATAGCAATGAGGATTTAGATGACATCGCAAATAATTCGGCTAGAAAATCATTCTCAAAAGGTCAGAAAAAAATCAAATCCACGGCAAATCTTTTGGAAAAAGAGCTTCTTCTACAACGTGAATTGTGTGACAAACTTGGTGAAGCTATTTCAAAATTTGAAAAACACCATACGGAAATGGAGATTAGCGTCAAGAAAGTATATCGATCCATTGATCGATTAAGCGATCAACAAAAGATGCTTGTACAGCAAAAAAAACGACACAACGATGAAATGGAAAACCTTAAGAGACATGAAATACAGGAAGCTGAGCGGCACAATATGCAGATGGAAAACTTCAAAGAACGAGAAATAGAGACAAAATTAAAAATTAAGCAGCGTCTTTTGGACATAGAAGAAGAAAAGCTTCAAACACATCACAATAAAAAACAATAATTTTCAAATAAACTCCATTTACTCAGAATATTTTTGTTTACTTTTATTTACTTTTTACTTTTACTTTTACTTTTTAAAGTGAATTTGCTATTTGTCTTCTTATGAGTTGCGCTTCTGCAATATATTCTGAGTTTGTCGTGAAAATTTCAAGTCCGTTTGTGTTGGTATCTTCTTCTTCTTCGCGAATTATGTCTGTTGGAACATTTGCTGCACTATCAGTCTTATAATGGATGCAAATGTTATGCAATGCGCAGCAAACATTTGTGATTTGTATTGCTTTTTCCGGCAAATAATGCAGCTCTCTAGCTCCAATCAAGCACCTCCATTTATTTTTAAGCACGCCGTTAGTTCTTTCGATTATATTGCGGCAACGAATATGTGCTTCATTAAAATTTCTTTCAGCCGTTCTTTCTTCAGTTGTCCTATAGGGAGTCAAGAGCCATGGTTCTAAAGGATACCCAGCGTCTCCTATTTGCAAGTTAAAAAAGTTAAAAAAGGGGTTATAAATTAAAAATTAAAATATAAAACTAATACCTAACAGCCACGAATTCCTTTCACCATTCAAGTGTTTTTGTTCAAACCAAGACCTTAGTTCACTCACCTTCCACACAAGAGAATCATGGCAAGCTCCTGGATGAGTGGCATCTACGAAAATTATACTAATCTGGTCATCGCAAACCTGAAAGATCAAATTTTTATCAAGTCCAAGTAAATTAAAATCAAAAAAACAATTTACAAGTAATACATTCAAACTATAGAATCCCTTTCTATTGTAGTACAAGTGCTTCTTTTCTGGTGGAGCGATGATTCGAACGTGGGTACCATCAATGCATCCTACTACACCTGGTACGTTGTATTTTAAAAAAAAATTTAATATGGTGTTTCTTTTTTCTTCCTCTGACCTCTGCGTTTTAATCCAAATAGGACAGAGGTTTGCTTCAAATGTATTTAAAACACTTGATAGGGCCTCAGAAAATGTAGACTGGGCAAGTCCAACTTCATGATCCTTTCCCACCCCCGTCTGATAACCACCTTCTGCAAAGAAGCGCAAGCAGGCGCTAAGCTTAATTATAGGGGGAACAGCGAATGTTTTTTTCGTTTGCGGCAAAGAATCCGTGAGCACATTCAACAAGTATGTAAACATTGACTTGTTCATTCGGTAATATTGATAGAATCTATAAGAACAGTTCAAACAATTTAGAAAAAATAGTAAAGAATTATTTTCTTGTTTCTTACAATGATTCAGGTAGTTCCAAAGGGTTCGATTTATCCCTCAGATTTCTCCTGATGATTCTTTGCTGAATCCTCTCATTTTCCTGGTTTTCTTCATCCACTAACACAAAAGCTGCACTTCTCATCATAGTTATAATATATTTTTGAATATTTACTTCCGTTTTTTTAATAAAAATTGCAATTATTTCACTTCAATTCTCGTTTTTAGTCAAGCATATGTGGTTGTCAAAACATTCGAAGACAATTTCGAAAATATTTTTTGACATTTTTACTGTGGTAAGACTGATTACAAGGGAAAATGATTTCGATGGAAATTCACGATAGGTAGATTTAGTTCCTGGGAACAAATAATTTTCGTGGGAGAAATATTTCCTTCGGAATTCCTGATAGGGGTGAATATCGTAGTTGAGACACAGTCGATGCTGAGGATATGGAAGAACCAATTATGCAGACTGTTAAACGGCGATAGGACAGCAATATCTAAACTCCGGCTTAATGAGGATGCCGGAAATGACGGCCTTCCCGCTGGGCTCTATAAAGCCGGCGGAGATGACTTGGTAAGTACATCCACCAACTCATAGCCAACTCTGGTCGGAAGGAAGTATGCCTGAAGAATTGAACCTCAGCATCGTTTGTCCGATCAACAAAAAGGAGACCCTCTAAACTGCGCCAACTACAGAGGCATAGGTCTCTTCAACATCGCCTACAGGATCCTATCTGCCGCAATATGTGAACGCCTGAAACCGTTTACCAACAACCTGATCGGCCAAGAAAGTCTACAACCGATCAAATTTGTACACTTCGGCTGATCCTGGACAAAAACCCAAGAAGTCCACCACCTACCTATTCATCAATTTCAAAGTCGCATACGACATCATTTATATAGACGAACTATACAGTGACATGTATAGTTTTGGTATATCGCCCAAACTCGTCCGTTTGTGTACGATGACGATGGAGAATTCTCGCTGCTCCATCAGGGTCACTGGTCCCACCGACACATTCTACACCAAAAAGGATTTAGGCAAGGCAATGCGCTGTCATGTGACTTCTTAAATCTGATTCTTGAGAGGATAGTGCACAACTCCCAAGCCAACACCAGAGGCACAATTTTCTAAAAATCTTTACAACTACTACCATACGCCGACGATATTGACATAATTTGTAAGACTTACCGTGATGTCATTTCCACGTTTGCTAGTATACAGGCAAGACAAAGTATATGCTGGCAACACGAAAGGACACACAACATCGACGAATTGGACAGAACGTCACCATTGACAGATAAACTTTGAGGTAGTAAGGGACTTTGTCTATCTACCTCTGCTATTAACTATGAAAACATCTCCTCAGAAACTAAACGAAGAATTACTTTTGCTAACCGCTCTTTCTTTGGGCACTCGAACAACTAAAGAGATCTCATGTAAAACCCTGATCATCCCAGTCCTACTCTTAGGCGCTGAAGCATGGAACGTCTTAAAAGCGGATGAAGGAAAGTTATTTGAAAAATCTTCTGTCCCGTTTGCATTGGCGGGCTATGGAGAAGAAGAACTATAAGAGCTGTACAGCGACATGCCCCTGTTCAAAAAACTAAGCATTGGACGTTTAAGATGTCTAGGACATGTAGAACGGCTCAGCCAGACTTCGGAGGCAGTAGAGGTAAGTTAGATTAAAGGTGTTTACGTACACATGGGTTTTTAAAGGAACACGAAACAGACTTATGATTGAAAAAAACATTTTTGTAGAATTTTTCAAAGAACTTATAAACAAAAATATATTCAGGCCTATCGGGAATAAATTTTCACGGGAGTTTTTCTTTTGTCAGCAATGTTAAGCAGATTGCTGAATGGGATTAGTTTCCCGGGAAAATATATTCGCGATAGGGTTGATTACACGGATAATTAATAATTATACGAGTACACTGACGTAATAGGACGTAATAAACCATATCAACGGCTTTTTTGATATCTACTCGGCCGCAGCTGACATCTTTCGCATAGCAAACCTCATATAAAACGATTGAATTTGTTAAGAATATCATCACTTGAAATGCAATTTCCAGTGGAGCAGTCCTGACTGAAACTAACAAATATTGGTCCAGTGACGTAGCTATGCACGTTTATGTACATTTATAGACATCTGGTGAACTTCTTTCCACGAATTAATAAAATAAAAATAAAACAAATGATTTTTTTTTTTTTGAGAAAACTTTATTTGGAAATATGTAATAAGAAATCACAAGTACAAGATTATTGTTGACATGTTCAGTGGAAAACTTTCCAGGCCTGAAAAAATAAAGTCTCTATTAAAACTCACCATTTGAATAGCTGCTCAAGATCACTTTTCGAGTGTCACATCGCTCAGTGGCTTATGATGAAAACTCGTCCCATGTCCTCGAGCTTGGTGTATATGCGAACACTGGCGATCACACCAGCAATACACCTAAAAATTCTTGCAATGAAATACACAAGTGCTTCATTAGTTACTTCGATATGACAAAATGTTTGTAAGTTTTGATTTCCTGTATATCTCTCCTGGTGTTATAATAAATGTGCAATTGTTCTTTTATTTCGGTTAAAAATGTCAAATAAGCTGCCGAATCGACTCTTGGTAAAGCTCCTGCAACTACCTCACATCATTGTACTGTGCACAAATGACTTTAGATAGGAAGACCCTTGCCTGCTGAATTGACTCTCCTACCTGGCCAGGTGATGCATTTTTTTTCTCGGTTTAATGGCTGCGCTTGTTTTTTTGTTTTTTTTTTTTGATTTTGAGCTACAAAATGTTAGTCCCTACTTAGGGGGAAATTACATTGTATGCTAGAAAATCTGTTGGAGAAATATGAGTTCGGCTAGAAGACTTTTTATTTTCTTTTTCGTCCGAATTCACATCTCTCGGTAAATGAATACTACACATGTTTATACACTTGTTTTATCTTCTATTTTTTGTTTTCGTTTTTTTTTCTTTTTATTATTAAATCTTACACAGATAGTTGTAGTAATTAATAGCTTACTAGTATTACTTAATATTCAGATAAATTTATAAATGTAATTGGTGGACGAACTGTAAAGCGCCAGAAATACAGCGGTTGTCTCATTCAGTTTTCTTGTTTGTTTATTAAAAAAAATAAATTGGAATAACGCTGAAACATACCACGACAGAAGTTTGTCTTTGAAAAGGAAAAGTTTGGAGGAAAGAAAAATTTGTATTCTTTTTTTTTTGAGTCATACTATTGATTTCTTTATAAACAAGTACTTAATAGTTATTAAATAAAAAAAATACTATGATTAGATTGTGGTTTCATTTTCTTTAAAAATCATGATCAAGTTCAAATGCAAAAAATAAAAAAAAGAACCAATAGAGGCTTCTTGACGAGACTACATACTTCCTATGGTTTTTTTTTTAATAAATTGTTGTTATTGTTTTTTGTTATATTTATATTTTTTTTTTTGATAAGATATTGAGTTGACGGTTTATTGATTCAAGTTTTTTTTCTGCTTTTCTCATTATTCTTTTTTTGTCAAGGTAGGAACTAAATTCCTCAGTTAGCTACCTCATCGATTGTGATTTTTTTTTCTTACAACTCTCTCTGCCTATCTTGTCACTCTCTCTCTTTCTTCTCTCTGTACTTTTGCATTTTTACCTATATTCGTAAAAAGAAAAAATGTTAAAATAAAATAGTTGTTAAGGTTGTTCTTAAGCTTAGGGTTTTAGGAAAAGGTTTGTTCGTATTCCCTCCTTTAAGAAGGTACACTAAAAAAAAAAAAAAAACAATCTTACATCTACAATTTGGTGTTACAAAAGAAAAGTTCAGGGAAGTTTTGCTACTTTGAGGGTAGCGATGTTGTTAAACATGAATTTTGGCAGTATGATATAAACGAGGGAGCAAAATTAAAATGCCTAGTGTGTAACGGGTGATTTTTTAAGCGTTGTTTGCATCAAATATTCAAAAATGTTATTGTAATCGAAAAATAGGCCTTTGTCATTTACGTTTTAAAGACAACTTTCATGTAAATATTTTCCGCGGCTACTTTACAAATGGTCCATTTGGAAGGTCAAATTTTGCGTCACTTTTTTTAGCATTTCGGCCTGTATTCCACGAATTACGCGTGTTGTGTTATCCTGGGGCCCTATCACGGTATTCGATTTTACTTTCGATTCTATTAGTTATTTCCGATTCTACTTTCAAATGGAATTATCTATGAAAATAGAATCGGATGCAACAGCGTTGCAATTTGGTTTGATTTACAAGAAAATCAGGAAAGAAATGAGAAAATTGAACGAAGTAGAATTAGAGACGCCTCTAGAGTAATGGAGCTTGGCGAGAAAAGGTTTTCACATAATAAATCTAAAGAGGGTAAAAGTTGTCCAGATTTGACAATTTCTCGCTACTGGGCTTTTTAGATACCCCTTGGATAGGTCCCGATGATTTTTCATAAAATTGACCGGCATTTCAAAATGTGATGGCTTGGTGTTTGCTTTTTTTTTTTCTTGATTGCCTTTTCTTAAAAAGTAAACTTAATGTTGATTATTTTAATGCAATCAGTAAACATTTACTTATATTTACTCACATTTTTGATGCAGACAATTTTGTTTACCTCTTACTCGCAAACAAATTTGCTATCGAAGGATTTAGAGCAAATTCGAACGATTCTAACATTGAACTTTCGAGTTGGGTAGTTCGACAAATACAAGAAAGTACCCAAAACTGGTTGGCATTATCATAGCGGTTCGATTATCGTATATTAAAACGTTCTTAAAGTACGATTGTACGAGTTCGAATATTTTTATGATAGAATCGAATTGCATGGTTAGCGCCCCAGTAAGGCTTCAATCGTGTTCGGCATGTCCACATATACTAACGACTTTACATAACCCCACGAAATAATCAAGAGGCGTTAAATCGCATTCTTGGCGGACAACTCACAGGGCCATTTTGAGAGATAAGCCGCTCACCAAATTCACCCTTCAACCTTTCAATGTTTCACGATGTGTGTGGCGTGTGGCACCGTGTTGATGAAACCACATGTCAACCATGTTCAACCCAGCCAACTGTGGCAAAAAAAAAAGTCGCGTATCATGGCTCGATATCTTCGCCGTTGTCGCTAACGTTTCTTTCACGGCCGTCTTTGGAGGAAATTGGATTGATGATGCCAGCAGCCCATAAACCACACCAAACTGTCGTTTTTTTAAGATGCATTGGTAATTGTTGTATGGCATTTGGCTGTTCATCACTCCAGATGCGACAGTTTTCGGTATTTACGAATTCGTTGAGTCAAAAACGAGCCTCATCGCTGGTCGCCATAATATGGTCGTAACAAACGGTGCACATTTTTCACAGAGCACGATTTTGATAATAAATTTTAATAATTCGCAATCGTTGCTGGCTTGTAAGTCTTTCCATGATCAAATGGCAGAATATACTGAAAACTTTTCACTTTGAAAGATGACGTTTGGACACCATTACTAACCAGTACTGGCAACCTAAAATACTTGACTTTTAAAAAATCACCCTTTATAATGTTTCTGCGCGAGTACCTACTAAAGTAGTCCCATTGAATGTGTATAAAGTTTACGTTGCGAAGCGCATTTGCGACTGAAGCTAACTACTAACCAAGTTGTCTGACTACAGCAGGTCTGGAACTACCTGGTCATTACTAGGAACATGTACTTATAAACTGCAGAATAGTATGATACACTCTAAAAAAAACTCTGCTACATAATGTATTTATTGATAAATAGCAAGCTCAACTTCAGGAAACATAGAACTGATTGATTGATTGATTTGTTTATTTGGCTTGTTCAAGTCATTTATGTTCATTTACATCATCAGTAATAAATCCTTGGCAACTAAGGGAACTCTTTACCGGATAATTTCAAATATCGTTGTCAAAAGTAATAAGTTAGATTCTACTATGGTGTCCCAGTCTGGGCAAGTGCACTAAAAGCCAAGGCGACAACAAGAAAAATACTTTGAAAAGTACATATTTGCGATTTAAATAAAAAAATTTACACAGCTGATAATTCACCGAGCCCGTCAGCATTGCAATTCTTCATTTACTAGATAAAAGCTAGGCTCAGGGTATGAACAAGTCGGTTGCGACAACATTTTGAATTTGTATCTAGGTATACCAGATGGAAAAGTATGTTCAGTGGACATTCTGATACAATACTTAATTTTTCTACATATCTACGTATTTCTTCTCAACATAACATACATTTTCTCGGTAAATATACGCTGTATTAGCATACAGAAAATCCTACAAGGAAGAAGGAAAGGGGTTTGCTTTCTTGTAACAATTATTTTGATAGTTAAAATGTAATTTTTAAACGGAATTACCAACATATTGCTCGGTGGTGGCGCTTTTTATCATGATAAAAAGGACGGACAACTATTATAAAGTTGACAAACATGTAAAAAATTCAAGGCTACATTAAACAGAAAGACACAAAACCGCTGACTTTCTATAACTTTGAAACTTGATAATATTTCATCTCTAAGCTTAGCCTCTTTATATCAAATGAATTTACTTGTAGAGAAAGTTTAAATATAGGGAAGGGCGGTTACCTTATCGTACATTTCTTTCTATATGGCTTCTTTTTTGCAAGGTTGGTACAGTTATGTATTAAATTCTAGTTAAATTTAATTTTTGAAAGAATTAACTTTTCTTACAACTACCTGAGAAACTTAAATTTCTCTAGAGAAATCAATTTCTAAACACCGACATAGCCTACTTAGACTAGTATACCATTATCGAACAAACAGAACCCCATTGGGGAAAAAATTTGATTGCGTATACCTCTCCCATACATACCCTCTACAACAACTTTCTAAAACAAAACCAAAAGTTAGAAGAAATACAACTCACCTATTAATACCGCCTGTTGTTGCCACCCATGTTTCCACCTTGTCCGCCTCCGTAGTTACCACCAAAACCACCTCCACCGCCGCCATTTTGTCCCATGCCACCGGCTTTAAAAGAAATCAATACGACAAACATTTGAAAATACATTCAATTTATCAAATCGAAAATGTTATTATTACCGCTCTGGTTTTTGTGGAAACCACCACCGCCGCCGCCACCACCTCCTTGGTATGGCGCGGCTCTGTTATTCGCAAAGTTGTTTCTCGATGGGCCACCTCCATAGCTTTGCTGATAGTCGTTACCAAAGTTACCACCACCACCACCGCCGCTACCCCAACCTTGATTTCCACCATTGGAGTTGCCACCGAAACCTCCGGTGGTTCCTCCTTGGTTCCAATCATTACCACCTGCACCAGCACTGTTATTCCATGGAGCGGGCTGACTGTTCCAGTTTCCTCCGCCGCCGCCACCGCCTTGGTTGTATCCGCCACCACCGCCGCCACCGTTGTTGCCAAAGTTGCCGTTATTGCCACCCCAACTGTTGCTTTGGCCGCGGTTGTTACCACCACCACCGCCCCAGCTGCTTTGACGATCACCACCACGTCCACCACTGTTGCCCATGCCTCCGCGGCCACCTTGTGGTCCACCACGTCCACCACCACCGCCTCCGCCGCCACCACCACCACCGCCATTGCGGTCCATATCTTGTTTGGCAATAGCTTTCTTTACATCCAGAAGCTTATTCTTGATGGTGTGGTTCTTTTGCACTGCAAGTAAAAGACAAAAATTAAAAACTCGTAGAAGATGGATAGGGCTAAAGCTACTTTTTTGCAAGAAAACATTCGTGAAAATCCTTACAATGACTTGTTTTTGCTCTTCGGTTCTAAATTTTATGTTCTAGTACCAATCTTTATAATATGTAGTGGGTGGTTAAATTTTGAGGGCCGATGTTGGATGTGAACCACACCTAAACGTCAAGTTTTTTTCTGCATTTCATTTGACATTTCTTAACTTCAGACTAATCAATTTGAACCATGGAAAGATACACTCACTATCGAGCAACGCGTTAAAGTTATTCAGGGTTGTTATGAAAATGGGCGTTGAAATCAAAATGCATATCTTGCATTTCGTTATGTTCCGAGTCTGTAGGAGTTGTGAAAACACCAGTGCGTGGTCGTACAGCAGAAAATATTGCAGAAAATGGTGTTAGCATTGTAAGTAACTTTTAATTTGTGATATGTTCCAACGGCACACATGAAAATACCTGGCACTACAATATACAAATGTTGTACCCAGCGGCGATTCAATGATAACTGACAGGTCGACAATCGCAGAATGCAGTATAATTGTAAACAAGAAAACATACCAAAGGTCAAATCAGCAGTCATTGCCGTTATCGACCTACTAGTAAACAAAGTTCTTCGAACAATCAGCTTGCGAATAAGAAGTCTCGTTTATGACATGCAAAGCCAAATATGGATTTCAATTTTTCAGCTTCGATTGTAAGTTCTTAACAATAGCAACGGGACAGAAACCGATATGGAGTGAATTTGTTAACGTTTGTGTATTTGTTGAGTAAATTTAGTTTTCTTTTTTTTTTGCACAAGACAAAAATTTCCGCTGTCAAGTTCAGACGCGCGCATCGTCAAGAAACGGAGAAAAACAAGTTAAATTTTATTTGCAATACCTACTAAGTACTGGTGAGTAAAATTGTTTTAAGTGTTTTCCAGTTATCCATTGCAGTTTATGGTACAATGCAAAAAAATGTGCTGATACCCGAAACCGATGAAAGCAGTCAATATGATTCTGATGATGATGAGCCTTTATTTAATCTGTCAGTCCGTATGAAGAATCAGATTATCCCTTTTTAGGAACCAAAGATCTTCTATTTGAAATGTCTGGTTTTGTGATTTTTTTTTCATATTTATTTATGGACGATCTATTTGACATGATTGTGGAAGAAACCGTTGCAAGAAAACATAAACAAACCAATTAATATTACGCGAAATGAAATGGAACAATTTTTTGGTACATGTCCATTCATGTCCCTTGTGAAATTGCCTTCCACTAGACGTGACTGGAATTCTCAACTTGGGCAGCCTTTTGCATATGAGACAATGACGTGTGACCGGTGGGAAGATATAAAACGTTACATTAATTTCGCTGACAATTATAAGTTCGTTGGCCCTGGTCTCCTTGGACACGATAAGCTTTTCCAGGCTAGGCTACTCCTAAACAAATTAAGAGAGCGGTTGCTTTTGATAACAAAAGAACAACACCTAGCTGTGGACGAGCAAACCATTCCAACTAAGTGCCGTCACCATCTAAAGCAATATAACCCAAAAAAAAACACATACATGGGGTTACAAAAATCTTGTCCATATCGTAGTTTGGGGATTTAGTTACCTACGACTGCTATATGTTTGCAGGGAAGCAAAGTAATATCATTCCAGATGGTTCTCCAGATCTAGGCGTAGGCGGGAATGTTGTTCGCGGCTAGTATTTGCCGTTCCAAGAGAATAAAACCACAAAATATTTTCTGTCAGCTGGTACCTATATCTCACGAAAACGGGCCTTCTACCATTGGGAACGGTCAGTCTAAAAAGAGTTCCCAATATTGATGTTCCATCAGAAAAGGAAAGCAAGAAGAAGGGACGAGCAAATATGGTTGAAAAAATGGGTCAGATCGATATTGTTGATTTGTCTTTTGTATCCTGGTTTGACAACAAATTAGAAAATATACTATCAACGTTCGTCGAAAGCAAACCGTCTACGAAAAAAAAGAAGGTAGGTATTCCAAAAAAAACAAACAAAAATCCATAGAGATAGAATGCCCTAAAATAATAGATTAATATAATAATTATATGGGAGGCGTCGATCTTCTAGATTCCATGCTCGGATTGTGTCGCTTGATATAAGATCCAAAAAGTGGTACATGAAGTTGTTTTTTTTTTTTTTTTTTTCACTTTTTGGAAATATGTGTTGTCAATGCTTGGATATCGCGGCGTCGAAGGAGTGACATATACATGCCACTATACGATTTTAAGTTGGCACTTGCAGATAACTTGAATAAGGTTGGAAAAAACTTAAGTAAGAAGAGGGGTGGACGGTTTCACATACGAGTACGCCAACATTTCAGAGAAAAATATCAAATTCCGTTTTTCGACCCCGACGTTATCAACTGCTCGGGCAAAAAAAAAACCAAAACAATCTATAGCACGCCGTCATGATATTCCGTCCGTTTGGATTCAGTCGGTCATTTTCCGGAAACAAACAAGGCAGCAATGTCAAAATGACGGCCAATACAGGTCTTACATATTCTGCACCAAATGCAAAGTATACCTGTGCTTGAATCAGGACTGAAATTGCTTTGCGTCTTTCCATATTCAACTTTTTTTTATTCTTATTTTTTACAGATCTATGAATTCCTCAGTATTTTGATTGTTTTTTGCATTTTAGTGCCAGAATAAACAGTTCTGACAATCAAACCCAATTTCAGTGAACACTCTCAAACACACCTTAAAGAGACAGTGAAAAATATTTCTGCTGTTTGTGCCTTTGCCGGTTGCCCGCTAACTCTGCATTAAATATTTAAAGTGAGGTTTGGGTTGCTTTAACTTTAATGCAATAAGATACCGCTAAAGTACACTTTTTGACGACTATAATTATTAAAACGTGTTAGTACGTGATAAAATAATTTTAAAGTCTACGACTATAAATTTGCGTCAATGCTTTTTGTTTTAATTGCACGAAACGCCATATATGGCATATTATTTTAAGATTGAAAAACTTTTAAGTTATCAAAATAAAAATAAAAACGAATGTAAAATGCATGCAGAAGAGGGTTAAAAAAGAAACGCACCCTCGTGTATACTTGTTAATTTGCTTGTAGCTCATGCTAAACTAGCAAACAAGTGAATTGAAATAAAAAGAATTCAGTGCTTCTATTGCCAAGGATTCATCTGCTGCTCGATCATTAAGTCATTTATGTAAAACACAAAATGGTAGGTAAGCAAAAATAGCGACTAAGTTTGCTATAAGGGTAGGCTGCACAGAGAAAACCCTACTCTCTCTTTGAACGAAAATGCTTCTTCAAACAAATCACCCTTAAGAGATTGCTTTATATACAAAATTAGCATCGATAAATGTGTATATACTCTAAAAATATGCATAACTTTTGTTATCATTTGGAAATTTATGTAAATATCATATTTTACCGCGTCGGTAGCTAATTAATGTGCCAGGTAACCGGCCGGCAAAATGTTTGTATTCAGAAACCATGTCAATGAATGGAATATACGAATCGGATGAGATACAGGCGTCTCTTTCAGAATTAATTTATAAGGATAGACTGCACATCGCCTTATAATATTATGTTTATCAATACATCTACAGAAACACAGTTTTTCTTAATATATAAAATAACCTTTTACAAAAGTTTTTTTTTGCAATTAAAAAATAAAAATTTTCCACTTACACACAACTTTGTCAACAGGATCATAGTCGTCAAACTCGACGAAAGCGAATCCACGCTTTTTGCCAGTATCCTTGTCGGTAACGATATTAATGCTCAAAATTTTGCCAAATTCGCAGAAATATTCACGAATGCATTCCTCATCGTGATCATCACGGAGACCGCCTACAAACAACTTCTTGACAGTAGCTCCGGCATTGGGGCTATCAATTTCTTGGCGCGGTACAGCGCGTTTCGGTTCAACCACACGTCCATCGATTTTATGAGGGCGGGCATTTTGTGCGTTGTCAACCATAAACGATTGCGAGTAGGTGATGAAGCCGAAACCCCTTGAGCGCTTGGTCTTGGGATCCTTCATAACAACAACATCAACAATGTTACCCCATTTTTCAAAGTGACCCTTCAATGAATCATCTGTGGTGCGGTAATCCAAGCCACCAATGAACAACTTTCTCAAATGCTCGGGTTCATTAATACCCTGAAAAAAAAAATTATAAAATTAAAAAATGGCCTCCTCAAATAAAAAAAATATACATATGCGAGTAGGTAGCCTATAAAAAGCAATGGCGAAAAAACAATAATTACACATAAAATTTGTAAAAACAATAATTTTGTTTCTTTTGAAACATTTAAAATGTGTACATCTATTTCACGTAAAAGCTAACATATTATATTATACGGCAAAATGAAGCATTTCGATTGAATGGAAGTCCGCCATTTTATTTTTCAATGAACTTTTTTTTTCCTAAATGCAAATTTACAATTTTTATTTTTGCAAAAAAGGATGACGCTAATAAAATCTATACGCGTTATTACCTCTATTGCTTTTATCACAACAAATTATATATTTTTTGGTTCCTTAAATTTATACGCAATCAAAAGTTAACACATACCTCCTCTTCGTAGTTTCCATTGCTATTATCACACTCTTGTTTAAAGTTTCTATTACTATTATTTACGTCGGTCATTGTGGATATTGTTTTTAAATTTTATATTTATATTCAATAATTAGATTTGTTTTGTTCAATTAATATTTTAACTTAATTAAGTTTCACAGAAACGTTTCCAAGCACACGCGGGACAAGCAAACTCGCCAGGAAAAGATGGTGGAAGCGAATGACGAAAGCGGCTTTGATTGTGCTAGGCATCAAGCGGATGATGCCGGTTCAAAAAGGCCGGCTTGCAGCTCGCTATGGAATTGTGTAGAATTGAAACAAAACACTGGAATGGAAGGTCAGATCTCGAGTATCGATGATTACATTTTAACTACCCTTAGGCATTGCAAACATTGTAAATTCCAAAAAAATAAGGAAATTAATTTGAAACTTGAAGTAAAGTTCTCATATATATATAAAATAGAATAAATTTCTCATAAAAATATATAGCAAAACATGCAACAATAACTTTTTTTTAACCAAAACATTTAAAAAATGTTATCTCCGTTTATTTAACACCTTCAATGTTACTTGCCTGTTGTCCTAACCCTATGTATCATAGATGACGCTACATGTCGCTGTTTATATAATTATGGAGGGTAGTTGGAAAATAAATCAATACTCGCGAACCACTATTACTCAGGGGTAAGGTCCTGAGTCAGATATATTGGTCGCAGAGCGCAACGCATGATAATTCATCAGGAGGAGTCAACGGTGGCTTCTACGTTCTACGAAGTTAATCAAATACTTTGGGCATAGATGGTGTCGGATGAGATTAAAGAGCAACGCTAAATCCCGCAGTAAATTAACCAGAGATCAAGTAATCAAACTTGATATCTGCTGTGAACACCACACGCCACACGACGGAAATGAAGTGAGGATGTCGCAGTATAAAAATTTACGATCAAAATGGCTGCTTTTTGACGGCTTTCCATATGATTAGCAAAGTTTGCTCGGGCGACCTAAATTGCGCCAACATCAAAATCAACTAAAAATTTATCCATGTGACAAAATTAAAATTAAAATCTAAAATTATATGTGAATGCATGAAACCATTTACCAATAATCTGATCGTCCCTTTTCAGAGTAGTTTTGGACCAGAATAGTCCAAACAGGGCCTCAAACCCAGCTTCTCTTTTCATTTGTTATTTTTGTAACAAAGAAGATGGAAGTTTGAGAAGTTTATCTGACAGTGTTTCTCTTTGATGTTACCCACACAAAACGTGATTTTCAGTGAAACTTTAATTAAAAATTAAAATACGATAATCTTATTTCAAAATTCATTAGCTTCGTGTTGACGCCTTTAATTGAATTTAAAAAAAAAATGCAAGAATTAAAAGAAAATTATCCACCCTTACATAAATCATAATAAATATTAGGGGTACTAAACGTTGTAAACATTATAAAATAACGACGTGATAAATGAACTGTCAAAATTTGTATGGGAAATCTTTTTTAACAATATCGGAATTTTCTTGCTTGAACTGAGATGGTAAACATTGTAAACTTATGAAATACTATTTTGACATATAATCAGTCACTTTCACACATCAAACGTATTCACTAAACTGAAAGAAATTATGTAGAACGGAGGCAGAACAATAGGAACGAGATTCGATCAATAAATAAATTAGTGGGTCACCGCATTTTTAAGTGGGACAATTTTAAGGTCGTTCATGAAACGTCGTCGTAAAATTACAATCTTTCACACGAAGTAAAATTACGATGTTGCACAATAACCCGTATTTACTTATGGCATATTCTATGGTAAACAAATTGGAGAGGTTTCTTTCTTTTTCAGTTGTCAAAAGAAATTTTTGCTTCTGGATTTAATTTCATTACATAATAAAATATTAGGCCCTTATTAAAAATATCAGAAGGCACATATTTATTATTTCACCAATCGCTTAAATTCCACACGAAACGGTGGTTGCAACGTGCATTTTTTTTTTTTAAACAAAAATATATCTAAAATGTTAAAACATTCACAAATAAATTTTGACATTTAATATTGGTTTTTACCCTCAAAAAACTCAATAATTTAATAACGTATTTATGGCGTTTTCCATTGGTAAAAAAAATCAATCTTTTTTTAATCTAGATCTTTCAAAAGACCGATTTTGACAGTTGTTGTGTTCCATTAGATCTGGATTTTTCGGCAGATTTACCCCTCCTTGCATTAACACTAATACAAATGATAACGGTCAGTTTGAATAGAGTGATTTTCGTTGTGATTTAAGATTATTTCGCTTGTGAAAAACTATTATTAAACATTTAAACTGTAGCTGTACGATGTGAAATATAAATTTAATCAAAAACAAACTTGACAGCAACACCGACACTAAATTCACAGACACGAAATTACAATAATACAACCACAGAAAAAAATCAATCTGAAATCGTGTTCCATTGGTAACAAAAATGATCAAAATTCAGATCTACCAATGGAAAACGCCATTAGTTGAATAAAGTACTATTTCATGAAATAAAACCAAACCCACGACAGCTCTGACAATATTTGTATGAAATGAAACAACCGACGCCGCCGAATTCGCACACTGTCTCAGTTCAGTTCGTTCGGTACTTCTGTGGTGTGAAAGGTGTGTTTCGTGCAACGTTTCTCTAATAAAATAAAATCAGCAAGGAATATGCACAAGGATAATTACATGAATAGATCAATGGGCAACGGAATGGTAATATACGATTACATTTGGCCACTTATTAAGAAAAGCAATCCAAATTATATAGAAATTAACGATAATATTGTGGCGTATGGGTATCTCAAAATGGCGTCTTTTTTTTAATTAACTTTTTTAGGAAGAAACTGGCGAACTAGAGCATTTAAGAAAATTGTTTATTGGCGGTCTTTCGCCAATGACAAATGAAGATTCATTAAAGGCATTCTATGACCAATGGGGCGATGTTACAGATGTTGTAGTTATGCGAGATCCAAATACTAAACGTTCCCGAGGATTTGGCTTTATTTCTTTCGCCAAAGCCTCCATGGTTGATCAAGCACAACTAGCCCGACCTCATATAATAGATGGAAAGTAAGTGAAAATTATTATTGTGAACGAATGGGTGTCTGATTTAATTTTTTGTGTTGCAATTTTCTAGAGCCGTCGATGCTAAGAGAGCCTTACCCCGTCCAGAATTAGATAAATCGGAATCGAATGCTTCAGTGAAGAAGATATTCGTCGGTGGTCTGAAGGAGGTCCATGACGAGGCCTGTCTAGACGAGTACTTCCAGCAATTTGGCAATGTCGTCGGTGTTAAGATTCTCACAGACAAAGCAACGGGCCGTAAGCGTGGTTTTGCATTCGTGGAGTTCGATGATTACGATTCCGTTGACAAAGCTGTTTGTAAGTATTCATTAATTGTTTGTTTGTAAGTGTTCTTGTATGAATTGGAGAAGGTAGATTACTTTCTAAAAACAGAAGGTAGATTTATAACCGTTTGAACTACGACGTTGTAATAAATATTCAAGTAGGCGGATAGGGATGTCAAAAAATGTGTGTACTTTTGATAAATTATTGAAAGTAACGCGCATGTACTTTGGCGCGTCATTGATAACGCGAATTGGAATGTATTGATTAGTGAAACCTTGATTAACTACAAACTTCTGCATTTTATATCATTCTTATACGTAGCACTGTTAACAAAAAAAATTACTTGGTTGAGCGGTTTCCTCACATTGAACAAAGAAATGAAGGTCGATGACCTATTTTTTTTTCATTTAGAACAAGCCTGACAACAATGTTTACTAATCTCCTTTACCAGACCACATTTTTTTTTAAGATAATTCGATTAAAATTCCATTCTCATCACCAGTACCAATTCCATTCTCATCACCAGTACCAACACAAACGTAAAAAAGTGTGACAAAATACAAATTAAATATAAAATGGCTGCTTTGTACCCTAATGATAATTTTTATACGAAGTTGCAATCCTACTCTTATGTGAAAGAATAGTTTTTTTGAATGAGGCTAAGCTGCACGGAGAAGGATTAACGATATCTTTGGATGAAATGTTTTCAGTTCAGTGCAGCGCAAACTTGATAAACTGCACACACCAGACTGTGGTTTTGAATTCTTCTTTCCAAACAAGATCCGTAGCTAGTTTGCTACGCATTCTGTATGCCCGCAAATTATTAGCGACTTATGTTTCAAAATGGAATTTCAAAAAAAAATTAATTACGCTAACAATGAGTCGCTTTTTTTTTTTTTTTTTGTAAATGTGACATGTATAGCGGTATTCCAGTAATCGGGAATGCTTTTATCTACCGAGACTTTGGTGGTCTGTGGATACAAACTAGTATTTGAAGAATTCTGTTGGTTTACCATTAGAACCGACTATTTTATTGTTCTTCCGCTGCATTGATTGCTGCACAAACTTCTTCAATACTGGGAGAAGACGTAACTTCTCGTCGAGTGAAGTTGGGTTGCTTTCCTGCCCTATAACTCTATCGACATTATGTCCATTAAACAACGTCTTGCATCGCTCCTTAATGGTAAAGTTAACTTTCTATGTAGTATATTTAAATGGATTTAGAAATCCTGTTGGTCAATCTACCTATCAAATGTCGTTCGTGTACTCAAAAATTAGATTGCAACCCAATGTTGAAAGGTATTAAACGTTCACTTTCTGAGTAGTACCTATATTAAAGCTCTTTGGTCAGTCATATACCCGTGAAATGTGGTGCCTAAATAAATCTACTGCCACTTTTGTTTTGTAAATCCTGCGTTCCTACTTTGGCAATTGTTTTTTATATAGCAGAATTGACTGATGTTCTTCTTGTCTTTATACTCCTCGATTTCCCTGAGCGCCTGGGCATTCTCTCTTTTTCCTATGTAGGATATTCTTGTCTTCCCTTCTCTGGCTCAATCCCGTCTTCACGATCCTCTCGTGTCTTGCATTGTACAGTCTTGCTTTTTCTGTCACCCATTTGTTAAAATATGTCATCCATACCAAGACCACCTTTTTGAGGGTGTCTGGTAATCTTTGGTAGATGTGGCTACTTCCTTGATGATATTGAGATACGAGAAAAGTATTTTGTTGGCGATAGGCCTGACTATGTTCTGGGTGTTGATATTTATTTTTCTGAAGCATTCGTAGTTTTCTCGTTGGACAGTCAAGCTCTAAGTGCGTGTGCGTGTTGGGTGTGCGGCCATCTAACATTTTCCAGTTTGCTTAATGGATTACATACAAGTCGAGGATTCCAGTGCAGCAGAACACAGTATTAAATACTGCTGCTGTGTCTGTTAGTAGGAACCATTTTATCTGTCCGTTTGTTTAGACTGCTTTCCAACGTGTACACATATTAAAAGAGTGATGCTGTATAACGTTTCCTTAATGCTGATCACAGGTAAGCAACCATTTACAGTCTTGAAGTCAATTACTATTTGGTGGTATCCGTTCTCCGAGGCTGCTGCATCTGACGGCACAACGCTCAAGCTGGAGGGCTAGTTACAATTCATTGGATATCTCTAGGACACGAAGTGGTATGTATCCAATTGAGATTCAGCTCTGCCGGGCCCAGACTTACCCTTGAGATTCATAAATGACCTGTTCACTACTTATCAACTTATAAGTTCAACTTACAAATTGACCATCTTAATTGGGACTGTAAACGCCACCGTTCGACACCATCTAACGAACATGGTGGTTAACACCATTCGTACCAAAGACGTACTAGTCACGTAAGAGACATTGCCTTTTCTCCAGAGTTTCCTACTGTAGCTTGACACATACATAACAGTTTCGCTTCTCATGTGCCAAATGTATTAGGCATGTGGTGGGCCTCTTACGAAGCCCTCGATTACACGTTTTCTTAATTGGCTGAGCCAACATTTTTTTTTATTGTGTTCAACTCGAGGGTCGATTCTGGCTAGGACTGGGAAGTCCCAAAACCAAAAAATATCAAATGGAGTTGTTAATTGTGGTAGGATTTGTAGAATTTGTCTGGTACAATTTATTTTTTCCAACGAATGAATTTACTCGATCATTCGATTAATTCCTACTCACTCACTCGTTATTAATTGTAAAGGGTGATTTTTTTTAGAGGTATAGAACTTCGAATTGAAATAAAACACAAGAACATCGTTTTAATGTCCATTAATTTGGCTTTGTTGGAAGGAATATTTCATGCCATTAATGTTTTAATATAATTTCGGGCATGTGACCGCTGCGGCTGGTTTGAATAAAGCCAAGTCTAGAGGTTCAATTTTCAACCACTTTTTCAAGCATTTGGCGCTCGAATGTTGGCTTCCAAGTCCCCTTACATTTCTGGTTTGTTGTCGTAGACGAGTCGACTTCACATATCCCTAAAAAAAATAATCCAGTGGTGTCAAATCACACGACCTTGGTGGTCAATTGGCAGGTCCATTCCGCGAAATTAGGCGCTCGTCGACTGTTTCCTTCAATAAATCAATTGTGACGTGATCTGTGTGGGATGTAGCGCCGTCTTGTTGGAACCATATGTCTTCCACATTCATGCCATCCAATTCGGGAACAAAATAGTCGGTTATCATACCTCTATACTGGTCTCCATTAACGGCTACTGACACTCCAGCACCATTTCGGAAAAAGTTGGCCGTCCCAATGACTACCAGCCCATAGATCACACACAGCAGTCAGTTTTTGTGGATGTAATGGCGTCTCAAAGGTCTCATGTGGATTCTCTTCACTCCAAATGCGGCAATTTTACTTGTTGACGTAGCCATTCAATCACTGAACAAAATTCTGCGATGAAAATCAGCATCGAGATCAACCTTATTTTCGGCCTATACACAAAAATCACGAGTCACGGCGCATTGCATGGTCTCGCGGCTTTAATTCTTGCACAAACTGGATCTTGTAAGGTTGTAAGCCAAGATCGTTACGCAAAATCTTCCCTAAAGTCGATGGACAATGCTCCAATTGCTGTGCACGGTGACGAATCGATTCATTCGGATCCTCTTCAAGACTTCTACAGCGGCAATTGTTGGACGTCTCTGTGGATGCGTATTATTACAATGAGTAAACGTATTGCGAAAACGATCCATGGTTAACCGAATTAATTGCTCTGATGGACGATTATATCGACCATAAAATGGACGGAGCTTGCGGTAAACTTCGCGACCTGAACCATTATTTTCGGCATAAATTTGCATGATTTGCAAACGTTGTTCCGTTGTCAACCTGTTCATGATGAAATGGCAAACCAAACTGAACATAAATGACATAAGAAGTGCCCGATTTGACCATAAAATGTCAGTTTTATTTCTATTCGAAAAACCAACCTCTAAAAAAAACCGTTAGTAATTCGATTCCAGTTTTGTATTTTATAACTCGATTTTACCAACTTATTTGATATTAAATTCTACTCGGTTAACCGGGTTTCAATCATACTAAACGGTATTCTTACTGTCATGTCTTAAGTAAGTCATGTAAACTCACGTATTCGCATACCAACATATGAATTTTCAGAGTTAAACAGAGGTGCATCATCCTTCCATTTAGAATAATAGTCAGTGACATCAAGAGAAATGACTGGTTTCGAGGACTTTTCAATATTCAATTATATTCCTTGTTTGTCAGCTTTTCTCCAAAGGGCAGCTTTTAAGTTCATAATGACTACATGCTAAATCTTTGACACATCAATTCATTCACTCCATTACTTTTTTTTTTACAGTAAAGAAGAACCACACAATCAAATACGTGTTTGTGGACGTTAAAAAGTCCGTCTACAAACAGGAAGTGATGCGTAAACATCAACTGCAACAAGGCGGAGTGATGCCACAACAAAACGGACAGTATGCTATGGCAAATAATATGGCACCACCACCACAGGGTTACGCCAATAATGGCTGGGGAATGGCGGGCTATGGCAACAGTCAGCCATTACCAGCGGCTGCAGCGTTACAAACGTTCAGCTATCCACCACAACAGAATGCGAACGGTTGGAATAGTGCTCCGCCCGCCTATCAAGGAGGTTGGAATCAGAACCAAGGCTATGGAGCGCCGGCAGCTGTCCCGCCCCAAGGTCCACCCGCAGGCGCAGCACCACCCACCAATTGGGCTGGTGGTAATAATTTTGGCAGTGAGTATCAACAAGCTTATAATGGTGGTCCAACAAAGGCCGGTAATTTAGGTGGAAATCGTATGAATCCGTATGGTGTAACGGCAGGAAATAATTATGGTAAGAAATCAAACACGATTTGTCTTCTTTAGAGTTGGGCGGGGGAAGGAAGGGAGTGTGGAGGGTGTTGTTCTCTCTATCGCTCTTGAATTTTTTTTTTATTAAATCTGCTCATTTGGAGCGCAATGTTAAAGGCTGCATTCCATGTTCTGCTGCTGCTATCATTTTGACTATAATTGGTTAGTCACCCAAACAACTGCGATTTAGTACAAATACTGCCAGAAGAAAAAAATGTGTGACAATACGTACATACATACATACATTTATATGTATTTCTGCATTGTGTTCTCTTAATGCAAACATTTTTTCGTCTACTAACCATACGTGCTTAAGAATGTTTATCATAAGGGCTAGCTTTAGGAAGCCATGCATTACATTACATTTTGTTTTTGTTATCGATTTGAGATGAGGCTTAGTTTTAAGGAATCTCCTCACATACGAATAGTAGAATGGTTGCCATCAAACTTTTCAACTATTTTTCAGGAAACATTCCACAGAACACATATGGTTCGGCACAGGGCTACTATAACTCGTACAGTACGGAGCAACAACCCCCTCCGGCTAGTTATGCACCAATTAAAGGTAGCGGCACATCTGGACGTGCAGCGTCAAATCGGCAATACTAAAGACTTGTTGTTCTTGCAGGTATGTTTGCAATCGTCCGTGCGCTTATTTAAATAAGTAGTGTTGTATGTTCATTTTTATGGTTGTGTACATATTTATCACAGACGGCGAAACAGACTGTTATTGTTATATTGTATGTTGTTTAAATTTGTTAGTTACATTTTTATCTCTGAGTGTATACATATGTATTTGTGGTAGGCAGTTGCCATCAATCTGCTCTGGAAGATTACATTGGCTTGAGTGTTATTTGATATACTTTTGTCATAAGTTATTGTAAGATGTAGAAGTATGTTTTAAGACAGTTTGCTGCACTACGTAGTTTTTATTTTTGTTTGACGCTTTTATTCAAAAAAAAATCCAATAACTAATTATTATATGATTGGGTTGGCTAGGATGTGTTTCGTTTGCTTTAAGGAGGAGTTATTTAAGTAGGAAGTTAATATAACGCGACAGATTTTTTTGTAAATAAGATGGAAAACCGGTAACGGATGGTTTACAATAGTTTGCCAATGATTATAAATGTATGATAAGAAATAAAAATATTTTTTAATTTCCCATAACAAAACAAATAGTTGTAAAATATTAACTTAAAGGTATCTTTCTACATCGCTACAATCACAATCGGTGATAGATAACTTATTTATCAAATTTTATAGCTGCAAGTTTTAGTTTGATATGAAGATGGTGTGTGTCGCTTCTTCTTGGAGGATATATTTTAATATCTTCACTACAAAAGCACATCCAATGCGGCATATTGGCATAGACCTGAGAATTCAGAAAAAATACAAATTTCTCTACAGCTAATCACAAAATCAACTGTGTCAGAGACTTCCTGCTGGAGTCGCACGTCGTTCACGACCACATCGATAATACCGGCCAAAATAAATTGGTTGTCATTGATCTCCGATTAATGTGACGGACCAAGCTTACTTACTTAAGTGGCGCTACAGTCCGGAATGAACATGGGCCTCAACCAACATGTCCTAGCCATCTTAAACGTCCAATGCGGAGGTTTTTGACCAGGGGCATGTCGCTTTACAGCTCGTATAGTTCTTGGCTGAATCTTCGTCTCCATAGCCCGTCAATGCAAAAAAGGAAAAAGTACTGGAGGTAAATACTTTTATCATTGTAGATAAACAAAGATATCCACTGGGCGCAGGAATTACTGCCATCCAATAGCTCAGTCTTTCAAAGACTTTAACACACAAGATCTGAATCGATTATTCGGATGTAGCAACAAGAAAAATGCTACGAAGACCTCAACCAACGCATTATAACAAAACAAACCCAAATTGACATGCACTGACAAAGGAAAAAAAATGGCCCACTACGGACACCAAACTCCTCGACAAAACTTTTAAAATACCTATTGGCTGGGCATTGCCAAGTTAAAGCCAATCAGATTCTACCCTCGTTGTTTAACACCCAAACCATCGTGACGGACCAAGCACTCGAAGATTTAATATTCAAACCAGTCAGTACCTTTTGGGGTACATTGTCTGGTCGTGTGTGTTGGCCTCATCCCATATCTGGCAATTTTTCTTGTGAACATAGCCATTCACAACATGTGAACATAGCCATTTATTTTTTAAATTAGTTTTTAATTTTAGTTAAATTTTTTTTGCGGCCAAAATTTGAGCCCTTTTGCAAACGCTCCAAAGCCCAGTCGGCGAACACACGACGTTGTAAATGATCATTAACTTTGAGCTCCAGTGTCAGTTGGATCTTGTACGGGCTCAAGTCCAGAACCGAAATTAAAATTTAAGTCCGAGTTCTTGACTCAAGAAGTCGACTACCTCGGCTTTTCCCGAATATTTTTGCCGACAGCGGCAATGTTCTCGGTCAATTTGATGTTCCTTTGACGTAAAATTGCTTACTGAACTGGTTGTAGCGGATTTGGACTCCAAACGCTAGAGAATCTATTTTGAATGGCGTGAAGTCAGCGTTTGCAATACATAAAAACTAATTTTTAAAATTAAGTTTTATCATGTGCACGTGAATAAATGATTAAATAATAAACAGATTTAACAGACGCTGCTAAAACAAAATAGCCGCCACCGATTGTCAAAATCGGCACGAGAAACCCTTAAAACTTAAATGGCTGAATGTTGGACATGTAAGAGATAAAAAGGCTGCGGAATACACAAAGAACACCTCCACTAAGCGATTTTATGTCATTTTCATGGTGATCATTCCTAAAGGGTGGTTAAATTTTAAGGGCCGAAGTTCATTTTGAATAAAACAAATTATTTAGGAAGTTATTTTCATTTCTTTTTTTTTATGATAATATTTGTGTGTTTTAATTATGTATGAAACAAAATATCGGCCAAATGGCCGCCGCGACCTCGTCGGCACACGTCCATCCGATGGTTCAAATGTTCGATGACGCTGAGGCGTAATTGAGGTTCTATGCCGTCAATGTACCAAACAGTCACTCTTTGTGGGTGCATTGGTTTTTCGACAGTCAGTCTTGGACGAATCCACTTAGGTGAAAATGTGCCTCATCACTGAAGATGATTTTCTTCGAAAATTGATCATCCACAGTTGCCATTTCTTGCCACCATTCTGACGCTTGAAAATGTCAAGAGGCTTTAGTTCTTGAGTCAATTGCACCTTGTAAGCGTGTAAATGCAGGTCTTTATGCATAATGTTCATCAACGACGAGCGTGAGAGATGCAATTGTTTGGCACGACGACAAGTTGAGGTGAACGGCTCTTCAGCCACACTATCGCGAATAGCAGCAATATTTTCTGCAGTACGAGCTGTACGAGCGTGGATTGGTGTTTTCCCGGTTTGCTCAAATTTTTGCACGATTTTTCCGATTGTACGCACAATTGGACGATTAAATTGACCAAAAAATCACGAAGTGTAGGTATGCATTTTAATTTGAACTCCAATTTTCATAATAAGCCTGAATAACTTTAACGCGTTACTCGATTGTGTATCTTTCCATGGTTCAAATTGATTAATCGGAAATTGAGAAGTGTGAAATAAAATGCAGAAAAAAACTTGACGGTTAGCTGTGGTTCTCATTCAACATCGGCCCTTAACCACACGTTTTATACTGAGAACTCGGGATTAAAGAGTATCGAGTCAGATATACTGGTTAGCTACGTTTCAGAAAAGATTTTAAAGCCATACTGATGACTCATTGAGAACAAAAACCAGAAACTTTTGCTTACCATGGTACTTCATGGTACTGGCGTGCGGTGTACACGTGCACACATGAGAAACGAGATCCAAATATATTGGAGGCCATAGAACGCCATAGAACATTTTTTCTTGTATGCAGTGCGTCATCTGTATGGCTTTAAAATCTTTGGTTAAGATAAGCATTGTTGACAGTTGTTGTCACTACTCGGTCGATTTGTCAGATCAGGGATGGAATCAGGTCATTTTCTATCGAAATAAACAATTGCCTTGTGTACTTTTTTCAGACCTAAAATGGTGCAAATGAGTTGTATTGGTTTTAAATCTTGTTCAACCGCACAAACTCGGTTGAAATTTTTTAACTATTTCTTATCGCAGACCTTAGTCCCCAGCCTACAAAACTTGATTTATACCTGGTCAGCTTATCCTAATATGTTCGTTCTTATGACGAATGCGTAATCATTGTTCGTATAATTGCCGATCCTTCCACGGAGGACCCGATTCGACCCTTGATCCGAGTAGTGTGAGTGTCAGTGCGGTGGCTTACTGAGATTGTGCTCACGGTACGTAATTTTAAATTGACGAGCTAGTTGTTGTACCAGGATAAAATAAAATAAGGTAATAGTTTTAACTTCAGATAAATGTCATTGGATACACAATTTTACAAGCATAAATTTAATCAACGTTGTTATATATTTATAATGAAGAAATTTGGAAAAGCTTAGGTATAGCACCAATCCACTTCCCTTGAATAGCAAGTTGATTATTGAATCCGGAACCCATCTTAACATTTTCTTGAAAGAGTACCAACTTGTTATCAGTATTTATACCGTATATACCTTAAAGTACATGAATCAACACAAGTCGATCTAGCACCATGTCTGTCTGTCGGTCCGTCTGTGCGCCACCTATTTATGGGCCTTAAATATTGAGCTAGAATGATAAAAAATTGGTATATAGTCTGTTCAACGAAGCAGAACAAGTACAAACAAATTTATATCCGCCTACTGCCACGTTCCGTTTTTAGTTAAGCATTGTTTTTGGCCAAACGTTAAGAATTTTGAAAAAGTATCTGAATAGCATTATATGTAGACAAGTTTTTTTCTCCACGTTCACTTTTTGGAATTTCTTAGAAAAAAAAACACATTTTTGGGAAAAGTTGAAAAAAAACTTTTTATGGAAATAATTTGAAGATAATGCTATGAACATGTCGTACTTTTAAACCACACCAATTTTTTGGGGGCGTTATTCTAAAAAAAACTATTTGTAAAGCCTTTCCCTTATCATGTCCACAGAAAACAACTTTTTTATCGAACCATAACAGATTTAGACAAAGCGTCTGAACAAGATTGATTCATCAATGCCCAATGCCCCTTTTAGGGACATTTATTCAGCCCTAGCGAGGTATCCGTCGGAGCGGACAATTTTCCGCAACGCATACTTCGTCGGAGGTTAAAATTCCATTCGAGGTAGGTGTCATAGGAACAAAAATCACTTCACTACGATTCGTAAATAAATTCAGTGAAGAATTTGTGTCGGATTACATCCGAAAAAGAAGAATTGCACTTAGCTGTCAAAACATTGCACAAAAAATGCACCTTTACGCACCTCAACGCAATTCACCGGGATGCGTTACAAAATGTCGGAAAAATATTCCGAAAATCTTTTCAAAAGAATACCTCGAAGCTAAAATACTCCGAAACGTACAAAATCGGAGAATTTTCCGCTCCGACGGATACCACGCTAGGGCTGATTGTTAGGATTGTATGGAATAGGGAATTCAACGATTCGCACAGCGGATTGTAGCCTTCTCATATGTTTCTTTAAACCGTTTGTCCTTTTTTGGACCTTAGATATGCTTGCTTCGTATTCGATTTCTTTTTCGGTGATATTGTTGGATAGCCATCCAATATCAAACGAAGGGAACCCTAATATAATTTTCTAACTTTGGTCACTGGGTACTTTCAAATGTCTTCGCGTTTGCTGCATCTTGTTCCAAATGTTTGTTTGTATATATTTATATTAATAGTTATTCAACATTTAACATCCATTTCAAATTATGAATACATTACACCAATCGAATGTTTTAGGATTGAATGTATACGTTCACACAAGAGGCGATACCAAATTACTTTAATGGCCAAACGTTATACAAAATCGAATTATTCGTTAACGGAAGACGCTATTCGTTACTAAAGGGTGATCCATTTCGAGGTTCCCTCCTTTTTTAAAGAAAAAAAAACACAGAAAATTCAAATTTAATGGAGAATGTTTATTATCATTTGAAAGAACATTCCTTGGCATTTATTTTTTGAAGATTATGTCTATCAAATGTTGGCCGTTGCTACGTCGCAGATGGTCCATCCGTTGAGTCCAATTTTCGATCACTCGTTCGAGCATTTCGACTGGTAGCTGGCGAATGACACGCGTGATGTTTTCCTCCAAGGCCTGAATCGAAGCGGGTTTGTCGGCATAAGCTTTTGACTTTACATATCCCCACAGGAAAAAGTCTAACGGTGTGATATCACACGATCTTGGTGGCCAATCGACCGGCCCAAAACGTGAAATTATGTGCTCACCGAAATGTTCTCTTAATAAGTCCATTGATTGATGCGATGTGTGGGAAGTCTTGCTGAAACCAAATGTCGCCGAGATCACGAGCTTCAATTTCAGGCAGCAAATAGTCGGTTATCATGGCACGATAACGGTCGCCATTGACGGTTACGTTCGCACCGGCATAATTTTTAAAGAAATATGGACCGATGATTCCACCGGCCCACAAACCACACCAAACCGTTGTTTTTTCTGGATGAAGTGGCAGTTCTTCAATCTCTTCAGGTTGCTCTTCGTCCCAAATGTGGCAATTTTGTTTGTTTACATACCCATTGAGCCAGAAATGGGCCTCCTCATCGCTAAACAAAATTTGCCTCGAAAACGTCGGATCTTCTTGGAACTTTTCAAGAGCCCATAGAGCGAAGCGATGTCGCTTGGGAAGGTCGAGCGGCTTCAGTTGTTGCACAAGCTGCATTTTTAATGCATTTTTCAACTTAAGATCTTGACGTAAAATGCGCCAAGTCGTTCCATACGTCAGTCCGAGTTGCTACGAACGGCGCCGAATCGACTCTCTACGGTCTTCGTGTACACTTTCAGATACGGCCGCTATATTTTCTTCACAGCGTGCTGGACGTGTACTATTCGGTCGAATATTATCCAATAATGAATGCTGGGTCTCAAAATGGGTGATGGTGTTGCGAATAGTACGCTCAGTAGGCCGATTATGTTGACCATAAGTTGAGCGAAGTGCACGAAACACATTCCTCACAGAACGTGAATTTTCATAATGAAGTTGAACAATTTGTAAACGTTGTTCACGCGTAAGTCTTTCCATTATGAAATGCCAAACAATACTAAACAAAAATAACATGACAGCATGACACGACTCACACGTGATCTGTCAAAAAAGGCTATTGAAAAAGTATCTCTACTTGGATCACCCGTTATTTTTATTTGATAAATTTCCTCAACTAAGTCCTTCTCCGTGTAGTAGCCTAAAAGTTAGAAACTAAATATGCAATCTACCATTCAACTAATGCATGTTGAACACTATTTTCCCTTGTAAACTGTTTATTCAAACCCGCTCCAAAGCTTCCCACACCGTAATCGAAATGCTGTGAACGTTAATGTTAAGAGAAAGAAAGGGGGGCGTGAGACTAAAGAAGGAATACACTGGGTTTATTTATTTGAAATTTATTATATTGTTATTTCTTTGTATAAATATTTGTTATATTATTTTATATATCATAATTTTTCTATAAATATCTTATCTCTCTTTACCCTAGGCATGTAAGATGTATACCTAATTATATGAAAATCTTAAGAAAAATACCAGAACAAAGTGACGTCATGTGTTTATCTCTATCTCTTCAAATAAGATCGCAGAATATTTTTAAGAAACTCTAAATAACAACAAAAAAAATCCAAAACATTTATTACAAAACACAAAAACTAACTTCAAAAAAAATACGTGAAGGAGAACTGAATATTAATTAAAATTAAAAATTATATATACAGAAAAACTGTTGAATAAATAGCAAACAAAATATATATAAAACATATTCAACAAGACACATATCTATTCGTAATAGATTTCAGGAGTATTATACAGAATTTAAATACAAAAAATATATATATATAAAGATACAAACAAAGATTGGCAATGAATTACGATGACAAGCTGAGAAGGGAGTTTCGAAAATTTACTTCATTTAGATGCTATTTCGCCAGTCTATTTGAAATCAACTTTTTTTTTTTATTATTGTTCACAATTGAACCTGTGAAGTGTTGTGGGGATAATATGTGTGCACTCTCATTGTTTTTTCTTTTTTTTTATGAATATGTTGTATTTCCAATAAATATTTAATAATACTATATAAAAAAGATTACTTGCATTAAAAAAAAAAAAAAAATAACAAAAAGAAACATAAGAGCAAACGGGACAATTGATAACTCTCAAGTATGCAATTATTTGTAAAAATAATTTATATATATTGAAATAATAAATATGTAAGTTTATTGCGTTGCGCATATAATATGTAAATCACTCACCTCGCACCGAGGCAGCATTCTTATTTATCGTATGATGTATTCAATTGATTTTTGTTTTAGATATAAATTTGCCCGATTTTTTCAGCAGCTATATATTAATTATATAAATATTATATATAACTTATAAATATTTATATTATGGTGGTATCATAGGTATGTATTAACGATGGTGGACATACTTATATTTATAAACGAAAAAAAAACCTATTCGGGTATGAAAGAGCATCACACTATTTAGAGAAAAATAACAACGGGGAATAAGGAACGATGTAAACACACACCTATTGGCATTAGCTTATAGTGATAGTAGAATTTTCTTAAATTAGTAAGTTTTTTTTAGCTCTAAGTAAATAATCGACAATTGCTTTTTATAAAGATAGGTTTTCGGTGGAATTTCAGGGTGATAGGTCGAAGAAGTCAACAGTCTTGTGGGATAAAAGAGTGGATCCAAATACTACAATTTTTTATATGATATGATGCTTATTATATAGTTATATAGCCGCTTCTTTATTTCACTTTTCTACTCAATTATATAGCCTAATGAAATTCAGATTGGCTAGAGCTATTCTTCGTTGTCGAACGTCTTCGAGCGAAGCGAAAATAATATTTGCCTTGCTTCCGAGTTTTCCATCCTGACTTTCAATTTGCTTTTCAAAAAAACGGAGATCCCTTCCCAGTTTGTCGTTTTATTTTTGTGATTTCTTTGCGCATATTTGGCGAATATGAGTTTCAATAAAAACAAATCGATTTTGGTAATATAAAAATCAAAATCCCCATTCAAAAGCGATTCGCTGCGTTTTTGGGAATAAGTACTCTGCGTCAACATAACAAAATTGAAGGTTCATGTGCAGTAGCATTTTGGTGTTCGTTCGGTCTAAATCTCGCAATCTCAAACGCCAAATACGTAGTGTTGGAATATTTCTTTGTCGTTATCGAATAATCATACCATAACGGAAGCGAGGTAAAAACAATAAAGAAATCTGCATACAGTTTATGCTTCAGCATCGTACAGCAGAAATAAAATTTCAAATTTACCGTGCGAGATATCCAAATCATATAAAATAATTTCGAGGTATCTCAAGAAATATGATGATCCAACAACTATGAATCATGGGCTGACTTTCAAAACATCGAAAAAAATGGGCATTTTGAATGCACACTGCTTTAATGATGCCAGGTTATGAATACTTTTGCACTGCTTCGCATATGGTATGCATCACAAGCATTCTCGATGCTCTTTTGCGTGCGTTGGCGCAGTTGATGCTTTCACAATTTGTTTTAGAAAAAAAAAATTATTTGCATCATAGTAATTCGTTTGCGTTTTGGAACTCTTGATTAGGCAGTAATGCAGAAGTACTGCGTTTTGGAATTAAGCCAACATTTTATTTATTGGACTGCTCATCGGTTTTTGTAATAATCAGCTGTCAATTGTCTTGCCTCTCCATTGGCCGCCTTTCTTTACTGTTTGCCATAAATTTATACGTATTCGGCAGTAGACTTTAATTTCAGGTAAAAAGAAACAGATTGCGTTCCAACGTTTAAACCACTACCGAATACGTGAGTTCAAGAGCATAATTAGCTGCCGCAGTTATATGTACGCGATAACTAAATAAAAACGCTTCTCTTACACCCAAACATCAGTCCTGTACTGATTACTGAAATCAAGAATCGTCGGATCGGTTAGTACACAGGTGGTTATGATAGACCAAATGTTCTAAAATCCTAGAGATGACGCATTGAAAACAAATAACAGAAACTTACTCACTAGCTTAATGGTACGGGCGGGCCCTGCCAGTACTAACCGCCATAGAAAAAGTGTTCTTGTATGCAGTGGCGTCATCTGTATGACTTTGTAATCTTTGGTTAGACTAGATTGACACAACTGTCCTAACAAAAAAGATAAAAAAAAATGAGATAGAAAATCTGCATTAATATACGTTGGTATGAAGTTTATGAATGCAATCATTCATTAGAAATGTAAAGCAATCTTAATACGTGTTTCCAGGAAACAGAATAAATTTTACGTTAGGGTTTTCATATTCGAATGCAGAAATGATTATTCCGCTACTTAAGTAGGGAGTTCAAAATATTCGTTTTCGGAAAACGAAAACCCATTATTTCTCAATGGCTTGATAAAAATCCTTTTATCCTTTTAAAAAAAATTTATACAACTCGTAGCCTTTTTCCTATATCTATCAAACCTTGCCTGATTTATTTGGAAACGTAAAAGAACCCTTCTCACGATTTCGCATGATAGCTCTTGACACGGCAGTAAGGTAGTAAATATAATAACGTAGGTGTTAGTTGATCGAGATATTTTAATGAATACTACCAAACTATCAAAAGTAAACTTAACAATGATAATTAAAATCAGTTATAAAACGTAGATGGACTATTCGATATTTAGCGTTAACGCTTTTATGTGATTTAAATTATAAAAACGCAATTTTCTAGGAATCAATTAGGAGTAAGAAATATCCACAGTGTAGCAATTATTCCGAATTTGCTTAACAGAATTTATAATGCTTCTTCATAATTTATTTTGTGCGTGCACTTGTAATAACCTAGATGTTTTTTTTAAGGATTTAGCACATGCGTGTTTGGAGTTCCATCCAATGTTTAAAATAATATTTTCTTATTTTTTTCTTCAAGCGGGCTACAATTATTAAAGATGTGCTCTGGTTTAAAGGAAGATGTCTTCACTGTTTAGGTAAGTCCTTCTTTTTCACCTTTTCAGGTTGTTTCTGGCCGAAAGTTAAAAAAACACTTTTGGTTGGCTCGTCAAAGTTGAAGTGACAAGATGAATTCTTGACTGGTTACAACGGAACATTTTAAAAGTGTATATAATAAAAAAAAGTAATAAAATCGTTATTAACGTTTATTAAGGAAAAAAGAAAATGTTTTTTTTTTTGTATTTATTAATATTTTTAGCTGTATGTAATTCGAGGCAATTTTAGTAGCTTCTGAAAATTATTCCTAGGCTCAGAGTAAGTAAATAGACTAAATGTAAAAATATATAACGAAACTTGTATGATATTAAACCCAGTACATGATATCAATTACAATTCGTTTGAATTTCAGTCAAGGTAAACAAGAAAAACCCAGTTGAGTTGAAAGCTGTTGTAACCATTATGTTGAAAACAAATGCCTTTCAGGAAATGGCCGCGGCTTTAGTGAGTACAGTCAAATTTCCATATAGTGACTTCGGTTATAACGACATTTCGGTTATAAAGACGAAACTTAAAGCTAAAGTTTGGTTTCACATTTAATAGTGAATAATATCATTCGGTATTAACGACTTCGAAATGGTCGTTATACATTTCGGTTATAACAACCATTATGACGGGAGTTGTTCATCATGAAATTGATATATAACGACCGAAATCAAAATACATAAACGAAAATGTTCCCAAAAAATCGGACATTGAAGAACCATTGAAATTGTTTAAGATTCAAAGGAGCAATAATGTGCTTACTACAGGGCCAATACAAAAGCAAATGAAATTGGACAGCTTCTTGGAAAGAATTTTCAATGTTCTGAAAGTTGGATCTACCGTTTCCCAATGCGAAACCACATTGTGCTTGGAAAAAATTCGGAAGAAAAGCTAACAGCGTTCCGCCAGGGCAATGCGATGAATGGTTACAAAAAGTATGGCCAATAGTTGGAGGAGAGTACCGACCCTGTGAAGCCGGAATTTTTTACAAGTTAAGACCTGGCAATACGTTGAAATTTAAGGAAGAACAATTCACAGGTTGAAATATGGACAAATCGGCGAAAAAAAACGTCTTGTTATTGGCAAATCAAAAAATCCGAGGTGTTTCAAAGGAACCAAGTGCTTGCATGTTGAATATATATACAGCAAAAAAAAATAAGGCTTGGATGACTTCCGAAAGACAAAGAAGAAGAAAATGTTGTTGCTTGACACGCACACATGAATGGTTGTGAGAAAACTCGGCCCGGGTACTTTCGAGCCTGTTGCGCCAAACTTTTTTTTATTAAAATGGTCGATAACTGCCCTTCACATCCTAAGACACAAAACTATTCTTCAATAAAACTAGCTTTCCTTCCGCCGTATACAACATCGATATTGCAGCCAATGGACGAGGGTGTGATAGCCTTCAAAGCAATTTCCTTGTGTTCAAAATTATTCGATACCTAGATGCTAAAGAATGTACCATTGGCTTATTAGATACTGTCCGCATGGTGGCCACAGCTTGCGATTGTGCTAACAGCAGCACAATCGCTAACTGTTTCAACAACTCTGCAAAAGAAGGACAGTTTGAAGAAGAGGATTATTGGCCCCTTTCTGAATGGATTGCCCTAATGAATAATTCAAACATCGTCGCTTCTGGAACAGCATGGGAGGAGTATTGTTGACAATATTTTAACTTCAGTTGATCCAAACTTAGAAGAAATAGTGAATGCTGCTGCTGTCGAAAATTCAGTTCTTGAGGACTCTGATGACGATGAAGGTCCTTTAATCAAAACAAGCCCTTCAATAGCCGAGGCATTAAATGCAATAGGCGTTATTGGGATTTTTTTTTCAAACACAACACCAGGATTAACAAATAATCTAAGGGAAATAGAAAAAAATTAGATCTTCTCTACTATAAAAATAAAATTTTCAAAAGAACTGAATCTTAAATTATTATTTAAAAAATTTAAATTTCCGTATATGAATTTTTTGTATAGGTATATAAATAATATACTAGGATTACTTTTATTAATATGAAATAAAAATAAATATGACATCCGCTTATAACAACGGAAAATTTGTCTTCCATGAGTGGTCGTTGTAACCGAATTCTACTGTAATAGTGTGCTGAAAACTCTTCTTTTTTTCAAAATTGAGATAATTCATATAACCAGTGAATACTAATTTCTTGTATAGCGCATTTTCTTTTGATCGCAGAAATATTGGTCCAAGACGTTTCAAGTGTGGCAACCATTGACTTGTTAATAAGTCAGTGGTGGTAACGCTGTTGCCAGATCATTTTAAAATTAAAGGAAAAATGTTTTCTTATTATATGACAGAATAACTAAGTAGGTATTCATCACTACTAAAGGTAGAAAAGCAATGCCTCAAGTACGATATGAAGGTACAAGACCATTTGAACGATGCATTAACTTTGCCAGACCGTTTCGAAATTCAAAAAATCAATTTTCGAAATAATTGTTACAACCAGGAGCCATATTTTATATGAATATCGTTGAAATCACTTCGTTCTCGTTGAATTGCGATTAAATAAAACGAATATCGTTCTAGGTTTTCCGATACTGGTAATTTCTTACGACTGGCATTTAGCAGTCATAGAGCTTTCGTTGAGCTGTCATAAATATTTCTCGTTACATCCAAACAAATTTTGGATTTCAAGTGATCCTGAAAAAGCACATATTCAAATGTTTGTAAAAAAAATTTGTATCCTTTTTCTAATGCACATCATAATAGTAGTAGCATGCCCGATTGCATATATTGTAAAGGGGATCGGTAAGCAATTGCAAAAAAGCAAAAGGACCAGTTGCTGAAGCTCTGGTGAAAAAGTTCATCACCGTAATTTCTGCAATTGAAGGATTGAAGACCATTCGAGACACGAGAAATAAATAATGTTGTGAATTGCGCTGGAAATTTCAAATTTTCTCAAATTATTTAGGGTTATCGGGAATTCTTTTTCTTATCCCCCAATGTAAATTGATTGCTGAAAAGGAAAAAATCAGTGCGAAAAAGAATTTCCGATAACCCTAATTGTGGTCGTAGACGTCACGTCTTTTGAATGGGCTCCACTCCACTGCCCAAAAAGGGGTCCTTCAGCTGTTTCAAATCTATCCTAAGGGATAATCGCAGGCGTTTGATGTCAGAAAAATTCGAAATGTTTATGGTTGTACAGTTGAATTACGATTCTTAAAACCTTTTTTTTAATAATTAATATCTATACGTCATTTATGACTTTTTTACGTCAAAAAATCAGTTTCCTGGTTATAAACAAAATTGAAGTTAACCATGACATTGATTATAAATTGGATGATGGGATTGAAATTTTTCTCAGGTAAATGGCTATAGGAAAAGCCAGAAAAAGTTAATTTCTGCAAATTTAAATTAAAAATTAAACTATTTTTGGATAAGCTTCGTTTCGATATCAACTCGCCAATGATAGAATTTATAAAAAAGCCACAAGAAGTAAAATTAAATTTCTAATGAGAGTTTTCAATGATAAAGGGTGGCTGATAAATATTGCTACATTAAAAAAGTCAAAAAACTTTTTTCAGTGTAGGTATGGAATTAATGGCAGTGTTATGGATTAAAGATTTCTGAAGATAACTCTGCCGATACACTGTTCTCATTGGTCAATCGACGTGACTAAATATGCTCGATTGACCAATGAGAATAGCGCCTCGGCAAAGTAAACATCGTAAAACTAAAATCCGGTACCCGGCTAAATTTTCCTTTATTCTTGTTAAAGCTCATTTAATTTTATTAATTATAGTTTAATTAGTTTTTAAAGTGATAAATGCCCTCCCTGCTCGTTGACGCATGTTCGGATTGCTACCAAAAAGTTGTTCATTACTGCTCATTCATTGCGGTTCATTACCGCAATGTCTCTCCAATGGATTGCTTTAGTTCATTCAAATTTGTTGGTTTTGCTTTGAAGACTTCCTGTTTGCAATAACCCCACAAGAACTCAGGTGCAGTAAGATGGAGTTTCTGGATATCAGCTTATTGGAAAACTTTCGTCGCAATTCTGTCATAACAGGCCGGGCTATGTGAGGAGTTGCACCATCTTGCTGAAACCACACAGAGTTCAAAGAAATTCTCATGATTCTGGATAGAAAAACTCACTCAACATGCTTAAGCAACGGTCTCCACTCTCCAGTAACCACAACGGTGTGACCGTTTTGTTCGAAGAAGTAGGGCTCGACAATGCAGCGTGATGAAACTGCACACCACACTTGTGTCACGACGCCACATCTGACATAAAAATACAGTTCAACATGTTTCTGTCCTTTTCCACCATTTGAAGCATCTTCTGGCAAAATTTCAAGCGAATCGGCAATTCGAATTTTATATGGGAAAAAGTCCAAATTATTGTGCATAATTGACTGCAATGAATGTCTGATTATACCTATACCCATTTGAGCAGATAAACTTCTTGTCGAAACTCTTGGATTATTTTGTAATAGCAGCTACAGCCGCTTTCGATGGTAAGGTCTTATCTCGGTTGTCCCAGGTATACATTTTTGTTATATCTAAAAATCAATCTGCAATATAAAAAAAATTAACCAGATTCATTTAATAGAAAAAGTTATTAAATTTTTTTTGGTAGCGGCTTAGGGCTGGAGAGGCATGGTGGTTGAGGTCCAGGATATATGAAGTTAAGAGTACTTACGTTCCACAAAACTTGAACGATTTACAAAACGTACAACGACAAGAAAAACTGCAGATGGAATATCGATTTGAAAAACCACACCTAGAAGGGTGACTATCAAATAGTAATATTGATTAATTGTTCCGTATTTGAAAAAAGGAGGATATAATATTCGCTTGCGATTGTCAAATCGTTGCCGGCTTATTAATTGTGTGATCTAGACTCAATTCGCCGGTGTAAAGCATGAAATTAATTAATGGGCGCGAGAAACCTAGCACACCAGTTGCAGCTGATCTAATGGCTTCTTGGCATCGTCGCAATTGTCCTTCGACATTCGACGCTGGTGGTATGGTGTTAATCGAAAGGTTACGCGGGATATGCGTTGCGCGAAGGTCTTGCCGGTCTCTTGCGATTGCAGTCCTTCGACATTAAATTTTTTCACAGTATTTCTGTATGTATGTTGTCGTGTAGGTTATGCTTTCCGATAATACTGCTAAAGAATAAAGTCTTCTCTTCCTACCTTTGCGTTAAAATATCCCAGCACGATGTTAACATCTTACTTCGGTAGTCGCTCATAGAAGCAATCCTTAGCTATATCATCTTTTTCCTCCGTTGGGGCGTGAGCGCATATGTGGCTTATGTTGGCGAATTTGGCCTTGATGCGGATTGTTACAATGCGTTCGCCAATGTCTTGGAAACATAAGACTTCTTTCGGTTCCGGGTCCATATTAGATGTCACAGTTTTTCATCATCTTTCTGCCCGGCCCTTCCCATCGTATTTCCTGGATGGCAGTAATGTCTGCTTTGTAGTTTAGGGCTTCCGCTAGTTGTTCGCTTGCACCTCTAATGTATATTTTCTCACATTCCAGGTGCAGATACGAACGTCGTTGTCCTTTTTTCGTTTAGGAGGGTCGTCAACAATAAAATCCTTTCCGAGGCTATAACCTTTAATTTTTTCCATGGTTGGGTAGTTAACCCAAAGCACAACCAGCAACTTGGAGGGCCAGTTCCAATTTTTGAGATACCCCTAGCACACCAGGCCATCAGTATTCACTACGGTTCATCCGCCACCATCTCTGTTCAAGGGGCCTGACTAACCCTTGAAATTCCTAGACAACCTGTTGTCCGAATATGTCGAAGCAGCTTGTCTAGGTTCGCCTGGGACAGCAGGCCGGTTATTCATTCCGTGGTGTTGCTCTTTTTCGTTTTTCGAGTTACCTATCAAGACTCGCGCTGGTGTTACCCGATGGTTACCATGTTACGATGTTAAAAATAAGCACTTGATGTGTAGTCAGAGTTACAACCACAAGTTAAAGCCAAGCAGGATCTACCCTCGTTCTACAACACCAAAACATCATGAAATTAATTTTACTCGCTATAAACCACGTTTTTTTGCCTGTGTGGCGGTTAATGGCCATGATAAACAGCAGAATATACGTTAATATATTGCGCATATATAATACACGTGATGTCACAGTGATTTATATCTACTGTGGATCCCAGGCGAAATCCAACCGACGTGATCGTTTTACACATGTGAAATATCGCGAATAAATTTTCCCGGGGATTTTTCCCTTGTCGTCAATGTTAATCAGATTGCTGAATGGGAAAAGTTTCCCGGGTAATTTTATCCGCGATAAGCCTTATTGTGTGCTTTATACTCCCTTTATTACAAGTAGCGCTGACTTTTTAAAACCTAATGTAGTTAAGATATGCGTATCAAAAAGTTATGGCGCAATGGCCGCCGTCAGTCACAGCTTCGTTCTGGTCACTTATTTTTGAAGAATTATATACCGATGATTCCACCAATGGGGGCTCTTGGACCTGTTCGAATCAGCGAAACCAATTTACTTATTGACTTATTATATATGGACTGCTAGTAGCCAACTTCACGCATGTTCCAAAACTACAAACACGCCCCTGTTTCACTGCGGAAAACTAAGTAAGCAAAAAAAAAAAACGTTTGCATCATCCCATTGAAGGAGTTAGTTTTGTTTTTATCAAAAGCGAACCCTCTCAAGAATCAGATCAAAAAAATCACATGACAGTGCTTCGTCTTGGTAAACTGTTTTTAGGTATCGAACGTGTCGGTGAGATCGTTTTGGACCCTGATGGCGTAGCGGGAATTCTCAATCGTCTTCCAAATATGGACGAGCTTGTGCGGTATATCAACGCTATACATGAATCCTTATGGTTCGTCCCTACAAATGCTGCCGTATGCGGCTTTGAAATCGATGAATAGGTGGTGGACTTTCCTGGCCTAAAACCACAATGTTAAGAGCCGATCAGGTTGTTGGTAAACGTTAAAGGCATTCCAATATTCAGGCTTTCGCGAATAAATTTTCCCCATTTAGCATTTAGAAAACATTCCCGGAAAAATGTATTCGCGATAGGTCTGATTACGGCGGATATGCAGGCCTATCGCGTATAAATGTTCCCATTCAGCAATCTGATTTATATGTCTGACAAGGGAAAAATTTGTTCGCGATATGCCTGATGATCTTGTAGCCGATGATGAGGACACTTATACCTCTGTAGTTGGCGAAGTTCAGAGACTCTCCGTTTTGTTGGCAATACTACCTCAGGTATCAATAAATAAGTTAAACCATGCAGATAGAAAGCATCATTTGGACGATGACTTTTGCTGTCAATCTCAATATTTAATTTTCATATCTACTTAGTAGGAGATTTTCTATTTGAAAGAAGTATTTTTCACCATTCTTTACACCAAAGTGACTTCACGTCGACTTTTTCTTTTTCGATGGAATTTTATTCGGGTTTTGTACCGCTAAACTTGTCCTATATTTTTTATACATACTCTTCGAAATCTGTTATGATTCGGGTGTGCATATGCTACTCACGTTAATGCTGGAAATCTTTGTTCACAAAATTCCACTTTCAACAGAAAGCAAGTAAAAGACAATAAAATTTTTCTTATTTTTTCATTCCTTTATTTATCATTCAAAAATATAAAAAAAAAATCAAATAAATTACAATACGACTGATTGAAACAGTATACTCATTCGAAACTGCCACGATAATTTACTGAATTCCAATTTCAATCACCGTTTCAAATATCTTACTTACTGCGTTTTCAATTGGCCCATCTTCAGTCCTCGGAGATTTTTCCTCACTCATTTACATCACCTTGTAAAAGAGGATCGTCAGTTTCTAAATTGTATACACACGAATACGGGTAATCGTCGAAAGTCGTGTTGACGTCCGTCTTGCAAGAAATGCACAAAATAAAAATAAATAATTTTCTCCAAATAAAAACAAAAAGGATAAATCAAAAACAAATTTGGAGAAGTCGTAAAAAATTAAGTAGCTTCCTATAACTGTTCTCCTTCTTTCTTCTGCTTGATCTCTTCTGTCTGTCTCTGGCTGTGAAATGGCCTCCTCAAGATGTCTGTTCTATTTTTGTAACATTCAATATCGTGTCTAGCTTTGTGTCTAGATGCCTCAGAGTCTCTCCACCGTTCTAAAACAAATTCAAAATCATCTCTGGCTGCTACAACAAATATCGTTCTGAACATTCTACATCGGTATGTGTGTAGACAAAAGAAAAGCGACTCTAGATTAAAAAAGAAAATACTCGTATATCGTGTATAGATAATATTGGAGACATTTTTCTAAGTTTTTAATTTAAAATTATAGCTGACGCTTTCTTTCTTGTGTATATATACATTTTGTTTAAATTGTAATTATATATTATCTACATTTATGCATTTCCAATTATTTCTATCAAATAAACATTCACATTGGTTTGCTTTTTATTTTCTTTACTAAATATGCGAAGTAAATTTGTAAAAGAATTCTCATTTTTGTGGTTGTGTAGGTTTCTACCTTTTTTTTAGTTTCAGGGGAGATGGGATATTTAGACGAAAATTTAAATCTCTTTGATTATTGCTAAACTTACAGTACTAGGTTACTTAATTTAGTTCTTGTTAATTTGTATCAAAAAATAATAAAATTGTTTATGAAACAAATAATGGAAATTTTATCTTAACAATCTTTTGGTTAAAACATCAAGTTCTTTCGACAAGTGTACAAATTCTAAAATTACGGGGCTACGTGGGAGATGTGTCGTCTTTGTAGATACAAATTAAAATTATCATAAATTACGCGGTTTTTGCCGTTCTTCATCTATAAATACAAACTTCCTTTCTTAGTAATACTATTTTTTTTTCAAATGTAAAATCATGTTGCCTATATATAATTTGTTTGTCTCTTTCCTGCCACCTTTAACACACACATTCTTTCTGTTTGTCTGTCTGTTACTGGCTTGATCTTGACCTTTTTCTCAATGCTTTCTGTTTCTTTATGACTGAATGTGACCTGGCATTTTTTACCTATTTGTAAAGATAAAGAATAAACGCATAAGAAAACAAATGTTATTGCATATTCAAAGATTGTTTAACTGTGAAATGTTTTTTTTTTTTTTTGAAGGATAGCGCAAAAACGCAGCTTTTTCCAAGAGTAGTAGTGATTTTAAAGAACAAACACTTAATGCAACAGAAAATCACGTGGAGGAAAACCTATTTCTATTCTAAATCGACTGTTAAGTTTTTATATAGCGCCACCTGTACTCTAGGGGTTATGAGTTGATTTTTAAGTCGATGCTTACCTCAGTATCTCCTATTGTTGTTACCTCCGCCGCCCATCATATTGCCGGGGCCGTTATTGAAACCCTGATTACCACCACCGCCGAAACCGCCTTGGTTGCCTGAAAAGTACATTTTTCCTAAATACGAGATTGCTTAGTTGACTTCATAGACAGATAGAATTGGATTAGTAGGAAAATCGGGATAGGGGTTATTTGTAATTGTGACGCGACTGCGTGTTACGTCGAATGTGGTTTAATTTCTAATTCGCATAACATAGCGAAGGTACACGTTTTCATATTTACTCTCACAGCATTAAGAAAATACAACTGATCAAACACTGAATGAGTTTTGTCATTTGTCAGGTGCTGTGATGTGGGAATCTTGTGTTCAGAAAGGGGAATTGAATATTTTTCGAGTACTTACCACCCATGGGTTTGTTAAAGTTTCCACCACCTTGATTTCCGCCGCCATAGGGGTTCATGCGATTGTTTCCAAAGTTGTTGCCACCTCTCATGGGACCACCACCGAAACCTTGTTGGAAACTGCTGCCACCACCGCCAAAGTTGTCATTGTTACCCCAGTTGCTGCCACCTCCTTGGTTGCCACCATTACCAAAGTTACCGCCGCCTTGGTTCCAGCCACCATTATTACCTTGGTTGCCGTTGTCCCACGGTGTCATTTGATTATTCCAGTTACCACCGCCACCACCTCCTTGGTTGCCATTATAGCCACCACCAAAATTACTATTTCCACCCCAATTGTCGTTTTGATTGCGATTATTGCCCCAACCGCCACCTTGATTGTTGCCTCGATCATTGCGATTGCCACCACCGCGTCCTCCACGAGGACCGCCGCCACCACCGCTTTGGCCACCATGACCACCACCGCCGCCGCCACCTTGGCGATCCATATCTTGTTTGGGCAAGGCTTTCTTGATGTCAAGCAACTTGTTCTTGATTGAATGCGTTTTTTGCACTGCAAATAAAAAGAGTACGAAATGTTATTCACTCATGTCGATTAGGTCAGATTGTAAGCACAAAAAAAACCTATATCCCTCTTTCCGGGGCCAAAAAAAAAAGAACGCATATCATACAACTTTTGGTGTGCTTTACAAAAGCGTACAGAGCTACATATAGCATGCAATTACGCATCACATCTAAACATTTTGTAGCGGTTTCAGACTCTGGCGGCAAGTGCGAAGAAGTAATTTAGTCAACCATATGCGTTGGCTATGCTGTTGTTTGATGCTGGGGTACCAATGTGTATCAATATCAGTACCCCACATAAAAACATTTCCGTTGTATGAGATGCGCACTCTATGTAGTTCTGTGCTTTTTGGTTTTACCCAAATTCGACTTAGTTATAATGTAGCAGATACTTTTTCATCGAGTCACTACGAATTAAGTGATCCAACAAAGATATAATACCAGCAAAATGTTTACTATTACAGTCATGAAACGCCGTACTATTTTATTGATGAAAATGCACGGAGCTGGGACTGTGAATTGCATCAATATCTTCATAAAGCAAAATAACAAAGATATGAACATCTTAGACCTATTATATGGGGATGGTTAGACCCAATGATATCACAGGATTGTTAACAAATAATCAACCCTAGCGAGGTATTCGTCGGAGCGGAAATTTCTCCGATTTTAGCTTCGATGTACCTATTCTTCCGAAAAATTTTTCGCAATATTTCTCAGACATTTTGCAACGCATCTCTTCAAAGTACGTTCAGGTGCATTTTTCATGCGACTTTGGACAGTTAAGTGCAATTCTCTTTCCGATTTCCTCCCACATATATATCGAATGGAATTTTAACCTCCGACGAAGTATGCGTTGCAGAAAATTGTCTGCTACGACGGATACCTCGCTAGGGCAGAATAAATTAATTGTGATATTAGCTGAATCAACTTGAAGTGCCCAATTGGAGGGCGAATGCTTGGGACCGGGCTAAGAATCGAAATTTCTTTGCCCTTTGGGATTTATATTTGTGACGCGACTGCGTGTTACATCAAATGTGGTTTGATTTCTGATTCGCATAACATAGCGTAGGTCAACGTCTTCAAATTTACTCTCACAGCGTTTACAAATAAAACTGAGCAAACAATTTATGAGTTTTGTCAGTTTGTCAGAAGCTGTATACACATACAACAAAGTATGATAAGATATACAAAAAAAAAATTAAAAACTCAAGATATCCACGTGGTTGTAGATGTACGACCTTTAGGGAAATTATTTTAATTTTAAGACGCGAAAATAAGGAAGAGAACGTAGGAAGTTAGAAGGAATCAAGCTCTTTCGCGATGAGGTAGAAACAGCTTAAAAAAATGAAATAGAACTAACTAAATGGCTTCAACCTTAAGCTTTTCCATTCATTTATATCTGCGAAGCTATATTTTTATATGGGACCTCAGGTTGATGGCCGGACGGCAAATTTGAGAAGCTTCTCATGAGAGTTCTATTCTCTTGTATGTTTGTCAGACTTTTACAAGAGGTGGACAGTAAACAAAATTTAGAGGTTGATACTTTCAAGCCGAAACTCGTTGCAAAAAGATGTTGCGCAGACATTGTTAGTTACTAATCCCATTTTTTTGAGAATAAATCTTGAATCACTAACTTCAGAAGCTGCTAGAGCTGCTAACTAGATAGTAGGCTAAACAGTAGCATAAGCTGTTGTATGAAGGCTGACCTAAATACAAGATCAAGCTCTTTAAGACCCAGGGCGTATTTTTGTCTCACAACTATTTATGTGCTTTTGTATGATGGTAATGAATACGGAACGACATGATATCAGCTATTTACGATAATTGATTCTTTACACTAGGACAATTTGTAAGAACAATGCGAAAAGGCTGACAAAATGCACTTAACAAATGAACAGAATCTTGAAAATTTATTGTTAAATCAAGCAAAAGATTCATTTTGGGAAAATTAATGCTCCCCGTTGGCGGTCAGTTAAACGCAAAAAATGGATTCTGTGCAACGACTTTCAATATGGAATACGTTGCAACATTCGAATGAATCTATCTTTCAGGTTGTTCTGTCCAGTTTGTCTTCAGTAAACAAGTTAAAAGCAACTGACAACTAAGGTTTACAAACTCATATCATCATAACACTTAATTCTTGCCATTTAAATCTAGTCGTAGCACCAGCTTTTTGTCTTAATATCAATCTATGACCTGTTCATACCGTTGACACATTTCTACTAATGAAATAAACAATTTATATTTGTGGCGCGACTGCGTGTTACATCGAATGTAGTTTGATTTCTTATTCGCATAACATAGTGTAAGTCAACGTCTCCAGGTTTACTATCACAGCGTTTAAAAATAAAACTGAACAAACAATTTATGAATTTTGTCAATTTGTCAGAAACTGTGTACGCATACCACAACGAATACTTTCTCTGACCCGAAAATAGATTCAAACGTCGAACGAAAGGCATATATCTAAGTAGGTACCTATGTATAATAGAAAATTTTTCTCAATCGATATTTTTTTGTTAACTGTTGCAGATACTTTTTCATTGGTTCACTAAAAAGAGTTCACCAACATAGATATAATACCAGCAGAATTACTCTAACAGTCATGAAACGCCGTACTAATTTATTAATGAAAATGCACGGAGCTGGGACTGTGTAAAGATTTAAAAAGATACCTTCGATATGGAGTAATTGTTGCAAATACTTTTTCATCGATTCACAAAATGGCGTACGAATCAACATGATATAATAAAAGCTAATTTTTCTCTTACAACCAAAAAACGCCGCACTTAATCATCGAGAACTATGTACGGAGCTGGGGTTGTGTATCTATCTATATATATATACCATACTATTTTTTATATTCACAGGATACTTACAAACAATTTTATCTACTGGATCATAGTCATCAAATTCGATGAATGCAAAGCCACGCCTTTTGCCAGTATCTTTGTCGGTGACAATATTGACACCAATGATTTTTCCAAACTTTGAAAAATGATCGCGTAGCGAATCTTCATCATGTTCATCCTTTAAGCCGCCGACAAATAATTTCTTCACGGTGGCACCAGCATCTGGGCGATCGATATCTTGACGTGGTACAGCACGTTTCGGTTCAACGACACGTCCGTCAATTCTATGTGGACGCGCGTTTTGGGCATCATCAATCATGTAAGCGCGGGAATAAGTGATGAAACCAAAGCCGCGTGACCGCTTGGTGCGAGGGTCTTTCATTACAACAACGTCGACAATTTTGCCCCATTTTTCAAAGTGACCTTTTAGTGAATCATCTGTGGTGCGGTAGTCCAGCCCACCAATGAAGAGTTTTCTCATATGCTCGGGCTCATGGATATCCTGAAAAAAAATTCATTTAGTATTGATTAGTTTCACTCCAGAATTTTTTCAATCAAAAAAAAAATGGCCGACATTTCCGCTAGTATGTGAAATGGACTTAAATTTTTATTTGTGCTTACATCATCATCGTCCCGATTGTTGTAATTGCCGTTTTGTTGATTATCTGAATTGGACATTTTGGTATGTTTATTTTTATTTAGGTTTTTATATAAACCGAAACTGAATCAAATTAATCTTTAACAAATCGATTGACTTCGAATCAACGAAGCGAAACACACGAATACTCAGCAAAGAATGAGGTAGAATGGCGGATTTTACCTCGTGATGTTATTAAGTGGAACAGTGTACAATGATACAAAAACGGATATTGCTTCGGAATATGGTAAACTAATTCGCTTATGGTCGGACTACATTATATTTTTTTATCTCTCTTCAGCAGGTCACTAGGTTTTGTATGTCAAAAGCAATATTCCAATGATTCCTTTAACGAGTTATGGAGTTAAAACCTCAATTTCATAAGGTTTTTTGTTCCAATGAAGATGTTCAATGAAAAATTGAAAAATTTCGTTAACATCTTGCGGCGTTTTTATAAATTCAATCATTGACGAGTTGATGTCAAAAGAAATCTCATGAAATTTATAACGTGCCTGTTCACACAAGAGTAGTGGCTTTTCCATTGGTTAATCTGGATTTTGATCTGAAATTTGATCTTATTTGTTACCAATGGAACACGATTTCAGATTGATTTTTTTCTGTGGTTATATTCTTGTAATTTCGTGTCTGTGAAGTAAATGTTGGTGTAGCTGTCAAGTTTCCATTAACACAGGTTGTTTGTTTTTAATATAATTTATATTTCACATTATACTATGCAACAGTTTTAAAGGTTAATAATAGGGTTTCACAGACGAAATAATCTTAAATCAAAACGAAAATCACTCTAGTCAAACTGAAAGCTATCATTTGTATGATTGTTATTGCACGGAGGAGTAAATCTGCCGAAAAATCCAGATTTAAAAAAAATTATCTGAGATCAAAAAACAAATCAATGTTCTTACCCAATGGAACATAACAACTGTCAAAATCGGTGTTTTAACAGACCTAGATCAAAAATAGGATTGATTTTATTACCAATGGAAAACGCCATAACATCACCGATTTGCATCGATTAGTAATGTTGCGCAGGGAAATATATGTAAGAGGAGGGGAATGAAAAAACACCCTACAATATAGATTTATTCGGTGAGTATCTTTGACGTTCTCTTTAGTGGCCTATTCTATCATTCCGGATAAGTCAAATTTATTCCATTTATGTTTAAGCTCGCTGATAGAAAGTCAACAGTACACTACAAGCTCTAATCTACATGAGAAAATTTACTTCAGTCATGATGGAAATTAAGTTTCCCCACGTGCCTCTTTGTCGTAGACACTCGATATCGTGCGATAATTCAGTTTTCGCCATGTTTAAATAAGGGAAGAGAAGAGAGAAATGAAAAATACGCAGAGTAATGTTCACTACGTGTGAACACCCAACGTTCCTCTCTTGTGATCTGCGACAACATGATTATTCAAAAATATTTAAATTTTTTATTATAATTTTCCCAGAAAATCACTTCTTATTTTTTAATGATCAAGATTAATTTTAGTGAAGTATGATTGCCATTCTACCGACCTGAAATGGAATTTTCCAATAATTGCTATAAGTAGCTATGTGGGTGATAATTCATTCCACCATGTGTTGTGTACTTGTGTTTTCGGACCCAGTTATAGCTATCATTGAACAACTTCATTGGAACACAACACGTGGTGGAATTGAAATGTCACCACCATAATTTCTTATAAGAATTATTGGAAAAATTCCGTTTCACTTTGGTGAAATAGCAATCATTAATTACTTCATAGAAATAAGTGCTGATCAGTGAAAAATAAGAAACCCTGCGAAACCCAGAACTAAAATGTTTAATATATTTGTATAATCATGTTCTAAAATTCATAAGCTTTGTTTTGACACAAACTCGCCAATGATTGAATTTATAATAAAAAAACGACAAGAAGTAAAAGAAAATATCCAATTAGGCTTTTAAATGATAGCTATAACTGGACCCTTCCAATGAAGTTGTTCAATGATAGCTATAACTGGACACTTAGGGCTAAGAAATGATTTTCTGCGAAAACTATAATGTACAATTAAAATAGTTTTGGATAATCATGTCTTAAAACTAATAAGCTTTGTTTTGACACCAACTCGCCAATGGTTGGATTTATATAAAGCCGCAAGAAGTTAAATTTCCAATGATGGTTTTCAATGATAGCTATAACTGGGCCCTAAAGTAATCTTGTTCCACTTCTTAGTTCATTCACATAAATTCATTTTCCAAATTTCATGCTGCTGATTCTCAAACAAAATTGTCAACTGAACACTTCCATTTAAAGAACTGTCATTTTGTGGCGAACGTCACGTTGGCGTTTCGAATCACCCATTTTAGTCAAAGAAAATTAATTCTTTCACTATTTAATTACGTGCAACTTTTTTTTTATTTATTTTCTTGTCATAGAGTTTTAATAAAAATCCTACAAAAACAAAATGCCCAAGAAAAAAACAGGCCAACGAAAGAAGGCCGAAAAACAAAAACTTCGCCTAAAGGAGATCCGGAATAAAGAAGTCCAACTTGCAGAGAATCCCTGCAATGCTCCAATGGAATGTGAAAAGTGCCAGAAAAAACAAAAATCTCGTGCATTCTGTTACTTCTGTCAGAGTCTACAGCGTCTTCCCATCTGCGCCCAGTGTGGCAAAGTCAAGTGCATGCTAAAGACCGGCGATTGTGTCATCAAACATCCGGGTGTCTACACCACCGGGTTGGGCATGGTTGGGGCGATTTGTGATTTCTGCGAAGCATGGGTTTGTCATGGACGAAAATGTCTCCAATCCCACGCATGCACATGTCCGCTGCAAAATGCAACATGTCTTGAATGTGAACGTACGGTCTGGGAACATGGTGGTCGCATTTTTAAGTGTTCCTTCTGCGAGGGATTTCTGTGCGAGGACGACCAGTTTGAACATCAAGCTTCCTGTCAAGTTCTCGAGTCAGAGAACTACAAGTGCCAGTCATGCAATCGCCTGGGCCAATACTCATGCTTGCGTTGCAAAACATGCTACTGCGAGGATCATGTTCGTCGCAAAGGCTTCAAGTACGACAAGAACAAGGCAATTCCATGCCCCAAGTGTAACTACGACACATCGGTCACTAAAGATTTGAGTATGTCCACAAGAAGTCATAAGTTCGGCCGTCAAGGTCAATTCGCTGATGATGATGACGACCAGTACGATTCTTACTATGCATCATCTTCGTACCAACCAAGTGGTTACTCCGGAGCTACTAGTTACGGCAATGATGATGATGATGATGATGACGACGATGACTATGATGATGATGACGATGACGACGACGAAGATGATGATGATGATGAAGATGAAAGCACCGAAGAGTCTGAGGAAGAAGCCAAGGGGACTGATGCTAAGAAGACCGAAACGAAGTGATATTTTTGAGTCGATCTCGCAAACTGAATTTGCTGAATTTTCCACACACAAAAAGTCTAAATGTTAATTTCATTTATATTTACAAAGTATTGTAACAGACATTCAAAATAAATAAACTGCCACAGCGCAGAAGGAGGTTCACGAATTTTCTGATTCTTTAAATCTGCAGGGGAAATAGGGTTAATCAATGACAATATTACGATGAGGCTTCATTCAATTCTACTTACTTGCACTTGAGGCATGTGAAGAACACAGTTTGCCCTTCATCGGCGGATCGTAGCTGCAGTGTGGCATATGACATTTTTTCGTGGCCACATTTGGGACATTTACGTTCAATTACGGGTCCATCGGCTTCTTCTTTTAAAGGTTCATTCTTAGCTTTAATCCTATTAGGAACGTATGTGTTGAATTCAAGTGTATACTCTACTTCCATTGCACCAAAAACTAAACAAGCGTATAATAAATATGCATTTTTGAATTTTTCTCATAAATTCGTATTTTCTTACCATCGGGAGCAAAACTGTTTAGACAATTATGACAGTTAACATTCCCAGTTGTGGTTAAAAGGGGGAATATTGAACCACAAACGGGACAAAATCCAGGAATCGTTTTGAAAGAATCCATTATCAGAAAAAAACAATCGGAATTTTGAAAAAATAAACAAATTATTTAGTCCACTGAGCTTACAATCAAACTAAACACGTGAATCTTCAGGATAAATGTCAAAAAATAAGAATGTAAACAGAGAAACAAGAACGCCATCTGCTGCTCGGAGTTTGAGCTAAACATGATTCTTATGAAGGGACTAGATTAGGAAGTATTGCGTCTAAGCAGTGATAGATGCCGCTGCCTTAATTTTAGAAAATGTAAATATATTAAAGTGAACTAAACAGTTACATTTTATTATGATGGTTTGTGGTAAACAAATTAACAACCGAATATATTGAAAGGGTGGTTCACCTGATATTTCATATAATAATTAAAAATGGAATTATTTAGTATAATTTACTCAGTTTGAGTTGAGTAAACATTAACAGCCTTATTGATAAACTGATTATAAAGCAGTGTATAAAGTAATGCACTCCTTAAAATGTCTCTGATCGCATAAACCTTATTCATAAACCTTATACAACGTTGAATAGAGGCTGCATATGCTAAACGCGTCCGATGGTTGAATAGTGCCTGTATAAGCGCATTTTATTTTTTTATTTCTGTTCACACAGGCGGCTGAGCATCAGGGTTAACAAAGGTCCAATTGTTAGTTGAAACAATTTGTCAAGTGTATTTTTGTGTGTTTAGCAGTTGCGTTTCACTGTTTAATGCATTTAAATGGTAATTCCTTACAGAATCAACAATGTTAACTATGTTAGTGAGTCAACATAAGTCAACAAAATGTTATTAAAGTGTTGAAACCAAGTTGTCGCTATGGATTTCGCAACCATAAAAATGATTCCTTGGTTGCTCTGCCGAGATGTAAAACATCCAATTGTAATAGATTTCCCTATTTTTGGTTATTGTTTTGACACGAATCCTGTTTAACTAGTATGATTGCGGAAATATTTTATAAATAAGATTTTTTGCGACTCTGAATAGATACTGTTTAAATACTTATGCAATGTATTTTAGTGAATTCTAATGAATAAGGGGGTAAGGGTATTCATGCAACCTAAGCTTACAACCACTACCTGCACCACTAAATAATGTCGTAAGCCATTGAATCCAACCTCATTTTAAGTGTTTTTTTACTAATGAAAATGTTCTTTTTCCTTTCCTTTCCTTTTGATCTATTTCCGTTTTAGATATTTTTTCAGTTTAGCGCATGTATTTGTTGTGTGGAAGGGGCTGATTAATGTAAAAATAGCGCTTCAAAATTTTACAACGTTTACCATCTCAGTCTACACATCCAATTCGTGTGGGAAAATTCCAATATTGTTGTAAAAGCTTTCCCATTCAAATTTTTACAGTTCATTTACCACATCGTAATTTTTCAAAGTTTACAACGAGTTTCCGACGTTGCATGAATACCCCTATTGGGTGTATTTTACAAAGCAAAGTAAATAATTCTCAACAAGACTATCCGAACTCAATCTTCTATTCAATATTTGATGATTGGTTCACCTACTCACAGTCAGATGACGTTAGTTGACAAAATACACAGTGGGTCCGTTTCCGTTTTTGGTTACACAAATCATAACTTTTCAACGATTTATATATATTTTATATATTGTAATAAATTCATCCATCCATTTAGTGTCAATTAGTGCTACTGGATGCGCACACTGGAATGAATGGCTGGAATAGTCGGTATATGGCAAAAACACTTCTCAAACACTCCAGAAACTGTGGGAACCTCCATCCCATACTAGATCAGTATGTGGAGTGTTATGAATAGAGATAAAGCGACAACCAGCGTATCTGTAGCTAAAGCTTGAACCTGAGTCCGAAGTTTAAAACAGGGCAACCCGTAAGCATCAACTGAATCTTTCTATTGGCTGCATTCCGTAAAATCTCACTAATTTTGTCAAAGTAAAAAAAATGTTTCATAATTTAAAAATTTTGCAATATTAAAAAAAAAATGGATCATAATTGCAATACAAAATCTTTTTATTAAGCTTAAATAATTTTTCAAACTATTTTCCATTTTTTTCGGCTTTTGAAGCTTCAAATATTTCCTTATCCAGTAAATAAATTAGTTTTGGATTTCAAGGACATGCTAAATATAATTTTTGCAACGTATTTTAAAAAAATGGAAGGGTACCAAACTCAGAAATTCAGAAATTTCAGCACCCTTTGATGTTGATTAGGGGTACTATCTGTCCCAACTCAATCTTATTTTGCATAAAAAGATAAAGTAATTTCCAGTCATTTGTTGTATTTGTACTCCGTCTTAAATCTTACTTGGTAGCGAAATCTCACGAAAACACACCTATGCATGTAGGTTGTAGTATAGCTTCACCGTGTCATTGAACTGAAGCTGCAGTAACTATCTTAGTTCCATTGCATCCATCCTTATGAGATATTCAAAAATTCTTAAGTCGAACGTGATTCATCATCTGAGGCTTTATTCAATTTCCTGAAACTGATTATGGTTAGATTCATTTCCACACCATTTTCGATTATTAATTTTGAATTATCATGAAAGGAATTTAACATTTTTATATGCTCTAAGGTAAATTGTGGTTTAATTGAAAAGTTTCCCCTCTAGTTTGGTTGTTCCATTTACATTTCGGAATGATCCTGGCCCTCAACCAACATGACGAAAAAGCAGAGGAACTAGCTGTTTTGTGCATAGTTGGCATAATCTAAATGAAAAACGTCCCCATTCGTATATTCCATTCCTATTTAGTCATGCCTGTCTGTCCGTAGGATGTACGTTACGTTTTGAGCTAAAGCAATGATGGCACGCTGCCCATTTTTAACCCTATCGCATACCTAGGGGATTATTAGTTTTGATACATAGTTTGTAACATAAAGAAATAATAGCTAAAGTATATGGATCGTCTCTGAATCGATAGCTGAGTCGATTTAGCCATGTCTGTCCGTCAGTACGTAAGTCACCAGCTTTTGGACCTTAAATTTTGAGCTAGAAGGATGAAATTTGAAATTTGTACACGTGTTCGTTGTTGCTCTCAGCAGAACAAGTGTAAAAATTCTTGAATTCTGCCCACTATCATGCCCATTTTTGAGAAAAACTTAGTTCTAAGGCAAACCGTAAGAGATATTGAAAATGTGTCTGAGCAGTATATTTATCCTAATGTCTATATTTCGTCTTACAAAGTTGTTTGAAACTTGCGTTTTCAGTAAAAAAAAACGTTTTTCGGTAAAATGTAAAACATTTCGAATAAAATTTTGATGTAAAATCATTGGTAATAGTAATAGAAATTTTTCTTTTATACATCATTTTAACGCACACCCACTTATTGGAGGCGTTTTCATACAAAAATCATTTGTATACACTACCTAATAACATAATTAGGCGAAAACGTTGTTTTTTGTCGAACCATAAAAGATTTTAATAGACTGTCAGAACAAAATGTTGTGACAATGACATTTTCTATATCTCATCGACATAAAGCCGACATTTTGGGGATATTTATTTTAAGGATGGGATGGGATAGGGTATTAAACGATCCGCACAGCGGATTGTAGCCTTCTCACATGTTTTTGTATTTCACGTGGATTAATAAAAATGCTTGTTTATTAACCTGTGTTTGTGTAAACAACAACATTTTTATAGATTATTTCAATAATATTTCAACAGTAGTGGCGTAAGCCACATAAAATCCAGTATTTCATGTCTTAAGATATAAATTGTAAGACATGTCATTTGTTATGTATGATTTAAGTGCGGTTTTGAAATTTTGTATTATTCTAAGTCACAATAATCTTAATTGTTTCAATTTGGGGTTACGGAAATTCTGCTGTCAAAGCCTCCTATACGCTTTGAAATCAAACTTCATCGTTATAAGGGTTTTTTTTTTAAATTCATTTTTTATTTACTTAAAATATTAACTTACTACTAGACAAAAATGCATAAATCTAACTTATCAATAACTGGTTTACTTAATCTAACTTATCGGCACTTAATGGGCGCTGTAAGCTTATTTTTAGCTGTTTTATTTTGCCTTTGGGCTTAAATTTGTCGGTTTTTTTATATTTAATTTTAATTAACAAAGAAAAAATAAAAAAACTTTGTATTGTGACTTTTTTTTTTAAATAAATAAGCTTATTCTAGATTATAACTAACTTAAGACTACTTAAACTACTTAAGCCTAACTTAAGACTGCTTAACTACTTAAACCTAACCTAATTATAATCGGGGTGGCGAGCCCTCGTTGCATATGCCCCAGGGGTCGCCATCCTGATTGCGTCTTTCGGTCCCACGGCAGCATGCGTTCAACCACATTGTACGCCAATATGGTGCACAAGCCCCGCCCAGACCTTGTTCCTAATTTTAAAATCTAAACTATGGAGTTGGACTAAAAGTCCGCAAAGTCCTGAGGAAGTACAGAATCACCTTCCTCATATAGCCACCAGAATTCAGTGCGCTGTTTTGCAGCATCGATCCTATCGCGATCCGATACCGCCGTGCTAAAGAGGAGGAGCTCCGGAGCATTGTCGACGAACCCATCGCGGATTAGCCGTTTGTCCCGCGCGTCACGATAGCGGTGGTATAAAACCGGAATAACGTTCCTGTGTTGTACTAACCATAACGAATCGGTGTAAATGAATGCCTCTAGTGGAATAAAGCCTGATATTAGTATGCTCTCCATGTATAAAGCATTGGGGTAATAAGCCCCAAAGATGAGGCTGTTGTCGCTAGCCATCGCCCTTGCAGCGTGCCTTCGCGTCACCTTAATCAGGAAATTGTCAGTTCTATTCAACTGAGCCCCATTGTATAGAACCTCGTTGCGATAATATTTTATATACTCGGAGTCCGGCGTTCGGTACAATCCTAAGCAGGATCGGAGACACCGCCTCTCAAACAGCCGTATCTTTTCCATGTAGGCTGGTGCCTTATTGAACCACACGGGACAACCGTAAGCGATGATCGGCCTTATCGTTATAAGGGACCACACATTACACATGCCTGCATGCTCAGTATAGGGATTGACTGTGTAATTGTGAATGGAAAATAAGTGATCTCTCCGATTTTTTTTTTTACATTTTCTTGTTTGAAGCTGAACAGTAAAGGGAAAAAAACTATTAGAGTCTTAAATTAAATATGACATCCAGCCACAGTCAGTCTGCAAGGTAATTGGGCATTATTGTGATTGTAAACGCATGCATGCGTAATCTATTGGCCCTATAACGAATGGAAAGGTTCGGATTGTCACGAATAGACCGAATTTGTGTTTTTTTTAGTGTTCGACAATGAGAAACAGTCCATAGCGACTGAGCTATCTAGAACTGGGCTGCAAATTGGATTTTCTTTCGAGACACCTTGCACTTTGCAGGACGTAAATATATGTAAGTAAAAGTAAACTTCAAAGCGGCTAATTCGACTGAATATTGTGAGACCATTATTATTTCTAACTGCACTCACAATCAAAAAACAAATACATAGGTACTACCATTATATATGAAGTTGTATACTATACTCCTCCATCCTGTCATGTCATTCGTATGCCAAATTATATATTCCATCTTTCTGTAAAATTGTATAGGTACCTACACAAGTTATTCGATTAAAGATAGGGCGGGCAAAATAAATAGTACCATATCTCTCTATTTTTTTTACATTGCAAAAATGTTTTTCCAGAATTCAAAATCCGATTAAACACTGCGATTTTCTAGAAAATAAGTTTTCATAAAACGCGTTGCACTTGCAGTACATACAGAACTACAAAACCTATTCATCCATTGAATGCAGTTAGTGGTTGAACTTTAAGCATTGGATGTATTATGCTAAGTGTAGAGGACGTCCATACTCAAAAAATGGTGTGCATTTGCTAGAGACGAATAAAATGAGGGGTATATTTGAATTTTAATCTAAATGTAAATATTGGTTTAGTGTACCTACCGCTACCCACTTGATAGTATATACCGTTTCGATATATATATATATATATTTATGTTGCTGTACTTCAGTACCTACAATATTCTTAAACAACATAAAAAAGGAAGTGAGGAAAAAGAAAGGTATAAGAATTACACTTGAGGAAATCTGGAATGCATTATAACTTTAAAGTCATAGAAGCGACTTGCAAACAAGCGACATTTATATTTGTGTTTTACAGTCAGTTTATAAGTACTTATAACTAATTGACGTTCCTTATCAGACTTGTCTTACTCTCATCATCTATGTGTCAGGCTTTGTTGCTGCAAAAATACCTATACATCGACCACTTAACGCATTATGGATGGAAAGAAGCTGAGTCTAAGCCAACTATTGCTTCTGTCCGATGCTGTAGCTAAGCAGTCCGAGTTGATTGATTTAACGGGTGATTTTAAAGCTTATTTTTTTAAAAATCACATAAAACACTTAAATTTGCGTCAAATATGTGAAATTTTTATTGTAATCGATAAATAATCGATATACGTCTTAAAGACAAATTCATGTAAATGTTGTCCGCGGCTACATTTCAAATGGCCCATTCGGAAGGTCCAATTTTGCGTTACTATTTCGAGCATTTCGGCATGTACTTCACGAATTACGCGTGTTATGTTATCCTGTAAGCCTTCAAACGTGTTGGGCTTGTCCACATAGACTAACTTTACATAACCCCAACAGAAAAAATCAAGAGGTGTTAAATCGCATGATCTTGGCGGCCAACTCGGGCAATTTCAAGAGATAAGCTGCTCACCAAATTCATCCTTCAACATTTCCATTGTTTCACGAGCTGTGTGGCATGTGGCACCGTCTTGATGAAACCACATGTCAACCAAGTTCAACTCAGCCAACTGGGCAAAAATCAAGTATCATGGCTTGATAACGTTCGCCGTTGACGGTAACGTTTCTTCCACGGTCGTCTTTGAAGAAAAATGGACCGATGATGCAACCAGCCCATAAATCACACCAAACTCTCGTTTTTTTTCGGGATGCATCGGTAATTCTTGTATGGCATGTGTCTGTTCATCAGTCCAGATGCGACAGTTTTGCTTTATTTATAAATGAGCTTCATCGCTGGTCGCCATAATATGGTCGTAACAAACGTTGTACATTTTTCACAGAGCACGAATTCGGATTATTAATTTCAATAATATGCAATCGTTGCTCGTCTGTATGTCTTTCCGTGATTAAATGGCAGAGTATGCTGAAAACGTTTCACTTTGACAGATAACGTTTGTACGCCATTACTAACCAGTGCTGCCAACCTGAAAAACTTAACTCTTAAAAATCACCCGTCATTATTTGTCTTTAGTAACTCAATCAAAGATCAGTTTTTCATAAACTTAATTGATCCTGTTTAGAATATTTAAGGACTATGTGACTCGGCGTTAGATTAAAATTTTTTTTTGTTCTTAAAATAAAGCTTCCTACACAAATGAATGGATATGTTATGTTTCAGGGACTGTATGGTCCATGTAAGCCATTTGTTTCCAATGAGTAGATTCTTGACATGCTTGATGTCAATTTTTTTTACCTCATAATAATTGCTGCTTTCAAAAAAGATAACCGACAGATAATATCTATCATCATCCTCAACAGATGTAGCATGTCTTTGTGCAGCAAGTCTACTGAAATGCCTTCCGGAACTGTTTCGAAATCCTGAATTGATAAATACTAAACTGATAGGGGCCGATAACTTTAATGACAAAAGAATTCAGATATTTACATTAATCGGCAAAAAAGATTTGCATTTGAAAAGTGATTGTGCATCCCATCGCTTTTATTGTATCAGTATCGAAGGATCATATTTATACCCTATCGCATAGGGGTATATTAGTTTTGATACATAGTTTGTAACATAGAGAAATAATTTAGCTAGGTATACCTAAAAGTATATGTATCGACTCAGAATCGCTAGCTGAGTCCATTAAGCCATGTCTGTATGTCCGCCCGTTCGTCCGTTTGTAGGTAACCGGTTTTTGGGCCTAAAATTTTGAGCTAGGATAATGAAATTTGGTACATGTGATCCTTGTACGTGCTGTTCGCGCAAATGCTAGAAAGACCACATTGAACAGGTTAAAAATATGAAGTCTATACTCACGACATTAGTGTTTAGTCACTGGAAATTTAACTCAATATCGACTCTAAGAGATAAACAGAAATACCTGAGAAGTTTATAATATGCTGTGAAAATGTTCATAATAATCTCATAAGTTACATGAACGTCTCTAAACAGTTGGCGTTGCTCTTTCCATTTCATAAGAAGGCAGTTAGTGGACGGTATCAAAATATGTATTATAGAATTATATTATATACAAAACGGTTTCTCGTTTAACAATTCAACCCTTATATAATACACTTATTTGAAATCAAATACCAACGACTAATTTCGCGCTCTATAATCACTTTCTAAAATTAACTAAGTTCACAATTTAGACTAACTCGCTGGTTGTCGCTTCATCTCTATTTATACCATTCCACATACTGATCTATGAAGATATGGCATATTTCCGGAGGGTCCCGCAGTTTCCTGATTGTTCGAGAAGTGATTTTGATAGATACCACTATTTGCGGTTCCACAAATGGATGTGTTCGATTTTCACACATCAGGGTATGTTCGCAAAATGCAATCTGAATTTACAACAATATAATAATGCTGCAGGTGACATACCCTACTTCTACAAATATGCGTCAAAGTACTACCGCTGGTTTTGTAAATTATTCTTAGGTGTTGGGAGTTGACATATTTCTAGACTGTTGAATACAGTCGCACATATTTTTGTTTAAAGCTAAAGTCACAGCTCACAATTTTGTCTTAGTGGTAAAACGGCCTGTGCTCCATTTTTGTACCTACGCAAGCCTAATATTTTCTTAAAAAGAATTTACAAATTAGCACATCCATCGCCGTTGGAGAATTCATTTAAAATTCATTTAAATTTGAAATATTCTCTTGTTTTATCATTTTCTTGCGCCACTAGCCAAGTGGAACAGCGACGTGGCATATTGCTAGACAAATGAAAAATGTCCATCACGCGTTCATATGCAAAATGCTGACAAAGTGAAACATATTTGCCAGCTAACGTTATTAAGATTTATTCCCCAAACGAATACATCCAAATCTGAGGGTATCTTTGCAAAGGTCACATCTCAAGTATTTTAAGATGAGACATGCAATTATATCTTACAAACCGTATCTCATTGTATGAATGTATTTATGTGAATCTTTTTGTTTGAGTTGAACATATTGTATGAGTCGGTATCAACTGCAATCGACCAGGGATCCTATTAAGTGGTATCTCTCCATGTATACAAATACTTGAAACCTCAACTAGAATTCTTAGAAATCCACGAGCTTTTTTCGAATTTATCGATTTTTCATTCAAATGCTTAAAACAATCGAACAATTCCAGTGTGTTTTCTTCTTATTGTGTACGAAATTGGCAAAGTATATGACAATACCCTCAGTTGTACGGAGAACCTTGGTAAAGCTAATAATTGGCATTGAATGGAATTGAATTTTGCCTTCTAGTTAATAATATCTTGTTCTTGGTCTTGCTTTTTTATCTGTTACATATATATATATATATATGCCATCATCAATGATAAAGTTTGAAATGCCATTGTCTGGCCCTTTCATTCGTCCATAGAAATATGTGTAGGGTAAAATATATCTCTGAAGTTGAGTCCACTCTGTCGATGATGGCTGCATTTATGACTGCGAGGAAGTATTTAAAGTTCTTGCAGTGAAAACAAAATTGAAATCGAAAATCACCCATGCCTTATATTTTGGAAAACTAAAGAGATAAGATAAGGTGAAACTATTTCTGTGGGAAATTGCTTTAAAGAGAATAATAATTTAAGAAATATATACCTTCAAGGATGTACAGGTTTTTATAAAAATTGTTGGTGTGTAGTTAGTTCAGTGCACATCTGATATATTCATGACTAATTAATCCTGTTTAGAGGTTCCATAACTGACAAAATCGTATTACAAAATGATAGGAGACAATTACGTAGCGAACTAAATAGTCTCACTCGAACACCGTAGTAACAGAAGAAAAGTTTAGATAAGACCATATAAGAAGCCGACAGTCTGCTGCAGGAATCGTTTAATACTCCGTTTCATGCTTTTAAAGAAAACGACGCTAGTTACTGGTCGTGGCTTAAAGTTTTATGCTGGCGGGTTAACCATGTGAATATCGACAGAGTCGATTTGAAGTCTCGGAAACCTATTGTTGCTGATCACTGCTGTTGCAAAGTCGGAAGCTCTGATGCGGATCACAACAAATCCGCATCCTAATATGTGCACACTCAGCTTTAAAAAAGTTCACATGTTTTTGTTTTTTTGATTATGTCCAATATACTTTTTGAATCGTGGTAATGTCTATCCTGTACTGGAGGGCCAGTTCTATTCTACTAGATACACGGGGCCATCAATATCCACTGCTGGATTAAGCGCTGCCATTGCCATTTCGGCTCTTTCAAGTAGGGTATTCATTTTGACATTCGTAACTGGTACCGTAGTATTAGTTTGTACAACCAAGTGTAAAATTTGTTGACACCCGGGAATCAAGAGGGGAACCGGTGAAAGAACGAGCAAAGAAACTGGCATGGTTGAGGCTTAAACGGTGCAATTGATGAAAACAATGCCAAAACCCACATTGTAACATTAAACATTGTCAAAAATATAAAACATTCTGCCTCATTATCAGTTCTGAAGCTCATTCAAAATGACATTCCAGCTGTCAGCTCTTTAGACAAAGCCAATCTGCTTGCTGCGCATTTCGCAGCCTGTTCTACATTGCCAGATTGTGCCCAGTTTCCTCCTGTACATAAGAATGTAAATCATTCTATGGGACAAATTCACTTTCGTACTCGCACAGTTGCAAGAGTTTTATTTGATCTTGACATTCACAGTCCGCTGGTACAGATGGTATTTCCCGCCATTATTCTGAAGAGGTGTTCTTCTACGCTAGCAAAACCACTGCGTAAGCTTTTCTTCCTAACCTACTAATCAGGTCTCCTTCCGAGTAGATGGAAAACGGCATTTGTCCAGCCTGTACCAAGAAAAGGCGAAGCTTCTTCTCTCTTCAACTACCGACCAATTGCACTTACGTTCCTTCTTTCCAAGGTCATGGAAACGCTGATTAATCGTCAACTTATGAAATATCTAGAAACAATGACCGGCAGAATGGTTTTCGCAGCAACAGAACCACTGGTGATTTGATAACATATCTCACCGAAAAGTGGAACCAATCAATCCACCATTGTGGAGAAAGTAAGATTGTTGCACTTGATATTTCAAAGACATTTGAAATTGGTTGGCATCAAGCACTTTCGTCGAAAATGCGTGCATATGGAATCGATGAAAAAATTCTTCTATGGATTAGGAATTATCTTTCAAAACGTTAAACTCAAGTTGTTTGAACGGATTCAAGTCTGCAACTCACCAAATAAATGTTGGTGTCCCTCAAGGCTCTGTTTTTCTTATTTTCATCAATGATCTCCTGTCTGCAACTTCTAATCCAATTCATTCCTTCGCTGATGACAGTACTCTCAGTTTCTCGTATTCGTTTTCAGGTCCACGTCCCTAATCTTCGAACGTGGAATCTAAACGACAACATAATGTCAAGCTCATTGAAGTCCGACCTTGAAAGCATCATCAAATGGGGTAAATCTAACAGAGTAGAATTCAATGCTTCCAAAACACAATGCTGTCTTCTGTCGTTAAAGCGAAACCAAAATTTAGAGCCATTATCCATGAATAGCACTTACATCGAAGAAACCGAAAAACTTTCTATGCTATGTATGTGTGTTAGTAACGACTTACGTTTGAACGACCACATATTTCAAGTCGCTAAAAACGCAGCGAAATGTCTAGGTTTCCTTAATCGATGTAAAAAATATTTCACCCCTTCTGATCTGGCCACAGTATATAAAGCGTTTATACGCCCCAAACATAAGTTTAACGCCCACATCTGGTCGGGTGCACCAAAAACAACATTGCACCTCGTAGATAGGAGGTGCGAAAAAACTTATAGGAGACATTAGAATATCGAACTCCTCAGTTTCGCTTGAACACAGTCGAAATATCTCCTGCCTTACATTGTTTCATCGCTATTTTAACAACCAATGCTCAAAGGAAATAGCCAGCTACATTCCTCCCATTCAACAATTCAGCCGCAATAGTCGTAACGCTATGAATGCAAATCAGTTTACCCTCAAGCCTATCTTCAGACGAACGCTGAAATATAAAGAGTCGTACATAGTCAGAACAAAACGAATGTGGAATGCTCTACCAAACTCTGTTTTTTCTTTCCATTGTAACTTACAGACATTCAAAACCAATGTGCATCGGTATCTCCTTTCTTCTTATCCCGAATTTACTTAACGCCCGCACTGTACTAAACCATAGAAAGGGTATTCATAACCACTTGAATGCGCGCAAAAAAAACATAAAAAACTTCATCAAGGATTTCAAATAATTCCTTGTCAATCTTTATATATTCTCTTAAATGCTTCTGGAAGTCATGTACCCCAATTACATCACAAATACTTAAATGAGTTGCCTCTACAGCCAACCAACCAAGCGATCCTGAGGGGATTGCCGAAATATGTTGTTTAAATAATACCAACTTTTAAGGACTAAAAACGTTTGGATGGTTCATTTTATCGTACGACATAAATAAGCAGTAAGGTGCTTAGGATTCGGATAAAATGAATTCTTATTACGTTTAAAATAAATCAAAGAACTACCACTTTACGTCGGAATCAAAATTATATTTGGTTAAATAAAGAGCAAAGGGACGAAGCAAACTTAATCAACTAAACAAAGCAAATATCGGCATATTGTAAGCGCAGATATACTGCTATGTATTATGTATTATATGTATTATATAAAAAAATGAAAAGGGTTTCCATCTAACAAGGAAGTCTTCAAATGTTACAAGTCCGTTCGACAGACTGACGTTAGCAATTTAATTGACATGACCTCATCGAATAAATGAGGTCAACACCACTTCAATAGAGATTGTAGGGGTCTACACCAAGATAATATACAACAATTCAAGATGACAGATAGTAAACATCAGCAAGCATAATCTAAAGGCGCCCATAAAGCGTTATTCGTTCGTTTCACCCGAGAAAAGTTTATAAGAAAAACCTCGACGGTTTTGATGACAAAAAAAAATGAAGGTGTTCTTCCAAAAGCAATTTCATATATTTTCCATAAGAAGCTTACTGAACAAAGTAAAAATATTTAATACATACCTACATTGTTTCGTTTCTCTTTTCATCAAATGCCAAAAAAAGGTCTTAAACGTTTAATAATGTCTTACATAAACAAAACTCATACTCACATCTTAACAAACAAAAACATGGACATTTAAATCCTGTCAAATTAAAAAAAAACATTCCTTCATTTAACATTAAGCCTCGAAACATGAAAAAAAAATCTCATCACAAGTCACAGAATTAGTTTACAACTATGTTGTTGCCTAGTTCTAAATACCCCCTAATACCCACAAGTGGTGGATGCGAAACTGCAAACTAAAATTTTACATGCAACCATCAAAAAAATAAATTTAATTCGCCCCAAAATTAAAACATGAATTCACATTCACAAACCATATATACAGCTGAGATAGGAACTTTATGGCTGAAAGCCTTTTCACTTATTGTCATGGTTTGTGTATGATCCAAGTCTTGCCAATTGTTCAAATATCGCAGAGAATGACTTCGCATGAAGTTTCCGCCTCGTCCAGACTGTTCTGTGCAGAAATTCATTATGTCAGCGAGAAGTTTTGATTAAACTCAAAACCAGAAATTGAAATTAATAATGCATTAGCAACTGTTCTTTTCTCGATGGATGAATGTTAAGTTAAGAAGTGCACATCCACGTGGGTTTACATCAAGAACTACATTTCTACTTTTTTTTTTCTTTTTTTAATATTTGTGAGTAGTTCATGTATGAAGTGCTCTGGCAAACACTTGATGTAAACAATAAAGCTTCGCGTTATACCTGAGTAAGAACAAATAGAAAAATTAATTACGTTTCTACTGCAGGGTAGGTAAATAATACTTGGGGTAGTCTTGGGGTGGTCTTACTCCTGTTACAGCTTTCATGAAGATGTTTGATTTTTTCTTATTTAAATTTTACGTAAAAGTTTTCGTTTTAATTTCAATGAATGGAGTTAATTTAAATGTTTTCATTGAAATGAATTGATTTCAATTCAAAAAAAACATCTGAGAAGACTACAATCCACTTTGTAGGTCGATTAATACCCTATCCCATCCCATCTTTAATAATGCCCACATTAATGTCCCTTAAATGTGGGCTTTATGCCAAAGAAATATTGAAGTTGACACTGAGAAAACATATTGTTCAAAATCGTTTTTCATCTGCATATAAAAGGGGGTGAGGTATACAAAAGGCTTATACTGAAAAATTGGCATTAAGATTGAAGCTCTCCTTTGACTGGAAGATATCATAAACAAGTTGAGAATATATATTTTGAACTAACAACTTTTCAAAAATAATTTAACATTCGATTTCAGCAATTTGATCATAGCAACAGAAATTGTCCTTTCATTGCCAAGTGAGCTAGACAAAGTTCTCATTTTTAAAGACGAAGTTTGAAACTTAGACAACACCCAACCAATTTTTAGTTCCGAGTTCCGTCCCATTTCCAATATTCAGCTTTTTCTCCTGGAGTCATAAAAACTTGGAAAGGCTAGGTCTTGTTTTTGACGTTTAGATACCATCGAATTTAGGTTTCAAACCCCTGAAAATGAGATTTCCAATAGTTTACTTTGGTAGCGAGTACCAAGTACGAAGATATTGACGAATTTACAAACTCCGTTGTCTTGTCAATATTTATCTAGTCATGAGAATGTTGTTAAAAACCTAATAAGACTAAAGTGGTGGATCATAAAAGAAGTACACTTTCCCAAATATGCTTTTCTTAATTTACAGAAGTCTGAAGTTTGACACAGAGTGGTGTGGGAACCATATTGTATTTCTTCATCACCGAAACCTGTACAAAATGTGTATATTCGTTCATTTCCAATATTTGGCTTTTCCAAAATGGACAACCACCAGTGTGAAAGGGGAAGCCTTTTACGTATTCGTAGGAGTTCTGGCCTTTTTGATACCTTAGCTATATCCTCTTGGGTGATTCACATGCGGGCTTGTTATTTAATCGTTTTTGGTGATATCCCGTGTTTTCTGTGTTACCTATGATTTGAGTTCCCAAAATAGCAGTAGTAGCAGATCCTTTTTATACCCTATCCCATAGGGGTATATTAGTTTTGATACATAGTTTGTAAAAAAGAGAAATAATTTGAGCTATCAGGTGTTTTTTTCAAAGGTATAGAAATTTGAATTGAAATAAAACACAAGAAAGTCATTTTAATGTCCATAAATTTAGATTTATTGGAAGAACAATTTTGTGAAATTATTGCTTAAATATGATTTTGGGCATGTGACCGCCGCGGCTGGTTAAAATAAAGTCAAGTCTAGAGGTCCAATTTTCAACCACTTTTTAGAGCATTTGGGCCATATGTCAGTAATAACGCCACGAATGTTGGCTTCCAAGTCCCCTAACGTTTCTAGTTTGTTGGCGTAGATGAGCGACTTCACATATCCCCAAAGAAAATAATCCAATTGAGTCAAATCACACGATCTTGTTGGCCAATTGACAGGTCCATCCCGCGAAATTATGCGCTCATCGAATGTTTCCTTCAATAAATCGATTGTGACGTTCGCTTTGTGTCCGCCTTGTTGGAACCACCCAATTTGGGAACAAAATTGTCAGTTATCATGGCTTTATACCGATCTCCAATAACGGTAACTGACTCTCCAGCATCATTTCGGAAGAAGTATGGCTCAATGACTCCACAATCCCATAGAGCACATCAAACAGTCAGTTTTTGTGGATGTAATGGCGTTTCAAGGGTCTCCTTTGGATTCTCTGTAGCCATTCAACCAAAAATGAGCCCCATCACTGAACAAAATTTTGCGATGAAAATCAGCATCGAGATTAATCTCATTTTCGGCCCATACACTAAAATTACGACGCATTGCATGGTCTCGTGGCTTTAATTCTTATACGAGCTGGATATTGTAAGGCCGTAAGCCAAGATCTTCCACAAAGTTGATGGACAAAGCTCCAATAGCTGTGTACGGCGCCGAATCGATTCATTCGGGTCCTCTTCAACACATTGCTCTACAGCGGCAATTGTTTCTTCGGTGTGCACTGTTATATGCCTCTGCGGATGCGTATTATCACATAGCGTAAACGTAGTGCGAAAACGATCTATGGTTAACTGAATTAATTGCTCTGATGGACGATTATGTCCACCATAAAATGGACGGAGCTTGCGGTAAACTTCGCAAACTAAACCATTATTTTCGAAATAAATTTGCACGATTTGCAAGCGTTGTTCATTTGTCAACCTGTTCATGATGAAATGGCAAACCAAACTGAACATAAATCACATTAAAATTTTCCGATTTGACCACAAAATATCAGTTGTATACCTATTCGAAAAAACCAACCTCTAAAAAAAACACCCTTATCGATCCAGGATTGCTAACTGAGTCAATTAAGTCATGTCTGTCTGTCCGTCCGTTGATCTGTAATTCGTCACCGTTTTTTGGGCCTTAAAATTTGGACCAATATAATGAAATTTGGTACATAGGATCCTTGGCCGTGCCTACAGAACAAGTGTAAACGTTTTTAAAATCCACCCACTGCTACTCCCACTTATTAGAAAAACATTGTTTTTGGCCAAACTTTAGAGAATTTTGAAAATTGTCTGAACAACATATTGAGACAATCTCAATATCTATTTGTAGGACAAAGGCCTCTAAAAAGAGGAAGAAATCTTTTTTTTATCAAACCCAATGATTTTGCATCCAAATTTTTTTCGAACATTTAAAAAATTTACCGAAAAACGTTTTTTACAAAAATGCCCTTAAATAGTGGGCATGGCAAAAAAACCATTTATGAACGAAATATAAGTATTAAGATTGATCATATATATTAATCAGTCACTTTTTCAAAAAGTCTTAACGTTGGTCAAAAAAGTGGGCGTTGCACTGAGTCGATCTTGAACATTTTAACACTTGGTTGAACAGCACGTAAAAGGATCACTTGTACTAAATTTTATTACCCTAGCTCAAAATTTAAGGTCTAAAAACCGGTGACCTATAAAAAAATGGACAGACAGACATGGCTTAATCGATTCGGAGTCGATCCATATACCTTAAAGTTTATTTAGCTAAATTATTTCTCTATGTTACAAACTATCTACCAAAACTAACATACCCCTATTGGATAGGGTATAACTATATGGGTTTAATTAGGTAAAGAGTTATTCTGAGGTGTGTATCTGGTATGGCTAAAGAGGTTGTAAATTAGAAAATTTTCAGCTTCCGCACTGCAAAACCTTAACTTTTTAACTTTATTTACTACTTCGAAATTCCGTCAATAGGGTGGCGTGTATGAAGATTTACACAGTATGAAGCATCTCTGAATAAGATGACAACCTGTATGGCATTTCAAAGATTTATATTTTCGTAGAAAATATTGCATGAAAAAGTCTCCTTTATATTATGTACCCAGTTTAGTAAAAGATTTTTAGTATAGTCGTTGGCGATGAAGATGAATTCATTAAGATTGACAATCTTGTGCGAATCTTTAAATAGCATATCGTACCCTATCATTTAAATAAACATCTTCAGCGTCTAGATGTCCTTAAATGTTAATTTATTTTATCGAAAATGCCCCAAAATGTTTGAAAATCTTGTAAAGTCACCTTTTAAAAATTCAGAATGGTTTTACAGTTTTTATACCCTACCCCCATCAGTAACATAGAGAAATAATTTAACCAGATATACCTTAAAGTATATGGATCTACTCAGATAACTCAGATATCGATAGCTGAACCGATTTAGCCATGTCTGTCTGTCCCTCCGACCTTCACCTGTTTTTGGGCCTTAATTTTGAGCTAGAATGATGAAATTCGGTACACGTGTTTGTTGTTGCTCCCAGCTGAACAATTGTAAACATTTTTAAAGTCTGTCCCCTTTTTAGAAAAACGTAGTTTTTGGCCAAACCTTTTGAAATTTTGGAAAAGTAGCTGAACAACTTGTCCAGTCGATCCTAATGCCTATATTTCGTATACACAAAGTTTTTTGCCACACCTACTTTTTTTTTATTATTTTGTGATTAATTAGTCTTCCTCTGTCAAAACATTATCTGCAAAGTTCAATTTTTTGTAAAAAAAAAATCGATCCACTGTCACAAATCTCTTAACTTTTATACATCATTGTTCCAATAAAAAAGAAGTCGATAATATACTTATTTTTCCAAAGCTTTTGATCAGTTATCACATAACAATCATAATTTTTAAACTTAAGGCATATGAATTCCCTCCATGTTTCATAAATTGGGTTCAATCATATCTCTCATGTAGAGCTTATCAGGTACAATTTAGAGGTTCTAAATCCAACCCTTTTGTTGCCCAATCTTAAGTACTTCAAGGCAGTCATTTAGGCCCTATCTTATTTATATTTTCAATTAACGCTGCAAGAGCTTGTATCCGAGAGATTAAAATAATGATGACATGAACATTTTCAAATTTGTAGGAGACCTAAGCAATTCGCTTTCACTACAAACTGATTTAAATAGTTTTTCCATATGGTGTCTTAAAAACGGTTTGAGTCTGAACTCTACTAAATGCCAGCATATGTCATTTTCGCGAAAACGTGTACCATCAAATTTTAATTATAATCTGTCCGGGCACACTCTCTGTCGTGTAGACAGTTCTAAAGATCTAGGTGTTTATTTTGATACTAAATTGGAGTTTAATAAACATTTAAACTTTATTGTCAATAAAGCCATGTTGGTATTTATAAAAAGGTAGTCAAAAGAGTTTAAAGACCCTTGTGTTACCTTTCGTTATATAACTGTCTAGTTCGCCCTCACTTGGAGTATGCCTCACTAATGAGGCGACACAGATCTGATAATGATAAATTTATGCAATAGCATAACCAGCCGAAAAACGTGTTTTTTTGCCAAACCATAGAAGATTTTAATAAACTGTCTGAAGTATATGTTGTGACAAAGGCATTTTTATATTTCACCGCCATTAAACCCACATTTCGGGGATATTAATGGGATGGGAAAGGGTATTATATGATCCGAACAGCGGATTGTAGCCTTCTCAATATGTTTTTTGCTGGAATCAATTGCGAATCATTTATTCCGTAAGTTTTCGTAAGAACTTTCTTTTGAATAGGATTAGTCAAGTGATTACTCAAATGTGTGGTCATATAATTAGTCAGAATGTCCGTGATAATCAAACGCAGGAGGAAAGTGCAGAAGAAAATAAATGGAGACGTGCCCATAATTCACAGGCTGGCGCTGCACAATCACCACCTAAGATTCGAAAAAATGTTACTAGAAGAAGACCAGTCGTAATGTAGACTTGAATCGCGCTGCTTTCGAACACGATTCCACAATCAGATATTCGCTGCATTGATATTGGTCAATTGTCTGTCGTAAGCTAGAATTGCAATGCATTGAAATTTCAATCGGAAACCCCCAGCTCATGTTGGACTGATGGCAAGGTAAGTCACCCGCTAGAGCCACTGTATTCGTTTCCCTATGGAAATACAATCCGATCCAAACATTTTCAAAAAAAAAAATATAACGGTCAAAGTTGTTGATCAACCTGATATAATCCGAGTTAGAAGGAAATGGCGGCATGTAAAGTTGAAATCGACCACGAACATGAAAGTTCGACCCATCAGCTGCAGTTCTCGATAGCTTGAGTTTTATTATTCAAAGTCAAATGCAGTCGAATGCAGTTCGCAAATTTGTAAAAAATGTTTTACTCAATTTTTGTACTCATGAATGTTTATCAGGCTTTTTCAAATGGTGGGCCATTAAAAAAAAGTAGGTCATGCTACTCTCACGATTTGAAACAGCGACCCCGCGCTTAGTAGTCTAACACACTAACAACTATAGGCCACTGTGCCCACACTTTTCCAGATATTTTCCCAAAATCTCTACTAGTTTAACAAAATGGCAGATTTTGAAATTACTCTTCAGCTGGGAACAGTAAAGAGTTCGTGCACTAAATTTCATAAGTATGGCCCGAATTTGTAGGCCCAGAAAAGGATGCCGTACGAACGGACGGAGGACATGGCTAGATCGACTCAGATTTCGAATCAGATGTGTCTATCTTTGTTATTTTATACATGTCACCAATGTATGTGTAAAAACTGATATTCCATTATGTGATAGGGTATAAAGGAATGGGGAAAAAATGTAGCCGGCCCGGCCGTTTAGGTAAGAGATACGATTATGAACCGACAGACGAACAAACCTAATCGAGAGAACCACTAAACACATTCACCTGTCATTATATTAGAATCAATCAAAATATTGAAATTTTTATTTCTATTGTAGCTATTGTAGACGACAATTTAGGTTCCTCTTTCGATTTTTCTCACAGACCCACCCCTGTAAAAAAAGAGAAAAGTCTGGAGCGGTCAAAATGGGTAATTTTCACAGGCAATCAACAGAACGAGATGAAATAAAAACACAATCTTATAAATTTTCATTGTCACGAAAGCTGAAAAAAGTTCGGTAGTATTGCATGCATCATAGACTAGAGATGCAAATTGATTTGACGTTGAGGAAATAGAGCGTGATTCACAAAGCATTTAAAGAATTCGCAAATCCAGGCTAGCTCTGGAAGGAAAGAGCATAGGTATTGAAACGCACTTACGGGGAAGTACCACTTTATCTGCCGTTCAAATTCCGGCTTGGCATATCTTATAACTCCAAGTACCTACAACTTTACAACGTCGATTAGACCAAGGAATGGTTTTAAAGGATCATTTGGCTCTGGATACTTGATATTAGTGCTAATGGTCGAAAAGAATGAATAGCTCGCTGGCCTCCATTTTTAGAAAAACATAGTTTTTGGTCAAACCTCAATGACAGTGTCTATATTGGTAGCGTGATATAAGGCCAAGTGTCATAAGGCCAAATCTATAAATTTGGTCTTATGACGCATTGTGAAAGTGACGTAAGGCCAAATTCTAGCATTTGGTATTATGAAACTTCGATGAAGCGTCGAAAGGCTATTAGATTGCATGTTATTGCATGTTATATGATTTGAGCTCCGCTTGGCTTTATGTCACTTTCCTCATTTGACCTAATGTCTCTTTATCGAAGTGTCATAATTGTACGAATCGGAGGATTTTAGCTTCGAGGTATTCTTCCGAAAAGCTTTTCGGAATATTTCTCCGACATTTTGTAACGCATTCCGGCGAATTGCGTTGAAGTGCGTTCAGGTGCATTTTTGGTGCAATTTTTGACAGATAAGTGCAGTTCTCTTTCCGATTTCCTCAGACACAAATTCTTCGCGGAAATTATTTACGAATTGCAGTGAAGTGATTTTTGTTCCGCAGGTGGCTATGGCTCAGACGAATGCGTAGTTGACTGCTAAGCCAAACGCTGCGGGTTCAAGCCCCAGCTTCGGCAGCATTCTTTTTGTTCAAAAATCGCCAACATATCTGAGGTCACCTGTGCGATAATCCTGGACCTTATGAGCTTAGTGTCACAAAAAATTGCGCAGAAAGTCATAGTTACATCATAATGCTTTTCAACGGCAATCTTCTAGCAATGCTCTGAAAAATTATGCTTCGGTTGGCAGATTCAGAACCGAGCTTTATATGCTTGCAAAACCAGAAACAGATATCAGCCAAAATGAAGTTTACATAAGGAGAATATGTAAAAAAGAACAAAAGTCGTTGGAAAAAAATATCGGCCTAAAGGTGGATTGTCACACTGCTTATAACTATATACGTAATAATCATTTAAACACAATTTTTTGCAATTGAAATGTATAATTATTGAAAAAATATTTTGTGATAATGCCGTTATAAAAATCGTTTATTTATCCGTAATAACCTCCTCCCCAGCCGCCGCCCCATCTGCGTCTGTATCCGCCTCCCCAACCACCACCCCATCGACGTCTAAATCCACCTCCCCAACCGCCTCCCCAACCGCCTCCCCAGCCACCGCCATAACCACCACCAAAGCCACCAAATCCACGACTTTGTCTTCCAGATTCATTTTCGTGATCACTTCCAATTAAGTCAACCGCCAATAGAGCCTTTGCTTTGGCATTATTTGCCAAGTCATCAGGCATTGGATTGGAATATGCCAACCCGACCACACACAAAACGCCCAGTAAAATAATGCAACGCATGTCTTTTCCACGCTTGTCACCTGTGTGAGCCTTACAATGTGTATTGTTTGAAATGACTAAAGTTTTTGATCTGGTTGAGGTGCTGCCAAGTCTCTTTATATATTTGAATCGATTCCAGCACTAAGGGGATTCACTTCTTTTTTGTTAACCTTTGAACAGCTACCAAACCAAACTTCACCGACATAAGTATCAAAATATGAGAATGATGTGATCAATTTATGTAATTAGCTGGATACTATTGTTCTTAGGGTATTATAAGCCAATTAATCACAACCGTCAAATGACTTGAAACAATTTCAAAAAGTGATCGTCATTAACAAAAAATTTGGTATTTCATAATTTGAGGGTTATTTTTCAATAATTTCAATAATAGGTTAATTAAAAAACTTAATTATTTCAAAAACTGATTTAATGATCGTCTACAACTGCACATCTATTTAATGTACATCAGGCAGATTGTAAGATATGAAATATGACTTGAATACTAGAGATCACATTCCTTATATTTTACTGGATCTGCATAGGCTTGTCTGTAAGACTTTTTAAACGCCTTCGGATTTAAAAAGTTAAAAGATATTATATAACATTGGTATTACAAAGAGGAACCACATATTGCAAATGATCGATAAAATATTATTTACTTGCTTTATTGATAAAGTGGCACTACAATCCAGGGTGAGCCTAGTAATCAACCAACATCCATCAGCAATAACTCGGTTCTTAGCTAACAGTCTACAGTTTCGCACTTAAAAGTCTTCGTCTACTGTGTCCACTATCTCTATCGGAATAGAAGACTCTGCGCGACGAAACATTAACGTTCAAATGCTTATCAGGTTGAAACGCATTTAAACACCGACACCGTTGAACTCTCCGTAATTCTATAATTTGGCCAATCTGTGAACATCGTTCAATTGTGTTTTGTTTTTACGCCTACCTCTTAGTGAAAGAGAAAATTACGTACGATCCAATCTTGACCCTCCACTCAATCCTTATTTATTTCAACAGGATTCAGTTCATCGATTGTTCACCAGTTTCGGCCTCCTTTTTCCATTGTCATATTAAGTCGTTTTGGCTGTCTTGTGAAGTGAACTTAGCCTTGTGAAGTGAAGTATTTCAGATCAGGATAGGTCAAAATGTCACGTCTTACTTAATTACTTAAGTGGCGCTACAGTAGGTAATGAACCTGGGCCTCAACCAAGATGCCTCTCCAATTAGCCCGGTCCTTAGCTAACTGTCTCCAGTTACGCACTCCAAGTTGGTTGAGGTCAGTTTCTACACAATCCTCTCAAGAATCAGATTGAAGAAGTCACATGACAGCGCATCGCCTTGCCTAAATCCTTTTTTGGTATCGGATGTGTCGGTGTCGATTTGTAATTCTTGGGTTTTATTCCAGGATCTGCCGAAGTATGAAAATATGGTCGGTTGTGAACTTTCCTGGCCTAAAAACACACTGATAAGGGCCGATCAGGTTCTGGGTAAGCGGTTTCAGGCGTTCGCACATTACGGCAGATAGGATTTTGTAGGCGATTTCATTTTTTTCCATTTTTCTGGATCGGGCAAACGATGCTGTTCCATTCTTCAGGCATACTTTCTTCCGACCAGATTTGGCTTATGAGTTAGTGGATGTTACTTACCAAGTCATCTACGCCAGCTTTATAAAGCTCGGCGGGAAAGCCGTCATTTCCGGCAGCCTTATTAAGCTTCAGTTTAGATATTGCTATCCTCACTTCACCAATATTGAATGGTTCGTTCTGCCTGACAGCGTAATGTTGATCGTCGTCGCCGTTTAACAGTCTGCAGAAATGGTTCTTCCATATCCTCAGCATCGACTGTGTCTCAAATACGATATTTCCTTTTTCATCTCGACAGGATTATGTTCGAGCCTTTTATCCTTGGCTTTGACGTTTTACCAGGGATTTCTTGCTGGTGGGCGCGAGAAACCTAGCACATCAGTTGCGGCTGATCTAATGGCTTGTTGGCATCGTTGCCATTGTTCTTCGACATTCGATGCTGGTGGTATGGTGTAAATCGAGAGGTTAAGGGATACGCGTTGCGCGAAGGTCATTGGGCGTCATTGGGCCGTAATTCTTCCGTGATGTTCAAGACCGGCACGTTATTGTGAATGGGAATCGCTACCGTTTAATGATAACCGAATATTTTTTGCTCCAATTGGATGATATGGACTTGGAAGATGATACGGACCAACAAGACGGCGCCACAAGCCACACAGCGAATGCCACAATAAATTAATTGGAAACCAAGTTTGGAGAACGTGTTATCTCACGAAATGGTCCGGTCGCTTGGCCGCCTCGGTCGTGCAATTTGACGCCGTTAGACTATTTCCTGTGGGGCTACGTCAAGTCTATGGTCTATGCCAACAAGCCAGCGACGATTGATGAACTTCGTACGAATATCGAACGTGAAATTGCAGCAGTATCGGCCGATTTATTTTGTTTTGTTTTATTTAAAAAAACGTTAGTAGCGCTTTTATTGAAAAACCCTTTACAAAAATCGCCAGCTTATCTGAGGCCACCTGTGCGATATATGATAATATAAATCTATGTCTCCTCCTCTGCGCCACTTAGGTTTTATGTTATATGGCTTTCCTTCTATGTGTCTATCTGCCTCTCTCTGTTGTATTAATGTCTTGTCTGTCCCAGCCGATAGGCACAGTCGCCAGTGCTCTTATGTGTCTGTAGTTCATTGCATTCATGTGGGAAGTGCTGTTTAAAAAACAAAAAAAATGTGGGAAGTGCTGTTTAAAAAAACAAAAAAAAAACAAAAAAACAATTTTCTGAAAATGTTGCACCATATAATCAGTCTTAAGCTGACGTCAAACTTATTGCACGATGCAAGTTTTTGGGTTAGCTTTTTATCACAGCCAATCATGTGTGCGTATACTATCTCAATGTTAAATTTAATATATGGAACACATGCGTGGAATGTGTAAAAAATTGTGTTCGCTTCAACAACCTCAAATATCTCCTCTAAATGTTTTCGAAAAAAGAAAATGTTGGGAAAACCTCAGTTTTTAATGAAGGTTTCGAGCTTTCATCATAGTTATCCATTGGGTATGAAAACGGTATTAATCAATCACTTCAATTCAATAATACATGTAACAATTAACTTAATCCAAAGGGTATAAAACTAATATAGTTCTATACTCTTTGATTAAACCTGTCCTTGCTTTAATATTCAACCCAACTCCAAGAGTTGGAGAATTTCAAATTCAAAAACTGAAAGTGAATCATAGCGTACCCATAAACTGGACTAAGGGGACTTTGGTTTTTTTCTGCGGTCAGTTTCTGTGGTCATAAAAGTTCAACGGATGCCAAGTACTTGGTATGGAAGTCATTGCATGATCATACATCAGAATTTAAATTAGCGCCTCAAGATTGGAAATTCCTACTTCACAGTTGATACATATAACAAACTCAGCAAAAAGGTAATGTGATTGTGACGAACACAACAGGAATTGTTTAACTCACGAATTTAGGGGGTATACCTATGACGTCAAGTTGTTTGTACATGTTTATTTTACGAATTTATGGTTCAATCAGTACTTTTTGTTTTTAAGGCGTAGGTCGATGTATTTTATTATTTTTAACTTTCGCTTACAAAGAGAAAGATGTTGTTTTCGTAAACATTTTCGACCTTGAGAACTAAAAAAGGTATTTTTTGGAACTCCACTTGTGTCGGGCCGTCTACTCGTAACAGTCGTCTCTCTAGCCTAAATGGTGTGACCGATTTTTTTTCAAACTTCGTATATGCATTTTTTTGTTCACACCTCTAGGCCATTTTGAAATTTCTCTTCCAAAGAGAAAGGTATTGTTTTCTCAAAAATTTCTGAACTCGAGGTTTTGAATGATTCTAACATTACGTTGATAGTGGAACTCATCGTAATCGAAGCGCTTAGAAGAAAGGACCTATGCGACATTTTTTAAATTTGCATGCAAATACTGCAAATATTTGCAAATCCTGTGTTTTCAAGCACTTCAATGTTTCCTCAGTCTAAACGGGTTGACCGATTTTCTTCAAACTTCGTATCCAAGTTTGTTTTGGTCATAATTCTATTTTAGCCATTATACTATCCGTAGCTGCATTATATATACGACCCAATACAAGTTTTTTTTTCGAGGAAATCCATGCAATGGATTTTTGGTAAGAAAAATTTTCAATTTCTCGCAAACTGTTTGGTCAAATTGAATGATTTAATAAATAACTAATAAGTATAATAGTTGTTATAAAAATCGTTCTATTACCCTATCCCATATTAGTTTTGATAAATAGTTTGTGACATCCTCCTCCTTCCCCTTAAGTGGCGCTACAGTCCGGAATAAACCTGGGCCTCAACCAACATTCCTTTCCAAATTAGCCAGGTCCTTGGCTAAAGGCCTCCAGTTGCGCACTCCAAGTTGGTTGAGGTCAGTTTCTACTTCTGCGCGTCACTTAAGGCGAGGTCTTCCACTACTGCGTCCGACGCCTGGCTGGGAAGCGAAGAATCTGCAAGCCGGAGCATTGGTGTCCATTCGTTCTACATGTCCTAGCCATCTTAAACGTCCAATGCGGAGTTTTTTTGACCAAGGGCATGTCGCTTTACAGCTCGTATAGTTATTGGTTGAATCTTCGTCTCCATAGTCCGTCAACGCAAACGGGACCGAAGATTTTTCGAAGAATTTTCCTCTCAAATCGACCAAGGATTTCTGCATCCTCTTTTGAGACGGTCCATGCTTCAACGCCGTAGAGCAGGACTGGGATGATCAGGGTCTTATATAAGATCTCCTTAGTAGTTAGAGTGAGGGCTTTACTACTAAATTGCCTTCCTAACCGAAGAAACAGCGGTTGGCAAGAGTAATTCTTTGTTTAATTTCTGACGGGATGTTGTTGTCAGAGTTCATAAAGGAGCCGAGATAGATAAAGTCCCGTACTACCTCAAAGTTATATCTGTCAATGGTGACGTTCTGTCCAATTCGTCGATGTTGTGTGTCCTTTCGTGTTGACAGCATATACTTCGTCTTGCCCTCTTTTACTGCTGAACCAATTTTTGCCGCTTCCTTCGCTATTCTAGCAAACGTGGCTATGACATCACGTTGGGTCCTACCAATGATGTCAATATCGTCGGCGTATGCTAGTAGTTGCACAGATTTTTGAAAAATTGTGCCTCTGGCGTTGGCTCGTGAGTTTTGCACAATCCTCTCAAGAATCAGATTGAAGAAGTCACATGACAGCGCATCGCCTCGCCTAAATCCTTTTTTGGTATCGAATGTGTCAGTGAGGTCGTTTCCGACTCTGATGGAGCAGCGAGAATTCTCCATCGTCATCCTACACAAACGGAGTTTGGGCGGTATACCAAAACTAGACATGGCTCTGTATAGTTCGTCTTTACAAATGCTCTCGTATGCGGCTTTAAAATCGATGAATAGGTGGTGGGTATCGATTTGGACATCTTGAGTTTTTTCCAGGATCTGCCTTAGTGTGAAAATTGGATCGGATGTGGACCACACTGATAAGGGCCGATCGCCGATTAGGTTGTTGGGAAACGGTTTCAGGCGTTCACATGTTACGACAGATAGGATCTTGTAGGCGATGTTGAGGAGACTTATGCCTCTGTTGTTGGCGCAGTTTAGAGGGTCTCCCTTTTTTGTGGATCGGGCAAACGATGCTGAGGTTCCATTCTTCAGGCATTCTTTCTTCCGACCCGATTCGACTTATGAGTTGATGGATGTTACTTACCAAGTCATCTCCGCCGGCTTTATGAAGCTCGGCGGGAAGGTCGTCATTTCCGGTAGCCTTATTGAGCTTCAGTTAAGATATTGCTATCCTCACTTCACTCAGGTTGGGTGGTTGGCAGCTTTCGCTCTCGTTGCCAATATTGAATGGTTCGTTCTGCCTGACAGCGGAATGTTGTTCGTCATCGCCGTTTAACAGTCTGCAGAAGTGGTTCTTCCATATCATCAGCATCGACTGTTTCTCAACTACGATATTTCTTTGTTAATCTCGACAGGATTCTATTCGAGCCTTGTATCCTTGGCTTTGAATTTTACACTTTGCTAAAATTTGTGAACATCTTTCCTGGAGTGGCACCTCTCTATATCCTCGATCGCGCGCTTTTCTTCCTCTTTTTTCTTCTTTCTAAAAAGCCGGTGTTCTTCCCTTCTTCTCTGCCTATAGACCTCAACGGCAGTTCTCGTCTTCACCTGCAGCTTAGTCTTGTAGGCCTCGTTCTTGGCTGCATATGTCGGCATTCCTCATCAAACCAGGGGTTTCTTGCTGGTGGGCGCGTGAAACCTAGCACATCAGTTGCGGCTGATCTAACGGCTTGTTGGCATCATTGCCATAGTTCTTCGACATTCGATGCTGGTGTTATGGTGTTAATCGAGAGGTTAAGGGATACGCGTTGCGCGAAGGTCTTGGCGGTCTCTTACGACTGCAGTCTTTCGACATTAAATTTTTTAAACAGTATTTCTGGATTGTTGTGGCGTGTTGGATATCCGCATTCTTACCTTTGCTGCAAAAAGGTAGTGATCCGAGTCGATTTTAGCTCCTCGGAATGTTCGGACATCCAAAATACTGGATGCGTGCCTCCTGTCTATCGCAATGTGATCAATTTGGTTGATCGTTCATTGATCTGGAGACTGTCATGTCCCCTTATGGATATTTAGGTGAGGAAACCGTGTGCTGGCTATAGTAACATTTCGTTCCGTAGCGAAGTCAGTTAGCTAAAGTCCCTTACCAGACGTGTTGGCGTGTAGGCTATGTTTTCCGACAATATTGTCGGACTGTAACATAGAGAAATAATTTACCTGGATAAACCTCACAGTATATGGATCGACTCATTGATAGCTGTCCGCCCGGCTGTAGGTCACCTGTTTTTAGGCCTTGAATTTTGAGCTATAATAAATTCGGTACAAGTGATCTTTACACATGCTGTTCGAACAAGTGTAAATATTTTCAAAATCCTCCTATTTCCACGCCCACTTTTTAGAAAAACTTTAGTTTTTGCCAAACGGTATGGAATTTTGAAAAAGTGACTGAACAACATTTGTAGTTAATCCCATCATATATTGTTGATGGCGTTTTCAGTAAAAAAGGTTTTTCGGTAAAAGTTTAAACATTTTGAAAAAGTTTTTGATATTAATTTATTGGTTATGGTAGTATTAACATTTGTTCCATATATCATTTTAATCCACGCCTGCTTTTTAGAGGCGTTTTCACGCAAAAACCATTGTATACACTACTTCAAGGCATAATCAGGAGAAAAACGTTGTTTTTGGACGAACCATTCAATATTTTGATAAACTCTCTGAACAATATGTTGTGACAATGATATTTCTATATTTCATCGCCATAAAGCCTACATTTAAGGGATATTAATTTTAACAATGGGATGGGATGGGATAGGGTATATAATGATTCACACAGTGGATATTTCTTATGTTTCTTAACATCAATTACCTAAATGAATGTTAGGGTTTTCTATAATTTGGTCAAAATACGTTTACTCATTAGAAAGAAAAGAAAAAGTTACGTACTACCCAGTCATGCACCCACAACTCGCTTCATTGAAGATGTTCAGTTTATATCACTATTCGACTATTGAGTATTCGAATGAGTTTTTTATTTGAGGAAACGATGGAATATAATATTCCTTGAACGCTAAAATAATACAAGAAAAGTAGCTATCAATTAGGAAATATTTTATTTTAATCAGCGTGTAGATAAATCAATGTTTATTAATACCAGCTTCATCCTCTTACAGATATTTGGGAAGTGCCCTCTGTACTAGCACCGACAACATACTAATCCGAAAGATCAATCATAACGACTAAGTCGTCTTGGTTTCAGTATCAACGACAGGCTCCACTCGTTAAACTCCAGACAGAAGATACTATTTTTTGTTCAAAATCATCACTTCTTCCACAAAACATCTCCATTCTACGTATACATTTATTCGTGTATTTTTATAAGGACAAAAAGTAAAAGAGGTTTTTCTATATATGAATCTTCAAAAATTTAAATAAATATTTTGAACATTGTTTCGTTTGCCATGACTCGAAATCTATATTTATCATTAAAAATGCAGAGCTTTGAATTGAAAAATTTATTCAGAAAAACATTGAAAGATTGTCTTTAATTACTTAACCCCAACCACCTCCCCAACCGCCACCACCACGACCACGACCACCCCATCCACCACCACGACCACCCCATCCGCCACCTCGACCGCCCCATCCGCCTCCTCTGCCTCCGCCGCCCCAGCCTCCGCCGCCCCAGCCTCGAGCTAGACGGTCGGACTCATTCTCATGGGCATCTCCAGCGTCAACAGCTAACAGGGCATTTGCCTCGAGAATTGATGAGTCCTCTTGAATATTTGGATAAGCGTATGCAAGTCCAATCAAAGACAGCAGCGCCAATAAAACAATGCAACGCATCATGCAACACTTATTTTTCGTATGTACTTAGTAGAAATTAATTTTTAACGTTTGAATACACAAAAGCTTCTGACTTGATTCTTAACTTCGTAAGTCTTCTTATATATGAATTCATCCCGAAATTTCGATTGATTTAAAAATTTATAATTAGGGGATTTTTGTTACCTGTCATACTGACCACTACTGACTGCTAGCGGTATCAACAACAGGTGAAGGCCGATGAAAGCAATTATAGGTAATTACCAAACCATAGTTTTCATTTGACGGCGCATATTTACTTCTAAAATCATGTCATTGTTCCAAGCATGGTTGAAGGAATTATCAAACGAATTGAGTGAGTTATTAATGCGAAGCACTTACTGTGGCGATTTAAACTGTATCCCTAACATTTCGATTACAGAAATGATAGCGTGTATGTCACTGTACATGTTTTTCGATTTTAAGATTCAGTCAAATTTTAATATTTTTGCATCGATACTCAATGTCTTAGGGGTAAATTAGTTTTTATAAATAGTTTTCGGTTAAGGGCCTTTGGGAATGTATCCTTACATAGATGGACCTGGCGAAAGAGTTTGCAAGACAGAGCCTAACTCCCAGTTAGGCTTAAAAAGTGAATAACCTGCATAAGCTGTTCTGATATGTGTAGACAACATGAGTCGAAAAGGCTAACGCCTGACGCTGACGTAGTTCGTATCACAGGTTCGATATATTGCAATTTCCTCCCAAAACTGAAGTTTGTGCCTTGGGTTAATAACTCAATGAAATAAAAAAAAAAAAGTTTATTTCGTGAAGGATGCATCGAGATTGACTAGATGACATGCTTGCAATTGAAACTTTCATCTCTGCAGCTTAATTTTTTTGAATTTTCCTTACAAAGTGAAGACAGTCAATCAAATACCGCCTTTAGACTGAGCTCATATAGGCCATGTTCTCCGGAACCACAGCAACAGAGTGTGCTATTTTGGCTCAAATTATAACATGACCAATGAAGCTCCATTCCATTTGAAATGATATCTTAATAAATAAGACACTGAAGCACTGCTCCATTTATTCCTGAGGTGCCATGGTTATTGTAAGCGGGGAACCACATTGTGTTTTTTTTGACGCAAATTATTGAATAGCTGCCCCCTGCAACGCTCCTTGTTTTGCTCATAGTCAGTGGATATTTTGAAAAGGCTGCGTTTTGTTTTAGCGATTTTCGCTGATAAACAAGATCCTTCGATTTGACCATTGAGACTTCTTTCTTATTTTTCAAGGCATGGGTCTACAAACTACAGAGCCTGAAAGTAAAAAATGGTAAAAATAGCGCAAATGGTTGTCGAGAATAGCGTTTCCAACTTTGTGGGTCGCTCTTCATTTCCCTAATTAATCTAAGGAAGTCTTCCGCCATACTATCAGGGCCACTTCGTAAGCTTTTCTATATTTATTTTCTTAGAAGTCTTCTCGGGTTAATGAAGAACTCATAAATTTGTTTGTCCAGCCAATTTTCAGGCAAATATCCTTCTCTCTACAAATACTGACCAATTGCACTTAATCTCACACTTTAATGTAAAAGTTAATCATCACCAAAGAGTATAGAACTATATAGCATACGCATCACAGCTACAAACTTTGTAGCCGTTTCAGACGCAGGCGGTTAGTGCGAAGCGGAAATTTCGTGGATCGTATGCGACGGCAAGGCTGTTGTTTGATGCTGGGGTAGCAATGTGAACACAATATCAGTACCCCACATAGAAAATATTCGTTGAATGAGATGCGCACTCTATGACGTTCTATACTCTTTGATCATCACCATCAGCATTTGTAATATCTTGAGTCACGACCGCTTCTCAATACAGTTTTCGTAAAAACAGGTCCTTTGGTGGTTTCATAACATATTACTGAAGTATGGCGGTGAAAAATAAGATTGTTGCACTCGATATTTCGAAGGCATTTTTGAAATAAAGCTGGCAGGGTTTGAAATAGAGCTCTTTTGTCCAAATGCGTCGTTTTGTAATCGATGAGACATTTCTTCTGTTGATTATAAACTACCTCGCAAAAGGTTCAATTCAAGTTATTTTTCGTAGTTTGAAGTCTGCTTCATGATTTGATATGCGATCTGAATTTTCCAAACCAATTGCAACGCTTCCGTATATTTACTTTATATATAAAAATTAAAAAAAAAACACATTTGATTCCATAAAATAGTTTATTCCAAAAAAAAACTATTACAACATTAGCTTCGATTGATTATCCCCAACCGCCTCCCCATCCACCATGACCTCCCCATCCACCACCTCCCCAGCCACCTCCCCAGCCACCTCTTCCACCTCCCCAGCCACCCCATCCTCCTCTTCCACCTCCCCATCCACCTCTTCCACCTCCCCAGCCACCGCCCCAGCCACCGCCATAACCGTATCCACGAACTTCACGTCCGGCTTCGTTTTCGTGGGCACTTCCAGCGTCAACAGCCAACAAAGCGTCTGCTTCTTCGTTTCTCGGATAAGCGTATGCTAGTCCAATTAAGGACAGCATCGCTATTAAAACAATGCAACGCATCTTCGTACACTTCTTGATCCTTGTTCTCGAGTTTCCTCAAATTTACTTTACACCTTTGAATCCACAACGGCTTTTGACTTGATTCACAAATTTGCAAGTCTCCTTATATATGAAAGACTCCAGATCTGACTTGCTTCGAAAAATGTAATTCAGGCCATTCACGTTTTTATCCCAACCTGTTAATCAGCATCCACCTGATATTTATCAAAAGGTGATCTTGACAAACACCCAAAATAACGCGAAATAATAAATTATTACAAATGGAGATTTAGTTTCTATTCGGATTTGCTTGCATTCCTTTGAGATAGTTTTGAGATGTAAAACATCCAATCGACTATTTCATTAAAATATATGAGGAGGCTATAATCTGCAAAATGGGTTTAACAGTAAACGAGTGTAAAATTTATCCGAAAGGAAACATATTATGAGGTAGCAAGAAACGTTGTCTACCTCGGCTTTGCTATTAATTCTGACAGATGTTTTATTGGAAATCAAATGAAGAATTACTTCTCCTTTTCTTCTAGCAAATTATCAATAAATCTTAGCTACAACTAGTTAAGAGATCCTTTATAAGACCAGATGATCTTTTTCCTGCTCTACGGAGCAAAAACATCCAAAGCGGAAAAATAAAATAATTGGTTTTGAGAAAACGATTTCTTCGAATCATTTCCTGTACCCTTTTGAGTTGACAGCCTATTAAGACGAAGATTCAAGAAAGAATTTTACTAGCTGTGCAGTGACATGGTCTGGTAGAAAATTTCGCACAAAGCGTTTAAGATGGCTAGAATGCTTGCCTTCAGGGGAGCGCGAGTTGGCTATACATTTATGCTGATTGTAGGAGAATTTTGATTGAGGTAGTAAGTAATAGTAATAAGTAGTAAGTAAGTTAGCAATTTAACCCTCAAGACAACGCATTGAACATACATTTTGCTAGATATGAGAGAACATGTCATCCGACGAACAAACTCCGTTCCTATAATATTGGTACAGCCTACATAGATTTTGTGCGGCCCATCTGTATGAGGTTAAAAATTAATTTCGTGAGCAGCATGTTAAGTTGCTAAATACTAATTTATGTAAAGATTTTTGGTCGGAACGGGAAAAAATTCTGTTTTTCCAAATGAATATACTGACGTGAAAAGTCTGTGTTTTCAGTTCTGCTTGACAATATTCTAGACGACAGTATTTTATTCTGCTTTTTTTTTTTCCAACTAAATTTTTAAGTTTCCCTTACAATGTGAAAAATATTGTTTTCATCCTCGAAATTTTTGACATTAAGAGATGGAGGAACTCAAAAAAAGTGGTTGATTGGATGCCCGGCCTTCAGTCCTTCGGTTTATCTTAAAAAAACTCGAAGGTGATTCAGTTAAGTAAATAAAGTGGTTATGTCTTACTTTATTTACTTGTCAAATCATCTGCGTCCATATATGTAAGGTGCGATGATGGTGAATGCAACATTAAACTTACACTTAAGCTCGTAGTTACCGTTAACAAAAGTCTTGCAACAAAAGAGCATACTTGGGACGAGTAGAGTTCTGGTTGAAATTTTTCTTGTTGCTACCGGTATTATAACAGGTAATTTTTTTAAGCGTTGATTAAAATCGAATAAACCATTCAAATTTTCTTTAATTTTCATAATTTTTATTGTAATCGATAAAAAGGCCGCTCTTGCCGTTTTAAATGGTCCATTCAGAAGGTTCTAATGACAATTGACTTTACATAACCCCAGAAGACATAATCAAAAAGCGTTGAATTGCATGATCTTGGCGGCCAACTTACAGGGCCATTTCGAGAGATAAGCTGCTCACCAAATCTATCCTTCAAAATTTCCATTGTTTCACGAGCTGTGTGGCATGATTCACCGTCTTGATGAAACTACATGTCAACCAAGTTCAACTCAGCCAACTGGGGCAAAAACAAGTCGCGTATCATGGCTCGATATCGTTCGAAGTTGAGGGTTACGTTTCTTCCACGATGATGTCACCAGCTAAACCACACCAAACTGTCGTTTTTTTCAGGATGCATCGGTAATTCTTGTATGACCTGTGGATGTTCTTCACTCCAGATGCGACAGTTTTGCTTATTTACATATCCGTTGAGCCAAAAATGATCCTCATCGCTGAACACAATTTTTCGAAAAAAATAGCGGATTTTCATGGAGCTGTTCTAAGGTCCATTCACCAAAAATTAGACGTTGTGGTAGGTCATTCGGCTTCAATTCTTGCAGAAGTTGAATTTTATAGGGTTTCAAACCCAAATCGACACGTAAAATTTTTTTAATGTGGTTGAGTAAGACATGCCCAATTGCTTCATTAACATTGGACACATGCGAGTCGATGGTTTAATGTCCAACAAAGTAAAATTGGTGAGAAATTTAGTAATAACAGCACGAATTGTTGGCGTAACAAACGGTGCAAATTCTTTCCATGATTAAATGGCAGAGTACACTGAAAACTTTTCACTTTGACAGATGACGTTTGGACGCTCTCATACATTGACCTATTATATATGGACTGCTAGTGAAATGTCATTTTCATACGCTTCTGCGAGAAAATATGTTCCATAACAGCACAGGTGCCACTGTTTCACTACGGATTAGCAAAGAAACAATTGGCGCTAGCAAGCTGAAATTTCCATAGTAAAATGTTACAAAAGAGCGACATCTTGTGCAAAGAGATTCATTTCCATAGCGAGATCTAGCTATGCAATTTGATAAGCAAACGATTTTTTTGATTTATTTTGATAGATATACCTCAAAGTATATGGATCAACTCAGAACCGCTAGCTGAGTCGATATAGCCATGTCTGTCTGTCTATGTGTCCGTCCGTTTATGAGTTCACCGATTTTTGGAACTTTTATTTTGAGCTAGAGTTTTGAAATCCGCCCACTGGCACGCTCACTTTTAAGAAAAACGGTCTTTTCTGAAAAATGGTAAGAAATTTTGAAAAAGTTTGTAAACAAGACATTTAGACAATCCTAATATATTTATTTTGTCTATACACAATTGTTTGCCAGCCCCACTCTTAGGGTGCATTTTCAGTAAAATGCGTTTTTCGGTCAAATTTTAAAATATCCGCAAAATGCAAAATCATTGGATATGATAATAACAACATTTCTTTCATACATCTTTTTAACCCACGCCCACTTTCTTTAGGATTTAAAAAAAAAACAATTTGTATACCTTACGCCATACCATATGCAAGAGAAAAACGTGTTTTTCCATGAATCGATTTGCTCTCGTTAAGTGCAATCCGCCAGGATTTTGTCCATTCATTAACCTCTTTAAGAGCGTTTTGTAGTTTTATATTTGTTTTCTCTATTGTTGTGCCAACTTCAACCGTGACAACCGTTGTATCGTTTGTTCGTGGGATATCACGTGTAAATAGGAGGCACAAGAGTGGTCCGAGGACGCTTCCTTGGGGTACTCCTGCCAATATTTCTTTGAACACTGAAAATTCGTTTCCAATTTTCACACGGAAGAGTCTGTGCTCAAGATACGAGACGAGGATTTTATATAATTTTTCAGGCAGGACTTGTCTTAATTTGTATTGGAGCCCTCTATGCCAAACCTTGTCAAAAGCTTACGACACATCAAGCCAATTGTCTTTTCTTCGAAAGCTTTCTCATTTATATCAGTAATCCGATGTACTTGGTCCACAGTCGAATTTTTACTTCTAAACCTAAATTTATGGTCAGGTAAAAGGCGTTTGGGATAAATAATGGGGTGTAAGGGACCGAGTAATATCCTGGGAATCGAAGAATCTGTAAGCCGGAGTATTGGTGTTCATTCGTTCTACAAGTCCTAGCCATCTTAAACGTCCAATGCGGAGTTTTTCGACCAGGGGCATGTCGCTGTACAGCTCTTGGTTGAATCTTAGCCTCCATAGCCCGTCAACGCAACGAATTTTCCTCTCAAATCGACCAAGGATTTCTTCACCCGCTTTTGAGACAGTCCATGCTTCAGCGCCGTAGAGCAGGATGATCAAGGTCTTATATAGGATCGCCTTGGTAGTTTCCTTCTTAGGCCGAAGAAACAGCGGTTGGCAAGAGTAATTCTTCATTTGATTTCTGACGAGATGTTGTTGTCAGAGTTAATAGCAGAGCTGAGATATTCAAAGTCCCGTACAACCTCAAAGTTATGTCTGTCAATGGTGATGTTCTGTCCAATTCGTCGATGTTGTGTGTCCTTTCGTGTTGACAGCATATACTTCGACTTGCCATCATTTACTTCTAAATTCATTTTTGCCGCTTCTTTCTCTATACTAGCAAACGTGACTATGACATTACGTGAGGCCAACCAATGATGTCAATATCGCCGGCGTATGCTAGTAGTTGTACCGATTTCTGGTGTTTTCTAGTGAGTTTTCCACAGTCCTATTAAGAATCAAATTGAAGAAGTCACATGACAGCGCATCGCCTTGCCTAAATCCTTTTTTGGTATCGAATGTGTCGGTGAGGTCGTTTCCGACCCGATGGAGCAGAGCAGCGAGAATTCTCCATAGTCATCCTGCACAAACATACGAGTTTGGGCGGTATACCAAAACTAGACATGGCTCTGTATAGTTCGTCTCTAAAAATGCTGTCGTATGCGGCTTTGAAATCGATGAATAGGTGGTGGGTATCGATTTGGACATCTTGAGTTTTTTCCAGGATCTGCCTTAGTGTGAAAATTGGATCGGATGTGGACTTTCCTGGCCTAAAACCACACTGATAAGGGCCGATCAGGTTGTTGGTAAACGGTTTCAGGCGTTCACATATTACGGCAGATAGAATTTTGTATGCGATGTTGAGGAGGCTTATGCCTCTGTAGTTGGCGCAGTTTTGAGGGTCTCCTTTTTTGTTGATCGGGCAAACGATGCTGAGGTTCCATTCTTCAGGCATACTTTCTTCCGACCAGATTCGGCTTATGAGTTGGTGGATGTTACTTACCAAGTCATCTCCGTCGGCTTTATGAAGCTAGGCGGGAAGGTCGTCATTCCGGCAGTCTTATTAAGCTTAGTGTAGATATTACTATCCTCACGTCACTCAGGTCGGATGGTTGACAGCTTTCGCTGTCGTTGCCAATATTGAATGGTTCGTTTAGCCTGACAGCGGAATGTTGTCCGTCATTGCCGTTTAACAGTCTGCACAAGTGGTTCTTCCATATCCTCAGCATCGACTGCGTCTCAACTACGATATTTCCTTGTTCATCTCGACAGGATTCTGTTCGAGCCTTGTATAATTGGCTTTGACGTTTTACATTTTGGTAAAACTTGCGAATATCATTCCTGGAGTGGCACCTCTCTATATCCTCGATCGCACTTTTTTCTTCTTTCTGAAAAGCCGGTGTTTTTCCCTTCTTCTCAGAGCTCAACGGCAACTCTCGTCTTCACCTGCGGCTTAGCCTCATTTACAATTATTTCAGAGGCAACATTTTAAGAATTTCTCTTGTAATCAATTCATAACCTGGGGCCTTTTTTAGGCTTTAGTTTTGTGTATTTCCCGTTTAAGCTCGGCAATACTTGAATACCTTAATACATTGGTTTCGGTTGAATTGTCGAATACATTAAGGTTTTGATATAGGGCTCTACCATCAAAGGGTTTAAATGTTTCCTGCAGATGGGCGGCAGCTTTTCCTTATCGCTTTTTGCAGCATTGTCTGGTCGTTTTATGACTCTAATTGCATTTCAAAGTGAATAATTGGATTCTTTTCCAGCGGTAGGGCATTGCGGATAAGTTTCTACTGCACGGTTTTTAAAAATTTTAATCGAATTTGATAGCAAGTAACCGATTTTGTCGTAACCTTACAAGTATTTTTCTTCTTTAAATATCAAACTCAATACTCAAAACAGTTTCGAGTCGCTGGGATCTGAATTAAAATATATCGTACACCTATTTACTTCGTAAAAATTTGATAAAATGTCCATGTCCATTATTTAGTATTCAAAATCAATATAGCTACACTCATTTTTATTTTTTTATTCACGCATACCGACATTTTGACTTAAAAAAATAATATGTGCCAATAAAGAACAAACGTCGCAGTTTATTTTTTGAAGCTAAGTCCAAAAAGTGCAAAAAATTTCAATAAGTTTTTTGTTTTATAATATTAAACTCGTTTTATAACCTTTGTTGCCCTACCTACATCATTAAAACAATAGAAAAACAAACGAAAAACGTAAAATGCTAATTGACAAAAATGTGTAAGATTTTTGTATCCAGTTTGTATGTGTTTTTTCTGTCAAATGAAAAAAAATAGGAATTACCAATTGGGGGTCGTTGACATGATTAGTAAAAGTGATTTTGCAATTTTGATTAATTAATTATTTTGTACTCAAGAAGAAACAATATTTGGTTACTCACTTCAAGCACCTTTTTTTTCGAATTTATTGAATGATGCAGTTTGACAGGTCAATCCGTCGATATCAATAGGTTAGACAAACTCTTCTATCTACTTGTAAATTTTCGGAAAGTGGTGATATGTGGAACATTTGCAAATACATATAAGGAGACTTGCAAATTGGTAAATCATGTCAGAAGCCTCTGTGTATTCAAACGGTGCAAATTAATAAAAAGCGAGTTCGAGCAAAACTTCTTACAAGATGCGTTGCATTATCTTATTGGCGCTGCTGTCTTTGATTGGACTGGCATACGCATATCCAAACACCCAGGAGAACTTGTCAAACCTCGAGGCAGATGCTCTGTTGGCCGTTGACGCTGGAGATGCCCATGAGAACGAATCCGATCGCCTGGCTCGTGGCTGGGGAGGCGGTGGTTGGGGAGGAGGCTGGGGTGGTCGTGGTGGCGGATGGGGTGGTCGTGGTGGTGGATGGGGTGGTCGTGGTGGCGGATGGGGCCGTGGAGGTTGGGGAGGTGGTTGGGGTTAAACAAACGAAAAGACCCTAGAAATGTTTTTGTTTTTTGAATAAAATGTTTATATGCAAAGTTTTTACTTCTGATTGTGATTTGTTGTTAGCTAAGGATGGGCCACAAAGGCATCTTCGGTGCAGATTGACGCGGCATACTCTTGGTTGCTTAGCTAAGTTCGTCGGACGAGGATGTTCTTGTCTTCCCACCATGCACCACTTGCTCAACAATTTTTTATAACGTGCCTAATAAAAAAATAAAGCAAGAGGAAAAAAAACTACGTTAACCGATCCTCGCACGGACTGAGGCACGAGAAATACAAGATATTAGAGAGAAGAAAAGAGGGACTGTTCAATGACATTGGCCTTTAGGCAGGATAAAGCTTGGTAAAACAACGTGAAACTAAAACCTAATCTAGACTAATAGTAAACTAAATTTCAATTCGAAAAATAAACCCTGTAACCACAAATAAATCTAGCAGGATCACTGGATAAGGATCTGAAATACGGCAGATGTTATGGCTCCATAAACAGTTTAAAAATTCAAGGCATTCTGCAGCAGTTTTGAAGGTTTAACCAACATATGAAAACGAATCAGCAAACTTTTACTATATGAAATATAGTATATATATATATGTTGGCAGAGGATCGCATTGCCCATATACCATTCTATGGAACTAGGTCTAGAAACAAAGAGCAAATCATCATAAATCTTACTTTCTCTGTCATTGTCCGAGCCTGTGTCACTGTTCAAGTCTCAGAATACTTGTATGGTTATATATCCAAGATATCCAAAAGCTTTCAACTTCCAACTTACTTATTTTACATTCTTCTGAAGGCTTGATATAGTTGCAAGAGGATTTTAATTAACCTCCACTATAAAGGGTATCACAATCGGACCACGATGAACTGGATTTGTTAGATCACCCGAACTGTAATATTTAATAGATCTATCGACCCACTATTGGTTTTAACTATAATTTAATTGGACGGCTGGTATTGAAATGTCAAATTTTCGTTTTGGATAATGTGGGAGTATACAAGCTTATCTCTATTGTTTTTTTGTTTATAAATGTCAGATTTTAATTAAATAGAAAAAACTGTTTTGTTGTTTAAAGTATTTAATTCTTCATTGATATAGTTATATGTCGCATGTTTTTTTTAGAGGTATAGAACTTCGAATTGAAATAAAATATAAAAAAAAGTTTAATGTTCATCAATTTGACTTTATTTGAAGAATAATTTTATGCCATTATTGTTTAAAAATAATACCGGGCATGTGGCCGCCGCGGCTGGTTCGAATAAGGCCAAGTCTAGAGGTCAAATTTTCAACCACTTTTTCGAGCATTTGGAGCCGTATGTCGGCAATAACGCCACGATTTTTGGCTTCCAAGTCCCCTTACGTTTCTGGGTTGTTGGCATAGACGAGCGACTTCACATATCCCCAAAGAAAATAATCCAACAGTGTCGAATCACACGATCTTGGTAACAATTTGACAGGAATGTTTCCTTCAATAAATCGATTGTGACGTACGCTGTGTGGCATTTAGCGCCGTCTTTTTGGAACCACATCTCATCCACATTCATGCTATCCGATTCGGGAACAAGTTAGTCGGTTATCATGGCTCTATACTGGGCTCCATTAACGGTAACTGACTCTCCAGCATCATTTCGAATAAGTATGGCTAAGTATGACTCCACCAGCCCATAGAGCACAACAAAAACAAACAGCAGTTTTTTGGATGTAATGGCGTCTCAAGGGTCTCACGTGGATTCACTCCCAATGCGGCAATTTTGCTTGTTGACGTAGCCATTCAACCAAAAATGAGCCTCATTACTGAACAAAATTTTGCGATGAAAACCAGCATCGAGATCAATCGCATTTTCGGCCCATACACCAAATTCACGACGCATTGTATTTTCTTGCACAATTGCACAATTCTTGCACAAGCTGAATCTTGTAAGGTCGTAAGCCAAGATCTTTGCGCAAAAACTTCCATAAAGTTGATAGACAAAGCTCCAATTGTGGCGAATCGATTCATTCGGGTGCTTTTCAACACTTTGCTGTACAGCGGCAATTGTTTCTTCGGTGCGCACTGTTCGACGTCTCTGCGGATGCGTATTATCACAAAGAGTAAACGTAGTGCGAAAACGATTCATAGTTAAGCGAATTAATTGCTCTGATGGACGATTATATCGACCATAAAATGGACAGAGCTTGCGGTAAACTTTGCGAACTGAACCATTATTTTCGAAATAAATTTTGCATAATTTGCAAGCGTTTTTCATTTGTCAACCTGTTCATGTTGAAATGGAAAACCAAACTGAACATAAATGACATTAGAAATGCCCGATTTGACTACAAAATGTTAGTTTTTTCCCTATTCGGAAAACCAACCTCAAAAAAAAAACTCTAAAATGGAAATGGACTTCGAGCAAATGGCCTCCAAGGTTTTGCTGGTACATACACCCTCTTTAATCGGAACTTTACATGCCCAATTTTCCAATACTGTGGCGTAATATCACATTATTAGCAGAATCCTGTCAAAATTACCAGGGAAAAATCGCAGTTGAGACACAGTCGATAGAAGAACCACTTCTGCAGACTGTGAAACCGTGATAAAGAACAACCTAACGCTGTCAGGCAGAACGAACCATCTGATATTGGCGACGACAGCGAGAGAGATTCGATACTAAAATATGTTTACAGCAAAGCCAAGGCTCCTAAAAACACAGCTCGCATCGGAATGTTTTGCGTTGGATTAAAATTGACTCGTGAACAGTTGCACGTTACCAACCTTTTCCCACAAAACGTTTATTCAGCAATAAATTTATAGAATCTACTCAGCAAGAAATTCTTTCTATAAGGACATTTGGACCACATGAAGGGCAGACCACAAAAACGGGAATGTGCCGTTGGAATATAAAAAGGAGGAACACTGAAATAATTACATGCTTCGCTATTCTGGTAACGCAGTTAAATTCGTCGGTAAATTGTTCATATGCAGAGCTTTGCAGGTAGTCATTAAAGTTGGACACTGTTAACTTGCGTAAAAGAGAGAAAGAGAGTGTGCCCATTTTGTATGGCAAACACTTCACAAGGGTTTTTTTTGTTGTAATCTTTGGAATTTCAGGAATTTACCGTCGCAGTCGCAACAGAAGAAGAAGCGACGAACAAAGGACATTTCACATACGTTCTCGTGCTCGTATATCTGCAATACTAAATTACACCAAAGGATGAAGGCAGGCACTAGGCAGAACTTTGTTTGTATCGTATAGTTATATATATATTCTGATTCGCATTTATTTTTTATTTTCCGCTGCCTCTTGCGGAAACCGACCCTGCTGCAAAAGTGAACATGTGGGTCAACTAATTCCGGTTAAGGGTCACAAGAATTGAAAGAATGTTAAATACGAGTGAATGGAAGGAAATAAAGGTGCGAACGAAAGTTTTACTAACGTTCTTATGCTTCCTGCACTTGAAGGGCTGAGGGTTCTTTAAAACTAGTAAAATGGTCGTAAACGTACAGAAGTTAGAAATTATATCTTACAGAGGTTGGAAAAGTGTTAATTGTAAACTTTGTAACATCAAAATGGGTCGGTTTATGTTAAACCGAAAGCGTGTTTAAATATTGAGGTTGTGTATAGCGAAAGGGCCCTTGCGATTGGGACAAAAGTTTTGTGCAGGATAAAGAAGTGCTGACATTTTCAGATTTTCAGTGATTTGCATTTACTCTGACTACTGATTATCTACTTTAAGTAATAATTGTGATTTGCGCTTACTAGTCACTGAAAAGAAAAATCAAATGATTTCGTTAGTGGCCGGTAGCTGTTCAATAGAACAATTCTATTCTACAATTCCAATTCTACATAAATTATAAAACCATAAATTAAAGAAAAGATAATAATAAAAGCGCGGTGTACACTTGGCAATAGGTATCTGTTCATTGACACGAACAACGTAGTACTTAAACTATTTTTGCTACAGAACAACAACGAATATACAAGGTGGGCCAAAAGAAGTCATCCGATGTTGTTTGGCTGTCATCTTTATCGGTTGTGGCTCACGCAGTGTGTGCCGTTGCTCCGTCCTGTTGGAACCACATGTCTTCCAGTCCTAATTCGTCCAATTGCGGCAGAAAAAAACTCGGTTAACATTTCCCACCGTCCACTGTTGTCGTTTGACCAGCGGCGTTCTCGAAAAAAATAACCCGATGACTCCTCCAGCGTGAACAGCGCACCATCAGTCGCTTTGAGCGGGTGTAATGGCTCCTCGTGCATTTCTCGTGTTTTTTTGGTACCCCAGAAGCGATAGTTTTGCTTGTTCACGAACCCGCTGAGCCAAATCGCTCATTTTGATTCGATGTTTCCGGCGACAGCTTTACATCCTCGGCAACAGCGGCAATATGCTCGGCTCAACGGGCGCTCTGGAGCCGGCGACTCTTGGCAACGTCTCGTGTGGTCCCATACTCCTCAAGGTTGGTGGCCAAACGGCGCAGTGTTTGCGCTGTCGGATGGCCGGGGAATCGGCGACGGAACTCGCGCAGCTCCAACACTACAGACGAATTCTTACGAAAAAAAATAGACACGATTATTACGTCGTATCGCTCCATGGCTTGTTCAATTGTATTATACATCTGCCTAGTCCACATATGTTAAAACAGATTTAACATTGGGGGCCATTTGCACAAATAAGAGCATCTTCTAATGGGGTGATCTCTTTTGGCGTACATACAATGTATTTACAATAATGCAAGACCAGAGTCAAAAATATTCTCTATGCTTGGAACAAGAATTATCCAGACAACACTGGGAAATAGCCACATAACCAAATTTGCCCATAGAGGAACGCCACAGGGTGGCATCATCTCTCCTCAACTCTGGCTTATGGTTATAAGCAAAATAGTTATACTAGACGAGGAATGGGTCAATGTTGTCACGCATGCGGACGACGTGGTGATACCAGTGTCAAGAAAATTCCCCTCCGTGATAAGTGAAATCCGGGGCTGCTCTAAACAAGGTTAGCACCTGGGCTGCATTTTGTGGCCTCGGCGTAAGCTCGAGTAAAACGGGTGCTATTCACCACCAAAACCAAAATACTCGACTTCAGCCTCCCCCGTCTTAATGGCCAACCACCCTCACTATCTTCCAACGATATGTATTTGGGTATCATGCTTGACCCAAAACTTAACTGGAAACATAACATCGAACATAGAATAAGAAAGGCGTTTGTTGCCTTCTATGCTTGTAACAGAACTTTTGGAAATAAGCGGGAACTTCAACCAAAGATAACATTGTGAATGTACACAGCAGTGGTACGTTCAATTCTCACATACGGCTCATACATACGGGTAAAGACTACAACCTCAAAAAACTAAAAACGCTGCAAAGAACAGCCATTATAGGCACCACGGGCGCGCTGAGGCCGGCGCCAACGGATGCCCTTACTGTAATATTGTGTCTCTTGCCTCTCGACCTACACATTAAAGATAACGCTAACGCAGCTGAGTAAGACTTAAGGAGTCAGACTGCTGGAATGCAAGGCCGTATGGCCACAGTAATATCCTGGACTCGTTACCAAACGGTGTGGTTACATTTCCAACAGATTACATTTCACCTATACTAAGCTTCAAGAAAGGCTTCCACGTGGAATTTCCTACCAGAGCTCAGTGGAAGAGAAATGAAGTAGTAAGAGATTTCGGAGTCTACTCGGAATCACCGAAAATATCAGTTCCATATCGCCTACCGGATTTTGCCTGTGTATTGCAGGCGGAACTACTGGCTATCTACGGAAAAGGAGAATATTGCTATTCTCATAGATAGCCAAGCGGCCATAAAGGCCAATAGCCAAGCCGAACTGCCACTTCTGCCTACCTAGACATGACATTTTTATTCTGTTGGATGTTTGTCATACTTTCGTAAGGGTATTTGGCATCTCCAAATGTGGGAAATCGGATTATTCAGTGTGTTTACTGAGGGACGTCATTTTCAAAATCTATCTATCTGATTTTCGAAATTGTATTAAACAAAACTCCAATATAAAAGTTGAGTTCTGCAGTCCTATCGACCAAAATACTCAAAGGAACGCAATGAAATTCGGTATTTATAATAGTTATGTAGTATTCTATATATAGTTCTTAAAATACCGGACAACTAACACGTTTTACTGACTGTAAACAGCTCTTTAAGTAAACTCAAATTTGTAGGCATACGTTAACAGTTATATCACGACTGTCCTTGCAGCTCTGTTAAAAGTTCCACGAGAATTGTATGGAATACGTTGCAATGCGCATGCTTTATAATGTAAATATCGCTAACAGTGGCTTGTCATTGTGTTGTACAGGACTGTATGCCTTAATACCCCTTAATTGGAAATATGTTCCACAGTACAGGAGGGTGTACTCCTTATTTCGAAATTAGCGATGTGCGGATAAAATATAAAACTGTTATAAAGGAGATTCATGTCGTTGGCTGAATGTGGGTCAGTAGGTTGTAAGTAAATGTTTAGAGACATTTTTGATTATGATGCGAATATTTGATGGTGTAGTTATTATAGATGAGTATACACATTGGACCCATTTTGGTTTCGTTCATACTTGATTAAAGCTCGTCTTTAAATCATCAATAGTCCCATGATTCAACATATCGAGCAGGCACACATGAAATTAATGGAAGCAACGACTTCATTGTATGGTGGCCTTAATCATAGTATGTATTGACATAAACTAGGACGTTGATATGTTGTTGGTTTTAAGCCTCGGGGGATTCCCTCTTCAAATAAAGGGTTTTTCAATAAGAGCGCTACAAACGTTTTTTTTTAAATAAAACAAAAACGGTTTTGGATATCAATGAAATTCTTTATTCCTGTGAAAGTACGTTCGATGCCATTATGTTTGGAACTCGATTTCTTTTGCATGGACACCACGGGCACGCTTGCAGAAGTCCAGACGCTGAACCCAATTTTCGACAGTTTTCAAGCATAAATCGGCCGATACTGCTGCAATTTTACGTTCGATATTCGTATTGGCTTGTTGGCATGGACCATAGATTTGACGTAGCCCCACAGGAAATAGTCTAACGGCGTCAAATCGCACGACCGAGGCGGCCAAGCGACTGGACCATTTCGTGAGATAACACGTTATCCAAACTTGGTTTCCAATAAATTGATTGTGGCATTCGCTGTGTGGCTTGTGGCGCCGTCCTGTTGGAACCACATGTCCTCCAAGTCGATATCATTTAATTGGGGCCAAAAATATTCGGTTATCATTGAACGGTAGCGATTCCCATTCACAGTAACGTGCAGGTCTTGATCATCATGGAAGAAGTACGGCCCAATGACGCCGCCGGCCCATAAACCACACCAAACCGTAATTTTTTCGGGATGCAAAGATGACTCATGGAGTACGTGTGGATTGCTGCCTGACTAACTCCGCATATTTTGTTTATTGACGAAGAAATGAGCCTCATCGCTGAAGATGATCTTTCGATGAAAATCCGAATCATTTTAAAGTTGTTGCTCAGCCCAATTCACGAACATACGACGCTTCTGGTAGTCAAGCAGCTTCAATTTAATCTTGTAAGAATGAAGGCCAAGATCATTTCGCAAAATTCGCCACAACGACGTCACAGAGATGCCCAACGCTTGAGAACGACGTGTGAGAGACACATTTGGGCTTTCTTCAACTTAAGCCTCAGCGGAAGCAATATTCTCGACACTACGGGCACTTCTTTGTCTCACTGACACGGGAACATTTTGTACTGTGCCTGTGGATTCAAATTCTTCCACTAGACGCTCAATTGTTGATCTGCTAGGACGATTATGATGACCATAAATTGGACGTAGCGCTCTTAACGTTGAGGCCACTGACTCCGAATTTCGGTTGTAAATTTTAATAATTTCGACTTGTTGTTGGATCGTATACCTTTCCATCATAAAATGTCAAACCTTACTGTGAAGAGAAATGTCAAAAGAACGGCAAGAAATATGGCGTCGTTTGCTGTCCCTGTCGCTCAACTTTTGTAGCATCCCTGTTGAAAAACCCGATATTTGGCTTCTGGTGAGTTGAGTTTGGGAATTTTTGGTTTGTGCATTTTGTCTTGGATAAAAGGAGGAAAACGTATCTATTCCATTACGAAAATTTTTGGCCTCGACCTGTTGAGGGTCTCTTCCTTGGGCAGCCTTCTATCCTCTTCCTGAGGACATTGCTTCATTAAGTCCAAGTGCACTGGCATCCACAAACGCTTGATCCATATACCGGAGGTTTGGATATTCCTTGTCATCTAGAACCTGAAGGTTGGTATTCGAAGATTACGGCATTCGTTCGATGTGCCGAGCCGGTGCGTAGGTTGCCCTAGTGCAAAATTGCATGAAAGTGCATCTGGTTTTCGAAATCCGATGAATGTTGCTACTTCTAAACGGAACGTTGCTAATGTGTACTCGAGTGTTAGGTTACTACCTGTATATGAATTTTGGTGGTTGCTATCATACACATTCATTGAATTGATGAGAATATGTGGGTCTCAACTTGAAATTCTATGGGATTTTTCCAGGATTAAATTATTGTGAACATTTGATATATTGTAGATCGGCCGGGCCGGAAACCACACTGATACCGAGAAATGTTTTACAAATAGTCTTCAGACGTTGGATAGGACTTTGTATACAATATTCAGTAGGGTAGGTGGATTATGATATGTGATCATTCTTCCTTGTTGATTTTTCAGCCATCAGATATGCTTTTGCAGATCCAGACTTTGTTGCCCATTAAAAAGCTGCTGCATGAGGTGACCTTACCTTTTACATTTTTTGTAGAATTGATACAGGGTGTCCGCCAGGAAGGTATACTACTTTGTTTTGCCACCATTTTGGTAAACATTAGTCTTGACAGTTCATATTTGGCAGTCATGAAGTAGACACGTGGAAAATTTGTTATAGAAAAATATTCGATAAACCAACGTGTTTTAGTCGTTAATGCATTTTATCAAAATCAGTCATAAGTTACTGTGACGATGAGAAAGTTACGTGAAATTTTTGGGAGAAACAACGCGCCAACAAAAGTGCACTATTTATCGTGTAGTGAATGTTTTCGAAGAAAGAGGGTCTGTAGGTGATAGGCCCAAGCATGGGCCACAACGTATTGTAAGATCGGCTGAAAACATTACTGCTGCTCAAGGAAGTGTTCAAAAGTGTTTCCATTTGTTTCCATTTAAGATTCAATTGGTACAAGAGCTTCTTCCACAAGACCATTTACGCCGCCGTACATATGCCAATAGGATGCCCATGACAACCCCGATTTTCATGAAAAAATCATAATGAGTGACGAGGCACATTTTCATTTGAATGGATATATGAGTAAACTGAATAGTCGATTCTGGGCAATGGAAAGCCCTCAAATTATTCATCAGTCACATCACAGTTGCATCCATTAAAAATTACAATCTGGTGTGCAATTTGGTCAGGAGGAATCATTGGACCTTACTTCTTTGAAAATGCAAACGGCGTAACGGTTACGGGTTTGATTAACATGTGGTATCAAAAAGACGGTGTAACATCGCATACAGCTAGGATTACAATGAAATTACTGCAAAACCTCTTTCCACAACAAGTTATATCAAGAAATGGTGATGTTGATTGGCCTTAACGGTCGCCTGATTTGACTGCTCCGGACTTCTTTTTGTGGCGATATCTGAAAAGCAAGGTTTATGCAAACAAACCAGAAACGCTTGAGCCACTCAAACAAAAAATTCGTGATGAAACTAATGAAATACCACGTGAAATGTGTGAGAATGTAATGAAAAATGTGCTCAAAAGGGATCGCATTTGTGAGACTAACAGAGGCGGACATTTACCTGATATTGTATTCCATACATAATTGCCGACATTATATAAAACATTTATCAATATAAGATCCATTCTCTTTCATTTAATCAAAAATTATAAACAAACAAAGTAGTATACCTTCCCGACGGACACCATGTAGAACCGACGTTTGCACTCTCAATGTGGTCTTCAGTCGCTCGTGGCGGTCTTCAGTCGCTTGGATGTTGGATGTATGCCTCGCATCTATGAGTTTATTGTCGATTTTTTGGTGGTTTGATCATCGGGAGATCGCCAGGTTAGTGGATTAGAAGTCAAGGAAAACCAAAGCTGCAAATACTGCTGTGCTTTCCAAAAAAAACCCGCCGAAGGGCCATTTTCGTTCTAAAGCCCCAAAGTACGATTTTCACATCGGATAGTAGTCTCCATAGGCTTCGTCAAGAATGTTGTAAAAATTTTCCTTGATATAGGACATTGGACATTGGACATCACAGTACTTCGTACATGAATGCAACGAACTACAGACACGTAACAGCACTGGCGACTGAGGCCATCGGCTGGGACAGATCAAGACATTAATACAACAGAGAGAGACAGATAGATACAAAGAAGGAAAGACATATAACATAAACCTACGTGGCACAGAGGAGGAGACATAGATTAATATTGTCTCATATTATCGCACAGGTGGCCTCAGATAAGCTGGCCATTTTCGTAGAAAACAAATGCTGCCGAAGCTGGGGCTTGAACCCGCAACGTTTGGCTTAGCAGTCAACTACGCATTCCTCTGAGCCATGGCCACCTGCTCCTTGATATAGTCTTCAGTCGTTTGAGTGCATATATAAGGCTGATGTTGCACAACGTTGCTATGAAGAAATTCATAGTCACGCTATTAATAACCGACTAAAAGTCAATTACTCTTGACCTAAGTTGGATCCCCATAACGATATCACATCTTAACAATTTGGTGGAGCAGGCTCGTTGGTAGGCCGTTTTTGAGCTCAGTGGCTGCAATTATCGACGCCGGTTTTTCTTTCTTGCATCCCTGATCCTGTTCATCGTGTTTCTTGAATCCTGGTCAGGAATATACCCTGATGGTACAACCTTCCAGCCAAGCCAGTTTTAATGTTTTGGGTAAAACTAGGACACGGAGCCCTCGGTGCCCACTTCGAAATTGAGATCTCTGTTCAAGGGGCTTGGCCTGACTAGCCCTTGAGATTTCTAGATGACCTGTTGTCTGAATATATCAGAGCAGGCCTTGTAAGTTATTCAATTTGCCCATCCTAACTGGTACTGTATAGAGTTTACTTCATCTTGGGAATTCATTATGGAAAAAGGAAATGGCGACTTAGTGCGAGGACACCCCGTTCAAAAGTAGAAACAGAAGAAATGGTCTTTATTTACTGAACCGGAAACAGCTAGGTAAGCCAGAGTTGACTAGAGAGACAGGTGTTTTTTCAACAAGAACAAAAGATAACCTTAATTTGCTTAGCTTATGAAAAGGGCTGATTGTAAATTAGGTGCAGCAAGGTGACATTTCAGTGGGTAATCTATTTATATAGATGGCACGCCTCTGTTGTGTTTCGTGAGGTGTAAGCCTATAAGGAATGAATCTGTTTTAAAATGTTACCACTATCTAGAGGGTGTACTATATGTCTGAACCTATTATTTAAAGTTGCAGTTAGAAACGTTTAAACAAAAATCAGGAATCTTAAGGAAACAGCACTCCCTTCGGATGTAAGGATGAAGCCGGCAGCGTTGTTTTGTAATTCTCCGACACTTTAAAACAAAAGTTATTGCAATACATAATACAAACGAAAAAAACGTTTGATAAGTACTAACAACCATTTTAATTATCATTCAATCCTTAGGACAGATAATTCCATTAAAGTCCTTTAATAACTTGTTTAATACATTTACCTACTGCCTGTGAAACCCGAGAATTTGCATTTAACTTTGAGCATCCTTTCGTGTAACAATAAACTTAAAATCAAATTTGCCATATACTCGTTTGCTTTACGCTAGAATGAGGATAACAAGCGCTTTCTGTTCTATTCTCATTTCAGCGATATCCTCATTGTGGACTATTTGCAAAGATATTTATAAATGTATACGGCTACCGTACATGTGCAATTGAAATTTGATAATGTACTACATACTACGAGGATATTATAGATATCCCTTTTTGGAGCATTGCATAAAATGGAATATTTCTCTTTAGTCAACCAGCCTTTCGGTTGTCCCTTACCCATCCTGGCCACCAACACCCATCAGTAGAGAGTGAGCGAGCTGTACATGTTCGTCCTGCAAAAATGAATGAAAAGCGAGTATGTTCACCCAGCTGAAGTTGCACTAATGTCGTCGTCCGGAACGCTCGCTCATCGTCCTTTTTAATGCAGGAGCTGAAGAGAAGGACCCACCATCAGCCACACAAAAGCTTTCGATGCGTGGGTTGCATTTAATTTGTGAAATGAATGCATATCCATCCATGACAATTATATGGATAACAATGCAATATGATTGGATTTTCAATGCAGACGACATTGTGGATACTGGATATTTTGTTAATTGGATATGCATGTGTTTGTGTGAGTGGATGTGTGTCCCTTCGTGAAATTTAAAAGTATTTAAAGGACCACAACGTTTGAAGTTGTGTGCGAGCGCAATTCGTTTAAATATATTTTCGGAATTTTTCGAGTGGTCAGTGGAATATCTAACGAGCAACACTCAGAATCAACCTTAACTATGGATGAAGTGCACATGCAAAGGACACACAGGGACACAAGGAACACAGTGCGATGTGCACTCGTCGTGTGGATAATGGGAAAGTCGGTTGCGGACATCCACCGCTGACATTTTGTGGTATTTATGACTATAGTCGGCATATGATTAATCGATGTGGATTCATCATCAAATCAAAATGTCTGCCTGCGGCGCGGGCGATGCATATATTCCATAATAGTGAGGAAATGTGCGGATTTGCGTTTGACGTTATTAGGTTCCAACAGAGGATCCTCAACACTGGGGTGGTCGCTACCCTGAAATAATTATTTGTGAATATACTCGTAATTAGATTTGTAACTAACCATGAGAAACCGAACGATGTTGGGTGGGTTACAATTAAGGATACCTCAGAGGTTTGCCTCGTTTAAGTCTTTTCTAATTAAAGGGTACTTAAACAGACGCCTTTTTTAACCAATGTAGACAAACAAAATATAAAATATCTTCCGTATAGGGGCCATACAGGCGCTAAAACTTAGCTTTTCAATTAGTTTGCGCGAGCTAAGGTATGTTTTTCTCACGAAGGATGGCACCACCAATATAACGCCGATTCCGAACTTGATTGGCGTTCATGACAGTTTTATACTCTTTAATGTTCTTAAGACTTTCACGAGAGGTGGGTACTTTCGGGAATGGAACCAGGGTTAGTAGTACAATGCGCTGATCACTGCTACAATATTCTAATGGCAGCCATTATTTTTGGTGGCTTGTCGAGAATTGATGGAACTAAATATTACGGACGTCTAATAAAAAGCAAATCTGTTAGCTTTCCTATTCGGAAATGAATTCTTACCTTTCCAGATAACTGTTCTTCACCACCTCCATTAAATCCGATTCAATATTCTTTATGGACGATATGTTTCCTAGTCACTGTTTCTCAAATATAATAAAACTCCAGATTCAGTTGGAATTCATCCCCTTTTCTTTAGGGGTGCTCTCCTTTCTTGCATACTTAAGTGGCTCAAATGAACCTATGCCTCGACCGACATGCCACTCCAATTAGCTCGGTCCCTAGCTAACAGCCTCCAATCGCTTACTAGAAGTTTGTTAAGGTTGTTTTTGCTTGTGCGCAAAACCTATGGTAGCACTAATGAATGTTTGGTCAGTTGTGGGTATTTCGTGCCCTAAAATCACACTGATCTGATCGATCAGGTTGGTAAACGGGTGTTTTTTAGAGGTTGGTTTTTCGAATATAGATAAAACTGAGAGTTTGTGGTCAAATCGGGCAACTTTAATGTCATTTATGTTTAATTTGGTTTGCCATTTCATCATGAGCAGGTTGAAAAATGAACAACGCTTGCAAATCGTGCAAATTTTTGAAAATAATGGTTCAGTTTGCGAGGTTTACCGCAAGCTCCGTCAATTTTATGGTTGACATAATCGTCCAGCAGAGCAATTAATTCGGTTAACCATGGATCGTTTTCGCACTACGTTTACTCATTGTGATAATACGCATCCGCAGAGACGTCGAACAGTGCGCACCGAAGACACAATTGCCACTGTAGAGCAAAGTGTTGAAGAGGACCGAATGAATCGATTTGCCACCGTGCACAACAATTAGGGCTTTGTCCATCAACTTTATGGAAGATTTTGCGCAAAGATCTTGGCTTACGACCTTACAAGATCCAGCTTGTACAAGAATTAAAGCAGCGAGACCATGCAATGCGTCGTGAATGAATTTGATATCGATGTTGATTTTCATAGCAAAATTTTGTTCAGTGATGAGGCCCATTTTTGGTTGAATGGCTACGTCAACAAGCAAATTTGCCGCATTAGTTTAGAGAATCCACATGAAACCCTTGTGGGTGAGATATGGTTCCAACAAGATGGTGATGTTGGACCTGTCAATTGGCCAACAAGATTGTGTCATTTGACAATATTGGATTATTTTCTTTGGGGATATGTGAGATCGCTTGTCTACGCCAACAAACCACAAACGTTAGGGGACTTGGAAGCTAACATTCATGGCGTTATTGCCGACATACAGCGTTTATGCTCCAATAAGTGGTTGAAAATCGGACCTCTAGACTTTTCTTTATTCCAACCAGCCGCGGCGGCCACATGCCCGGTATTATATTTAAACATTAATGGCATAAAATTATTCTTTCAATAAAGCTAATTTGATGGACATTAAAACGATTTTATTATGTTTTATTTCAATTCGAAGTTCTATAACTCTAAAAAAAAAACACCCGATATTACGGCATATGATCTTGTATGCGATGCTAAGAAGACTTATTACTATCCTCACTTCATTTACGTCGGGGGCCTGGTAGTCTTCGTTGTCATCGCCAACATTAATTGGTTCGTTCTTTCTGACAGCGGGATATTTTTCGTCATTAACAGTCTGGAGAAGTTATTCTTCCATATTCCCAGCATCGAATGTATCTCAACTACGATCTTGACATTTTAATATCAACAGGATTCTGGTTGCACCTTGTGTCCCTGGCTTTGAACTTTTGGTAAGACTTAAGAACACCATTTCTGGAGTAGGCCCATCTAGGTTTACCATCAATCTCTTTTTTGTCTTTCACATTGTCTATAAAGATCAATGGCAGCTCACGTCTTCGCCTACAGTTTTAGCTTGTATGCTTTGTTTTTAGCTGTGAGCAACTGTCGGAATGCATCGTCAAACCAGGGATTTATCACTTGATGGTGATCTTATGACTTGCTGACATTGTCGCTAAGATCTTTAGTCTAAGCAGTTTCTCACGTAAAGAATGACCTTCCACGCATGGATTTTTATACGATCTGAAAGGGATGCGTATAGGGAACTATACTACTAAGTTAATGGATGAGTAATAAAATCCAACAATTCTCTTTAAAAACAAAAACCATAAATAACCCAACGAGCTAGACAGACAACTCTTTCCAATGAGTGTATAAATGACTGACATGCCACCCACAGTTCATTGATGCACACCTGTCGCAAATAGTTTCTGAGGTTAAAGCGAATGCTCCTCCAAATTATTTGCATCATTTCATATCAATGGCGCGAACGGGTGTGCAACGCAAATTTGCTAAACTAGCCCCGTTTATTGGCCAATTATGGTTTTTCAGGTAGACCGCAAATTTTCACAGTTCAATATGCGGTCGATTTTATTTAATTTATTCCGCCCAAATGAAAAGTCCGATTTATAGGATGAACGATTTTAGCGATGAGTACTTACCTATATGGACGATGAATTGTTCTGGGAATTAGTGTAATTAAAAATTTGATTAAACAACACAGTTATGTTTCGTTGTTTGTTATTCAATTTAAATTAGTTTGGACTCGGTGTAGAGTTGGATGTATACTATACACTCAGTAGCTTCATGAGTGCTGACAAATTGAATGCTTTACTGCAGTGCACAGTGGTTTAAACTGTTGACATGTGTGACATTTAGTAAGTCATACTAATCACAAAATGCAATCACAAAAATTGTTTTTTTTTTTTCTATAAATAGGGTCTTACATTGTATGTACATAGTTCAAAGTTCAGGATCATGTTTTAAACATTTTGAAGTCTATCAAGGCATTTTGGACAGATTGATAAAATCAGTGGTGGCGGTTCCAGCAGAGCCAAATTATATGGTGAAGAGCTTATTTAATCTACTTTGACATTTTTGGATTAAATGTGAATAAGGAATGATTATTTATTTTTCCAAATAAAAATCCTGGCTCTCCAGGTTGAAGGCTGTATTTTGGATTGACTAATTATTTACGTAAAAGTAAACCTGTGTTACGTTGCTTCTACCAACCCTGACCTTGGATTCCGGACTGGTGGTTTTGTGTAAAAAAAAAAAACAGTGGCTTAGGCTTATGACCCATCGACTCTAATCGAAATCAGGCAAACAAGCCTAAACATACTCAGTAGATGGTCAGATCCATGCATGGGTGAAAATCCGACGAAAACCGAATTAGAACTCTTCACTCACAAGAGGTCAGTCAAATCAATGACACAGCAGCGAATAGCGCAGCACAAAGAAGAGGGCAGCCTTTGTATCAAACCCATTGGTCACAGCGCTTTATTGAAATTAGCATACGAGAATGGGGCATCTGACTTCACCATCCCATATCACGATTTTGATATTAAATACTCAATCAGAATACCAAGCAGAGACACAATATGTGTGGGCTCTGGGGTTCACAAAGTTGGGTAAGCACATAGCAACATCCCTTCGACTACCAAAATCGTGCAGTGTATTCCAACAGAAATCCTAGCCATACTCGAAGCTGCCGAATCGCCTAGAGTATTGGACATATCACAAGAGGATATCTCCACTTATGTAGATAGTCAAGCTGCCTTCAAAGCTCTAGCAGCTAACACAGTAAAATCACTAGTAGGTGGAAGTTGTCGCTAATGGCTCTGCGGCGACCCAAAGGTCGAGGAGGACATCCCTCACCTACTACGTCAATGCCCCGCGATCAGCAACAGGCGTAACAAACTCTAGGAGATAGCATCAACACCTATACCAAAGATCGTCCGTTTCTGCTGCAAATCGAAATGATGCAAACACCTCCTTCGAGCAAATGGGACAATCCAGATCACCACATAAGTATCACTCTGGGTATCACTATGGGATCACGTAGGCCTTTACGAGTTTGACTACTCACCTGAGCGTCAACAGCCCATCAAATCTTACCAATGTGAGGAGCATTTGGAAGCGGAGTCTACATTTTTCCAGAAAGATACATTTCGGATGATTGAATGTTGCCATATATATTACGAAGCCAACCCAATCGAGTTCACCAGGTGTAAAAGCGTTAATCAAAAGTTGCCGTAAGGTTCGGATTTAAGGACGGCGGCATCATTGATTCGTACTTCGTTTACTTTTAGGGTTCGATGGGTCTGAAGTAGGCAGCAAAGCGAAGCAAATATTAAGCAATTTCCAACAAAAAAAGTTTTGTAAAATTTTTGTTTTTTTATGCGAAGAAGAAGTATGAAGCAGTAGCTACAACCGCTAGATTTTTTCAGCTGTATTAAGATGTATATAGAAAGGAAAAACACGTCGATTATATTAGCTCGACCAGACAACCGAACGGAAAATAATGCTTCAGTATTTTTAAATCCCAGCCTCCAGGTTTTAGACAACAAGGAAACCGGCATTAATTGATCGCACATGGAAGCCCGCTTGCACTGAACAACTTGTGCCCGGATCAATATTTTCGGTCAACAGCTCGTATAATCGACCGTCTTAAAAGCGGATGAAGAAATCCTTGGTCGATTTGAGAGGAAAATTCTTCGAAAAATCTTCGGTCCCGTTTGCGTTGACGGGCTATGGAGACGAAGATTCAACCGAGTTTTTACATTACGTATGTGCCATTAAGAAATGATTTCGAGAGAAATTACCTTAAATAGTACAGTATATCGACTCAGAATCGCTAGCTGAGTCGATCTAGCCATGTCTGTATGTCAGTCCGTCCGTCCCTCCATCTGTATAACACCGATTTTTGGGTCTTGAATTTTGAGCAAGAGTGATGAAATTTTAAACATAGACTGATCCAAAGAAGCAGAACAATTATTAACATTTTTTAAATCACCCCACGTCCACTTTTCAGTAAAAGGTTGTTTTGCGCAAATGGTTAAGAATTTTTAGAAAAATGTTAGAATAAGAAATTTTAACAATCTGAATATCTGTATGAAGTTTTTAGCCACGCGTTTTCGTTAAAATGGGTTTGGGTACAGTCTAAACCCGAAAATAAGTTGATTTTTCGCAATTGGTTAAGAGTTTTAAAACCTGTTTCAATAAGATATTTTAACAGTCTCAATGTCTATATTTCGTTCATGTAAAGCTTTATGTAAAAAATGTACAATTTAAAAAAATCAAAAAAACTTTTGATGAAAGTTTCGAGAGTTATACTATGAATATTTCGTCTATAGATCACTTTAACTCACGCCTAACTTTTGGGGGCGATTTCTAAAAAAAAATTTATGAAATATATCCCATAGAAAAATTTTATTTTTGTGTCCGAGCTTAAGAGATAAATATAAAATTTCTGAACAAGATGTGGTGACAATGTCATTTTCTATATTTCACCCTCATTCAGTTTAAGGCGCGCGCACTTAGTTTAAGGATTGAATGGGATAGGATATTCGACGATTCCTACAGCGGATTGGAGCCTTTTCATATACTTTTGATATAGTCTTGGACGCAGAATCATTAAGTGTTTTGTAAATACAGGGTGTCTACCGGGAAAGTATACAGCTTTGTTTGTTTATAATTTTTGATTATATGAAAGAGAATGAATCTTATGTTGATAAATGATTAATTTAATGTCGGCAATTATGTATGTAATACAATATTAGGTAAATGTCCGCCTCTGTTAGTCTCACAAATGCGAGCCCTTTTGAGCACATTTTTCATTACATTCTCACACATTTCACGCGGTATTGCATTAATTTCATCACGAATATTTTGTTTGAGTTGTCATTCACAGTTACCGTTACGTTACAATGATTCCTCCTGACCAAATTTCACACCAGACTGTAACTTTTAATGCATGAAAAGGTGACTGATGAAGAATTTGAGGGTTTTCCATTGCCCAGAACTGCCTATTCAGTTTATGCCAATATCCATTTAAATGAAAATGTGCCTCGTCACTCATTATGATTTTGTCATGAAAATCGGGGTTGTCATGGGCCAGCTGTAACATCCTATTTGCATATGTATGGCGGCGTAACTGGTCTTGTGGAAGAAGCGCTTGTGTCAACTGAATCTCAAGTGGAAACAAATGCAAATCCTTGTGCAAAATTGTGTCTAAAGGTGTTCTTTGAATACCAAGCTCCAGAGCATGGCATCGAATTGAGGCTTATGGATTGTTTTGAACACCTCCTTGAGCAGCACTAACGTTTTTAGCCGATCTTGCAGTACGTTGTGGTCCATGCTTGGGCCTATAACCTACAGACCCTCTTCTCCGAAATCATTCACAACACGATATCGATAATATGGTTTATCGAATATTTTTCCATAATAAATTTGTCACGTGTCGACTTCACGACTGCCAAATATGAACTGTCAAGATTAATGTTTAGCAAAATGGCGGCAAAACAAACTAGTATACCTTCCCGGCGGATACCCTGTACATATTTAGAAAAAAACGTTTCGAGGTTAAAAACATATTTAAATAACTCACAAAGCAAAACGCAAATGTTCATAACATGTATGCAGTTTTAGTAAAATATCTTGTTTATACCATAACTAGCTCAGCTTTCATTCCTACTTTTTGCGGTTAAATAATCTTACGACGGAAAACATATGTGCGCGCCTAGACTAAATGTAATGCCGGAAAGGATTTCTATACTTTACGCACATTTTTCTCGTAAATTGTTGATTACGTAGAGCAAAGTGGAGGACCCGAATGAATCGATTAGCCACCGTGCACAGCAATTGAACTTTATGGATGATTTTGGGCAAACCCCTTGGCTTATGACCTTACAATATCCAGCTTATGCAAGAATTAAAGCCATGAGACCATGCAATTCGTCGTGACTTTGGTGTATGGGCCGAAAATTAGATTGATGTTGATTTTTATCTCAAAATTTTATTCAGTAATGAGGCTCATTTTTGGTTGAATGGCTACGTCAAAAACTGAATTGCCGCATTGGGAGTGAAGAGAATCCGCATAAGATCATCATAAAAACTGACTGTTTGGTGTGCTCTATGGGCTGGTGGAGTCATTGGGCCATACTTCTTCCGAAATGATGCTGGAGTGTCAGTTTCCGTTAATGGATACCGGTATAGAGCCATGATTACCGACTATTTTGTTCCCAAATCGGATGGCATGAATGTGGATGAGATGTGGTTCCAACAAGACGGCGCTACATACCACACAGCTCACGTCACAATCGATTTATTGAAGGAAACATTCTATGAGCGCATATTTTCGGGGATTGGACCTGTCAATTGGCCACCAAGATCGTGTGATTTGACACCATTGGATTATTTTCTTTGTCGATATGTCGGGATATGTGAAGTCGCTCGTCTACGCCAACAAACCAGAAACGTAAGGGGACTTGGAAGCCAACATTCGTGGCGCTATTGCCGACTTACGTCCCCAAATGCTCAAAAAAGTGGTTGAAAATTTGACCTCTAGACTTGGCTTTAATGGAACCAGCCGCGGCGGCCATATGCCAGAGTGGTATATAAACATTAATGGCATAAAATTATCCTTCCAAATTGATGGACATTGAAACGATTTTCTTGTGTTTTATTTCAATTTAAACTTTAATGCCTCTAAAAAAAACACCCTTTACAAAAAAACGTTGTACAATTGGATTACCTAAACTTTATTTCATTTTGATAGATCTAACTCATTCGATAATTCTACAAAAATTAAGTAGAAACTTCATTAACTGAATCCGGTTACTTCGAAGCTACACACTTTAGTCAAACTGTGTTCCCTTCACACTGCAGCCAGAAAATGTAAAGGATCTTCTTTATTAGCTACTAATTAAAAATGTAAGTTATACCAAGCCGCCACTGACTGACTTGTTATCCCATCTGACTCAACTGAACATAACTTCCCCCTTTACTGGCGTTTAACTTATTCGCCTTCGTCTTATTCCTTGTCTGTGTGTGTGTGTTTTTTTTTCTTATTTAACAATATAATAGATTTTCCTTGCTTGGCATTCATTCAAAGTCTGCACCAGCACAAGCGAATATTTTAAAATGTTCAAGGTGTATGGACCCCCTCCTCCAACTACTAGCGGCATAATGATTCCTTTCATACGTATAATCTTCGAAGCTCGTTTGCGTTCTAAAATAAAAGTGAATAATTAGCAATAAGCATTCAGATGCACAAAATGAGCAGCAAGGACGACGGTGCATTAATTGCTAATTATACGAACTTGTCGCTATATAGACGTAGTTTGTGTACTGCGCACCGTTTCGCAAGACTAATGCGACAATTTATAAAGCAAGGCAAAAGGAAACCAAGTCAGTCCAATGCAATTGGCTGATGGATTTAAATTCTTTAGAGAAATAGCTCCTTTTAAAGCAGATAATACTCACTAGAGGGAGACATATTAGGTGTCTGTTCGACCATACGATATCCTTCGTCTGACAATGGGAACGAAGACAACGAGTCAACAATGGCAGGAGCATATCACTAACTAACTTGAAACTATCTTCCTGAATCATAAATTAAACTCATATCAGTGGAAAGATAAGGAAGATTTATGAAAGGGGAACGAGGAGACAGTACCTCCACACAAACACACATGCATACATACATTGGTTCACTTAACAATGGTTAGAGCTACGTGATGGGATGGTACGGGGAATTTGTGAGCATTCAGGCCTGATGCTACCTATATACAAGTAAGGGTATACGTGCTTGCATTTTGTGTTAATCTAATTACAACACTCATTCGTTAGTGAAGCTGTGAAAATAGTGCCAACGGGAAGGAAGTAAGGATAAGGACCTCGTTGTAAATGGGTTTCCTCAATTTTGTACTGCATTGAACAATGAGAAGCCAATTTTAAATTCACTTTAAATTAAATTGAGGATTTTAAAATTTATAAAGGTGTGTCCTAAGGGATACTTTTTAAAACAAGTTTAGATTTAAAGCTCCTTTAAAAAAGCTGCAGAGGCTTGAAGAATCCAAAAAAACCTAAGTATCCTGGGTTGGCCATAATAATAAGAAACTATCGGAATGTGCCATGGATATTTCAAATGGCTTCGCATGCCAATACGCTTTAATCAAGCGATGCTAAATCGATGGCAGACCAAACCGCGTTTGACAGTACATTTCTTTAATGGCACAAGTAACCGCTTAGGATTTTTTTTGAGTTCTAACCTGGAAGGTGATGAACTAAGACATTTCAATGCCTTTGTGTGGATATTGTTATTGAGCGAACGAAGCCGCATGGATCTGATTTTTGATGAGCTTGGGACTTAGACAAGAAGTATGATCAAGCCTGCAAGCTGGTGAATCTTGGAGCAATGAAATATAAAATAAACTACTTAGCACTTACAGCCCGTTAAGGGTCATTCATATGTATTTGTGAAATTCAATTTTTGCATGGGGTCTCCTGCTTAACGTCGACTACGGACGTTCAATTTGAGCTTATCACTGTCGGAATTTGGACCAGGAACCCCGCGCTTAGCAGTACAAAGCATTAACTACTAGGCCACGACACTCTGTAAACCTGATTTTGTGTAGTTGCATGTTTTATATTAATTTTGAATACATCGGATGATTTCGCATTATTGTCAAACACCTACGACTTCAAAAGAAAAACTTTAATAGGGTCAAATTGCACGATATTGTTGGCCAAATCACGTTACCTATACGAGAGATAATTCTACCCTCAAATAGTTAAGGAAGAATTTCTAATCCGGGGCAACTTTCAGGTCTTGAGTCTGCAGAAGGCCAGTATACCAAAAGGATTTGACTGCCTCGTGTTCACCTGCACATTTTTTAAGGAAATAGGGTCTAATAGGGTCAAATAAAGTCTAATAGGGTCAAATTGCACGATATTGTTGGCCAAATCACGTTACCTATACGAGAGATAATTCTACCCTCAAATAGTTAAGGAAGAATTTCCAATCCGGGACAACTTTAAGGTCTTGAAGTCTGCAGAAGGCCAGTATACCAAAAGGATTTGACTGCCTCGTGTTCACCTGCACATTTTTAAAGGAAAGCGGTGATGTTTATGGCTGATCTGGTGTTCTTTTGATTTATGAGTGAGAGTGATGGCTGATTGCTTACCGAATCGGTTGTCTTGAATTTGGGCTCAAAACGTTTGAGAATCATCTTTGAAGAGCGACAACGTCAGCTGTAAAGTTATAAAAATATAAAATCCTCCTAATACATTAAAAGTCTGTCTCTACCAACTAATTTCCGCAACTCAGATACTCAGATATTTTCTACTGAAAATACTTTTCAGCTGTAACATGTATCTACGTCCGTTTCTAAGTTCATCAGAACACGAAAAACATTAAAAATAAAAATAAAAGACATCCATGCTACTAAGGAAACTTCAGATTTCTGTTCATATTATTTCCTTCTTTTTAAATACCGTTATATATTTAAAAAAAAAGAATATAAAAAAAAATAAAATGTCATGTCGTTCCGGTTGTCTGGCAGGAACTTGATCCACATAACTTAACCACTTATACAAGTATGCAAGAATTCTGTAGGGCATCTGTCTGCCGGTCATTTTAACTCTTGGACAAAAGTTCATTTATCTTGCACTTCAGTTCCATTTTCCAAACTTATTTATGGTTCAAGCCACATACAAATGCTTCCATTTATTGTGAACGAGTCCACTTTTGTTAAATTATTCTGCAAGGAGACTCTTTTTTTATCTAGGAATTTTTTTTGTCGTTTTTCTTACTGTTTTGTCTATTTTCGGTTAGATATACTACACTCACTTCATTGGATTCTGTTGTCTAGGAGTTGACGGAGTGTACAGCAGATAAAAACGAACAAAATAAGACCGGAACAAATGACAACAACACAAAAACAAAGAAAGAAAAAACCTTTACTCTTGATGCACAAAACACGAGAGTACAATTGATGAATAATAAGTCCTGCTGTCCCATCAGCAACTGTCCAAAAAATGGGAGAAACACTTGAATAATGATACAAACTGGCACTCCCCGTAGTTACATTTTGTGACGGAAATTCACAACAAAAAGGAGCAAAAGCAGGATACTTGTGGCGATTTAGAGAAAGAAAATTTGATTTGAAATAAATATTCAACCTTGAGACCGAGAAGTGTTTTTATGTTGCTGGTGTTTTTGTGTAAATGAAAAATGGTACTGAAGATACACCAGGGAATTTGGGGAATTGTTTTTTTTAGTGATTTTAATGATGAAAACATAAATGATGTAGCAGTCCTTTTGTACCCGGTGTGATGGTCATCATAATATTTTTAAAGGTTTTGTAAGTTGTCAATCTTTATCCGCCAGTTTTGATAGCTGACTATGCTAGCCCGCCCTTAGCAGTTCAAAGAAATGTGTAATTTATATATATGATCTACTTTAGGTTTGCAGAAACATATCAGCAAATGTTTTAGCATCGATATCGATACAAATGAACTCGCATATTCTTTAAAAGAGTAATTTTTTCAATGAATAAATTGGCGATTCCTTAAGACAGGCAATTACTTAGGCTGCTCGAGTTATACTGGTAATGTTTGACGGAAGTGTCACCCGCCAGTAATGGGTGTTTTTTTTAAAGGTTGGTTTTTTAATAGAAGTAAAACTGACCCGATTTGACCGCAAATCGGGCAACTTCAATGTCATTTATGTTCATTTGGTTTGCCATTTCATCATGAACAGGATATTTATTTATTTCGAAAATAATGGTGCAGTTCGCGAAGTTTACCCCTAGCTCCGTCCATTTTATGGTCGACACTATCGTCCATCAGAGCAATTGATTCTGTGATAATGCGCATCCGCAAAGACGTCGGACAGTGCGTACCGAAGAAACAATTGTCGCTGTAGAGCAAAGTGTTGAAGAGGACCCGAATAAATCAATTCGCCACCGTATACAGCAATTAGAGCTTTGTCCATCAACTTTATAGAAGAATAGATAAGATTAGATTAGACTTATTCATTGTAAACTCTTAACACTTTAAGATACAATATCCTATAAATTATTGAAGAATCTAACACTTTAAAGTTAGGTATTACATTAAGTAGAGAATGTGCGATATTAAAATGACAATTTCAAAATAAAATTAAAATTTTATGATTGTGGTACAAATAATTCAGGATTAATAATAAAATGTACAGTAAAGAAGAATAGAATTAGAATTGAAATTAAAATGAATATGTTTAAGAAAATAATATGAAAATTAAAGTGACGCGAAGTGTTGCCAGAGCGTTTTCCTAAATTGGATTGTGCGACTCATTAATCGAACAGTAAGATTTAGGGAATTCCACAGTTCAGTAATATGAATTAAAAATTGCCGCTTGGAAACTAAATAAGTACAGCGTGTCGGAATTAGTTTCATGGTTCTTAAGGAACGTGAGAAATTGATATGGTTAAGTAAATAATTTTGCAGCAGAGTAACAGTCCTAAGTTTTATGAGGTTATCCAGAGTTATGCCGTATATTGACTTAGAGAAAGAGGAGATGTGGTCAAATCTTCTACGTCCGTAAATGTATCGTGCGATGCTGTTGTAAGCAACATTAAGCTTACGCTTGAGCTCGTATTTGTAGTTACCAAAGATCTCACAACCGAGCTCACAATTATGCTCTTATAATTGGGACGAGTAGAGTTTTAGCTATTACTTTACTTGTTGCTACATGTGTTATATCCTTAGGACCCCGTACATCCTACCAAGAGCATATGTGACAGTCCCATTGAGGGTTGTTTGTGAATGTTACGCCTAGATTTCTTGCAGTAGTTACATACTCAATATCTAACCCGTTAATAAGATACAAGGTGGCGCAAAAGTAATCCTCCTATCAGAAAATGCTATAAATTTTGCGATTGGCCCCTAATGTCAGTTCTGTTTTGACATTTGTGTAGTAAACGCATGCGAAATACACGTTAATAAACAATGTTACGCTGCACTGCTCCAGAACGCGGAATATTGGTGACTATTTATTTGAGCAATAATCGGTCGGTGACTTTGGCACAACGTGAATTTCGTCGCAGATTTCCTAACCGTCCAACGCCTACTGGTGAAACAATGCGACGTTTAGCCGCTCGCCTCGAAGAGACTGGCACAACACGAGATGCTGCCAGGCGTGGCAGACCCCGGAGTAGCCGTTCTGCAGAGATTATTGCGGCTGTAGTCGAAGATGTCATGGAAGCGCCGTCGACATCGACCAGACGACGTGCCACGCAAATGGGTATCAGTCGACGGTCTTTACAGCGAATTTTGGTAAAAGATTTGAAGATGTTCCCGTAAAAAAGTCCAGATGGTGCATCAGCTGTTAGCTGCTGACCGCCAGTCGCGTCTAACATACGCTCAAGCCATCCTTAATCACCACCAAGAGGAAGATGATTTTTCATCAAAAATAATCATGAGTGATGAGGCCCATTTCCATCTTAGCGGGTACGTAAGTAAGCAAAATTTACGCTTCTGGGGCACTGAAAATCCGCGTGTAACCCACGAAGAGCCATTACACCCGCTAAAAGTCACTGTATGGTGTGCTGTTTTCGCTGGAGGAGTCATCGGACCTTTTTTCTTCGAAGACGTCGCGGGCCAAACGGTTACTGTGAATGGTGAGAGCTACAGAGCAATGATCAACGAGTTCTTTTTGCCGGAACTTGATGAATTGGGATTAGAAAACATGTGGTTCCAACAGGACGGTGCAACGGCACACACTGCACGTGCCACAACCGATATGCTGAAGGATGCATTTCCCGGGCGCCTAATCTCCCGTTTTGGCGATTTGCAGTGGCCAGCAAGATCGCCTGATTTGACCGCTCCAGACTTATTTTTGTAAGGCTTTTTGTAAGGCTTTTTAATTACAGCCGAAAAACATCGGAAGGTTATTTTTGCGCCACCTTGTACTTTGAGGTATACCTAGCCAAATTATTTCTCTATGTTACAAACTATTTATCAAAACTTATATAACTCTATTGGATAGGGTATCAAAATATCGACTTGAACTTCTGTCAAATTGTAAAGCTTTGATAAGTTATGAACTTTCCTGACATAAAACCAGACTGCTACAGACCGATCAGATTTTTTAGGAACGGTTTCAGGCGTTATTATAGGTTATAGGTGAGGTTAAAAATAAATTAATGTCTGTCATCTGATGTCTGAAGTCTAAAGAATGTGATCTGGAGATTTTTGAAAATATTCGATTTCCATTTTTCATTTTTATGAATTTTATGAGTACTTTTGTGAATAATATACATCAATATATATATATCAATATATCAATTCTATATTTTAAGTGAAGTGGCATACCAAGCGCAAAATCGTAAGAAATGTGGTTACGTTCTTGTGTCACACTCGGTAGATTTCGCTGAAATTTCAAGTACATGTGTTGTTGGTGGTCTTTTGTAATTTGAATATCAACTCCAAAATTAACCGTAGATATCTCTCATACAACATTTTTATGAAACCAATAATATCTTAATATCGGCTCTAACGATGTTGATGAAAAAGAATGAACAAAATCTGTCTGATACTTTCTGGTCATAACAATGACCAGAAAGTAGCACTAATAACCAATAACTCCGATAAGCTATGCCAAATTATTAAAAAAAAACTTTAGTGTGAAATTCTTGAAAGCTGAATTAGAGGTTTGCCCAAAATTGGACTTTTTGGTCACCCAGTTACAAAAAATAGGGTAATCCGTGTGTATTCATAAAACATTGGTTAACGTGTTATTGCTATGTGACAGTAAATAAAATTATGACACGGGTGGACTTTTGCACGTCATTTTCTTTAAATGGATAGCCAGTTTGCCAGGTCGTCTGGACGACATTCCGGCATCGTCCCCAGTTTTTCTTCTACATAGGCGAAAATGCAAGTCAGCCGACGAAAATGTCAGTAACGTTTTTGGTCTTGATACCTGATTATGTGGAGGTAATTTCTATAATGCTAAATTCCTGCAGGCGAATTATCAAAACCACACTCACACGAAGACTGGGTTTGTTTACCGTGTGAGGTGGGTTTATACCATGGCGCGTATTTACCTACAAATGAACAGAATTTTAGACGCCACGTAATTTTTCGAAAAAAAGCAACTGATTCCAAACTGAAAACAGACAAACAGAAAAAAGCAAATTACGAGAGTGAAACTAAAAACAACAAAAAAAAAATTAAAAAACCAAATGCTTACAAATGTTATAACAATGGGGGTGATGCTCCCAGTTCAAATTATTATTGTAACGATTAATAAATTTGCAAAATAATTTATTTCGGGAGTCTTTCAAAAATAATTCACGTTTGTTTTTCTAATTTTTTTTTTTTTTAAATTAAATTATTTTTACATAATCTTTTTATTTGTTATTTTAATTAAAAACGCATACGTTCTGAAACAGGATTTTTCATTTTTATATGTACTTATAGTTAATTTTTAAATTATTCTTACGACACATTGTGAAATGAATTTAAAATTCGATGCCCAAGATTCTCTGAAATGTAAATATATTTTCGCTTTTTCTAATAGGATATGAAGGATTCTCAGTAATACAAACATGGTTCTGCTGATATAATGTTATTTATATCTAATCCCAGTCTCAGTTTTTGAATTACAAGTTCCTTGTAATTGGCTTTCTAAACTTGTATGCACCACTTGCATGAAAACACCCCACTAAGGAGTGGGATTTATGATTTTTCATTTCCTTCGTATCTGATTTTTTCCGTTTTACCATAAAAACAAAAAATATACAAAATAAAGAATAATCCCTTGAAATCCGTCTAAAAAATATGAGAAACACATCCAGCGTGTGAATTTTTGTATAACCTTTCCCATTGCATTCTAAAAATGAATATCCCCAAAAATTGGGCGTGACCAAAAACTAAATGGGAATGAAGTAAGGAAAATAAAATTCTCACCACATTTTGTTCAGATAGTATCTGAATCTATTTTGGTTCGACAAAAAAAACCTTTTTTCTATGGCATATGCTATGGGGTAGGGAATACAAATAGTTTTTGTAAAACAATGCCCACTTGGGCGTGGATATTATTTTTAAATTTAACCATTAAAAGTTTTTTACTGAAAACTTCTCCAAAAATTTGGCGTGGCAAAGAACTTTATATGGACTAAATACTGATAATACGATTTTATTAAGACCCTCTTTCAAAATTGCTTATGGTTTGGCTAAAAATTACATTTTTCTAAAAAGGGGGCGTGGCCGTGGGTAGATTAAAAAAAAAGTGTCATTTTTCTTGATGGGAGCTCAACATTTTAACAACAAAAACTAGTGATGTGCCGACCATATACTTTAAGGCATACCCATCTAAATTATTTCTTTATGTTACAGGGTGTAACATGTTATAGGGTATAAAAAGCATGTCTACCCACTATAATATGATGATTCTGTTGTACAGAATCAATCAAGAATTTTCTCAAAAAAAAAAAAATGAAATATTTCCCGAACTACCCAAAACCATACTTGAAAAAAAAAAATCTGTAGGTAGGGAGGAGGAAACCGCACTTTCTCGGAAGCAGTGAGCATTGACGCAGAACGAGAAGATGACATGTCAAAACAATTTTCCGCGAACTATGTTAGTGGTTTTGCGTGCAGAATTTGTGGCAAGCTATTCTCACTCGGCTGCCATCCTTTAAAATAAATTGTAGGTTGGTTTCGAGGCTTCTGATGCTTGGGACATGGGTTATTGGCCCTTACGACTGATGTGAAATTGTACAGTCGCAATTGCTTCAGGGACATCTTCCATGTCACAGACATGCCTTGATGACGTTTTTCCACCATTTCTTCTTAATTTTAAGTTTGTAACCACAAACAAAAAAAGATAACAAATGGCTTTAAGGGAATAAGAGAGTCAGCCTCCTGGCGGTTAATTTTAATGAACAAAATGTCGATAAAATCATGGAAATCGTTCAGTATAACAATTTCGTAAAGACTGTTTGGAAATATTTGATTGGAATGGGTTCAAAAGGGACTTCGATGAATGAATTTTCATCTGTGAATCGATGCTTGATCGCAACAAAATTTCTGAAGCGGATGGTGACTAGTGATATAAAGTGGAAACAGTGACCAAACTGAGTCAACACTTTTTGCTATGGTGTGGAAGTAAAGACTTCTACTATTTATTTATCACTCTCTGTCTATCAATCTTTATTAATCCTGATTTTATTTTGCCGTTTTTCTCTGTATTACATCGCAATTCGTACTCACTTATGTGCAATTGTAGAGTAAACACAAGGTGGGCCAAAAGAAGTCATCCGATGTCGTATGGCTCTCATTTTTTTTTAAATGAAAAACTTTGATTCTTTTAGAATTTTTATGGTCAAGCTGAGAAGCAAAATGGGCGCCGTCACAACTGATACGGGCTCGTTTTATGACATTTTTCATTACTTCGGCGAGAATTTTGGGCGACAGATTCTCGCACTCATGTTGAATGTTGTCCTTGAGGGCTTCTAGGGTCTCGGGCTTGTTCACGTAAACGCGGGAATTCAAAACACCCCACAAAAAAAAGTCTGGAATGGTTAAATCGGGCGATCATGCGGGCCAGTGCAAATCGCAAAAATTGAGAGATGACGCTACCCGGGAACGCTGCCCTCAGAATATCGGTTGTGGCTAGTGCAAAGTGTGCTGTTGCTCCGTCCTGTTGAAACCGCATGACCTCCAGTCCTAATTCGTCCAATTGCGGCAGAAAAAATTTGGTTAACATGGCCCTATAGCGCGCACCGTCCACTGTTGTCGATTGACCAGCGGAGTTTTCGAAAAAGAAAAAAAATTACCCGATGACTCCTCCAGCGTGAACAGCGCACTATGCAGTAACTTTGAACGGGTGGAAAAATCGGTTGGTCGAAAATTCGTCCACTTCGTCCTCGAGATTGAGGATGGCTTGGGCGTAGGTTACACGCTTGGCGGTCGACAGGCAGCAGCTGATGCACGGACTGGATTTTGTGCGGAAACATGCGCAAGTCTTTCACTAAAATTGACGACCGGCTGATGGCAGGGCGTCTGGTCAATGTTTCCGGCGACAGCTCGACATCCTTGGCAACAGCGGCGATATTTTCGGCACAAAGGGCATTCCGGGGCCGGTCACTCTTGGCAACGTCTCGTGAGGTCCCATACTCCTCAAGGTTAGTGGCCAAACGGCGCAGTGTTTGCGCAGTCGGTGTCGGACGCAGGGGAATTCGCGCTGCGCCAACACTACAAGCGAATTTTTACGCAAAAAAATAGACACGATTTTTCCGTGTTCTTGGGGAGTGTATATCTAGTCCAAAAATATCAAAACAGATTTGACATTGGCGGCCATTCACAATAATAAGAGCATCTTCCATTAGGGTGATTTCTTTTGGCTTACCTTGTAGATAGATATTATCATTTCATTACATTTCATTTCATACATCCTCACTTGAATTTTAGGTTTAAAATCAACAGAAACTCAAATAATAAAATAAAACTCAGTGTTTGCAACAAAATATTTTATTCAGATAAACATTGAAAGGTTAAATCAATTACTTAACCCCAGCCACCTCCCCAACCACCATTACCCCAACCACCGCCACCCCAACCTCTATGACCACCCCATCCACCACCACCCCATCCGCCACCACCCCATCCACCACCTCCCCATCCACCTCCTCCCCAATGACGTGCTTGACGTCCTGATTCGTTTTCGTGGGCATCTCCAGCGTCAACAGCCAACAAAGCGCCTGCTTCATTATTTGAAAAGTCGTCTTGGCCTCTTGGATAAGCGTATGCCAGTCCAATTATAGACAGCACCGCCAAAAAAATAATGCAACGCATCTTGTTGCTTCTACTCAAATTATTTAGTTCACTTTACAACTTCGAGCTCACAAAAGCTTCTGACTTCATTCACCAATTCACAAGTCTCCTTATATGCAAACGTTCTTCTTCGAAAACGTTTAGTTCTAACCAGTTAACAAGTGTTTCATAAAAGGTTTTGTAAACAAATATTTACAGCAGCACAGTGGTTACTGAGATGGGATCATCAGAGCTGTTTACAGATTTTAGACAGTTATGTAATTCTCTGCTTGTAAGACTAACAGGTTTTCAGAGTCTTGGTCAGTGTGTATCGTCATGATGATTGAAGACAAAATAACAACAAAGACGACATTCTTAGCACATGCTTTATAAAAAAATATTTTAAATATAAAATATAAAGATTTTATGAAGACAATTGGTTTTTATAGGTGTTCTATTATAGTTCGAAGTCAGCCTTGGAACCAAAGTTAGTCCGGATAAATTAGGCAAGTTAGTCCATTTTCACCATATCAAAAGGACTTGCACCAACTTATTTATTCAACTATCCAAGTATTTTCTGTAGCTAACCACTGGTTAGTTAAATAACTGGCTTGGTGCAGGTGGCCCTTAGTTTTTAAGTCCTCTGAAGAATTCCCAATGAAGTGTTGCCTACGAAGTGAAGAAAAACCTAAATGAGCTGCTCTGACACAAGAATAATATGACAAAATATGGTGCGGGAGCGCTGTCGAAGACCAACGACAGAGCTAAATCCCGCAGTGGATACTGATGGACCTGTGTCCTAGGGATATCCAGTAAATTGGGCCTGGCCCTCCAGGTTGAGGGCTGTGCTTTAGGTTAGCCAGACCAACAGTCTCGGAATGGACTGCTTACACTATTAACGACCATACAATACAAAAAAGTACAAATATTTGGCGCAACAGGCTCGTTAGTACCCAGGGCCAAGCTTTCTGTGCGTGTGTACTTCTGCACGATGTCGGGACCTCCTGTTTTATGCCGACGCCGAACGGCGAATTTGAGATAAGCTCTTCTTCAATATCAATACTACTCAGATGTTTTGTCAGATCATCACAAGAGGAGGGGCAGTGAAAAATCATTTAGGTGTTGCTACGGCTGAGAATCGAACCCAGACCCTTCTGCGCGGCAGTTCATCGCACCAACAATCGCGCCACTGAGCCCGACCACTATTAACGACCATGCCTCACCAAACAAAAACAAAAACAACGGCGATTACATCTCACCGTGAGATATGAGAACACTAAACAACACAGGTGGACCCGAACAACGTGCAAAAGTTCTATGCTGTTACAAAGCAGACATTATTGCCATCCAAGATATATAAAAGGGCAAAAGAACGATGGCAAACTGTTACTATCCAGATGATTTATTATTATAATTGCCAGCGTTAGGCAAAAAGGTTTATGCTTTGTAGACACTACGGCGTTGTAATAATCCGCATCAATGCCAAATTCTCCAATTAATGCTTATTTCTCCACACGCTTGATAAATAAAAAAACTTAATATTGCGAAAGACTGTTTCTAAGAGCTACTGGGCAAAACTTATTAGCGATTACCAAAGTACGATGTTAAATTCGTGTTTCGCAAATTTCAAACAAATGTGGGAATGGACGAAACACTTAGCAGCCTTTCGGAAAACACAGACTACATGACACCACGTAATGTAGTCTTAGGCTGTAGACTTAGGCTAATTGATTTTCCTACGGGCAGGAAAAAGACACGCATCCAGTATTTTGTACGTCCAAACATTTGGAGGGGCTTAAGTCAACATTAACCAGTGGAAATAGTTTCAATAACTCATTAGCAATATTTGGTCGGATGAAAGTATGCCTGAAGAAATTGAACTTCAGCATCGTTTGACCAAAGGAGACCCTCTGAACTGCGCCAACAACAACAGTGCATAGGTTCAATCAACATCACCTAGGACATAAAGATCATATGAACACCAATATTCCGGCTAGCAGAATCTTCGAATCCCAAGCAGAGTTCGGGCGGTAGAGGAAGACATCGCCTATAGTTCACGGGCACAAAAATAACCCACCAACTTAAAGCGCGCACCCTGAAGCAGATAGATATGGACCGAGCTAATTAGAGAGGCTGTTCATACAACAGTTATTATTTTTGGGACTGTAGCGCCACTAAACTACGTAAGTTATAAAATTCCTAAGCCTGTAATGAAAAGTGTAGGACTTGAAAGTGCATCACTTTTCTGATGATAGAGCCAATGAACGTTGGATTCTTCACCACCATAAAGTATATCAGTAACAACTTGTCGTTATCATAATTTAATTTATAAATGGCTATGAGCCAAACTAATTCTTTGGGGTATTTAAAGCAAAACAATTCATGTAAGTATTTCATTCAAAAATCAAACCCAAGCAAGAAACAAAAACCTCCATCTTGAGGTTGCCCTAAGTGCTCCACTTTTCATCACCGGTCACCATCTGCTTCAGAAATGGGTCGATTTAGTCGCGATTCAGCTGTGATTCGCAAATGGAAATTCCGTGGAACCAATACTTGTTTCTGTATTTAATTTTTTTTAAAAACTTCCAAGTGCGATATGTATTTATACAGTGAGCACATAATCGACAATTTCCATGATTTCATCGATATCTTTGACAATTCTGTTTACTAAAAGTATGTCTGGGAGTCTATTTTAAAGAACGGCTCTGCACTCGATACTGATAAGTAAGTTAACAATAAATCCAAGGATTCTTAAGTTTTCCTATGGCTATAGTTCATTTTCGCTGATTGTTTGTTCATTTGTTCTTGGAACTGATCCGTCTGCAAGTTATTTTTGAAATCCATATCAGCTTCAGGTGGTTTTTCAGCAATGTATGCTTACGATTTGGGGTTATCTGGTTCACCTGCACCACATATTGATTGCAACCCTGCTTGCTGCCCTCTAACAGCACTAACCATTGGGATATTGCATCCATCAGAAGAAATAGGATTTTGAAGACGATTTTCCAAGATTTCATTGAAATGAGCTATTAGAGAGCCTGCAATTATTGGAAACCCCCATTAACAAGTGTGATTCCTTGGCTAACTAAATGAAGTAAAAACTAAAAATAGAGTGTTGCTATAGAAAGCTTACTTCGTGTACAAATTGAAAAAAAAAGAATCTGTTGGTGATGCCAGATCGTTATTATTCAGACAATATTCAGCAAAGAAAAAATATTGTCTTAATATAAAAAAAAGTCCTTTAATTAACTTAATGTCTCGAAAACAAAAAAATGCAGCAAAATTAATTAACTTTCCCAAATAACTTACTCCAGAACATAACAATCCAACCAAGCTTAAAATTGTCAGCATTCAGAGTGCATTCGAAGGACATACACAATTGCATTTACTTTGGATCGGTTCTTTTTTTATCAATTTTAAATGCTTTGCTCCAATGTCTCTATTTGCCATTAATCACAACATTATACCCCTATACTTTACGATTTAACATTGAGTCTCAAGCCATTTTTTTATTCGTGCTGCTGGTCCGGGGATATAATGTTCACTCTTTCGCTCAAATCCGCAATGATCCAAATCTTCCATCTGCTGAAACTTCGTTTAACTTCGTTTTTGTCCAGAGCACAGGGGATTTCAGTGCGAACTGAAAAACTACTTACAATGATTAAGAGAATCAAAGGAAGGGGAATCCGCTCACAAGAGTCCTGGTCCCAGCTCTCGTAAGATGCAGCGTGCTTAATGATGCAGGAGAATAAATATTTTCTCGTTTGAGTTTCGAATTAATCGTACACCCTATCCTACTTCGTCTTTTTTTTTTGTCGATTGTGGGTGTGTGCTGTGCAGCAGCGGTGACATGCAAATGTGATTGTCGTAGTTGAAAGGAACAAAAACTTCCTCGATGTAGTCAGAATGAATCGTGGCTCTCATTTAAAATTAACCAAAATAAATAACATTACGAAAAGCGAATTTTCGGTCGACCAGAAAACCATATTATTGGATTGGTTCGAAACTAAGAACCATGTGTACAGCTAATTGGAATCGAGTGTAGGGGCTAGTGCTCGATGGTACTCGTACATGTAATTGCGGCACTCATTTTACGAGTATACACAGGACCATTGTATACATTTCATTTGGAAAATTATGTTTCGGATTGCAATGTTCTGGCGGAAACTGCATGTTTAGTTAAACAACTTTTAATTAACTAACCTCAGGAATCAATTTATTTGAACAAAAAATTCGGGTCAAGTAAAACTCAGTACAATCAATTAGGAAGACTTGAATTTTATTGCGGTTATTTCAAGTGGAGAGATATCAAATTAACTGAACCAACATGTAAAAATTTGAGCCACTGCTTTAAAGTTAACAAGAGCCACGATGGACCTTGACAATTAAATATTTGATCCCGTTTGTAAATTTAGGTTAGATGGGGCACCCAACAAACGAACGCTATTCTCCCCTAATAAATATAGGTTTGGTAGACACTTGCAATACCGTTGAACCGTTTTGACTCTCTTGGTGTATCTGGATTCTTTCTTTAACCTGCAATTCCCTTTAAACACCTAACCTCATTAATGAAGCCTTAAAGTTTATTTATCCCGAATTAAATGGTACTCTAGGCTTCTAAGTTATGAGATAACAAGACTGCTGGTCTGTGGCATAGTAAGTATAAATATCTGGCATTAACAGCATATTCATTTATAACTTCGCATTTCTTTATGTGTTCGAAGTTATATTTTCGCCACAAAGAATGGAAAACCTTTTCATGATAGTTTTATATTCTTGGACCCCAACTTACAATTTAGCATCGATAAGGCACTATCGAAGCTATTTCCCTCCCAGCAATATTACCTGTGTTATGGAAAAACATTTGGCGCACATTTAGGAAGCTCTTTACTTCTATAAGACTTCTTTAAATAATTCTTAAAAGCCTTACAGAAAAAAGTTTGTTTGCTGTAAAAGGCTTTATAGACGCAAATTACAGGCTTCGCAAAAAGTCTTTCGAAGTTGAGAAATAACATTATTTTGTTGTTATTGTCTTTTCCTTTTGAAAAACAACCTTACAGAGGTTATAACATCATAACATCGATTATGCTTGTAAATTTTTCAGCATAATGTCTTAATCAGGCTTCTACCCAAACAATCGACTCCAAAAATGCTCAACCTCCGCGCACAATTACTACATAAGGCCTACAGAAATAATTTCTTGTGGGAATTAAATTTTATTGCCTTATAGAGGAATAATTGCTAGTTGGGACATTTGGCAGACTTTTGTAAGTAGCGGGAGAGTAAAAATAGTATTATTTACAGTATTTTCTTACTTACTTACTTAAGTAGCGCTACAGTCCGGAAAGAACCTGGGCCTCAACCAACTGCCTCTCCAATTAGCTCGGTCCTTAGCTAACTGCCTCCAGTTGCGCACTCCAAGTTGGTTGAGGTCGGTTTCTACTTATGCGCGCCACTTAAGGCAAGTTTTTCCTATACTGCGTCCGACGTCTGGCTGGTAATCGAAGACTCTGCGAGCCGGAGTATTGGTGTCCATTCGTTCTACATCTCCTAGCCATCTTAAACGTCCAATCTGGAATTTTTTTTAACCAGGGTCATGTCGCTGTACAGCTCGTATAGTTCTTGGTTGAATCTTAGTCTCCATAGCCCGTCGACGCAAACGGGACCGAAGATTTTTCGAAGAATTTTCCTCTGAAATCGACCAAGGATTTCTTCATCCGCTTTTGAGACGGTCCATGCTTCAGCGCCATAGAGCAGTACTGGGATGACCAGGGTCTTATATAAGATCTCCTCAGTAGTTCGAGTGAGGGCTTTACTACTGAATTGCCTTCTTAGCCCGAAGAAACAGCGGTTGGCAAGAGTAATTCTTCGTTTAATTTCTGACGAGATGTTGTTGTCAGAGTTAATAGCGGAACCGAGATAGATAAAGTCCCGTACTACCTCAAAGTTATATCGGTCAATGGTGACGTTCTGTCCAATTCGTCGATGTTGTGTGTCCTTTCGCGTTGACAGCATATACTTCGTCTTGCCCTCATTTACTGCTAAGCCCATTTTTGCCGCATCCTTCTCTATACTAGCAAACGTGGCTATGACATCACGTTGGGTCCTACCAATGATGTCAATATCGCCGGCGTATGCTAGTAGTTCTACAGATTTTTGGAAAATTGTGCCTCTGGTGTTGGCTCGTGAGTTTTGCACAATCCTTTCAAGAATCAGATTGAAGAAGTCACATGACAGCGCGTCGCCTTGCCTAAATATTTTTTTGGTATCGAATGCGTCAGTGAGGTCGTTTCTACCCTGATGGAGCAGCGAGTATTCTCCATCGTCATCCTTCACAAACGGACGTATGGGCGGTATACCAAAACTAGACATGGCTCTGTATAGTTCGACTCTATAAATGCTGTCGTATGCGGCTTTGAAATCGATGAATAGAAGGTGGGTATCGATTTGGACTTCTTGGGTTTTTTCCAGGATATGCCGAAGTGTGAAAATATGATCGGTTGTGGACTTTCCTGGCCTAAAACCACACTGATAAGTGCCAATCAGGTTGTTGGTAAACGGTTTCAGGCGTTCACATATTATGGCAGATAGAATTTTGTAGGTGATAATGAGGAGACGTATGCCTCTCTAGTTAAGTGCAGTACAGTATTTTCAGCAAAACATAATCTCAAAATCACAGGAAAAAGGCGGTCAACCTCGTAGACCGAGTCTAGTATAAAATTCGAATTGAAGCCAATATCAGGTGATTAATGACCAAAGCTTTGATTATGAAACAGAACCGAACCAACAAATTTTAAGGATATGACAAAGCCTCACTGTCTAGGTTTGAAGTTTAACTTACTACAATGAAACCACACAAGGATATAACATCTTCAGAGGCTATTCTATGTTGTAGCGAGGAGACACAATATTAAATACATCACTCCCCCTGTCAATTAAAGAATACAACACAAAATCCCTTCTCTTAACATTTTTTTTTTAAATCGAGATACTGTTAAATTATCAAAAGAGAGAGAAAAAAGGACACAAGCCCATGCACACATGGCTAATCACTTCTAAATGGGAGTTACAATGGTACCAGAAGTATAGCGGAGAGACTCTACTTAACCAATTAACCATACATTTGGGACCATTTGGATACTACAGTTGAAGTTAATCAAACAATTATGGGGAACTTTCACTTACACTTTCAAAATCTATTTCCCCTGCACAAAAAACCGTTTGATTAAATAACCGCCAAACGGATATGACACAGTGGAATCATCCTTCTATTGATTGTTATTTGGCTTCGATATAGTACTTGGATTTGACTATTCGATTTTAAGAAGACCATGAAGACCAGAAGACCACATATATGCCTAGGTGTCCATCATTGTTTCGTAGAACCTGCGTTCTTACTTTGAAGCCAGTTGTGAGATTGTTTACTTCATTGTAAAATTGACGGATATTCCTCTTATCATGACACTCTTTGATTTCACTAAACTCTTCATGGAGGATGTTCAACTGTGACATTAACTACTATAGTTACTTAGAAGGTAATTTAGTAGTAAAGCCTTCACTCTAACTTCATTGGAGATCCCCTATCAGATCCTATTATCCTCCTGCTGCAAAAGAATATGACCTAAGCTTTAGTGCCGAAATCAACCTCAACCAACTTAAAAGTATGCAACAGGTGGCTGTTAAGAAGGAGCCGGGCAATTTGGAGAGGTATGTTGGTTGTGTCAAAGTTTCATTCCGGCTGCACTTAGTAAGTAATTAAGGTCCAATATATACCAGATCAATGCAAAGCCAGAGAGTCTCTTACTCAGTTTTTTACTAGCTATCTTCGGTTCTCGAAGGCGTCCAACGTGAAGTCTCGTCTTCAGTAACATTTGAATATTCCTTTCCTTGGACATTCGAGCTCTGAATTAGGCTGTGAGGAGATAATGTTCGGAGTCAACGTATAAAATAATTGTACATCCGATATATCGGTTGTGAGCTTCACATCTAAGAGCACATGGTCGATTTGGTTGGATGTTCGAACATCTGGAGATCGACAGGTTTCTTTGTGTACCCGAATTCGAGGAAACATTGTGCTTCTAATCACAGTATTACGCGTTGCTGAAAAGTTAGTTAATGGGAAACCATTATTTGCTGTCGTTTCTTTGGAGACTGTGGTTTCCAACTAACTCATAATTTTCAAATCGTTCAAGTTCCGTAAACTCCATCCAAGAGGTCATAGAAATCGTTCTTAATATGTTCACCAGATTAGTCGGTAAGGGTATGCGCACATATGAAGCAAATCCTTTCTCCGTTGCAAAAGGCTAGGCGGTTGGTAGCTGGCTATGGCCAATAACTTTTGATCCCTAAACAATCCGAATCCGAACTTGTGCAGCCTTTTGGGTTAGCTGATTAAAATATTCAACGTGTTTTTTCCTCTCGTTTCCTTCTCGTTATTCATTCCCATCGTCTTTCTAAAATTGACTCAGTCTTTAGAATTCTGTCACCCCGCGGACTCATCTGGTGCCACTGAGACTTTACAAAGGGTTTCTAACTCATTCTACGATCATGGTACTAGGCATTCTGCGGACGCTACATGTATGCTGAGTTTTTGAGTTGGTAGGTATCAGCAAGGTGAAATGCTATCGCTCTGCCTGCCACATGTAAATATATACATCAGTAAAGTAATTGATTTATTAATGATTAATAAATAAATTAATTAATAAATACATAAATAATTAAATAAATAAGAAAATTTGTAAATATATAAGTAAAATAGGAAATAAATAAATAAACAAAGTATAAATAATAAATTTATAGAGATAAATAAATTAAGATATAAATAAAAAATCACATAAATTAATACGTTAAATAAATTAACATAGGTGTCACAATAAACACACATTTATTGTAAAAACAGGCTTGCTTATAAAGGGTGGTTAAATTTTTAGGGCCGATATTGATTTTGAATTAAACACATTTTTAATTATTATCATTTATTCTTATTATGATAATATTGGTGTGGTTCAATTATGCATGGAACAAGATATTGGCCAAATGGCGTGCATGTTTGAAGTTCTATGCTGTTTATGTGCCGATTTATCTCATCCTTTAGCTCTTGAATTGTTGCTGGCTTATCGACGTACACCTTTTCTTTTAAATAATCTCAAATAAAGAAGTTCAACGGTGTCAAATCACATGATCTTGGAGGCCAATTTACATCGCCACAACGTGAGATAACACGGCCATTGAATTTGTCACGCATAAGATCCATTGTTTCGTTAGCTGTTGAAATCACATACCGTCCACATCCATATCTTCCAATTCGGGCCATAAAAAGTTCGTTATCATCTCACGATAGCGAACACCATTCACAGTAAATGCCTGACCGGCCTCATTTTGGAAAAAAAAACTCCGGCCCGATGATGTCGCCAGCCCACAAACCGCACCAAACAGTCACGCTTTGTGGGTGCATTGGTTTTTCAACAATCACTCTTGGATTATCATTCGCCCAAATGCGGTAATTCTGCTTATTGACGAATCCACTGAGAAGAACATGTGCATCCCTGAAAATGATTTTCTTAAAAAATTGATCATCCACTGTTGCCATTATGACCATTGACGACGCTTGAAATGGTCAATAGGACATAGTTATTGGGTCAATTGCACCTTGTAAGTGTGTAAATGCAAGTCTTTATGCATAATGTTCATCAACGACGAGCTTGAGAGGTGCAATTGTTGGGCACGACGAGTTGAGGTGGACGGCTCTTCAGCCACACTATCGAGAACAGCAGAAATATTTTCTGCCGTACGAGCTGTACGAGCATGCACTGGTATTTTCACATCTCATACAGAACCGGTTTGCTCTAATTTTTGCACGATTTTTCCGATTGTACGCACATTTGGACGAATAAATTGACCGAAAATATCACGAAGTGCACGATATGCATTTTGTTTTAAACGCCCATTTTCATAATAAGCCTGAATAACTTTAACGCATTGCTCGATTGCTTATCTTTCCACAGTTCAGTCTGAAATTGATAAATGTCAGATGAAATGCAGAAAAAAACTTGACGTTTAGGTGTGGTTTACATTCAACATCGGCCCTTCAAATTTAACCACCCGTTATAACAGAATGTCATGTTTAAGGGTCCATGTTTAATTGGATGATCAAAGCTTTTCAGAATTGTCGCATCTATTTGCTAAAGAATTATTCCGTAATTGTATTTTATTTTAGATCTACTCAAAATTAGCTTTATCGTCTGACGTGGAATGATACCAAGACTGCTGGAGCAGTCCTTCACAGATGGACGAGTTTGGCCGGTATACCAAGACTAGACATGAATTTTTATAGTTCGTTTATATAAATGCTGTCATATGCGGCATTTAAATCGATGAATAGGTGGTGCGTATAGATTTGGACTTTTTGAGCTTTTTCCAGGATTTGATGATGTGTGAAGATTTGATCAGTTGTCGACAACATAATTTTTAATATTTTATTTTGCAAATTTACCCCAAACCTGACATCCTGTGGACTGGTCCAAGAACTGAGCCTTGATGAACTCCAGCTGAAAATTATCCATAACCACACATACCCTATTAATGACATGCTCGTTAAAACACCGATTTGTAACGAACCTTTAATCAATTTTAGAACGAGATAACGGAAATTTTAAATTTATCATTTTATATGTGAGTCCTTTATGCCACACGGAATCAATTGTATTTGCATTCACCTAAAATCACATATTATGGCATGTAATTCCTTAGCTGGAATTATTGTTCAATCACAGTGATAGCGAATACAGACGAGTATGTGAACATGTTGGAGATATTTTTATTTTCGTAAAATGAGTTTTATTGCATTTTACTTTTCAGGAAGTTAGGTTGCCTCACCCTGAATATAACAAGCAAGAACTATATTATGACCAATAAAAGCCTTAAAACGTAGTCTTCGAAAACAAAAGTTTTCCATCCTTGCAATACCAATCCCTTCAAACTCAAATTACCTTAATGGAAACAATGCGACCTAAATCACTAAATCAAACTATTATTTGAATCCTTGATTGTGTACTTGTGATTTTAAAGCCAGCATGCAAATCACTTCCAAATAGGTATCTACATCCTTTGTGTGGACTTCCATTTATAAACTGAACAGAATTATTCGTAGCCACTTGGGTGGTATTTTATTCCATTGGTGCCAACTGGACATTCAGATGTTGACCATTGTTAGTTTTTTTTTGAAAGGATATTGCTTGTTGTTATAATATTGAATCGCATCAGTTAACTTGGATGGACTTCTATTCAAAGCCTACTTGTATACCTCGAAATCCTTTGTTCCTATAGTTCTAAAAATGAACACCTCTTTACCCCCTTGCACTGCAGTACACCAGGACAATAGTTATACCAGCATCAGTGCATTATGCCATCCCACTCACATATCCTTGCATTGCCGAAAAACCTCAAACTCCAATTCCGATTAAGTCAGAGAATAATGATAGTCTTTCGAAGAACAATAAATTCTGCTGACCACTGGTGGTACAAGGATCGCAATTACAGCAATCTACGTTAACATTAACTTCAAACGTGCACCAATCCGACGAACTATCCGATTGTGGCCAGCTGTACTGTTGTTATACGAGCTCAAGTATCCGAAGAGTATAGGTAACCTTTCACTGGTATTGGTTCTGCTTCGACCAGGAACAACAGCAACCGGGCCATGGTACAATGACTTTTGTTTAGGTTAGGTCATCAGATAGAAAATGCAATTCAGTGATTTTTGAGGTTTTCGAAAGCATTTTGATTAAACTGCATAGGATTGTTCTGGTTGCGAGGTAGAATTCACAGAGAGTGTTGGACTCGTTTTTTCTTCACAATGGGATCCTTGTTTAGGGCACTTTATCTGCGGGTAAGAGCACTTTACCTTTACTTTGGATGAAACTTAATCAAAAACACGTCAAAGTAAAAGTTTCAAAGCTTTGACTCTCGGGTGTCAATTGTTTTGGTTATGTGGTTTCTGACTTTTGACTTGATTCCTGTGGGAGGGAAAAAATGCTGCCGAATACTTTGTTCGTCAAAATGTAGGGTAATACCGTTTCTAATTGTATGCTACTTCATTTTGTATCGGTACGGTATTTTGTGTGATTTATTGAATGTATCTCCTTATGATGACACAATTGAATATGTTCATGGTACTGCAATTAATTTGCAATTATTCGTTTTGCTGAATGTTGAATGTACCCACACAAAATATCATGTGCAATTATGTATGAATCTAGATACTCGTACTGGTATGTATAAATTAGAAAGTTAATGCACCGTTAATTCAAAACACAGACTACTTGGAGCAGATACTGGCAACGAGGGATGGTAGTGTCACAGTACAAAGAGTTATTTCCCCGTCATCCACATACCACTTCGGGAATGTTACAAATGCGAATAATGCGCGTCAAGTGAAGATTTGTGCCTACAGAGAGACGCAGCAGGAGCAAGGTAAAAGCCACCACACTCGATGGTAATGAGACCTGGGAAAAGGATTTATTTCCATTTTTGCTTTGACAGAACAGTGAATTATAAAAGGGAGTGAATACCTTACCGAGTGATGGAAGTACGCGTAATTGGATGACATAAATCTGAAAAAATTGTTAAGCTTACTTGTAGATACATGCGATTTTCGACGTACATGAAGTGTATGTCATTTTTGACATTTGTCAATTAGGCACATTCGAAATGAATTAAAGGCTTACCTCTAGTACGCATAAGATAAATACGATGAATAGTATGTCCATATATAGAAGTATCGAACGCTAACATCGATGGACTCCAAAGATATAAAAGCATACTGGTCTGGAGTATAGGGTACGGAATCTCCAAATAATGCTCTGAATTTACTGTAACTACATCTCCCCCTTTGATCTTCAAATTAGTGAGGGCCGATAATTCCTCGCATCGACATCGGCGGGCTTTCTGATGCTTGCATTTCAGATTCGTTGCACTCCAGTAGTAACAGTGCTTCTTATTTACTTTTCCATTAAAATTAAATTAGCTTCATAAAAAAATGGATTAATGATTTGGATCGTCATAAACAGGCTGACTAACAATCTCCACGTTTTGTATCATTCATGATGATCATGATCGCTCGGATTATAAAAGACTTGTCAACTTTTTTGACGAATTTTCGAATGAGAAGAAAACCTCGAGAATAGCGGCGCCACAGTCACCGCATTGTCGATTTTTTTTGTACGGTCCCGAGAAAAGCTTCACTTTTACTAAACTGATAGCCGAACCATTCGGTTAGGTCTGGGACAAGGCAGCCTTCTAAACGCATCTATCCTGCGCACATTGCTTCATTCAGTCAGTCCAACCGCCCGGGCATCCGCGACCGCTTGATCCTTAAACCTTCGGCCTTGCTTGTCGTCTAAAGGCTGAGATTCGAAGATTTTCTTGGTTGGAGCAATATTTTTAACTGATCGATGTTGCCGACCCATTGTAGTCGATGTTTTGTTTACTATATGCACTACATCCACATCTTGGTATACAGCTTATTAAGTTCTGTTGGATCTTGTCCTCCGTTCGCCTTCTCCGAATGGAGAACCAACAATTTGAAGAAGAATTCTTTCATTCGAAGATGCCTTATACCTACTCAGCTTTCTTGCTTATTGTTCAGAACTCGGCGACGTAAAGTAGAACTGGTAGGATTAAGATCCGGAAGGGCCAGCATGTTGATTTTCGGGTTGAAAATGTTGATCCCATTTGTTTCGCCTAACCGAAATAGCATCGGTTTCCTATAAATCTTCTTTGTCTTATCTCCACTACGGTGTCATTCGTTGTTGATATTGAGTCTGTGGTAGACGAACTATTTCACTACCTCAATGTTACTGCTGTCAAAAGTGACATTTGGTCAAAGGTTGTGCGTCGTAAGTACTCTGTTTCTTAATAGCACACATTGGTCGTGTTCCGGATTTCAGATTGCAACTGAAAAATGAGTTAAGGTAACATGGAACACAAAATTCTACTGAACTAAAATGAAAATGTCAAACTATTCCAACCCTTGTTTTGTAATTTATTTTTCTATGACAGGTCGACCGATCCACAAAAAAGGAGACCTTCTAAACTGCGCCAACTATAGAGGCATAAGTCTCCTCAACATCACATAGAAGATCCTATCTGCCTTTATATGTGAACGGCTTCAAACGTTTACCAACAACCTGATCGGTCCTTTTCAGTGTGGTTTTAGGCCAGGAAAGTCCACAACCGATCAAATTTTCACACTTCGGCAGATCCAAGAAAAAAAACCCAAGAAGTCCAAATCGATACCCACCACCTATTCATCGATTTCATAGCCGCGTACGACAGCATTTGTAGAGACGAACTGTACAGAGCCATGTCTAGTTTTGGTATACAAACTCGTCCGTTTTTGTAGGATGACGATGTAGAATTCTCGCTGCTCTATCAGGGTCGGAAGTGACCGACACATTCGATAGCAAAAAAGGATTTAGGCAAGGCGATGCGCTATCATGTGACTTCTTCAATTTGATTCTTGAGAGGATTCTGCTGCTCTACGGCGCAGAAGTATGGACTGTCTCAAAAGCGGATGAAGAAATCCTTGGTCGATTTGAGAGGAAAATTCTTCGAAAAATCTTCGGTCCCGTTTGCGTGGTCGGGCTATACGAGCTGTACAGCAACATGTCCCTGGTCAAAAACACCGCATAGGACGTTTAAAATGGCTAGGACATGTAGAACGAATGGACACAAATACTCCTGCTGGCAGATTCTTCGATTTCCAGCCAGAAGTCGGACGCAGTAGAGGAAGACCTCGCCTTAAGTGGCGCGCATGAGTAGAAACCGACCTCATCCAACTTGAAGTGCGTAACTGGAGTTAGCTAAGGACCGGCCCAATTGGAGAGGCAGTTGGTTGAGGCCCAGGCTCACTCCGGACTGTAACGCGACCTTAATTTAAAAAAAAAATTCTTGCGGCTTTTTTATTCCACCAAACTGAAACGGCATTTTCCAATAATTCCTATAAGAAGCTATGGGGGTGACATTTTGATTCCATCATGTGTTGTGTTCCAATGAAGTTGTTCAATGATAGCTATAACTCGAAATTTTCGTTTTAGTTTGGTGCAACAATTAATTTCACATAAGTAAAAAAAATTAAAATATTTTTGGATAATCATGTTTTAAACAGCATAAACTTTGTTTTGACACCAACTCGCCAATGGTTGGGTTTATAAAAAAGCCGCAAGAAGTAAAATAAAATTTGCAATGAGGGTTTTCAATGATAGCTATAACTGCGTCCTAAGGGATGATTTTTTTATCCAAACATGTAATCCGTTGAAAATCTCCTGCAATGTTTAACAGAATTTTTGCAGAACAGTTTGTGCTCATTTAACAGACTTTGAAATTTAACTTCAATATTTGTTCATTAAAAATTAGTCAAATTAATTTCGTATACAAGAATGTGTCCTTTGAACTTATTAACCACTATTTATCCTTGCAGATACAGCTTAAAGCAGAATAAAATTATTCTGTCAACAATATTTTGCACTCATTTAGCATACTACCCCTTCTGTATTGCCCCTCTCTTCTCCTTGAAACCCAATGAAGAGTACTTTTTTAAAAAAAGTGGATCGAATGTTAACATTAACACCACTCAAAATAATGCAACATGTTTCTGGGTTGCAAAAGTATCCTTTCTCCTTTAATATGAGGGTGGAAACTGGTTGCCTGTTAGGTTGGTTTTGTGAGAGTGGTTATGATGAAGTTCCTCGCCGTGTCCTTAAAGTGATAAGGTTATAGAGGAGTAGCTTTTGCAAAAATGCGGATCGAGTGTTCACAGTAACACCACTCAAAATAATGCAATATGTTTCTGTTCCTTTTGAAGTTCCTCGTCGTGTCCTTAAAGTGATAAAGTATGTTCCACCTGCGGTTACAAGATGTGTGTTAGTTTTGAGTGTTAATATTGAAGTTCCACAAAGTGTCCAGAGCTGTCAAATATAAATCATGTTAAGCGGAGTATTCCGGACTTGAGTTATTTTAAAAATACAAAACATAAGTTCCACAGTGACAGTTAAATCTAAAAAATTCTGTTAGAAAAATGTTTATGGGACAATGAATGTTGTGCATCCACATATTCTCTCGACATTCGGCTTCATCCACTCCTATTCCGATGAACTTTGACAAATGTCCAAATGTTGCAAGAGACTTTCATTAGATAGCTCTCCGTAGTCCTTATTATCGAATTCTTCATATTCCGAATTAAACTCATTTTCACTTCGTCGATGTCAAAGGGTGGAAATGAAAATTCAAATTCGAAAATCACCTAACACAGTGAACGTCGCCAATTGAAGCCTTTAGACAGTACATCCTTGTTATGAGCACGGTTAACATGCACGTGACAGCCGCCACCTTTTGGGCTAGTTGAAAACATCCTTGAACTATACCCACGTTCTACGGCAGTTTAAGAAGGAAGAGTACTATCGATAAGTTTCCTTTGAGCGATTGTAGACTATGGGAAGCTTCACATTGACAGGTGGATGATTACCTTGCCATTCGTCCTTGTAAACTAAGATTGTGATTGTTTTGGGAATTGAATCATTGTGTGTGAGGGTTTAAGAAACGGTTTCCTATGGATTTTTAACTATCGAGATATCATGTGGGACATATTCTAGGTGATCAGAGTTTATGACTTGAGCATGAGAAGCAATAAAAGCGTCACAAAGGATAATATTTTGTCTAAAAACTAAAAGTTTTAAGGACTTTATAAATCTAAATGTGAATGTAAGCACATTATATTTTATTGTTGTTGTTGTTGTTTTTGAGACAATTAGTAAACTTCTCTTCTTTTTTTTTATTTTTTTTAATGAAATTGAAATGATAACGTCTCAAGAGCCCGTTTCTGTCTGTCATTGACCGACATTTTGTTAAAACAATGGCGTGTATGATAGGTATTTATCTAAAATACTTGAAAGTGGGTAAGCATGAGTGTAATTGTCTTTAATCTTCATTGTTGCGTATATCTGAGTTGGGATGTTTTTCGTTGCTTTTATGTGACAACAATAAATTTGGATAAGTGGAAGCTTGTGCGATGGTAAGTGCATGTATTTACATATTCCAGACTACTTTACAGTTTAAAATTCATGACATTGTTTGTAATTAGTTTGTCCTAGTTCATCAATTGAAAAAAAATGTTTAGTCCTCGTTAATTTTGTTTTGTATCGGTGCTGTATTTAAAAGAGGCTAGAAACAGAAGTGGAGAGTTCCTAGAATGACGTTGTGAAGCTGGTCGTATTCATGCTTCTCTAGGGTACTTATTTTTATACAAGGTAGGCATTAATGTATGTTACTTTCTTATTTACTTAAGTGCCGCAACAGTCCGGAATGAACCTGGGCATTAACCAACATTTCTCTTCAATTATCTCGGCTCTTAGCTAACTGCCTCCAGCTGCGCACTCTAAGTTGTTTGAGGTCGGTTTCTACTTGTGATAGCTGGGAACCGAAAACACGGGTATTGGTGTTCATTCGTTCTACATGTCCTAGCAATCCTTAGGCGCTGTACAGCTCTTATGAATCTTTGTCTCCATAGCACTTAAACGCAAATGGGAACGCAAACATTTTTTTTTTCAAATCAAACAAGGATTTCTTCATCTACTTTTGATCTACGGTCCATGCTTCAGCGCCGTAAAGCAAGACTGTGATAATCAGGTTCTTATATAGGATCTTCTTAGTAGTTAGTTCGAGTGAGGGCTTTACTACTTAATTGCCTTCTCAGCCCAAAAAAAAAAACACGGTTGGCAAGAGTAATTGTTCGTGTAATTTTTGACGATATGTTGTTTGCAGAGTTAATAGCGGAGAAGAGGTAGATAAAGACCCGTACTACCTCAAAGTTCTATCTGTCAATGGTGAAGTTCTGTCCAATTCGTCGATACTGTGTGTCTCTTTCATGTTATCAACTTAGTTTTACCCTCATTTACTGTTAAACCCATTTTTGCCACTTCCATCTCTATACTAACAAACGTGGATATGACATCACCTTAAGTCCTACCATTGATGCGTATGTTAGTAGTTGCACCGATTTTTGGAAAATTGTGCCTCTGGTGTTGGCTGGGGAGTTTTGCACAATCCTGCCAAGAATCAAATTGAAGAAGTCACATGGAAAGTATCGCCTTGCATATATTATTTTTGGTATCGAATGTGTCGGTGAGTTTGTTTCCGACCCTGATAAAGCAGCGAGAATTCTCCATCGTCATCCTACACAAGCGGACGAGTATGGGCGGTATACCAAAACTAGACATGGCTCTGTATAGTTCGTCTCTATAAATGCTTTCGTATGCGGCTTTGAAATCGATGAATAGACGGTGGGTATCGATTTAGACTTCTTGGGTTTTTTCCAGGATCTGCCGAAGTGTGAAAATTTGATCGATTGTGGACTTTCCTGGCCTAAAACCACTATGATAACGGCCAATCAGGTTGTTGGTAAACGATTTCAGGCATTCACATAATACGGCAGGTAGGATCTTGAAGGCGATGTAGGTCTTTGTAGTTGGCGCAGTTCAGAGGGTCTCCTTTTTTGTGGATCGGGCAAACGATGCTGAAGTTCCATTCTTCAGGCATACTTTCATCCGAAAAGATTTGGCTTATGAGTTTGTGGATGTTACTTACTAAGTCAACACCGCCGGCTTCATAAAGCTCAGCGGGAAGGCCGTCATTTTCGGCAGCCATTTTAAGCTTGAGTTTAGATATTGCTATCCTCACTTCACTCAGGTTGGGAGGTTGGCACTTTTCGCTGTAGCTGCCAATGTTGAATTGTTCGTTACGCCTGACAACGAAATGTTATTCCTCATCGCCGTTTAACAGTCTGCAGAAGTGGTTCTTCCATATTCTCAGCATCGACTGTGTCTCAACTACGACATTTCTTTTTTCATCTCGACAGGATTTTGGTGAGCCTTGAATCCTTGGCTTTGACGTTTTACACTTTGGTAAAACTTGCGAACATCGTTCCTGGAGTGGCACCTCTCTATATCCTCGATCGCGCGCTTCGTTGCTCTTTTTCTTCATTCTGAAAAGCCGGTGTTCTTTCCTTCTCCTTTGTCTATAAATTTTTTCACAGTATTTCTAGATTGTTGTTGCGTGTTGGATATCCTCATTATTTCCTTGGCTTCAACAAGGTAGTGATCCGAGTTGATGTCAGCTCATCGGAATATTCGTAAGTCCAAAACGCCATGTCCCCTTAGAGATATACAGGTGTGCTGGCTATAGTGGCATTTCGTTCGAAGTCAATTAAGTCAATTACCCTATTTTTCAGTACGAATAAAATATTTCCTCTCCAGACAAAAGAGTTGAGATTAGGGCCTCTATATGTAGATCCAGGATCTTGAATAATAATGCAATTGCAAACATTAGTGAGGAAATTCAATATAAGTTCCTGGTCATCGCAGTCCTATTGTTCGGCGCTTAGATTTTTTTACAATCTATGTGCACTCAATGGATTAAGGATACCCTCTATATGTTACATCACAGTGCGGGCGTTAAGGATATTGGAGATAAGATGAAAAGAGGTACCGATGCATATTGGTTTTAAATGATAGATGATGGTAGACCAGTTCACAATCGTGTTGTTCGGTTTATATACGAATCTCTATATTTCAGCATACGTCCGAAGATAGACTTGAAAGTACTGATTTGCTTTCCTTGCAAATTAATCTGGAGATATTTCGACGATGTTCAAGCGTTTTTACGCACGAGTTTGAAGTGGGCGTTAAATATATGCAGTAGTTCCAACGTAAGACGTTACCGACCATGGTAAGCTTTTTGGTTCCTTCGACGTAAGTGACATTAATAGATAATGACTCCAGACCTTGGTTTCGCTTAATGACAGAGGACAGCATTTGTGATTTGTTCGCATTAGGATTTATTCGTTCGAAAGATATGTTCTAATCCCCGAAAGACGTTTTTTTTCCATATGCATGCATTTTCGACAAAAGGGCTTGATTCTTAACCCTGTAAAATGCCTTTGACAATGTTCAAGCGCAACAATCTTACCATCTCCATAATTGGTGAATTGATTGGTTCCACTTTTCGGTGAAATATTTCATCAAATCACCAGTGGAACTGTTGCTCCGAAAGCCTTACTAACGGTCATTTAGAAGTTTTTTTGGTATCGTGTTTCAAATTTTGAGATTTTGACTTTTATTTGAAGATTATGGTTTTAGAGTTATCGTACCGTAGACGACTTCAATCGAATTGGATTTTATTTGAAGATGATGGTTTTAGAGTTATCGTACCTTAGACGGCTTCAATTAAATGAAAAGCGAAGCTAGTGGAGAATTGTGAAGGAGGTTGCTTGAGTCCCTGGTACATTTTTAGTAGTTAAAAGATAGTCATCTGAAAAATTGTCTAACGTAATTTCCAGAACGCGCAGAAATCTTCCTAATTTTTGAGGTATTCTACTCACTTTTCAACTGTATTCAAATGTTCCGGAAAACGGAAAACTGTCGCCCGCTGTTGAGAATTTGATTACTGTTTTCCATATAAACGAAGAAACAGCTTGCTTGTAGTTATAAATACTGATCTAACCTGTTTAAAAAAGAAGCTGAAAAATTGTTGCATTAAGACATACCAAACGTTGACAACACAACACAGTCCTCCAAATCCTTGACAGAACATGTTTATTGCGGAGTCTTCAAAAATCGATCTTCCCCAAAAATCACAGCCGGTTTAGAAATGCTAGAAAAAATCAGGAACTCTCACAGGAATATTACCTGCCAAATGTTTATATAACCACGTAATAGAAAAGTTGCATGAGTCACATATTTAGTTGCAGTAAAAGCACAGAAGGGGTGGTGGTTTCAGTGAGTGAAAATCGCAATCTTCTGCGAGCAAGTGACAACAATCCTCACACAGAAGATTTCCATCAAACCGCACAAAAAAAAAATCTATAAGCCGGTGTTTCATCTTTAAAAAAATGTTTAGAGAAAAAACAATATTTTTAAGAACTGAAAAAGTTATCACCAGCATATACTCATATAAATACTTTTAGGTGTTTGTTCAAATTTTGTCGGTCTTTTTGTTTTTTTAGATTCACAAAGTTCTCTCCCAAATGCCAATTTTAATTCGGGTTTTCTTGTCATCTGCTCTAAAATTTAATTTCCTTAGTCCAACCACTATTTTTACCTTATAACCAAAGATTTCTACTTTGACCAGTGGTACAAACTACACAACATTCAAAATAGTTTACAATCACAAAACTTTTTCATTCATTTATTCAAAATCCTCATCTTGTTAGAGGTTAATTGATTTGAAAAGTTTCCTTAACTGACAAGTCACAAGTTCACTCGGAAGCGGAAAACATGTCGAACATATATTCCCTTACAGGTCAAACTTAAGTAACAATCGTAATCCAACTTTATCAGAATAGACAATTCCAAACACATCTCAAAATGTCATTAATTTAAATTTTTAACAACGTAAGGAGAAGAATGTTCTGTACAGGACCGTTGTAGACTAAAAAAAAAATTAAAGCAGACAAACTCCACACACAAGGATAATTGAATTTCATTATAAACATTTGTTTACACAACTGCAACCACAATTAAATAATTTCTGCAAGTACCTACCCATTGTCAAAGGAAGTTTACGAAGTCACACAAGTGGTGTATAGGTGAGTGAATGTTTTATTTTTATTCGTCCTTGTCTTTCTCGCAGCCTCTGTTCGATATGAAAGTTTAGTGAAATGGACTCGAAAGTTTGCGAAATTCGAGCATTTTGTTTCCTTGACATTTCGATAGAGATGAAAAGTTTCCATGGTGCAGTCAACAAATACTATACTAGAGCTTACCTATTGGAAAAGCGTTTCCCTTTGGGCAGTAAGGAGGTGCTTGGAATAACGAAAGATGTAGGGGATCATCGCATTTATTTTTCTAAGAAGGAACATGTATTCGAAGGTAAGACATAATGTAACCCTGTGAGGTATTATAAGGTCAGATGGCATTACATTAACAAAATAACATGCATATCATTTGAGTACCGTATATGTGGCAGTGTGTTACAGTGTCGATACACAGCGTAACATACAGAAATAATTTATTCTGAAGTATGTATATTGGATTAGAATTCTGAGTCAAACTTGCCCGATAGCTGTTTGTCCTTTTTTATATGTTGTAACTTTTAATCATTTCAAACTGGATCCAATTTTGTGGAGCTTTTATACGAAAATTATCAAATTTTTTTGTATAGATATATTCTAGAGATGCCTTTATCAATGAACCTTCCGACGCATCACGGTCTTCGGTGTTTATAGTCATTTAACTACGGGTATGATTGTAGGACATGATCATACTAATTGTCTACTGACATGATTAGAGTCCCTTTCATTCAGACATGCTCACGGTATTTCCTTTCGACATTATGACAACTAAAATATGTCTAAGCGATTACCGCATAAGTCTCGTTTATAATCACATAACATCAACATTAATTTGTCAGTGTGACTGGAAACGTATATTTATGAAACAAGCAATGAGATCCCGAATGGCAAATTTGAGAAGCTACTTATCACTGTGTTAAGCTCATGGATGTTTGCCAGAGTTTTGCAAGAGGTATGGAAGTAAAAAATATATAAATGTTGTTACTTTGAAAATTTAAACTAAGGACCTCGAAGGAATTAATAGGCCACTTCATCCAATTAATTCGAAATAATCACAAATCTTACAATCAGTATTAGCCAACTTCAGATTTTATCTTTCTACACATGATGGGGTCAATCTAATACTGTCATTCCCATCAACATTTCTCTTCGTGAATGATTCCCGAAAGCTCATAATGACTCCAGTCGATCAGCCGAAATACTTGTATGATCCTGTGTAACCGTACCGATGATAAATATCCGAACATACACCGATTACCTGGCAGGATACATCAGTCTGCATATGACTCAAAATCTTTTATGAAGTTCTTGCGACAAGCCCCTGGATGCATTACTAACTTAATGCCCTACTGTTCGGGCATCAACTAACATGCCTCTACAATAAGCACTCCGAGTTGGTTGAGGACGGTTTATACTGGCGCGCTCCACTTAAGGCGAGGGGTTCATCTACTGCGTCCTAAGTCATGATCCTAATGGGATGATCAGAGTCTTATATATGATCTCCTTAATAGATCGAATTAGAAGGTTTCTACTGAATTGCTTTCTTAGCGCGAAGAAACGAAGAGTGTTTTTTCGTTTAATTTCTGACGAGATGTTGTTGTCGGAGTTATTAGTGGAGCTGAGGTAGATAACCTGTAGAACCTCAAAATTACATCTGTCAATGGTGACGTTCTGTCCAAATCGTCGATATTGTGTGTCCTTTCGTATTGACAGCATACACTTAGTCTTACTCTCATTTGCTGCTAAACCCATTTTTGCCGCTTCCTTCTCTATACTAGCAAACGTGGCTATGACATCACGTTGAGTCCTAGCAATGATGTCAATATCGTCGGCATAAGCTAGAAGTTGCATCGATTTTTGGAAAATTGTGCCTCTGGTGTTGGCTCGGGAGTTTTGCACAATCTTCTCAAGAATCAAGAAGTTACCTGAGAGCCTTTTTGGTATCGAATGTGTTGGCGAGGTCCTCTCCGACTCTGATGGAGCAGTTAGAATTCTCCATCGTCATCCTACACAAACGGACGAGTTTGGGCGGTATACCAAAACTAAACATGGCTTTGTATAATTCGTTTCGATAAATGCTGTCGTATGCGGCTTTCAGATCAATGAATAGGTGGTGGGTATTGATTTGAACTTTTTGGGTTTTTTCCAGGATCTGCCGAGGTGTGAAAATTTGTTCGGTTGTGGACTTTGTTGGTAAACGGTTTCAGGCGTTCATATATTAGATAGGATCTTGTATATCAGATAGGATCTTCTAGGCGATGATGAGAAGACTCATGCCTCTGTAGTTGGCGCAGCTTAGAGGGACTCCTTTTTTGTGGATCGGGCAAACGATGCTAAGGTTCCATTCTTTAGGCCTACTTTCATCCGACCAGATTTGGCTTATGAGTTGGTGGATGTTACTTACCAAGTCATCTCCGCCGGCTTTATCAAGCTCAGCGGGGAGGCTGTCATTTCCGGCAGCCTTATTAAGCTTGGGTTTAGATATTGCTATCCTCACTTCGCTCAGGTGCGGTGGTTGGCAGTTTTCGCTGTCGTTTCCAATAGCAAATGGTTCGTTCTGCCTGACAGTGGAACGTTGTCATCGCCTTTTAATAGCCTGCAGAAGTGTATCCTTGGCTTTGACGTTTTACGCCTTGGTAAAACTTGCAAAAAACGTTCATGGAGTGGCACTTCTCTCTATCCTCGATGACGCGCTTTTCTTACTCTTTTTTCTTATTTCTGAAAAGCCGGTGTTCTTCCATTCTTCTTTGCATATAGAGCTCAATGGCAGCTCTCGTCTTCATCTGCAGCTTCGCCTTGTAGCTCTCGCTAGATGCGAGCATCTGTCGGCATTCCTCATCAAATCAGGGGTTTCTTGCTAGTTGGCGCAAGAAATCTAGCACATCAGTTGGGGCTGATCTAGTGGTCTGTCGGCATCATTGCCAATATGATCTCATAGGAATGTCCAGACATTCAAAATACTGGATGCGTGCCTCTTGTCTGTCGCAATGTGATCAATTTGGTTGACCGTTCGTTGATCTAGAGACCGCCATGTCCCCATATTGATATCGAGGTGAGAAAACAGTGTGCTCGCTATAGTAGTATTTCGTTCCGTAGGGAAAGATGTCTTTTCTTCCTACCTTTGCGTTAAAATCTCCCAGCACGATTTTAACATCGGTAGTCGCTCATAGGTTTTGTCAGGGAGCTCGTAGATGCAATCCTTGGCTATATCTTCTTTTTCCTCCGTCGGGGCTCGAGTGCATATAAGGCTAATGTTGGCGAATTCGGCCTTGATGCGTTTTGTTACAATGCGTTCGCTAATGTCCTGTAAACATAAAACTTCTTGCCTAAGTCTGGCACTTATAAAAAATCAGCATCCGAATAGTCATTGTTTCTGCTCACTATAACAGAGTCTATAGTAGATGTCACAGTTTTTTATCTTCTTTTTGCCCGGCCTATCCCATCGTATTTTCTAGATGGCAGTAATGTCTGCTTTGTAGCATACATACATAAACCTTTCAATGGCGCCATTTTAGTCTACCATGCTTCAGAGCAGAGCTATTCTCGACTTAACTCAACACTGACCCTCCTCTCGCAATGATCTGACAAATTATACGAATAGTATCAATTGTCAACAAAAGCTTATCTCAACTAAGCCAATCTTTTTCTAAGAAATGCACACGTACAGATCAAAATGTCTTGTGGTAGCATGGTCTGATTATTTATCAACTTTAATTGTAAAAGTTATATTACCTGTTCAATGTATTTGTATTGATCTATGACTAACAGGAGCGGAACATTTGAGGTCTATTTGGCAGAAATGCAGCCCCTTAGTCAACAAATGAACATGATCAGTTTATTAGGCAGGGAGCTGAGCAGTTATGGTATTAGTGAATCAATTCGACTAAACGTTTTACTTACAGCTCCTGACAAAATATTGTAAGCAAGTAAGTGGTCAGAACTGGCACCAATTTCCTACACAAAAATGTAAATAAAGAATAAAAAACTATTATTGCAAATATGTCTTCTCCCAATGTAGATATTTATCAGTTTATTGTTGCACAAATCGAATTGTACCCGGAAAGTATATTCTATATATCGTACGTACTTGGAAAACAAACAACAAGCACTGCTATCCGCAATCTGTCTACATAATTTACAATTAAAATTTGAAAATTTCCCAGGTTAAAATTTTAGTATGCTATAAAGACGCTGCTCTTGGAGATTTCAAAACACTATGTGCACCTTCATTAGATAACAGCGGCCATTATATGTCACAAGTAGCAACTAGCAAACTTTGAAGTAACATCAGACCATAAGTGCTCTTCGAAAACATGTGAATTTTCGAAAACTGAATCTTATTTAATAACTTCGAACCAGAAATTTCATAAAGCACGATTCCACACATACACACACCCAGACCGCAAGTATTGGGGGAAAAGCATAAAACATCCTCGGAGAGCATAATATTCTGCGTACCTGTAGAGTTATAAAACTGTTATAGCGGAAAGTAACGAGATCAACGCAGGCGACTTTCGTTAGGCGAATGAACGAACTACCGTACCGTCCCACTTACTTTACCAGCTGAAGCAGGTATTTGGAGCATGCAAGGCCCAGGAAGTCGAAGCTGTGAGAGATGCACCCGCACCAACCGAGAAAATATGAAACGAAAAACCAAACATGAAAAATATCCCCAAGGATACTCTTACGTTTACTTTATTTGTTGTGTGTGCACACCATCCCCATTCTATTGCATATGTATGTGTGTATATAGATGTATTTCGATGGCAGTGTCGGAATTTATGCTAATGCAACGATTTTTACCGTTCAAGTGAATCTATCTCCCAACACCCGTTCGTTCGGTACACCTGAGTGCATGTGCGAGAATAACCGCACCACCACCACAACACCATGCCAGGACATCTCCAGCTGTTCCACCTGCTGATGTTGGGTGTTTTCTTTTCTCAGCGAGAATGCATCAGTGGCAACCAGGATTATGCAAATAAAATTATGTACCAGTTCCTGGCGTACTTGGGTTTGGTGGTGCACATGATTTTCAATTCAAATGCAAGTTTGCGGTGTATATGCGAGAATATTCGCGTGTTGAGTATTCGAGGGTGTTAGCTGGAGTTTTTTTTCCATCAGGAGTGAATGTATTTTTTTAACCTGCAGATATATGATACCAATTCCTTTTTGATTGTAAGATCTACTCTTTTTTTTCTGTCTTCGAGTGCTCTACTTTTTGATGGGGTGTGGTCGTTTTGGTACTTAATAGAATCAAGTTTCTGAGTAATTTGCATTGTTTCCTATGCAAATGACGAAGTCTTATTGGGAAGAATGTGGGTCCAGGAGCAGGTGTCGTTGATGAAGCTGACAGGTGGAGTTTTACTGCAGCGCACTCTGATAAATTTTAAATAATGGCGAGTAGGACTTCTGTATCTTCTTGTATCCTTTGGGCCGAATCAGCAGTGTTATACGTGCCATGCGGATGTTCAGCCAGGCTGGGGGTCAGTAAAAAATGCTCTGTCGGAAACATTGGCATGCAAGATATCTGTTTTATGTTCGATTAATTTCGATTAGCACGAACACTTTTAAGCTCTGAGGAGATTAACCACATTTTTTCTAGCTGTTCGTGGGTCAAAAACTAAAAGCTATAAACAGATGTGTAAACAAAAACTCGAGGATGCCCCTCAACAAAAAAAAAAAAAAACAATACAACTCAAAAAACATGAGTGGGACCTTTGCTCAGAGCAGGAAAATTACCACGAAAATAGCCCAACCTGCTAAATCTAAGAACACATAGCTTTTGATTAGGATATAATCCAAGCGGGAAGACATTCGTTTACTTGGTCAACTGCAATAGAGCAAAAGTCCAAAAGAAAAAAACTGTACTTGTCTTCACTTCTGCGCCAAAGACAACACTAGAAATCAAAACGCAAGCAGTATGATTTCAGCGTCGAAAATCTCCCTATTGTCACTCGACAAATTACAACAAAGTGTGAGACCCTGGTTACGACTGAAAATTATTGGCATACCATGTGAAGAATACTCCAATCTCCTTGTGACCCAACTTTGTTGGTAGCAGTGAAGTACTCCCGAGACTTTTTCTTGAGTCGGGAACCGAAAGCTTTCTTTTTGGCTTCCAGTTAGCTGCGCACACTTCACCATGCTCGTCGGTGAATTGGAAGGCCTAGACGAGACGAAGAGTCTCATCGAGACCGACTGACGGGAAAGTCGCTTACGGAGATTTGATGCAAGTTTTATTGCCATCGATGATGAATAGTTCTTCCAAAACACCGTTAGTGCGACACAAAGTGTGAGACCCTGGTTACAACTGAAAATTATTGGCATACCATGTGAAGAATACTCCAATCTCCTTCTGACTCAACTTAGTTGGTAGAAGAGAAGTACTCCTGAGACTTTTTCTTGAGTCGGGAACTAAGAACTTGCTTTCTGGCGTCCAGTTGGCTGCGCACACTTCACAGTGGTCGTCGGTAAATTGGAAAGCCTATATGAGGCGAAGACGGAGATTTGATGCAAGTTTTCTTGCCATCGATGATGAAGAGTTCAAGACATGTAACATCGCTGCCCTCGTCCAAAACCTCGTTTGTACGTGAAACCTTTATTGATTTGCCAGAGTGAAATCGAATGTTGAAATCCTCAAGTTTTCCCCGTGTGCGAGTAATGCCAAACGTGCTAAGAGCGAATCTGTAGAGCAGGCAATCAGCTCAGCGCTAATTCTGCAATCAGAGAATGGAATGGTCTCGGTTGGGCAGACAAGCCCTGGAGGTAGAATAATGGCACAACGTACTTTCCTTCATAATCCTCATCATCCGCTTTTTATATGGTCAATGCTTCAGCGATGATAGAATATTGAGAGCATTCGTCGATTGAAGGCTGTACTACTAAATTGTTTTCTTAGCCCGAAGAAACAGATCTTGGAACGACCTTCCACAAGACTTAATTCCACCAATCTTCCTGTGTTAAAATCACACTGATAAGGACCGATTACGTTGGTGGTAAATGGTGTCTGGATTTTACTTAGTAGGGCCGATTTTGTAGGCGATGTTGAGGAGATTAATGCGTCTAAAGTTGGCGCAGTTCAGAAGGTTTTCCTTTTTGTGGATCTCACAAATGATGCTGAGGTTCAATTCTTTAGGTATATCATAACCCGACCAAATTGTATATGTGAGGTGAATGTTACTTACATGAAGCACCAGCTTCATAGAGCTCGGAAGGCTGTCATTTTCGGCTGTCTTGTTCAGCTCAAGATAAGATATTGAGATCCGCACTTTACTTAGGTTGGATGGTTGATAGTTTTCGCTGTTGTCACCAATATTGAAGTATTCGCGCTTACCATAATCTTCCGCTGTTAGGCAGAACAGTAAGTAAGTAGTAAGTAGTAGTAAAGCCCTCACTCGAACTACTAAGGACATCCTATATAAGTCCCTGATCATCCCAGTCCTGCTCTACGGCGCTGAAGCATGGATGAAGAAATCCTTGGTCGATTTGAGAGGAAAATTCTTCGGTACGTGTTTGCGTTGACGGGCTATGGAGACGAAGATTTAACCAAGAACTATAAGTGCTGTACAGCGACATGCCCATGTTCAAAAAACTCTGCATTGGACGTTTAAGATAGCTAGGAGATGTAGAACGAATGGAAACAAATATTCCGGCTCGCAGAGTCTTCGATTCCCAGCCAGACGTCAGACGCCGTAGAGGAAGTAGAAACCGACCTCAACCAACTTGGAGTGTGCAACTGGAGGCAGTTAGCTAAGGACCGTGCTGATTGGAGAGGCATGTCTGTTGAGGCCCAGGTGCATTCCGGACTGTAGCGCCACATAAGTAAGTAAGTGAGTAAGTAAGTCAGGCAAAACAGCGTAAATTGATCTTCAGCGCCGTTTAACAGTTTGTAAAAGTTGTTCTTCCATATTTTCAAAAACGAATTTTCCTTGTTCATATCCACAGGGTTTTGTTCGCGGCTGGTATTCTGGCGAAGGGAAGTCACTCCAGGAGTTGCACCTTTATATCTTCAATTGATCTATTTTCCTGATCACTCTTATCGAAAAGCCGGTGTTCTTTCCTTATTCCCTTTGCTTTTCAACAGCTGTCATCCTCGTCTATGGGTGTGCTGGCAGTAGTGGTATTTAGTTTCATAGCTAATTGTGGAGAGTTAATGGGCAGCAATACGCAACCGCACATAGTAACCCGACAGATAAGAGACTGAGAGAACGACTTATCTTTAAATGGTGCACAGTATTGGTAAACTAACCTCAAAAAAACTTAAAGTGCCCAAATAAAGCTAACCCGGTATAATTAGAGAAGCATGTTGTTTGAGTCCTAGGTTTACCACGGGCTGTAGAGTCTCTTATATATAAACAAGAATTAGATTAAGATTGATATCAACGGCAAGGGCCAACTGGAGATACAAGTTTCATAAAACCCGACCTAACGCCAGATTGTACCTCCACCTAAGAAGAAAAACAGGGCCTCAGTACGAGATTTATAGAACAAATGTTAAATCTGTTGACTATTGGTCTTGAGTTTCCCTGCGTAGCCTGTTTAAAGCCTGCACTGGCATTTAAGTAGAATAACCATTGGTTGAAGAGTAAACAAACCGGGCCTTAAAAGTGAGTGATTGTCAACAACTTTTACAATTGCTTACTTTTTATTTGTTAGTCCGTTTCAATGACTCGAAAGCCTTTCTATTCAAAAGTAAGAAAACACAAAGCCAAACACAATATCAGCTTTTACAATCATCACATTAAGCTTTGCCACAATCCTTCTTGGTTGATAGTTTTCGCTGTTGTCACCAATATTGAAGTATTCGCGCTTACCATAATCTTCCGCTGTTAGGCAGAACAGTAAGTAAGTAGTAAGTAGTAGTAAAGCCCTCACTCGAACTACTAAGGACATCCTATATAAGTCCCTGATCATCCCAGTCCTGCTCTACGGCGCTGAAGCATGGATGAAGAAATCCTTGGTCGATTTGAGAGGAAAATTCTTCGGTACGCGTTTGCGTTGACGGGCTATGGAGACGAAGATTTAACCAAGAACTATAAGTGCTGTACAGCGACATGCCCATGTTCAAAAAACTCTGCATTGGACGTTTAAGATAGCTAGGAGATGTAGAACGAATGGAAACAAATATTCCGGCTCGCAGAGTCTTCGATTCCCAGCCAGACGTCAGACGCCGTAGAGGAAGTAGAAACCGACCTCAACCAACTTGGAGTGTGCAACTGGAGGCAGTTAGCTAAGGACCGTGCTGATTGGAGAGGCATGTCTGTTGAGGCCCAGGTGCATTCCGGACTGTAGCGCCACATAAGTAAGTAAGTGAGTAAGTAAGTCAGGCAAAACAGCGTAAATTGATCTTCAGCGCCGTTTAACAGTTTGTAAAAGTTGTTCTTCCATATTTTCAAAAACGAATTTTCCTTGTTCATATCCACAGGGTTTTGTTCGCGGCTGGTATTCTGGCGAAGGGAAGTCACTCCAGGAGTTGCACCTTTATATCTTCAATTGATCGCTTTTCCTGATCACTCTTATCGAAAAGCCGGTGTTCTTTCCTTATTCCCTTTGCTTTTCAACAGGTGTCATCCTCGTCTATGGGTGTGCTGGCAGTAGTGGTATTTAGTTTCATAGCTAATTGTGGAGAGTTAATGGGCAGCAATACGCAACCGCACATAGTAACCGGACAGATAAAAGACTGAGAGAACGACTTATCTTTAAATGGTGCACAGTATTGATAAACTAACCTAAAAAAACTTAAAGTGCCCAAATAAAGCTAACCCGGTATAATTAGAGAAGCATGTTGTTTGAGTCCTAGGTTTACCACGGGCTGTAGAGTCTCTTATATATAAACAAGAATTAGATTAAGATTGATATCAACGGCAAGGGCCAACTGGAGATGCAAGTTTCATAAAACCCGACCTAACGCCAGATTGTACCTCCACCTAAGAAGAAAAACAGGGCCTCAGTACGAGATTTATAGAACAAATGTTAAATCTGTTGACTATTGGTCTTGAATTTCCCTGCGTAGCCTGTTTAAAGCCTGCACTGGCATTTAAGTAGAATAACCATTGGTTGAAGAGTAAACAAACCGGGCCTTAAAAGTGAGTGATTGTCAACAACTTTTACAATTGCTTACTTTTTATTTGTTAGTCCGTTTCAATGACTCGAAAGCCTTTCTATTCAAAAGTAAGAAAACACAAAGCCAAACACAATATCAGCTTTTACAATCATCACATTAAGCTTTGGCACAATCCTTCTTGGCTACCATGTACGATTGTACGTCCATTCGAGGAGCGAAACCCTTTAAGTCGTTAAATGTTTTCGTTTAACAATAGTGGAAATAGATGTGTGTAGTAGTATATCCATATTACATAACAAATCCAACTTCACAGTGAATGGGGTGAACAACTTTTACTGTTATTTTTATTATTATTACTATGATGCCATCTTTATGCGATGTGTTATTGTGTCTTGTACTATGTTAGGGTTCTATGTTTTTTTTTTTTGCCCATCGTTTTTCTCGTACATCTATTGCAGTGATAGTGACGGTGGCGAAATCGCACAATATATACTCCCATAGTACAACGCTCGACGTAATGATTATTTTATGGTAACTCCGGTGCATCATGAGCTGTTGAATTTCGAAAAAAAGTGGTTGCAATAGCTGGGTTTTGGCGAAATGAAATTTTCTACGCTTTTGAAACACCGAGTCAGACATGCATATAAAATTGTATAGAGCGCATACGTTTGCATACATTTCGAATTAAGTGCATGAATTGAGCTTTTTTTTTGTATATTAGATACGCGAGATATGTTTGTGTGGAATGTGGTTGTGGTTGTGGTTAGTTTTTATGGATAATTTAATTCAATAGTTTTCGTTTGGAGTCTTTATTTTGAATCACTTGTGTGATATTTTCAAATGGTTGGGATAATGTTGCTTGAATTTATATAAATATTTTGGTCGTTGAGGACACTGATTTTAAATTTTAATTTTTAAAGCTTTAAATTAATTAATCAACAAATTGCATTGCGGGTTAAAAATTGATTGAAAATAGGAAATCAGAATTGGACAATACGATTACATGAAAACGGAAGGTTTTTATTTCGGTGTGACCTACTACCGTCAGATTTCGAGCACCTTGCGAGCAAGAAGTATAAGCAAACAAAATACGTTTAGACAATTGCAGGCATACTCTACTGAAGAGAAATAATAAATCTCCGCCGACCAAAGAATAGAAGCTAAATAGAAAACTTCAGCCAGCGGCACATTGACAATTTTTCATCATTCCTAACAGGTATTTGACTAGACCCACTCACTTGTCGACCGGTGAGATACCAACACATCATGATGTAAGCTCCGTGAAGTAGTTTTTAATAAACTTCTGATTGGTAATTGGACTCCAACAAGAGTCATGAACCCAAAAGTCATGATAACACATCGACACCAAAGCCAAGACCTATACCAATACCTAAGCCTGAAATCTTGACTTCCACGAATCTCAAAATTCATTTACTGCATTTATTGATCTCAAAATGACGATCCGTGTGGAGTTACTAGTCTGCAGTCGGACAAATCCTCGTATGGCGGATAGTGGAAATCTATACAGATATACAAAGCAGGCGGCAAATAAAATAACAATAGAGTACCAAAATTAGCTAGACGTTAGGCCTTCAATAAAATTACTATCAAGGCGGCAGCGAAAGAATCCCAAAAGGGAATGCTGGGACAACAGGGCATATAAAGGGTGATTTTTTAAGAGTTTAGTTTTTCAGGTTGACAGCACTGGTTAGTATTTGCGTCCAAACGTCATCTGTCATTTGGACTCTGCCATTTAATCATGGAATGACTTACAAACGAGCAACGATCGCGAATTAATTTATTATCAAGACTCGTGCTCTGTGAAAAGTGTGCAGATCCGCTTTTTTTTTAAATTGTGTTCAGCAATGAGGCTCATTTCTGGCTCAACGGATACGTAAATAAGCAATAATGTCGCATCTGAAGTGATGGAGTGATAAACAGCCACATGCCATACAATTATTACCGATGCATCCCGAAAAAACGATATTTTGGGGTGGCTTATGGGCTGGTGCCATCATCGGTCCATTTTTCTCCAAAGACGACCATCGAAGAAACGTTACCGTCAACGGCGAACGATATGAAGCCATGATACGCGACTATTTTTTGCCCCAGTTGGCTGAGTTGAACTTGGTTGACATGTGATTTCTTCAAGATGGTGCCACATGCTGCACAGCTCGTGAAACAATCGAAATGTTGAAAGATGAATTTGGTGAGCAATTCTCTCGAAATATCCCTCTGAGTTGGCTGCCAAGATCATGCGATTTAACGCCTCTTGATTATTTCTTGTGGGGTTATATAAAGTCGTTAGTCTAGGTGTACAAGCCGAACACGATTGAAGCCTAACAGGATAACATAACACGAGTAATTCGTGGAATACAGGCCGAAATGCTCGAAAAAGTGGCAAAATTTGACCTCCCGAATGGACCATTTGAAACGGAGCCTCGGATAACATTTACATGAAGCTGTCTTTAATACGTAAATGTCAGAGGCCTATATATCGATTACAATAACAATTTTGAATATTTGATGCAAAACAAAATGCAAATCGATACCCACCACCTATTCATCTTTGTAGTGATTGAAGGTTTATTAATTTGAAACGAACTTAGTAGGGGGGAAGATTAAAACTATCTACCCAGGGGAGACCGCGTAGAGCAAAACGGATAAATCTGCGTTGGACACACTCAATACTAAGGGAATCGGTAATGTGATAAGGCAACCATACTTGGCTAGCATATTCAAGGATAGGTCTAACAAATGTGAAAAAGAGAGATCTTGTGATATAGGGGCTCGAGAATTCCTTATCACCAGCGTTTTACAAAACCAAGTTGGCTCTGCTGACGATATTATCAATATGAGAGCGAAAGTTAAGTTCTCTCAGCCACAGATAATACCCAGATCACACATGAAAAGCACACAAAATACAGGCGTTCAAAGATATAGGATTTAATCAAAGCAATTAAGCTCGGTTGCAATCCTAGTGCCTTAAGTTTAAAAAGAATGATTTTATGTGAAATTTTATCGAAAGCTTTACTAAAGTCAGTGGCAATAACATCGACTTCATTGCCATTCTCTAAAGCGCACAGAGTGTTAGATACAATTTTTTCTGAACTATAGAAGGTATTCCGTCGGGACCGGGAGAATATTCGCTCTTTAGTTTATTTACCTTTGCTTCTACGAGAGACACGGATACTTCAAATGAGTTGAATAAATGATAATAATCAACATCAACTTCAAGCCTTTCGTTGATAAACGATTGGCTGAAGTAAAATAAATAAATAAATTTATGGCGCAACAGGCTCGTTAGTACCCAGGGCCTAGCTTTTTTCTCACAACCATTCATGTGTGCGTGTGTACTTCTTAGCACGATGGCGGGACCTCCTGTTTTATGCCGAATCCGAACGGCTAAGTTGAGCTTTTCATGACAATTGATACTACTCGGATTATTTGTCAGATCATCGCGATTGGCTGAAGTAGTTTGTAAATAAATTTGCAATGATTTTGGGATCGGTTGAGGATGTATTAGCAGATTTTAAAGTAGATGGATAGTTATCTGATTTCTTTTTTGAGTCAATGAAATGGAAAAATCGTTTGGGGTTGGAGATTATGCTGTATTGCATGTGGTCTATAGACATCACATCATTGGTCGGACTCAACGTGATGTCACAGTCACGTTTGCTATAAGTTAGAGAAGGAAAAGGAAAAATTGAGTTTAGCTTAGCAGTAAAAGAAGGTAAAAACGAGTAAATACTGTCAGCACGAAATGATCATTAACAAAGCGAATGGAACAGAACGTCACCATAGAGTACTTCTCTACAACGTCAATCTGGCAGACGTATCATTTGTTTGATGGAAAGTTCTTACAAAAAAACTATCCCGGACCAAAGATTATGGAGTCATACAGATGAAGCACTGCATTGAAGAAAAATTGTGTTATGGCGGGTCGTGCTGGCACAGCCCGTGTACACAGTACCATATGTTTCGATATCGTTTCTCATGTGCACAATGCATACCGTCCACCCGTACCATGAAGCTGGTGAGCAAGAGAGTCTGTCTCTTGTTATCAACGCGTCATATAGATTACTGGCGAGGTACCTATTGACAGATTTACCTTCGATGTAGTAAGAGGCTGGGCCCCGCAATTAACTCTGACAACAACATCTCTTCAGTAATAAAACGTAGTATTACACTTGCCTACCGATGTGTCTTCGGTCAAAAAGGCAATTTAGTTGATTTTATATAAAATTCTGATCATCCAAATCCGTATCGCTTTTGATACTATCCATACATCAGCCCGTATGGAGCGTATCAAAAATAAAATAAATTAAGAACAGCAGACCTCCTGGTCCGCTTGGAATGTTGCTAAAAATAAATAAAAATTAATTTATAGCGCAACAGGCTCGTTAGTACCCAGGGCCTAGCTTTTTTCTCACAACCATTCATGTGTGCACGAAAGCGGGTGCTCCCGTTTTATGCCGAATCCGAACGGCGAATTTGATATAAGCTTTTCTTGACAATTGATATTACTCCGATGACTTGTCAGATTATCACGAGAGGAGGACCAGTGGAAAATCATTAAGGTGTTGCTACGGCTGGGAATCGAACCCAGACCTTCTGCGCGGCAGTTCAACGCACTAACTATCGCGCCACTGAGCTGTTAGAAGCTGAATAAAGTAGTAGGCGAGGACGCAACAACGTCAAACTGTATTTTTGTGTCCGATGAAGCTTACTTTGACTTAAATCTGATCTATTCTCTGATTATTCGCCGGTCATTCTAACAACGAGCGAGTCAATCGTTAGAACTGAAAATCCGCCCAAACTAACAAACTGAAAAACCAACTAAGAAAGCTTAAAAAAAGATATTGAAAATAATATTCGACTGGGTGTATCGCTTAGATCCCCATTAAAACTCGAAGTCGCGGACCGCGGTTGACTTCTTTATCGATACCGTTCAAAAATCAGCATAGAATTATGCTCCTCAACAACGCAAAATAGAGAGCTATAGTAATATCAAGTACCCATGGGAAATAAAAGATTTGGTTAGACAAAAAAGAAAAGCTCGAAAAAGATGGCACCAAACGGTTGAGTAACATGCTATCAAATTCGATTAAAAACTTTAAGAACCACGCAGTAGAAACTTATCTGCAAAGCCTTAACGCTGGAAAAGAATCGAATTATTCACTTTGGAAAGCAATTTAATTCATAAAACGGCCAAAAAAAACCCTGTGCCACTAATTAGGGTAACTCAAGACGCTTGGGCAAAAGCGATAAAGAAAAAGCAGACGTTTTGCGCGCACATCTTGAGGAAACATTTAAACCATTTGATGGTTCAGAAAGCATTAATTTATTCGTGACTACAACCGATAGTAAACTCCTCTACATTGTTATTGCAGAAATTAGATTAGAATACATAACGAGCCATTGGAAAGTCGCAGAAGTGATTATGGTTCTCAAACCATGAAAATCACCGAATGAAATAAAATCTTATAGACCCATTTCACTTCTTCCAATAATTTCAAACGTTTTTGAAAGGATATTACTCGGTATGACTCGATGGGGTGTAAGCGCCCATTATTGATCAGAAGCGCCTTTTACCTGACCATCAATTTGGGCTTAGAAGTAAACATTCGACTGTGGGTCAAGTTGATCGAATTACTGATGTAAAGAGAAAGCTTTCGAAGAAAAGAAAATTTGCTCAGCGGTATTTCTTGATGCGTCGCAAGCTTTTGACAAAATTTGTCATAGCGGCCTTCCATACACACTAAAACAAGTTCTGCCTGAAAAAATATATAAAATCCTGGTGTCGTACCTTGAGCATAGACTCTTCCGTGTGAAACTTGGAAACGAATATTCAGATTTCGAAGAAATATTGGCAGGAGTACCCCAAGGAAGCGTCCTTGGACCACTCTTGTACCTTCTATTTACACATACCCACAATCAAACGATACAATAGTTGCCATGTTTGCTGACGATACGATATCCTAGCAGTTGGCACAACAGTAGACGAAACATATATGAAATTACAAAACGCTCCTAACGAGGTTAATGAATGGACAACGTTCTGGCGGATTGCACTTAACTAGACCAAATCGACTCATGTAGACAAACAATTTGCCTGTATTTCTCACTACGGTTTGAGTCCCTTTTGCAAATGAAGCGAAATATCTCGGAATGACATTCGATGCAAAATTAAAATGGGAGTCGCATGTAAAAAATAAATTCGAAGAACTTAAAAATAAATAAAATAAACTTAATACAGAGAACTGTACTGGTTACTGGGAAAATATTCGAAACTTAACATTGATAAGATGCTGCTGGTATACAAGCCAGTGCTAAGGCCGGTCTGGTATGGTATGGTATACAAGTATGGGGTTGTACCAGTGAAACGAATCTAAATATTTTACAAACTTTTGGAAACAAAATTTTAAGATCATTCTTCAATGCGCCGTGGTATATAAGGAATGAAGATCTACGCAGAGATCTGGGTATTCCCGCGGTTAAAGATGAAATTGCGGCGTCTCCAAAGAACTAAGCCCTTAGATTTGGTCCGATAAAAACAAACCGCGCTATAACGGGAAAAAAAGTAGGAACTCTCAACTTTAGGCACCGGCTCATCGTGTCTTTTAAGATTCCTACCAGCCCACGCAAGTAAAAAATAAAAACATACAGTTTAACTAAAGGCCGCTTTGTCACCGCATACAGCATTTTGAAACTTATCTACCGGCAGAAGCAACATTAGTTAAAACTCGATGGACCTTAATAATACGTTTGTCATTTGTTTCAAATGTTCGAAACTTTTACTAAGAATGATTATAAAACCAGTTAACTTTTTTACTATTTCTATACAAAAATAAAAATAAAGAGGAGAACTTTTTTTTAATTTTAGTTAACAAGTAAGCGTTTTGCATGAATGAAACCAATGTTGTTTATATTTTAGATACCCAAACCTTCTCGAGAATTTCATGAAAATCTCAGCCAGTATGTTACAACACTGACGACTTAAGAACGCGCTTTTATATTACCATTTCAAATGCAAAGAGCGATGGTTTTAATTTCAAAAGAATTTGAAATTAAACATTCCCTCGGAATTAATTAGTCACTTAAGTCTAACCTCCTTAATTATTTACAACATTGGGTTCACCATTTTCTGCTTTAAGAGCCGTCCCCCTCTACGTCCAAGATTTTATTTGCTCCGCAATCAACATTGAGACTGGTAATAATGCTGAAGGTCGCCTGAAACAGAATTGCTTTGTATAAAATGACAACATTGCGTCGCAACATCAGCGGCCTATAAAATGAAATGTCCTTAATGTAAAACATCGTTTAATATTATATTGAGATATAATTTCATGTCTTCTGGTCGAAATACGATAACTTATGTAACTTAAGCACACACAAAAAAATCAAATTAAATTTTTCCAATTCGTTATCTTTTCAGATACTCATTTGTTCTCAAATTTTACCGAATCGAGGTCAACATATTTTAGACTCGCTATTGAAGGTCAGACAAACACAATGGAGGGTAATTATCATTTATTGAAAATAATTTGGGCTAAATGTGGTGAACTATGAAAAGATGTCCTTCGGAGCTTAAATTCATCATTTACGCAATGAAATTAAATCTTTTCTATGCTTTTAATGTGCCATCTTGCATCCGTGTCGGATAGTATCAAGTGGATGGGCAATACGACAGAAGTGGAGGTGAAGCTGTCAATATTGGAGACTGGAAAAATTTGTGTGACGATGTGTAATTAGCGTCTCTGGTAAGGCCATATTAAATGTTCCGAACTCACATATACACTGCAGTTGTTCTATCAGATTGAAAACAAATTTATCGTGGCTTTCGGCTATCAAATGTTGTCCACCCTAGGCACCACACGTTTAACCATCGGAGAGATCAATGGAAAGCCCCTTGAATGGCCACTTAAACAAAAGGCCCTATGATCTGCCCAATCCGCGCAACAGAAATACATGTTTTGCTTATTGACGGACTTATTGTTATTGACGGACTTATTGAAGTTTCGTCAAAGGTCGTTTGAATTTACATTCAAGTTCCTAGTGTGATAACTAAGCATATTGCTGATGCGTTGCCAATTTCGCTGTCTATATTTTTCCTGAGCTGGACAACCGTTTAACTGAGATGCGCTCTGGAAGTATGTGAGTTTTTTTCTTACCCTATCTCATAGGGGTATGCAAGTTTTGACATTAAGTTTGAAACATAGAGAAATAATTTCGCAAGGTATACCTCAAAGTATATGGATCGACTCAGAATCGCTAGCTGAGTCGATCTAGCCATGTCTGTCTGTCCGTCCGTCCGTCTGTGTATCACCGATTTTTAGGCCCTCAATTTTGAGCAAGAAAGTTAAAATTTGGTATACAGACCCGCCATCCGACGAAGTAGAACAAGTGCAAACATTTTTAAAATCCGCCCACTGCCACGCCTACTTTCAAGAAAAACATTCTTTTTGGCAAAACTATCTGAACAATATTTTGTGATAACGTCATTTTCAATATTTAGTTGCCATGAAGCCTACATTTTGGGAATATGAATTTTAAGGATGGGATGGGATAGGGGATTAAACGATCCACATAGCGGATTGTAGCCTTCTGATATGTTTTCAGCTAGTGGTTAATACGACGGGCTCAGTGGCGCGAGGTTAGTGTAATCAACTGCCGCGCAGAATGTCTGGGTTCGATTCCCAGCCGTAGCAACACCTTAATAATTGTTTACTGGCCCTCCTCTCGATCTTTTTTTTTTTTTTTTTTTTTTTTATAATTTACACGTACTCAAGGGGTTATGAATACCCTTTATATGTTACCACAGTACGAGCGTTAGAGAAGGAGAAGAAAGAGAGTGATAGGAAAGATTTTGGATGTAGTGGAGACTTAACTCCATGGGTGGTGTCCGAACTAGCTTCGGGGAGTCACTTTTTCTTGTGTTCGTTAAATTTGAAGAAATTCAAGATGGTGTGCATACTTTTGGTATTACACCGACCTTTTTATTTCTTTTTAAATAAAAGTGAAATGGATTTTGGCTGGGATTGAACGCACAACCTTCCACTCAACAGACGAACACATTACCACTACACCGCGGCCACCCACATCTCTGACAAATCATCGGAATAATATCAATTGTCAAGAAAAGCTTAAACCAAATTTGCCGTTCGGAGTCGGTATAAAAGAGGAGGTCCCACCATCGTGCAAGAAGTACACACGCACACATGAATGGTTGTGAGAAAGCTTGGCCGTGGGCACTAACGAGCCTGTTGCACCAAAAATTTGTATATTTTTTTATATTATTTATTGCGTCATTCGATATCTTTCGGAATCGGCGTATAACAGGATTTACCATTCTTTGCGAAAAAAAATTAACATCGCGCACACAATTGAATAAAGAATTTAGGTTCGAACTATATGTATGCTTCTGCTGGCGACGTTTGCACGTAGGACGCAACCGAGGTATTGATCACAAGTTCCAGACAGTTTGAAATTTGTCGGCCCTGATCACCGTTTCTTGGGTGCACCTGGTGGTTGATAATGAAATGGTGGCTCTCGCTCGAGGTGACCGTTGGTTTAAGTTGAATGTTTTGTAAAGGCTATTTTTTCTAGAGGTTTGGTTTTTATGATTTTCCATTGGCCCCCCTCAAGTGATGGTCTGATAAATCATCGGAATAGTATCAATTGTAAAGAATAGGTTATCTCAACTTCGCTCTTCGGAATCCGCATAAAACAGGAGGTCCCACCATCGTGCAAGAAGTGCACACGCACACATGAGTGGTTGTGAGAAAGCTAGGCCCTGGGTACTAACGAGGCTGTTGCTCCAAAAATCTGTACTTCATAGGTTCACACCGGCTTTAGTATTTGCTTGTAAAAACGAAGTTTTTTTCGGTACTGAGTTGGATATGTTTTCCGTAGCCAGTACCTTTACCTATATTCCATTTTGAGTTCTTTACGTTTCATTACACGTGTTTATTCAATGTCAGCTTTGCGTCGAGCACCATTCTCAGGTCTTTAGCTTTATTATCAACAGATTTTCGAGATAAAATCTGAACGTAAAGGTCAAGTGAACAGATTTAATTTCTTTGAGGGCGATCCTCCAGTCCCTCCTTCATTCATTTTGATAATCGAAAATATAAAAGGCAAGCCATTCCATGGTTGTGTTCTGTGGAAGGTTTCATTCTTTTCTGGGATTCAAGGAATTTAATGATTCAAAAGAACTTTTCTTTCGAAGCTGCCTTATATTTGTTTAATTATCCAGCACACATCGCCGTAAAGTAAAACTGGTAGAATTAGGGTGCGGTACAGTGAGTTAAGTCTAAAATAGTGGAAGGAGATTCACCCGTAGCGAACTGCATTGTCTAATTCGAACTCTGAAAGGCTGCCCATTCAACAATTCAACATAACTGCCATAGCATAGTTTCCAAACTGAATTAACTCGCGATATTATGTCCTCTAGTGTTAGGCGATACAGCTGGTTCAGTCTTGAAGGTATCTCTAAGCTTTTTAAAGTGGGGATCGATGCTATTATACGCTTCCTTAAATTCAGTGGAAAGATGATGTAACTCGACTTGAAATGCCTTGGCCTTTTCCAGGGGCCAAATTCCGCAAGCGTGAGTTTTCTGCCTGTGTACATCCTTCACAAAACTCACATTCACTACCTGGGTACAGTGTACAGCCGTTTTTGCGATTCCGCAACATGAAGTGAGTTTGAGTGTGCTAAATGAATAATTTTTGCCAGCCGAGTGAACTGAATTTATTTTCATTACACAGTGGTGAACAATATTTTCTATTCGGATATTTTTTTCACGCTGCCTTTATTCACAGCCAAAAAATTAGTGAAAAATTTTGTTCACTTGTTTACACGACACCTGTCAAAAAATCTCACTTGCACGCTTGTGGAACCAGAACTAAACAGTGTAAACACTTTTTCATGTACACAGCAAAACTCACTCACTCAAACTCGGCCCCAGGATGAATATTTGGTCTAAGGTCGATCTTTTGTTCCGGAAGCCATAATTTGCCGATAAGTTTGTTGGGTAAAGACGTGCACACAGTATGTCGGATAAGATCATATATGCGATATTAAGCAGGGAAAGATGATGCAAGACATGATAGTTGCTACTAGACATGGGATCGCCTTTTGTGTAAATGTGACAATGGTAATACCTCCATATTTCTACTGACACTAGCTGCCTTGTTGTTATCCCTTCAAATAATTGCGTTAACTTCTTCTATGCTGAAAGGGCGCATTATCTATTTGTTGACTAATGATGGGTCGGTTTCTTTGATAAAAAAAAACTTTGATATTAAACAGTAGATCTCTCGTTTACTCTCGCAAATACTATTGTGAGTTTATTCAGCTGCTTTAAAACATCTGTAAGAATTATCTCAGCATCATCTAAGGGCGAATTAAAACACTTGTTTCTTACTTTTAAAATTAAACAATATTTATTTGGAACTATGTCCTTTATTATTGAAATACTTTTTACTAATTCTAAAAGGAGCTTAAGGCTACTATGTAGTTACAATAAGACTGTTGATAAATTCATCATACAGTCGTATTTATATACTTTTCTTATCTATCTACAAGGAGACCCAAGCGTACAATCGTCTTGCTTGATAATGAAGAAGAGATAATATTCCCACATTGTATACAAACGATATTATCTCTTTTACATATGTTATCATTGTAGCGTTGTGTGCAAGACTGTACTAGAGACTAAAGATATCATTGAATACAAATAATGTTATCTTTTTTCTCAATATGTCTTGCTATGGATACTTAACTCCCCCCCTTGTTAAACGAAATCGTCCCGATTTTTCGACGCTATTTTTAACATTTCTCTTTCATAAGTTTTGTTATATGCGTCAATCTTTTTTTGTTTTTGACGATCTGTTATACATTGTATAGTTTTTATCATTACGTACGTAAATGCTAGAATAACAATCAGTGTTACAATTGTGTATATAGTTGATAATATCGGTTTTTCTTCAAAAGGAATAATTAGTTTTTTTAAAGTATCTATGTTATCGAATTTGTACATTGTATCTTCTTTAATTATTTGGTCGATGTAAGATTCTGAATTATGATTTCTTAATATAACTTCTTTAATTTGCTTATGCATGTTTTTGTATATTTTATCGTCTAGATTTATAGTATTTTCATAAGTAACTAAGTTTATACCATTAATTGTTTGATTATTTAACTTATGCTTACCGCTTAATAACATAACACCGGATTCAATTTCCAAGTCGTAATCGTATTCTTGTTTAATGTTGCATTTTGAAGTTATATTCTTTAAAAGTGGAATAAGACAATTTTCTTCTTCAAAGTTAATTTCACAAATGTTTTTACTTAGATGATTTTGACAATTTCTTGTTCTTAAATAAGTTTGGTTACATAAGGCAATTGTTTTATCTGTAATGATTTTTCCATGTTTTGAATTTAAAGGTGTTACTTTATACAATTTACATGATTTAATTAGAACTGGATATTTATATATTGTGATGAAGAATTCATCAGTTCTAGCTAATAATATTTTAGAGTACTCAAGTATATTTATTATGGGTACTTGAATTATTTCATGTTGAATAATATTTTTAATGTCATCTAAGTCTAGGCTTTCTGATAAATATTCATTATTTTTTGCTGCATTAATTGTTCTGGTCAATAATAATAATTGTTCGTACACTTGTTCTATTACTAAATGTTCTTTAAGGCTCTGACCTTCGAATTGTTGCAAAATTTGTTCAAATCTAGAATTTATAGTTTTTTGTTTATTATTGTTTTCTATGAGATTATTTATACTCGTTTCTATGTTAACTAAGTCATAATGGTCAGGATTACCAAACACATATTTGAAAGCTGTTCCTAAAAAGTTAATTGATCTAGTATGCCTAGTATGTTCTTGTAATTGGTCTGCTAAATTCTTAATTTTACTTAACCAAATTTTTTCTTCTTGTGTAGGTTGATATTTACTAGTTACGATATTTACGTAAGGTTGAAATATCGAAGTCAGGTTGGTGGCATGTAACAAATAAGTTTGTTCTTTGAATAAATACACGTCATCTGTTTGCGTAAGTATAAACTTCTTGTTTAGTAACTCAGTTATTTGAACGTTTCCTTGCCCTTCTTGACTCTGTACAATTCCTAGTAATGTTAGGAATATTAATATTTTCGTCATCTGAAAAATGATAATTCTTTATGTTATCCTTGTGAATTTTTATTCCTTCTTTAGAGATTACAGTGTCTCCTTTATCTTCTTCTACTATTCTTGTTATGTATCTGGCGTTAGATTTCTTTCTAAGACCTGTGATTCTTACCATTATCTTATCTCCTTTTTTATACTCTCTGTGTCGAGTTCCTTTATTTAGACGTTCGATCACTTTTTTGGATGCTGAGTTTAGTTTATTTATTATAATTTCACTATTGCTATATTTATTTTGATTAAAGAAAATGTCTCTAGGTTTCAAACCGGTAACTGAGTGTATAGAATTATTTAATTCACGCACTGTTCTAAATATTTCTTCGATAAGTCTTGTTTTATTCTGAATTGTGAATATTCTAGACAGTTCAGTTATTGTACCGTTTACACGTTCTACCTGACCGTTCGCTGTTGATCTGTATACTGGAGTTTCTACTTTAGTTATGTTGTATTTCAAACACATTTGGTTCACCATTTCTGTTTTGAATCCCTTCTCGTTATCTGTCATGAGTCGTTCACATTTTGGGAAATAATTAGATAAGACCTCTTCCATAACGTCGTACAGTCTGTTTCGAGTTTCGATTTCCCGAAGGATTGTATATTTAGAATACTTATCTACTGTTACAAGGAAAGTATACTTGTCGTTGAAGTATATGTCCATATGAATGTGTGTTCCCACATGTGTTGGTATTTCTGAATTATTCAGAGGTTCTCTGATAGGTTTTCTTTCATATTTTCCAAATAGACATGCTATGCATTTTCTGTTGAAACTCTTTGCTTGTTTATTTAGATCGGGCCAGTAATATTTCTCTGAGATTTCTTGTATATTGTTACGTAACCCTCGGTGTGCTCTTTCGTGAGTTACCCTTACAAGTTTTAGTTGTTCCTCCAAATTTGTCACGTCTTGAAGTTTTCTTGGTGTGAATATAAATCTTACTAGTGGGAATTCTTTTTTTATGTTTTCACCATATTTGTATATGTTTTCAAATTTCGTATGCAAAGCTACAATCTTTTGGGGTTGTATAACTTCTTTCATCTGCCTTAGTAAAGAGTCTTTGTCCTTAAACTTTATTATGAGTCTTATTTTGTTACTAAAATAGATTTGTGTTTCGATATTATTTGTTATATCTTCAATAAGTTCGAACTGTGCAGTGTATGCATTAAAAGGCTGATTCACGGTTTTTATTATATCATTAGAAGAACTTTCAGCTGAATGTGCTGTTTCTATGGTAGAAGCATTTATGCGTTGACGTGATAATGCGTCAGCTACAAGATTTAGGTTTCCTGGTTTATAAACTAATTTTGCTCCAAAGTCTTCAATGATTCCCTTCCAACGTTTCAGCTTTGTGTTGGGATTTTTTTCTGATACAGAATATATAAGGCTCTGGTGATCGGTATATATGGTTAAGTCTGCTATACCATATATGTAGTTTCTGAGTTTTTGTAAGGACCATATGATCGCTAATAGCTCTTTCTCGTTTGTGCTATAGTTCTCTTCTGTCTTACTCAGTGTTCTTGACAAGAAGTGTATAGGTTGCTTATTCTGACTTAGTACGGCTCCAATAGCTATGTTGGATGCATCAGTAGTAAGCTCGAATGGTTTACTATAATCCGGTTGAAAAAGTTCGACTTGTTCTTTCAAATAATTTTTTAAAATTCTAATCGCTTCTAATGCTGAATCATTCAGATTTAACTTAATATTTTTACTTTGTTTTTTGTTTACTTTACCGTTATCTCCTCGTAAATATAATGTCAGGGGCTTGGCTATGCTTGCGTATCCTTTTATAAACTTACGATAGTAACCTGTAAGACCTAAAAATCCTCTCAAATCCTTTACCGTTTGTGGGACTGGAAAATTTTCTATAGCTGCTATTTTCTCAGGGTTCGTAGTGATTCTACCATGTCTGATTATGTGACCTAAGTATTCTACTTCTTCTTGAAAAAACTTACTTTTCTCATCAGATATTTTTAATGTGGCTTTATTGAGTACGTCGAATACTTGACTTATGTGCTGTATATGTTCTTCCTCAGATGAGGAATATATCAATACGTCATCAATGTAAACGTGTACGAATTTACCTACAAAGTCTCTCAAAATGTCGTCCACGCATCTCTGAAATATGCTTGGTGCATTTTTGAGCCCGAAAGGCATTCGTTTAAAATGATATTTTGCGCCATTTATAGCAAAAGCTGTTTTTTCTTTATCATCTGTTTTGATTTTAATTTGGTGGAAACCTGACTCCAAATCTAATGTTGTAAAGTACTTGGCTTTACCTAAATTTTGAATTGTCATGTTGACATCCGGAATGGGGTATCTGTCTGTTACAGTGTGAACGTTAAGTTTTTGGAAATCAACAACCATGCGCCGTTTTGGTTTTCCTTTTTCGTCCAAACCTTTTTTAGGTACTGTCCATATGGGACTGTTATAAGGACTATGGCTTTTTTCTATTATATCGTCATGTAAGAGTTTCTGTATTTCTTTGTTTACGAATTCGTTATCTGCTATGGGATATGGATATTGTTTAACATAAACCGGATTATCATTGGTCGTCCTAATGCTTGCTTCTATAGTATCTGTAAAGGGTAACGGTCCTATGCTGTTATTAATCTTCATCAGTCTATCTATGTCTGCTTTATAAATATTATTTTCCCCAATTATGTAATTAATTTTCTGAATAGATTCGACACTGCTTATGGTAGTTAGAGTCATATTACTGAAATTTATTTCCGCGTTTAGAACTTTAAGTCCTTCATATCCTAATATCATATCAAAAGACTGAATATCCTCTAATTCAAAAAATGTTATATTTTTCTTTAATATCCTAACTACTTTCTTTGTATCTACCATAGAATAACCATGCATTGTTTTTATTTTTATAGGTTTAATTTTAATTTTTTCGCTAGAATCGCATTTTCTATTAATGTAATTATGGGTTGCACCAGTATCAATAAGAATTTTATAAATTTCCTTAGAAATAGTACTAGTTAAATTTAAGCAGGGCAACCCGTCTACTAGTTTAAATGATCTATTCTTATGTTATTATTTACCATACATTCCGTTTCATCTGCTTCTGCATATGTACTGCTGACATCGTCTCTGCGTTGTTGTCGGGAGTTATTTACTCTCTGCTGCTTGAAGTTCTGCTGATAAGATCGTTGCGGTCTGTTGTGTGTGTTGAAACTCCCGCTGTGTTCACGTTTCGCTGGTGGATTATATACATCGGGTTTGTATTGATTCCAATTTTGTCGCTGTGCATGTACAATTTGTCTCGAGTTTATCTCCATCGGCTGTGGTCCTTGATTGTGTTGCTGCATATTATCGTATTGCTTCTGGGGTTGATAATTCGTTGTTTGGCTCGAATAATTTGGTCTTCTTTCGTTTCTGCGTTCATGTGGCATATTTTTGTGGTGCTTATCTTGAGTGAGATGTAAATGCCTGTGCACATTATCATGTTCTATTCTGCGAGCAATTGCGAATGCGTGTTCTAGATCATTTATTGTAGCTGAATATAATGATCCTCTTGTAAAGTTGTCACTCATACCATCAATGAATATACGAACTGCGTCGTCGTTAGCATTTTTAATTAGTCTGTCGATTATATTCGGCGGATCACCTGACATAGTGATTTTTGATATTATTAAATTGAGATTTTTATTTATCTCGTCGTGGTATTCAGACAGTGTGCTTCTTTTTTGCGTGATGGCTTTCATCATGTCTTGTAGCACGTATAGAGGTTCTTGATTAGAGTACGTATAATCTAATCTGTTACGTATCGCCTCAAAATTAAAAATTGTGTTATAATTAGTTAACACATTCGCGGCTGCACCCTGTATTTTACTTTTCACTATAGTCAATGCTGCTGCGTACTTACTGTGTGTTTTGAAGTTTTTAATGCTGTCCATTAATCTGGATGCTTCTTCGCGCCACGACCGATAATTTGATTGATCGCCGTTGAAAATAGGTAGGCTTTTAAATGCGTCTAACTGTATTTCACTACCATCTGTATATGTGGTTCTTATTTCCTCTAGCACAGGTATGTTTGGTACTATGCCTAATCCAGATTTTACTTCATTTAGTTTTGTTTCTAAATTAGTGTTTATTTGATTTTGGTTAGTTATTATTGCTGCTAACCTTGCATTCTCTGTGCGTGTGTGCTCTAGGGTTTGTGTTACTGTGTTGCTCCTGGTTTCTAAAGCTTCTAATCTTGCCATTAATACTGCGAGTTGTTCCATTTTGAACTCGTGTCTGTTGTCGTCGAATTTGTGTGTTTTTTTTCCTCCACATATACACTTTCACTGAATTGCTTTGCTGCTTCGTACGAAGAAGCTATATTTGTACCTGCTATGCTAGGTAATTCTTGTAACCGGTAACGCGAGTGTTCTGTTTATACTAGATTTCACTACTTGTTCCCGAGGTCCGCTCGATTGAAGTTAAAAAGTATATTTAACCTCCTGGCAGGATCGCCAATTAAAACACTTGTTTCTTACTTTTAAAATTAAACAATATTTATTTGGAACTATGTCCTTTATTATTGAAATACTTTTTACTAATTCTAAAAGGAGCTTAAGGCTACTATGTAGTTACAATAAGACTGTTGATAAATTCATCATACAGTCGTATTTATATACTTTTCTTATCTATCTACAAGGAGACCCAAGCGTACAATCGTCTTGCTTGATAATGAAGAAGAGATAATATTCCCACATTGTATACAAACGATATTATCTCTTTTACATATGTTATCATTGTAGCGTTGTGTGCAAGACTGTACTAGAGACTAAAGATATCATTGAATACAAATAATGTTATCTTTTTTCTCAATATGTCTTGCTATGGATACTTAACTGGCGCTCTTAGAGGTTCGCGTCACCTGAGAACAGTTTGTAAGAAAAAAATCTCCAAATACATACAGGTCGACTTGAATATTTTATTAAATTTAGATTTCTGCACAGCTCTTCCTCTGTTGTAGCATCTTACGCATCTTATGTTTCCTCTTCCCTGAACTTGCAAACTTTATCATACTTTATACAGATTTTGTTTTTAGCGTCCAAAGTGCCAAATCATCCGTAATTCACCAACCAGCCCCAAACATCCGGTAATAGTTGGCAACACTGATCTTAGCAAAGAAAATCCTAAAGTAGCAAGTAATTTCAAAAAGGGGTGTACAATAACAAAACAACAAAACTGCAACTGCATTACCCACAATTGCAAACGTATCTATAGAAATGGTTATTTACTGTACAACTCCCTTGCAGGCTAACAACCTGAAAATATTTCAAGTGGTCTACCTACCATACCTGCGTCGTCCCGGCAATTCAAACCAGGGATGTACAATCATAAATTTGTAATTTTTTCGTTTTTGTTTTCAAATTTATTTTTGATATTATTGCGCCAAATGGAAAAAGATACTCCTGCCTACCTTGAAAGAGAAAATTTATGATAACACGAAATATATGAGCAAAAAAAAAACATAATCACCATCAGCAGACACTACGGATAGTGGCCCAAGAGGACCAGCACCAGGACCAACATCACCTAGTAAAAATTGTGGATGATGCCGGATAACCATGGAAATGAAATGGAATGAAATGCGAACAGCGAAAAAAAAGGAAAACCATACAGAAGCGTGGGTAACTTAATTACATGGGTGTATACTCTACCACTAATTCTTTTTTCCCTTAATGAAAAGGGTTATAGAAAGCATAGGCATAATAGCTTCTACTCATCTGTATAACTAAGAAATATAATTTAGATGTATCAAACGTTTGTGTATTTTATATTTGTAAATATTTTATAACCCCCTTCGCTGTTGCGGCAGGACAGCGACCTTTTAATTATTATGGGGCCTTAATAAATTAGGAATAAGATACGGGGGTGTTTGTCACGCAAATTGAATTTTATAATAGTGATGTCTTTTGAGTAGAATTTACAATTACAGAATAAACTCAACTATCCCGAGGGGCGTTTTAGCAAGAGCTAATTCATTCATCTGCATGTGTCAACTTTAATATACCAATTGTATTTTATCTGCAATTGAAAATTTATCTGCTTCTCTATCTATCTGTCTATCTTAATAAACACACACTTTCCTGGTTGTCGCTACCAGATTCGGTTGACTAACGGCCCTGTCCTAACCCTGCAAACTAGGATAATGTCAAAACTAAGATAGGCAAAGAAAAGACATTAACAGTTCGAAGGCATCATGTAGACGAACTTACAAGATGCTGTAATTCCTTGTATAATGCCGATTTAGGGAAGCTGCAATCTGGCAAACTATATTCTAACCTCGTAGAGACGCGTCAAAGTAGATTTTTTCTTCTTAATATAAATGGTAGTTAAATTTTAAGGGCCGATGTTGATTTCGAATAAAACACAAATTATTTAGGACATTGCCATTGACATTACAGTAATTCGCACATGAATGCATCGAACTACAGACACATAACAGCACTGGCGACTGAGGACATCGGCTGGGACAGAGCATCACATTAATACAACAGAGAGCGAGACAGATAGACACATAGAAGGAAAGCCATATAACATAAACCTACGTGGCACAGAGGAGGAGACATAGATTTATATTGTCTCAGGCGGCCTCAGAAATTATTGTCATTTCCTTTTATTATGATGATATTGGTATGGTTCAATTACGTATGGAACAAATTATCGGCATCGACCTCGGCGGCACAACTCCATCCGATGGTACAAATTTTCGATGATGCTGAGGCATAATTGAGGTTCTATGACGTTAATGTGCCGGTTTATCCATCCCTTAGATGTGGAATTGTTGCTGGCTTATCGACGTACACCTTTTCTTTCAAAGAAAGAAGTTCTGTCAAATCACATGATCTTGGCGGTCAATTGACATGACCATCACGTGGCACCGTCCTATTGAAACCACATATCGTCCACATCCATATCTTCCCATTCGGGCCATAAAAAGTTCGTTATCAACTCAAGATAGCGAACACCATTCACAGTAACTGCCTGACCGGCCTCATTTTGGAAAAAATACGGCCCCATGATGCCGCCAGCCCATATACCGCACCAAACAGTCACTCTTCGTGGATGCACTCTTGGATCATCATTCGCCCAAATGCGGCAATCCTGTTATTGACGAATCCACTGAGGTAAAAATGTGCCTCGTCACTCAAGATGATTTTCTTCGAAAATTGATCATCCACTGTTGCCATTTCTTGCCACCGTTCTGACCATTGACGACGCTTGAAAAGGTCAAGAGCCTTGTAAGCAAGCATGTCTTTATGCATAATGTTCATCAACGACGAGACGTGAGAGGTGCAATTGTTGGACACGACGACGAGTTGAGGAACAGCAGCAATATCTTCTGCAGTACAAGCTGGACGAGCATGCACTGGTATTTTCAAATCTCCTACATACCCATTTTGCTCAAATTTTTGCACGATTTTTCCGATTGTACGCGCATTTGGAAAATTAAATTGACCGAAAATGTCACGAAGTGCACGATATGCATTTTGATTTAAACGTCCATTTTTTCATATAAAGCCTGAATAACTTTAACGCGTAGCTCGATTGCGTATCTTTCCATAGTTCAAATTGAGAAATGTCAAACGAAATGCAGAAAAAAACTTGACGTTTAGGTGTGGTTCATATGCAACATCGGCCCTTGAAATTTAAGCACCCGTTATAAGAGCCTTGAGCGAATCATTGGCAATATGAAAGCCAGCATAATAAATGAATCATCGCAATCTTCATCAAAGTGTCCATACATCAAAGGCAGATCAACAGTAACCACTTGAAAATGTGATAAGGACTATCAACAAAAATGCCTTACTACGAAGACTACACCTTAGCCACTTTCCTAGATAAAGAAAAGTTTTTCAATAACGAAAAGAATATATCCGTCAACAAAAAGGGAATAGCAGGATAACGAAAAAAAGTCGAGTATCATGGCTCGATATCGTTCGCCGTGGACGGTAACGTTTCTTCCACGGTCGCCTTTGAAGAAAAATGGACCGATGATGCCACCAGCCCATAAACCACACCAAACTGTTGTTTTTTTCGGGATGCATCGGTAATTCTTGTATGGCATGTGGCTGTTCATTTACGTATCCGTTGAGTCGTTGAGTATGACAACCATAATATGGTCGTAACAAACGGTGAACATATTTCACAGAGCACGAAATTTGATAATAAATTTCAATAATTTGCAATCGTTGCTCGTTTGTAAGTCTTTCCTTGATTAAATGGCAGAGTATAATAAACACTAGGTTCGCCCAGTGCTCGAAAATCGACCACACATTTTTTTATATCATTATCTACTATATAGATAAATAAAATTGGTGTAGCTCTGTTTGATTTGAAGCGAATTTAAAGGTCTGTCTTTAAATAAAGAAATCTTAAAAATTACTGATCGTAATTACTGATCGTAAATTACTGATCGTAACTTCTATAACGTTGAAAAAACAAAAATAGCACTGAAATGAAACAAATTGCATTCAATTTTTTTTCATGCTGTACTTTTATATTTCTTATTCAATAATATTTTTAATTTTTTGCTATGAGATAACAAAATGCGCACAATAGAAGAGTAATAAAATAATAGCATTCTTCTTCCAGTCCAGTCCAGATGTGGCAGAAAAGGTTAGGTACCTGCGACCAAAAAGAGTAAAAAATATTTTTTAAATTTGAAAACAAAATATCTTCATGCCACTGCTCACTGCTAGAACATTCCTACGAAGGCCATCCCTTTCCGATTTGAAATTTCGAACGATTGCAAGGAACGGTCCGAAGTTACCGCCCTTCTTCAAATTATCCAGCGTAGTTCACCGCTACGATAAACTTGCTGGGCAAGGCAATGAGAAGGAAAGAGAGAAAGATATTGGCACTAAAATGGTACGGAATGGTACGTATGGTACGGCTTCGCGACGTAACAAATAATCAACTCTATTTCTTTCCCTCTCACGCCTACCCGTCAAAGTTCTTTGCCGAGACATGTCTACCTAATATTCCGTCGAAAAAAAAAGAAATCAAAATGACTTAACAAAGAATAGGTAATAATTGGCCAAAACCAGGATCAGAGCACAATGAAACCACAATTATTGTAGGATGGCTATCTAATAATTCGTGTAGGATACAACCGACTTCGAATGACCGGAAGCCAAATGTACTTCCGTTCATCAGACTAATGCAACCACACCTGCGCATAACTTCTCTCCCTCATTCGCTTAACACAAACGAACACGACACACATTCATCCGCCACGCCCCCACACGCCAAACACTTTCGTTTCGGTGAGGTGGCTCAGTGGCTGCTCTATGTATAGTGCTACACTATACAAATAAGGTCAATAATAATAGCAACGCCCAACGCAACCACAGAAAATACAATTTTGTACAATATTCGGGCAACATTTTGATTACCTATAACTTATAAAAGACAGAGTAGGATACGTATCCAATCCAATCACCAATACGCGTGCGCATATTCCCTTCTCTTCTTAATTCGCTTAACGCACACCATTCACCCCACACTATGTTAAAGCTACATTAGAGTTATACGCATACGCATATAGAAAAGTTCTCTGTGCATCTGTAATAGAAGGAGACAGTCACAGGACTTCGACTGAGCGAAAGAAAAATGTGACTTATCCAATTACCCATACCCACCCCTGCGCATATACTTTTCTCTCTTTCTTTGCTTAACTCCCATCATTCAAACGTGACACTCGCCGCATAGATAGCTAAGCTATAAGGCTATCTTTCTTTGTATGTTTACAATGTTGTTGTTGTAACCAAGGTAATTTAAAAACATTATTTTACCAATTTTGCAATAACTTTTTTGAAATTATAATTCTTTTCGACCGATCTATGAGCTGTCCGCTTCAATTTGGTAAACAAAAAAATGCAATTTTACTTCATTAAATAGGGTAAATATGTTCTGAAAGAAATTGGGTCGGCGATTAATATAGTGGATTTTCACTTAGACAGATGAAGTTTGGACGCCATTACTAGCCAGTGCTGCCCACCTGATGTTTCTAGACCTGTAGAAAATGATTGGCTTGAACTTTTCTAAAATTCATATTGTGCGCATTTATATTTACATTAAGGACTATAAAGACTCCATATAAATAACTTTTGCGCCATACTTGTGTTAGGGTATAACTATGTATTGGCATCATCAACATATCGAATATTTAAAGCTCTTGGGATATCTTGAGATTATCGGTTTCCAAATGTTCTTTTCTCAATTATTGGTGACTCAGACGGTGAAAGAGGATATTAGGTGTATTCTTGTTCGTTTCTTCGTCACAATCTCTCTTCTACAAATTCTCTTCAACGTCATCCTTAAGCTATGGTTTCATTTTATGGTTTTCTAAGAAGTTATTACCAGTGAGTGACCAAACAAAGCAAGATAGAAAGGTTCTGTTACCTCAGAAGCTTGTTAGTGCGGTGCTTGTCTTATTCTGGCCAGGGCACAGGTGGACAGTGATTTCACTTAATGATTTAGATTTCTTACACTCAGTCTCTGTGATTCTAGGGACGTTTTGCAGTTGCTAATCTATATTACAGGTGGGCCAAAAGAGATCACCCTATTGGAAGATGCTCTTATTTTTGCAAATGGCCGCCAATGTCAAATCTGTTTTGACATTTGTAGACAGATGTAGAATAAAAGTGAACAAGCCATGGAGCGATACACTCCACAAGAACGCGGAATAATCGAAGTGGACGATTTTTCGACCAAAATCATAATGAGCGATGAGGCTCATTTCCACCTCAGCGGGTACGTGAACAAGCAAAACTATCACTTTGTGGCAGCGAAAATCCACGAATAATGCACGAGGAACCATTACACCCGCTCAAAGTTACTGCATGGAGAAGTCATCGGGCCATTTTTTTCGAAATCGCCGTTGGTCAAACGACAACAGTGGACGGTGCGCGCTGTAGGGCCATGTTAACCGAGTTTTTTGCCGCAATTGGACGAATTAGGACTAGAGGACATTCGGTTCGAACAGGACGGAGCAACGGCACACACTGCGCGAGCCACAACCGATATTCTGTAGGCCAAGCAACATCGGATGACTTCTTTTGGCCCTGTACATCCCTATATTCCTGTAACCGTAAATCTACACTCCGTGTAGATGTGAATTTCATAATCATAAGATTATGCTTTTTTAATTCGTCTCCGGTCGCAAAGGATGTTTCATCAAGTCTAAGTAGGAAGATAGTTAATAATGTTCTCTATTCAGCCGTTCCTGGCTGGTCCTCAAGCGCTTTTGGCAATCGAATTGTTGTAATAGATATAAAGGTAGCAGGTTTTGACTCACCTCCGAAATGGTGCAGCGGTCGGAATCATTCTCATCTGTCTGTCTTTTTATACGTTTTTGTATTTTTGTCATTTGGTTCAAATTGTATACTTTGTTCCTAGCTTGCCACCAGACTACACTGTTTTATGCTAGCTTTGGTGACAACTGTTGTTCTATTCTTTCCTCTTTTGAGCATATTTGGAATAAATATCCCTAGCCATCAGTCGACTCTTTCTTTGAAAATATCTGCCAACTCCTCAGTCAAATCTGAAACAGTATCGTCGTACACTGTTGTATACTACTTCCGGTCAGAGGATATTTAACATACAATAATAGATCATCGAATATTCAGTTCATTTGGTTACCCTTGTCATTTTTTGCTAATGTCTTCACAATTATTTCCTACCACCACCTACTACAATAACTAACTAAGAATATTGTTATGCATAAACCTGACCTGCCACATGTGAACGTATGCAAATCCTATGTATACCTATACCCAATTAAAAGGGCTTACAATACCAGCTCGAATAATGCAAGTCACGGACCAATAGCAAAATCCAGACCGACAGCAGGAGCAACTGAAAAAAACAAATGCACAGCAAAATGTCCTCTTGTTGCATAAGGCATGCAGCATCAATTTGTACACTAACGCTACCGTGTCGCCGACGCTGCCATCGCCATCGCCGCCGCCGAGCCGCTTGGATTGTTATTGATTTTTCAGTAATAAATTACACCAATTCCACTCTCACATCGTTGCAGTCATGTACACAAAACTGAACAGCAGCGTGCACGACTTATACTACACAGGATTATTCGAGTGCACTGGCACCATCACCATCACTATTCGCCATTCGAACCCTACCACCCCCTACTGCCATCCGCTGTGTTCGGCTTCTTTCATCCATGTTAACCAATCAATTTAAAATTTCCGTTTCCGCTGTGTATTTGCGTAAAATCAGAGAATTTCATTTTATAAAAGAAACGGTACGAAGCTTCAACAAAAAACCAGCAAAACTGTCCAATATTTCAAAAGTCAACCACGGCCCGTTTTCTCTGGTGTGATTTATAGCTGCCATGGACATGTAACTTGTTAAAGTGCAGACACAAATGGCAAATTGAATAGTCCCGATCCCGGTAACAATCCCGGTCCCGGTCCGTAGGGGTATTTTCATTTCATTTCAATCTTCTTTTTTTTATCAGTTATTGTTGTTGGCCGTACTTTTCTGTTTGTTTTGCATTTTCCTAACAATATGGGAAATTGTCGTCACAGACTAATTGTCACCTTTCAACTTGCATAGGATGTAGATTTTTGAAATTTGAAATTCAGTTGGGATTTTGAAATTTACAACATCGTCGTAATTGCTGTGCTGATCATTGATGGGAGCGACACAATATGAAGTGACAGATCCTACTGGTATCTGTATGTCAATTGTCATTGAGATTAAAAGGCTGGAAGTCATTTATGTCACTTGGATATTTTTGCCATCAAGTAACAATGCATCACATTTGTACGCTTTTTGATAATAATAAGTTTTATAGGAACAAATCCTTCATGTTTGAAAATTTTCCTGAAATTTCCCTTGTGTCAATTGTGTTAAAAGGTATACCAGTGTATAAGTTTTAACAATAGTGTGCTGAATGTAGACTTCAAATTTTAACCTCCACGCGGAGTTTGTGATGGTGAATCATTTTTGACGTAAGGTTAGGTATTCATATCTGCTAATATGCATTCCTTATTTATTCCTTGTGCAACTTCAATATAAAAACTTCAAGAGTTATTCATGCCCCTTGAACAGAGATGGAGCGGATGAGCCAAAAGGCCAACGGAAACGCTCAATCCTTTAGTTTTGCTTTGAGTTCCTTACACTCGTATTGTATCTGTACCTCGAATATTAACAGAAAAGCGAAAGTCCCATTCTGCTACTACCATCCAAGCAGTACAGTGGGATGGGCTGGGTAAAAAGAGGATGAAAAACAATAACATTAACTACGGCCCGTGTTATAGTGAGCAGAAACATAGACTCGGATGCGGATTTGTTATAAGCGTTATACAAGGTGGGCCAAAAGAAATCACCCTGTTCTAAGATGCTATTATTTTTGTAAATGGCCACCAATGTCAAATCGGTTTTGACATTTGTGGACTAGGCAGAAGTAAAATACAAGTAAACAAGCCATGGAGCGATACACTCCCCAAAAACGCGAAATAATCGAAGTGGACGATTGTTCGACCAAAATCATAATGAACGATGAGGCTCATTTCCACCTCAGCGGTTACGTGAACAAGCAAACTATCGCTTCTGGGGCACCGAAAATCCACGAGTAATGCACTAGGAACCATAACACCCGCTCAAAGTTACTGCATAGTTCAGCGCTGTTCACGCTGGAGAAGTCATCTTGCCATTTTTGTTTTGGTTAAACGACAACATGTTAATCGAGTTTTTTGCCGCCATTGGACGAATTAGGACTGAAGGACATTTGGTTCCAACAGGACGGAGCAACGACACACACTGCGCGAGACAAGACCAATATTCTGAAGGCCAAACAACAACGGATGACTTTTTTGGCCCACCTTGTAGTTTTAGTTCCTCGACATCAGTTAATTCATTTTCAAGGTCGAATATTACTTATAGAGGGTATTCGCCGGGAAGGTATACTACTTTGTTTGTTTATAACTTTTGATTAAATATAAGAGAATGGATCTTATATTGATAACTGTTTTATTTAATATCGGTAATTATGTATGGAATACAATATCAGGTCCGCCTCTGTTATTCTCACAAATGCGAGCCCTTTGGAGTACATTTTTCATTACATTTTCACACATTTCACGCGGTATTGCATTAATTGCTCAAGCGTTCCTGGTATGTTTGCATAAAACTTGCTTTTCAGATATCCCCACAAAAAGAAGTCCGGAGCAGTCAAATCAGGCGACCGTGAAGGCCAATCAACAGCACCATTTCTTGAAATAACTTTTTGTGAAAAGAGGTCTCACAGTACTTGCATTGTAATCCTGGCTGTATGCGATGCGGCGCCGTCTTGTTGATTCCACATGTTAATCAAGGCCAAAGCATGCAGTTGTGCCGTTGAAAAGTGTTCAATCATATCACGATATCGCTCCCCATTCACAGTTACCGTTGCGCCGTTTTCATTTTCAAAGAAGAAAAGTCCAATGATTCCTTCTGACCAAATTGTACACCAGACTGTAACATGTAATGGATGCAAAGGTGATTGATGAATAATTTGAGGGTCTTCCATTGCCCAGAACCGACTATTCTGTTTATTCACAAATCCATTCAAATGAAAATGTGCCTCGTCACTCATTATGATTTTTTCATGAACTGTAACATTCTATTGTCATATGTACGGCGGCGTAAATGGTATTGTGGAAGAAGCTCTTGTGTCAACTGAATCTTTAATGGAAACAAATGCAAATCCTTGTGCAAGATTGTGGCCTAAGACCAAGCTCCTGAGCACATCGTCGAATTGAGGTTGATGGATTGTTTTGAACATTTCCTTGAGCAGCAGTAATATTTTCAACCCATCTTGCAGTACGTTGTGGTCCATGCTTGGGCATATCACCTACAGACCCTCTTTCTTCGAAATCATTCACTACACGATAAACAATTGGTTTTGTTGGCACATTGTTTCTCCCAAAAATTTCACGTAACTTTCTCATCGTCACAGTAATCGATGATTGATTTTGATAAAATGTTTTTAGGATTAAAACACGTTGTTTTATCGAATATATTTCCATAATAAATTTGCCACGTGTGTTCTTCACGACTGCCAAATATGAACTGTCAAACAAACAACCAGTTCTATAGTGGTTTGGTAAGCAATATACACGAGCAAAGTTTGGTCGGATAAAAGTACACCTGGTCCACAGAAAAGTAGGTCCCCTGAACTGCGCTGGCTATAGAAGCACTTCTATCCTCAAGATCCTTTCTGCCCTTATATATGAACCCCTGAAACCGTTTACCAACTGTCTGATTAGTTCTTATCATTGCTTAAGGTCAGGAAAAACCCCAACTGAGCAAATCTTCACACTTCTTGAAAAAGTCCCAATCGATACCCACAACCATATGACAGATACCTTACACAGAGTCATATCTAGTTTAAGTGTACCGCTAAAACTCGCCCGTCTGTGCAGGATGACGACGGAGAATCCAAGCACATTAATTGCAACAGTTGTTATGGCGTGTTGATAATTTCTTCATTGGCCTTCGACATTAGATGCTCGAAATATGTATTAATGTTTTAATTGAGGTCAATTATTGCGCATTTCTAACAAATGAAATCCTTTTTCTACATTTGAAACTTCCAAGAAGATGTGTGTATATATGGCAAAGCTACAACAAGATAAGAACAAAAATTCTGTTTCGACGATAACACATCGAAAGCTCATTAAGAAAATAATTTGTTGCTTAAGATCCTTAAGATCATCTAACTGAAATTCTATTTTCCAGTATTTGCAACTTTCAAATATCATTCGAGTGGCTAGAAAGGAATTATGTGAATAAATGAAACAATGAAAGGTGTTATCCATCAACGTGGATTCTTTATAAGCATCGGGAGTACGGGAGAACAGAGTAAGAAGCGAAAATACGAAAACCGCCTTCCTCTATGCTCCTCTCTTGGATATAGACATGAGATAAGCTTTTAGATGCGATGAATTTTGACGAAAGCGTTTAAGAGACGATAAAGGAACCCCAATTCTAAAATATTTTTGGATGGATTTAAGGCAGCTGACACTATATTTAGTTTGATGAAAGTAATCCTGCAAGTAGCTCTAAGTAGGAAACAACCGGGGATATTGGGGACCTAGTGTCAGTGTCATAATTGTGTCAGTAGAAATCAAAATCATATTCTTACAATATTTACAAAATAATACCATTCTCTGAATCGAGATCAAATAATAAGAGAACTCGTCATTATGTCATGTACGTCTCAAGAGCTTCATTCCAGACTGTCTACCAATTTTTTTGATCTGCTGAATATAATGATCGTTTATTATTCATGAAAAATCAGATATAATTATTATTATTCAAAAGGTCGTTGGTCTATGTACCACTTTGTTATTGTTAAAAATAAACTGGAAATAATTATAACCTATTGGTTGTAGATATACTACAAAACAAGTTTTTTTTTTCATTTGGTTTGTGGTTTATTAATTTGGCAGCAGCAGTCATTGAATAATTGAAGATGTGAAATTATGATGATTTCAGAAATCCGGCTGGGAGGTCACATGTCTGGAAATTCCAGTGATTAATATAAACAAACCGATACGATGTAACGTTTAAAAAATAAATATCTGTGGGAACAGATAAGATGATTTCAGAGGGTGATTTTATCATAATGTCTGACCGGTATGGCACCTAAGAAGTATTCATCTGATTTATTTATAAAAAAAAACGAACAAAAACGTTGCCGATAACAAAAAAACGTATCTAGATGTAAAAAGATAGGCTTCCCGAAGCGCGAAAAAATTTATGGCTTAGGGACGAGCTGGACAAATGCTGATTACCATTCCTTAATGAGTGTTTTATTAGGTACGAGTTTATTTTTGTCTTCTTATAACCAACCAAAGGTATAAGAGTATATTTAACAATAATCTTACAATAATCTTCAAACAAAAAAAAAATAAAATAAATATATTAACTAACAGTTATTTACATCCAACTACAGAGAACAAATTTTGACCAAGATTTAGCGATCGACCAACATCAGAAATCTGCTCGAAATAAAATCTCAGTTTAACTAACAATTTGTAGCAATATCCCCTACTAAAACACAAGGCTTTCGAGAATACCGACTTAAAACATTTAATGAAAGTTATTCTATCCATCAACTGCATTAAAACGCAAAAACAATTTCCCCAGCATTAGTTGTTTGTTAAACAAAATTTCGAATGCAGAATCGTTGGAATCTTCTGAAGCAAAATGTCAAAATGCTATAAAAATGAGGAAATATTGTGTTCATTTATTAGGAACGCTAAGTGCAAAATATTCATCTCCTTTTTGGTAATTCATTTGACTCCTTTCTGGCAAGTATGGATGAGGAAGTATAGAATGAATAAAAATTTTCGCAACTCTAGATAAATGTATACAGCAAATAAAATTAGAAGGATATTTCTTCTACAAAATTTCATGGTTTAGTATAAAAAAAATTATGTGAACCAAAGATAAATGATAAATAAATAAATCGTTATTTAGAAAAAAACAAAATTGACATTTCAAACATTCTGACATTAGGCGTGCCAGTGGTCTGATTTTGACTTCTTCGGACTTCGTAAGTCAGGAAATCGAGCGCCTTTCAACATTAACCAACATTTCGCCGGATGAACTTCATTTTTCATGTAATGTACACGTGAATAACCAGAACTGCAATGGCAACGAATCCGATATGCTAAAGTGACATTATGGGCTGAGATGTCAGGGCTAGGAATAATGTACCCTTGCTTCTTTGAAATTAAAAACAATTTACAACAGGGGGCCGCGAACTCCCCGATATTGTTTAACATTTATACAAGTGATCTTGTAGCTTTTCTCAGACACGCTATAGCGCATGCAGATGATCTAGTGGCGTACAGCTCAGGTCCGAAAACCGGAGTCATCAATTTACTTTTGCAACGTGACTTCGATTACGTTAAGGAATATTGAGATGATTGGAAATTGAAGATCAATTTCCAAAAAACCGAAACGATTCCGTTTAGGGCCCCATTGCATAGGGCTTCTAGCGATATCAGAAAAAAAAACTGGAAAAAATGTTGTATCATTGGACGGCGTGGACAGCCGTTGGCGGTGAGAAGTGAAGTCAAATACCTTGGCATCATTCTTGGCAGGTTTCTGTATTTTAATAAAAATGTAGATGCTTTTCTGGCCAGAGCTAGGGGGACTTATGATATTACAAAGATAGAAGAAAAGAAGATTATTTCAAAGCAGTCAACTTGATTCAAGGGTGAAAGTCTTTGATATATGGCCCTCATAAAGACGATCATCGCTTACGGTTGTCCCGTGTGGTGCAATGTATCACCAGCCTTCATGGAAATGATACGGGTGTTTGATAGGCGTTGTCTCCGATCCTGCTAAGAATTGTACCGGACGCCAGACTCCGAGGGCTCAGTTGAACAGCATTGACAATTTTCTAATTAAGGTGATTCGAAGGAACGCTGCAACGAAGCCTGATCTTCGGGCTTATTACCCCAATGACACTTACATGGAGAGTACGTTCATGTCGGGCTTTGTTCCACCAGAGGCATTCATTTATATAGACTCGTTAGGGCTAGAACAGGAGAGGAACGGAATCCGGTTTTATACCACCGCTCGCGTGACGCGCGGGACAAGCGGCTAATACGCGACAGGTACGTCGACAATGCTCCGGAACTCCTCCGCTTTAGCAAGGCGGTATCAGATAGCGATAGGACCGATGCTGAAAAGCAGCGCACCGAATTCTGGTGGCTAAATGAGGTAAGTATTCCTGCACTTCCTCAGGACTTTGTGGACTTTTGGTCCACTCCTTAATTTTAAGAATTAAATTTAGGTACAAAGTCCGGGGCTGGGCTTGTGTACCAAATTGGCGGACGATACGGTTTGGAACATGATGGCCGTTTACCAAAAGACTCAATCTGGATGGGGACCCCTCGCGGCATATCCGACGAGTGCTTGCCACCCCGATTGTATTTATGTTAGGTTTAAGTAGTTTAAGTAATCTTATAGTTTAAGTTAGGCTTAAGTAGTTTAAATAGTCTTAAGTAGCTGAAGTAAGTTCTAATCTTGATCTAGCTTTTATATAAAACAAAAAAATTCGTTATTCAAAGTTTGTATTTTTTCATTGAAAATTTAAAATATATATATCTACTATTAATAAAAATAATAAAACAAAAAACGACAAATTTAAGCCCAAAGGCAAAAGAACAAATGTTAGTATTAAGCTTACAGCGCCCGCTAAGGACCGATAGGTTAGACTAAGTAAATATGTTATTGATAAGTTAGATTTAAGCATTTTTTGTCCAGTATTAAATTAATATTTTAAGAAAAGAAAAAAAAAACTAATTCAAAAGTAAAATGGGCCCTTGCTTTTTGACCATGAAAGGCGACGTGCAGTTACAGTGAATTCAGAAGGTTATGTATGACGAATAGATATTAGACGACTTCGAGTGCCTGAAATGTAAAACTTACCTGGCTTTATCATTTTCTTTTTGTTATTACCTCATAATGGAATAAAATATCGGCCAAATGGCCGTCGCCTCGCTGTGGCATAATTGAGGTTCTATGCCGTTAATGTGCCGAATTATCCCACCCTTTAGCTTCTGTTCAACGGTGTCAAATCACATGATCTTGGCGGCCAATTGACATCACCACCACGTGAGGTAACACGGCCATTGAATTTGCCGCGCAAAAGAGCCATTAGTTCGTTAGGTGTGTGGAAAGTGACACCGTCCTGTTGAAACCACATATCGTACACATCCATATTTTCCAATTCGGGCCATAAAAAGTTCGTTATCATCTCACGATAGCGAACACCATTCACAGTTACTGCCTGACCGGCCTCATTTTGGAAAAAATACGGCCCGATGATGCCGCCAGCCCATAAACCGCACAAAACAGTCACTGTTTGTGGTTGCATTTGATTTTCGACAATCACTCTTGGATTATGCCCAAATGCGGCAGTTCTGCTTATTGACGAATCCACTGAGGTGAAAATGTGCCTCATCGCTGAAGATGATTTTCTTCGAAAATTGATCATCCACTGTTGCCATTTCTTGCCACCATTCTGACCATTGACGACGGTTGAAATGTTCAAGAGGATTTAGTTCTGGAGTCAATTGCACCTTGTAACCGTGTAAATGCAAGTCTTAATGCATAATGATCATCAACGATGAACGTAAGAGGTACAGTTGTTGGACACGACGACGAGTGGCTTATCAGCCAGAACGAGCTGTACGAGCATGCACTGGTGTTTTCATATCTCCTGACCTAGAGACCCAGTCTGCTCAATTTTTGCACGGTTTTTTCGGTTGTACGCACATTTAGACGCTTAAATTGACCGAAAAAATCACGAAGTGCATGATATGTATTTAGATTTGAACGCCCATTTTCATAATAAGCCTGAATAACTTTAACGTTGACCTTCGTGCAACGCGTTTCCCTTAACCTCTCGATTCACGAATGTCGAAGAACAATGGCAACAATGCCAACAAGCCAATATATCAAACGCAACTGATGTTCTAGATTTCTCGCGCCCACCAGCAAGAAACCCCTGGTTCGATGAGGAATGCCGACAGATGCTCGCAGCCAAGAACGAGGCCTATAAGGCTAAGCTGCAGGTGCAGACGATAGATGCCCTTGAGGTCTATAGGCAGCTAAGAAAGGAAGAACACCGGCTTTTCAGAAAGAAGAAAAAGAGCAAGAAAAGCGCGCGATCGAGGATATAGAGACGTGCCGCTCCAGGAACGATGTTCGCAAGTTTTACCAAAGTGTAAAACGCCAAAGCCAAGGATACAAGGCTCGAACATATTCCTATCGAGATGAACAAAGAAATATATATATGAACCACTTCTGCAGACTGTTAAACGACGATGACGAACAACATTCCGCTGTCAGGCAGAACGAACCATTCAATATTGGCAACGACAGCGAAAATCGCCAACCATCCGACCTGAGTGAAGTGAGGATAGCAATATCAACGCAAGCTAAATAAGGCTACTGGAAACCACGGCCTACTCGCTAAGCTTTATAATGCCGGCGGAGATGATTGGTAAGGAACATCCACCAACTCATAAGCCAAATCTGGTCGGAAAAAGTATGCCTGAAGAATGGAACCTCAGCATCGTATGTCCGATCCACAAAAAAAAGACCATCTAAACTGCGCCAACTACAGAGGCATAAGTCTCCTCAAAACCGCCTACAAGATCCTATCTGCCATAATATGTGAACGCCTGAAACCGGTTACCAACAATCCGATCGTCCCTTATCAGTGTGGTTTTAGGCCAGGAAAGTCCACAACCGATCAAATATTCACACTTCGGTAGATCCTGAGAGACGAACTATACAGAGCCTTGTCTAGTTTTGGTATACCTCCCAAACTCCGTTGTGTAGGATGACGATAGAGAATTCTCGCTGCTCCATCAGCGTCGAAAACGACCTCACCGAAACATTCGATACCAAAAAAGGATTTAGGTAAGGCAATGGGCTATTATGTGACTTCTTCAATTTGATTCTTGAGAGGATTGTGCAAAACTTACGAGCCAACACCAGAGGCACAATTTTCCAAAACTCGGTACAAATACTAGCATACGCCGACGATATTGACATCATTGGTCGGACCCAACGGATATCATAGCCACGTTTGCTAGTACAGAGAAGGAAGCGGCAAAAATGGGCAAAAATGCTGTCAACACGAAAGGACATACAACATCGTCGAATTGAACAGAACGTCAACATTGACAGATATAACTTTAAGGTAGTACGGGACTTTGCCTATCTCGGCTCCGCTATTAACTCTGACAACAACATCTCGTCAGAAGTTAAACGAAGAATTGCTCTTGCCAACCGTTGTTTCTTCGGGCTAAGAAGGCAATTTAATAGTAAGGCCCTCATTCGAACTACTAAGGAAATAATTTATAAGACCCTGATTATCCCAGTCCTGCTCTACGGCGCAGAAGCATGGACCGCTGAAGCGGTGACGGGCTATGGAGACGAAGATTCAACCAAGAACTATTGAAGCTGTACAGCGACATGCCCCTGGTCAAAAAACACCGCATTGGACGTTTAAGATGGCTAGGACATGTAGAACGAATGGACACCAATACTCCGGCTTGCAGAGTCTTCGATTCCCAGCAGACGTCGGACGCAGTAGAGGAAAAACTTGCCTTAAGTGGCGCGCACAAGTAGAAACCGACCTCAACCAACTTGGAGTGCGCAACTGGAGGCAGTTAGCTAAGGACCGGGCTAATTGGCGAGGCATGTTGGTTGAGGCATGTTGGTTGAGGCCTAGGTTCATTCCGGACTGTAGCGCCACTTAAGTAAGTAAGTAACTTTAACTCGTTGCTCGATTGTGTATCTTTCCATTGTTCAAATTGAGTTAGTCTGAAATTGAGAAATGTCAAATGAAATGATGAAAAAAGCTTGACGTTTAGGTGTGGTTCACATTCAACATCGGCCCTTTAAAATTTATAAATTTCGTCGAATGCGAATTGTTTACATATCGAAGTCCTTGCATTAAAATATATAAATCATATTTAAAAAAACAAATGACCAAACTTCTCAAACTTACATTTATAGAACCATTTATTTCATTCAAAAACACGACTGCCCCGAAACTGATCTACACACATTTTTGTTTTCTAGTTGCAACTGTTTATCATTTTTGACGAGAAAAAAAACCAACACATTTTCCGCTTCAAAAAACAAGACAAACTTTAACAACCTCAAAACAGTTTCCTAATGACGAAAGCAATACTGGTCTCCTGACAACGTAATTTTCTATGCACTGCAATCGTGTATATATAGCAAACAAAAGATTAAACACCAAATCCAATGTCATGAGAAAATGGCATAACATAGTCAAAAGTTTACCCATCACCAATCCCATGACGATCATTACATACAGTAACTGGACACAAGGCAGACGTTTACCTATCACAAATTGTGTGCATAACGTAAATAAAAAAACTTAACTTTGTCATTGCAGTTATGTCAGCGTTGCAGTGTTATGTTACAAACTAAAAGGTCAAGAAAAATTAAGGAATTACAGTACTTTTCACTACCATTACCAATGTTTATTGGCATTGACATTGACATCACAGTACTTCGCACATGAATGCAACGAACTACAGACACGTAACAGCACTTGCGACTGAGGCCACCGGCTGGGACAGATCAAGACATTAATACAACAGAGAGAGACAGACAGACACATAGAAGTAAAGCCATATAACGTAAACCTACGTGGAACAGAGGAGGAGACATAGATTTATATCGTCTCATATTATCGCACAGGTGGCCGCAGATAAGCTGGCGATTTTTATAGAAAAAGAATGCTGCCGAAGCTGGGGCTTGAACCCGCAGCGTTTGGCTTAGCAGTCAACTACGCATTAATCTGAGCCGCATTTCACATTCATCCCAACAAATTTTACCTTACTGGTAAGTTTAACGTCAAACTGTGCCAAGCCTTATTTTGCGATTGGTTTTAATTAATATGGGTACATAATTTCAGATAAAGGAGGAGAACAGCGAAATCGAAGGTTTAGTACTTAATTTTCTGAATAGTTTTCGCAAGAGATCCCCTAGTCCTTTGCAGAATGAGTATCCCTTAATCTCTTGATTAATACTTCATCACTTCAATCGAATGTTAAAGAATGATGGTAACAAACAAAGTCGGCCGCAACTGTTGTGCTAAATTTCTCGTGACACCATCAAGAAAACCTGGTTTGAAGAAAAGTGACGACAAATGCTCACAGCCAAAAAACGAGGACCATACGTCAACACGGCAGGTGAATACGAAAGCTGCCATTGGGCTTTATAGGCTGTATTTTCATTTTATCTGCAGCATGTAGATACAAAAGTCCATTGTTTGAGGTACCTACGATCGCATTGATTAAAATGTATTTGTTAACATCAATCTGTCGACCCTGCAGGTCCACAAAGCTATAAGCATTACGTCAAACTTGCTTATTTTCATTCATAACACAAAATATGGGGAGTAAATCTACTTGCTTAGTATCATCAAACTTACCAACGGCTGAGCATCAATCAATCAAGACCGACCTGCGACCTTCGCGGACTCCTCGCTTATTAGGTGATGGCATAAAAATAAATACAGGGTGTCCGCCGGGAAGGTATATTACTCTGTTTGTTTATAATTTTTGATTAAATAAAAGAGAATGGATCTTATATTGATAAATGTTTTATTTAATATCGGCAATTATGTATGGAATACAATATCAGGTAAATGTCCGCCTCTGTTAGTCTCACAAATGCGAGCCCTTTTGAGCACATTTTTCATTACATTCTCACACATTTCACGTGGTATTTCATTAATTTCATCACGAATATTTTGTTTGGGTTGCTCAAGCGTTTCTGATTTGCTTGCATAAATCTTACTTTTTAGATATCCCCACAAAAAGAAGTCCGGAGCAGTCAAATCAGGCGACCGTGGAGGCCAATCAACATCATCGTTTCTTGAAATAACTTGTTGTGAATAGAGATCTCGCAGTAATTTCATGGTAATCCTGGCTTTATGTGATGTGGCACCGTCTTGTTGATACCACATGTTAATCAAGCCCAAAGCATTCAGTTGTGGCGATAAAAAGTGTTCTATCATATCACGATATCGCTCCCCATTCACAGTTAACGTTACGCCGTTTTTATTTTCAAAGAAGAAAAGACCAATGATTCCTCCTGATCAAATTGAACACCAGACTGTAACTTTAAATGGATGCAAAGGTGACTAATGAATAATTTGTTTTCCATTGCCCAGAACCGACTATTCTGTTTATTCACAAATCCATTCAAATGAAAATGTGCCTCTTCACTCAATATGATTTTTTCATGAAAATCGGGGTTGTCATGGGCTAGCTGTAACATCCTATTGGCATATGTACGGCGGTGTAAATGGTCTTGTGGAAGAAGCTATTGTGTCCACTGAATCTTAAATGGACACAAATGCAAATCCTTGTGCAAATTGTGGCCAAAGTTGTTCTTTGAAGACCAAGATCCTGAGTACGGCGTCGAATTGAGGTTGATTGGTTGTTTTGAACACTTCCTTGAGCAGCAGTTATATTTTCAGCCGATATTGCAGTACATTGTGATCCATGCTTGGGCCTATCACATACAGACCTTCTTTCTTCGAAATCGTTCACTACACGATAAATAGTGCGTTTTGTTGGCACGTTGTTTCTCCCAAAAATTTCACGTAACTTTCTCATTGTGACCGTAATCGATGATTGATTTTGATAAAATGTTTTAAGATTGAAACACGTTGGTTTATCGAATACCGAATATCGACTGCCAAATATGAACTGTAAAGACTAATATTTACCAAAATGACGGCAAAACAAAGCAGTTTACCCGGCCAGAATACACGGCGAACACCCTGTATATATGGACCTGAGTGTGAATTGACAGGGCCAAAAGCACTTTTGCAAACTAGCTATTCCTCTTCATCAGGCGCAATTCCACCAGCCTTCACCAACACCAGCATAAGTTTCATCTTTATGTTGGTGTTGTTGACAAAAACGGCACTTGAGTACGCAGTGCATCAATTGGTGAGTTTCTATACCTGTGACGGCAATGAACAAGTCCTTGTCGTCGCTTTATGTATGTCAATATTTGATAATTTTAGTTTTTATGTGATTTTTGTGATCACTTTTTAATTATTTTGAGTTTCATTAATAATTTTGCAAAGTGCTTAGGTATTCTACTTCACTTAGAGGTCAAATTTTTATCACAATATATAAATTCTATAATTTAAGTGAAGCGGCATTCCCAGCCCAACGTCGTAAAAAAATGTAATGGGTGATTTTAAGAGTTAAGTTTTTCAGTTTGGTAACACTGGTTAGTAATGGCGTCCAAACGTCATCATCTGTTTTCACTATACTCTGCCATTTAATCATGAAAGGCTTACAAACGAGCAACGATTGCAAATTATTAAAATTTATTATCAAAATTAGTGCTCTGTGAAAAATGTGCACCATTTGTTACGAACATATTATGGCGACCAGCGATGAGGCTCATTTTTGGCTCAACGGATACGTAAATAAGCAAAACTGTCGCATCTGGAGTGATGAACAGCCACATGCCATAAAAGAATTAGGGATGCATCCCGAAAAACGACAGTTTGGTGTGGTTAATGGGCTGGTGGCATCATCGGTCCATTTTTATTCAAAGACGACCATGGAAGAAAACGTCAACGGCCAACGATATCGAGCCATGATACGCGACTTTTTTTTTTGCCCCAGTTGGCTGAGTTGAACATGGTTGACATGTGGTTTCACCAAGACGGTGCCACATGCCACACATCTCGCGAAACAATGGAAATGTTAAAGGATGAATTTGGTGAACAGCTTATCTCTCGAAATGGCCCTGTTAGTTGGTGGCCAAGATCATGCGATTTAACGCCTCTTGATTATTTCTTGTGGGGTTATTTAAAGTCGTTAGTCTATGTGGACAAGCCGAACAAGCCTTACAGGATAACATAACACGCGTAATTCGCGAAATACATGCCGAAATGCTCGAAAAAGTGACGCAAAATTGTACCTTCCGAATGGACCATTTTAAACGGAGCCGCGGACAATATTTCAATGGAGTTGTTTTTAAAACGTAAATGGCAAAGGCCTATTTATCGATTACAATAAAAATTTTGTATATTTGATGCAAATTTGAGTATTTTATTCGATTTAAAAAAGAAACTACGCTTACAAAATCACCCGTTAGTTACGTTCTTGTGTCACTAGGGCGACGTTGTGTGCCATTATAACTGTAAGCCTATCCAACAAGATAGTGACCAATTTCATTGACTTAATTTCTGAGATGAAGGAGCCACGAAAGCCAGATCTTGTTGTTTTTTACGCCTCATGGTTCTTAAATACAAGCCCAGGTTTAATATGTGATGCACAAAAAACGAAAACTTTCTGGAATAATGCTATAACTACTAATAAAAATACTACATCCGCACTATCGGTGGATACCATCAATGGCAACTTTGTTCCTTCCTTCCGACAAATCACAAACGAGACCGCAAAACTTTTAACCAAACAAGTTGTGTAGTTTGGACACATTTATTCATCGGTCATGCACATAACCGTCGACGAGGGCGATGGTTATACGATGATGATGACCAAGTAAAACTTTATCGGAAGAAGATATCCATCTCTGATGGCGAGTTGTCTGACTTGCAGCGTCTAATTTTATCCTCGCTCGAGATTTGCTGCATGTCACATAATACCAACCTGACAGCAGTATCATCCCCAGATGAATATTTACTGCTGGTTGATTTGTCACCTTTGTGGTGACTTACTGAGGTTCACAACCTGCATTGATTCGTCTGCACTCAATCGGACGCAAAGTTGACCACAGGCCACAGACGTTTTCTCAATGTGTGATCCAAGAGATTTAAGAGCCTTCGACATTAGGACTTGCATGTGTAGATGATGGGGCTATTCTCTTTGTTTGTTGTCCGGATTCTATGTGACTGAATGTGGGCAATGCCAGGGGATATCAAGCGGATATTCGAAGAGGAAATATTTGCATTTAATTAAATTATTCAGAGAAACTGTGAAATCATTCACTTGTGAAGATGGACTACCTTAGATGGAAGGGAATGTTTGTTTGGATTATAAGGGATTAACTAATTGAAGAAGGCAGACAAAGATTGAATGAAATCAATTTAAATGTTACTCACATATCAGTTGGCATGGTGCAGTACGTAGATGGATGGATAGATATTTTTATATAATTTTTAGTTAGAAAAATTAGTCAGGATTTCATACGCAAAAGTTAATTTATGAAAATTTAAAGAACATGCGAAAGGTTGAAATTGTCACGAACAGACTTAGTAACACTCTCCCAGTTTTCTACCGTTCTTGATGATCTTTATCTCCTGGAATTTTCGTTTTTCGTTTTTTTTTTTTTAAATTAGTTGACTTATTTTCGAAAGGGAGGTATGCTTGGTGAATGTTGATGGATCTTGCTGAATAAGGCTAGGCTACTGATTGATATACCTTTGTGCCACTTGTATTTCTTCCGATCACGAAGTGTCTTTTGAGACGTCTTGTAGTGACTATAAGATCAAAGGTGAATAAAGGGTTTTTCAATAAGAGCGCTACAAAGGTTTTTTTTAAATAAAACAATGAAATTCCTTATTCCTGTGAAAGTACGTTCGATGCCATTATGTATGAAACTCGATTTCTTTTGCATGGCCACCACGGGCACGCTTGCAGAAGTCCAGACGCTGAACCCAATTTTTGACGGTTTTCAAGCATAAATCGGCCGATACTGCTGCAATTCCACGTTCGATATTCTTACAGGAAATAGTCTAACGGCGTCAAATCGCACGACCGAGGCGGCCAAGCGACTGGACCATTTCGTGAGATAACACGTTCTCCTAACTTGGTTTCCAATAAATTGATTGTGGCATTCGCTGTGTGGCTTGTGGCGCCGTCCTGTTGGAACCACTTATCCTCCAAGTCCATATCATCCAATTGGGGCCAAAAATATTAGGTTATCATGGAACGGTAGCGATTCCCATTCACAGTAACGTGCCGGTATTGGTCATCATGGAAGAAGTACGGCCCAATGACGCCGCCGGCCCATAAACCACACCAAACCGTAATTTTTTCTGGATGCAATGATGACTCATAAAGTAGGTGTGGATTGCTGCCTGACCAATACCGCATATTTTGTTTATTGACGAAGCCATTCATTCAGAAATGAGCCTCATCGCTGTAGATGATTTTTCGATGAAAATCCAAATCATTTTCAAGTTGTCGCTCAGCCCAATTCATGAACATACGACTCTTCTGGTGGTCAAGCGGCTTCATTTCTTGCGTCAATTTAATCTTGTAAGGATGTAGGCCAAGATCTTTTCGCAAAATTCGCCACAACGACGTCACAGAGATGCCCAACGCTTGAGAACGACGTGTTAGAGACACATTTGGGCTCTCTTCAACTGAAGCTTCAGCGGCAGCAATATTCTCGACACTACGGGCACTTCTTTAACTCACTGGCACGGGAACATTTTGTACTGTGCCTGTGGATTCAAATTTTTCCACTAGACGCTCAATTGTTGATCTGCTAGGACGATTATGACGACCATAAATTGGACGTAGCGCTCTTAACGTTGAGGCCACTGACTCCGAATTTCGGTTGTAAATTTTAATAATTTCGACTTGTTGTTGGATCGTATATCTTTCCATCATAAAATGGCAAACCTTACTGAAGAGAAATGTCGAAAGAACGGCAAGAAATATGGCGTCGTTTGCTGTCCCTGTCGCTCAACTTTTGTAGCGTCCCTGTTGAAAAACCCGATACTTTTATTATAGTAAATGAGAGAGAAGAGATAGTTTAACCGTTATATTTAATGTCTATGTAGACTTATACTTGCGTCGGGACTTGGAATTGCAAATACAAAATCTAACCGAACCAGGAGCTTAACGTTAATGACCATAGCAACGCTGTTTGTTACATGTGTGAAAGATGACGAGATGAGACACTTTTTTGGATGAATAGAAACTGGTTTGAACGTTGTCATATTGCATACATAATGATATAAATGTGGGTGCAGTGCCCTAGTAGTTGGTGCATTGGATTACTAAGTAAGGGATTACTGGTTCAAATCCCGAAAGTGACGAAACCTGAGTTTTCTCAATGGCCCAACTCTTGCGAAAGTCTAACAAACATCCAAGAGTATAAAACTGTCATGTAAAGCTTCTTAAGTTTGCCGAGATAAGTTTAACATGAGATCCCATTCTTTGTGGCAAAAATAAAAGTTCTCACTCACACTCTTCGGCACCGTAAAGAAGGACTGGGGTGACATGGGTCTAATAGAATATCTCCATAAAAGGTTGAGTGAGGTCTCGAACTCGAACGAAGCCACATCATAAAGTGGCTCCACAATCCACATTCCGTTCGTGATATCGAATGTTTCGGTGAGAACGTTGTCCACCCTGATCGTCATCCTGATCACCACATCATAAAGTGTCTCCACATTCCGTTTTTGGTATCGAATATTTCGGTGAGAACGTTGTCGACCCTGATCGTCATCCTGCATAAACGGAAGAGATTGGTCGGTACACGAAAACTTGACATGGCTGTGTCGGTATTTATAAATGCTGCCATATGCGGCCCAGAAAAAAGAGAAATAGGTTGTGGGTTTGCCTTTGGACTTCTTGTATATATTCCAGGTTCTGCCGAAGGGGGAAGATTTTATGAGTTGTTGATCCTGGAATAAAACCACAACGATAATTGCGGTTGTTGGTAATCGGTTCAGGCATTAAAATATTAGACAGGATATTGTAGGCTATGTTGAGAAGACTCACTTTGTAGTTGGCGAGGTCTTAATTTTAAGATCGAGCAGACGATGCTGAGATTCCATTCTGCACGCATACTTTCAACAGTCTGAATAGTTCTTGCATAAGTCCGTCGCTTATAATAAAACGGACCTTATTAGATTTCACTGTTTTTTTTTTCCTATTTTCGTATAGAACCTATATGGCTGTTTAACAGCCTAGGGCTTCCGATAGTTGTTTGGCTGTAGATAACTGTTTAGTGTGCAGATACGATCGTCGTTGTCTTTTATTTAACATGTCTGTCACACCAGTATAATAATTCCTTTCTATGGTTTTTAATGGCTACGTAACAATTGGGGGTTTCCCGTGATTAAGTAGTTAACTCAAAATATAACTCATTAATATAAGTAGCTTTTCTTCGCTTCGTAACAAGCTTAGGCTAGCTCAAAAAGGTAGGCATATTTAAGGAAAAACCATATATGACCATGTAATTATAACAATGGACTAACTCGACATAAGGGCGAGCAACGTGCATAGCCTAACCTACCTAATCGTGTTTTTCAAAATTATTTTAAATAAATTTAAGCAATAATTCATAAGCCCGAATTTGCTTCAATTAAAATGTGACCTCGAAGAAGGATCCACAATCACTGGTGAAATAATATGTGTTATTTGTTTGTTTTCTTTTTTTTCAAAAAAAAACATCTAATCGTTGTGTATTAATGCAGTGTGCATTATAAATACTGAGCTCACTATTTAAAATGTTGTTCTCTGCAAATATCTACCAAACAGTTTTACAATCCATTGAACCTTATAATAATAAATCTGACTTATCCCTGACGTATCTCAGTGGATGAGTAGATATCTATATAAATAAAAAGTGAAATTGCAATCGGTAATAACCATATTTAGCTCTCATAAGCAAACACATAAATAAATCAGATATTGTAAATATTTTATCAGTCCACTGCTAATTAACAATTGGGTTTGCGTTTGATAACCTCATTATTCCAAGAACATTATTAATGTTTGTTATTTGCACTTCAATTTTTTTGTTTGCGCATCATTCGTGCGTTCACTTGTTCTAATAGTATGTAATTAATAATATCGATTAAATCTAAACAATTAGGCTTTTTTAAAGGTCGCTGTAGAGAACACATCCACTAATTAGCGATTCAACGTTTTATTTTTAATGATGCACATCGAAATACCGACAGATGATATATTGAGCATAAATTATGATTTTCTGTGTATTTAGCGAAACAAAAATTCCATTGGTTAATATTATCACGACCAAAACGAGAAAAAGAGGACACAGGCTATTCATTAACCATTGATGGAGATAATGCCTTCTAATTACTGCGAAAATTGTTAATTAAAAGTTAAGTGCTTTGATTATAGAAATGAAATTTAAATTTATCGTCGAAAAAATGGAATTTAGCTAATTTTATAAATGTATCAATAGGTTCATCTTGTTGATAGTTTTACTTTGAGGTTTTGGTTGTGTGTTTTTGTGAATTGACAATGACTTGACATGGCAAATCACAAACAACGACGGGAGGTGACATTGACTTAATTTTTCTAATTTTCAGGGCATTGTAGCCAGAAAGATAGTATTAGGAAGTCTGTCGGGACTTGAAGGATATACAACCGGCATGTTTTGGAATGGAGGCTAATCCATACGGCTGAGAAACATCGGAAACAAACTTTCCTAGTCGCAGTGGCATAGACAAAGGTTTTGATAGATCATTTTTTTCAGCTTTTTTCTAGAAGCTATCTTTTTGTTTTAAAGTCCTTAAAGTCGGTCCATGATCAACCTAGATTAACTCTCTTCTTCTATTTTTCTTTCTTTTTAATTTTAATTGATTCTAAGGTGTTTGATGAGAGGGCAAGAACTACCCCCGTCCGACAAGTTTAGGTGAACAATCGCAAGCATGCAGTGCGCTTCTCTCCGACATCAAGGATGACTCCGTGGCATACCGTGACTTACAACAATGGCTCTTTATAAGAAGGCAGCTAGCTGCACCCAACTAAAATAGAACCAGCTGAGGCTTTCTCACAGGGCACCAAACATTTCATAAATAAAACTGAATCTTTTTGGATAATATCTTTTGGATTTATAAGGCGTGTTACTTTTCTGCTTTACAAAAAGTGCAACATTATCGGTGGTAGGCGTTACATGGAAGTACTTACTAACTTAAGTGGCGCTACAGTCCGGAATGAACCTGAGCCTCAACCAACATGCCTCTCCAATTAGCCCGGTCCTTAGTTAACTGCCTCCAGTTGCGCATCCAAGTTGATTGAGTTGATTGAGGTCGTTTTCTACTCATGCGGGCCACTGAAGATGAGGTCTTCCTCTACTGCGTCCGACGTCTGGCTGGGAATCGAAGACCCTGTGAGCCGGACTATTGGTGTCCATTCGTTTTACATGTCCTAGCCCAATGCGGTGTTTTTGACCAGGGGCATGTCGCTGTACAACTTGTATAGTTCTTGGTTGAATCTTCGTCTCCATAGCCCGTCAACGAAAACGGGACCGAAGATTTTTCGAAAAATTTTCCTATCAAATCCACCAAGGATTTCTTCATCCGCTTTTGAGCCGGTTCATGGTTCAGCGCCGTAGAGCAGGACTGGGATGATCAAGGTTTTATACAGGATCTCCTTAGTAATTCGAGTGAGAGCTTTACTACTAAATTGCCTTCTTAGCCCGAAGAAACAGCGGTTGGCAAGAGTAATTCTTCGTTTAATTTCTGACAAGATGTTGCTGTCAGAGTTAACAGCGGAGCCGAGATAGACAAAGTCCCGTACTACCTTAAAGTTATATCTGTCAATGGTGACGTTCTGTCCAATTCGTCGATATTGTGTGTCCTTTCGTGTAGACAGCTATACTTCGTCTTGCCCTCTTTTACTGCTGAACCAATTTTTTCCGCTTCATTCTCTACACTAGCAAACGTGGCTATGACATCACGTTGCGTCCGACCAATGATTTGAATATCATCGGCGTATGCTAGTAGTTGTACCGATTTTTGGAAAATCGTGCCTCTGGTGTTGGCTCGTGAGTTTTTCACAATCCTCTCAAGAATCAAATTGAAGAAGTCCCATGATAGCCCAATTCCTAACATAAATCCTTTCTTGGTATCGAATGTGTCGGTGAGATCGTTTCCGACCCTGGTAGAGCAGAGAGAATTCTCCATCGTCATCCTACACAAACGGACGAGTTTGGCCGGTATACCAAAACTAGACAATGCTGTCGTAAGCGGCTTTGAAATCGATGAATAGGTGGTGGGTATCGATTTTTACATCTTGCGTTTTTCCAAGATCTGCCGAAGTGTGAAAATTTGATCGGTTGTGGACTTTCCTGGCCTAAGACCACACTGATAAGGGCCGATCAGATTGTTGGTAAACGGTTTCGGGTGCTCACGCCTCTGTAGCTGGCGCAGTTAAGAGGGTCTCCTTTTTTGTGGATCGGACATACGATGTTGAGGTTCCATTCTTCAGGCATACTTTCCGACCAGATTTTGCTTATGAGTTGGTGGATGTTTCTTACCAAGTAAAGGATGGCCGTCATTTCCGGCAGCCTTATTAAGCTTAGCTATTGCTATCCTCAATCCACTCAGGTCGGGTGGTTGGCAGTTTTCCTTGTCGTTGCCAACATTGAATGGTTCTTTCTGCCTGACAGCTGAATGTTGTTCGTCATCGCCGTTTAACAGTCTACAGAAGTAGTTCTTCCATGTCCTCAGCATCGACTTTGTCTCATCTACGATATTTTCTTGTTAATCTCCAAATTCTTGAAGAAAAAAATTTATTGCGGCGTCTTTAAAGAACTATGCCATTAGATTTGGCCCGATAATAACAAACCGTGCTATAAATTGCGAAAAAAACAGGAACTCTCACAGGAAAGTTACCTGCCAAACATTAATTACTCGTTGTTGGCCCGCGGCTAGCTGGAAAATTCCCTCTCCAAAAATAAATATCCAAATGAATTTAAAAGATGATTCAAATGCTTGATTTTATTTTCTAAAGACAAAAACGTTAAAATACAAAAAGGAAAATATATTCATTCTTACATTGGTAGGAACCTTGGGAATCTTGCTGCGGTCAACGTGGTAATGTCTCGAAACAAAATGGTGCAAAACACGATATGCATAAGTAATTGACATTTGGAGTTCGAACTGTACGCACGTTATTACCAGCTCAAAAAAACCCGAGTAGGAAATTCATTAATACATTTTAAATTTGGAAAACAAAAATAAATTCGCTCGATGACACTCCGGGGCCCGTCTGAAGCTCTAGGGTGAAGACTCCAGATCAAGAACAGCGAGCCTACCAACGGCCCTTTTCACCATCAAAACTTTGTTAGCCAGACGGACATCCGCAGTCCGCACAATACCATCTGGTCCTGGGTAAACAGTTGTAACTCTTCCAAGCTTCCATCCAGAACGACCTTCAGCCGGCTCCACCACAAGAACAATGCTCCCAACCTCCACTGGCTTCGTATCTTTATACCACTTCGAGCGTCGCGTAATCTCTGGAAGGTATTCAGTGTACCAACGTCTTGAGAATTCTATCATAAGATGTTGCGCACGCCTACTGTATAGCTTACTCCACTGGTCACGACCGGAGAACACTCCAGGCGCGGTGGCATCTCGATCAGCGTTGCCAAAAAGAATCGAATTCGGGGTCAGTGGCCTTGGATCCTCTGGGTCTACGGGTATGTGAGTCAACGGACGTCTATTTATCTGCCCTTGAGCCTCGACTAGCGCATTGAGAAGAACGTCCTCCCGCGGAGTTACTCCCCTAAGAATGAAGTCCAAGCTGACCTTGATAGACTTGATCAGTCGCTCCCATGCTCCTCCCATCCAAGGCGAATACGCTGGAATAAAACGCCAAAGAATGCCCTCATATTTCGAACAGTACTCTCCAAGAGCTGCCTCCATCTCCTTAACGTCCTTATCTAGTCTATTTTTGGTTCCAACGAAGTTGAGACCATTGTCACTATAAATGAATCGGGTAACTACACGGTTGATGAGAAATCGCCGCACTGCCAAAGTGCACTGGTCCAAACTGAGATCATTGAGCATTTCGATGTGTACAGCGCGAAAAGTCAAACAGGTGAAAATCATACCATAACGCTTAGCAGTGCCTCTTCCAAATTTGACACACATTGGCCCGAAACAATCGACCCCAACATGGGTAAATGGTCTCAAGTCGAAAGCTAACCGGCTTTCAGGGAGCTGGCCCATAAGAGGCATGACTGGATTTGCCTTAAGTCGTCTACACATAAAGCACCTTGATTTGACTCGGGCTACAGCTCCACGGATGCTAATTATCCAGGCTTTCTCCCTGATATCTGAAATAGTTGTAGCTGTCGCCACGTGCAAATTGGCTTCATGGTGATGTTGCACAAGTAAATCAACTAACGGATGGGATTTGGGTAGAATCGCTGGATTACGCGCAGCGTATGATAGGTTCGTTTTCTGTGCTCTCGAACTTAATCGCATCGTACCCTCCTCATCTAGAAACGGCGATAAACTCAGCAAATGACTAGTAGATTTTAAGCCTAGTCTTGCCTGAAGACGAACAATTTCAGCATGAAAAGCATCTTGTTGGATCTTCCGAAACATCCAGTTCTCAGCTTGTACAATCTCTGACGGTGTTGCGAAAACTTCCTGATCAGTTGCCTTTCCTTGTAAAATGTTTTTAAAGCGAAGTATTAGCGCCAGCACTCTTACTGCCGAAAACCATCTTGACCGGAACCTTGGTCTCAACTCATTAAAAATCTCATAGGAAATTTGCCTCGGATGTACGTTTACCAGAAAAATGGGATTTAAAGCAAAATGGCTTACCTGATGAATAACATCTTTGCCCGGAGATATAGGCCAACTAGCTCTGGACTGCCTTAAAAAATCAGGGCCTTTAAACCATCTCTGGCTTACAAAACTACTCGACGACTCAGTCCATCGAGTTCCATCATCAGCAACATTATCCGCGGATCCAACGAACCACCATTGATGTGAGGCAGTAGACTCCAAAATCTCACCAACACGTACGGCAACAAAAGATGGAAACTTGAACGTAGAGGAACCAATCCACGAGAGCACCGTCTTAGAATCCGACAGGAAAATCTGCTCAGCAGGTTGAATAGTGTGTGATTTCAGGACCGTCTCCGCCACTCGCACACCGAGCACAGCCGCTTGCAACTCTAAGCGAGGCACCGACAACTTCTTAACTGGAGCCACTTTGGCCTTAGCCATAGCAATCGCTATCTCCACTTCTCCATTCTGTTCAAAACGCCAATAAGACACAGCTGCAAACGCCTTCTCCGACGCGTCGACAAAGGTGATCAAGCTAATTGTAGAAGATTCGGGTGTCCAAGATAGATACGCTCGGGGAATCCTTATTACTTCTATTTCCCTTAGATACTTCAAGAAGTCCAACCATTGATATTTCAGCGGACCCAATATCGGCTCGTCCCAATCGTAGCCCTCTCTCCAAATCTCTTGTAAGATGACTCGTCCGCGAATGATGATACAAGAAATAAAGCCAAGTGGATCGAACACTCTCATGATTGTTCTAAGAATCTCGCGTTTTGAAATATTCCCTTCTGGATCCGCTAACTTATTCCAGTGTTCTTCATTCGATAGCCTATAAAGCAAATGGTCCGAAGAAGGATGCCAAAACATTCCCAAAATCTTGGTGACATAGCCCTCAGACTCATTTAAGTCGATACTGACCAGGCCTGGTTTGATATTGGCTTCTGGCATCTGCTCCAAAAATGCCTGACTGTTCGATTGAAAACCCACCAGGTCGAAATTCATTCCCTTACAGATTCGAATGGCATCTCTACTCACAGCTAGAGCCTCTTCCACCGTATTGTGGCTATTAAAATAGTCGTCCACATAAGTTCGATTGACTAGTCCATCGACTGCTTCCGGACACTCTACTTGGAATTTGACAGCATGATAGTTCTTGACAAACTGCGCGCAAGTGGGAGAGCAACGAGGACCAAACATCATTACCTCCATGATGTAGACCGAAGGTTTTCGAGAAGTATCACCATCTCTCCAGAGAATCCGCTGGCACTGTTGATCTGCCTCGCTGATCCTTATGCGATGAAACATTTCTCTAACGTCTGCATTCACAGCAATTCGACGCTCCCGGAATTTAAACAGTCCAGCGTGAAGAGGAACAAGGTTATCCGGCCCTTTTAACAAGTGCGAATTCAAAGAGATTCCATTGACTCTCGCAGCAACATCCGCAACATCTCTGGGCTTTGGAGGGTCCTTAATCCTGTTTAACACTATAAACGTTGGAGCGTACCAAACTCTAGCCCATTCTCGTTTTAACTCGTCATCTGATGCGATCCTAGCATATCCCTTGGTTACCAATTCACGCATATGCTGGTTTTTCCACTCAAGCAATTCAGGATTTTTCGACAATGACTTCTCCAAACTAATAAGCCGTCTTATCGCCATAGGGTAGCTGTCTGGAAGCTTTACCTCATCTGAGTCCCACAGTAAACCGATTTCGTATTGATCTCCGACCTGGCGCAGAGTCCTCTCCATCACTTCTAAAGCACGAACATCTGCCTGGCATACAAAATTTCCTTTGGGAGGTCGCACTCCGAATTCCTCGGTGGTAAAATGTTGTTTAACAAGGTCGTGAAGTTCATCATCCAGCTTGACAATGTCATGGCAAAATATTTGCGAAGGCCTTTTTGGTGGGTTAACACATGACACGTTGGACAAACAACCTGACCTTCCAAAAACAGTCCAACCCAGCACTGTCTTAAGAGCATGTGGCTCTTCATCTTTCCCAGATCGATTACCACGACCCACAAGAAACTTGGCTTGGTCTAAACCAAGCAAAACCTTTGGCTTCGCATTACGGAGATCCGGTAATGGTAGGTCCTTTAGATATGGATACATTGTCTTCAAAACTGACGCGTCGATATCCTGAGACGGCAGTTCAAGACCCTTCACAGTGTATATCTCCCTTAGCACATGTCGCTTACGTTTGTTCACGGCCGAAACACATAAATTGGTGCGCACTGAATCCTCAACCCTTGACACTCCTTTCGTCCACTGAAGTGTAAGCTGCTCTGGATCACCTGTCAATTCAAGCTGGTCGAAAATCTCCTTCTCAAGCATCGTAATCGAGGAACCATCATCCAAGAAGGCGAAAGTGTCAACAGTTTTATCGTTATTCCCGTATAAGCGAATAGGAACAACCTTAAATAGAACTGGTAGCTTAGCTCCTACATGCGACGATTGAAACTGTGGTTTTGGAACATACGGAGGAGCAGATGAATTTAAGGATTTGGAAAGTGATAGATGGAGTAAAGGGTGATGACGTTTTGAGCAACCTTCAACACCGCATGTCTTCTCTTGCGAACATCCCCTCCATTTATGAGGTGCCGGGTTCAGACATCTAAAACAGATGGCCTTGTCTTTGGCAAAGGCAAACCTTTGATCCGCGGTCAAATCATTAAATTCCCTGCACTCGGTTAACTTATGTTGGGAATTTCCGCACTTTACACAAATACCACTTGCACACACAGGTTGATGTGTCAGCACTCTTCGTGATGATCCTGCGACGCTAGTAACCTTCTCACAAACGGATGATTTCGACGGTTTAGACATCTCCGGAGGCATATCCAACAACCTATCGGTGAGAAAAACTGCGAAATCCCCTAAGATTACATAAGGTTTGCTGGATTTACGCCTCTGCCAGTCGTGGTACAAATTTGGCGATAATTTAGTTGCGAGATCCGTCAAAACGTAGCTGTTGTCGAGCTCCTTATCCAAATCCATTGATCGAATATCCGCAACGAAACCGTTCAATGTCACAGCCCACTGACGTAGCTTAACGTCGCTACCTGAACCCATCGCAGGCAGCTTAAGGAGATCTCCTGTTAGACTGTGTACCAATATATCGGGTCTACCATAGATTGCCCGCAGGGAATCCATGATTGCATCTGCATCTGTCGAATATCGCAGACGATCACTTACGAAATGACAGGCTTCACCCCTTAATGCCTTCCTAAGCCGAGCCACATTCTCCTTACCATTATACCTGCCCTCTGTCGTGGTTGACTTAAATACAGCTTCGAAATATGGCCACTCTCTCTTGTCGTTCCCAGTGAAAGACGGCAACTCCTGCACCTGGTTACGATTTAAGATCGTCAATAAATTCGCCATGTCGGATTGATTGCACAAATCGCCGTGGAAGCTTTCTTGGTGATCAGGTTTTACGGACAGTGGTGTGGAAGACGTTACCTGATGAGAACTAGCCAACAATTGACGATGTGTGCGATCAATTTCACGAATCGCTTGCAGCCTAGCGCTGGTAAGATCCTTTGCAACTGCAGACTTGACATCACCTACATCTTTCTGGGCGGGAACTGAAGATACTGCGGCCAACTGCAATTTGAGCTTATCCATCTCAACCTTTAGTGACTCAATTTCACTGTTCCGCTTCTCCACGACCGATTGAGCAACTTTTGCCGCCTCGATAAGAGCATCTACCGAAGCCAATGCATCAGCGTCGGTATCCTTGTCGGGTGAAATATTTCCTTCTTCGCCTTCAAAAATTTGATCTCCCTGACCAACACGTTTGCATTCTTTCGAGCGACAAAACCAAGGAGTAGCAGTATCAAACAAGGAAGGGTTGAAATCCACACAACCGTAATGCCACCAGCGTCTGCAAGCATCACACGAAACCATCTCGTCGTCATCGGGCAGACTGCAACTTGACAAAGCACAGCTCTTTTCAACGTCTACCGGCATTTTCCTTTGTAAACGTTTACAACTCAAACTCGTTCAATAAAATAAAATGATGTTGGCCCGCGGCTAGCTGGAAAATTCCCTCTCCAAAAATAAATATCCAAATGAATTTAAAAGATGATTCAAATGCTTGATTTTATTTTATTGGTAGGAACCTTGGGAATCTTGCTGCGGTCAACGTGGTAATGTCTCGAAACAAAATGGTGCAAAACACGATATGCATAAGTAATTGACATTTGGAGTTCGAACTGTACGCACGTTATTACCAGCTCAAAAAAACCCGAGTAGGAAATTCATTAATACATTTTAAATTTGGAAAACAAAAATAAATTCGCTCGATGACACTCGTGATTAAAAAAAATTCCTAGATAAGTCGCATACTTAGTTGCAATACAAATATAAAAAGGGTGGTGGTTTTAGTTAGGATTAAAATCCCACTCTACTTTAGGCACGTGCTCATCGTGTCTTTTGAGATTTGAACCAGCCCACATTTTCGGAGAAGTTTTGGACCATCGAATAACCGAGTGGATTCAGTTTGTTAGTTAATTCAATGACTTTAGGCCAAGATCTTTATGCAAAATACGCCACAATGTGGACTGAAATAGAGCCAACTGCAGGCGTGGGGTGCACTGATTTGTCAGCTTTTCAACTGGCTATGATATTTTCGGTACATCAACCGAGTCGTTGTATCACGAATTTATGAATTATAACCCCCACAGCATGTTTGGTGACGATTATTTCGAATTAAAATACTCGCAATTATTAAATAAAGGACTCCTGAAAGCAGACATAACTACTTTTTTGAACTCATTTATAAAAATATAAACAATAATGCTTACTTCACTCGAATATGAAAAATGGAGTAAACATTATTCAATAAGGCTCACTTACACAAAAGAATTTGTTTAACTGTCGGTGGTCAGCTGCCATAAATCTTTCTGAAAATACCTTGATAGGTGAATAAGTATCTAAGTATCTTTTCATTTATGACTTTGAATTAAAAAAAATTGAATAACTCTACATTAAAATGAATCTCCAGTTAACTCACACAACAGTTTTATTTGTTATTTGTTGTACAAGGAATCATTTTATGCATCAAATTAATAAATGATTTCCTATCCATCACCACATGCAAATCAGGAATCGTTGAAAGAAAAGGGAACTTTTTAATATCTAAAGGGTGATTTTTTAAGTGTTAAGTTTTTTTTTCATATTGGCAGCACTGGTAAGTAATGGCGTCCAAACGTCATCTGTCAAAGTAAAAAGTTCACAGAGCACTCTGCCATTTAATCATGGAAAGACTTAAAACCGAGCAACGATTGCAAATTATTGAAATTTATTACCAAAATTCGTGCTCTGTGAAAAATGTGCACCGTCTCTTAAGCCATATTATGATCGCCATAATCGACCTGGTGAATCAATAATTCATGCTATCACCAAATTTCGCACCAAATTTACTTTGTTGGACATTAAACCATCGACTCGCATGAGTACCGAAGAAAATATTGCAGTCGCAGCAGTCCAATGTTAATCATTAATGAACATCGTGAAATGTCAAATCGTCGCCGTTCTCAGCAATTGGGCTAGTTGGGAAAATTTTACACTTTGATTTGGGTTTGAAAGCCTTTAACTTGTGTAAGAATTGAAGCCGAATGACCAACTAGAACGTCTACTTTTTGGTGAATGGACCTTAGAACAGCTCCATGAAAATGCGGTGTTTTATCGAAAAATTGTGTTCAGCGATGAGGCTCATTTCTGGTTCAACAGATACGTAAAGATCATGTGATTTAACGCCTTTTGATTATTTCTTTTAAGGTTATGTAAAGACGTTAGTCTATGACCTATGTGGACAAGCCGAACACGAATGAAGCCTTACAGGATAACATAACACGCCTAATACGTGGAATATGCTTAAAAAAGTCAGCCTTTACAAAAAAGACCGAATTTCAGTAAAAAAAAACTTATCTCGCATATCTCATTTAGATCCACCCCTTTTATCTTCGTCGAATTAAATTATGTCCACCTACTTGGCAAATAAAATAGAAGAACACAAAATACGCGCTGTCTCTGTTCATAATGAGATCCTAAATTCCTAATGCGTTGTTGTGTACTTGTGTTAGTAAATCCCATGCATTTGCAATGTACAGTTGTGTTAATCCTTCTCGATGTAGCATAATTTCGCCAGCCAGATCTAATTAATTCATAAATTACTTGCGTGCTCGTCGTTGTCAGAGTATATAATCTCAAATTAAATCGCAACACATGCTGGACATGCGAAATATACTTTGCGCAAATTTACAAATCCAATTTTCAGCTTGACAGCTTCGTTTCAGCGTTCACATGAGAAGATATTTATGCCGCATATATTTTCTGCCAAATGCAATCTATTTGACAATGCTTAGCAGGAAAACGTTGTAAAACGTTGTGAACATTTTAATGCGGATTAAATGTGCGAAAATGGTGGACAGATCCATTCAAAATTAACTCCCATTTATTGTTGCCCTTAATTAACTTAGGCTGCACTTTGATGTAGTTTATTACACTAAGGTTAACGATTACTGAATGCTAGATTAAGTTAAGTTAAGTTTACTGAATGCTAGAATTTTGTTGACAGTCTCAATAGACCAATAAGACTTTTTGTTTGTTTAGGTAAAATGTGGAGCTCGAAGAATAAAGTGAATGACAGCCTTATTATTCATTGTAGGTATTTTCAAATAGCAAGTGTGCGAGAACTTGACAGTTTTCATAGTTTGGTCAAAGTAGATTTTTATTAAGTGCCAGACTAAGGCAAGAAGTCTTTTGCTTTCAAGACATTAGCGAGCACGTTATAATAATCCAAATCAAGGCCACACCGACGGAAGAAAAGGTTTCAATATGCCCCTTCTCTCGTGATGATCTTACAAATCATCCGAGTAGTATCAATTGTCAAGAAAAACTTAATTCAACTTAGCCGTTCTTTGTCGGCATAAAGCAGTAACTCACTTAGATAATAGTCGAGACCTCTTGAGCAGTCACTCAATAATAATCGTCTGTGATTGATCATTGTTTTACTACTTACCTGGGCCTCAACCAACACGCCCCTCCAATTAGCCCGGTCCGCACTCCAAGTTGGTTAAGGTCGGTTTCTACTTGTGCGCGCCACTTAAGGCAAGGTCTTCCTCTCTGCGTCCGACGTCTGGCTGCGAATCGAAGTCTCTGCAAGCCGGAGTATTGGTGTCGATTCGTTCTACATGTCCTAGGCCTAGCCATCTTAAACGCCCAATGCGGAGTTTTTTGACCAGCGGCATGTCGCTGTACAGCTCGTATAGTTGTTGATTGAATCTTCGTCTCCATAGCCCGTCAACGCAAACGGGACCGAAGATTTTTCGAAGAATTTTCCTCTTAAATCGAACAAGGATTTCTTCATCCGCTTTTGAGACGGTCCATGCTTCAGCGCATTAGAGCAGGACTGGGATGATCAGGGTCTTATATAGGATCTTCTTAGTAGTTCTAAGCCCGAAGAAGCAGCGGTTGGCAAGAGTAATTCTTCGTTTAATTTCTGACGAGTTGTTGTTGTCAGAGTTAATAGCGGATTCGAGATAGACAAAGTGCCGTACTACCTCAAAGTTACATCTGTCAATGGTGACGTTCTGTCCAATTCGTCGATGTTGTGTGTCCTTTCGTGTTGGCAGCATATACTTCGTCTTGCCCTCATTAACTGCCAAACACATTTTTGCCGCTTCTTTCTCTATACTAGCAAACGTGGATGACATCACGTTGAGTCCGACCAATGATGTCAATATCGTCGGCGTATGCTAGTAGTTGTAACGATTTTTGGAGAATTTTGCCTCTGGTATTGGCTCGTGAGTTTTGCACAATCCTCTCGAGAATCAAATTGAAGAAGTCACATGACAGCGCATCACCTTGCCTTAATCGTTTTTTGGTATCGAATGTGTCAGTGAGGTCGTTTGATCGTTTGATCGTTTTGTACTTTCCTGGCCTAAAACCACACTGATAAGGGCTGACCGTTCGTTGATCTGGACACCGCCATGTCCTCTTATGAGTATCGAGGTGAGAAAACTGTGTGCTGGCTATAGTGGCATTTCGTTTCGTAGCGAATCAATTACCCTAAGTCCGTTACGAGACGTATTGTCGTGTAGGCTATGTTTTCCGACAATTCCGCTAAAGATGTCTTCTCTTCCTACCTTTGCGTTAAAATCTCCCAGCACGATTTCAATATCGTGAGCGCATATTAGGCTGATGTTGGCGAATTTGGCTTGTTACAATGCTTTTGCTAATGTCTTGTAAACATAAGACTTCTTGCCTAAGTCTGGCACTTATAACAAATCCGCGTCTGAATAGTTGCTGTTTCTGCTTACTATAACACGGTCGGTAGTAGATGTCACAGCTTTTCATCCTCTTTTTGCCCGAACCATCCCATCTTATTTCCTGGATGGCAGTAATGTCTGATTTGTAGCAGTTTAGGGCTTCCGCTAGTTGTTCGCTTGCACCTCTGCTGTTTAATGTTCTCACATTCCAGGTGCAGACAAGAACGTCGTTGTCCTTTTTTCGTTTAGCCGGTTCGTCAACAATAAAATCAGTACTTTCCGAGGCTATTTGTTGCTTCGTAACATTTAAGTTTTAGTTTTAGTTTGGGTAGTTAACCCAAATGAGGGCCTTGAATTCTTAGAAAAATCTTCGATCCCATTTGATTTGTCTTGACTGGCTATGGAGATAAAGCTTCAATCTAGAACTTTAAAGCGACATAGATCTTGTCAGCGAATTCCACATTGAATGTTTAAGTTGCTTACACTACTTCTGCTGGATGTAACAAAATGTTCCTGTAACAAATTTCATCAGCATCCTTACAATTTAATGTCAAAAACCAGGTGTTTGTGTGACTTAAATTTTCAGATTTCGGTCACAACCTAAATATGGCGTGAGAAATATAAAAAACTTATTTAAAGTTGGGTTCCGCAATTTTATTTTAATCAATCAGCAATTTTGATTGTGACAAATGTTCTTTGAAATATAACAACTCACATTGGTAGGTGCAGATTAACAATGGAACTTTCAAATAACGCTATATGCCATATGCAGATGCTATAAGCAATAAAGCCATGTCAACGAACTTACATTTGTTTCCTTTACTTTTTTTTTTTATAAGAATATATAAACCATTCTTCGGCTAGATACCATTTTCCTTGACAATTTTAAAAGCATGTAATGAGATGACACTGGACGACGTATAATGACAAAAAGGAGCTCAAAGTCTATCCTATGTTTATCACAGCATGAAGTTGAATCCTTAAGAATAACAATGCTGCTGTTGTTCTATACCCCTAGGAGTTCACAACTTCGTCTCATAGTGCAATATCCGCTTTCAACAAATCTATGTATGTGTGAACCCGTAGGATAATGCACATGTTCTTCGTAGAGTGTGTTAGAGACAAGCATATTAATGAGCACACAAAGACAGTGCATGCATTCGGTCAGTGTCATATTGAGGTCATCTTTATATGTAACACGGCACGGGGCAAATATGAGAACTTTCAGGAAAATATCATGTGAGATAGTAAAATTCTTTAGATTAGATACTCATGAAGCGTAGAAGATGACTGAGACATGAGCTTGACGTCTGTTTTGTTTATTTTCATTGCAATCTCTTAAATTGCGACAATATACATGTAGCAAGATTTATATCATAAATTGGATACGATTGGTCTGTTGTCATTGTGCTGTAGAAATATAAATTAATAAGCTCGGCTTTGAGTTTATCGTTTACTTGTAGTTGATAGCGTGGAATTGGTGGGGTCTAGAATTACTGCTTTGTTAACTTTAGTTAACTGGTCCCACACCGAAGTACAGGACGAACTCACATATGTCACTCATTCTTCACGTAGTTTCGGTAGGCCGGACGTATAACTAAAGGCATTTAAAATGACTGACATATAAACGGCCTCCTAACTTATGATAGAAAAAAAAATGATGGCATAACAGGTTAAAGGTTGTGCTCTGGATTAACTATTCAACCAGGGTTAAATAATTAATACCAAACAACTACGAGCCTATTATTGGGCGGATTTTATTGTTTATTTTATTATTGAATATGCTTTTCGATTGTTAAACCCCGTTATAGCTGTTATAAGGCAGACATAACTACCATCTAGGAAATACTGAATGAGATGCGAAAAAGGTGACTTAGAAGACTTGGGCATGAAGTCTAATGCTTCGAAAATACACGGAATTCTGTTGATTCGCATTAAGTTCAAAATGAACAAGAAGGTGACATCAAAAACGGCTGATTCCACGGTGTCCTCGACAGAACATAAAATAATGCTAGGTGATTTCATCGACAGGTTGGAAGACACCAAGATAGTATTTTTCTAGAAATCAAAATCTATAACACCACGTCTAGCAAGCTGTCATAAGTTAATTGACTTTGATAGGGGACAAGGGAAAAAAATACTGCCATAGCAAGTATGTACGTCTTCATAATATTTATAAGGATACATGGCGGTCTCCGACGCAATCCAAATTGCAAATATGCAATACCCCAGTATTCCAGACGTCCAAATATTCCGAGCAGCTAACATGGTCCCGAGCGTCTTATGTACTAATGTACCCCTCGATCTTATCTGACTCACAATAACATTTGATGTTAAAAGCGGATTCGAAAGAATTTTCAGAATTTCAAAGCCAATACCAGTTGGCACCTTCTGTTAGACATGAGAGTTGCCTCCTACAACATAATTAAAGTCTCACAGATACATCCAATTACAAATACAAATTTTTGGCGCAACAGGCTCATTCGTACCCAGTGCTGAGCTTTCTCACAACCATTCATGTGTGCGTGCGTACTTCTTGCACGATGGCGGGACCTCCTTTTATGCCGACTACGAACGGCGAATTTGAGATAAGCTATTCTTGAAAATTGATACTACTCGGATGATTTGTCAGATCGTCACGAGAGGAGGGCCAGTGAAAATTCATTTAGGTGCTGCTATGTATGGGAATGGAACCCAGACCTTCTGCGCGGAAGTTTATCGCACTAACCATCGCGTCACTAAGCCGATACATCCAATTGGTGCCGATAAAACACGCCGAGCGAAATAAAACCTAGTTTCAAAACATTTCTTGTGAAATAAAGCCAATTTCAGAGAGAGGGGGTTTATACTTTTCACACATCCGAGTGCGAGTTTGGGAGTATGCAAAGTTTGGGTTCACTGTAGGATTTTGGTTGCGTGCGCCTGCTTATGCTCCTTGTTGAAGAGAGCACTCAACCCAAATCCAAAAGTGAGCCCAAGCAGGAGGGTTGAAGGGGGCAGCATGCCTCAACAAACTCAAACATGCATTCTGATGTATGCAAAGCATGAATCCCCTGCTTGGATTTGGGATATATGAAATTGGATGCATGTGAAATTAGGCCGACTCGGCTCTGGTCAGAGAAATAGTTTAGCCAATAAATTTCTTTCCGCACCTAGGTATGATGAAAGGTCATCAGTCTGTTCTATCAGGCTAAGCCTCCTTACAGGACATTGCCCCTTGGGACTACACGCAAAAATATTAGGCGTCTTTAGCAATCACTTCTGCAGAAGCTTCTTATGCGAGGGGGAGGATAAGTTTATTCATCTCCTTCTCTGCTCTTTTCAAGCACTTCTTTGTCTTCATAGTCAGAATGTTTAGATTAGATTAGAAGAAATCGAAAGATCTACGTGGTAACACAGCGGAACTTCCTGGTCTAAGTTTGTACCACATCGCGGGCTGCCACTATAACCAAACCTAGCCTAACTTAACTTTACCGTTTTCTGAGTCCCGTCGGACATCTTATTCTTATTCTATATAAACAGATGAAAAGGCTATACCCTATCCCATTTCTTATGGTTTGATCAAAAAAGACATGTATTTAAACATTTTATTTGATTTAAAACATTGATTTGCAATATATTTTGCATTGATTGCTTACCAAATGTTGTACTGGTAGCCATTTTTAGTATTTCGATGACATTAATTGCTATATTAGCTCACTTTCTATCCTTATTGGTGGCATATAAGGCTTAACGAAATATGTTGGATTTTTGCCATGAGCGTCAATGACGTAGGATACGCATAATGAAACAAAAATAAAAGATGTCTAGTTAGTTGTATCACGTTTTTAGATTATGAAAAAAGCATTAAAAAAGGCGAATTTTCGTTAATTATTTATTGCCGCAATAATGGAAGATTTCTGTAATTATTTTCACCGGTTAATTGCAAAAAACATTGTGAATTTAGTCAGGAATTACTGTAAACAATAAAATAACCTCGCTTAAAATATAACTTACAATTGGTGACAAATACCGATAGACATACATATCGGATATATTTCGAATGCAATATAATTTTTCTTTGATACAAACTTTGTCAAAAAAAACTATTTAGGTACACATTATGAAATTGGTTTTCAAAAACCGCAATATCTACTTCAAAAGCAAAAATACCATTTCCAATATTGGAAATTTACTTAAATAAATACACAATATTCATTATTGTTATTTGTAAACAAGGAGTTTTCAACGTTTCCTTCTTGTACTCCGATTGTTTGTTTAATAAAAAGAACGAACTACGTATTGCAAAGCTTAAGGGTACAATATTTTATAACAATGAAAATCTTCATAATTTATTTGAATCGATAAAATGAGATTTTTTGTTATTTTTTTATATAGTGGTACTCTTTTAAATGTTTATTTTGCATCAGTTTTTTATGCGTATTGATAATTAAGTCTCATGATCCTTAATATTAAAGGCATATGGCTTACCACAATTATTTTTAGGTTTAACATAGGTATTCCTTAAAAACTCATAAGTATTTTACCAATGAATACCCCAAGATCTGCGAAAAATCCGTATTTTTTGCACGGGTGCATGTCCGGTTTATTAAGAGAAAGCTTTTGATATCGTATGGCCTCTATCTAAAGCTGACCATACTTGGCATAAGTAAACCACTGATATATATATGCTTCATGACATGCTGACTGGTAGAACGTTTGTTGTCAAAAGTGGCAATTCGGAAGTTGAAATTCAACTTTCAGAAATCAGAAACTATCCTGTTTAGGACACCGTTGTCTAGGGCCTCTAGGGATACGAGAAAGAACTGGCGAAAGCTGGTGATCGTTGGACCAAACGGACAGCCACTGGCGAGTAAATGTGTAGTAAAGTACCTTGGCATCTGGTTAGATCAGTATCTATACTTCGGAAGACATGAAGATGCTACTCTGGCGAGAGCTAGGGGAGCACTTGCCCAGACAAGACGATTGTTTTAAAGCAGTCGTCTTGACAGCAGGGTGAAGGTGATTTGCTACATGGCCCTCATTAGGCCGATGATTGCCTATGGGTGCTCGGTGTGGTTCAACGTTGCCTCATCTCTAATGGAAAAGATACGGGTGTTTGAGAGGCAGTGTCTGAGAAGCTGGCGAGAGCTATGGGAGCACTTCCCCTGACAAGACGATTGTTTTATAGCAGTCGTCTTGACAGCAGGGTGAAGGTGATTTGCTACATGGCCCTTATTAGGACGATGATTTCCTATGGGTGCCCGGTGTGGTTCAACGTTGCCTCATCTCTAATGGAAAAGATACGGGTGTTTGAGAGGAAGTGTATGAGGAGCTGCTTTGGACTTCAAAGAACACCAGTATCTGACTACACAAAATACTATTCCCTCCAGGTCCTAAACAACGGGGCCAACATAAACAGAATAGACAATTTTCTGGCGAAACCCATTCGGTTTCACGTAGCAAGAGCAAAAGCTTCGAACAATAGTCTCATCTTTGGGTCCAGTGATGAATATTTTGAGTGTGCGCGTTTAAGCGGCTTTATTCCGCCCGAAGCTTTCCTATATTTGGATAGTCGAGGGCTGATACAGGATAAATAGACAGGATAATAGACAATAGACATAAACAGAATAGACAATTTTCTGGTGAAACTCATTCGGTTTCACGTAGCAAGAGCGATAGCTTCGAACAATAGTCTCATCTTTGGGTCCAGTGATGAATATTTTGAGAGTGCGCGTTTAAGCGGCTTTATTCCGCCCGAAGCTTTCCTATATTTGGATAGTCGAGGGCTGATACAGGATAGATCGGCGGGTGCGCTAATCTACCACGTCTTCCGAAGAACTGTGGACAGGCGGCTCCTATACGACCGAGACGTCGTCTCTGAAAGGCGGAGGAGAGCGCCTGCGGTTAAGCAGAAGTGTGTCCGATTGGGACCGAAGCGTCGGAGTAAATGGCAACAGGAGAACCTCTTGTGATAGCTACAAGATTCGTTGTAGACAGTTGACTAATATATTGTATTATATAATGGCCGACTTACATAGTTTAAGGTTTAAGGTTTAGGTTAGGTAGGTGAAGCCGTTGTAGGTAGTTTTAATTAGTTTTTAAGTAGTTTTAGTTAGTCGATAAGTAGTTTTAATTAGCATGTAAGGTTTAAATTAAACAAAAAATAAAGATAAGAAATCTTGTTTTCTTTAATGTTTCTTGGTAAATATTATATTTATTTTAGATTTACACATTAGATAATAGACCTAAAGGCATTAGGATTAATTTGTTACTAATTTAGGGCGCCCGCATAGTAAGTTAATTAAGTAGTTGATATGAAGGCTAGTTTTTTCTTTAAATTTTGTCTAGCATGTAAGTTAGTTTTAAGACAAATTAAAATAAAAATGAATTTCCAAAAAAAAAAACGAATAATCCGTTATTGGAACACGACTCCTCACTTGGTAAAGCTTAAATTTCCTGAGTATGCTAAGTATGCTGAGACTAAAATTAGTTGGAATCTTCTCATCCTTTCGAAAAACATGGCCACAGAACCTACACCTATATGATTTAAATAGATTGATTGTCATGAGGTGTAGTGTTTCCAGGCCGTTAGTCAGCGCAACTATGAATTGTATATAAATGTATTCACGGTAATTGTCTAAATATAAACCTTGCAAGGGCACAGGTAGTTTAAAAAAAAAAAAAGTTGATGAATAAAAATAGTTACTGTCATTCTAATTTACATCTCTGCAAATATTGCGGATATCAAAATCGAGGTGAATATCTAACAGCAAGGGTGTTTATATTTATTGTTGAAAGCAGCCTCGAAATCGACAAAAGGTTTTTTCATCATTTAATACCCTATCAAATCCCACTCTTAAAACGAATATCCCCAGAACGTGGGATTTATGGCAATGAAATATTGATTATACAAATTATACAATATTATTCAATTCTCCTGCATATGGAGGAAATGTTTATATTATCGCAACCAATGATTTTGCATGAAACGTTTTTTTTTTTTTCAAACATTTTAAAATTATACCGAAAATTCTTTTTTTAATGAAAACGCCTCCAAAAAAAAGGAGTGGTGAAAAACTTTGTATAAACTAAATCAAGATATTGCAATTGTCTAAATATGTTATTCAGACTTTCTTTCAAATTTTATTATGATTTGGTCAAGAAACTACTTCTTTCTAAAAAGGAGGTATAGGAGTCAGCAGATATTAAAAATTCTTACACTTATTCTGCTGGCAGCACCAATGAGCACGTGTACCAAATCGCATTGTTTCAGAAACACACCGACTCCCCCATAGTTTATTTCTACCTGGGAAAGTATCACATGAATTTTGCGAAATATTTCAGCTTTTAACCCAAACCTTGTGATCCATTTCCTACTCTCATTGTATATCGCTGATGGACAAATGCCTTCAGTCCTGTTCAACCCCACATCAGACATACAGTCATTCCTCAAACAATTGTAGACCATTAATTGCACACAGGCTCGCTTGAAACCATGTAATTTCGGAATCCATGCAAGGCATTAATTACGGTAAATATCCATGCTTCAAAGGATTTTTGCAGCCACGGAACAATAGAACAAATACAAATTTACCCAAATGTCTACCCCGGACCAGAACACAGATTATCCTTTTATCAGTTTCAACTTGACCATACACAGTGATGGTAGGGCTGGCTTGTTAGGGCTCAGCCTTTGAAATATGATGATACTGTCGCATATACTCGTATGAACGTCATTTAGAATGGACATTATTAAACGCCTCAACGGGTACGAATTTCAAATGTCTATCCTTTTTGGGGATATAGTTTAAATTCATAAAATCAAATCGAATAAATGTCATCGTAGTTGTATAGTCCTTGATGTCGACGCTGTCATCGGTGCCACTGGAGGACGCGGACATACTAGGCGAAATATTAAAATGTATTAGCATACAAAAATTGAACGCAATGAAAAGAGATTCGATTTGTAGCAAGGATATAACATTGAGATGAATGGAATGGTTTAAAATCTAATCGTCCGTTTTGGAATAAATTATAAGTACAGAACGTTGTTTAGTCTTGGAAATGTTGCCTGCATGAAAAAAAATAATTTTTGGAATCTAGTTTTATGCAAAGAAAGTCCGTTTGTGGCGGTTTAGATTGTTCACTTATTAATGGAATTCGTGATTTACAAAAACATTGACATATTACTACAACCAAACAGGCGGTCACAAGTCACATATCGATTCTTTATTAAACGGCCTACCATATGAATTTGTGTATATATTCTCAATGGCTTAGAAGGAATCAATCAACTTACCTCTCCAATTAGCCCGGTCTTTAGTTAGATGTTTCCAATTGTACACTTCAAGTGGGTTATGGTTGATTTCCACTGTGTGTGCTACTAAAGGCTAAGTATTTCGACACTGCATCTACAGTCTGGATGGGAATCAAAGACTTTGTGAGCCAAAGTGTTGATGTCGATTCGATCTACATATCCAATCCATTTTAAACGTGTAATGTAGAGTTTGTGGACCATGTGTCTACTTTACTTAAGTTGCGCTACAGTTCGGAATGAACTTTGGCCTCAACCAAAATACCTTTTCAATTATCTGAGTCCTTATACTGTCTGCGGTTGCGTACTTCAATTTAGTTGAGGTCGGTTTTTACTTCTGCGCTTTACTTAAAGCGAGGTTTTACTCTATACTACGTCGAAAGTCTGGATGGGGATCAAATATCCGAGGACCAGAGAGTTGATGTTCATTAGCTCTACACACCCGTGCATGCCTTCTTAAACGTCAAATGCTGATAAAGTTCTTGGTTGAATCTTCTAATGATTTCTTAATCCACTTATGATACTGTCAATGCTTTTTCACTGTAGCGAATGGTGACGTTCAGGATAGAAATCCTTTAGTTTCTTCGCCTTTTTAGCCCAAAGAAACAGCTGCAGCGGTTGGAAAGATATATTTTATGTTTGATTTCTGATAAGCTGTCGTTGTCAGAGTTAAAATTGGAGCTGAAGTAGAAAACGTCTCTTACTAATTCTAAGTTGTAGAAGGTGTCGTTAGTGAGGTTCTACCAAAGATTATAATCTTTGGTTCTACCAATCCAATACGTACTCTATGTATACCAAAGAGTATAGAACTACATAGAGTATGCATCACAGCTAAAAATGTTGTTGCCGCTTCAGACGCGGGCGGTAAGTGCGAAGGGGAATTTTCGTCAATCGTATGCATCGGCTATGCTGTTGTTGTTTGATGCTGGGGTGGTAATGTGAACAATTCGTCTATGCTGTGTGTCCCTTATCGTTACATGGTCTTGCCATAACTTACTGTTAATACATTTAATTCTTCTATATAACTAGCAAACGTGGCTGTGAAATCCCGTTGAGTCCAACCAATGATGTCAATGTAGACCGCGTATGGTAGTATTTACATTGATTTATAGAATATTGTGCTCCTTTTGTTGGAACGGGAGTTTTGCCGTTACCCCATATCAATATTTTTTCTGAAGCCCTCTTTCAATGCTCCTTTGGGTGACACGAAATTAAAAATGTTGTGTTTATTTCGGATTTCAAAACGAAAAACAAAAATATAGGAAATGATGCCAAATTATTCTATGACTATCATTGACTTTTACAGTCGATTTGACTTCAAAAAAAAAAAGAAATAACTCCTTTGCGTACATCCAACCTCGCACACAACATAAATCCAGCAGTGAGCCCAAGCAGGGGGATAGGGGGGCCACAGCTCAATGCCAGCTCTCCTATTCATTTACAGCTTTGCCTTGTAAGCCTCATAGTTATTATGACGCCCCTGAATTGGATGCCGACAGATGCTGGTCGGCATCCAATTCAGGGGCGTCTAGGTGGTGGGTGCGAGAATCCTAGCACATCAGTTGCTGGTGATCTTTTGGCTGATTGACATCGTTGCTATTCAGCTTCGAAATTAATTCGATCCTGCTGATATGAATTTAAAAGGGGATAAGCCTTCTACAAAGGACTTGGCAGTCTCTTACGATTGCAGTCTTTGGTCTTAAGCTTGTTTCATAGTATTTCGAATTTGTTTTGGCGTGGTAGATATTCGCATGCATAGCTTGGCTGCAACAAGTTGGTGGTCGAAATCGATGTTAACCTATTAGAATGTTCGGACATTTTAAATACTGGATGCTTGCCTATTGCTTTGTGATTATAATTTGATTGACCATTTGTTGGAGGCCGACATACGCCCTTGTAGATATCAAGATGTGCTGGCTATAGTGGCATTTCATTCCGCACCGAAGTCAAGCATTCGAATTTAATAAATTGGTATGTGCTTTCGGACTGATGTCTTCTCGTCAAACTTTGCGTTTAAATCTTTACATTTTTAAATTTTTTAAATTTTTAATTTTTTATATCGTATTTCCATAGTCGAACATATATTTGATCCAGGAGCTCGCAGAAACAATCCTTCGCAATGGCCTCTTTTTCCTTCGTCGTAGCGTTAGTGAATAAACGGCTCATGTTAGGGAATTCGGCCTTAATGCGGATTATTATAATGTGTTCGCTATTTTCTTGAAAGCATAAGACTTCTTGCTTAAGTGTGCCTTTTATGACGAATGCACATCTGAATAGTCGCAGTTTCACAGCTTTTCTATCCTCCTTTTGCAAGGCCAATCAAAAGAAAATTTCTTAGATGGCTGAATGTCAGTTCCTAGCAGCATGATCCTTGGCTAACTTAAAAACATTTTACAAACGAAGGCACTATATAACTAAAAGATTCGGATTTAGTAAATTGACTTTGGTCCACGTTTTTATATAAAATAAAATAATTTGAAATTACCATTTCAAAAAATATAAAATAATAAAAAAAAAAAACAGCCAGGCAGCTTCAAACATGAAAAGTGTTGGGTACCAGAAAGGATTTTGTGTATGTTTGGTGGGATTGGCAGGCAATAATCTACTAAGAGTAGGTCCCATATGGCAAAATTCTTAAAGTAGACCTCTTTGAATTGATCAATAGCCAAGAAGCAGTCAGATTTTGGACAATAAGAGATAAATTGGGTTCCATCAGGACATCGCTGGGCCACACCCATCCAGAAGATCCTTCAACTTGGTTGGGGTGTTCCTATGCACACATTAAGTGAAAAATTCTACTCAAAAAGGCTTGTAAATAACGATTGCAGCAATTTTTGACAGAAAAACCCTCCGAGCATCTTCAAATTATAAAAAAAGTGTCGCTCAACCTGATTAGTACGGGTTTTGATATTATGCAATCGGTGGTACCCTTCCAGTTGATTTAGGTAGGTTTCTACTTGCGTAAGACTCGCTCGCTAGTCATAACTAGATTATAGCAATCAATCAAATGTCATTTAGAATTTAAATCCACATGCAATAACATTTAAATGACGGTGCAAGCATTTCCTAAAAATGTCAATCTTGCTTCTCAGCAGGTGTTAGGATTAGGGTAACATAATAATAAGGATAACACGTTAAACACTTCATATCGTAGGACTTTCCCTGCATACACACCTAAAAGCGGCATGCATTGTAGACTAGCCTGTTATTTAAATTAATGGTACTGCCTGCACGAAATTGCAAATATGTGTATGTGTATATCAAAGGATATGGTAGCAACACACAGCCCAGACCAGAAAGCAGTTCATTTCAAAGATTGCAAAGTGGTATTCCAAAAATTCTTTTGTCGCATCCCACAAAAGTTCCTGTGGTTAACATCTACAGCAGAGAGGTCCTTTAGGAGCATGTGTATTACAATCCATCCGATTCGCCTGTGGATACAAAAAACATGCATTTTTATAACATCCGGATAACTACGATTTATGAATTGCGTTGACTCGCTTTTACGAATCCATATGTTAGGGATTAGTTTGCTCTATGGATGAAACATTTCTAGCAAATTTCCAAAAAAAAAAAGATAATTTATTGATGAATGGATTTTTTTTTTTTTTTTAGAACTCTTAGATGTTTGGATTACGGAATATGGATGTATTCGAACAAAAGTCGAGTTGCAATCGTTTGGGGGTATGAATATAAACCATATAGCAATTATGTTCTTAGGGAGACAACGATATCTTAGGCCTACCTACATATTAATATCGAATTCTTATATTATGTCGAAGTAAAAATAAGACATATGAGAAAGCTATAATCCGCTATGCGAATTGTTGAATACGCTATCATATTCCATTCTTAAAAGTGAACGTGCCTAAAACTGAATGAGGATTATATATATGAAATTACATCGTCATCACATCTTACTCAGAAAGTTTATCTTAATCTCTTATGGTCCAATAAAAATAACGTTTTCTATGGGATATGTTTTACAGATGCTTATTTTAGGAAAACACACCCAATGATATATGGACAAAATGTTCATGGTATTATTCTCGAAACATTTTCATTAAAATTTTTTTTTTGGTTTTTTTAACTGTGCCGAAAATAGTTTTATTACCGAAAACGCCCCCAAAATGGCCGGCGAAACATTTGACTTTATTTTAGGCCAGTGAACGGTACCTACCATATAACGATTGTACATAACTTAAATTTTTCTCAAAAATGGCTCCTATGATTTGACTTAACACAAATATTAATAATAACACCAAAGAAAACAAATATCTAACACTAATATTTATATGGGTTTGGAATCTGCAAACTTCAGTGTTATTTTTATTTCTAAACTTTTGTAGGCAATAATAACGTACGATTTATCATTTAAAACGAGATCAGTTATATAAACTTTTCAACATAACTTTGTGAAAGGTTGATCAATAATTATCAACCTTATGGAATGAATATGGAACGATACAAAAGTGGAATGAAAACTGGTGTCGCATCCTGGTAAAAATCAACTGCACGTATTGGCCTTTTTAATTAAATAAAATTTCAATACGATGCAGAAACATAAACATGAATAAAAAGGAGGAAGAGCTGACAAGTGACAGATGACACTTGTTTTCAAAATGATGATATATTTTTAGTTCAGTGGATAATTCATCCGACGAAAATGAGAAAGATTTTGGGAGAGGATTTAGGAAGTAGGGGCTACGCCCTCCGACAAGCAGAAAGCCGGAACCAGCATGCCAGCAAGTACTCGTGAACCAGCAAGCAACACTGTCCCCTATATACAGGGTGTCCGCCGGAAAGGTATACTACTTTGTTTTGCCGCCATTTTGGTAAACATTAGTCTTGACAGTAAATATTTGTCGGTCGTAACGTAGACACGTGGCAAATTTATTATGGAAAAATATTCGATAAACCAACGTGTTTTAATCGTTAAAACAATTTATCAAAATCAATCATCGATTAATGTCACGATGAGAAAATTACGCGAAATTTTTGGGAGAAACAACGTGCCAAAAAACGCACTATTTATCGCGTCAATTTCAGCTATCAAGGGTCATAATATAAGTTGAAAGTTTGCTCTTCAACGATTTAAAATTATTAAAACTTACTACAAAAGAGTTGATTCATACGTAGCCACTTTTCTCGAATTATACGACGATTATGGTTGTAGAAATCGACCGAATACGCCAGCAATCGATAAGATTGTGAAAAAATGTGAAAAGAGTGGAAGCTTTACTGATGCCGTAATGCCTGTGCATCATTAAAATGCATCGAATTTATTGATTTCGTGGCGTTTGCAGCACGGCGTATTTTGCATTTGGATTTTCATATCTATCCTTATAAAGTTCAAATTACAACAATTGAAGTCGATTTGAACTCCATTGCTGACCATTCACAACGCCGTGTTGGAATAACAGACAATAAGCACCGAAATTCCTACCAACATTAACTGGTCGACAAGTATTATTGGTCCCTATTTCTTCGAAGATGCCAATGGGAAGACGGTTACAATCAATTCAAAGCGATGTGGAGGAATAATAGCCAATTTTTTGGGCGGTGATTTTAAGATCATGACTTGGACAATATGTGGTTCCAAAAATATGGTCGTGACCTGTTGCCCGGTCACGACCATATATGGCTTTATTGTTTGTGTGTTTTTTTTTTAGTGGTTGGTTGTGGTGGTCTGTTGGAAAAGAGATAAAACTGGCATATTGTGGTCAAATCGGGCAATTCTAATGTCATTTATGTTCATTTTGGTTTGCCATTTCAGCGTTACAGGTTGTCAAATGAACAACGCTTGCCGTGCAAATTTATTTCGGAGCACAAGCTCCGTCCATTTTATAGTCGACATAATCGTCCACCTGAGCAATTAATTCAATTAACCATGGATCGTTTTCGCACTACGTTTACTCTATGTGATTATACGCATCCACTGAGACGTCGAACAGTGCGCACCGAAGAAACAATTGCCGCTGTAGAGCAATGTGCTGAAGAGAACCCGAATGAATCGATTGGCTATCGTGCACAACAATTGGAGCTTTGTCCATCAAATAAATGGAAGATTTTGCGTAAAGAACTTGGCTGACGACCTTACAAGATCCAGCTTGTGCAAGAATCAAAGCATGGGCCAAAAATGAGATTGATATCGATGCTCATATTCATTGCAAAATTTTGACTGTTTGGTGTGCTCTATGGGCTGGTGGAGTCATTGGGCCATACTTCTTCCGAAATGATGCTGGAGAGTCAGTTACCGTTAATGGAAACCGATATAGAGCCATGATAACCGACTATTTTATTCCCGAATTGGGTGGCATGAATGTGGATGAGATGTCACAATCGATTTATTGGAGGAGACATTCGATGAGCGCATAATTTCGCGGAATGGACTTGTCAATTGGACACCAAGATCGTGTGATTTGACACCATTGGATTGTTTTCTTTGGGGATATGTGAAGTCGCTCGTCTACGCCCAACAAACCAGAAATGTTAGTGAACTTAGAAGCCAACATTCGTGGCGTTATTGCCGACATACGGCCCCAAATGCTGGTTAAAAATTTGACCTATAGACTTGGCTTTATTCGAACCAGCCGCGGCGGCCAAATGCCCAAAGTCATATTTAAACATTAATGGCATAAACTTATGCTTCCAATTTCTTGTTTTATTTCAGTTCTAAGTTCTATACCTACCTCTAAAAAAACACCCGATATAACTGGTTGAAACCGTAGAAGAGTGTTTTTTCTTAGTGTGTGACAAAAATACTAGGGGCGCAGAAATATAATTTGTTAAAATTAAAAAGTTCAACAAGAAATTATTGAAACAATAAGCTCCAATCTTTATTATGCAAGTGTTTTCATCTTTATAAAAATATGTTTGATTTTTACTAATCAACGTATGTACCTCTAGTGACGTATGACGGATTTTTTTTATTTAGTTGCTTATTTGTAAAACTTGTGTGTATTTTATTTTAATTTCAATTCTTATATATCAAATCCATTAAGACCATACTGAGATTTACTGCAGAATTCAAAGGCTAGCATATTCCGACAAATGTGCACATGTCGTTGAGAAGTGTTTACCAATACACTCCACCTTAAGCCCAACCCAATGCTTATTTTCAAACTGCCAACCATGACATCAAGTAAGGAAGGTCTATAAAGGACCTGAATTACCAGGCGTATACGTAACATTTTCTGTTTCACTTGCTTCTACAATAATTATTGCTTACAATTCCTTTCCATTCATCTCATTTGGTGGTATTCAAAGGACAACTAGAAAATTAAAATGGAACAACATATGTAGCGTATACGTGGGCGACCTACATTCAATCCATATGGCTTATTTCTTTCATAATGAATTACCTTCACAAAAAAGTATTCTAATACTCAAAGCGACGGACGCATCAATGCCAATTGACAGGGCACATATTGACAACTTTGTGTGTATCAAAAGCCCTTCACCCAAATGTGTTGGGAAACTTTTTTAATTAACTATGAGGTACTACTATCATTAATTTTTCTATCAACGGCAAAATTGTCTGCGATTGATGTGATGCTTAAGTTAAAAAAAATTGAAATACTCGGAAAAGTTTTGGAAAGATTGAATGCGATGAGGACGTCGAAATGGACATCTGATAATCGAGTCTAAATAAAAGAACACTCATCCCTTCCCATGCTTTCGATTCAAAAGGCAAGTCAATTACAAGATTGGAATTTTATTTTTAAGCCAATTTGCTTACGAAAGTTTTTTTTTCTCAACTTATAAGTTTTTTAATACGAGTATAAGGATTTTTAGATCTGTAGTGTACAGCAACACTATAAACAGCCAGGTCAGTGTGGCATGGAATGAATACCCAGCCTGCTGTCCCAGCCGAACCTAGCCAAGCTTCGACAAATTCGGACAACAGGTTGTCTAGGAATTTCAAGGGTTAGTCAGGCCCCATGAATAGATATGGTGGCGGATGAACCGAAGGGCCAACGGCAGCGCTCAATATCGTAGTGGAAAAAAGTATTTGTTACGAAGCAATAGCTTCGGAAAGCACTGATCTTATTGTTGACGACCCTGCTAAACGAAAAAAGGACAACGACGTTCGTAAATGCACCTGGAATGTGAGGACATTAAACAAGAGAGGTGCAAGCGAACAACTAGTGGAAGCCATAAACTGCTACAAAGCAGACATTACTGCCACCCAGGAAATGCGATGGGATGGGCCGGGCAAAAAGAGGATGAAAAACTGTGACACCTACTACGGACCATGTTATAGTGAGCAGAAACAGCGACTATTCGGATGCAGATTTGTTATAAGTGCCAGACTTAGGCAAGAAATCTTGTATTTCCATGACATTATCGAACGCATTGTAACGATCCGCATCAATGCCAAATTCGTCGGCATAAGCCTTATATGCGCTCACACCCCAACGGAGGAAAAATATGATATAGCTAAGGATTGCTTCTATGTGCACCTATGAGCCGATAAAGAAGTACGATGTTAAAATCTTGCTGGGAGATTTTAACGCAAAGGTAAGAAGAGAAGATACCTTTAGCAGTATTATCGGAAAACATAGCCTACACGACAACACGTCTGGTAACGGATTTAGGCTAATTGACTTCGCTATGGAACAAAATTCACCTATAGCCAGCACATGGTTACCTCACCACGACATCCATAAGGGGGCATGGCGGTCTCCAGATCAACGAACGGTCAACCAAACTGATCACATTGCGATAGACAAGAGGCACGCATTCAGTATTTTGGACGTCCGAACAATCCGAGGAGTAAACATCGACTCGGTCCGAGTATCTATCTTGTTGCAGAATACAGAAATACTGTGACAAAAATGAATCTCGAAAGACTGCAATCGCAAGAGGTCGCCAAGGCCTTCGCGCAACGCGTATACCTTAACCTCTCAATTAACAATATACCACCAGCATCGAATAACGAAGAAAAATGACAACGATGCCAACAAGCCATTAGATCAGCCGCAACTGATGTGTTAGGTTTCTCGGGCCCACCAACCCCTGGTTGGAGTTCCGACAGATGCTCGCAGCCAAGAACGAGGCCTACAAGTCTAAGCTGCAGGTGAAGACGAGAACTGCCAATGAGCTCTATAGGCAGAGAAGAAGGGAAAAACACCGGCTTTTCAGAAAGAAGGAAAATGAGCAAGAAAAGCCCGCGATAGAGGATATAGAGAGGTGCCACTCCAGTAAAGATGTTCGCAAGTTTTACCAAAGTGTAAAACGTCAAAGCCAAGGATACAAGGCTCGAACAGAATCCTGTCGAGATGAACAAGAAATATTGTAGTTGAGACACAGTCGATGCTGAGGATATGGAAGTCCACTTCTGCAGACTGTTAAACGGCGATGACGAACAACGTTCCGCTGTCAGGCGAAACGAAACATTCAATATTGGCAATGGCATCGAGGATAGCATTATCTAAACTCAAGCTTAATAAGGCTGCCGAAAATGACGGCATTCCCGCTGAGCTTTACAAAGCCGGCGGAGATGACTTACTAAGTAACATCCACCAGCTCATAAGCCAAATCTGGTCGGAAGCAAGTTTGCCCGATCCAAAAAAAAGGGAACGCTCTAAACTGCGCCAACTACACAGGCATAAGTCTCCTCAACATCACCTACAAGATCCTATCTGCCGTAATATGTGAACGCCTGAAACCGTTTACCAACAACCTGATTGGCTCTTATCAGTGTGGTTTTAGGGCAGGAAAGTCCACAACCGTTCAAATTTTCACACTTCGTCAGATCCTAGAAAAAACCCAAGAACCTCAATTCACACAACCACAACCTCTATTCATCGATTTCAAAGCCGAATACGCCAGAATTAATAGAGACGAACTATGCAGAGCCATGTCTAGTTTTGGTATACCGCCCAAACTTGTCCCATTGTGTAGGATGGCGATGGAGAATTCGCGTTTCTCCATCGTAGTTAGAAACGACCTCACCGACACATTCGATACCAAAAAAGGATTTAGGCTAGGCAATGTGCTGTCATGCGACTCCTTCAATTTTATTCTTGAGAGGATTGTGCAAAACTCCCGAGCCAACACCAGAAGCAGAATTTTCCAATAATCGGTGCAACTACCAGCATACGCCGACGATATTGACATTGGACCTTGTTAGCCCGAATTCAGTAGTAAAGCCATCCCTCTAACAACTAAGGAGATCCTATATAAGACCCTGATCACCCCAGTCCTGGTCTACGGCGCTGAAGCATGGAGCGTCTCAAAAGCGGATGAAGAAATCCTTGGTCGATTCGAGAGGAAAATTTTTCGAAAATTCTTCGGAAATTTTGCATTCTTGCTGATGAATGGAAAAATCCTGCGGCTGATTTTGGTAATCGTCAACATTGTCGTATGTTGTTAATCGAAAGGTTAAATAATTATTTCCCCCATGGATTTAAATTCTCTAAGGTGCCGACATTTAGGACGGAAAGGTTCCCTTTACCAAAAAAACAAAAATATTTACCAATATTCAACTCAATTATCCGTAAACTCGATCTATTTGGAGTAAAGAACTACATAGAGTGCACATCTTTTACAACGAAAATTTTCTATTTAGGGTACGGATATTAATACTCGAGCGTTCACATTGCTACACCAGCATGAAACAACGGCATAGCCGACGCATACGATCGACGAAATTTAACCTTAGCACTTACCGTCCGCGTCTGAAACACTACCATAAAATCAAGAAGAGAAGGGATTTATCAAAACGCTCTAAAGTGTGCGCAATCTCAATATGGACTCAATTCACCGACCAACAGTGGCCGTCATTGGTTCAAAGTTATCGACTCCGACTATGGCAAATGGACGTCAATATTAAGCAAGCCCACAGAAGGAATGTGATCCATGATTGGAGGATCTAGATGAGCTTTCGAGAATTCTTCTTTATAGCTTAGAGTGCGATGAAATCCTTTTTAATTCATTTACAACCGTTTCACCATTGAAATTATTGGACGAAAACTAGAACAGATTGAACGTATTAAATCCCTCTTTACGGCAGTTGTGGAACGAGCTCTGCTGTTGGAGAGCATATTGGGATGAATGTTAGATTGATTGTTAGATTGACGCTGGTTGTTAAGTTAAATTATGATTGAATCTAGGGAGATACTCAGTGGTCCTTAGCAATCATACAATGAAAAACATTTTAGAGTTACTCCGATCAGACCACCTGCGCAAGAGATCATCGCATTAACCAGAGTGCCATTGGTAAGTAGAAACGTTGTCGTAATTTATTTTTTATTTGTAATAAAGTAAAATGTTATCACAATCGTCTCAATCAAGGATCACAACCCCCGTGATATACCTACAGGTGTCTGTACATACTCTTTCTTAAATTTTATTTAATTTTAAAGGATTCCAACACCATGTGTACATTGTCCTTGTACTCTAGGAGGTATGCCTTCTTCAACACAATAACATACACAAATGGTCCATTATAAGACCGCAGGTCTTTAAAAAACCCAATGGCATACGTTTGCAATGAAGATGGTTGCTTTTTAGAAAGATACAATGCCACGGCCTCGGATATATCATTCAAATGCTTGCCTCCCATTTCCATGCTAACAATTAATGTCGCGAACTCCTGAAGCAACTTCGATTGAAGTTTAAATTCTTGGGTTTGGCTGGGAAAAGAAAATATATTCTTAAAGCGAATGCTGAGAGAGATGTATGTTATATTTCTTACGCCAGACTGCTCTCAGCTTTGCTGTTGACTGCTGTACTTTTAAGAAATGCCACAAGGAACGGAAGGACATCACTGAAAAGAAGATAACTGCGTTAATTTGTTTTCTTTTATAGACCAAACACAACTTTGGACCTACTTTAGAGTTCGCCTTAAAACAAAGTCTTTTGCATGCAATGCCAACACCTCCAGCAGGGTAAAACATCGATTTAGCACAATAGCATCCTTATCCTTCACCCTCTCAATAAAAGACGGCCAAATCTGATGTACCAAAGGTAAGAGTTCATCTTCGTAGTCAGCTAACAGGGGAAGTCCACTTATTAAGCATTCCAATGCGACTATTTGTTGCATTTTATTTTTGGATGAGACAAACTTAAGGATTTGTCCGATAATTTTGATAACAAGCTTTATGTAACGCGGTAGAACTGGTTTATTGGGTGTGTCGTCTGTCTGATTGACAGCTTCGTCTTGGTCCATCGCTTCATTCAGTGGCCTGCTATCCATGGGGATGTCTTTATTGCGAGGTTTATTTAGTATAACCATCCACTGTGTGTAGGGATCTTGCTCATCTGTTTGCATATCAGCTTCAGTGTCTGCTAACCGTCCTATGTTGTCCACGTTGCTGGTCCATTTCGGGACATTCATAAAAAAAACATGGTACACTTTAAGGTATGATATCACGTTATCCATTTGGTGGGTTTTTGAGCATTCTTCTTGGATAACTTGGAATATGGACTCTAGGTGAGCAACAGTGTTCAGGGAACTGTATTTAAGAACAACTGATAGAATGTCACAGGCAGTCTGGCTTTCTGGTGACTAGAAGGAAAATACAGTTGGATGATGAACGGATGTACATCTGCAGAATAGACTTACTCGTTTTAGTATCGTCCTCAGGTGATACGAAATATAATCAGTGTACTCCTCAATTAGCTCGTAAATTTCACGGAATCCCAGAGCATGGCGCAAGCTAGAAAGAACAAAACTGCCACACAGGTACACATTATAATTGCTGCTTCCTAGAATAAAATTACGGTTACCTATCATATGTTTAAGTGGAAGATTTTTTGTACTTGCCAGCTTTTAAAAGAACTTTGTGAATCGTCTGAAAGACAAAAGGGTTAAATCCGTCTCCCATTGCAAGGATAATGTTTCCTAGGGTGTCCAAAATGACGCACGTATGGAGAACATTGAGTTGCGCATCCGCAACAGTCACAGTATTAAAACTTTGATCTAAAAATAGAAATCCAATTAGACACATGCATCTCTACTAGACTCAAGCCAAATGCTCACAATCATCGTCGTCAGAGTCATCAGAATTGCAGTCTTGAGTCCGAATCTCGATTGCTGATTCATACAAACCGGGAGTTCGATCCACATACCAGTCAGAATTCTAAACGAACACAAATTCAAAACCAACTCAACTACTCAAACGACATGATTTTACCTTGTTTACTTTGAGGCGTCTCATTTCATCCGCTTGTAGTGCCAGATGCCAATGGCTTTTATCAAGCAGTTCATTGAGAAACGAGATGACGAGATCTTCCCTGCTCACCCCGGATTCAGTTGTCAGCAACAGCCCGCATAGAAGTATAACTTCATTTACCACCTCATTGCTAGTTTGCAGCAATTCCATCAAGTGATCATAAACCATATTGCAGGTCTTTGGTCGTCCAAGGCTTTTGCAAATATCGCACAAGACCCCAATCACACGAGCAGAGTCAACATTACGAAATCTCTTCCACGACTTGGTGTGTTGAACATGCTCATCATCGCAGATATTTCGCAAAGCGTACTCCTCAACTAGTAGTTCGTGATGCATTTTCAATTCAAATGCCGAAATCAAACAGAGACAGAACTCATTTAAGTTCTTGGAAAATGTTAAAAGCGTTTTCACCCGACTGTCATCAATGACCTCAAAGAATCCCTTTAAAAATTGAAGCTCGGCGTATTGCTCTCCTTCGTCGCATCTGTTAATGATTCGAGGTAAACGCGTGAGATGCCTATCGAACAGCACATCTACAAAGTCTTCGAAAATAAAGCTGCAATCGGAGCGTTGAATGGAATGCAATGTCTGTGCGGAAAGTTTTTTGATTATATCGTCGCTATCCTGGGACAATGCTATAATAGACTCGATCAGCTCTATGTTGTTATCTCCTAGCCGTTTCGATGCTTTATCTAAAAGATGGCAACATAATTTTGCATACTCATAGCGAACTATTCTCGACTGATTGGCACGAAGTATTGACAACATTGGCATTAGTTTGTTTATCTTCATAGCAGTCTCTTCAAACCATTCTGGGGTTCTACCTTCCGACTGAAGTTTGTTGAGTTCTTCTTCAAGATCTTTTTTAGCTTTTTTGGGCTTTCTAATGTATTCATCATCGTGTTGCTGAGGTTGCGATTCAAGACCCTTTTGCACAAGATCCATGAAGGATTTTTGATCGTAAGAGGGTAGCGAACCTCGATCACCCTTGTCGAACATTATAAGAAGAATCCGTCCCAGCGTCTTAATGGCATTCTGAAAACATGACTACTGAAAAAAAAAAATCTAAAATGCATAGAGTTACTTGCCGAAATTAAAGTTTCACCAAGTTTTTCATCAGAAAGAGCGGTCTTAAAGAGAACCGTGATTATCTTTGGAACGAATATGAACACTGTATCAGCTACTTGGTTACGCAGCACAATGTCCATTGCATCAGCTTCGTCGTGCACATAGAACACCGCCATTAGGCAATCCATTGATGCAATTCTGCAGTCACATAACATTATCGCGAGATCATCAACAGCCATCAATACTTACACTAATTTGCGATATTTCTCACCCGAAATAAAATCCACAGATGTTAGCAGGACCTGCCCCATGAACAATGCCGATTCTGGCGAGTAATACTGTTCGAGAACATCCGATGTAGAACGTTTAAAAGCTTCTATTACACATTCGATGGTGGCGAGTTTGATTTCTTCCGAAAGGTTTGGTTTTATGGCGGCCTTTTCACAATCTCTCACTTGTTTTACTAATATAAGCAACAGAGCTCTTATTGCCTTGACATTCTTGAGATATGTGCGAGAGACAACTGTTTTGATAAGTCTAATGATTCCAGCCTGTAGTTCAATATTTTCTCTGAAACACGGATATGAGGTATTTGATATTTCAAATCATTTTGTTTAAATATTTTCTTACCCATTTAGTTTATCTAATTTTAACATTAACGGTGTTAACAGTCGAACTTGAAACATTTGCATCTGAATGCCACTGTACTTTTGAAGCTCTTCTTCTGCCAGGTTTAGAGTTTCTTTGTTGGGTGTACGAATGAAATTCTCTACAAATCGCTTGGCACGCATTACGAATTCCTCCATACTGGCCATATTTGTTGGTTAAATAATTAACCAGGAACAAGAAAGCACAAATTTACAATTTTAAATGCTATAAAGGAGCAACACCAAGACCATGTTCTCTAACTGTTCGTGTTCAGCGGCCGCAACGCTGTTTTTGTTTATTGTCAATTTTTGACAGCGTAGATCTGTTTCATTTTGAAATAAGGATGGTAGTCCCAACCAGTACTTCTTAAACTGTGACTACATTTTAAAGTCGAAAACTAAACGCAAGAACGAGGCTTGTATTGCTGTCAAAAGAGAGATACATTTCTCTCATGAAATTACCCTCCATTCAACTTCAAGCTACAGATTTACGAAGATACACATTGTGTATCCCTTCATCACCTACATATACGCATACGGCATTTAGGTGTTGCTTTGGCTGGGAATCGTAATCAAACGTCCTGCGCGGCAGTTCATCGCAATAACCATCGCGCCACTGAATCCACTTTAAACACAAGGCTGCTATTAAATCGACTTACTGCCGAGCTATATTATTATTTATTAAGTAGCGTACACCAATGCAGTAGCAACATTTGAGAAAAGGGAGCCTCTGCACCAACTATTGCGGTAGTAAATAAATATTTTTATCAAACAACATTTACATTACCTTGCAGGTTATACTAATGATGAATTCCCTTCGTGTTATATACAAAACAACCAGATGTTATCTTTTAACAAAACAGGTAAGAAGACGAATCCAAAAAAATTCAAGTCTCAACTTAATGCAAAAAATCTCTGCTACGCCAATTAAGGAATAGTAAGCCTTATCGAGGTATCCGTTCAAGGAATTTCCGAAACGAAAGTCAGTTTCGATCGCAACTCAGTTTACCTATGTTTGACAATCTGTCACCTGCTTAATTTTATAAATGTGAAAAGTGAGTGAACAAAATATTCAAACAATTTTTTTTTGTAGTAATACACAAAATAATTTTATTTATTATTTTAGTCACAATTTCGGGGTGGTTTCCATTTTCGTAAGAATTCCGCAAACATTTTTCGCCGGAGAACTTCCAAAGAAATTCAACGCGCAGCTGTCAAAAATTGTTGACTTATCGCATTAAGTCATCGAGCGATCATGTGCGATGCTTTTGGTCGGATGATCTGCTCGAAATGCAAATTCGAACGGATACCTCGGTATGAAATTCTCCGATATCAAACGAATCGGAGAATTTTTTGTTCCGAACGGATACCTCGATAGGGGTGATTATTCCACCAGATTCCAGATTTTTGCTACATAAGCTCTGCTGCTGCTCTGAACTAAGAAAAGAAAACCCCCTAATGGAAATACCCTAGCGATCTAATCAAACTAACTTGGAAGCGCTGTCACATTTTCAGTCCCATCAACAGCTGTTTTCATATATTCACCCACCCGTCACCCGAACTATTACTCATGCTTTTCTAATGCATTGAATCGCATGTTATTTATTAAACTTAGTCGATTTCACAACATGTCGCTTGCGAAATTTCTTAACAAATCCATAGAACAGTCGGAACACTTCAAGCGCGTATGTCTTCTCAAACCAAAGGAGCCCGAACACCAAACAATTCAACTTCAATCAGGTAAAAACGAAATTGGACGAAGCAAAGAAACCGGCATCCGCGATGTACGATGTTCCAAGCGTCAACTAATCTTTGATGTAAACTTGGAAAAGTGTGAGATCAACTTACAAGTGCTTGGTGTAAATCCTTGTTCTTTAAATGGCTTTATGGTAAACCAAGGCACCAAAACCGTAGCACAGCATGGTGATGTTATTGAAATCGTATACGGACGGCATCCCTTTGAAATTATCTTCAAACCACCACCACCCGATGTTAAGCCAGTGATTAAGGAAGCGGAGCAGACAGTGTCTAACGGAGACAACCTAAAAGACAAGTGGGAAGTGATAGACAATGGTAAGCTAGTCATTTTCAATAGCAAAGGATTGAAGTCGTCTGACAAAATTGCCGGTTATGACATTGATGGAACCATAATCACCACAAAGTCTGGCAATGTGTTTCCGAAAAACACCGATGATTGGCAAATCCTCCACCCAGACATTTCAACGAAATTGAAGCAACTAACTGAAGAAGGCTACAAAATATGTTTCTTTACAAATCAGGGTGGCATTGCCAACGGAAAAGTGAAGCTCGAAGATTTTAAACAAAAGATAAGGGGAGTCGTGAGTAGAGTGGGTGTTCCAGTGCAAGTGTTCATTGCAGTGGGAGAAGGCTTCTACAGGAAGCCTGTGCCTGGAATGTGGAACTACTTATCTGAACATAAGAACGATGGAGTGCTTATAAGTTTAAGGGACAGCTTTTATGTTGGTGATGCGGCTGGGCGTGATGCGGAGGGTAAACGAAAACGCGACCACTCGTCTTGTGATCGACTATTCGCACTAAATGTGGGTTTACCATTCTTTACTCCGGAAGAGCACTTTTTTAACAAAAAACCGTCTCCATGGAACAAGCCCGGATTTGATCCGACCAATATTGGAACGGATGTGGTTCATCTTGAACCAAAGAGTACAAAAATACCATCAGATCAGTGTGAGATGATTGTAATTGTTGGATTGCCAGGTTCCGGAAAGAGTATATTTTCAAAAAGTACCTTGGAACCCCACGGCTATACAATTATCAACGCCGACACACTTGGCAGTGTTCAAGCATGCGTCAGTCGATGTGAGAAATCTCTGCAAGCGGGGAAAAGTTGCGTTATAGACAACACGAATGTCGACGTAGAATCACGTAAGAAATTCCTCGATATTTCCAAGCGACATGGTGTTCGTAGTCGCTGCTTCGTAATGAACCTGCATTTCGACCAGGTAAAGCACAATATTGCATTCCGTCACTTGACAGACCCCAAGCACTCCAAGATCAACCCAATGGTGATGAATACGTTCAAGAAGAAGTATACAAATCCCTCGTTGGACGAGGGCTTCACGGATATAGTTAAAGTGAACCTAAAGTACGAATTCAAATCAGCAGAACAAGAAAAGCTATACAAGCTGTACTTAGTTGAGAAATAAAAAGTTCTAAATATGTCAAACACGTCTTTTATTAGAAACCCTAATCTAAAGTGAAGATTCTCTTTGCAATGTCAGCGATAAGCCAGTCAACAGCGTTGAGCAGGTGCTCCCCGGTGACAGCACTGACACCCATCACCAGCCAATGATGCGTTGTGATGTTATCCAACTCAAGAATCTGAAAATTCAATTATGCTTACATTTACTGTATCAATTGACGCTGCCTTACCTCTTTGATTTCCTGTGATGACAGTGCCCCCGGCAGGTCCTGTTTATTTGCCAAAACCAAGAGCGTCGCTCCTGCCAATCGTTCCTCTTGCAACAAAACTTCAAGTTCACTCTTACAAGTTTCCAAACGCATTCGATCCGCACTGTCTACTACCCAAACGAGACCATCTGTGCACTCGAAATAGTTCCTCCAATATGACCGAAGAGACTTCTGACCACCAACATCCCACATATTGAGAGTGTAGCCATTGTGTTCCAGAGTTTTTATATTGAAGCCAAGTGTCGGAGATATGGTATCAATTGGTTCCCCATTGAATCGCTTGAGAATTGTAGTTTTTCCTGCATTATCCAGTCCGCTGAGGTGTGACAATATATCTGAGACCAATGTTTCAAGAATTTCGATTAATACTTACAGCAAAAGAATGCGCATTTCTTTTTCCTTTTGACGCATTTTCTTTAGAACTGTGAGAAACCCCATTTTACAAGGTTCGACGGAAAGATTTTATTGATCAAAAACTCGAAAAACAACTCATATGTCGGAAAACAAAATTTCTTTGTCAGCCGGAATTTTTGTTTACGATTTTCTTTCTATGCAGTAGGGTGACGTCATATGGGTTGACACTTGACTGTCAAAACAATTTCCAGTCAGATTGGTGAAAAGATCTGTTTGTTTTGTAAAACTACTGTTATAACGATTATGTTGCAGTTTAAAACATCTGGCGGCTAGAGGAACAAACAAACCAAAGCAGTAGGCGTTGCTTCGGTTCGTAAGCATGTTGCAATAAACAGAGTTGATCGTAGCTTATCGCGTATTAACTCGTCTCACGGTGAGATACCTCCACATAATGTTAAAGGTTCCGTGGTGCAGATGGGCCGATCCAACTGTATTCTGTAACGTCCGAGATCTGGGATACACCAACGTTACTTTCAAATGAGTACACCAACATCTCCGAAGATATATATCACCTAGTCTGGTCCTCATAAAAACACAAACTCACTCTACTATGTAGCAAACATATCCTCGGTGACATGACTACGAACGTGTCATGCATCCCCAAATGATGATTAACCAGCGACACTGTTCTTACTTTATCCCAAAAGATTGACTGGATATGTCATAAGTCGAGGAACCAAGAATAAGAATTTCATAAACATTTTCAAAATATTAGAACTATTCCTCACTTAAGATCCAGACGCAACTAAAAGGTGAAAATGCTCCATTAAGAAACTCAGAATTCTCACAACCTATTCACAACTCAGCATATTCACAACTCAGTATAGAACAACCTATACTATACCATTATCATAATCCTTAATATCAAAGCGTGCACAAAACAGTCGTGCGTAACGTTGGCAGAGTGAAGCTCCAAAGTGTGGTTACTTTTTATCCATTATCTTCGTAGTCAAGCAGTTTTTTTAAACGTTGATTTATTCGCATAGGTTTGCCATTTTCAATCTTCTTAAAAAAACACCCAGTCACTGCTAGGAGTGTTCCACTTAAATTATTGGAAGACGATTACTTATTCTGGAAATTTGTGTGGATCATGTAAGGAATTCATCATTATTTTAAACTGAAAAGTAAGGAAACTGTTTCTGCTGAGAATGTTGTTTTGTTGTTCTCAGCGGAGACAGCGGAGGAAAGTAATTAACAAGTTCCTTTTCTACTTCTGCAAGCAATTGGCCCTTTGCACACGAGTATGTTTCAACTGGTTGAAACACATATTCATTGGTTGCATGAGTAAGGAGGGAGAAGAGGTGTTATCTACCAACACATACATACACGAATAAATGCTGCGTTAAACGAATTTAATACACATACTTCCAAGAAAGAAAATGTTTCACATACAACAAAAAAATATAGGTACCACTTAATTTTAATTAGTTGTGCTGTTATCCTACTCACACCCCTCAACGAAAGCTTGTTATATAACATAAAATTCAACAGGTTGAACATATTCCCGTATGTTTGGAAATAACCAAAATGACTGCATTTGAAGCATACTTTTGTGCGAAGGTGTACTTTTGTTAAGTCTGTGTAAATACTACAATCTAAACAATTTTGAGAATATAAAACTCGAAATCTGGAATCGAAATCTAAAACTCCAAATCGAAAACCCTATTGGTTAAATATTTCTTTATATTGACGTTCAACCTTCATTCCCCTGAATGCCGTAGCCACACACAAAAAGCGTCATTGGAGTGAAGTCAGCTTTTACACATGGAACACGGGGGAATCTGAAACAACCCCTCATATTTTCGTGTGTCTGATATTAATATTAAGACTGCACTCGGCGAAGCCAAATTTCAAATGAGCATTTCTGTCAACATGAAATGAAAATGAATTTAGTTCCAAATGGATTCACGGTGCAAGTCTTCCTTTCTCTTTTTGGCTCACATAAAATCTACCTGTCTCGTTGGACATGACATTCCTTCCAATGAGATTTAATTACGGCATAAGACCGCGGGGTCATACCATACTCCAAGCGCACACGAGATGAAAATGCCGGCTGAAGAAATTGTATAATTAATAACCCTTTTCATTGTGTTAGTATTTCTATCGAAACTGACATTTGCCTTGAGTACTTTTGACAATTAGCAAGCTCTTAGATTTGTGTGAGAGTATATGCAACAACATTGATGTTGTCTCACAAAACGCGTATGAGCTCCGAACGACATAAACAAATTTTCAGGCCTAAAATGTTAAAAATGTGTTTGTGTTGGTTTTCAAATATGTTCTACCACAAAAACTCGGTTGAAGAATTTCAAAATGTTTGGTAGCACTTTTCTCCATTTCTCCAGCAACGCCCTCTGAAGGCCTAGTTTATGGAAACGAAATATTTTCTACTGTCAAAAAATTTTATTATAATTTTTGCTCTTCGATTATCCACGATCTCCGGAATTGTGTTAAAAACTAACCAAAAATGAACGTATCGAGGGTAAGTTTTAATGAAATAATATCCTGAAAGTGTATGCACATATGCGTCACATCAAAGTATATTCCTAAAACTTTTTTAAGAATATCTTGATAACATTACGTAATTTTATATTTTTCCAGGCTGTCATTCGTCAGTTTGCTACCAGCAATATCGTCAAATCCGGAAAAACTGGAGAAATCCATGAAGTATACTCTAAACTAAAGCCTATCCAGGAAAAATTCCAAAAGCCCGATGGTAAACCCGTGTTTTTGAAGGGAGGTGCTTTCGATGTGTTCCTATACCGTCTGACCGTAGCCTTGTCCTTAGCCGGAGTCGGTAGCATGGGTAAACTTTTCTGGGACTTGAGTGTACCAAAGCCACAAGAATAAACCAACAACACCGACAAAATAAATTTATATTTCTGTGTTTTAAGTATGAAGTAATGGCAGAGTCAGGTTTTTTTTCCCATAAGTGTGTGTGCAGAACAATACATTCTATTGAGCATTTAAAACGGAGAAATATATTTTCATTTTACTGTTTAAAGTAAGAACCATAAGTACATTTGTTATTTTTCTATTCTAAGTCCCGCACTTAAGTAAGTTCTGGGGAATTTTATTACATTTCAAGGACTTTAATTCAATTCAATGACCGCGGTGTCAAAGGTAAGGACAGCATGTGTAAGAGTTCATATATTATGTAAATATTGTGGATTGGTGTTTAATGAGATGTTGGAATTGTTTCATAGCAGGAAACGAACTTTGTATTAACTTTTGTCCATCTCACAAGATAAATGTAACACTCCTGTTTACAACTTAGATTTGGAAGGAGTCTTAAAACTTTTAGATAAAGGGTATGAAGACCATGTAGATAAGGTTGGGGAAATTACGATTGCTATCCACATAATTTTAATACCTAAAATGAACGATGAATGTTCAGCTCAAAGGGAAGTTTCTGTTACGGCACCAAAGCCAACGCAGCTTTTAATATATTTATGGCAATGTGCAGTATTTGAACAAGCATCCATAAAGTAACAGGGTTTGCCCACCCTTGTGGGTTCAGTATCCAAGAGTATAAAACTGTCGTGAAAAGGATCTCAAATTTCCTGTTCGGAGTCAATGGCATATACCCTGTTATTAGGACCATTAATGTCGGATATTTCATTTCATACTTAGTTTTGATTCCATTAAGTATTGCTACAGTTCAGGTTGCGCCTGCAGTTGCGCACTTTAACTTTGTCGGGTCGATTTTTCTGCAATCCATTCTAGTCGAGTTGTTGAAGTGTTGCATTCCCGGGAAATTTGATTCACTGTGTTTTTGTCGAGATTTTAATCCTTGTATTCTAAATCAGCGTAAAAGCATTTTTCCGTTCGAATGCGGTAGAAGCAATATCTCGGGTTTCGAAAACAGATATAAGAAGATTTTTTTTATCGTTATCGAAGTTTGTTTAGGATAGGAGAAAGTTAAAAAGTATATTTTTTCGAGAAAAGTAAACTAGTTCAAACGGAAATTGTATTCATTCATGATTCATGATTGAGCGGAGTAGGTATAATCTTAGTTCATGAGCCAGAAAAGAACAGCTTAAGCTTTTTTATCTGTCCTTGATGAACAGGACAGATGAACTTTTTTCGAGTCCATAGAAGTTTGAATTTGTTCCTGCATCAACAAAATGAGAATCATACCCCTCCAGTTACCGCCCAATCGCACTAAAGTCCTATCTTTCCTAGGTCATAAAAAAGCTGAAACCTTCAGCTTATGAAATATCTTGAAAAACGAAAACTTCTCAATGACTGACAGTAAGTATAGTTTTCGAAGTGATTTGATGACAAGATCTAACCGAAAAGTGAAACCAATTAATCCACCAAAGTGGAGGAAGCATGATTGTTGCAACTCATATTTCAAATGCATTTGACTGGATTTGGTATCAAGCCCTCTCATAGAAAGTAAGTTTATATGGAATTGATGAAAATCTTCTTCTATGAATTAGAAATTATCTTTCGAGACGATCAAATCATGTAGACTCTCTTTCTCATTTTTATAAATGATCTCCTGACTGCAACTTTTAATCCAAGTTTTCAAGTACACGGCCATCATCTTCGGACGTGTAATCTAAACGCCAAATATATTAAGCTCATAAAGTTCCGACCTTGACCAGGAGGACTATAGCATGTTGGGAAATCCAACCGAAAAGCTTTCTATGACCGTTCGAACAACCGCATATTTGAAGTTGCCTTTAGCAATGAAGGAACAAGTTTAGGTTTCCTAAATCGAATTCACCCCAAACTTGAGTTCAAAGTCCAAGTCTGATCGAATGCACTAAATTAATACTGCAGCTACTTAATAGAATGCTTGTGAAAAATAAAAACTTATAGGAGATATAAGTTAAGCGAACTCCCTAGTTTCGCTCGAACATTGTCGAAATATCTCTTGCCTTACCTACTTGGTTGAATCTGCGTTCCCATGACATGTTAACGCAATCAGGACCAACGCAATCAAGAATTTTTTTATTCACTTTTGATACGGTCCATGCTGCGACGGCTTAAAGTGGAATTGGGATCATACGAATCTAATACAGAAATTAATTGGTTCAATCCAAGTTTTGCAATTTCCTTCCATTTACTAGCAATCGTAGTTATATGCCAATTGTTGCAAAGGTTTATGGAAAATTGTACCTTCAGTGTTTGCTCAAAAAATACGTTCAGGAAGTTACGCGACTAGGCGTTGGCTTGCCTAAATCCTTTTCTGGTATCGTTTCGGTGGGGTCATTGCCCGCTGATCAAGTAGCGATCATTCTAAATCATCTTACTGCACATGTACGAGTTTGAACGGCGGCATACCAAAACTACAAATGATTCTGTATAGTTCGTCTCTAAAAATGCTTTGGCATGCGGCTTTGAAATAATTGAAATGGCTTTTCTGGCTTTAAAAGGCTGATCAGGTTATTGGTAAACGGTTTCAGGAGTTCACAAATTTTGACGGAAAGGATCTTGTGTGCGATATTATGCCTCTGTAGTTGGCGCGGGTCTCCTATTTTGTGCATCGGCAAAACTATGTTTAGGTTGAATTCTCTGTTGATGAATAATACTTACCAAATCATCTTTACTGGCCTTAAAAAGCTAAGCAGGAAAACCGACATTTCCGCTGTCGACAATCGTTCTGGTTCGTTCTGTCTGACAGCGAACAGTCTGAATAAATGGTTAATTAATATTCTCAGCATCAAATGTGCCTCAACCATGATCTTTTCTTATTCATCTCGACATGATGATTTTGTTCGCGCCTTGTCTTACTGGCTTCGACGTTTTGTTTATACCCTATCCGATAGGGGTATATTAGTATTGATACAAAGTTTGTAACATAGTGAAGTAATTTAGCTAGGTATACCTCAAAGTAAATGCATCGACTCAGAAACGCTAGCTGAGTCGATTAAGCTCTCGATATCTGTCTGTCCGTCCGTCCGTCTGTAGGTAACCGGTTTTTGGGCCTTAAATTGTGAGCTAGGGTAATGACATTTTTTTTGAATCCGCCTACTGCCACGTCCTCTTTTTAGTAAAACCTTATTTTAGGCCAAACCGTTAAAAATTTCTAAAAAGTGTCTGAACAAGATATCTAGACAATCCTTATGTAAATATAAAGTTTTTTGCCACGCCCACGTTTTTGGTAAAAAAAAGTTTTTCGGTAAAATTTTAAAAATTTTGAAGCAAAATAATTGGTTTTGGTAATTATTGGCTGGATGCATTGCACGATCAATTTGATTAACCGATTGTTTATATGGGAAGCACCATATTTCTTTATTGATCATGGTAATGATGCAACTTAACAGATATAATCATCGCGATTTATTTTTGTCTCGCCGGTACAACTACGTCATCGACGCTCATAGCAAAAACACAAAATGCGCAAAGCCATATCTGTTGTAGCAGTGATTATAAAGCAATAATATACAGACGACGCACTGCATACAAGAAAATTTGTTTTATGATGGGTCGTACTGGCACAGCCCGCCATATAATTTGGATCTCGTTTCTCATTGGTGCAACGTGCACACCGCCCGCCCGTACCGTGAAACTGGTGAACAAAAGTTGTCCGAATATGTCGTAGCAGCTCACAGAGGTTATTCCCATCGTCAGTAGCAGTCAGACGATCAAAGATTGTAGTAGATTTTCATTATTGAGTTCGGAAAGGTTATAATTGTAATAGTCACGTTGCAGTGATGAGCGGAGGTTTAGGAATTAAAATTGCCAGGAAACTGGAAGAGGATACGGATGTGGACAAGAAATGACGAGGGAGGGGATAAGTGCTGTGTGGGAAGGCCGGCACGCTTGTTTTGCTCGACTTAACTCGTCGGATGGGTTATGTTATTGCCCTCGCAGCAAATATTCCTACACGAAAACATAAGTCGTGGCTTATTATTAATTTTCATTTTATTGTTTTAGTGGCGGGCTGACATTACCACATCGAAAGGGGTTCTGTATCTGTTGGCACAAATCTTATAACATTATTGGAAACTTCATGCAACCCATATACCATCCTTTCCTGGTGCTTTGTTAGAGTTGCACGAACCAAATCACAAAACTAATTTCGAGGGGATCATCACTTATGCGGCGACCTATGCACAAACAAACTTTTATCATAAACCACCAAATCAATTTACCAACGGCTATTATATAAATAACTTCAAATACCTTCTAATTAAAAAAAAAATTGCTGCACTAGTATGACTAGAAATATATGGGTTTCAGTATCTTCTTAAGTGGCGCTACAGTCCGGAATGAACCTGGGCCTCAACCAACATGCCTCTCCAATTAGCCCGGTCCTTAGGTAACTTCCTCCAGTTGCGCAGTTAGCCAAGGACCGAGTTTCAGTCGCACAAATGAAATCGATATGTTATGGGTAGGTAGTCAGAGTAGTTTCCCGCGTCGACGAAAATGTCTGTTACACGTTTAAGCTACTTGTAATTTTTATTTTCTGTCTATATGATGTTAAATTTATCGGTAGGCTCATCTGGAATGCAGTCGCATTCTCCTAATAGTGCTGTCTGTTGAGGACGCTAATAACGGAGGCAAGTAAGTTAGAAGGAGCTAGGCTCATAAAATACCCCTTTGTCGAATCGACATGTACCATTCTCTGTAAAAGATCACCGAAGTCTCGGAATAATAAGTTTTATAAACGAACACAATAAAATAAAAGTACACTGGTTCCTGTATTCGTCACGACTTTATTTATTATTTTCATCAATATGATCAATTACACTTTTAAGGCAATCTTTCGTTGATAACTTATCCAGATCACAAAATTTCGTTAGATCCATTACAGAGATCTTCTCGATCATAGCTTTAATCTTTTCCTGTCGTATAATCGATTTGACTGTCATCCTTGTGCGTTTTTCGCCCGATGTCGGCTTCGAAGAGGACACATTTTCGCTTTTATTCGAGTTGCTAGCCTCCTTGGAGTCATTTTCGATAACCGATCCCTTTGATCGGTAGTGTTGTTCGATAATTTCACGTAACTTGCCACGTGTGGATTTGGTGATCTTACCCAGAGCAATGTTTCTTAGTTCAGTGAAATTGATTTCTTTAGTTTGAGACGATGTTTCTTCGTGGGATTCTTCATTAGTGATGACTACACCATCATCATCATCATCATCGTCAATTGTTGTGTTTATTGGTTGAGCGGTAAGAGTTGGTGTTTCCTCAATCATCAGCGGTTCTTTTATGTTTTCTTTAATCACTTGTGGGCTCAGGGGAACAGGCTCGACTTTCGGAGGAGCTTCTACTGGTGGCAAAGCTTTAACTGTCTTGACTTCCTCAGGCACAGCTGGTACTACCCTTTTCGGTTGTATCTTCATAACTTTCTTCTTGAGGCTTCCCTTTCGTTTCATTATCCCAACACAAGGTTTCGTTTTGATTCTTACCGGCAGCAACGAATTGTATTGTATGCCAATGTTGCTGAAGCAGTCAATGAATTCGACAGTTTCGAAATTTTCCTGCAGATAGTGCCAATCGTCGTTGAATTTGCTTTTCGCCTCCACCAGTAGATGTGTATAACCATCCAACATATCGTCAGTAAAGGTAAGATTTTCAGTCTTGTCGTAGCTCCAATCCGAACGAATTTCCATGAATCGTGACACACCGCTCTGTGCTGCCAAATTTGATATGTGAACCGAGACATTACTCGATGCCGATTCTTGTCTGTGCAGCCGCGACAAAGCAACGCCTCCGGGATAATTAGTACTCGACACGACCAGAAGGAACAGGGTCAAGAAGACATTCAATGCAACGTGACCACCACCAGCAAGAGCCAAAAATCCTTGACCCAAGGATTTACTACCATTTATCCATCTACAAGAAAAAGGAAATCCCATGACAGATACTGGAGATTTCAGAGCATTTCAGCTTTATACTCACAGTCGATTGCAGGCACACGCTGCTGCAATATTCAGTACTGGAAATACGTAGATAACAAATCTAAGCTCCTTATGCGGTAGAAAAGAGTATAAGAGTACAAATGCGATAGCGCTTACTACAAGCGGACGGATACGAGACTCCAAGTACATTCCTAGAGGAACGAAGAGCAAGGAAAATCCCATTGCTCGTGGTATAGCGGAATAGAAATACCAAAGAAAGGGTGATGTCTGCGAAAAATTGCTTGCTTAATTGTTGTTGGGATGTTTTTTTTTTTAATTTACTTACACCCCAGTTTGCACTTTTGTTCAGGATTGTGTTGTACCAAAGAACTTGTCCCTCTGGCCATAGCGGGCGTTGCCAAAAGAATGAATCAACAATTACAGTTGCCGAGAGGATTATAATACCAGCAGGAACTGCTACTTTTACTAATCTGAAACGAATTTAATTTTTTAGTTTTTCGTTTTCTACCTATGTATTTTTATGATTATGACCACTTAAACATTAAAGAAAGGATAAAAGAATCAAATGGTCCAGAGTAGAGAAAGATGTATTGGTTATGAGCATAAATAACTAAAAAATGGACAATGTCGTTCGAATCTCTACGTGGAATATAACGGGTTTTTTATTTATAGGTTGGTTTTTCTGACATTTTGTGATCAAATCGGGCAATTCTAATATCATTAATGTTCAGTTTGGTTTGCCATTTCATCATGAACAGGTTCACAAATGAACAACGCTTGCGAATCGTCCATTTTATGGTCGAAATTTGGAGTGAAGAGAATCTACATGACACCCTTGAGACGCCATTACATCTACCAAGACTGACTGTTTGGTGTGCTCTATAAGCTGGTGCAGTCATTGGGCCATTGTTCTAACGAAATGATGCTGGAAAGTCAGTTACACACAGCGCACATCTCAATCTATTTATTGAAGGAAACATTCGATGAGCGCATAATTTCGCGTAATGGACCTGTCAATTGGCTACCAAGATCATGTGATTTGACACAATTGGATTATTTTCTTTGGGATATGTGAAGTCGCTCGTCTACGCCAACAAACCAGAAACGTTAGGGGACTTGGAAACCAACATTCTTGGCGTTATTGCCGGCATACGGCCCCAAAAGTGGTTGAAAATTGGACCTCTAGACTTGGCTTTATGCGAACCAGCCGCGGCGGCCACATGCCCGAAATCATATTTTAACATTAATGGCAATAAGCCAAATTGATGGACATCAAAATGAGTTTCTTATGATTTATTTCAATTCGAAGTTCTACACCTCTAAAAAAACACCCTTTACGAACCATCGATTAGGGAACGATTAGGGAAGCTCCTTACAAAAACAAACTTAACTTCTATTTGGAAAATCCAATGGTATAAGCCTGGTACATTATTCTAATTTGACCGAAATGATATCAACTAGGGCCATTGAATTTGAAACCACCATTCACCACCTGCGCTTAAGGATCTAAAAACTGATCGGATTATTTTATCCCTCAGAGAAAAAAGTACAACCAAAGAATCAATCCATTCCGTACGTGAAGAAATGATTGCCATTCCTCCTCAAATAAATAATCATCTCCTAAGAATCCTATGCTCAAAGTAATTTTCGACAAATCAGCTGATTAAGCGATGAATTCACATCGAAACGCTCAAACATTTTTGAGCTAAGTGGTGAACAAGTTCAGATATGGACCATGTGTGGCCACGATATTTCAAAAATATTCGTATCAATATAAAACATTCGTGGCATCCCACTACAAAGCCAACCCCAACTTCAAACATGACCTGCCACCCGGAAACGAATGTTATTGAGTGACTTGTCGTTGTTAAATAGAAACTGTTATCAGTGTTGCATAGCACCTATTTTTAGCACCACGTTCCCAATACGATCGCGTTAAATTTTCGTCGGCGGGCTGTGCCAGTACGACTCGCCATAGAACAATTTTTCAAATCTGTATGGCCTTATAATCTTTGCTAGAGCATACTGCGAAAATAAATACTAAAAAACGGCAAACACCACACCCTTCAACACACAGTATCAAATCACTTGGAGCTCTTGCATGGTTCGACAGCCCGAAAAGTGTTTGCAGTTTGCTTGCATGGATGAAAAAAATAACTTGCAGCGATAACATTTTTTGCATGGTGTGACGACGAGGGCAATTAACTTGGCAATGCCTAGCGGTTGTAACTCTGAATACAGATCAAGTGCTTATTTTAAACCTCCAAGTAGTAAACGATAAGCGCGAGTGTTGATAACACGATGAAAAACCGCAACACTATAAACAGCCAGGTCAGAATGGCACGGAATGAATACCCGTCCTGCTGTCCCAGGCGAACCTAGACAAGCTGCTTCGATTAATTCGGACAACAGGTTGTCTAGGAATTTCAAGGGTTGCTTGAACAGAGATGGTGGCGGATGAAGATAAGGGCCAACGGCAGCTCTCAATCCCGTAGTGGATACTGATGGCCCCGTGTCCTAGGTGTATCTAACAAATTGGAACTGGCCCTCAAAGTTTAAGGTTGTGCTTTGGGTTGACTACCCAACCATGGAAAAAACTAACGGTTACGAAGCAACCAATAGCCTCGGAAAGGACTGATTACATTGTTGAAGACCCTGTTAAACGAAAAAAGGACAACGACGTTTGAATCTGCACATGGAATGTGAGAACATTAAACAGGAGAGGTGCAAGCGAACAACTAGCGGAAGCGGGTCGGCCAAAAAGAGGATGAAAAACTGTGACATCTACTACGGACCTTGTTATAGTGAGCAGAAACAGCGACTATTCGGATGCGGGTTTGTTATAAATACCAGACTTATTTTAAAGACATTAGCGAACGCATTGTAACAATCCGCGTCAAGGCCAAATTCGCCAACATAAGCCAACATATGCGCTCACGCCAAAACGGAGGAAGATGATATAGCTAAAGTTTTGCTTCTATGAGCTCCTTGACCAAAACTATGACTATGACCAAACCTACACGACAACATGTCTGGTAACGGACTTAGGCTAATTGAATTCGCTACGGAACGAAATGCCAATATGTGATATTCAACGATTTGCTCTCTATAATGGGATGCACAATGTCGCCTCAGGATGCTATAACTTGGTCCTAACAGGAATAAACTAACAAAAACCTCGACCGAATTTCCAGAAGACAATTCCGGAGCAAATTCAATAAAAAAATTAAAGTATCATCTAAGACCACTCTTTGAAGGTTATTGATTTGCCTCATCTAAGAGAAGCCCTGGCGATGTGCCGTTGAAAATGACAATTAGGAATTCCAGAAATCTAAGTACAGATGGTCATAATTACGTATGAAGATGAAAGACAGGAGTTTGTAGTTATAAGGCTGATCGAATAATGCTTCTCGATTTCTGATCCACACAGGGGGTATATTACATAAAACGAAATGAGTGGCAGAAGTAAACGATAGTGACGAAAAAATGCGATTGTGTAAAACGAGAAAAACTTATGACAGCTCAACGAAAACGAAAGCTATACGACTACCAAATGTGAGTCGTAAGAAATTACGAGTATCGTTTAACCTAGAGCGACAATTGTTTTATGTAATTGTAAATTCTTTCCGTGTGCGAAAAGTTTAAATATCGATGAGTTTGAAAGTAAATCTGTAAGCTGAATGGAAATCTGTAAACTAGTGTTTTTTTAGTCAGACGTAGCGTTATAATACCTCAAATAAAACTTCAATTTATCTATTTCCACCGAACCTAAAATGAATTAAAGAACTTTAAGAATAGATGTCGGTAACGAACATTTACATAAGCACTGATAAGTTTACAAAGAGTGCCAAGGCACTGATAAGTTCACAAAAAGTGCCAAGACTGCAAATATTTTGGGAACACATATAGCTACTGTTAGATGGCGTACAATCTGCGTAAATCTGCGGTTGAGAGTATTTGTATTTATTCCAATTTCGAGTAATTTAAAAGCAATATTCTTATTAAACATATTAATCTAGTATGAACCAACTGTATTATCAACTACTTACTCATTAATGGAGATCTTCCTTACGTATAAATTAAATGCCAAAAGCAGTCCGAGAAACAACGCCAGTTCTGATCTAAAGATAATTATCGATAGGCCAGAATATATAATAAAATTCTTATTATGACCCTTCATCCAGGACGAAATCGCATAGAGAACTGCAACGAAACAACAGATATTCACAAATACAATACCAATCCTGCTAACCTTACCCAGGGGCAATGCCATAATATTCGGCAACGTTCGACTCATGTAGAACATAAAATGGAATTGTGATATCGTTATCAATGTGAACCATATAGACACCATCATCCCAAATTGCTTGTTAATGATTTTTCTTAAATCATTCCATGCAGCTGCAATCGTGCCCGCCAACACCAGCCGCACTGTTATGTGGAAAGTTACAAAACGTTAGTACAACGTATCTTTAAAAATATTATTCTCAGCCGTCAATGTTTACCTACATATTGTGCCCAGAATTTATGAATTTCTAGCGCTTCGAAAAGCAACACAAAAGGCGTAGAAATTATCGACACAAATAGTGGACCAATAAAAGTGCGTGGTACAACTCCTGGAAAGTCATGATGATCATACTACAAAGGGCAAAGGCGCGTTTCAAAAACTTATATATTCATTCAGTTTTATAAATAGCTACCTGCGAAAAGTTATGTCTCAGATAGAGAATATCATGCATCGCCTGGAGGTTGAAACTCTCCTCGACCTTAGTGAATGGTGTGTAAAATAAATGCGCGGCTGCCGTAAGGAACAGTATTAAACTCATTTTCGGTTGAAATTTATTTTCAAATTAATAGTTGAAAACCAAAAAAAAGGAAGAAACCAAAATATTAACTTAAAGCCGGATAAAAAAAAGTAAATGATATCACGCCGCAGTTACATAATTCTACATTACTTCGAGAAGACGCGTAATTTTGTCAAATTTTCAATTAATTAAATCGATTTTTTGAATTATTTCGTTGGATTTAGCATTATTTTGAAAATTGCCCGGCAAAGATCCAAGTTAATGCAACTGGTTTGGGTAGAGCAAGAGTCGCCAGGCACTTGTGTACAAGCCAACTACGAAATATCGTTTGATTGGAGAAAGAAAAAAAAATTCTATCACGATCAAATATGCACAATTTGTCAAAATAGAGGAAGACACTTTGAAATGGAATCAAATACACAAATACAAATGTTTAAATATAAGCACAGTGCGATGTTTATTTTTGTTTTAAAAATGCCACCCACTCAAGGCGGCTGGATTTTTTTTCGCCCGTTGTAAACGTCAGACACAGCTGTTTGCGTTGCAGGGGGGGATTTCGTAATTTAGTTACGCCACTGGATGAAAGATGTCGCTGGCGTGGCTTGGGTGGGTTCGTGATGCAGTATTGGATTTATAGAAATGTTGTTTTTATTAAAAATTATATTAGTGGTAAACCGTTTCATATAACTTTCCGACGTTGGGTTGAAACATACCCCCGCATTAATAAACGCTGATTAGCTAATCATTGACAAACCTGACAGTTGTTCCCGTAAGAAATTATCGCGAAAATGTAAAAAGTTAGTCACTGATAAGTAAATCAGCGTTTATTAATACGGGGGATAGTGTATACAAACCTAGGCAAAGGCCGTGTACCAATTGCGTTAACATGTTATGCCTAAAACACACGTGCAGAATTCACCTTGCAGAAAAGATAGAACACATAGGCCGTGTGTCAATTGCGTTAAATTGGGGGTTAAACTTTATCCGCTGGATATTTTTTTACGTTTCTGCAGGTGCTTTCCATCTCTGTCACCCCTCAGTAGGTATATCAAATGTTAAAAATTAGCCACTGGATACATTTTTGCGAGCTGTTGAGCAGGATAAAACCATACTTATGTCTAAATTTATCCACTGGCAAAAATTTTAACGCATTTGACACACGGCGTAAGAGTGACTTTTTCTCAACTGAACCAAAACATTTGTTATTATTTGTGCTTAATGCTCAAATAAATAGTTAGTCTAGCGGTTTGTTACACAATTTATGTTAGGATGTGATGGGTCCATGGCCAATTGGTTATAACTACATATCCATTATTTTGACCAAATCCTCAACGGCCCTGGCAATTCATCATTCTGCACATCTTACAGACCTATTTCACTTCTTCCAATAATTTCAAACGTTTTTGAAAGGATATTACTCGGTCGCTTACACCCCATTATTGTTCAGAAACGCCTTTTTCCTGACCATCAATTTGGGTTTAGAAGTAAACATTCGACTGTGAACTAAGTTCTTCGAATTACTGATGTAATTGAAAAAGCTTTCGAAGAAAAGAAAATTTGCACAGCCGTATTTCTTGACGTGTCGCAAGCTTTAGAAAAAGTTTGGCATAGAGGACTTCAATGCAAGATAAGACAAGTTCTGCCTGAAAAATTATATAAAATCCTCGTGTCGTATCTTGAGCATAGACTCTTCCGCGTGGAACTTGGAAACGAATATTCGGATTTCAAAGAAATATTGGTAGGATTACCCCAAGGAAACGTCCTTGGACCACTCTTGTACCTCCTATTTACACGTGACATCCCACAAACAAACGATACAATAGTTGCCACGTTTGCTGACGATACAGCTATACTAGCAGTATGCACAACAATTGAGGAAACAAACATGAAATTACAAAACGCTCTTAACGAGGTTAATGAATGGACAAAGCCCTAGCGGATTGCACTTAACGAGAGCAAATCGATTCATGTAGATTTATCGTTTAAACGGACAAACAATTTGCCAGTATTTCTCAATATGGTTCGAGTCCCTTTTGCAAATGAAGCGAAATATCTCGATGCAAAATTAAAATGGAAGTCGCATGTAAAAAAGATATGCGAAGAACTTAAAAATAAATACAGAGAACTGTACTGGTTACTCGGAAAATATTCGAAGCTTAACCTTGATAACAAGCTGCTATTATACAAGCAAATGATACAGCCGGTCTGGACATATGGTATACAACTATGGGGTTGCACCAGTGAAACGAATCTAAATATTTCACAAAACAGAATGTTAAGATCATTCGTCAATGCGCCGTGGTATTTAAGGAATGAAGATCTACACAGAGATCTGGGTATTCCCGCGGTTAAAGGTGAAACGAAAAATTTTGCACGCAAACATAAAAAACGTTCATTGGGACACGTAAACACAGCGGTCCAAATTCTGGAAGAAACAAATATATTGCGGCGTCTTCAAAAAACTAAGCACTTAGATTTGGCCCGATAATAACAAACCGCGGTATAAATTGCGTAAAAAGCAAGAACTACCACGGGAAATTTACCTGCCAAACATTCATTACTCGTGATAAAAAAAATTGCTAGATAAGTCGCATACTTAGTTGCAATACAAATACAAAAAGGGTGGTGGTTTTAGTGGGTTAAAGTCTCATTTCAACCAGCCCACGGAAAAAAAGAAAAAAAAAGAAATGCGAAAAATGATTTCTTTTGGCTTTTAAGACTTGCAAGGTTGTGGTTTCTTTAGTAAACGCAAGATATACAAAAAGCCTTAAAGAATTCTGACGAAATTTACACATCACAACAGACCAGAAAGCTTATAAGGTAACGATAATTTAGCGTTCTTCAGTTTTATATCGCCGCAATGATCCAAAGATCCGACACATATGTATATAGTTGGTAAACAAATCAGGTAGGATTTCATACAAAGAAGGGCGCAATAATCATTGATAGCAAATACGTTTTTTTAATAGAATTAGATATTAAACAATTATTACAAATATGTTACTTACTTATCCTTATATTTTGGCCATTTTATCATAATACCACCCTAAAATACAAAACATATTATATACATGCATTTGTATAAAAGTATGTATATATAATTATTGTTTAATCACAAAAAAACACTATTCACTGACAGATGATGTCGCCACTTGAATTTGCTTTAATAAATAACTCTTCCTGCCGTTTCGAATAATTTAAAACAAAAAAAAGTTAACACATTTTTTATATGGCACATTCACCCACACGGTTGAAATGGAGTTCTCCATTTTTAATTAAAAATTCAGACAGACCTGGCAGACAATCCTCGAAACGCTGGATGCGTAATAATGACTATGAAGATATAAAAAAACATTCTGCTCGATTTAGAATTCATTTCCACCGCCTCTTTGATTTTCAGCAATTTGCAACGAATGTGCAACAGTTGAGAAAATATCATTTCGTCAAGGATCATAAAATTCATATGAAAACAAAACAAAGGCATATGAGTAGCAGTGCTGAATGTTTTTATACCTATATAAAATATAACCTTAACAAGGAAAGTTTTTCCTGAAATAAAATCAACAGTTATGTGTACGAATCGCGACTGTAATTTACTTTACTTCCTCATAGAGTCACTATATGATTACCTTTGTAGTTGTGATGGTTTCTTGACTAAATTTAATCTAGCCAGGCGTCATTATTGTATGAAATCCTTATTTGGTTTACTTTGTGATATTTAGCTAGTCCTAAAGGCTAAAATGAATTAAAAACTATTTTTGACAAAAAAGACAACATTTTTACAGCCAAAAAATTAGTAGAGCCAATAAACTGGTCCAAGTACGATACACAGGTTTGAAAACTGTTACGTTTAATATGGTCTTTTTTAGCTAGAAACAACATGAAATATTCGAATGCGGATTTGTCATAAGACACAGCCAGACACAAGACACAAGAAATCGTTAGCCTTGACGAAATTAGTGAACGTATTTAGGTGTTACTTGCGTTCTCGCTGCCGTGAAAAAAAATTAGCAACTGCACATACTTCTGCATACTCTTAAACGGCGATCTTCCGCTGCTGAAGAGAATGCACTATTTAATATTAGCTATGACAGTAAACATCTCTTAACTATGCAAATTACATACACAAAAGTATCCTTAATAACACCAAGAAGACCATTTATGAATAAACCATTTAGCCCAGCGTTGATTTAGGACAGAAAAGCCCACAACTGATCACATCTATACACTTCGGCGGAAGTTGAAAAAAACTACGAGTTAATGCTTACCATGTTTTCATCGATTTTAAAGATTCATAAAATAGCGTTCATGTAAGGAGGAACTATACAGAGCCATGTCTAGTTTTGGGATATTATCCAAAGATGTTCATCTGTGCAGGATCACTATGGAGAATCCTCGCCACTTTGCAAATATGGCATCGATCCTCTTCCATACATATCGTTTGGAACGTTGTCAGTTTTGCATTTGATATTGTTCCTGAGGTCTTCCAACGTTATAACCTTAGTGGCATATTTTGTTTACCTCCACGTCTCTGAAATGTCGATCATCCAATTGTAACACTGTCATGAGAAGCTTCTCCAAATCCGAACGTCAAGGATTCGGCGCATTGTTGCAAAGTAACAACTTTGGACTCACAAATGATGGGCAAAGCCCTTTTATTTAATTCTTAAGTAATTTTTATCTAATAAAAGTGGAAGCCAAAATCTTCACGCAAAATTCGCTACAATGCCTGTAAACGGCTTGAAATTGACTGATGTCGTCCATTTTAACTGAAGGCTGTGATATTTTTAATACTATTATGATCTCGCAGTGGCACAGAAACATTGCAAATGTTTACTGAAAATATATACGAGGTATAACAAGCACAGCTGGTATGGTGTGACAATTATTACGATCGTTAAATGGCCTTCCCGCTGAGCTTTATAAAGCCGGCGAAGATGACTTGGTAAGTAACATCCACCAACTCATAAACCAAATCTGGTCGAAAGAAAGTATGCTCGAGGAATGGAACCCCAGCTTTGTTTAACTGATTCACAAAATAGGAGACCATATGAACTGCACCTACTACAGAGGCATAAGCCTCCTCAACATCGCTTACAAGATCCTATCTGCCGTAATATGTGAACGCCTGAAACCGTTAACCAAAATCCTGATCGGCACTTATCAGTGTGGTTGTAGGCCAGGAAAGTCCACAACCGATGAAATGTTGACACTACGTCAGATCCTGGAAAGAAGCCAAGAAGTCCAAATCGATACCCACCACATATTCGTCGATTTCAAAGCCAGCATTTTATAGAGACGAACTATTAAAAAAAGCCATGCTTAGTTTTGGCGTACCACCCAAACCTTCATCAGGGTCGGAAACGATCTCACCGTAACATTCGATACCAAACAGGGATTTAGGCAAGGCGATGCGCTGTCATGTGACTTCTTTTAATTGATTCTTGAAAGGATTGTGCAAAATATCCAAAGCGACACCAGAGGCACTATTTTCCAAAAATCGGTGAAGCTACTAGCATACGCCGACGATATTGACATCTTTGCTAGGACTCAATGTGATGTCATAGCCACGTTTGCTAGTATAGAAAAGGAAGCGGCAAAAATGGGTTTCGCAGTAAATGAGGGTAAGAATAAGTGTATGCTCTCAACACGAAAGGACATACAACATAGACCTTCGGGTTAGGGGTCAGAATATACCCGAGGTAAGGCATGCCTGTCGTAGAAGGCGACTAAAATCCACTCCCCGTATACCGAATGTAAAGCGTATACAAACAACAAAAATGCAATGAGTACAACGAAAAGATTTACTACCCCAGGTGGCAATTCAGTTTCACTGGAAAATCCACCCTCTACGGAGGTCGGCTCTACGGATTCTGGGGAGAGCCAATTATTGCAAATGTGTAACCCTTTCGGGAAAAGTTCAAGGGTAACGAGGTCACCTACATCAGGATCTCAAAAAAATATATGTGTCTCAAGGAGCTCGACAACACCAGAAGTGTCAGCCCACGAAAAACGAGACTCAGTGAAAAATAAGAGCCTAAAGGAAGAAAACGACGTTCTTCGAACAAGGCTTTACAATGTCGAACTGCTCTGCGAAGAGCTTCGTAAAGAAATTCTCCATCTAAAGGAAGAAAATATGACTCTGAAGAGTTCATTTAAAATACCAAAAACAAGTTCAAACGGCCCCGTGAATTCGGAATACCACACGGATGAAGAAGAACTCAGTCGCGAAACTGACTGGATCTTAAAGAAAAGACCAGTTAAAAAGAGGAAAGCTGTATCCTCTCCTGAAATAATAAACCGCGACAAAGAGATTATTAACAAAGCGAAACAGCTAAAACAACGTCCCCCACCGCCAATTAATGTGATCGGTATTGACGACTTTAACAAGTTGCATACCTTGCTAAAATCGTTGCCATTATCGGGCTACCAAGTAACTTCGCTAAGAAAAAATACATGGAAAGTCTGCGTTAAAGACCCTGAAAGTTACCGTCTATTATCTCGCAAGCTTAATATCGATAAAATAGAATGGTATTCTTTTGAAAATAAATCTGAAAGGCCTTTACGCGTTGTAGCTAGAGGGTTACATGCGTCGTGCTTAAAGGATGACATTGTAAATGATCTGAAAAACAGGCAATATAAAGTCATAGATGCCGTTAACATTGTCAAACGAGACCAAAAGCAAAAAGATGGCGAAGGAAATGTAATAAAACGCGGCCTTCCTTTATTTATACTCACTTTCGATAAAACAGAAAGTTTGAACAAAATCTATGAAATAAAAACAATACTTAATATTGTTGTAAAAATAGAGCCTATGCGTAAGGATTCCAAACTAGTTCCCCAGTGCAAGCGCTGCCAAGGATACAATCATACGCAAAGCTATTGTCAAAAAGAACCGCGGTGTGTAAAATGTGCCGGCAATCACCTGACGGTAGATTGTATGTCAGATAAGAAAGCTCTTGCTATCTGCATTAACTGTAAAGGCAATCATCCGGCAAATTATCGCGGCTGCGAAGTAGCTAAAGAGTTGCAAAAAAGACGGACGAAATTTAATAGTATTAATTCACAGAAATTAAATTTAAACAAGCAACAGCCTAAAATTCCGATTAAAAATATGTCGAAGAAAAAGCAGGCCATAATCGAAGAACCTAAATGTCCACAAACTACGCGGCCATCAGATATCCGTTCGGATCTTGTACATCCAAAACCAAATGTACAAACGTATGCTCAAGCCACAGTATCCAATAACGCCCAAAAAAATATCTCACCTGACCCAGTTTCAAATGTATTTTCGATTATTCTTTCAAAACTTGAGGAACAAAGCAAAACGAATAAACTTATTTTTGACAGGCTCGTTAGGCTCGAAAATAGTATTCGCAATAGAAGTACCCCACCTTTAACATGAATAGATTGCTTAAAATTCTTACGTGGAATGCCAATGGCCTTTGGCAAAAACTTGGAGAACTTGAATTATTTATGCAGGAAAAAGATATAGACATCTGTTTAATATCCGAAACTCACGCAAAGAGTAATTCGAACTTAAAAATAAAAGGTTACCTCGACTATCATGCTCTACATCCATCGAATAAGGCTAGAGGTGGAGCCTCACTATATATAAAAGAGTGTATCGAACATTCGATTGATCTTAAACTAGAAATCGAAACAATGCAAGTTAGCTCTATACATCGTCTATTTACTGCCCACCACGATGCAAGGTTGAGAAAATTGACTTTGAAAACTTGCTTAATTCCCTTGGACAACGTTTTGTCATCGGAGGGGACTTTAATGCAAAACATACATTCTGGGGATCTAGATGCATATCACAGAAGGGTAGGATGCTTTATGATATAGGTAGAAAGTACAATACCGAATTTCATTCTACGGGAAAACCAACTTACTGGCCAACTGATGCTAGAAAAATACCGGATTTGATCGATTTTTTTATTGTAAAAGGTCTGCCGTCCAATCGAATCAAAGTTGAAGAATGCTTTGATCTTTCCTCTGATCATTCTCCAGTCATTTTAACAATGAGCGAGTCACTGATTATAAATGAAAAACCACCCAGATTAACAAACGCGAAAACCAACTGGGAAGGTTTCAAAAACGATATTGAAAATAATATCCGACTGGGTGTATCGCTTAGAACCCCATTGGAACTCGAAGTCGCTGTTGACTCATTTATCAATACCATCCAAAAAGCAGCATGGAATAATACTCCTCAACAGAACAAAATAGTGAGCTATAGTAAAATTAAGTACCCCCGTGAAATACAAGATTTAGTAAGACAAAAAAGAAAAGCTCGTAAAAGATGGCACCAAACTCGTGCCCCGCAAGATAAAACACATCTCAATCGGTTGAGTAATTTGCTATCAAATTCGATTAAATACTTTAAAAACCATTCAGTAGAAACTTATCTGCAAAGCCTAACCGCTGGAAAGGAATCGAATTATTCGCTCTGGAAAGCAATCAGAGTCATAAAACGGCCAAAAATCGCTGTGCCGCCCATTAGGGTAACTCAAGACGTTTGGGCAAAGAGCGATAAGGAAAAAGCTGACGTTTTTGCCTCACATTCAACGGTGGACCAAGTACATCGAATTACAGATGTAATTGAGAAAGCTTTCGAAGAAAAGAAAATTTGTTCAGCCGTATTTCTTGACGTGTCGCAAGCTTTTGACAAGGTGTGGCACAAAGGCCTTACTTATAAACTAAGTCAAGTTTTGCCAGAACAATTATATAAAATCCTCGTGTCGTATCTTGAGCATAGACTCTTCCGTGTGAAACTTGGAAGCGAATATTCCGAGTTCAAAGAAATAATGGCAGGTGTACCGCAAGGAAGCGTCCTTGGACCAATCCTGTACCTCATATTCACTCGTGATATCCCACAAACAAACGATACAATAGTTGCAACGTTTGCTGACGATACTGCTATACTAGCAGTTGCCACAACAATAGAGGAAACAAATATTAAATTACAAAACGCTCTTAACGAGGTTAATGAATGGACTAAATCCTGGCGGATTGCACTTAATGAGAGCAAATCGATCCATGTAGATTTTTCGTATAAACGGACAAACAATTTGCCTGTATTTCTAAATACGGTTCGAGTCCCGTTTGCAAATGAAGCGAAATATCTCGGTATGACACTCGATGCAAAATTAAAATGGAAGTCGCATGTAAAAAAGAAATGCGAAGAACTTAAGAATAAATACAGAGAACTGTACTGGTTGCTCGGAAAATATTCGAAGCTTAACCTTGATAACAAGCTGCTATTATACAAGCAAGTGCTAAAACCGGTTTGGACATATGGTATACAACTATGGGGTTGTACCAGTGAAACGAATCTAAACATTTTACAAACTTTTGAAAACAAAATGTTAAGATCATTCGTCAATGCGCCGTGGTACGTAAGGAACGAAGATCTACGCAGAGATCTGGGTATTCCCGCGGTTAAAGATGAAACAAAAAATTTTGCACGAAAACATAAAAAACGTTTATTAGGACACGTTAACACAACAGTCCTCCAAATTCTTGACGAAACAAATATATTGCGGCGTCTTCAAAGAACTAAACCCTTAGATTTGGCCCGATAATAACAAACCGCGCTATAATTGCGGAAAAGCAGGAACTCTCAAAGGAAAGTTACCTGCCAAACATATTATATAATCGTGATAAAAAAAATTGCTGGATAAGTCGAATACTTAGTTGCAATAGAAATACCAAATGGGTGGTGGTTTTAGTGAGTAAAAATCTCACACTACTTAGGGCACGTGCTCATCGTGTCTATGAAGATTTCCACCAACCCACGGGAAAAAAAAAAAAAAAAAAAAAAAAAAAATACAACATAGACGAATAGGACAGAACGTCACCATTGGCAGATATAACTTTGAGGTAGTACGGAACTTTGTCTACCTCGGCTCCGCTTCTAACTCTGACAGCAACATTCGTCAGAAATCGAACGAAGAATTACTCTTGCCAACCGGTGTTTCTTCGGGCTAAGAAGGCAATTTAGTAGTAAAGCACTCGAACTACTAAGGAGATCTTATATCCTGATAATGCCAGCCCGAAAGTATCGAAATCGGATGAGGAAATCCTTGTTCTATTAATGTTATATGTCTTTCCTTCTATGTGTCTATCTGTCTCTCTCTCAGCCGATGGCCTCAGTCGCCAGTGCTGTTATGTGTCTGTAGTTCGATGCATTCATGTGCGAATTACTGTGATGTCAATGTGAATGTCAATGTCAAAAAATTCTTCGAAAAATCTTCGGTCCGTTTGTGTTGATGAGCTATGGAGACGAAGTTTCAATCAAGAACGATATGAGCTGTACAGCGACATGCCCCTGGTAAAAAAGAACTAACTCCGCATTGGACGTTTAAGTTGGCTAGAACATGTAGAACGAACTTAAGTATGTAAGTAGGTATTAAAGCTCCTAAAGTTGCGACCACCCACTCAATACTTCGGTAGGAATTGTTAAAACCAAACCAATTGACGATTGGAGGCAAACATTATATTAGGTCTCTCTCCTTAGTTACTGTAGTTTTTTACAGATTTTTTATTATTGCCGTTCCCGTACACATGAATTAGTAAAAGAGAGTGGCTCTTTTAAAAAGTATCAGTAAACAAAATTACTGTAGCAATATGCAGTAAACTGATAGTTGGCATTTTGGCAAATTGACAAGTCGTTATTTTCGACATATTTATGTTATTTGTTGTTTCAATGGTAAACGAAATCATTTTACTATATTTTATTAAAACTCGTTCTCGTGATACTCGTTCGTAAATTTGTCTCTCTCTCTGAAAAAGAGATTTAACCCCCTCTCGAAAAATAATTTGAATTTACAAATTTTTAAGTAAAATTACCATAGGTAAGCCATTTGACATTATGAGTTTTGAATTGAGATTGGTGCCATCTAATTAGTGCATATATGGTCGACTGCAGAGTTTATTCATTGTTCGTATTCAGTTTTAGTAAGACATCTGGAACAAATTTACTTTAGCAGAAACTCACTTTTTTTATATATAATTTAGAAATTTTTTAAAATCGTCGCTCTCAATTAGTTAAAAAGTTATTAAACAATCAAATATCTAAAAATCCCTGTAGAAATCGACAATTTTTTGATATTTCACACATAGCTGAATGATAAATAACAAGAAGAACATTCCACTGAAGAATTGCCAGATAGAAAAGTAAAATAATACTTATCTCCCAAAATTCAAAATAAAATTCAAAGGATTTTAAATCCTACGCTCACTCAACTTCGTTGCTCTAGTCAGCGTACGTAAAGTCGACTGGCAGGCGCCTAAGTCCAACTGTTTAGTTTAAGATACTCTGGGTTGCCCGCTTTGGGGGAACAAAGGATTTTAACTCTCTTTCTGGGGACAGACCACGCTCACGCAACTTCGTTGCTCCGCTCAGGGTATGTAAAGTTATCAGGCAAGCGCCTTATACTTTTGACACACTGATGGTATCAATACTATAGTATGCGGATGTACCATCTATGTGTCATGAAATACCACGCTTATGTCACGCGATCAGCATGATATCTGCTTGGCTTGATACTAGCATTTTCACTGCGGTATACATAGAACTATACTGATCGCAGCGCCTTTCTTGTTAAGTTGTACGTTGAAGAACTAGATTTTGTATTGCCATTTCTGAACTTGTACTACATGAAGTGTGTGTCACAACCCAAGGTTTGCCAATACAATGTTACCAATGCCATGGTATTTATACCACCAGTGTGTCAAAGGTATGAGTCAACAGTTGTGTTTGTTAAAATATTTTTATTTGGTATGTTTTTTTCAACATGGCAGTGCTGCATACACCGCAGCAGCAAACAAAGTCAAACTACACACAATTTGTATGGAATTATAACTAAAAAAGTGCGATTCTATTTTAATCATAACTTGTGAACTAAATTTGAGCGACGATTTAAAAAAACAGACAAATGATCATCACGCGAAGAAAGTGAAAAAGTGATTTTGTGCCGAAGTAAATGTATGCCAATTTGTAATTCGTCGAAAATGTGTTCCCACGTATTAATAGTTGTTAACTTACAAAACCAGGATTTTTTTTGAAATACCAAATGCAACCAAATTTCTCACAAATGGAATAACCGTTACCTCGTTCCAAAATTCGTCTCTATGATAATTTCACAACAATAAAATCGAAATTGGATAGTAAATAAAAAAAAGTTTAAATATGTTCTAACTATACAATATAATTCACTTCAGCTAGGTATAATTATTTAATTTTTTTACATGTTAGAATATCCCTGCAACATTTTTATACGCCTGAGTTTCATCCTATCGTCTCTCCCCAGCCACAACTGCAGAAGGAAACCAAAATACTTCAACTTGGCTAAACCGAAAAATGATTCATTAAATCTTATTTATAGTCAGCAATTTTATGCACTTAAACCGCGTCTATCATCGAAGATCATGATGCGGAAAAGATATCAAAATGAGCTACACAGCACAACGCGTCTACAACAGCAACCGCTCCAACCAAAAATCGTTTACCCCAACTTCACAAAAAAAAAAAATGAAAAGATCTAAAGCCTCAGAAAACCAAATGGAACTTACAAAAATAATAATAATATTATTAATTAGTCATAGACCAAGAGTTATACATTAAAATGTGTGCATGATATAGGAGACACATTCTAGAGGACTCTTCTGGTATCTATTTGCCGTCAGTATTCACCAGTTGATACCAGGGACTGATGCCGAGAGCCGCAGCAGGGCCGCGATCACTCGACAGCATATGTAGCAACAAATCAGAATGCCGTCGAAGCGTTCATTCGTTCAAGCGCACCATGAAGCGAACTCTCATTCTTTTGGTTTCGTAAATTTAGAGTGGGGCTTGCCTCCCGAATCTCTATATGCCGAGCTGCGAGATGGTTGGTGATGCGCTGACGATGATGCCTATACGCTGTGGCTGATGATCCGGCTGCCGAGTTAGAGATGATGGTATTTGACTTCGGCAAAGATACCAAAACGACCCGTGCATAAGGTTTCTAATTGAACATTTTATTTGAAAATGGGGAGCAAGACACCCAGCAGCACAGAAACGCAGTGATTCGCCATCCCAAGCCAATGGTTGGGCAATTTATGTCATTTCAAAGACACACGGCTACCCAGCACTCAAAAATCTCATCCGAGGTTGTTCCAATAAGTGCATAGGCGATAACAAGACTAAATATTCGCACTTTCAAGTGATGGCCGTGTCGGTAGAAATGACGGCTGTCATGATTTCGTGCATCGAATGATTGTTGAGTCATTTGTTTCTCTTTTTTTTTCGAAATGCATATATTATTGTCAGTTGTGGTACATTTGGTGCGCGCAAACATAAAAAGGATTTAGTGCCATTCCCAAGCAGTTTACTGATGTCTTTTGCGATTTTATGCACTCAAAGGGCCCCGCCGGGTAGTAAAACATTCGGTTTCATCACACCGAAGTGTTTGAGTAGAGCACCACTTTTCATTTTTACGGGATCTTTATTTTTGTTTAGCTCGTAAACGTTCACGGTGAATTCAAAAAACCGTTGCGAATTTTCTGCTTTCGTAGTTTTGCAAGTGGAGGGCAGAAATCACTTTGATTCGTTCTAGAATGGAATACCTAATTTCCTTTTAAATTGTCAGTGAATGTGTAAATGGCATTATAAGTGTGAACGTTTTTTTTTCTGGTCCGGTTTGGAAAAGTTCACGGACAATTAGGTTTTCGTTTTTAGAAAATGCACTTATGCTTATTTTAACTGGATTCGAACCCTGAATGATAAGGGAACGACTTTGAATAAAGTCTCTGCTAACGTAATAAGGCTATCCGATCCTATTTAAATCGAGGTTAAGATGAAATAAGGAAGCCCAAGAAAATTAGCTATTTTACCAGAATGACAGCTGGGGGTGAGATAGCTAAGCGGTACCAAGATGGATTCGTCGGTGACCCTAAAATATAATAAATTATACATAAGCTGCTCTGACATATTTGGACAATAGAGCATATATTAAGGAACTCAATTATGAACATGCTCTGCATAGTAAAGCTCAGATAAGTAGAAATTGAATTTAACTAACATGAATAGTTGTAGCTGCAGAGATTTTGAAAATATAGTACCTACCTACCGTGTTTACCCGTGACCTAAATTGAAAAAATCGCATCGTAGTGTCTCATCTTGTCGACATCCGGTTCATGGTTGGAGAAGTTCAGATGAACTGCTTCTGAAGAGAACTCTTACTCGCATTTTCTTCCTTAATTTGATCATCGCTTTATATGGATGCTATCCACAGGGCCTTAAAGTAAATGAAACGATTATGGGTCTCGAGTTAATTCCTTGACATATTCCAGCAGTTTCCTTAATGTGGAACTTTTGAACTGCTAAATATGTAACTATGTTGCACAAATGCTTTAGAAGTTCAAGTAGAGAAAACGTTGGATAGCATCTTGTATGCGATATTTGACAGAAATTGCTCCGATTGTTGAAACAAGAGATGGAATCGCATTTCTTGTAGCTGGAAGTTATGGAGCTGATGCCATTATTTGAGTCTGGAAGGGCAAAGGCATGATCAAGTACTGAAATGTCTAGGATGCATATTTTAAATTTCCTATTGTAATCCATCAGAACCAGTTTTTATTTAGCATCTTAACGGCTGCACTGACAACTTTTATACTGGATTTTAGATATCTATTCGTTGACTGGTTTGTTTGCCTTATCTTGCTCTAGATGTTATGTCTACAGTAGCTGCTACAAATGCTGCCTAAGTATTTACATCTTCAATTCCCTGAGTGGCTGTGATTTGGTTACCATTGCAGTTTTGTAGAGACTGCGTTCCCACTTTTAAGCCTGATGTCAGTCCTCTTTATTTTTGTAGAATTTATGGATGTTTGTCGTGTGGCGAGTTGTTTCAATTGCTTGTTCTCTTTTTCAGGCAAATGAATATCTTTACTTCCTTACTTATGGCTGGAAATTCTTCCCGGACTTGAATTTGAATTTTGTAAGCTCTTTTCGAAGCTAAAAAACATCATCATAGCTCTGGGATCTTCTTGCAGGTGGCTGGTAGTCCAACATGGATTCGGCTACATTTTTATTAATGTTGGTGTACTGCATTCAAGTGTTGTTATTGGTGAAGCTCAATTCACTCACTCAACTAATATTTGTAGCTGTTGGTAATCTGCAGTTCTTTTAGGTAAACTGTCTTTTTTTGTACCATTCGTAGCCTCTTCTCGTTGGACACTCGAGCTCTGAATATGGCTGCGATTATAAAATGGTCAGTGTCGACGTTTACTCCACTGAATGTGTGTAAATGCAGGATGTTATATGCGTGCCTCACATCTGAACAAATGGACGCTTTGGTTGGTGGCTTAATAGTCTGTTGATTGCCAGGATGCTTTGTATATTTGAACTCAAAGAAACCTAGGACTCAGTTAGTCGGCACCCATTTTCTATTGTTGGTTTGGTTATGCTGTATTTTTAGCTAACCCACCAAAAATGCTTTTGTTCCCGATTTTGGAGCTTAAATATTCTCATCGTAAGCCCGAACAGGCTACGTCTAAACGATGATTCAATTCGAAGTTTCTTCTCCTTCTCCTATTTTATCGATAGATTTGGCTTATGAGGATTTGGAAAACTTTGTTGTGGCAAGGATCTCAGGCAGACAAACTATAAGTTAAAGTCTATCATTCTTGACCTGAATCATTGTAGATGTAATAAATGGCTCATTTTTTTTTTAAGTTAGGGAATGAAGATGCCAGCATTGACTACATTGTGCCGCCTGAGAAATGGAAGAAAAAACTGCCTTAGTGTGCCTGTTTTCCCCTGCTCACTCTTGCTGCATCTAATAAATTAAAAAAAAGGACTACATAGAACGATTAAAAACCTGGCATTAAGGGACTAGCTTCTCTATTAATTTGTGGGCATGATGTTCTTTTGAGGAACTTCCTTTTTGAAGCCGATTTTTAACGTCAAATTTGAAAAGGTTCTCTTGTCAGTTTTATATTTTCTGTCATCTGATAAGCTTTCGCAGGAAGTGGGAAGTGAAATAAACATAGGTGTTGTTACTTTCGTGATTTAAACAAGGGATCACAGGCTTAGTACTACAACGCAATAACCATAAACATAATAAGTCACACAAATTGATGAAGTCGTCTTTCCGACTTAAGACAGCTAATCGAATAAAATTAAAACATGTATGGCACAACAGGCTCGTTAGTTCCCAGGACCTAGCTTCTTCTCAAACAGCTAAATTTGAAAACCCACTGATAATGCTTACGACAGTTGTCTTTAGAGCTTTCTATTATATAAGGATCCAGGGTATAAATAAATTAACACGTCTGTCTTATACCCACTTTACTAACCATACCCTCATAATCATCAGGTTGATCACTCCAACCCACACAAGGCATACATCAAGACTAATTGCGTGTTAGAAATTATTTTTGTATTATTATTCTATTAAGCCTTTAATTTTGTTGATTTTTCAAATTGTTAAATCCATTTTGAAATAATAGCCTCCAAATGGGAAAACAAACAGACGCCGGGTAAAAGGCTGAGGCTAAGTGCGGCGGCCACCCAAAAGGTGTACTTTGGTGGTCAGTATATTCAGCCGAAATAAAAATAAAAACAGATTTCGAAATGTATGCGTTGAAACCGAATTAAAAGTTCAAATGAATTGAGTAAATGTTTTACAAAAATGATTGTATATTCCTCCCACTAAAATAGACATAGACATACATATAGGTTATTAGGACCTTTCGGTAAAATCTATCGCCGGGTGATGTTTGCCTATTAGATACATATACTGCTAATTATTTCCTGTTAAATGCTAGACAAATTATACACAACGCATCATCCAATACCTACCTCATTTGGCATACAAATTAATTTAATCACAACAAATTAGTATTGAAAAATTTATCTATAACCTTACTAAAGTTTATTTAAGGAAACATTTGTCAGAAATGTTTATTTATTGACATTGGTCGGATTTGAGTCATCTAAGGATAAAAGACTTTTTTACCGCACCATAACCTCGAAAATATGACATAGTATAACACCGTCACCCGTCATTGAATAAAACAAATAACTAACCACACTTCCAAAATACAAACGCAAAGCATACAATGAGATTATCATAAATAAGAGTAAGAGAAACAATTAACAAAAATTTGACAACATCATCTAATAAAGCCGATGTCAAACCGCCGATTTATGAGCATCCGCAGCGAACGCAGCCCTATGAACCAAAATATTTATGAACCATGACGATCATCCCGCACAGTAGCGCACTACACACTTAGTACAGTTGAGGACCGACGAAGAAAGTATATCCTCTTGAGGCTCCTCGTTGTGCGTGTATGGCATTCAAAGAGACGCCGAAAATATTGATCTAGTTGATGCTTGTATCCTCTATGTTGGAGCGTAAAACATATGTTGACAATTTTCGTTGTTATCTTATTTGATAACTAGGGATTATCACACCCTAGCCTAAGTGGTTGCAATCAGGTGCGGTATTTCCCAAATGTCATTTTCAAGTGGAATGACATTTTAATCACATGGAAGTGGACATGTATCATATATAGCGAGTAGACAAGCCGACGCTTGTGTAACTGACCATCCGGATGCCGAAATGTCTGTATCATCTGCAATTGAGAATAGCATATCCTTCGTTGACTGATCCTCCCTTTCTTTTTATGGAAACAGCTTCGTCCGGAGTTCAATCTCAAATATATGTTGCGTATGCGACGTTATGTACGCGATACTTTGATATTCGAGTCACCAGATTGTCGTTTTGTTTTCTTAAGTGTGGCAATGGATTGTATCTGTCATTCGTTGGTGTTGCATGTGATGTCACAAGTCGCATCAGATCAAAGGTTTCAACTAATTTGTGAAAATCTTCTGAAATATGAGAGTCGGAAAGAGCGACATGTTGTTTATCTTCGTTATTATTAATTTATAATTTTTTTATGTTTGCACAATATATTTACATATGTATTTACATATATGCTTGGAGCAAGTCCAGTGATTGACACGAGAATTTTCAATGTTAAACTCTATCAGCCGAATTTATAAAGGCATTTTAGAGGTTGTTTAACTTTACAACACCTCTAATTATCATTTAAATGCAAGATCGGTATCCATAAGCGATTTTCACATTGAAGCAACGTTGATTAGAGGTCGCTTAATTTAAACACGATCGACTGCGTTTTATGGTTGTTTAGAGTCATTTTAGAATGAATTTTGATAGATCAGAGAATTTCCCTTTTATTTGTTTTATGATTTATTTTGAGTTTTTGAGCAAACTAAATAATTGGACTGAATCTACATTTCTTTTGTTAATGATTTAAATGTAGTGAATGTGATAAATATAAAAAGACCAACAGCTACGAGACCATACAAATGTAAAAACCGAGAATTAACCCAATCGAACTTCAAGATAAATATTTTCGGCAAAAGTATCGATTTTCTAAGCCCAATATGGAAAAGCTTATCAACATTGTACGATCCGATCCAGTGATCCCAGTGATGGATGCTATAAGATGTTTAGGTCGAAAGTATATTATACAGGGTGTCCGCCGGGAAGGTATAATACATTGTTTGTTTATAAATTTTGATTAAATGAAAGAGAATGGATCTTATACTGATAAATGTTTTATTTAATGTCGGCAAATATGTATGGAATACAATATCAGGTAAATGTCCGCCTCTTTTAGTCTCACAAATTCGAGCCTTTTGAGCACATTTTTCATTACATTCTCACACATTTCACGCGGTATTTCATTAATTTCATCACGAATATTTTGTTCTAGTATTTCTGGTTTGTTTGCATAAACCTTAACTTTCAGATATACCCACAAAAAGAAGTCCGTAGCAGTCAAATCAGACGATTGTGGAGGCCAATCAACATCACTTTTTCTTGAAATAACCTGTTATGGAAAGAGGTCTCGCAGTAATTCCATTGCAATCTTGGCTGTATGCGATGTACCACCGTCTTTTGATGTTAATCAAGCCCAAAGTATTCAGTTGTGGCGTTAAAAAGTTTTCAATCACATCACGATATCGCTCCCCATTCACAGTTACCGTTACGCCGTTTTCATTTCCAAATAAGTAAGGTCGAATGATTCCCCCTGACCAAATTGCACACCAGACTGTAACTTTTAATGGATGCAAAGGTGACTGATGAATAATTTGAAGGTTTTCCATTGCCCAGAACTGAATTGAGGTTGATGGATTGTTTTGAACAAGTCCTTGAGCACCAGTAATTTTTTCAGCCGATCTTGCAGTACGTTATGCTTGGGCCTATCACCTACAGACCCTCTTATTTCGAAATCATTCCCTACATTTTAATTAGTACATTTTATTGGCACGTTGTTTCTACCAAAAATTTCACGTACCTTTCTCATCGTCACAGTAATCGATTATTGATTTTGATAAAATGGTTTAACGATTTAGACACGTTGGTTTATCGAATATTTTACCATAATTATTTTGCCACATGTCTACTTCACGACTGCCAAATATGAGCTGTCAAGACTAATGTTTACCAAAATGGCGGCAAAACAAAGTATATACCTTCCCGGCGGACGCCCTGTATATTCTACTATCTCACTAAAATATAATTCTTAAAACATTCAATTATACGCTTTTTAGATGCAATATGTGCATATTAACGGATTTACTCAATCTACGCTATGTGTTAATTTATTAGAGGGTTGCAAAGGCATTTGCCTCAAAGAAATCGCAATTTGTGAAAATGCCAAAAACAGTGTCTGAGCAAATAAGAGAGATAAATGGGACATAAACTTGTATAAACTTTCAATTTTTTGTACTAGATTTGCAAATTTTATTACGTTTTTTGCAACAATCATCGTTTCGTTAAGCAGCACTGAAAAATCGATTTTAGATAAGAATTTGAGCAACATTGCTTAGAGCCAATTTGATTGTTTAAGTATTCTTAACCTCTAAGACACATTTTAAGAAAATCTAATAAATACGGCTGTATATGTATAATTGGGCTTAAAACATTTCCATCACCATACCTAGTTTTTCTGTTTGGCAGCACCATTTTATTATCTTTATTTTATTCATAGAATGCAAAGTGGCATTCTATGGAAATTGCTTGTGGAAACTTCAAATAGTATTCTATGAAAAATGTCTTTCTATGTATTGCTCAGTTCATTACTTTCTATGGATAGATAGTATGCTATGTGCTGTCGTTTCTGTTTGAAATTGTAAGATTTTTTGAGATAGTAAGCAATGGAAATGCCCACCCTCATTTCATAGCATTCTATCATTATTTCTTTCTATGAAAAGCGACAGATAAGCATTCAAATATTGCTCGTGGAGACGCGGTGTAAAGGTGACGATTTAGTAAACGTGACATTTAAAAAGAAGTGCTTGTTTTTTTAAGTCAAATGTCTTGAGTTATTAAGCATTCAACCAACAAATGATCAATCGGATTGACCACATCAGGATAGACGGACTACAATGATGTTAGAAGATTTCGATCAATTTATATTAGTCATTGTCATTGTCATCCATTAAGATGGATGGCGGAAATATTGATAAAATTTTGTAGTAAGCGCCATTTTGTAGATATAAGTCATGTAGATTTTTTTTATGGTTTGACATTTGTTTCGGATTTCCGGTAAGTAATTATTGTTTAATTTGTATTTGCTTTTAAAGTTATCCAGGAGATGAAACTGTTTCTTGTCTAATCTCCTCAAGTTTAACGGTGGAAGTTAAATAAAATTCGATGCCAGAGAAGAAAAGCGGTCAAGTTTTCATGCAAACGGCGATGTTCTTACAATAAAACAAATTCGCGAGCAAAAATAAAATTATTTTGTTTTGTCAACAGAAATTAAAAAAAAAGTTTGTGATGACAATTTATTTGATTGAAAATGTAGTAGATATAATCAAGGAGTCGAGTTTACTTTGTTAGGGATGAGTTTTGATAATTGGTAGGGTTTCAATAATGTTGTTATCTATAAGTTAACTTGGTAACAATATATTATCCACATTAGCTTTACTATGTTCGGTGCTTATATCTGCCAGCAAGAAACCTCTATCTTGCAATTCCGAAGGATGCCTGCTGAACAAATTAATCTAAAAAGAAACACTTTCACACAAGAAAGTAGGAATTGAGCTAAGTAGGCAATGGAGAAGGGAAGACCACTTGGTTTTGAGAAAGAAAATGAGAAGCCAAATATATGCCATTGACACTGCAGGACAGTTGTTAATTTTAAGTAGTTTAAGTTAGTCGATAAGTAGTTTTAATAAGTGTGTAAGTTTAAATAAAATAAAAAAAGACGAGGAACCAAGTTCTTCAAAGTTTTATTGGTAAAAATTTTGTTACTTTTATATGTATATATATTAGATAATAGGCCGAAAGGCATTAGAATTAAGTTATCGTATAATTTAGGGCGCCCGCATAGGGCAAGTGAGTTCTTTAAGTACAAAAACAAGTTCAAAACAAGGATACAAGCAAAGAAGAGTGTGGTTTCGAGATGAACAGGGAAAAAATGTGGTTGAATTAAAGTCGTTACTGGGAATATTAGAAGAGGAGGTAACCGTAAGAATACCTACCTCATCGAGTCAATGGATAATTTTACCACTATCCATAGAGCTAAATGGTGAAACATTTACATAACTGCTGATCGGACAGACTTTTCGGGGCCGTTTTTTATGTTAGGTCAAGGTCAATGGGAATGGATAGTTTTTTTTTTTTTGAGAATCGAGTAGAGTTTTTGTCATAGATTTCAAATCATTTGTTTGTAGAAACAGAATCCAGGCTGGACCGTCTCAAAAATTGATATTTTTATATGTTGACCTTTCTCCACGGGCATAGACTGAGGTCATCAGTCCGTTTTTTAGAGATCCGTATAGTTAATGGTCAAATTAGACGTGTTTTTTTATGTTCGGACTTACACGAAAAACAACACAAAATTTAATATACAGCTACTATTGGAAATATCAGAAGCGAACATGTATCTGTTGCGGGACAGATACATGTTCCAAAACATTGTAAATAAAATAAAATACTTAAAGCTAATGGTAAGGTCTATGATATTAGTTTTATTTAATAGATAACTTTATGCCATTAGTGATTTTGGGCATATTATCGCTTCACGGCTAGCTCGAATAAAGAGCAATCAAATACACGATTTTCACCACAAATCAATTTTCAACAGTCAAATTCTGCTGTTTTCTGTAGAAACAGTATTTATATTTATTAACATTTTATTGATTAATTTCGACAGGCTTTGTTTTTTTAGGAAGGAAAAAGGTTGTTTGTCACCTTTTTCCTTCCAAACAAAGTGGAAGTAAAATCAAATCTAAAAAAAAAATATTTTATTTTGTTAAAGAAAGATTTGGCCACGTGGTGAGACCCTAACATTTCTGGATAATTTTTGTTTTTTTTTTTTTATTTGTAGTGTCAGTTCAGTAGACATATTAGTACCTACCAACAATTAAAATCATATCTGAAATCTTGCTAAATGTTACAAAAAATGAGTAAAATAAAGTCCATATAAAAAGTCTCCATCTTTATCAATTGGTTTAGATAATGGAACTCGAGATTAAAGTTGGCCAAACGGTATTTTTTCTGATAAAGCGCTGGAGGAGAAGGCAGATAGTAAATATGACAATATTTATATCTTTTTTTTTGGAAGTCTTCCAAAGACTTTATTTTTCTGAATACTTGATTTTCACACTTCTTGCTTTTTGTACTCATTTTTAACAGAGAGGTTAAGAATGTTGTTCCGTTTTAAGGCCTTCAGAACTGGTTAGACCTCTTGAATAACTGCTTTTTTTGCTTGGGGGCTTCCCCATTGATTCAAAAGAAAATCGATTTATTTGCTGAGATACCGATCTTCCCGTTATATAATCGGTTTTTTTTTCAATCTTATTCAGCCAGTAATTTAGAGAAGGCGAGAACTTATCGACATACCAATATCATTTATCATCAACCTGTCCCTGCGGCCTGCAAACGAAAACCTATTCATTGATTCTAAAGCGGGCTCAGTGGCGTGATTGTCAGTGCGATGAACTGCCGCGCAGAAGGTCAGGGTTCGATACCCAGCCGTATCAACACCTAATGATTTTAGTCTGGCCCCCCTCTCGTGATGAACTGACAAGTCATACGAGTAGTACCTACCAATTGTCAAGAAATTCGCCGTTCGGAGTCGGCATATAACAGGGGGTCCCGCCATCGCCATTTTTTTATGCTTAAGCCCAACACGACATCATTAATGGGAATGAAAGGTACAGATGTCTAGTTTTGCTAGCTATAACCAAGCATGGTCATCCCTTTGTCTTTTCTTTTCAAGATGAGTTCTCAATATGGTAGCGATGATTCCATATTGGGTACTCATCTATATTCCAAGTTCGGGTGAACAAAGTGAACAAATTTCATGACCTTCTCAATATATTCGGACAACAGATTACACTGGAATCTCAAGGATTATTCAGAGCCCATGAATATAGTTAGTCGAAAGCTCAATGGCGGCGTTTATTCCTTTTGTAGATACTGATGTCACGAGTACTAGCGATTTCGAATAAATTAAACCTGATTTTTGAAGTTGGTAGTAGTCGTCGGCGTAATATCCTTAGCACGTAAAAAATAGTTTCCGAAAGAAACAATAGCCTTGCACAGCGGATCCCCTAAAAAAACCTTTCAATCCCGAAACTGCCGTGGATACATTTATAACCGTGTTTCAATTTGATAAGATCGGTTTCTGCTCGTAAGCGCCACTTAAGGACTTCTCCAATGCGTCCGAAGTCTGACTTGGCATCGAAGACTTTCCGAGCCGGATTGTTGTCCATTCACTTTACATGTCGAGGCCACCTTAAACTTTGAATGCGTTGTTTTTTACCAGGTCGATGTTGCTATACAGCATTTAAAGTTCTTGGTTAGATCTGGGTCTCCTTAGTACGTCATTAAGCAGTACCGACGTTTTTCTGAAGAATTTTTCGCTTTATTCAGCGACGTAGAGCAGGGTGGGATGCGAAGGGCCTTATATAGGATTTCCCTATTTGTTTGAGTAAGAGCTTTGATACTTAATTGTCTTCTTAGCCCACGGAAAAGTCGTTGTAAAGTTCCTTTTTGCTTCGAAGTTGTATCTGTGGATGATGAAGTTCTTTTCGATTCGTCATTATACCCTAATTTACTATTAAACCCATTTCTGTCACATCCTTCACTAAACAACCAAAGGTGACTGTTACATCACGTTGAGTTAATATCGTCGGCGTATGCTAATAGTTGCACAGATTCATGAAAAACTGTGCCTCTAGGGTTGGCTAGGGAGTTTTGCACAATCTACTCAAGAATTAGGTTGAAGAAGTCATACACAAGACAGTGCATCGAATTATGTAAATACTTTTTTTTGTGATGAATGTTTCGGTGTCATTGTCGACTCTGATGAATTGACGAACATTCTCCACTACCATCAGGTGCAGATGATTGAGTTTGGAAGTTATACCAAAACTTGACCTGACTCTATAAAGTTCTTCTCTATAAATGCTGTCCTATGCTGGTTTGAAATCTATTAATAGGTGGTGGATATCGTACTGGTCTCATCCAACCGGATTTGACTTGCTAAACGATAAGCGCGAGTGTTTGATAACACGACGAAAAACAGCAACACTATAAACAGCCAGGTCAGAATGGCACGGAATGAATACCCGGCCTGCTGTCCCAGGCGAACCTAGACAAGCTGCTTCGACATATTCGGACAACAGGTTGTCTAGGAATTTCAAGGGTTAGTCAGGCCCCCTGGACAGAGCTGGTGGCGGATGAACCGAAAGGCCAACGGCAGCGCTCAATCCCGTAGTGGATACTGATGGCCCCGTGTCCTAGGGGTATCTAATAAATTGGAACTGGCCCTCCAGGTTGGGGGGTTGTGCTTTGGGTTAACTACCCAATCATGGAAAAATCTATCGGTTACGAAGCAACCAAAAGCCTCGGAATGGACTGATTTTATTGTTGACGACACTGTTAAACGAAAAAAGGACAACGACGTTCGTATCTGCACCTGGAATGTGAGAACATTAAACAGTAGAGGTGCAAGCGAACAACTAGCGGAAGCCCTAAACTGCTACAAAGCAGACATTACTGCCATCCAGGAAATACGATGGGATGGGCCGGGCAAAAAGAGGATGAAAAACTGTGACATATACTACGGACCGTGTTATAGTGAGCAGAAACAGCGACTATTCGGATGCGAATTTGTTGTAAGTGCCAGACTTAGGCAAGAAGTCTTATGTTTCCAAGGCATTAGCGAACGCATTGTAACGATCCGCATCAAGACCAAATTCGCCAACATTACCCTTATATGCGCTCACGCCCCAACGGAGGAAAAATATGATATAGCTAAGAACTGCTTCTATGAGCTCCTTGACACGCGACTACCGAAGTACGATGTTAAAATCGTGCTGGGAAATTTTAACGCAAAGGTAGAGAGAGAAGACATCTTTAGTAGTATTGTCGGAAACCATAGCCTACACGACAACACGTCTGGTAACGGACTTAGGCTAATTGACTTCGCTACGGAACGAAATGCCACTATAGCCAGCACACGGTTTCCTCACCTCGATATCCATAAGGGAACATGGCGGTCTCCAGATCAACGAACGGTCAATCAAATTGATCACATAGCGATAGACAAGCGCCACGCATCCAGTATTTTGGATGTCCGAACATTCCGAGGAGCTAACATCGACTTGGACCACTACCTTGTTGCAGCCAAGGTTAGAATGCGGATATCAATTTAATGTCGAAAGACTGCAATCGCAAGGACCGCCAAGACCTTCGCGCGACGCGTATCCCATAACCTCTCGCTCTCGATTAACACCATACCGCCAGCATCGAATGTCGAAGAACAATGGCAACGATGCCAACAAGCCATTAGATCAACCGCAAATGATGTGCTAGGTTTCTCGCGCCCACCAGCAAGAAACCCCTGGTTTGATGAGGAATGCCGACAGATGCTCGCAGCCAAGAACGAGGCCTTCAAGGCTAATGTGCAGGTGAAGACGATAGCTGACGTTGAGCTCTATAGGCAGAGAAGAAGGGAAGAACACCGGCTTTTTAGAAAGAAGAAACAAGAGAAAGAAAAGCGCGTGATCGAGGATATAGAGAGGTTCCACTCCAGGAAAGATGTTCGCAAGTTTTACCAAAGTGTAAAACGTCAAAGCCAAGGATGCAACGCTCGAACAGAATCCTGTCGAGATGAAAAAGGAAATATCGTAGTTGAGACACAGTCTATGCTGAGGATATGGAAGAACCACTTCTGCAGACTGTTAAACGGCGATGACGCACAACATTCCGCTGTCAGGCAGAACGAACCATTCAATATTGGCAACGACGGCGAAAGCTGCCAACCACCCGACCTGAGTGAAGTGAGGATAGCAATATCTAAACTGAAGCTTACTAAGGCTGCCGGAAATGACGGCCTTCCCGCCGAGCTTTATAAAGCCTGCGGAGATGACTTGGTAAGTAACATCCACCAACTCATAAGTCGAATCTGGTCGGAAGAAAGTATGCCTGAAGAATGGAACCTCAGCATCGTTTGCCCGATCAACAAAAGAGGAGACCCTCTAAACTGCGCCAACTACAGAGGCATAAGTCTCCTCAACATCGCATACAAAATTCTATCTGCCGTAATATGTGAACGCCTGAAACCGTTTACCAACAACCTGATCGGCCCGTATCAGTGTGGTTTTAGGCCAGGAAAGTCCATAACCGATAAAATCTTCACAATTCGGCAGATCCAGGCCTCAACCAACATGCCCCTCCAATCGGCCCGGTTTTTAGCTTACTGCCTCCATTTGCCCACTCCAAGTTGGTTAAGATCGGTTTCTACTTATGCGCGCCTCTTCCTCTACTGCGTCCAACGTCTGGCTGGGAATCGAAGACTCTGCGAGCCGGAGTATTGTTGTCCATTCGTTCTAAATATCCCAGCCATTTTAAACGTCCAATGCGGAGTTTTTTGACCAGGGCATGTCGCTGTACAGCGACATATAGTTCTTGGTTAAATCTTCGTCTCCATAGCCCGCCAACGCGAACGGGGCCGAAGATTTTTTCGACCAAGGATTTTTTCATCCGCTTTTGAGACGGTCCATGCTTCAGCATCGTAGAGCAGGACTGGGATGATCAGGGTCTTATATAGGATCTCCTTAGTAGTTCTAAGCCCGTAGAAGCAGTGGTTGGCAAGTGTTATTCTTCGTTCAATTTCTGACGAGATGTTGTTGTCAGAGTTAATGGCGGAGCCGAGATAGACAAAGTCCCGTACTACCTCAAAGTTATATCTGTCAATGGTGACGTTCTGTCCTATTCGTCGATATTGTGTGTCCTTCCGTGTTGAAAGCATATACATTCTTGCCCTCATTTACTGCTAAACCCTTCCTTCTCTATACTTGCAAACGTGGCTATTATATAACGTTGGGTCCTACCAATGATGTCGATATCGTCGGCGTATGCTAGTAGTTATATAGATTTTTGGAAAATTGTGCCTCTAGCGCTGGCTCGTGAGTTTTGCACAATTCTCTCAAGAAACAAATTGAAGAGTCGACATGACAGCGCATCGCCTTGCCTAAATCCTTTTTTTGTATCTAATGTGTCATTGAGGTCGTTTCCGATCTTGAAAGAGCAGCGAGCATTTTCCATCGTCATCCTACACAAACGGACGAGTTTAGGTGGTACACCAAAACTAGACATGGCTCTGTATAGTTCGTATCAATAAATGCTGTCGTATGCGGCTTTGAAATCGATAAATAAGTGGTGGGCATCGATTTGGACTTCTTGGGTTTTTTCCAGGATATGAGCCGATCGGGTTTCATGCGTTCACATATTACGGCAGCTAGGATCTTGTAGGCGATGTTGAAGCGACTAATGTGTCTGTAGTTGGCGCAGTTTAGAGGGTCTCCTATTTTGTGGACCAAATCATCTCTGCCGACTTTAATAGCTAGGCTGAAAAGCCATCATTTGGTACAGCATTGTTGAGCTAAAGTAAAGAAATTGTTATCTTCTCTATTTACAGTTCATTGACCATTAGACCGCCATGTTCCCTTATGATTATCGGGCGGAGAAAACCGTTTTCTGGCTACAGTATCATTTTTTTGCAGCAGCGAATTCAATTAGCTTATGTCCGTAGCTATTGTATTGTATATGCTGTGTTTTTTTGAGAATATACTGAGAAAGACCCTTTCTCTTCCACAGGAGCATGAGGGCAAATTTGGGCCTTTTTTAGAATAGAAATTATTGCAATGCTTTTTAGCAGTGCTTATTAGCTTTTTCAGTGATTGAGTATTTTGACCCAAAGCACCGTTCCCAACCATAAAGGACAGATATACCATAAAGGACACATATATATAGTGTTGTATAGTGTTTGTATACCCCATACCATATGGGTCTATTAGTTTTGATACACAGCTTGTAACATTTCATTCCCATTTAGTTTTTAGTCACGCCTAATTTTTGGGAACAATAATTTCAAAGATGGGATGGAGTAGGGTGTTCAACGACCCGCACAGCGGATTGTAGCCTTCTCATATCTTTCTTTCAGTTTTCAACTCTCGAACTTAAAAATTAAGCAAGTCAAATCCAGTAGAATAAGACAAGTAGGTTAACTATGGTTACCACTGGGAGGTAAAATAATTCATGCAATGCGTAGTTCTTTGACTTTGTTAGGCCTGTGAGATCAACCTAATTAGAATTACATTTACAATTTTACAAAGAAAAAAACACCCAAATAACTATTGTTTGTTTGGTCAACATTTTTTTTAATTTAAACGTTTATGAAAACGACTCAAACGTTATTATAAAATTTGACAGTTCAGCTTGTATAAATAAGTCATCCACTTAGATACTTAATTTTGTAGCTTCAAATTTTTGTAGCCGATTAAGCTTCAAACTAATGGTATAGATGTACCTAACTAATTTTTTTAGAACGAATCATAAAAAATCCACTTCTAGTGTTTCACTTTAAATATTAATTATAACGTTAAAAGGGCAAATGGACTATTAAGCGTAAGCGGATTTGCTTAAACTCCATGCCAAACTTGGGAACTTATGAGAAACATCCTTCGAATAAAATGTAGGTACACTGAAAGTACTTGAAACGTTATTCCACCTATATACATACATACATACCAACGTCTACCTACCGCTTACCTTTAAGTACGCCCAAATAAAATGGTTACTTAGAAACAAACAAATAATCATCATAACCTGGTTATCACAAATAAATGGTTGAAATGAATTTATATAATTAATTTCAGAAAATTGAACGAATCAAAATTCACAAGCGTCAAGAATCGATAGCAAGCCTTGCCCAATTAGGTGCCAAGCAGGTATATTTTATCCAACCAACGTATCTGCAATCTGAATCACATAATTGACTTTGATTGCTGTTTTGATCATGCTCATTATACTGAGAGATATCCGCCTACCATGCAGATACGCTCGCTTGCTTCAGATTGGCCGTTCAACCATATTAAAATAAACCCCGCCCGATTGCATACACACAAGCTCACATTTGAACCAGAAATACAAAAAAAAAACACTACCACTGAGGTATCTGTGTACAAAAGAGATACAATCCGCCTGCCTAACGACTCGCGAAGATCAGCGGTAAACAGAGAATGGTGTATCTCATAGATAGCCTGCGCCATGGCCATCGACAGATTTTCTTCATTTTCTTCATCGCCGTGCTGTTGACTTGTGATCATCCACGATCACAGCACTTGTTAGGTAGTATGGGTGAGTCAATATAAACACACACCACACTAACACCACTTGAGAGAAGAGGCGGTCCATCCTTTATGTTTTATTTTTGTGTGCTTCTTCTCTCATGCCGCGATTAGCATCATTGTTTGGTTACCACTTTAGTGTTTGGATATCCACTCGATCAGCGGTAGTGATCGTTTGTTATATTTTGTTGCGCCGTGATTTTCTTGATTTGACATTTGTCCGCTACTTGGCAGTGTTCGATTAGCTTTAGTACGTGTCACACATATAGGCGTACTTGCTCGTTCAATCGTTGCGTTACAATACCCGCGGTAGGCTTCATCCCATCCAAGCATCCAAGTTTAGATGCGTTTCGCTGGTGATCAGTTACGGATTGATTGAGAATCAGTGAACTACAAGGATAATAAAATTATTTATAGCCAGTCACAATTTTTTGAAATCAAGTATGTGTCATCAAAGTGTACGAAATTGTTGATAAAAAGGGAAAGCCCGGAACAAACATTTTAACAATAGAATTCGCACACTCGAAGAGAACTCAAATTAGGTGTGAAGTGAGCGCGCGATCACCTATCGAAAGTGTTAATTAAATTTTAGCCGCAATAACTGTGTGTGTGTGCATATTTTTAAAAATAGTTGAGATTATCTTTGATACAGATAATAAATAAAATAATAACAAAACAAACTTTTGACACAATCTGAAATTATTTTGAAAAAAAAATTGAATTTCGACAACATTGACTTGGAGGTGTTTTGGATATCCATACGCAACTACTCGACGATTTTCATCTAATATCATCATGGATCCAGGTTGGTTCAAGCAAGCGTTTATATAAATTTAGATATTTATGAATTTTTATGAATTATGACAACGGTTTAATTTTGCTAATCAAGCTGAAAATCGTTGTATTCGGTCACGCATTGAATGGTTAGTTGCTAATTTATTCAATTAGCCGTTGCTAAGAATTATGACAAATTAAAAGAGTTATATACATTTAACAGTTTTTTTTTTAAGTGATAATTTGATTAGGCATTGGATAGGTATTGTGCTGCTATTTTTGGAGAAATTTAGCACATGTTGTTATTAAGGGTATCATACCTACCTATTTATACAAGAACTGTGATATTGCGGTTAATTGGATGTTTTAAAAATGTCTACTCTAACTGCTAATTAGTGACATTGAATTTTATGGTCCCAGCTGTTTGTCGTTGGTACTAAATTTATTCAGTTAAATTACGAAAAGCAAATTTATTTAAAAAAAATACGTTTCAGCTCTTCGCTTATGTGTCAAAACAAATATGTTCAATGTCGTATATAAAAACTGGTTAGCTGTTTGCAAAAATCCGTCATTTACAATTATTAATCTGATCCGACATTTCCCATTAAGAAATTAGCCAATGTTGGTGACATTAACATTTGTTTAAGCAGCCATTAATGTCAACAATACATATGGACTAATAAAAGTTGGCCTAGATTAGAATTTGAATGTTAACTCCTCATCTTTTTAGTTCTTTTTACATAATCATGTCAAAAATTTGTTTCAATCGATTAATCCATTTTTGAAAACAGTTTTTAAAATTCTTATTTATTTTTTTTTATCTGGGTATTTTAGAAGATTTGTTATTTGTCATTTGTTGGAGGACTATCTATAGCAGAACCCTACTACTATAATCTTAATTTCTCCCCATGATAAAATTCGGATAATATATGATTCATGGCGACAATTTGTTAATGTAGTATCGGTAAACGATTGTAATCCAGGAAACATTCCTACGAGTCTCCTATCAGTTTTATCGCACGCTATTGCATCCTATCCAGTAAGAGCGATGATGTTTCTGCTGCACCTGACCATATGTGGAAGTCGAAGTCAAGTTTCGAACCTTAATACGCTTTATTGAAGCCGTTTTAAAAGTGGTGAACATTTTCTAAGTTTTATCAACTTAGAATATATCATAACGAACACACATATCACGCATAGATATTGGCAGTAGATTTTGATTTGGCTTCATGGACTCAGTGGCGTTTCCCACTAACGGGGCAAGTTGTACAAGCGCGTGGGGTAAGTCGGGCCAAGGGCTGAAAAGTGGAAAAATTAACTCCAGACAGGACAAAAAGGCTGAATTTACAACAGAATTTTTTTCAAAACATAACAATTCAATAAATAATTCAAAACAAAAAAAAATGTAAGTATAAAAAATGAAAGAAAATTAGGAATCGTAGTCGCTGTTGCAGTTAATAAAAAAATGACCCCAACCCCCGGTGAGCACTTTGTATCCCCCAATTTTGGCACGCATGGCACTGTACCCACTGCTCGCTAGGTAAATATTCAGAAAATGCTTCCATGCACAGGAGACAATAACATTCTGGATCTTCTTCCCCTTCGGAACTTTATTTTTCTTGATTTTTGCTTTTTTATTTTTGTAAACTTTTGCTTTGGTCGTTTTCCTTTGTTTTTGTTCCTCTTGCAATGTATCCTTTTCCGGCGTGTCAGTTTATATTGCAGCTCGCCTCTTCCTTCTTTTGGTAAGTGTTTGCTTTCTTGGCCCAGCTTTTGGAAACGGCAAAACTACTTCTGGCGGAAATGTATGAAATCCTCGAGATGTAGATGTCAAAGGGTTATTTCCTGTGTTCTCAACAGGGTTCTCAACAGCAATATCAGCGCCAGTCAGCTGGGAAAAACATTCCTAAAGCGGATTGCCAACAGCAGAATCTACTACGCATTGGGTTTCCTTAAACCAGTAAAGATTAACTAGCTAATCTGCTTCTGGACGATCTGTCACATATGTATGTTAGGTCGAATTCACTGGGAGTAAAAATCTCCCTGTTGTATGGAAATATCCCAGCCTTTTTAAATTCATTGATAATATTTATTGGAGATGTAGCTAAAGGAAGACATTCAGCTACAATTCGGGGAATGTCATAAACAGTATTTTTCCGCCCTGGATTGATACGTAGCCATCCATCTCGTGCCCCGGATAGATATTTTTTAAACGGTCCAAATGCGGAAACGTCTACTGGCTGAAGCCTATGGCTACAATGAGGTGGAAATGAGAGCATGACAATCCCGTTGTCTATTGCTATGTCTAGCGTTTCAATTGATAGGTGAAAGGAATGATTGTCCAGGACCAGTAATACGGGACATTCTCGAGTTGGCTTCACATGCCGTATGAAGTGAACCATGAAAGCAAAAAAAAACGTCATTGGTAGCCAAACCGCTAGAATTTGCAGTTCCAGTGCAGTCCGGTGGACCTCCGTTAATAAAGTGGTCTTTAAAATTTTTCCGAGGAAAAATAAACATAGCTGGGATTGCAATCCCAGATGCTTCTTTTCAAAAACGGAAAAGCGCGTGGCTCGGGCTCCTAATCTGCTGTTACAATGCAACCGAGACTGATTTTGCTCGGGTTGCTTTATGTGCGCATTTGATTTGTGTTTGATATTTTTCGTGTAGTACCTACCAGCTGAACGGATCTATTGACACTTCACGAAAAGAGTACCAAGTATTGCTTACGTTAGAAGTTTTTATTGGTGCAATAATTCATTTTCTCTATTTTTTTGAGCTGAATTACTCTTAAAGTTATTAGTCTTATGTTTTAAAGGGCTTCCATTTGTATGTTCTGCTGATTGAAATTAACTTTATAGCATTGTCATGTGATTTTCAGTTTCTTCAGGTCTGAAAAATTCTTAAGTGTACTTGGTTATTTATAAAATTGAATAGGCAGGCACCTCTTTTGTTGAAACTGCCTGAGTTGAGTCTTTGCAGTTTTAAAGTTTTTCTAGGTAACATTTTGATCTGATTGCTGGCACCCTGATTACTTGGACTAACATTAACTTAGAGCTTGGAATAGACCCCAAAGATAATTTACTTGTGTCACAGTTACTTGATGTCCATTCGTCACTGCTGGGTATAATCCTATTGAACCATTTGTATCAAAGTCAAGATGTGGATTAATGTATTAATGTTCTAAGAAATGAAATGAAATAACCACTGCTTTAATAGTTGTGATATATAAATAGAGAATTAAGTTGACAACAAGAGATATTATTATTACTGCTTATTTGACCAATTTCTGGTCTGTTATTTTCATACAGCCAGACTTCCGCAAAAAATTTAGAGTGGTGTTTTGTTTTTGAAACTTTCCCTCGATTCATCGAACTTATTATGCTCAAATATCGTTGAAGGTTCACAAAAATACGATATCTGTAAGTTCGTTCGATTGTTAGCTTGTTCTGTGTCAAAAGGAGTTTTGGAATTGTGTTATTCTTGTCACTGTACGATGAAGAGCTCTTTACTGTACTAGAGATGAGCTCTTTAAGCTCTTCTGAATATCTGCTGTTAAATGTTCTACCTGTAATAAATCAACAAGACTTCTCTAAGACAACGGTTAAAGATTTAAATTAAGAGGGTATGCTCGTCTTTGGGGATAGAGTTCAAAAAGTTCAGTGTATGTTTTAAGGCCGTAAAATGATCAAAAATGTGCAAAAACTCAGGAGGATAAAGACTTTTACGTCTTCAATCAAACACTACTAAAACTTTTTAGATTTATCGATTGGCAATTAATTAACATCACAAGAGATTGCATTTTATTACAATCACTCAAATGTAAAAACTATTTGAATCTTTTCTTCTGACACATATGCTATCGAATCCTTCCTTTATAATTCCCAGTCCCATTGTTTTATCTATTAAATCTCCTCCAAACTTCAGCGCACTACATTTCCTGCAACTTTTCTGCGACACAATTGAAAAAAGAACACGTCAACAACTACTACCTATTGACATCTTTACAGTAGCTTAAGTCACCAATATGTAGTCTTAACATTCATAAAGTGGCTCCTTGCTTAATGGCATTGCACACAAAAAGCCATCATCTTGCTTCTTTTCAAGACGAAGACGACGACGCCGAAGTCAACTTAATCGTCGCCAAGCAACGGCACGATGGATCTTGCTTGCTTTTAATTAAAATGCTCCTTCATCTCATCACCGATACTCAACATGGTCTTCGTTTTCGTTGGTCTTTAACTCTCGTACCTACATGCTCTTCAATGTCTGATCTTACACGTATATGAATGGTTCCGATCGTATAGTGGGCAACAGGTGCCGGTAGCACTTCAGTTAACATTACGCCCGAAGCATAAAGTAATTACAAACAATGGCGGCAATCCGTTGAGGTATTCTTTACTTATATTGGTTTCAAGTGCAGGTGAAGAAGAGTCACCAAGGTGGGCAAACATACGATTCCATTCAATCCCATTATTGTACACTTGGGGAATATTATTCTTTTCTTTTTTTTTTCTCAATGTTTACTGTTTGCATTTTTCGGCAGCACTTCTAATTTTTTGGTAATGAGTATGTTATTTTGATTATGCGGAAAAGGGTTTGTCATTCTGCCATTTTTACAGAGATGAGCGTGTAATAGATTGATTTGACATTTTAGGCAGCTAATTTATAAGTTTTGGCATGTGGACATTATTGATAATAAAAAATAATTTGGTTGTAGTCTACAATAGCAAATTTAAATTGAAAAATATCGTCACTCTGTGTTTGTAAACTACTCTTCAACAACCCTAGTAATGACAAATTGCTCATTACATTATGCTTTTGTCATTCCATTAAAACGCAGTATTTCAGTAGACTGCTTGATTTAACCTGTCATAAACCATTTCTTTAATTAACCTGAACCTGGAAATGACGTGCCAAGTACGATTTTTACATCGTGTTCCGAACAAGCCTCGAAGTCTCCATGCAAGAGTTCTTCAAAATCCTCTTTGACAGGGACATCGGTCTAATCGGTAGGGGCTTGTGCATATCCTCGTTCCAAAGGCGAATTGGTGTGTATATGTGCAAAACCTTATTTGGTTTGAGAGATACATACAGATACGGCACTTCGTGTGATGATAAATGACGACCGGTAGATAACATACGCCAAGTATCTCAAAACGCCAATTTTCGAACATACGCCACTTCATGCTTGGAACGACGCGAAGGTGTTTAGGCGCTGTAAAGGCTGGTGTTTCAAAATGTTGCTCTGATGCGGATAACGGCCAATTCATCACTAACCTGGTTAAAGTCAATTACTCGTCTTTCCTTAATTCTGGTATCGTCTGCCATATTCCGCGCGAGGACAGTTTCAAGTTTAGACCAACTTCCCTAGTGCACAGTGTTCTGCAGGTTGTTCCTGGACTCGTATTTAAGTGGATCCATTATTCGCGTCTGTTGCCTTTCTCCAAAGAGTATAGAACGACATAGAGTACGCATCACAGCTAACAAATTTGTAGCCGAAGAGGAAATTTCGTAGATTGCATGCGTCGGCAAGGCTGTTGTTTGATACTGGGGTAGCAATGTGAACACTGCGGTATCAATATAAGAACCCCACATAGAAAATATTCGTGGTATGAGATGCGCACTCTATTTAGTTCTATACTCTTTGCTTTCTCATATCCGGGTGCTTTTTACGTGGTAATGAAGTTACCCTGACCTCACAAAACCTAACATGGACGACTAGTTAATTTATCAGTTACCGACGTGAGGCCATCAGTATCCATTACAGTATTGAGCGCTGCCGTTGGCCTTTTGGCTCATACACCAAAATCTTCGTTCAAGGTGTCTGACTAGCCCTTGAAATAACCTGTTGTCCTAATATGTCAAAACAACTCACTTAAGTTGTTCACTTTGTTCATCCTAACTAAGGCTGAGCCTATATCTTGTTCCGCTGTCATCTTGGGTAAGAAATATGTGCCTTAGTCAGGAATTCAATCAAACAGTCGCTCGAAAGGTTAACACTGAACCTGATTTTTGGATGTTGGCTAATTATGTCTGTCCCCAAATGTGTGAAAAAGTCTGAACAGTTACTGGTTTCAACAAGACGGAGCTCCACGCCACACTGCAAATTTAATAATCCAGTTTCTGCAAAGGTAAAAAATGTGTAGATACGTCATCAAGCCTCAAACCATTGACGAGCTCAAGGCCAACATTCGTGATGAAATCGTCTCTAAACGGCTGGAATACCTTTATTTTCGTTGTGTCTATCTCTGTTGTATTAATGTCTGGATCTGTCCCAGCCGATGGCATCATCCGCCAGTGCTGTTACGTGTCTGTAGTTCGTTGCATTCATGTGCGAAGTACTGTGATGTCAATGTCAATGTCCCGAAAAAGTGATGAAAAACCCCGGAAAAAGAACATATTTTGCTGTGGTTAATAGAGGCGGCCATTTGATTGATGTTGTATTCAAAAACCAAATAAATTGGGAAAGTCTAAAAGCGTTTTCCATTGGTAAATCTGGATTTTGATCTGAAATCTGATATTTTTTACTACTAATGGGACACGGTTTTAGATTGGTTTTATTTTTTCTTTGTGTTGTTGTATTTTCTTGTCTGTAAAGTTAGGGCTGAACTATAATAGAAGATGGTTGCGGACGACCACTTCCGTAACTGTCCGAACACATGCAATTTGTATTGTACAACCATAAAGCTTTTCGCTTCGATTCCTTCAGTTTTGCTCACTTGCGAAAAAGTCGAATTCATTCAACAGCGGCGTACATTGAAGTTTGTAAGTCCATAAGCAACGAATTTTTTATTTTTCAAAACGACTTCCATTCAAAAAAGCCTGTTATGGGCAACTTAAGTAATTTTCAGTACTGAATAAAACTTAACGTAGAATTTTGACATTAGCTTCCGATTGCTTCCGACTATTATAGTTCAGCCTTTAGTGTCGGTGTAGCTGTCAAGTTTCAAGTCGCACAGGTTGTTTGCATTTGATTTAATTTATATTTCATATCGAACTGCTACAGTATTAATGGTTAATAATAGTTTTTTACAACCGACATAATATTATATCAAAACTCTACTTAAACTGACATATTTTATTTGAATTAGCGTTAGTGCAGCTTTTCCTGCCAAAAAAACAGATTTGCAAAATTGATCTAAGATAAAGAAAAACAAATTTTTCGCCCATTTGGATACAACGACTGTCAAAATGTTTTCTTTTGGTATTAGAAAACGCTATAAGCTGATTAAAAGATGGCGAATCCTTTAAGATCATGGTACAAGGTACCCAGTGGTCGCCATGTGGAGGCTAAAAGTCGGACTTGTTATTCATCAACTAGGTGGAAACGCATATGGACTCATGTAATCACATTGCCAACCATTTTATAAAATCATTAGACATACCTTATTGTCAATTTTACACATCGACATACCATTCAAACGCGTTCCACACATTCCGTTATTAAACATTGATACAATGATACTACAAGAACATGGCGGGCATGATTATATTGTTTACACTTGAATGAAAAGTTTTTTTGTTGTTAAATATACCAATTCCTTAATAATAAAACATCCACAGCCATTACAAAATGGAATTTTTCACAACTAGCAAATCTTTATGAAGTATGCACGATAAAATTCAATTGCGTAGAGTTGACATTCATATCTAAGTCAAGTAAGAGTATATCTATCTGCCATCACTTTATACAAGCCATGTATTTCTGTGTTTATTTTTAAAATATCTCATTTAGTGTATTTCTGAAACAAACAGTCAAACCATACAAGTACTATACTAACAAATTTGCCAGTAAATTTAATTTTGAAAAAAAAAATGTTTAGTACACAAACGGAATATGAACAAAATGTACATGTAAATCACAATCTCGACTTTCTATCTCAATCAATCTGTCTGACAGAGTGTCTTTTTTTGAAATGAAACATCACATGTAAGAGTTTTGACTTGTTGACTTATATCCACGTTTGTGTGCATTTATGTTGTTGCATTGCATTTATTAATTAAACTTTCTATTTCATGCCAAATTTAAATTCAATTTGTGTTTGCTGATCCCAGAAAACTAAAAATATACACACACGTTATATCTTTGTGCAGTTATATAGTAGCACGGGGCTTTATAAAATGATCAATCAAACTATACACTGGGTCTCGTCCCTTCGTATACAAATTAGATGAAATGTTTGTGTTCGCTTTTTGTTGTATTAGTTGTTACATAAGAAAAAAGCCGTTTATATGAATTAATTGGATGAAATGCCAAAATTGTATAATTTATTTAAAATTTATTACATGCAACATTAATAAAAGAACGTGTTAATTAAATATGCACGAATTCTTTTACGTATTTGTGTCTTTTGTTGTCTTTTTAATGAATTTATGTATGTTTTTCTTAAAAATAGTTCTTTTGATAAGTGAGTTGGTTGAGAGCTATTTGGCAAGGTTTTGAAAAGGAAATACAATGAAAAATGCAAACAAACGTCAATGGTTTTAAGTTGACTTTAACTATCTTTCAAAAAGTTGGGTAGCTCTAGAGAAGAGCATTTTGCCATGGGGAATTGCTTGATATGTATCATCTGTTTTAGTATTTTTGTCAAATGTTTTAGTATAAAAGCATGCGTTTTTTTTTTTTACTTTTACTTACAATGGAGATTTCGAGGGCAACGGTTAATTGCGGGCTATTGGTATTGTTGTTCAATTCGTTCCGAAAAATACAGACTTTCTACGATCTGTAGTGCTTGAAATTTTCACTAAACTTAAGGCTTTGTTTATGTCCATTAACGTTGAGGTCCTGGTTTAGTTGGATCTTGTAGGAGTACAGCCCAAGAGCACTATGTTTGCACTTACTAAAGTTTTATTTAAAGTTTTTTTCTTTTATGGTTGGTGAATTAGGAGTAACTCCGATTCTAACTCTTTGCGGGACAGCCCTTTACACTTTCTGTTGTCACCTATCATTTATATTTATTTGTATACGACTTGTATAGCTTATTCGGACATTACCAAGTTTCCTCATCAGATTCGTTCTAATAGTGGCGCTAATTAAAGGTTCATTTCTCTGAATAATTAACGGAACTACGTTTAACTTGTAACCGGGCATCGAACTATAGAGGCATAAGTTTCCTCCACATCGCCTATAAGATCCTATTTGCTGTAATATGTGAACGCCTATAACCGTTTACCAACAACTTGATCGGCCCTTATCAATGTGGTTTTAGGCCAAGAAAATCCACAACCGACTAAATTTTCACACTTCGGCAGATCCTGGAAAAAACCCCAAGAAGTCCAATTCGATACTCACCACCTACTCATCGTTTTTAAAGCCGCATAAGACAGCATTTGTAGAGACGGACTATACAGAGTAATGTATAGTTTTGGTACACCGCCCAAACTAGTCCGTTTGTTTAGGATGGAGAATTCCCGCTGCTCCATGAGGGTCGGTAACGACCTCACCGACACATTCGATACCAAAATAGGCGATGCGCTGCCATGTGACTTCTTCAATTGGATTCTTCAGAGGATTGTGCAAAACTCACGAGCCAACACCAGAGGCACAATTTTCAAAATGTCAGTACAACTTCTAGCATACGCCGACGATATTGACATCATTTCAATGTTATGTCATAGCCACGTTTGCTTGTATGGAGAAGGAAGCGGCGAAAATGGGTTTAGTAGTAAATGAGTGCAAGACGAAGACGTGTTGACAGCACGAAAGGACACACAACATCGACGAATTGGACAGAACGTCACCATTGGCAGTTATAACTTTGAGATAGTACGGGACTTTGTCTATCTCGGCTCCGCTATTAACTCTGACAACAACATCTCGTCAGAAATTAAACGAAGAATTACCCTTGCCAACCGCAGTTTCTTAGGGCTAAGAAGGCAATTCAGTAGTAAAGCCCTCACTCGAACTACTAAGGAGATCTTATATAAGACCCTGATCATCCCAGTCCTGCTCTACGGCGCTGAAGCATGGACCGTCTCAAAAGAGGATGAAGAAATCCTTGGTCGATTTGAGAGGAAAATTGACGGGCTATGGAGACGAAGTTTAAACCAAGGACTATACGAGCTAAACAGCGACATGCCCCTGGTAAAAAAACTCCGCATTGGACGTTTAAGATGGCTAGGACACGTAGAACAATTGGACACAAATACTCCGGCTCGTAGAGAGTTCGATTCCCAGCCAGACGTCTTAAATGGCGCGCACAAGTAGAAACCGACTTGTTGAGGCCCAGGTTCATTCCTGACTGTAGCGCTACCTAAGTAAGGGCATCGAACTTGTCATTTTTTCACCTGGAATTTGTATCAGTGACAGACGACGGGAGTGCATAGAAGATTTGAAAATATTCGATGCTGATATGCCAATCTTTCTTCTCATTTGAAATGGGTCAGCAAATTAGAAAAGATCAAGAACATTAGAAAACTTGGAGAGTGTTAATCAGTACTTTCGTGACGATACGGATCTTTTAATTCGTAAGTTTACAAGTCTTTTAAATGTGCGTAGATCATCACTAGACCGTATGTTGCGCAAAGACATACCTATAAAGCTGCACACTTATAAAAATATCTTGGTACAAACATTAATGCTCTAGAATGCTTGACTTTGAATAACAGGCAATTGAGGGCTTTTAAACATTTAATGTCTTACTAACGAATAAAGTTCTCATTTTCTCAAGTTCAAGTTCTCAAGTTCTCAAATTGCGTCTATAGAGCACATAACAGTCTATAGAGCATATGGCGAGGCTCATATCTGTCTTAATAGGTATGCTTTAGCCCTTTGAACTACATTCTGTGAGCATATGTCAAGTTAAGGACTAAGACTTAGCCTTTTTGTCGAAATTTAACTGACAGGATTTTCTCTATAATTAGCAGTCACGGTTTTCAATCACTAAATGTCATAAAATCTGCCTAATAAAGCCAAAATATGCATTACTATATCTCATTTGTTCACCCCAAATGTAATAAAGTGCGAAAGAGATAAGGCGTAAACTTAAATGCGCCACTCATAGATAAACTACAAACCCAGCTCTAAAAAAAGGAACAAAAGATCACCCAATTAATACAAATTCAAAATACCAATACCCAAGAATGAACTCTAACCGCAATTGAAATGTTAGAAATGTGTCCCCTCCGAATAGAATTGGCCCCCCTAAATGTAACATAACGTACGCCAAATGTCATGAACTTACACATAAGTTGTCTAATTAATCTTCTCCGATTGATTTTTAGGGGAGAAGACATAGATTGACAAGTGTTTCAGCATGGCATACCGTGCAGCTTCTGCATCGACAGCTTCAACATAAATCAGTTGCTTCGCTGCACTGTCGGCACACGATATAACATTCCGCCGGATACCATAAACATTCTCGAAATACCTTCCATGTATTTACTGCTGCACTGATCGATGCATCGTTTACCCTTTGGGATTGGCCCACTGGGATCGAGACGGAAAAGGTGCACTTTCTAAATTACGAAACGTCTTGGTAGCGCAGCGCACATAACCCTAATAAGGGGCATGTGTTGAACTGTCAGCAAACATGTTCCCAGAGTCACTGTGATAATGTTGCCACGCAGTTACTCTGCACGTTGCTCATTAGTGACCTAATGTGGGGCGGATTTTATTCAAATCCTGTAATGTTGTGCTCAGCTCAGAAATGTCCTCTTGTTTGATTTATGATGTCATTTATTTCGTTGACAAACAGTTTTTTGTTTGTTTTCGAAACATCCACATCGCACACGGTCGGAACCACTTGCATTGGAAAACGTATGGTGTGCCACTTCCTTAGAGGCAGTGCAGCAGCTCGGCGGCAGCAAAGAGTATAAGGGAACACACGTTCATACATTTAATGCAACAAATTGCAATTAGGTGTGCAGTATTATAACTGGGCGCAATATAATAAATCGCCCACTTTTGCAGCCAACATGCAAATGTATACATGTTTACGCCGCAACTTGGTAGCGCGTTAATTAAATCAATTTGTAATGCGAACAATTTAATTTTTCTGTATCCATCCTTGGCACACAATCACGAACACTTTGGCGGATGGGTGAAAATTGTTCAATGGATTTGATGTGCTTGATATTTGTATTTTTTTTTTAATAGGAAATCTGCTTCATGCGTGGAATGCAAAAAGAATTTTTATGTTTTTGTTTAAACTTTTGATTCGGTAAATTTAATCAAAAATGGTTAATTGACTTTACGGAAATTGGGTTACAATGCTTTTTCACATTTATATTTGCAATTGGTGTAAGAAGATTCGTTTAGATATACATTTATGTGAAGATAACATTTTGGGAATACTACTTTATTTAATTCTGGCAAAACGCTTTGGAACGGCTATGCACAAATCACTTTTTGACATATAAACTCTGTCCTTACTTACTTAAGTGGCGCTACAGTCCGGAATAAACCTGGGCTTCAACCAACATGCCTCTCCAATTATCCCGGTCCTTACCTAACTGCTTCCAGTTGCGCACTCCAAGTTGGTTGAGGTCGGTTTCTACTTGTGCGCGCCACTTAAGGCGAGGTCTTCCTCTAATGCGTCCGACGTCTGGCTGGGAATCGAAGATTCTGGTACATGTCCTAGCCATCTTAAACGTCCAATGCGGGTTTTTTTTACCCGGGGCATGCCTCTTTTGTTGGTTCTTGAGTTTTGCTTAATCCTCTGAAGAATCACGATAGCGCATCGCCTTGCAAAAATCCTTTTTTTGGTATCGAATGTGTCGGTGAGGTCGTTTTCGACCCTGATCGGTCTGGTAACGGATGACGAATTCTCCATCGTCATCCGTTACCAGACCGATTACTGATTTTTAATAATTTTTACAAACGTTCTCGTATGCAAATGAATTTCTGCGGTAAAAATCAATAATAATTAGTAAAATAAATATGTACGGGAAAAGACCTATTGTGTGGGTTTTAAAGACGATTACAGAACATTTAGCTTTTATGACATGTGTTCAATGACATTTTACAAACTAAACCAATTTTAGTCATCAACATGCACACAACAACCTAATTTTGTTAAAGGAAGTATTCGAATCAACTATAGAAGCAAAATTCGTATTCGTATGTCACATATTACACATTATATCCATCAATAGTCCTAAGCACGATTGTTATTTGACACTTTCGTGAAGCATCACGGCCTTTTCTTTTAGAGGGCCTTGGTACTAGGCTTTAATCAAAAACAAAAAGCGATAAACATTTTTGGTGCAACAGGCTTCTTTGGACCCAATGTCATTCTTAAACCATTCATATGTGCATGTAAGATGGCGAGAACTTCAGTTTTATGAATAGAGTTGATCTATTTAGATGATTTGTCAGATCATCTCGAGATCTGGCAAATCATCAAGAGGAAGTGAATAAATCATCGGTGCTACTACGACTGGGAATCAAATGTCAAGTGTGATTATGTCAGACGTGCAACATTTACGGTTGTCAAAGTTAATTAATTTGAAAATATTTAAACATTTTTAGAATTGGATGACAAATTAATTTCTAGTCGATTCTACTTTTCTTAAGTTTCGCCTATAACAGCATCCAAGGTTTGGAGCTCTTTTGTGAGATGACTGAACATGATGCAATGTTTTGTTTGGAAGCAGCTCATCTGCTCTTTTTCAAACATACAGGGTGTCCGCCGCGAAGGTATACTACTTTGTTTGTTTATAATTTTTGATTAAATGAAGAATGAATTTAATGTCGGCAATTATGTATGGAATACAACATCAGGTAAATGTGCGCCTCTGTTAGTCTCCCAAATGTCAGCCCTTTTGAGTACATTTTTCATTACTTGCTTGGTCTTCAAAGAACAACTTTGGCCACAATTTTGCACAAGGATTTGCATTTGTTAACATTTAAGATTTAGTTGGCACAAGATATTCTTCCACAATACCATTTACGCCGCTGCGCCGTACATATGCCAATAGGATGTCACAGCTAGCACATGACAACCGCGATTTTCATAAAAAAAAATCATAATGAGTGACGAGGCACATTTTCATTTGAATGGATATGTGAATAAACAGAATAGTCGGTTCTGGGCAATATAAAACACTCAAACTATTCATCAGGCATTTTTGCATCCATTAAAAGTAACAGTCTGATGTGCAATTTGGTCAGGAGGAATCATGGGCCTTATTTCTTTGAATATGAAAACGGCGTAACGGTAATTGTGAATGGGGAGCGATATGGTGATATGATTGAAAACTTTTTAATGCCACAACTGCATGCTTTGGGCTTGATTAGCATGTGGTATCAACAAGACGGTAAAATGGAATTACTGCGAGACCTATTTCCACAAAAGGTTATTTCAAGAAATGGTGATTTGATTGGCTCCACGGTCGCCTGATTTGCAAGGTCCGGACTTCATTTTGTGGGGATATCTGGAAAGCAAGGCTTATACAAACTAACCAGAAACGCTTGAGTAACTCAAACAAAATATTCGTGATGAAATTAATGAAATACCGCTTGAAATGTGTGAGAATGTAATGAAAAATGTGCTTAAAAGGGCTCGCATTTGTGAGACTAACAGAGGCGGAAATTTGCCTGATATTGTATTCCATACATAATTGATGACATTAAATAAAACATTTATCAATATAAGATCCATTCTCTTTCATTTAATCACAAATTATAAACAAACAAAGTATAATACCTTCCCCGCGGACACCCTGTATTTATAACAACGCATTATAGGTAATGAACGTGAAATGTAGTTTTTTTCATTCGAAATGAATTCTGAAAACATTATCTGAAAATTCTCCTACGGTTTTAAGAAAATTCCTAGTTTTTAGAATGTTTCTTGAAACACAGGTTATTCTTATCAAAATCATATTCCCTTATTTTTGAATTTTGCTTTTATTTCGTTCAGGTAGTTTTGCCTCAATACTTTCAAAATTTGATCCATTTAAGTTATTAAGAATCAATCCTAAAATTATTCCTTCAATTAACTGCATATATGATCTCTTTTTTGGAAACGAAAAAATGTTGCAAGTTTGCATCAGTATTTCTGTTCATAATTGCATTGAATCAATATATTTTGCATGGCATGTGCAACAAGTTTGCAATTATTAACTCGCCCACTTGTCGCTAAAGGGAGCTCAAATTAAATGTCATTCAGGTGATCTAAGCGACATATTATACATTTTCAACAATCCATAGAATATGCATAATTCTATCGTAAGATAACACGGCCATTGAATTCGTCGAACAAAAGAGCCATTCTTTCGTTAGCTGTTGCACATGGCACCGTCCTGTTGAAACCACATATCGTCCAAATCCATATCTTCCAATCCGGATCATGAAAAGTTCGTTGTTATCTCACGATAGCGAACAGCAGCAATATTTTCTGAAGTACGAGCTGTACGAGCATGCACTGGTGTTTTCACATCTCCGACAGCCCCGTTTTGCTCAAATTTTTGCCTGATTATTACGATTGTACGCACATTTGGACGATTAAATTGACTGAAAAAATCACGAAGTGCACGTTATTCATTTTAAATTGAACGCCCATTTTCATAATAAGCCTGAATAACTTTAACGCGTTGCTCGATTGTGTATCTTTCCATGGTTCGAAAATGCAGAAAAAAAATTGACACCGGCCCTTAAAATTAAACCACCCGTTATAAGACCCTGATCATCCCAGTCCTGCTCTACGGCGCTGAAGCATGGACCGTCTCAAAAGCGGATAAAGAAATCCTTGGTCGGTTCGAGAGAAAAATTCTTCGAAAAATATTCGGTCCCGTCTAAAACAAAATTACGTCTGCTAAGCAGTTTCGCGACGGCTATAATTAGAAGTTCCTCAAAACTGAAATGGGAAAAGTTGGGGTGTACGATTAAGGTTTTGGGTGTTTTGGTGAAAACCGTATTAGTTGAATATGAATATGTGAATATCAGTTCCCATTACGGTGTTTTGTGATGTGTGGTAAACTGATAAGTGAAGACAATCAACAAAGTCGGTCTGTGTAAAATGATTTTCAAATTTGAAAATTACATTAATATTTACTTTATCTTGTGAAAACTAAATTACTATCTCTTTCTATACTTCCCCCAGCTAGGACAAACGTTTATTGAAAGGAAATTATCATAAAAATATAAATGCCCCATGCTACATTTCTCTTAAATGGATCGACTATTCACTTATCACACATCACATCAGTCGGTTCCCACTTACTAAATTGCGGTATATGTGGGATAACGGGGATCCCACATTTGACAACTCGCCAGATTACAACCTGCATCCGTTTATTAGTTTACAGTATAAGCTAACAAAAAACCCACATCCCATTAAAAATATGCTTGCATAAAATATTAATGTGCAAACAAACATGCAAACCATTTTCAAAAAAAAAAAAACAGAAATTGGAACTAATCTTTTATATGTCTACGGATGCTGTTGCCATTAGCTACTTACAAATCTTTGACTTCCGTTTGTCAAATCGGTTTCACAAACAAAGCAAATTAACCAAATACATACCTTACCTCTAGATGGCAAAACCTCACCTATCAACATAGAACACAAGGGTATACACGACGGTACATCGATTAGACGTTTTCACAGTCAAAACATCATCATCGTAAACAGATGAACCGAGAAGCCGAGAACCGACCACCGTGTTGTTGTTCCATTATCCCTGGGACGACACGACCGACGACGACTCAAACTCAGCACTGTTTGCCTGTCTGGCTGGGTCGGATGATAATGCCAACATTATTTATATTTCGGCTACCAACGACCGACTACTGTCGAATGTATAGTGCGTATTCACCTATCATGTATCATAAAACTTAATAAGGTGTGCAAACAAAATGCATAGCCTCTGCGCGATGGTGTAAATGCCGCGCGATTTCAGTACCATCCATCTACACCTAGCCGAAGTCGAGGTCGACTTCTGAAAGAGGTTACAGCTTCCGAGTGTTCAAACACACACACACCACTCCAGAACACTGCCGATCATCGAATGCACATCAGCAGTGTTGTTGTTGTTGGGTTTTTGTCAATCTTCATTCGGAATATGGTAAAAGAAATGCTCACCATTGAGAGTAAATAAAAACGGGTAGCTAGCTCACTAATGTGCATCTTTATTCCGGCGTGTGATGATAACCGCTTTACGCATTATAGGTGATTTTTTTTTTCGTCAAACCCTTTTATGTCATTGTTGTCTGTCGGAGACCTCCAATGGTTCGTGGACGGTATACCTTAGTATTGGTTTGTGGGCTAACAAATTTAAAACAAATAGTAGGTCGGCTACTGGCTTTCATATCCAATGGCAGATAGATATAGGTATGATAGGTTTACCTGCTTCTTTTAAGTCTGGGATTTTCTTAGTTTTGTGTGTTTGATCTATCCATTTAGCTATAAGCATCGAGTTGATGGGTATAGCTTCCAAATTTGTACCTTTAATTTTTTTTTAAATACTCGACGAAATTTGTGACAATCTGCGTAATTCGGTAAAAATTTAAATGAACTTAAGCTCAATCAATGACTAATAAGTGCTTTCAAATTGATGTCAACGGTTGATTGAATGGCTATGTAATGATGTTTGTCTTTGATGGTGGTCCCATTGATGGACGTGTGCTGGGTTTCTTTTTTTTATTTGGTTTTGCTGTCATTTTTGGGGAATTTTTTAGATTTTATTTACTATATGTACTAGCTTTGGCTAAGTTTGTATTTTTGACATTTAGAGGCAGGTTTTGTTTAACGTTTAACAACAAATATGTATGCACATAATAACTTCATACAGATTTATGTTTGCTGAGTTATGCTTTAAAATTTTTGGTTAGAATTTGAAAGAGACACCACATTAATCAACAGATATATGGTGACATAAAATATAAAAAATGTTCCTTATAAATCAATTTTATAGAAAATGTAAAACAAAACTAATCTGAAATAATTACGAGAAAATTAAACACATCTGTTTTTTTCTTTAGCCTGTCAGCTGTTTTATATTACGTGCTTAATATTATGCGTGTCTGTGAACTACTTCAAAAGGGGTTTTCGTGCTAGCAACCTTCACCATAATTTCGAAACGGTTACGTTCTACCTTAACCTACTACTTTTCGAAAACTGAAAACTTTCAGCTCTTTTAATTTAGGTTTCCGGTTGTTTTTGTAAAACTTAGTGTTTGGTTTGGTGTGAAAACCGTATAGGTCCACAAATACTTTCATCTTATAGTAGTTTTCGCAAATTATGATTAAAAAACATTTCCTACAATAATTCAGGACTGTAAAACGGACATGAAAAGCTTCTCAAATTTGATTTGTGAAATTGAGGTAAGCTGTATGAGCATTTTCTCCACTGTTGCGAAAAATAACTTTACAAATCCACAATTCTCACATAATCTGAATTTAACCACCGACGCACATATATTGTAATGTTTTATAGTTGTCACCATCACAAACACAAAAGATGTGTTCGTTTTAACAACTTTAGGATTAGGTAAGCAGGTAAATAAATTTGATCAGATTTTCTTATATTATTAGCAACAAAATGTTTTCATTGAAATGGAAATAATGATATAAAAGTGCGTTCAATAAAATGTATCTTAAGTACGAGTGAGAGTTGAAAAACGGGCTCTTTTTTATATTCTGACTTAATGAATTTGAAATGAGAACTTACAATTTTTATCTGACAGTATTATAAAAGGAATCATAATCAAACTGCCATCTGACAACGTCTGCAATAATTTTTTTTTTGAAAGAGCTAACAACATTTTAAAATCTGACAATCGTCTAAACATAGCTTTATGTATATTTAACCACATGAAGAAGATGTTTCTCGAATATGTGTCTCCTCATAAACAGTGCAGGCCTCTAAGTGGCATTGTGCGATCATATATCTGGCGGTAACCTTCTACCACATCTCAACAGGCTGCTTTAATACCAAGACCTGGGTAGACGCGCTTTATATTAGTAGTAGTATAACCGACAATGTCTTCTTAGGCGGCAGTCGATATTCATATGTTACAGATTGGCATACAGAGTTTAGCAGTATATATTGTTGGCTTAAGTTTGAATGATTCACTAGGGTCCAGTCGTATGGACCAAGTAAATAGTAGATTTATACAACTTTCATAGCCAATTAGCCATATACTAGGTTAGCCAAAAGAAGTCATCCGATGACTTTCATTTTTTTCTAAATGAAAAATTTCGATTCTGTTTCTTGATTATGTTTATCTGAACCTTTAGAATTGTATTGGTCAAGTCGAGAAGATGAGATCGGCAAAATGGGCGCCGTCACAATTGATTGCCTTACGGCTTCGTTTTATGACATTTTTCATCCCTTCGGCTACAGATTCTCGCACTCGTGTCGAATGTTGTCCTTGAGGGCTTCTAGGGTCTCGGGCTTGTTCACGTAAACACGGGACTTCAAAAAACCCCACAAAAAAGTCTGGAGCGGTTAAATCGGGCGATCTTGCGGGCCAGTGCAAATCGCCAAAATGAGAGATGAGGCGACCCGGGAACGCCGCCTTCAGAACATCGGTTGTGGCTCGCGCAGTGTGTGCCGTTGCTCCGTCCTGTTGGAACCACATCTCCTCCAGTCTTACTTCGTCCAATTGCGGCAGAAAAAACTCGGTTAACATGGCCCTATAGCGCACCGTCCACTGTTGTCTTTTGACTAGCGGCGTTCTCGAAAAAAATGGCCCGATGACTCCTCCAGCGTGAACAGCGCAACATGCAGTAACTTTGAGCGGGTGTTATGGCTCCTCGTGCACTACTCGTGGATTTTCGGTGCCCCAGAAGCGATAGTTTTGCTTGTTCACGTGCCCGCTGAGGTGGAAATGAGCCTCATCGCTCATTATGATTTTGGTCGAAAAATCGTCCACTTCGTCCTCAAGATTGAGGATGGCGTGGAACCTATTACACGCTTTTGGCGGTCGACAGGTAGCAGCTGATGCACGGACGGGACATGCGCAAGTCTTTGACCTAAATTCGCCTGATTGCGAGGCACAACGGGTGCTCCGGGGCCGGCCACTCTTGGCAACATTTTGCGTGGTCCAATACTCTTCAAGGTTGGTGGCCAAATGGCGCAGTGTTTGAGCAGTCGGTTCAATTCACGCTGCGCTAACACTACAGACGAATTGTTACGCAAAAACAATTGTCACGATTATTCCGCGTTCTTTGGGAGTGTATCGCTAAATGGCTTGCTCACTTTTATTCTACATCTGTCTAGTCCACAAATGTCAAAACAGATTTGACATTGGCGGCCACTTGCAAAAATAACAGCAACTTCCAATAGGATGATATCTTTTGTACCACCTTGTATATTGATGAGGGACTTCAAAGCTCACTCTGGTACTAATTTTGTGCAATGGGTGGTGAAGTATAACTGCGGAATGGAATGCTTACAACAATCGCAAGAGACCGTCGTCAAGACCTTTGCAAAAAGCCTATCTCCTAAAATTTTGCTTAATATTATTACACCAACATCTTATGTCGAACACCAGAGGCAAGACGCCTTATGTAACCAGCAGCAGGAATCCCGACAGGTGCTCGATGCCAAAAATGAGGACCGCAAAATATACGCCTAACGTCCAACCAGGAGTTACATGCTGGTTACTTATGGTTTATTGGCTTGTCCGTAGCTTCTAGGTTGTACGCTTTTCCTTAGATGAAAACGTCTTACTCGATCAGTTTTCAGACAGGTCGGTTGATTTGTTGCCAATAGAGCTCATAGTCAATTTATTGGTCTGGTCGGAACTTGCTGAGTCAGAATTATGAACATCACTGCGCAAAACCAATACCTTAGTACGTACGTAGTACAAGTGTTTCCATATTTATTAATCAAACTGTTTTGAAATTCCAATTGTCAAATATTTCTTAAATTCCAATTGTAATTTCTCCAATAATTCTTCTTTCCAAAAGGATTCAAGTTATTCAAACACGCTAACTCCTTTATTAGGTAAAAACAGAAAAACAACAAAATAAACGAATAGAAGGTGAAAAGAGAATACGAATGTAAACAAAGTACAAATAAGAAAATCGTTAAAAAATAAACAGAAGGTTGGTACAAAAAAAAAACGTTTCTACCGATCAAATATTTAAATGTTTTCCAAAGTGTTCGCCCGCGGTGTAAATTTATTTACAATCCTCTAAGTTGTCGAGATGAGATTGGGTGTGTATACAATGATTGGATTTATTGAAAAGTGCACGCGCGTTAAAATATATCTTGGATAACCAACAATATGCGGCCCAACACGAACAGTAGCTACAGTGAGTCTATTGACTGTTGGTAGGATTTAAGGAAGTATTTTGTTAGCAGAATTTATTTTAAATTATTAACCATCAAATAAATAAATTAAAATAAATAACCAAATTAAAATGCCGTCGGCAAACACACATTATTTCAAATTCAAAAATATATAATGAACAATGACTCAAAATTGATGATTTACTATAATATGCATGTCAAATTTGTTAACAACTTTGCTTTTCATTGTTTATTACTTTGCACAACTATCCAGGCATTTTCTACCTGTTTTTAGGAGCCTAATCACAAATTTAATAAGAGTTGAAGGCTTTGTCAACAATATGCGTCATTCTTTAGAAAAAAAAAATCATTATTACAAACCAAAACCATTCGGAATAATAATTCCTGATAAGAACAACTACCTAGACCTAGCCGCCAATCATCACTTAATAAGCATACCAAATTAAGCACACTATCGTTGGACCGTATAATTAGAATTGTCAAACAATTATGGGAACATACACAATTAATAGGCGCAACAATGGTCAACGCTTAGGTTATCACAATCTGGTAACAAGCATGTTGATAGTATTGACGGGTCAAAGTAATATATACATCCCTAAGTGCGGGAACACGATGCTCTATCAACGGATGAGCATATTAGAGTGACATGCTGACTAGACATTCAGTCGCATCGCAATATAAATTGTAGTGGTTGACGGCAATTGCGTTGATGTCGCTCACAGAACAGATGCATTTTCTTTATACAGTATAGTCCTGATAAATTGAACATGTTTTCAATAAGTTATTTTCAAGTTAGGGCGTGGTACTAAGCAGGAATATAAATATTCCGCACTTATGTTTTACAAAGACGTCATTGGTGACCATTTGACTGCTGAGTGGATGAAATCGTTTCTTGCATAATGTAATTTATTTATTTATTTTTTTATTTATTTATTCAATCTACGATTTGTAATCTACAGATTTCGAAATATATTGACAATGTGTTATATAATAAAGTTAATAAATAATAAAATAATAATTTAATGGTTAATTAGAGTAATTACCAATTTTTTAAAAATATTTCTAAGCAAGAATATATCTAATTCTGTGCAGTACAAATTAAACATTTGAATAGACAAAGAAATAGGTTCACGCTGACCAAACACTGCGCTATGACGACTTTCAAATAACAGTGGTCTTAGCCTAAGAGCTCTAGAAGGAGCATACAAATTCAAACAACTAAGTAATTCTCACTATCAACTGTTGCACATAAAATAACTCCCGAATAAACATAACGTTGTACATATTTCGCCTCGATTCAAGAGTCTGCATCCCAAGCAATAGACATTTAGAACGGATACGAATGATGAGCCTCAATGCTATTAAATCAAATCTGATGAATTTTTTCTGAACACTTTCAATTCTGTGTTTATTTTTAGCAGTAGTTGAACACCAAACAACACAAGCATACTCTAAGACAGGACGCACAATACTGCAAAATAATGCTTTAATAGTATAAGGATCTTTGAAATCTGAAGAGTTTCTTTTAATGAAACCTAAAAGAGAGTTTCCTCTGGAAACTATGTTATTGATGTGTAGATGAAATGTTAATTTTCTATCCTTAAAATCATCAACTACTTTTATTTGTGTACTGTTAAATCTATAATATGGATAGATTTGATGAAAAGTTCGGTTATAGCTGCTACATGCACATTTTTCAACATTTAATACCAAGTCGTTTAAACTACACCACTCAGTGAAAGTGTTTAAATCTTTTCGCAGCATATGACAATCATTTACTGTTGATATTCTTGCAACAAATTTTATATCATCAGCATACATTAGACAAAGACAATTCTTTAAAAAATCCGGTAAATCATTGATAAAAATAATGAATAACAATGGACCAAGATGGCTTCCTTCTGGAACATCTGAGCTAACTTGAATTTCCTTAGAATAATAGTCTCCTATAACAACATATTGTTTTCTGTCATGCAGATACGACGAAAACCATTGCAGCAATGGGCCATAAAAGCCAAATGCTTTAAGTTTTTCTATGAGAATATTAAAGTTTACTCTACTAAGCCCTTTTACGAAGTCAGTGTATATTACATGCACCTGTTTATGACTTTCTAATGACTTAATACAGACATTTTTAAATTCTACTAAGTTGGAGACAGTTGATCTACCCTTCCAAAAACCATGTTGGTATTTGCTGATATATTGCGTGATTGTGAATGAAAGTTTATCTTTTACAAGACTATCTAAGATTTTAGGAATGACCGAGAGCTTAGTAATTGGTCTGTAGTTAGAAATGTTATTTTTATTACCAGCTTTATAAACTGGATCTATTGTAAACACCTTCCATTCATTAATACAAATTTCATTAGCAAGCGATTGATTAAACAATTCTAACAAGGGAAAACAAAGTGAACTTGCACAGTTACGTAGGACAATAGGGAAAAAACCCAAAATGTCTGGCTTCCTTTGAGGTTTTAAGTTGTTTAAGACAGATTGAACGTCACTGACATCAAAAATGTAGGAGGAACAATCAACAACTGATGGAAGAGAATGAAAATAATTTAAATTAATTGAAGCTGATGAGGTTGAATCATAAATACCTTGAAAATAATCAGAAAACATATCTGCGATATCCTTAGGGTCACTAGATTGTTTATCATTGAGGTACATCATTGCCGGAAATTCAATACTTTTTGTTTTCGTGTTTATAAATTTCCAAAAAGTTTTTTGACTATTTTTATGATTTGCTTCTATCGAACGAATGTAATTACAGTACAGGAATTTAGACAAGAAAACAAACTCTTTTCTCAGACGCGAAAAAATAGCATAATCATCAACCGAATTCGATTTCATAGACTTTTTATGTGCACAATTTTTTGCATTCTTTAATTTAATTAGTCTTTTGTTATAACAAGTCAGATGAAAATTTACTTTTTTGTGAATCATAGGCACACATTTATTAAGGACATTGTCAAAAAAAAGTTTGAATGTGTAAAATTTCTCTGATATATTTTTGCTCAGAAATTCGTTTAACCAATTAATATTATTAAAACAATCATTCATACGCGATAGGTTGTTAACATCAAATTTATACACAATTTTTAAATTATGACTAAATTAACTCAAATTATTATAATTGTAATTTTTAATACAAATGTTTATTGCAGTATGATGAGTTGAATTTAAAATGAACGGACAACATTCAATAAGAGATACATTTAAATCATCTGAAATAAATATTAGATCAAGTAGTCTATTTAATGAGTTATATACATAAATAATTTGATTTAAGCTATAAGAAAATAACGAATCAATTAATAAAACATCAATTTCAGATGAAAGTGAAAGATGAAAGTAATCGGTGCATACAGGCTGTGGAAGCCATATTTTCCAAAAACAATTGAGAAATCTAATTACTTATAGCGACCTAAGGCACAAATTAAAACGATTATAACTAGCCCCAACTTAGTATTTCTACTTTTATTTTTGACTTTATCAGTGGAGCAACATTATCAGCAGGGGCGAACGTAGTACAAAAACGGTTTCCTTAATTTTCAGCTTTTAATAATGATGCTACACATGTTACATAAAAAATAAACAGACAGAGTCCAAACAAATTTAGTCTCAGTTATATCGCAGAAAGACTCCGCTTTGCCAAGTGAGAAATCTCATTCAACTCCCGAGATCATGGATATATCAAAAGCAAGTGAGAAATCTCATTCAACTCCCGAGATCATGGATATATCGAAAGCAATCCGTAATAACAAACTACCTAGGGTTCCTTGAATCCCAAAACTTCATATTCTATCAGTCTTCGTTATTTCTGGTGTCATGCGGAGCATCTTCATGCCAGCCATCTGTCAATATGTTCACTGACCAACACTGTTGTTCATTGGCCAACATTAGAAACCGTATGTGAACGCCTGACATACAACTATGGTGTAATATAGTGCTTTCATTACACTTAAGCGATGGTTCTGGTCACATTATTAAGTCAAAAATACAAATACAAATTTTTAGCGCAACAGGCTCGTTAGTACCCAGAGCCGAGCTTTCTCACAACCATTCATGTGTGCGTGTGTACTTCTTGCACAATGGCTGGACCTCCTGTTTTATGCCGACTCCGAACGCGAATTTGAGATAAGCTTTTCTTGACAATTGATATTACTCTGATGACATGTCAGATCAACACGAGAGGAGGGCCAGTGAAAAATCATGTAACGTGTTGCTACGGCTGGGAATCATACACAGACCTTCTGCGCGGCAGTTTAACGCACTAACCATCGCCCCACTGAGTCCGTCAATAAGTCAATGTATAAAATATTAGCTTTTTTTGGATTTATTTTTATAATTAGGTACATTGAATGCTTGATTTAATTAAATTCTCTCAAATCTAAGGCTCTGAGTTTCCAACCATATTGCTAGAACTGCAACAATACTTACTATAATTTAAATTTTAAAAATAAACCAAGATTCGTCCCGTATACAAACTGAAAAATCATGCCTTCCATTTGAGGTATATGCGCCCTAGTCCAATATAATAAGTCAGTTTAAACGGACCGTAAAAATCCTATTTTCTCGGCTCGTACAATTTAATGTTGTGTGGCGTAGAGCGAACGAAGTCAACACACATGAAGATCTACAATGACACAAAATACCCACATCGTTTTGTTGCATTTCTCAAAATCCGATTTTTCGAAAATTTCATTGGAGTCGCGCCCTCATATTATTTACCACACACTGAATGAATGTCAACGTCAGTAACGGCGGCATAGTGTTTTTGGTTTTGTTTTTGGAATGTTCGCTGTGGGCTATCCTGCTGTTGTGCGGTTTGTTTTTCTCTTTTGCTTTGTGTTTTTCGAAATATGGTTTTCACGAGTTTATTGTTTTTGTAGTACAAATGAATGAAAGCAAACGATGTCGGACTCTGGATTCCGCAGTGGGAATTAATCTTCTTGATTGATCATTAAACTGTCGCTAGATGGTTTTATGCTTCCTTATCATTTTTTGGGTGAATTTAAAAAAAAAACAGATGAAATTGGAGTTGGTTCTTGGTGACAAGATCAGGAAATTTGAAAACACATGTGGTTGAGAATCTGGCGGCATTTTAAAGACCTTTCATCGTATAAAAATGTAATTTATTGTTTTTGGGATACAGCTCTACAGGTTGACCTAGGTATGATGTAATTTTAAGTATTAGAATTCAGATTGATTTAATTGTCTCAATTGGTATAGGTATTGCTAAATTTCGGGCCCTACATCTCTTGGAACACTTATAGGGCTCGAATTTTCGAACTCTTACAAATTTAGTCAATTAGTAGGGTTTAAACCCTTACTAATGATTTTAATCTCACCAATAAACAAGAAGAAAAAAGGAGACTGGCCTCAGTTTTTCTTACCAACAGAATAGTTCAGTACATTCTGGATGAAAAACTTTACAGATCTATCAATATTGTGAATGATTCGTTTGAAAATTGTCAAAAAACATTGATTTTAACCGTGCCTCACAAGCTTAATGTGCACGAATGATAGGTATAGGGCATTATCTGTTTAGTAGGGACTAGAGTTTGTCCTATTAAAATTCATTTTATTTTCAAATAATGCCATGTGGGTGCAGTGGCCTAGTAGTTAGTGAGTTGGACTACTAAGCGCGGGAACCTGGTCCTAATACTGAAAGTAAAAAAATTTTTTTGTTTTCATTTCAATTATTACCACCTAGGAGCGCAGACAAACTTTTCCATTCGTCAATACTACTGACGCATTCTTATTGACCGAAATATGTTGCATTCGAAAACGAAAATTCTCTGCAAAAGCAAGCTAAATGCTGCACATTCCCACCCTTTAGCAATTCACATACAACAAACAAGTGTCAAGAACTTTCCTCCCCATACTTTTCCGATTTACTTGTCACAGAGTATCCATAAATACTTCAAATGACACAAAAACAAACAAAGAAACAAAACAAAAAGTGTCACATTAACAAATTGCCACTGACATGCTTTCTGTACTGCAAGCGAACATCCAGTCAACCGAACAAAACGCGAACCTATCAACTGTGACATTTGTACCCTTCGATATATCTATACCGTCGTTCACGCGACAAACGACGACGCCAGTGATGTGCTGCCGTCTCCGCCGACGCGCCGATTGCGAATACTTAACATTAACAACCAAAACACATAAAATATTTATCTTCGGTTGCACTTGCACAATTTCGTGAAAAAAAAGTTCACCGTCTCCTCCATTCGCTCCACCATGGTGCGACACAATCGTTTCCCATAATATTCACCACAATTGGCGCTTGACTTGTCACACAGAGATTCAGATTTTCGCTTCTGTTTGGCCGCACGGCTCCTAATAGGAATGATTTTTAAAAGTTTGCTTTGCAGAATAATTAATTCAATTTCAAGAGTTCTCTCGGGTGGCCGACTCTGACTGAGTCGACATACGAGTCGCTTTAGAAATTTAGATGCAAATACCCCATTTTCATGTGTGATCAGTGTCAACTTCATGTTGACATCAAAAGTGTTGTGTTCTCGCAATGTGTGTGTGTAGCGCATGAATTTAGGTTCCCGGTGGTATGACAGAAGACAGCGAAATTCGCTTTGTCGTCTGACATTAATAACATAAGATGACATATGTTCTGATTGTGACTTGTGTAATCTTGTAATCGTTCATTTTTGTGCATGTGAGGCAATTGAGATGTACGAGTAATTAATGGTTAGGTATAGTTTTAAGGATAAGTTTGGATGTTAGTGCGACTTTTGTTGATGTTTTGAGAAGATAAATTGAAATTTACTAGTGAACGTTTTCAACGCAATGGGATGGGCGATAAATATTATACAGAGGCAGCAACAGAATTAAATCTTTTGAGAAAGGAAATATTCGCCCTTCACTCTATCACAAAATGAGGATCGAACAAACCATGATCGAAAAGCAATGCGACCAAGTTGTAGCAGCAAAATAAAAAGCGTTTATAAAATGACGAGCAGATGCATATGTAATACGAATACCGGCAGTGATGCAAATCCAGGAAAATCTAGTTCAAATCAGCTCAAAGATAACGCAGGATACATGATTTACAAGAATGTACAAAAAGCTCCACAAATCGAGATGGAAACTGCAGTCATCAAATCAAAAGAATCTATGCATTTACTAGGCATGAACATTGAGTCAGATGTGTTATGTCAACAACATATAACCTAATAACCCATGTAACCTGGCAACCCATGTAAACGAATTTTCTTATTTAGAGCTTACAGATATTTTACATAGGCCCAGCTTCTTCTTCCTTATAAATACGATTATTCCAAGTTTTGTAGGTAGGAGATTTTTCTCTTCATTACTATTAGTATAACGCCTGATATTTGGAGGAGCTTAGAGAAATCATCTCTAGACTTGTTGCATTTCTAGACATGAAGTTGCAGCTCATATGCACACTATCCAACATAGAACAAGCAACCAATGTTCTCTCTGGATCAACAATTCCAAGAATTAAGAATCTGTCTTCTGGGAAATTCGGACACAAGGAATTTAGTTGAGATCCTATCCTGTCACTGTCACACTGGAAACTAACAGATTTTATATAATTCTCCAAAATTAATTTTTGTAAAACTTTGATTCGCGACTTCATTGTGATAATCTCCGGATCGAGTTTATCAGCAAAATTCCTGTGCAGTCTTTTCATCCTTAAGAGCAGTGTAGTTTTGGTGGCGCTCTATAGTTATTTCTCAGTCCGGTCGTCAGAAAAGCTACACTAGGAATAGTTCAATTAGTTCGATGACCTCAAATATCTTAAGTAAATATCGGTTCATTTCAAGTAATGTGTTCGCAGAGAAACTTTTATTAGATAAGCCAGCTAGCTAAAGCGTTTCTGGTTTGTTTGCATAAACCTTGCTTTTCAGATATCCCCACAAAAATTAGTCCGGAGCAGTCAATTCAGGCGACCGTGAAGGCTAATCAACATCACCATATCTTGAAATAACTTGTTGTAAAAAGAGGTCTCGCAGTAATTCCATTGTAATCCTGGCTGTATGCGATGTGGCACCGTCTTGTTGATACCACATGTAAATCAAGCCAAAAGCATGCAGTTGTGCCGTTGAAAAGTTTTCAACCATATCACGATATCACTCACAGTTACCGTTACGCCGTTTTCATTTTCAAAAAACTAAGGTCCAATGATTTTACATGACCAAATTGCACACCAGACAGACTGTAAATTTCAATGGATGCAAAGGTGACTGTTGAATAATTTGAGGGTTTTACATTGCCCAGAACCGACTATTCTGTTTATTCACATATCCATTCAAATGAAAATTTGCCTCGTCACTCATTATGATTTTGTCATGAAAATCGCTGTTGGCATATGTAAGGCGACGTAAAAGGTCTTGTGGAAGTAGCTCTTGTGTCAACTGAATCTTAAATGGAAACAAATGCAAATCCTTATGCAAAATTGGGGCATTTACTTGAGCAGCAGTAATGTTTTCAGCCGATCTTTCAGTACGTTGTGGCCCATGCTTGGGCCTATCACCTACAGACCCCCTTTCTTCGAAATAATTGACTACGCGATAAACAGTGTGTTTAGTTGGCACGTTGTTTCTCCCAAATATTTCACGTAACTTTCTCATCGTCACAGTAATCGATGAATGATTTTGACAAAATGTTTTAACGATTAAAACACGTTGGTTTATCAAATATTTTTCCATAATAAATTTGCCACGTGTCTACTTCACGACTGCCAAATATGAACTTTCAATACTAAAGTTTACCAAAATGGCGGCAAAACAAAGTAGTATACCTTCCCGGCGGACACCGTGTATTACTCGTGAAACACAAAAAGATGCACGTGTAGGGTTCTATCCAGTGATTTTTTGTCCAGCTCAGACAGATTTTAGAAAAATATTAAAAATAAGAATTTCGTTCATCTGTTAAATAATCAAAAGCACCCACATTGACGACGAGTTATGATTCTTTCACCGTCTTCACATTAAAAAAAAAAAAGCAAATCTCGCCACACAGCAAACCATAAAAAGGCTAATTAAAACTGTCTTAAAGAAGCATAACCATATAAATTCTGGGAAATTGGAGAATACAATCGCAACGACTGTCTGAAATAAGCCAAGGGATTTACAAATTATTCCTATCGAATGGATTTCATCAAACTTGTGCGGTTGTCAGTGAGTACATACATATGGACATGTATGTTTAACATACGAACAAATAAAACAGATAAATGTTCATCGTATAAATATCTCTCAAAGGCGGTATCTTCATATTTTTCCATTTAGATACAGTTGCAGATAATTAACACGAAATATGTGACGCGCCTTGTCTAACAAACCAACATATCAGATATTTAAATCTGAAAATATAAATGTGTAGAAGCTGTGCAAAATTTATTTGGCTCTTTAGCATTGTTTTACACGAGGATTTATAATTTATTAATAATTCGAACTAACAAATATTGGTTTTTAGAACTGTATACATAAAGCTTAAATTGAATTATACATATATATATATATAAAATGCCTAGAAATTGCTGACAACATTTGTCTGACAACAGATCAAGACCTAGTATGATCGCCAAAATTATTGTTTTCCCAACGAGACGTATGGCAATCTACAAAATAAGTAGCATTTGTGTCGGTTTAATGTCTTAACATAGCTATCATTTTTCTTGCTTCTAAGGCTTCTCTATGGTGAATAGAGACTTTATAAATTTAGCATACTCAACAACTCACTAAAATGTATCCAGTGGCTAATTTTTGACATTTGGTATACCTACTATACTATGCGTGATGGAAGCACGCTCACTCTGAATACTCTTATCAGTGTTCACATGTGGCGGGTAAATAATACAACATTCAGATTATTAAATAAAAAGCAAAGAACAAATTGTTATCAGAAAATCTAATGTAAATTGTAAAATACACTAAAATTGGATTTTTATAAAAGATGGTTTCAAAAATGTAATGATTACACTTGTTTCGCTACATGCGAAATATGTTTAACATGAACAAAGTAGGGCGGATATCTTTAATCATGACCACAAATTGTACAACAATATTTCTTTTAATGACAATAATTAATAATAAATGGATTTTATGATGTTATTTTTGAAATATTTTCCCGATTTTTTTTTTATTACAAGAAATTATAAAGAAAGGAATTTTGTTTCAATTCTTTTGAGAAATTATGTAAAATAGTATTAAAATAAAATCAAATTTATTCCAACTGTTTACCCCTACAAAAATGTAAAAAATCAGCCAGTGGATAAAATTTAACCCGCATTTAAACGCAATTAACACACTGCCTTAGAATGACTTTTGATATTTGTATAACATGACAAGTTATTAAAATGAATGCTTTTCATCTACTACCACCTGCTTGTGTACAAGAGCATCCGTAATTTCGACATCCACATGGAAATAGGAAGTAAAAATGGAACGCGCCTAATGACATTAAGTGTCAGCTTAATCTTACGGCGGTCATCGATTGTTAAATTATCGATAAAAATTATCTGGTATCATAAAAACGGAATCTGTAATTTATTGGATTGTAATGTTATTTGAATGTTTCCATAATTTTTGTATAGATATATTTTTGCTTAATTACTTACTTAAGTGGCGCTACAGTCCGGAATGGACCTGGGCTTCAACCAACATGCCTCTCCCGAGTTCCTTAGCTAACTGCCTCATGTTGCGCACTCCAAGTTGGTTGAGATCGGTTTCTACTTGTGCGCGCCACTTAAGGCGAGGTCTTCCTCTACTGCGTCCGACGTCTGGCTGGGAATCGAAGTCCGGAATCAACCTGAGCCTCAACCAACATGCAACTCCCGAGGTCCTTAGCTAATTGCCTCATGTTGCACACTCCAAGTTGGTTGAGATCGGTTTCTACTTGTGCGCGCCACTTAAGGCGAGGAATCGAAGACTCTGCGAGCCGGAGTATTGGTGTCCATTCGTTCAACATGTCCTAGCCATCTTAAACGTCCAATGCAGAGTTTTTTTTACAAGGGGCATGTCGCTGTACAGCTCGTATAGTTCTTGGTTAAATCTTTGTCTCCATATCCCGTCAACGCCAACGGGACCGAAGATTTTTTGATGAATTTTCCTCTCAAATCGACCAAGGATTTCTTCATCCATCTATGATTTTTTTTAATTTCGGACAAGATGTTGTTGTCATTTAATATATTTCTGCTATGTTTTTATATTTTTTTAATTTTTAAGATAATCTGATCTGTTAAAAGTATGCTTCACAATGTTCACTGGTAACTTTTTTTTAAGTAGGTAGTATTAATAACTTTAATGACAGTTTCCTTAGAAGAGTATGCGGCTTATAACTATTTTTTATGATTGATAAATATCTATAAAATTGTATGTTCTGACAATTCTGAAAATGGAATGTTGCTTCCGGAGTTTTTTTTTATAAAATAACAATAAATTAACAGTTGTTTTTAACTCCATAAGTCTTGGTTGTTACACTATTTTATAGATGTCGTCATTCAATTTTATTTACTTTTGACAATTTTATTTTCACAATGTTCTTGGGATTGTACAGTTATATCGTATTATTTAAATATCATCTTCATCAAGACAAGTACCTACTAGATTTTCATAAATTCTAATCGTACTAAATTAATCCAAGAAATTGATGCTCTTAATTTACTTACATTGTACATAATCAATTATAAACATTTTATATATTTCACAACATTTTACACTAATAGCTGTTTTAATATGTATCTATACATATTCGATAAGTTTTTATTAATTGAATTTTTGTTTAACCAGTGGAAATAGTAGTACCCCCATCAACTGTAGTGGTTGGTTGTGTTGAGGTTGGTGGCTTTGTTGAAGTTGGTGGCTCTGTAGAACTTCCCTCATTTGTGCTGGACGGTGGTGATGTTGAACTTTGGTTTTGATCTTGACCCACAATAACAGTGCAATTTTTGCAAATCACTATAGCAACCAATTGTAGAATTAGCACAGTTAAAACAACATCACAATATATTATCACTTACAATATTTGTCAGTGTCTTCCTCAGAACCATCCAAAAAATAGTCAAATAACACCGAAAACCAATCCGAAAATATTTTCTAAAACAATTGGTTAATTATTTTTCAAATACAGATTACTAAAAAATTATTTTACTCCATTCTTATCCGGTAATTTCATATCCTTTTTGCTATCACCACTATCATCGAATATATCGAAAATGTCAAAACCATATTGTGGCGCTCCATTGATTTCCATCGATAATAAAATCACTAAAAGCACATAAACTGGACGAATTTTTAACATTTTTCTCCCGTAAGAAACTTTGTTAACCGTTTTGCAACAAACTGAACATCAATTTGAAGACGATACTTCACTTGTCAAACTATTTATACTGTCATTGTTTCCCTTGACTTGAAAACTTTTATCACTACAGGGGCGTGTATGTTCACCTGAAAGTAAAACACGTAAATTAGTCAAAAGGTATGCAAGTGCTATTGAATAAATTTTAGTATTTATGTGATCATTTGAAAATAATTTATCACTTGTGTAAATAACACGGCATCATAAATTTATACACACAAATCTATCGGAAGCTTTGAAAACTAAGGCAAAATGTGAATGACTGACTTTGAGGCAATAAAAGTGACAAGTTTACGCGACTTTATTCAATTGTTTTGAATAGTTAAAGTTAGTACTTGTGGAGGGTGAAACACCTCATGTGTAAAAGACCTTGAGCAATTAATAAGCTATAGATGCTACAGTATCTCGCAGCTATCGCATGATACTACTTCAGTACAGATATGGCTATGCGTATCCTACGTCATAGACTCTCATTATGACGTAGGATATGCATAACGAAACAAACATAATAGATATCTGTTAAGTTGTATTACAAGCGTCGATGACGTAGATGCACAGAAGAAGACAAAAATAAAAACCCGAAGATGTAATCTGTTGGATTGTATCATAAATCTTAGTTGTTCTTTTAATTCATATTTTCGACAAAATTAATAAGAAAATATTTTTTAATCACAAATTAAATGTGACCTGCAAATAATATGGGAGCTCAAAACTTTATGAACTTATGTCATTAATTGTTGTTTGACCTCAGCGAACAATGTTTACAAGATCCTTACTGCCGTAATATGTGAATGCCTGAAACCGTTAACCAACAATCTGATCGAGTCTTATCAGCTTGGTTTTATGGTAGGAAAGTTCACAACATATCAAATCTTAACACTTCGGCAGACCTTGGGAAAAAGACCAATAAGTCCAAATCGAAAGCTACCATCTATTCATCGACCTCAAAGCCTTATTCTACAACATTTATAGAACTATGCAGAGCATTATCTAGTTTTGGTATACCATCCAAAACTCGTCCGCCAGTGCAGGATAACGATGGTCGAAAACGACATCACAAACACATACGATACCAAAAAAGGATTTAGGCAAGGCAAAGCACTGTCATGTAACTTCATTAATCTGAAAGGAGCGGCAAAAATGGGTTTAGCAGTAAATGAGGGCAAGACGAAGTATATGCTGTCAACAGGAAAGGCCACACAACATCGACGAATTGTACAGAACGTCACCATTGACAGATATAACTTTGAGTTAGTACGGACTTTGTCTATCTAGGCTCCGCTATTAACTCTGACAACAACATCTCATCAGAAATTAAGCGAAGAATAAGTCTTGCCAACCGCTGTTTCTTCGGGCTAAGAAGGCAATTTAGTAGTAAAGCCCTCACTCGAACTACTAAGGAGATCCTATATAAGACCCGGATCATCCCAGTCCTGCTTTACGGCGCTGAAGCATGGACCGTCTCAAAAGCGGATGAAGAAATCCTTGGTTGATTTGAGAAGATTATTCTTCGAAAAATCTTCGGTCCCGTTTGCGTTGACGGGCTATGGAGACGAAGATTCAACCAAGAACTATACGAGCTGTACAACAATATGCCCCTGGTCAAAAAAAACTCCGCAGTGGACGTTTAAGATAGCTAGGACATGTAGAACAAATGGACACCAATAACCAGCCAGACGTCGGACGCAGTAGAGAAAGACCTCGCCTTAAGTGGCGCGCACAAGTAGAAACCGACCTCAACCAACTTGGAGTGCGCAACTGGAGGCAGTTAACTAAGGACCGGGCTAATTGGAGAGGCATGTTGGTTGAGGCCCAGGTTCATTATGTAAGTTAGTAAGCGTATAAATGCAAGGGCTTATGCATAATTTTCATCAACGACGAGCGTGAGAAGTGCAATTGTTGGGCACGACGACTATTTGAGGTGGATGGCTCTTCAGACACACTATAGCGAACAGCAGCAATATTTTCTGCAATACGAGCTGTACGAGCATGCACTGGTATTTTCACATCTCCTACGGAACCGGTTTGCAAGATTTTTTCGATTTTACGCACATTTGGACCATTAAATTGACCGAAAAAATCACGAAGTGCACGCCCATTTTCATAATAAGCCTGATTAACTTTAACGCGTTGCTCGATTGTGTATCTTTCCATGGTTCAAATTGAATTAGTCTGAAATTGATAAATGTCAAATGAAATGCAGAAAAAACTTGACATTTAGGTGTGATTCACATTCAACATCGGGACACCCGTTATTTGGTCTCCGTAAAGTTAATAGGCACTCCTATTTGTTGGGGATATTAATTTTAAAAATAAAATAACATAATATAATGATTAATATAATGATTAAATAAAAATCTCGAGCGTGGTTTATTTGCTTTGTTATAGCTTGATGCAATCGTTGCCAAACCAAATTAAAAAAAAATATTACCTCGAACATCTCATACAAAGGCTCTCGTTAAAAAACACATTTCCAATTAATAGTATTTCAATGAAATTGACGGTCATAGCTACTGAAATGAGTACGTTCATTGTCGCCATGCTCCATTTCCCATTGAATATTTTGTTGAGTCATACATTCAAACACACAAAAGAAAACCAATTCAAAATATCAGCCATCCTGGAAGCACTTGCCCTCGAGAAAGTGTTGCGCGCATAATATTTTGATTAGTTCCACACACTTGTCGGTAATAAACTCGGAATTACTCATTTAATAACCTTAGCTCGAAACGATACGTAAATGCGAATGGGAAATAATGGTGTTTGGAAAAGGCAACAGGAAAATGTGTTTTAAAAATTACACATTGTTATACGTGAGGAATAGGCACTTGCATCCGTGACTAAGACGCAGCCAGTGCAATCCGCGAGTGTGTCCCTTTTGTGTAACACTCGTATATGGCATTTGTGGAGTACAACTCATGAATGAGAAACAACTTACAATACAGGCTATTTGTTTACTTGTTTTATTTATTTTGCATTCAGTAAGAACACTGTGCCAGATGTGCAAAACTAGAGTATAGATTTGAAATGAACTAACAAAAAAATCAGAAATAAACGGTAGAGATAAGAATATAGTTTCACTTGACAGCTATTGTTAACTTAAGTCGGGAACGCACAATTTAGTGTGGGAAAAGTCAATCGAGGTTTGTTATGTTTATTAGGAGTATATGTTGAGTAGGTAACTTTGCATTATCGAAATTACTGGAAGTTAGTGAACTTTTTATTTTAAATGTGGAAGGTACCCGTCATAAATATTATGAACCCCTCGTTTGTTTCCATTAAGATTCCTTGCTGGATATGTTTAAACAACTACTCCATTTCTTGTTTATTTTATTTTATATTTATATTTATTTATTATTTATTTAAGCCTTAATAGACTCTTAGAGAAAAACTAATGTTCAGCTACGAAGTAGTAGTAGTAGTAGTAAGAATACAAACAGTTCTTTGAAAAACAAAAGGTTTCAGTCTGAGAATGGTTTTCATCTGTAAGGAAACTGTTGTTTAAAAAAAACGTCCATCTTACAATGTTCTTCATCTGATGGAGGTGGGGATCTCTGAGGAATCCGTAATTGTAACATACTAATTGAGAAAGTATGGAATATGTATGAAAAACATGAAACAACTTTGAAAACCTTTCCAATTCTCCTTTAAATTCCATTTTAAATGAGACAAAAAGGGACGAACTTTTAGTTTCGTGAAACTCTTGCGATAATTGTATGTACAAAGGGAAAACACGTTAATCAAAACGACTGAAAGATTTGCACCCCGTAATTAAAAACCATAATTTATTACGTCCAATAACATTAGATATCCCTGTTTTTGCACTTGAAAACAAAACCAAAAACGATTCCCAGCTGTCAGCTTTGCAATATTTTGAAGGTTAGTACTCACGTTTTCTAAAGGTGACATTTGCTAAACAAGTAAAAATAAGGATATTTGGAATTAAAAACGCAGCAAAAATATTAAGATATCTTTTCATAAAAATATTTTTACGAATTCTTACTAAAAATGTTTTTGAACGCAAAATAAATTTTTCAGAAAAAATAGTAAAAATCAATAATAAATATGTTGTGCGAAACAAACTGTGTCGTGCTCAATTTAACCCAAAAATATTTTTCAAAAATTTTCTTATAAAATTTATAAAATTCATTTATAAGATTCAAAAACAAAATGGAAACAATTAGTCAAGATGAATGCTATCATAAGGTTTTTTATTTGCTTCTATTGAATTGGCGATTTTCGGTAACATTTGCTCATTATTGTTATATCTTCTTCGATAAGATTTAATAGCTTGATAGGTATAGTCACTAGTTTGTTTAAATTCACTTTATCTCTTGAATATTCTCATGAAAAAAAAGTTCGACTCAGCTAAATCTGGTCAACGAGGTGTCCTAAGGAAATATGATTCCACTCAGCAGGTTTTTCCTAGCAGTGTTTTACAGTCGCTGCATCTTGTTTGCACCACAAACTAGAATGTTGCACCGGCATTGGCCGCAAAATGTTGTCGATTTTGGTTCTGATAAAGGATTCGAAAATCGTTTCTGGTGGTTTATCGTCATTTTCAAAGAAATATGGGGCTGTTCCGTCGTTAAACAAAGGAAACCCAAAAACTCTTTAGTTCACTGAAAACAATTTTGTACATGATTTTTATGAACGGCGTTCATACACCTAAATTCATTGATTTTGTACTCATTACAAAATGATAGAATTCTAACAAAAAAAAAAAACACATAGTCATTTTCAACTATGTATGTACGTAAAACTACTACACAATAATATATTTTAACTATGTATTTGTTTTGTTCTTTGTACCTTAATGCATTAACTTACACCAATGGTTGTACCACTCCCCCCTTTGGTATTTCACTAGAAATGTATCTTCAACATCTCACTTTAATGTTGCTTTCGGATATTTTGCAAACCCAGCAACCACAATACTGTTTTGATAGATTGAGGAAAGCATCGTAAAATAGATCTCATCAACTAATTCATCCTCACTGTTTTTTCCTAACCTCCAAACTTCCTAACCTCTGAGCGATAATTTTTTGTCAATGCCGTTCGACTGTGAATTTTTTTTACCGCGGAACATAAACGAAATACAGAACAAAACAAGCATAAAAATATTTTTTAAGTATCATTTCTCTATAAATTCGTTGATTTATAAATTAAACTTGTAAATTTAGGCCGTGTGTCAATTGCGTTAAAATGTGGGTTAAATTTTATCCAATGCCTAATTGTTGACTTTTCTGCAAGGGTAACAATGTGTCAATTGGATAAAATGGGATTTTCAATAATTTCCCAAACGAATTGGAACAAAATTCCTTTGTTTATAATTTCTTGTAATAACATAATACCGAATAGATTTCAGAAAGATCATCAAAAACTCCTTAATTAGAAATAATTGTCATTAAAACAATTAATTTTGTACACTTTGTGCTCATGTTTAAAGATATCCGCCCTACTTTGTTCATGTAAAATATATTTCACATATAGCGAAACAAATGTAATTAAATTTCATTAAATTTTCTAGTATAAAATACATGTTCTTTGCATTTTATTTAATAATCTGAATGATATATTATTTTCCTGCCACACGTAAACACTGGTAACGAGATATAATCCATTAGCGTGCTTCCCATCTATGTCACTTCTCAGTAGCTGTATACCAATTGTCAAACATTAGCCACTGGATAAATTTTAGCGAGCTATTGAGAAGGTTAAAATTTTGAAGTCTCTATTCACCATACTAATGTCAACAATTATCTATTGGTTAAAATTTTAACGCAATCGATACACGGCCTTAAAGTAATTAAAAATCAAAAATAGATTCTTAAAATCTGTAACCTCAATTTTTTTCAAAATTAGGTTAAAACTAACTCATAAGATATTGTATCTTACAGTTTTTAAGCATTCAAGAATAAATAAAAAAAATATTATTTTTTTCTTTGATTGTAAGCATTTTCAAATGTTGTTTGGCTAATTTGCATAGCTTTGGCCATTACATATTACGTTTGCTGTGTTGCAAGCTGGGTAATCCATTTCAGTGATTTTGTATGTTTAAGGGATCTCCTGTTTTATGCCGAATCAGAACGTAGATCTTGCTTAGTCCAGAAATCGAATACTTCTGTGCCTCAACTCCTAGCAACTACCATAGCGCTACTGGCCACATTACCACCTTAAATAGTTGATAGGTGTGAAAACATGGTGCTTTGATGTGACAATCTTGTTTGTTGACGGTACGGAGTGGGATTTAAAAATTACCATTCACTTGTTGTTGTCAGGTCAATTACGCGAAAGTTTCGAATGAAATTCAAGCGAAAACTAAATTTAAGAATGCATGCTTCTTAAAAGATTATATTAAACGATAACGAATCAATGAGTCAAGGAAACGAATCAATGATTCAGGTAGCTTACCAAATCTGAAATGCGAAACACGGCCATTGTTTCTTACTTGAACTCAATTCTAAGCAAGCCACACCTATTCTCTAATCATTTTTTGTCGATTCTCTATTATTCAAATATACGTTCTTTTTGGTAATTATTAACAAAAACTACACACCCGAACAAACATATTTCTTCAATTCAAAATGAGAAGTGCACATGCCCAGCACAATTTACTCGCAACACTGCCACAAATAGCAAGCACTCTGAACTTTGCACGTTTGTGCATTTGTTCGATCGTGACGTAACTTCCTCATCTATTCCACATCCGTGGTTCCTAGAACTTTGAATCTGCTTCTACACAAAAGCATTCTCGGATACGAACCCATTAAATTTAGAAAGAACAAAACCAAAACAACATCTTCAGTAATAACATTTTGTGTTTTTTTTTTTTGCAGAAAATCAATGCCCTCAATATGGCGAAGTCAATCAGCTGGGTGGGGTGTTTGTGAATGGACGTCCACTTCCAAATAACATTCGACTGCAAATTGTCGAGCTTGCCAGGCGAGGTACCCGACCTTGTGACATTTCACGCCATCTACGCGTGAGTCATGGTTGTGTTTCGAAAATCCTTGCCCGATACCATGAGACTGGGTCCATTTTGCCCGGCGCTATTGGAGGATCCAAGCCACGCGTCACCACTCCAAAAGTGGTAAACTACATAAGAGATTTGAAACAACGTGATCCCGGTATTTTCGCATGGGAAATACGTGACCGACTGCTTAGCGAGGGGGTTTGTGACAAAACGAATGTGCCAAGTGTGAGTTCGATTTCGCGGATTCTTCGCAACAAACTCGGTTCGATGCCACATCACTCGCCATCAACTCCCACCGCACCACACCACCATCATCATACACACCTGTACAATTCTATCTACCAGACCTACCCGTACGGTATGAGAACTGTTCCATGCCAAAGCCCATCGCCTCCACAAGGCCAACTCCGGCCGACACATTGTTGGCCATCATCGCACTCTGTCCAAGACATTCTCGCCCACCAGGCGCAGGCGGCCAACAATGCACTACGCTCCAGCTGTAATGCCAATGTGGGGCAGCTAACATCAATGCCCACAGCAGGATCACCCGTGGCGACGCACCTAGGGGTCGATGAAACCAATTATTATATGTACATCCAGAATGCCAGTATGATGCATCATGGCGGCATGATGACCACAGCGACGGGCTTATGAAAAACCTGCTCGGTGCGGTGTTGTTAGTTTTAGTGTGAATTATTTTTTTTATATACTTGACTACTTATTAATTTAATTTTAATTTGCGATAAATTTATAGATAAATCTATTTTTTTTTGTTAAGTTAGTGCAGGTATCCTTTTTCGAATTGTTTGTAGATCCCCTTATAAGTTATTGTCTTGTAAAAGATTTCCTTTTGTTTTAAGTAAGTAATAGAATTTAAGTGCACGTTTATTGAAGTATTATGCGGAGTGTTTAGGTAAAATTGCATACCCTCTCATTATGGGGATGTATTGATACCTTTAAGAATTATATACGTAACTTTGGGTATTTTTATTTTCTTAAGTGAATACCTTAAGTAAAATTGTGCCCACATCAAATGTGAATTTATAATTTTAAGATTATCAGTTAATAATTAATAAAACGTTTACACAAAAAATTAAAGTTAAATATTTTTGTATTCAATTATTATTTGTTCGGTGCGACGAAGCCTGGGACTAGATTCATATGCCTCTTCGGTTACTTAAGCTTACTTTCTTACTTACTTAAGTGACGCTACAGTCCGGAACGAACCTGGGTCTAATCCAATATGCCTCTCCAATTAGCCTGGTCCTTAGCTAACTGCCTCCAATCGCTAACTCCAATTTGGTTTAGGTCGGTTTCTAAACTTGTCTTTCTCTACTGTAGTCTTTCTCTACTGCGTCCGACGTCTGGCTGAGAATCAAAAACTCTGCGAGTCGAGGTATTGCTGTCCATTCGTTCTAAATACATGTCCTAGCCATCTAAAACGTCCAGTGCAGAGTTTTTTGACCAGGGGCATGTCACTCTTCAGCTCGTATAGTCCATGCTTCAGCGCCGTAGAGCAGGACTGGGATGATCTGGGGTCTAAGTAGTTCGAGTGAGGGATTCACTACTAATTTGCCTTCTTAGCCCGAAGAAACAGCGGTTGGCAAGTGTAATTCTTCGTTTAATTTCTGACGAGATGTTGTTGTCAGAGTTAATAGCGGATCCAAGATAGACAAAGTCCCGTACTACCTTAAAGTTATATCTGTCAATGGTGACGTTCTATTCAATTCGTCGATGTTGTGTGTCCTTTCGTGTTGACAGCATATACTTCGTCTTGCCCTCATTTACTGCTTAACCCATTTTTGCCGCTTCCTTCTCTATACAAGCAAAGGTGGCTATGACATCACGTTGGGTCCGACCAATGCTGTCAATATCGTCGGCGTATGCTATTAGTTGTACCAATTTTTGGAAAATTGTGCCTCAGGTGTTAGCTCGTGAGTTTTGCACAATCCTCTCAAGAATCAAATTAAAGAAATCATATGACACCGCATCGCCTTGCTTAAATCCTTTTTTGGTATCGAATGTATCGGTGAGGTCGTTTCCGACTCTGATGGAGCAGCGAGAATTCTCCATCGTCATTCTATACAAACGGATGAGTTTGGGCGGTATACCAAAACTAGACATGGCTCTGTATAGTTCGCCTCTATAAATGCTGTCGTATGCGGCTTTGACATCGATGAATAGGTGGTGGGTATCGATTTGTACTTTTTGGGTTTTTTCCAGAATCTGCCAATGTGTGAAAAATTGAATCGGTTGTGGACTTTTCTGTCCTAAGACCACATTGATAAGCGCCGATCAGGTTGTTATTAAGCGACCGACGTAAGCATATTACGGCAAATAGGATCTTGTAGGCGATGCTGAGGAGACTTATGCCTCTGTAGTTGGCGCAATTAAGAGCGTTTTCTTTTTTGTGGATCGGGCAAACGATGCTGAGGTTCCATTCTTCAGGCATACTTTCTTCCGACCAGATTTGGCTTATGAGTTGGTGGATGTTATTTGCAAAGTCATCTCCGCCGACTTTATAGAGCTCAGCAGGAAGGCCGTCATTTCCGGCAGCCTTATTAAGCTTGGGCTTAGATACTGCTATCCTCACTTCACTCAGGTCTGGTGGTTGGTACTTTTCGCTTTCGTTGCCAATACTCGTAATCGCCGTTTATCAGTCTGTAGAAGTGGTTCTTCCATATTCTCAGCATCGACTCTGTCTCAACTACGATATTTCCTTGTTCATCTCGACAGGATTCTGTTCGAGCCTTGTATCCTTGGATTTGGCGTTTTACACTTTGTTAAAACTTGCGAACATCGTTCCTAGAGTGGCACCTCTCTATATCCTCGATCGCCGCTTTTCTTGGTCTTTTTTCCGGTGTTCTTCCTTTCTTCTCTGCCTATAGAGCTCAATGGCAGCTTTCGTCTTCACCTGCAGCTTAGACTTGCAGGCCTCGTTCTTGGCTGCGAGCATGTGTCGGAATTACTCATCAAACCAGGGGTTTCTTGTTGGTTTCTTGTTCTCGAGAAACCTTCGACATTCGATGCTGGTGGTATGGTGTTAATCGAGAGGGTAATGGATACGCTTTGCGCTAAGGTTTTGGCGGTTTCTTGAGATAACAGTCTTTCGACATCAAATTTTCTCACAGTATTTCTGGATTGTTGTGGCGCATTCTTACCTTGGCTGCAACAAGGTAGTGGTCCGAGTCGATGTTAGCTACTCGGAATGTTCAGACATCCAATTTGGTTGACTGTTAGTTGATCTGCAGACCATCATGTCCCATTATGGATATCGAGGTGAGGATACCGTGTGTTGGATATAGTGGCATTTCGTTCCATAGCGAAGTCAATCAGCCTAAGTCCGTTACCAGACGTGTTGTCGTGTAGGCTTTCTTTCGACAATACTGCTTAAGATGTCTTCTCTTCCTACCTTTGCGTTAAAATCTCCCAGTACGATTTTAACATTGTACTTCGATAGTCGCTCATAGGTTTTGTCAAGGAGATCGTAGAAGCAATCCTTAGCTATATCATCTTTATCCTCCGTTGGGGCTTGAGCACATTTAAGGCTTATATTGGCGAATTTGGCCTTGATATGGATTGTTACAATGTGTTCGCTAATGTCTTAGAAACATAACATAAGTCTGGCACTTATAACAAATCCGCAGCCGAATAGTCGCTGTTTCTGCTCACTATAACACGGTCTGTAGTAGATGTCACAGTTTTTCATCCTCTTTTTCCTGGTTGGCGATAATGTCTGCTTTGTAGCAGTTAAGGGCTTTCGCTAGTTGTTCACTTGCAGCTCTCCTGTTGAATGGTTTCACATTATAGGTGCAGATACGAACATCGAGGTCTCCAACACTAAAATAAATCTTTTCCGAGGCTATTGGTTGCTTCGTAACATTATTTTTTTATATGAGTGGGTAGTTAACCCAAAGCAAAACCCCCCAATTTTGAGGGTCAGTTCCAATTTATTTGATACCGTATCCACTAGGGTATTGAGCGCTGCCGTTGGCATTTCAGTTCATCCACCACCATCTATATTCAATGGGCCTGACTAACCCTTGAAATTCGTAGACATATATGTCGATGCAGCTTGTCTAGGTTTATCTGGGTCAGCAGGCCGGGTATTCATTCCGTGCCATTCTGACCTGGCTGTTTATAGCGTTGCTGGTTTTCGTCGCGTTATCAACACTCGCGCTTATCGTTTAGCCAGTCAAATCGGGTTGAATGAGACCAGTACACGATGGTTACCACTTGGAGGTTAAAAATAGGCACTTGATGTGTAGTCAGAGTTCCAACCACTGAGCATTGTCTAGTTAAAACCAATCAGAGTCTACCATCGTTCTACGACACCCAACCATCCAGCATCCATCCCAACCCATAAAAGTTGTATGCCCTTTTAAGAGTTGGTGTTAATCATATGGTTATGATCCTACCGAACGGAATTTTATTCTAGGGTAAAAAAGAGGTGTAAATTGTTTTATGCTGAGACAGTGGACTACTAGTCCATGTGCAAACTGAGCACACATGTGAAAATTTACAATAATCGTAAACGATTTATATTTAAGAGACAATCATTCACTTGAATGTGTATTCGCTTTATCTTATCTAATAGTAAACCTAGACTATAATTATATATTTCACTTTTTGTTTGTTTGATAAGAAAAAGATAACCACAGATTTTTTTTGTTAATCAAATTAATTTTGAGAATACCATCCTTGTATACCTACAAACCAATCCATCGTTCAAAAGTATTGGGTTTAAACTAAAAGATAGGCATTCGAAAACATAAATAGAACGAATACACACGCTCACTGCCTTTTTCCGCATGATTTCGATTATGTGTGTAAGCAACTCACTCTTCCTTTCTTTCGACAGCGGTTTCCCATTACAAAGGATGACGCTCGGACATTAATCAACCATGGAGAGAAATTTCACAGAACGTTCATCTCTAAAGTGACACTTTTTTCTTAGCCCTATGGTAGCGTGTAGAATTGGGCGTTTTGACTACACCTACGATTTCGTTTCACACCCTTTAAATTTTTTGTTGCTGGGAGAACATTTCGAGCGGATAACAAGGTTAATGCATGTAATTTGACCCACAACCTACACCATTTCATAAAACCAAAATGAAAAATAAACACCGCATATTTTTAATACTAAAAAGTCTTACACAGTTAGTTTATTTTATACTAAAACATAAAACGTATTTCTTGATCGTAATACTTAATGAACACGTTAAATAGTTCGATAGTTAATATCAATAAATCGCCTTTTGCGAATTGGTTCGTAAACCCTAATGGCAACACTCGTTTTCGTATACTTCCTGTTTTATCCAACCAAAACAGAAGTATCCAACCCCCAGGCCAAGGACAACCGCTAAACAGAGCCAATAATTGAATGTCATAAAGATCAACATCAGCAGATATGATACAACGATCTGAATAAGATTGAGCAGCGATTGGACAAGATGTGATCCACTGAGCATTCTCTCCATCCACGATTGCTGTGGAATCACATGAAGTGGAGTATTCGAACATGATCCTTCGTTGAAATTTGAGTTCTTCGATTGTAGGGCAGCAATTCGTGCATTCTCCTTTTTCAATACTTTGCGTAAGTGGTATTCCCGCAGGAATTTTAATCCTTCATAAGCAAATGCCACAGCAAAAATTGCCAATGCAGAGAATACAAATTCGGTGACAGTGTAGGCTAGCCATCCTTTCCACAGAATCTTTTCACAATGACCGGCGTGGAACTGAAATAGGAAAAAGAATTGTTTATATACATGTGGGTAGTATGGTAAGATACAAAATTTAACTTGCGAAATATCAAATCAATAAGATTTTCAATAATATTGTCAAGGCAACACTATGGGTAAAGAGACAAGAATCCCGACTTCAACATACAAATGAAATGAAGTTATTTTTCCCTGCGGGGCACAGGCTTCGTCAAAAGAACGTGGGTAATACTTTTTTTTGACCCAGCGGGCTTGTACCCGTCACCTTAAGTTATACCAAAATTCACACATGTTTTGGCAACACCAACAAATTGTTTCATAGCTGTCAATTTAGGGTTAGGAAAAACGGAGTTCTACATAATAATACAGCGCCCTTCAATTTTTAAAAAATATTTCAAAAATAGTGTATGTTTGGTGTCACTGTTCGGGAAAAATCATCCAAACCTCATTTTCACGCTGATGATCGTTGTCGGGTTCAGTCAAACACGTGTTCTTCACAAATCGTGAAACATCCAAATTTTGGCCTGGAGGCATAATTACTGTTATGTATGTACTCTAGTATGAAGTAGGTAGAAAGTTCAATACCGAATTTCAATATACGGGAAAACCAACGTACTGGCCAACTGATGTTACAATAATAATGCATTTGATCGATTTTTTCATAGTAAAAGGTGTGCCGTCCAATCGAATCAAAGTTGAAGAATGCTCTGATTTTTTTTCTTATCATTCTTTGGACATTCTAACAACGAGCGAGTCAATCATTAGAAATGGAAACCCAGCCAGATCAACAAACGGGAAAACCAACTGGGAAGGCTTCAAAAACGATATTGAAGATAATATTCGACTGGGTGTATCGCTTAGATCCCTATTGGAACTTGAAGTCGCGGTTGACTCCTTTATCGATACCGTTCAAAAAGCAGCATGGAATAATACTCCTCAACAACGCAAAGCAGTAAGTCATAGAAATATCAAGTACCCACGGGATATAAAAGATTTGGTTAGACAAAAAAGAAAAGCTCGAAGAAGATGGCACCAAACTCGTGCTCCGCAAGATACAAAAACATCTCAATCGGTTGAGTAACTTGCTATCAAATTCGATTAAAAACTTTAAAAACCATGCAGTAGAAACTTATCTGCCAAGCCTAACCGCTGGAAAAGAATGAAATTATTCACTTTGGAGAGCAATTAATTAGACTAACTAATTGAGGAAAAACAATCAATCCATTTGATGGTCCAGAAAACATTAATTTAGTCGAGACTACCATCGACAGCAATATAGTTAGATATGCAAGTATTGCCGAGCTTAAACGGGAAATACAGAAACTAAAGCCTAAAAAAGCTCAGTGTTATGACCTTCTAAAAATGCTACCTCGGAAATCATTAACTAAACTCCTCTACATTGTAAATGCAGAAATTACATTAGAATGCATACCAAGACAGTGGAAAGTCGCGGAAGTGGTTTTGGTTTTCAAACCAGGAAAATCACAGAATGAAATAAAATCTTACAGACCTATTTCACTTCTTTCAATAATTTCAAAAGTTTTTGAAATTATACTACTCGGTCGTTTACACCCCATTATTGATCAGAAACGCCTTTTACCTGACCATCAATTTAGGTTTAGAAGTAAACATACGACTGTGGACCAAGTTCATCGAATTACTGATGTAATTGATAAAGCTTTCGAAGAAAAGAAAATTTGTTCAGCTGTATTTCTTGACGTGTCGCTAGCTTTTGACAAGGTTTGGCATAGGACCCTTCAATACAAACTAAGACAAGTTCAGCCTGAAAAATTATATAAAAACCTTGTGTCGTATCTTGAGCATAGACTCTTCCGTTTGGAACTTGGAAACGAATATTCGGATTTCAAAGAAATATTGGCAGGAGTACCCCAAGGAAGCGTCCTTGGACCACTCTTGTACCTCCTATTTACACGTTATATCCCACAAGCAACCGATACAATGGCTGTCACGTTTGCTGACGATAGAGCTATACTAGCAGTTGGCACAACAAATATGAAATTACAAAACGCTCTTAACGAGGTTAATGATTGCACTTAACGAGAACATATCGATTCATGTTCACAATTCACAATTTGCCTGTATTTCTCCATACGGTTCGAGTCCCTTTTGCAAATGAAGCGAAATATCTCGGAATAACAATCGGTGCAAAATGAAAACGGAAGTCTCATGTAAAAAAGAAATGCGAAGAACTTAAAAATAAATACAGAGAACTGCAACTGTATATTCGAAGCTTAACCATAACAAGCTGCTATTATAACGGGTGTTGTTCCGATGTTGAATGTGAACCACACCTAAACGTCAAGTTTTTTTTCTGCATATCATTTGACATTTCTCAATTTCAGGTTAACTTAATTTGAACTATGGAAAGATACATAAACGAGCAACGCGGGTCTGTAGGAGATGTGAAAACACCAGTGCATGATCGTACAGCTCGTACTGCAGAAAATATTGCTGCTGTTCGCGATAGTGTGGCTGAAGAGCCGTCCACCTCAACTCGTCGTCGTGCCCAACAATTGCACCCGTCACGTTCGTCGTTGATGAACATTATCCATAAAGACTTGCGTTTACACGCTTACAAGGTGAAATTAACTCAAGAATTAAAGCCGCTTGACCATTTCAAGCGTCGTCAGTGGTCAGAATGGTGGCAAGAATTGGCAACAGTTGATGATCAATTTTCTAAGAAAATCATCTGCAGTGATGAGGCACATTTTCACCTCAGTGGATTCGTCAATAATCAGTATTGCAGCAGTTGGACATGATAATCCAAGAGTGATTGTCGAAAAACTGTTTGATGCGGTTTATGGGCTGGCGGTATAATCGGGCCGTATTTTTTCCAAAATGAGGCCGGTCAGGCAGTTACTGTGAGATGATAACGAACTTTTTATGGCCCGAATTGGAAGATATGGATGTAAACGATATGTGGTTTCAACGGGACAGTGCCACTTGCTAAACAGCTAACGTGATTTAGCTATCATGTAATTTGACAACGTTGGACTTCTTTGTTTGGGGTTATTTGAAAGAAAAGGTGTACGTCAGTAAGCCAGCAACAATTCAAAAGGGTCGAAAATTTTGACCATCGGAATTTTAATTTAACCACTCTTTACAAGCAAGTGCTAAGCCGGTCTGGACATAGTGTATAAAACTAATCTAAATATTCTTAAACCTTTCAAAACTAAATGTTAATATCATTCGTCAATGTCCCATGGTATATAAGGAATGAAGATCTACGCAGAGATATGGGTATTTCCGCGGTTAAAGATGAAACGAAAAAGTTTGCACGCAAACATAAAAAACGTTTATTGGGACACTTTAACACAACTGTCCTCCGAATTCTTGACGAAACAAATTTTATTGCGTCTTTAAAGAACTAAAGCCCTATAACAACATACTTATTTGGTTAAAGTCTCACACTACTTTGGGCACGTGCTCTTAGTGTCTTTCGAGATTTCCACCAGCCCACGGCAAAAAAATGTGCTCTATCGTTTCGGTGTTCAGACTTGGCCCGATCCCTAAAATAACGAACTGGTCATTTTCATCAGAAAATACATATCTAATAATGAATCGAACCTCAAAATCCAGATGGCGTCAGTCTAAAATTTATAAATTCAATTAAGTATCTGGTCTTGGGAAAGAAATTGAAAAGATCGGCTAATATTTAGGAACGTGTAAAGCACGTTACCGAATCTAGTTTGGTTGTGGCTCATGCAGTTAGATAGATTTCCGAGTCATCTATTCTCTCGTCATGATTTAAGCGTTCCAGACTTCCTTTTTGTTTGGTTTTGTTGAAGTCACGAGTCTATGTCAACAAGCCTCAGACTCTTGAAACCCTCAAATGGAATATTCGTGAAGAATACCAGGACTTATCGCCAGTAAATCTAGAAAGAGTGATGGAAAATGCCTTAATTTGGGCCCGAATGGTAATTCATTCTGGTGGTGGTCACTTAACCGATATAATTTTCTCGACTTAATGAAAAAAAAAAAGTAAACATAATCGAAAAGCCGCCCACAGTTTTTTATTTATAAAAAAATTGCAGTATAAGAACACCGGAGGATAACTTTTGCGCTACCTAACACATAATTCTATGCAATCATTTACGTCTCGTAATGTTACACTGCAAGTCGTTCTGCAACACACCAAGAGTCTTTCAAAAGATAACATTATCTTCTATAAATTTATTATATTAAACGGGACTATACATGTTGCGATATCGACATCATGTCAATGGGATTTGGCAAGGCGGCTATAAATCGGATAGCCATTGAGTGTGCAATATATAAAATTAAGAAAGGTTTGAAAATATGACGCATTTATACGATTGATGTTATATACTGTGCATCTGTTTATTCGGATATAATTTGTTTACCTCAAAAATAAATTTCGTAGAGCTGTTGACACTTTTTGCTTTTGTTTTACATTGTTTTAAATGATAACAGATGCGATAAGTAGAATTTCATTTTTTTATATCCGTCCCTTATAAAGCCCCTATGGGACAGGGAATAAAAACTTATTCTGTTTATCGGATAGTTTCTAACATCGCTAAATATTTAAGGTGGATCTGTCGTTGGGTATACAAATCGAATTTAAATAAGTAGCAGATTTGGACATCTCTACGTCCGTCTGAACGTCACCAATGTTTTAATATGGCCTATACACGCCACATTAGCTGTTCAAAACCATATGCACAAAAATATTTTCATATACATATTATAGACAAGCAGCATATTTTAAGTTTGTTTTCTTTTAATCCTTGTTGCAGCCAAGGTAAGAACGCGCATTTCCACCACGCCACAACAATCCAGAAATACTGTGAAAAAATTTAATGTAGAAAGACTGCAATCACAAGAGACCGCCTAGACCTTCGCGAAACGCGTATCCCTTAACCTCTCGATTAACACCATACCACCAGCATCGAATGTCGAAGAATAATGGCAACGATCCCAACAAGCCATTAGATCAGCCGCAACGGATGTGCTAGGTTTCTCGCGCCCACCAGCAAGAAACCCCTCGTTTGATGAGGAATGCCGACAGATGATCGCAGCCAAGAACGAGGCCTACAAGGCCAAGCTGCAGGTGAAGACGAGAGCTGCCGTTGAGCTCTATAGGCAGAGAAGAAGGGAAGAACACCGGCTTTACAGAAAGAAGAAAAATGAATAAGAAAAGCTCGCCATCGAGGATAAAGAGAGGTGCCACTCCAGGAACGATGTTCGCAAGTTTTAGAAAAGTGTAAAACGTCAAAGCCAAGGAAACAATTCTCGAACAGAATCCTATCGAGATGAACAAGGAAATATCGTAGTTGAGACACAGTCGATGCTGAGGATATGGAAGAACCACTTCTGCAGACTGTTAAACGGCGATGACGAACAACATTCCGCTGTCAGGCAGAACGATCAATTCAATATTGGCAACTATTGGATAGCAATATCGAAACTCAAGCTTAACAAGGCTGCCGGATATGACGGCCTTCCTGCTGAGCCTTATCAAGCCGGCGGTGATGACTTGGTTAGAAACATCCACCATAAGTTAAATCTGGTCGAAAGAAAGTATGCCTGAAGAATGGAATCTCAGCACCGTTTGCCCGATCCACAAAAAAGAAAACGCTCTTAACTGCGCCAACTACAGCGGCATAAGTCTCCTCCACATCGCCTACAAGATCCTATTTGCCGTAATATGTGTTCGCCGCTTACCAACAACCTGATCGGCCCCTATCAGTTTGGTCTTAGGACAGGAAAGTCCACAACCGATTAAATTTTTCACACTTGGGCAGATCCTGGAAAAACGCAAGAAGTCCAAATCGATACCCACCACCTATTCATCGATTTCAAAGCCGCATACGACAGCATTTATAGAGACGAACTATACAGATCCATGTCTAGTTTTGGTATACCGCCCAAACTCGTCCGTTTGTGTAGGATGACGATGGATAATTCTCGCTGCTCTATCAGGGTCGGAAACGTCCTTACCGACACATTCGATACCAAAAAAGATTTAGGCCAGGCGATGCGCTATCATGTGACTTCTTCAATTTGATTCTTGAGAGGATTGTGCAAAACTCACGAGCCAACACCAGAGGCACAATTTTCCAAAAATCGGTACAACTACTAGCATACGCCGACGATATTGAAATCATTGGTCGGACTCAACGTGATGTCATAGCCACGTTTACTAGTATAGAGAATGAAGCGGCAAAAATGGGTTTAGCAGTAAATGATGGCAAGACGAAGTATATGCTGTCAACACGAAAGGACACACAACATCGACGAATTGGACAGAACGTCACCATTGACAGATATAGCTTTTAGGTAGTACGGGACTTTGTCTATCTCGGCTCCGCTGTTAACTCTGACAACAACATCTCATCAGAAATTAAACGCAGAATTACACTTGCCAACCGCTGTTTCTTCGGGCTGAGAAGGCAATTGAGTAGTAAAGCCCTCACTCGAACTGCTAAGGAGATCCTATATAAGAACCTGATCATCCCAGTCCAGCTCTACGACGCTGAAGCATGGATCGTCTCAAAAGCGGATGAAGAAATCCTTGGTCGATTTGAGAGGAAAAATCTTCGGTCCCGTTTGCGTTGACGGGCTATGGAGACGAAGATTCAACCAAGAACTATGTTGGTTGAGGCCCAGGTTCATTCCGGACTGTAGCGCCACTTAAGTAAGTAAGTTTCTTTTAATTCAATTATAACTCCGAATTGTTTGTTTAAGTGCTTTTTAATACAAATGTCAGCTCTCAACTTCGTAATGTCAAAGTCAGCTGAGAGAGCAAATACGCAAACTGTAAGCCCATTTGTGTACTTTAAAAGGAAGAACAATAAAAACTGTCATAACTTCAATATGTACAGAGGATTTTTCCAATTTCAAGTAATCATTTACCGAGAAAAATTTAAAACGTCAAAATAAGACAATTGTTCAAGTTTTAGAATAATTCTCTTTTCAATCAAAGAATTGTAGTTACTGTTAATTTATTGCAACAAAATAAAGCAAAAGATGTTTCTTTCAACTTAAATTCAATTTTTAAAATGCTTTCGAGTTCGGTAAGTTGTTTTAAGAACATTACAAAATGTATCATTTATTGAAGACAAAAATATAACCGTCAAATCAGTTAATTTATTGGGAAGTTATTGAAATTTCAGAAAATAATCACTTAGCAGAAAATAATGAAGACCAGAGAAGTGACTTCCAAGAGAGGTAAAGGAATAAAAACAAATTATTTCTCTATTGGTCAACTTTATCCATTTGTTTGTGTGTTCGAAGCAATATTTTTAACACAAAGAATAGGATCTCCTTTTCCATTCCAATTCCGATTCCAAACGACACATTTGCGGAGCTTTAATAGCAGTTTTATACACTTCGATGTTCGTCAGACGTTCACAAGATGTGGAGCAGTTTAAGGATTAAAACTAAGGATCTCTTATAATATTTACACTTATCAGCTTATTTCTGACTTATGACAGCTCAACATACATTCTGCCTTGTTTAAAGTTCAGACATAGGTTTAAATTTTGTTTATATAACACAACCTTTAGTTAAGTCCAGCAACGACATAACAAGCACTTATGAAACATCTATCTTATAGTATCAAATGTCTAACTTTACTACAAACAAATCAAGATAATAAACCTCAACCAAACAACACTACGAATAAACCAAACATTGAATCTAGCTATCTCTAGATTACTTACAGCCGAAAACGCTTAATTCTTTTACACAGATAACACTTATCTCATAAAATTACGAAAAACCGAGCTTCACATTTACAAAACACACTTTTTGTAGTCTGACTCACCGTCATGATCATTGGACAGGTCCTGGAACCGTCTTCTGTGCTTCCGCTACCGTGATCATGATCGTGATCCATTTTATTTAAGCCTTTTACGAAATATCTATAAACTGTAAGAATACACTAAAATACGGTTCTACCGCCTGTAACGTACTGCAACGTATCTTGTCACAACTAAATACAATTACAGTAAGGCACCTTCTTTTTAAACGAAATCTGAAAATTGCTTATCGCTAAGCCAGGAGTTACCAGAGTTGTATCTTATCTGGTGTCTTTATCTATGTTTTGTGACAATTCTACTACTAGATAACTATCTTTTATCTCCGACCGCACAGGGATACTCACATGCACGTAGTTTTACAACCCATTAGAATTGATTGATTTCTAAGACGTTTATAGTTCAAGGGTTTAAGGAAAATATCATCGGCTCTGCAATATTATTAAAATGTGGTAACAGTCAAGGCAGATAAGAGTACATTGCGCTTTTGTTGCTTTTTATTGGACTTTATTTTAGGATTTCGTTCATAGGTATATAAATTAATTTTTTTTGTTTAATAATTGTGATAGCAACACATTGAGATCGGTGTACTTCACATACCATATGGCTGAGACAATGCGAGCAACCGACTGTACCTGCGTTTAAAAGCTAATGGAATATTTTCATTAAACTGCGAAACGTGTGCAAAAATAAAAACTTATCGAACAATTCAATTGGATTTAGCAAGCAGAATAAAATCACAAACAGTGGTTTCGGGTGCAACATGGAATTTAAATGAAAGTGAAACACCCTGGTAAGCTTTATAGTTTAAGTTCAAAGTTCTAAGGAGTATGAGACGTTTGCATTGTAGGAATGCACGTTTCTTTCGATCATAGTTGGAAACAATGTAAATATATATGTTTTGTCGTTTATTAAAATAGACAATCATAATTATTAACAGGTGGGGATTGTAACTCTAGAGCTTATTACCTTCAACTTCGTAGGCCTAGTCTTTAGATATTTTAGGCATCTTAAATTTCCAATGCGGAGTTTTTTTTACCTGATCTATGTCGCTGTATACATCTCAAAAAGTTCTTAATTGAATCTTCGTCCCCATAGGTCGTTAACACAAATGGGACCGAAGCTTTTTCGAATAATTATTCGCTTTCAACGACACAGGATTTTTTTTATCCGGTTTTGATATGGTCTCAGATTTGGGGTCGTAGAGCAGGACTTCTTCGAGTGAGGGCTTTACGACAAAGTTGCCATCTTAGCTCGAGCATTGGTTGGCAGTAGTAATTCCTTGTTTTTAAATTTCAATAATGCAATGACACCTCTCTGTAAACTTTGGTCGCGCATTTTTCTTGTCAAAATCCTTTTTTTGGTCTCGAATATTTTCATAAGCAATTGTTAACATTTGATCAGCTGTGAAGTTTCTTGGGCTAAAACCACAATTATGTCGGTTGGCTGGAGGTTTTCGCTATCGTCGCCAATGCAAAAAGGTAAGTTCTGGCTGACATCGTGTAATTATCCACCTCCACCAATTGACAGCCTGTAGAATTAGTTCTTCCATATTATCGGTATCGATTATGACTCAACTACAATTTCTTCTTGTTCATCTCAACAGAATTCTGATCAGGCCTCGTATCCTTGGCTTTGACGTTTACAATTCGTGGTAAAACTAACGAATATCATTCCTGGAAATGACACCTATCTACATCTTCGATCAAGGGCTTTTCTTTCTTTCTTCTTTGCATATAAAGGCCAACTGATGCTCTCGATTTTACCTTTAGTTTTAGGCTACACGTATTTGTCGAGATTCTTCGCAAACAATAGTTTTACTGGTGGGGTGAAGAAATCTTGCATAATCAGATCTTATATCACACCTTTTCATCCACCATTTTGCCGGCTTATTGCATTTTATTTACTTTATAACAGTAAAGTCTACACTGCACCAGCTTAGAGTTTCCGTAAGTTTTTTGGCTTTACCTTATCTGATTAAATTTTGCACATTCTTAGTAACTAGGCCATTCTAGGACACTAGGCCATCAGTATATCAACTACGAGATTGAGGAGCGCTGTCATAGGGTTTTGGTCCATGCGTCAAAACCCAAGGTTCTTGACTTACCATTGAAATTCGAAATATGTCACAACCTCTGTCGTCTTTAATTGATATAATATTCCAGTATGTGTAAATGTTTCTATAACAGATTATTTATTATATATGAATAAAATAAAATAAAACGTTTCTTTGCTAATAAAGATCCAAGGTTTTCGTTTTAAAAATAAATTTACGCTTTCATATGACCTTCAAATAAAAGTTAAACTTGTAGACTTAGTCCACGCATCGAATTAAGACTCTAATAGCCCCTTTTATTTAAAAAATAATGACAAGCCTTACCACAAATGTTATCAAGGTTGTCTGAGGCGGTTGAACTTATTTTCAAATCATGGGTGGGTAGGTTTTGCATATATCTAATTGTTTTCGGTGTCTGTTTTATATTAAGCTGTATTTATCTATAGTTTATATGAATTTAATAGCTATGAGCTTAACAATAGAATTGTACTATCTACGGGTGTCATACCTTACATACCCAATCCATTATATTGGTAATCAGAAAAAGAACCCGTCCAGGGGATTTTTCTCTATTTCAGCAATCACTAAAGAATACTCGCATCAACTTATTTATATGCAGACATTTTGCTATAGATTTCAGGAAGCTAACATCTGTTTTTTTGAAAAAACAAATAAAGGTCGTTTAGCTACTCTGAGAAAATCTTACATCTATCGAAAATTATGTTAAAAAATTTCAGCGTGCAGCTTGCAACATTCAAACGACTCGTTTGCATGCCCTAAGCTATTGTAATTTAGGATGTCGAGATAAAAAATAAGTTCGATTCGTCTCTTCAACCCATTTGCGATTAAGTGGATATTTTTTTAATCGTATGGGAATTCAAAAGCTGCGAAACAGTTTCTTTCTACTGAGAATATTGTTCAACCGATTAAACAATTCTCCAGCTGACGCAGCGGATGAGGCAACTTCTTGTAGCCATTTAGTGAGCGCTTAGTTGTGATCCTATTCAAAAACATATTATTTTAAGTTTCATTAATATCGGAAAGTTGATGTATAAATTATAGTGATAGAGTAAGAAACCGCCAATCTCCAGTCAGTAACGAGATAACCCATCTTCGAGTATAACTGCAAAGCAAATACTAAGCGCTGCGAAAAATGATCAATCAAGCTTAACTGTAGCAGCACTTAGACCCAAACACTTATCCCCACGTTGTAGTGCGACTATCGGCACAACTGACAGACCAAATTGTCACACTAAAGCCGTGTGTCAATTCCGTTAAAATAAGGGTTAAACTTTATCCATTGGCTAATTTTTGACATTTCTGCAGGTGCTTTCCATCTCTGTCACCCCCCCAGTAGGTATAGTAAATGTTAAAAATTAGCCACTGGATACATTTTAGCGAGCTTTTGAGCAGGTTAAAGTTTGGAAGTCTCTATTCACAATACTAATGTCAAAAATTCAAAAAACTAAATTTTGATTACCTAAAATCGAAGAGAATGTTTTGAAATCCTAAAATTTAATACTGGAATAGTTTACAAGTATTCCATTACAAAAAGAGTGCCCTGCAATATCAATACGATTGAAAAAAACATTACAAAAAGAGTGCCCTTCGATATCAGTACGATTGAAAAAACAAATGAAAAAGATTTTTTTCAATAATCCTTAAGAAAATTTTACAAGAAATGGATGAAGAACTAATTAATGGTTCTAAAAGAAGTATTTATCGATCCCGACGAAACTGCAACAATCTTGAAGACAAAACCCTCAAAAAGCCGGTTCCAATTCAAGACAATCAATTTCATAGGTACATTCAAAATGGTAAACTTATAATTTAAATTCGCTTTAGAAAGCTGCTTATGAAATAATCTTTCCAGAGATTGAAGAATCAGATTGCGAAACTCAAAATTTAACAATAACTCTTACACCATCATCTGATACACTTTACTCTAAGGACTCAAGAAAAAATAGCATACTTCATCGAAGCCCCCATGAAAGTTTTCGTAGTTCCCGCAATTGTGTGGTTCCGAATTCACATCAATTAAGAACAGAAATGGATGGTGTAAATGTTTTGATGTTGATTGGATTTGTACTTGCTATTGGTCTTGGATCTCTTCTCAGTAGGTTGGGGATATGTTTAAAATGGTGTCTGCAAAAATTTGAAGAAATGCAATCGCATATGTTTAATGGAAAATCTTTTCGAAACTTTTACTCTCAGGAGAATTCATTTGCAATTAAATTGGCTTATAGTCCTTTATGTTTGTTAATTTTGTTTTTGCAGAGAAGTTTACGTATGATAATTTATTGTATTGACATTTTTATGAAGCCTGCACCAAAAATTCTTGTCACAAATATTATGCATTATGTCAATGATGAATAGAAGAATGAATACCACTTCATATAAATATATAATTTAAATACTGTTATTGTTAATAGAATGTTTGGTTTTTTTTAAGGCATTAGTTTTAAATTGAAACTCTATACTTTCTTTGCTTCCACAAATGATTACATAGTTTTCATCATTCAGTATCTCTGTCGTCAGGACATTCGCATTACCATTTTTCGTTTATGATGCTATTCTGTTTGCAATATTAATTCCAATTTAATAGATCAGTTGGCAAATTCGCTAGCCTCTGTAAAGGTAACAAAGTAATATTTCATTTACATCAAAAAGTGAGAGAGCTCAGAACTACCCAACCATAGAAATTGGTAAAATAATTACCTGCAGACATTTCTGTCGTGGTATAGGAACCTAACTGTCAGTTGGTATCAGAGAGTAACAAGTCGTTTCTTTTAATAATTAGCACCCGCTAATGTATGACTACCCTTATATTGTTTGAGCACAGCGTGGAAATTAGGGAAATCGAATAGAAGAAAAGAGGAGATACCGATGTTCGTTGGTTTTAAATTTATATTTGTTTTATATATTGAGTCCAGATCAGGAAACCAAGACATTTCCCTGCGTTTTTAACGACTTTGGATATTCGATCTTTCAATGAAGATCCTAATCTATATATATATATATATTTTCCTGAGAGTAAGCGTGGACTGAAAAAGGACGGGGCAGACTTTATATTGTTGCACTGAAAAAAAATCTCTGCTGAAGCAGCGGAGGAAAACCTCTAAGCGATCCCTAGGTGGGATACGCCAAATGTCCAGTGATAAGATATATTGAGGATATTTTGTACAGCTTTTCGCATTCAACTTTGTTAGATGGCCTTGCACATTACCTATGTTACTGTAGTTGCCCTGCAATTCTTTGAACTCACCATATGCTATACAACTTTGTAATGGAATAATCGGTGTCTTAAGGAATTTCCCGCATAGCGGATATGATTGAAATTCTCGCTTATTTTAAAGCGAACAGAGAAAACAGCAACAAAAAGATTTACAATTTTTTTTAAATTTTATCTTCACTTTGACCCATGCGGTGCACTTCAAAAACGTTTCGTTCTGGTATTGCGCTTTAATTTTTATATTTGACTTCTGGTTTATACTGAGAAGTACTTCTAGCAGAAGTTTTGTGGAAGGACGCGTTCCGTAGTATTGAAAGCAAATTTAATTTGCAGAAAAGTAAATAAACCTATAGTATCGGTTAATTTTATTGAACCCATTATCAATTTCATGGTATTAAAAAGGTAGTCACTAAATGCACTAGTGTTAACGAGAAAACCACTTAAACCAAACCATTTAACGGTCAATAGGGTCCACACGTTACACATGCATTCATGCGCAGTATAGTGATTGCACATGAAAACTGAGAGTAATTGTACATGCAGCGTGAGTTGACATTTTCCAGAATTTATTTAAGCTTCCAATCCGAGCATTTGAAATCAGTCAAATTGGGATATATCCGCAACCATCTTTAACGAGTTCAGATGTCTGAATTTTTTGAGCCGCTTGCATTCAGAGTAGCAGAGTCTGCGTATGCAGGTACTGTGTCTTGTAGAAGATCATTCGTTACATAAAACACTTGGTAGTCGTAGTCGTGTAATCTCTGTTTACTATCTAAGTACCCCTTCTGACGATTTTCCGAAATAAAAGTCATTTAGGGGAAGGTGGTTCGCTCGATATCTAGGTCTTAAAAAAATTCTCTTCAAGTTGAAAATTTATAAAACAAATCAGCAAATTGACCAATTATTTGTACCTATGTTAAAAAATTTAAAATATTTCCAAAAATAGTTTAAAGCAATTAATTTTCACATCAAAGGTCACTTGTATAAAATGTCATACTAGTTGCTATATGAAGGTACAACAAAAACTAAAAAAAGGAACTTGACTTGAGACGTTTAATAGTTAAAATAGGTAAATGCGGCTTTTTGAAAGCTTGTGGTCGAGCTGCAGAAGTGGGCCCTGGCCGCTTTAGATACAAGTTCTGATTGCCTGGTTTTTGATCACAAAAACGTTACTTGAATTTTGAACTCCACTATTTTACACCACTACTAAAAGCCGGCTCGACACAAAATGAACTGCCGCCTATCATATTATGAGTAAACTAAAGGACCGTGTGTCCACTAAAGCTCATTATTTGCTTATTTTATGAGTTTTCTGGTCAGTGTACCATTTTAGGCCACTTTTCTCTACCCAGAATCGAAACTCAGTTTCCTTTCGAGTTATATGGTGAGAGCGGAACATTTAACTCAGCAACCGAAGTAATTTAGTAAATAAAATGGGAAAATTAGTTTGTAGTTTAAATCTAGTATTGCGTGTCTGTCGCGTCTCAATTTGAGTTTTTTTCGAGTCTGCTATTAATACAACAATTTGTTGTACATAATTTGCTCTGTATTTGCGGCTTTTATTTCGTTCAGAAGCTCCGCGGAGTATTCCATTATAATGTCAGGGTCGACAACATATGAAAATCGCAACCGAAATCTTGCCGTTTCCCGTTGATACGATTTGCCTCATAATTAGCCCTATTTTTTTTAGCAACACGAGAATCTCTGTTTTAACATCATTTAATCTATTGAGTTGACCATATATTAAGTTATTTAAATACATTTTAAAGATTTGGGATTATTGTATTTTACGTGGACTTTTTTTGTTTGCTTAGAATATAGATGTCAACAATAAACTGTCACAGGAAATTCGGAAATATAGAAAGTTGTGAAACGTAATTCGAAAACGTAGTGAGAACACCTTTTTGGTGAATTTTGAAATACGTGTGCTCATTTCAGCTCCAGTGAGAACGTAGTATTACCTCGGTAGAAAGTTCTCCGATTTTGAACACATCGGCGAAAAAGTGTTTTTAAACGGATACCTCGGTAGGGTTATTTATCTTTGCGAATAATTTCTTTAGGTGTATCAAAGATATCTTTGTCAAATAACGTGAAAATTCATATTGGATAAGTTTTTAAAAGGCTAACTATATTTTTATGCAGTAAAACGTTTGCTTTAAATGGCAATTAATATCTTCTACGGCCATGTGTCAATTGCGTTATAGTGCGGGTTTAATTTTATACGCTGTTTTTTTTTACATTTTTGATGTGTCAATTGGATTAAATGGGATTTCATTTCGCGACTATTTGCAATAATTTCCCAAAGGAATTAAAACAAAGTTCCTGTCTTTATATTTTCCTGTTTTAAAATAATATGGAATAGCCCCAAGTTCATTAATGTAAAAATGCTGCATGCCTACTAATCTCGCGTTTATTATTGTAAAAGTACTTTACGCATGCTGTCAATTATGCATGTGTTTTTGTTTTGTTGCCGAACTGTAGAGAAATGGCAGAAGAAAAGTTGTAAGTTACATTTTTGAAAATTATTTAATTTCCACTCAGATATGTAGAAATAACTATTTATTTCGCATTTAAAACTTTTTTCTTTTTATATAGGAATGCACAAGAATAACAAAATCTGGCCGGACGATGATACAATTGTAATTGCTTGTATCCTTTCGGATTGCAATTAAAGCCGAATTTATATCTGGGCGAAGGAAGAAATCAGTGCTCTGGGGAAAACTTTTAACGAAGATAAAGACTATTTCTCCCTTCTTATTTTTCACTGATCATCATTTATTTCTATATAGAATTGATTGCCTTTCCACAGAACTGAAACGGAATTTTTTAAGAATACATATAAAAAGCTATAGCGGTGACATTTCAATTCCATCATGTGTTGTGTTCCAATGCAGTTGTTCAATGATAACTATAACTGGTCACTTAATACGAAATGAAACTACCCCATTCGATAATGTTGTCACAACATTCACTGTAAGAAAACCATTCTGTGCACATGCCAATATTTTTTTCTATTTCTTTCTTTCTCTGACGTTTTTCAATAAATGTCATATGGAAATGGGGTTGGGGGCCACATTGTTGTTGCAATTTAACCAAAACAGAGAGCACGGCTAAAAATCGCTCGGTGAATTTGTATAATTGTTTCCCCACAAATGTTCTAAATAGATTTTTACAAATTTATTAACAAAAACAAAATGTTGTGAATATATATAAAAAGTGCTGGCACTTACATTTATGTGTCATAAGAAAAGAACATTACATTGAGCCCCCATAAAAAATCAGGGTTGACAATAAATCCACTAAAACCAGTCCCACCTACAGCAATTAAAAGTTCAATTATATTCTTGCCAAGAAAAGCTGATGCGAAATGCTGTCCATGAGAACAATCTGTGTGCGAGCAAAGAGCCACTCTCAACTCAGTCTAAATCTACATAATGTTCTAAAAAACAGACCAACAGCCTTTAGTACAATACAGCATCGAAGGACGCAATATGTTGAGAAAAATCCAGCTGTTCTTAGTGTATGCGGCTTAAGCAGCTGTCCGAGGGAAAATAATTTGAACGGCACTTTACCGAATGAAAAGAATTTAACTCCGCCCCAGCCAACATCGTCAGTGTTGCAACAAATCCAAAGTGCAATATCACCTTATGCTAGACTAATGCGAATTGATCGGCCTATCGGTGAGTAACTCAACTCCAAAAACAGGTAGATTGACCTTACATCTATGACACGCAAATCTGATAGTACTCACAAAAACTTGAGTAATTAATAATTGCCCATTACACATGCACACTCTGGTCTTAGTCATTTGAAAGTTTGAGTTAAAATACTTGATTATATTCCTTGTTAATTAAGAGCTTTATAAATCACGTGTTTTTCTTTTAATCTGTTGAAGTTTTGTTGTTACTTCGGCTTTTGTGACGCGATGTAATTAAATATTTTTTAATGAAAGCAATGTACATACTTAACCTCAGTTTATTATATGAGCTGAACCCTACGTTCTAAAACAATAGATGTTAATAATACTAAATAAAAAGCAAACATACAATGGCATTCATAGATTGGGAACAGAAAGCAAGTGGTAGGGGCAACGTGCTCTCAATATCGGGTTTAGAGTTTGTACGTTTGCAGTTTGATTGATTGTAGCTAGCTGGAATGGCTCTTACATATTATACATTGGTTAACTAGATGGAGATGGTCTTGAGCAACTCCATAGAACGCAATGAATTTGGATCATCCATTTCTACATTAATTTTTATTCCATTACCCATTTTCTGCGCTTCACTGTTTAAGATATATTTCACTATTGCACTATGGATAGATTATCTAAGCTGTACGCCAAAAACAAGTTGGATAAGCCCGTACCTTGTTTTGTTCCAAAGTCTTTAGAGTCGTTTATTATTAAGATGATAAAAAGCTGAACGGTGGATTGCGTTTCTTCACGCAAATGAAGCGAACACAAAGTCGAGCTAACGAGGTGCTGCTAGTAACATTGAGTCAGTAAGTCGGAAGCAGTTATCTGTTGCCGTCTCGTTGATTCTGTGCTTTTCAACTTATCCGCTATCACATTAAAGTCCCCAAGTGCAAAGCTCGCAGAATCGCTTTATTGTTCCAGACTTATTCCTTGATGAGATTCCTTTCGCTTTAGCTTTATATTAATGTCTATATATTTATTTATCTCTAGGTACGTACCTCCTGTTCTGGCCATGTGGATGGAGCATAGCATTAAGCGCATCAGCTGGCTGTTGGCCTGACCCCATGATGTTAGGTCTCTTCGGGACCGGTGCACTTATAATGCGAGGAGCTGGTTGCACTATCAACGATCTCTGGGACAAGGATTTGGACGCTAAAGTCGAACGCACGAAAACGCGCCCTCTGGCCAGTGGCGAAATCTCCCAATTCGACGCAATAGTATTCCTGTCAGCACAACTCAGCCTGGGGTTGTTAGTGCTGTTGGAACTGAATTTACAATCCATAGTTCTTGGTGCTTGTTCCTTAGGCTTGGTCATCACGTATCCGCTAATGAAGCGCGTCACATACTGGCCACAATTAGTGCTGGGAATGGCTTTTAATTGGGGTGCCCTTCTCGGTTGGTGTGCGACGCAAGGTGCTGTAAACTGGTCGGCTTGCCTACCGCTGTATATGTCCGGCATTTGCTGGACCATCGTCTACGATACGATTTATGCGCATCAAGATAAACTCGACGATGTACAGGTAGGTATTAAGTCCACCGCTTTACGATTTGGCGAGAACACAAAGCTCTGGCTGACCGGATTCTCAACGGCAATGATGTCCGGTTTGGTGGCCGCAGGAATGGCCTGTGATCAAACGTGGCCATATTACACAGCAGCAGGATTGGTAGCTGGACATTTAGTACAACAGGTGAGGCACACCAATCACCATAATATGATTATATGACTAATTGAACTCACATTTCCAGATCTATTCTTTAAACATTGACAATCCAACCGATTGTGCGAAGAAATTCTTCTCGAACCATCAAGTTGGGTTTATTCTTTTCCTCGGAATAGTTCTCGGCACCTTACTAAAATCCAAAGACAAACAACCAAACACCCCCGCTCTGACACAACAATCATCTACCTCGTACGTGCGAATTCCATCGCAACCAACGATCTTATCGAGTTCGGTATGAAGGGAATTTACATACAACCCCTAGGTTTATATGACTCTAGCTAGACCAAAGTGAACGCCAAGTGTTGTACATCATTAAATGAGAAAAAGAAACCGAAATTTTATTTTGTAGGGTGAAACTATAATATGTTAAATATTAAATTCAATTTCATAGAAAAGAAAGAAAAGACACGCGTTTTAATGTGTTGGTCTGGAATTTAAATTAAATCGGCCACGTTCATTGGCATCTCATCGATCTGCGTCGAGTAGTACTGCTCAATGTCTCGAAGAATACGAATGTCATCGGATTTGACAAAGTTAATTGCAACACCCTTACGGCCAAATCGACCCGACCGACCAATACGATGGATGTACAGCTCACGATTGTTTGGTAGATCATAATTTATTACCAGCGAGACCTGCTGTACATCGATGCCGCGAGCCCACACATCTGTAGTGATCAGCACACGACTTTGTCCGGCTCGAAATTCTTTCATGATTTCGTCACGTTCCTTTTGCGGCATGTCACCGTGCATTGAGCTGACCGTAAAATTGGCTTCGCGCATTTTCTCCGTCAACCAATCGACCTTACGCTTAGTGTTGCAGAAGATGACTGCCTGAGTAATGGTAAGGGTATCGTAAAGGTCGCACAAAGTGTCAAATTTCCATTCTTCTCGTTCGACAGCAACGAAAAATTGTTTGATTCCTTCGAGCGTCAACTCATCGCTGAAATGGACAAATGTCGGATTGAATATTGTAAACTTTTGAATTAGCTCGAGTCTAGTAAATATATTACCGTTTTACAAGAATACGAATTGGATCTGTCATGAATTTGGAAGTCATCTCGAGGATTTCATGCGGGAGTGTAGCCGAAATTAACACAACTTGTGTTGCTGGTGGCAAATATCTGTAAACATCATATATTTGTTCTTTAAAGCCCTTGTTTAACATCTCATCGGCTTCGTCGAGTACTAGCATCTTGATTGCCCTGCAAATGCATCGTAACTATTAGTTGACGTTTTATTTAAAAAAAAAAATGTATAAAACTTTCCTTGTACGTAAAACTCTCCGTTTGATCATGTCAAACACACGACCAGGTGTTCCACTCACAATATGCTGTCCATAATCTAATTTTCTAATATCCTCGCCCAAATTAGTGCCTCCAATGCAGACGTGACATTGTACATTCATGAAATCTCCCAAAGCTAGAATAACCTTCTGAATTTGAACAGCCAACTCACGGGTGGGTGACAAGCACAACACTTGTGTTTCACGCAGCGTTGTATCCAAGCTTTGTAATATCGAAATGGAGAATGTTGCCGTTTTGCCTGTACCCGATTGAGCTTGGGCAATAACATCACGTCCCTTGACGATTGGCTTAATACTTCTTTGTTGGATAGCAGATGGTTTCTCAAAACCTATTCAAGAAGTTTAATTGTTCTTTTACTTTCGCTAGAATAACGTGGAAATGACCCACTTACCGTATGCATAGATACCCCGCAAGAGTTCTTCCTTGAGGTTCATCGAATTGAATGTGGGTATAACTTCAACATCTTCACTCGTCTCAAACTCCACGTTTGATAAGTCTTCTGCTTGTGCTCCGCGACGAGCCATTTTTTGTATATTGTACAGTACTTGAGGATTTTCAGCGCAAAATTATTTTAAAATTATTTCGTTTAGATAAATTTTGGAAATCTCCGACCAAGCCAAGTTAAAACGTCACAAATCAATGCGGAATTTTGACATTTGTATCGGTTTCCTCATAAACAATCTTTTCAAGTTGTTTTTGTTTACGCCATCTAGCCGCTGTGTTTAGTATGAAATGTTATTATGTACAGGGAGGGCCATAATGGAAGACTATATTTTTGTATGCCATATAAATATATGCAATAGTATAATAATTTAAGTTAACTTTTTTTTCGCTGGGAGTACACAAAATTCCACTTAATAAGAAAACATATTACCACCAAACCATCACCATGATTAAACTCTATTCGAAAGGACTATAGAATTCTCTAGCAGCAAAACTGTTGAAGTAAGGCCGTGTGTCGTTGATTTATAAACTTATCACTTCATCTACCAAGGATTATAATAGTTACGATGTACGGAACGAAATTTTTCGTAACGAGAGTATAGCTTCAAAGCCACTGGAAATACATAAGTCTACGAGTTTAAATGGTCTATAGTTGTTGTGAAGTGTTAATGGTTTGGGATACGAGCGACTCCTTGAGTTGGAACGTGCCTGCAGATTGTTGTTCGTCTGGTTCGAGTTGGTGGTTAGGGCATGAACAAGCGTAGTCAATGCAGATAATGTATTTTCAATGGCATGAATAGCGTTTTTGTTGATGAGCTGGTTGTTTGCGCCTCGTTTTCCTGAATGTCTGTTGAAAATACAGCTTAGGCGGATGTATTATCTGCAATTCTGTCTGCTATTACAGCCGCTGCTTTCAATTCAATTCCATGACTCGCTGACAATATACGACGTACGTGATTGGGCATGCGTGTCATTCAAAGCGTTAGCAGCATCTCGTCCGGCACGTTTTGACCAGCCATCCGATTGATCTCTCTTAGGATATTTGACGGTCGTCTGTCTCCGAGCTCGAGGCATGTCATTAACCTGCTGAGTTGTTGCTTCTTCGACTTAGGCCGTGTGTCAATTGCGTTAAAAAGAGGGTTACATTATATCCACTGTTTAATTTTTGACTTTTCTGCATCATACTAATGTCAAAAATTACCCAATGGCTAAAATTTTAACGCAATTGACACACGGCCTCAGTAAACATGGAGCTTAGTTGAGTTTTAAATGCACTAGTACTTATCCTCTTTGGGCGGTGTTTGGACAAGGTCGGACACTTCGTTCAAAATCTCTGGGTCCAGCGAAGCGATGACGGCATTGAATCGGTTGTTGTCAGAGAGGATTCTTTGGTTTAGGAAAAGTGCTTCTATTTGAAGGAACTAACTTTCCTGAATGTGGGAATAATGATATTTTTCATACACGCTCTTTCCTGAATCTCAGCCATGTCGTATGTTCGTGACTGGAACGGTGTTTATCTGCGTTAGCAGTGTTTCTCGTTTCTTCGACCGGATTGGACATACTGTCAGCGAAAAAACGAATTGTTTTGTTTTGTTTGACTAATCTATCACGTCGGGGTCACCAAGTTAATGAAAACTGTTTTATTCGCATAAAATATTAATTAACTATTTATTATTTAAATTCACAATCAAAGTTTATTTATTAGAGTTGTACTTGCTGCTAAGTAAAACGATTGAACGTTGGAAAACGACCGCTGCTACCGCTGTATGATTAGCGGCATTACGTATGAATGCCACATATTCGTATACGTTGCTAGCGTCAGATGATTGTCAATAGAACGCCACATCCTTATTAACCATGCTGCTGGTTAATTCTGGAGGTTGTTGCTTCTGGGTTAAATTCATCCAGGACAGCAACCAATTTATAAGCAATTGCTTAATTTAACTTTCTGCTTATGGTTGTCTCTGGTTAATAAATCCCTGGACAACAACCTTCTTATTAGAAAACTCCTAACTTTCAATGCTGTCATCTAATGGTCATAATTTAATTCGAGCTTTTTACTGGTGGTTGTCTATGAGTAATCAATCAGCTTGGACAGCAATTAAGTTATCCGACAACTCCTAATGCTACCATCTAACGTCCCCCTGGACATCAACCTTTTACCATAAATCTCCTCCTGATTAATAAATTCGCCTGGACAATAACCTTGTAACAAAAAACACCTCTTATCAGCGACATCTATTATGTGGGCTAACGTTTGCAGAGACGTTTAACAAATCTAAAGAATTATGCAATTGTACGAACAAAATTGTATCAATCAAGCTCATCAGCGCGCTATAACACAACAAAACTAAAGATAACAACTGAACACATAGAGAAAACAAAACTCCGCTGGTGTAATCAGTTGAAGTTTACTGGAAGTTCAATAATTGCGGTATAAAAATTTGTTTTGACTAAATAACACTCACTAATACAGTATAATAAATGCACTTTTTAATTTAAAAAAATCCTGATTTGGACATGTAATTGCGACAAATAATAACTTTATTCTTACAGAACGGCTTTTGCGTTTACTTAACAAAACCTCCCTCCTTCAATTTGGCAATAAGTGTGTCCACATCCGGAACTACCGAACCAGCTTGGCGTACTGGCGGATCCTCAACGGAGAGAATCTCAATCCTAGGAGTGGTATCGACTCCCAAATCCTTTGGTGACACCTTCTTAATTGGCTTCTTCTTTGCTTTCATTATGTTGGGAAGAGTTGCATACCGTGGAGTATTCAAACGTAAATCAGCACTAAGGACTGCGGGAATTTTTGTTTTAATGGTCTCAAGTCCTCCGTCAACCTCACGACTAATGGTCAAGCCAGCATCGGTTTTTTCGACCTTATTGCAGAAAGTACCCTGTGGCCAGTCCAAGACAGCAGCTGTCATTTGGGCTGTTTGGTTGCTATCGTCATCAATTGCCTGTTTGCCTAGGACAACCAAATCGGCCTTCTCATCTAATGCCAACTTAGCGAGAATCTTCGAAACATGAATTGGTTGCAAAAGATCATAGTCTTTGCCACTAATCTCTACATGAATGCCACGATCGGCGCCCATAGCTAAGGCTGTGCGAATGACCTCTTGAGATTGTGCTGGCCCAACTGATACAGCAATCACTTCGGTTGCCAATTTTTTCTCCTTCATCTTAACTGCCTCTTCCACGGCAATCTCATCGAAGGGGTTCATCGAGTGCTTGGTGCCCTCGGTGACCACTCCAGTCTTGTCAGGCTTAACGCGCACCTAAGAATAATACATGATTACGCAAAAAACAGACAACGAAAATTGTGACAAGTTCGCAACAAGTGGATAAGGAAAATGTGCACATACCTTGACAGCGTAATCGATTACGCGTTTCACTCCAACAATAACACGAGCCATTTTTCAGTTAATTTAACTAAAAGTATTCAATTAAATAAATGTGTATTAAAAAAATGTGAACGAATAAACCACCAAAGCAAATTTAGGAGGAAAACTTCCGAAATGGTCCAAAGGTTAGACTTTTGACAGAACCAGATATTGCGATGGCAGTGCCATTCAATTGGGATGAAAAAAATAGATGTAAAAAAGGTGTGTTTCCTTAAAATAATCAGTTGACGCTTCGGAACCAGCATGTTTTTTGCATGTTTTGTTCGAACTAGTTAAATGCTTTCGCTTCACAAATCACACCTAAAACAGAGATTATGTAAATAATCAGTTATCCAGTTTTTGAACAGTTGCCGATTCCTTAAAAAAGCGCCTACGGAATGTAGCTGGTATCTTGTATCGCTATTAAATGAGAAATACATTTCTTGAATGAAATTGCCCTCAACATCAATTTCAATTCAACTTCAAGCTACCGATTCACGAAGAACACATTGTGTAAGCGCCTTGTTTTTAACGTCTGACTCAGACTTATTTTGATTTTTCCAGAATATGCCGAAGTTGGAAAATTTAATCGGTTGTGGACCTAAGACCACACTGATAAGGGCCGATTAGGTTGTTGATAAATGGTTTCAGGCGTTCACTTATTACGCAGATAGGATCTTGTAGGCGATGTAGAGGAGACTTATGCCTCTGTAGTTGCCGTAGTTTAGAGGGTCTCCTTTTTTGTGGATCGGGCAAACGATGCTGAGGTTCCATTCTTCAGGCATACTTTCTTCCGACCAGATTTGGCTTGGAGTTGGTGGATGTTTCTTATCAAGTCATCTCCGTAGGCCATCATTTCCGGCAGCCTTATTAAGCTTCGGCTTAGATGTTGCTGTGCTCAGTTCACTTAGGTCGGGTGGTTGGCAGTTTTCGCTGTCGTTGTCAATATTGAATGGTGCGTTCTGCCTGGCTGCCTGACAGTTGTTCGTCACAGAAGAGTTGCTCTTCCATATCTTCAGCATCGACTGTGTCTCAACTACGATATTTCCTTGTTCATCTCGACAGGATTCTGTCCTTGGCTTTGACGCTTTACATGTGGTAAAACAAGCGAACATCCTTCCTGGAGTGGCACCTCTTATATCCGCGATCGCTCGCTTTTCTTGCTCTTTTTTCTTCTTTCTGAAAAGCCTGTGTTCTTGCCTTCTTCTCTGCCTATAGAGCTGAATGACAGCTCTCGTCTTCACCTGCAGCTTAGCCTTGTAGGCCTCGTTCTTGTCTGCGAGTATAAGCCGGCAATGCTCATCAAACCAGGGGTTTCTTGCCGGTGGGCGCGAGAAACATAGCACATCAGTTGCAGCTGATTCAATGGCTTGTTGGCATCTTTGCCATTGTTCTTTGACATTCGATGCTGGTGGTATGGTGTTAATCGAGAGGTTGGGGGATACGCGTTGGCGGTCTCTTAAATGTTTTCGCAGTATTTCTGGTTTGTTGTGGCGTGGTGGATATCCGCATTCTTATCTTGGCTGCAACAAGGTAGTGGCCCGAGTCGATGTCAGCTCCTCGGAATTTTCGGACTTCCAAAATACTGGATGCGTGCTTCATTGTCTATCGCAATGTGATCAATTTTATACCCTGAGTTAAAAAAAATTTGCGTATTTCTTACTGCTTATTGCCTCAGAGTATGTGTATCTGTGTCATAACTAGGGTTCGGTAGAGAAAACATTACGGGTCAAGAATTTAGACGATATTCGTTCCGCGAAACCGAAATAACATCTATTTCCTAGGGGTCATTCTTCTTGGTATCTCCACTATGGTTATTCGTGGGAATGATGTTCACTCCGAGGAAGATTAACTAATAATTCATAATTACATAGCTTCATCTACGTTGTAGCTACTAACAGTAAGATAGAATTCCAAGGTTATTTGTCGACATTACCTTGTTTGTTGATGACATATCTAGTTTTCTTTTCCTTCTATCTCTATTTTCCTATCTTCTTTCCCTACCCAAAGTCTTAGTAGAATGATTTTCTTCTTTTATTTCCTATTTATAAACAAATATTGCACGAGATAAATGTCTGTAGAACAAGTAATCGGCAAGAACAAAACCCAAAGAGCTTAGCCGAACAACAGCGACATTGCAAAGCCCTCCTCTCCTTAATCGAAGATACCTCCCTGGCAAATCTTGACTCACAACAATAGCAGCCCTAAAGTCGATCAATCGATAAATAACTTGAATTTCGTTAATCTTTTCCTAGTTTTGCTGAACATTTGACCTATGGTCGATATTCCGCGCCAGTGACTAGGTTGCCATTGTTGTATAGAACTGGTATAGAAGCCAGCAAATTTTTATTAAATTTTGAAAGCTTCCAAATCAAATTTATTCGAGGTTCTTAAATGAAACATAACTTTTAACAAACGTTCTCAATCTGACGTTTGTCTTGAAAGATAAAATCCAACTCAAAACTTTATTCAACCAAATTAAACCACAACTAGAAAGTAGTTTAAAATTAATTTTAATAAAATGTCTAGTCCTCTTGTGATGAGAATATTGTCCATGTCCATAAATACGGCGAAACGAGCTGGTGGTATCATACGTGATGTTATGCAAAAAGGAAATTTAGGAATCGTTGAAAAGGTTCATAAAGATAAATTTTACTTATGTACACAATTTAACTGATAAAATCATTCAAAAGCAGGGCAAAGATGATCTACAAACAGAAGCGGATAGATCTGCTGAACGATGCATCATCGCCTCACTTAAAAAAGAATTTCCAAAAGTTAATATAATTGGCGAGGAGGGAGGTTCAGATCTCAACATACCAAATGAATGGCTTGTCACTGAGATGGACACTGAATTTCTTTCAAATACTTGTCCCGATAATTTATTGGATGTCAAAGATGAAGATTGTGTGATTTGGGTAGATCCTCTTGATGGCACATCAGAATATACCCAAGGATTTCTAGAACATGTTACTGTTTTGATTGGTATAGCTGTTAAGGATTCAGCTGTTGGTGGTGTCATTCATCAGCCTTACTATAAGCACTCCACTGGAGAAATTGGCAGAACAATTTGGGGTCTAAGAGGTATCGGAACGGGTGGATTTGAACCAAAATGCGCTCCTGATGGTAAATTTATCATAACGACTACACGTTCTCATTCCAATCCTATTGTTCAGAGTGCATTAGATGCATTAAGTCCGACTGAAGTGCTTAAGGTTGGAGGTGCTGGTTACAAAGTCCTACAATTGTTGGAGGGTAAAGCACATGCGTATGTCTTTGCCAGTCCAGGATGTAAAAAGTGGGACACTTGTGCTCCGGAAGCTGTTTTAGAAGCTCAAGGTGGCACTTTGACTAATATGTTTGGTGATCATTATTTATACAATGTTGATGTTGAGCATCCCAATAAGCAAGGCGTTTTGGCCACAATCGGAAATGTTTCGCATAGTGATATTATCAAGAAGCTGCCAGAGGATGTTAAACTGGCTATGAATAAATTGTAATGGCATTAGGAATATAGCACGCATTTATTTGCTACAACTGTTCCAATTGAACGTATTGTGATTTCAAAAGTACATATTTGCATTTGTATCAATAAACCAAGTATGACTGCAAAATCTTTGTTTTATTTTTTTTACGTTGTGCTTGTATAGGTGCATGGTGTTTTTATCGGTTGTGCGTTTGATCTACAAAAAAAATCGGACAAGGACAAGAGAAGTATACGGACAGACGAACTGACGGAGCGACGGACAGAATTCCAAAATCCAATTTTTTGAGTTGCACTATCATCGTAATGTTAGAATCAATCAAAATCTCGAGGTCGAAAATTTTCACAAAATCAATATCTTTCTCTTTATAAGAAAAAGTTAATAAATAACATTTTTGGCGCAGCAGGGTCGTTAGTACCCAGGGCCTAGCTTTTTCACAACCATTCATGTGTTCGTGTGTACTTCTTGCACGATGGTGGGACCTCCTGTTTTATGCTGAATCCGTACGGCGAAGTTGAGATAAGCTTTTCATGACAATTGGTACTACTCGGATGATTTGTGAGAAAAAAGCTAGGCCCTGTGTACTAACGAGCCTGTTCCGCCATAAATTTATTTATTTTATAAAAAAAATTGTGAAGGCGATGGATCGCAATGGAAGCGGATTTTTTTATCTGTAAGAAAAATTCCCTTAAATAAGTGATGCAAAGATAAAAGAGGGCATTTTTGTTTGAAGCAAAATTGAATGATATAAAAAAACGAGCATGAATATCTTTTAAGAATATTGTTGCAAATTTTCTAGGGGACCATAAGAGTGAAAGCTACAGAGAGTTTGTTAATGAGCTGTTAATGGCTTAGCAAGCATTGGGTTGCAGCATGGCACTCAAGAATAATCTTTTACTCACACCTGGATTTTTTTCCTGAAAATTTTAGAGGTGTGAGCGATGAGCACGGAGAAAGGTTCCATCAAGACATTTCAAATGAAATCCAAGGATGTTGGCCGATTACTGCTGGACGGTCATTATTTATTGAAATAATTAAATTACATCAGTATATAAAATGCAGAGACTTGTTTTAATTACTTATTTTTACTAACAGTCGCTGATCAAAGTAAAAAATATAAGTGAAGTCCGTGACAAGACAAATCGAAAACAGTGGACTTTCGGACCATAAGTTTCTCTGAGTGCATGCAACACAATCCACGAACAACTCAGAGGTATTAAATTGTGGACCCTGCCTCGGGTAAAGTCTTTCATGATGAAATACCTAACAAAAATGCCATGACGGTTGGATACGATTTATAACAAACAGATACGCAGTCATAAGTTTGTCTGTTTTAAGTCACTACTGAAAAATATTTATATAGGTAACTATTTAGGCATTTTTTAGTGGATTTCAAGCAGCCAGCCACTGGTCAGTTGAATAAATGCTTTGATGCTCTCACACTCACATTTCAATCACTCACTTCTCTTTAAATCGTAAGAGAAACGTAGCTCTTTAGCTTTGTACCTATCTATCTCGTCCAGAAAGGACAATCTAAGATGGGTGACGAAGGAAGACCGACCGAAATGTTCGTCATTAACAACAGCTTGACCCAACACATATTCCTAAAATTCATAACTACTTTGAAAATATCATAGATATACTTATTACTTCAGATCCAGACAAGTGCAAGATAACAAACTTAGATTAATTTAGAAACTCAGATCACACTTTAAAAACAGCGATCCTTGCATTACCAATATCGACGCCAAGGATATAATACCATCAGCTAGTACTATGAAACTACCAAGCAATGTGCGTGATTTGTATGGGAAAGAAGTAACAAAGAACCTTTTTTGGTTGCAGAAATATTCATCCTTACTCTATAAAAATAAACACAATACAACAAACCATGGATCAATTAGCAATACTAAGAAGTAGGAGAAGCAAAAAAGAAAGCATGCACAACAGTCAATTCTCTCACCCACTCTTATATTTCTTATGATCGTTTTGTGGGTGATGAAAGCTACAAAGCAGACATTACTGCCATCCAGCAATACGATGGGATGGGCTGGGCAAAAAGAGGATGAAAAACTGTGACATCTACTACGGACCGTGCTATAGTGAGCAGAAATAGAGATTATTCGGATGCGGATTTGTTATAAAAGCCAGACTTAGGCAAGAAGTCTTATGTTTCCAAGACATTAGCGAACGCATTGTAATAATCCGCATCAAGGTCAAATTCGCCAACATAAGCCTTATATGCGCTCATGACCCAACGAAGGAAAAAGATGTTATAGCTATGGATTGCTTCTATGCTCCTTAACAAAACCTATGAGCGACTACCGAAGTACAATGTTAAAATCGCGCTAGGAAGAGAAGACATCTTCAGCAGTATTAATGTAATATATGCTTTACGTGAACAACTAGCCTTTATGGCTCTTATCTCAGATCGACGTCAAAAAACCTGACATGACTCAGGGGCTCCTGTTACCCGTGGTACCAGAATGTAGCTTTCGGTAGAGCTTCGCAACTGAGAAGTCGCTTCCAGATGGGCTCCTTATAGCCCGCGCCCTGGCAACCTCTATTTTTTCTGAGTCCAAATACCAGCCGAAGCAGGAGGCCAGTGAATAGACTGACAATAACTTTCTGAAAATGAGAAAAAGAAGGAGAGGAATAGCTGAAAAGAAAGAATAGCCTGAAATGAAATAAGAAGATAGGAAAGCTTGGAGCCCGGCTTAGCAGTATTGTCGGAAAACATAGCCTTCACGACAACACGTCTGGTAACGGACTTAGGCACACAGTTTCCTCACCACGTTATTAATAAGGAGACGGTCAACCAAATTGATCACATTGCGGTAGACAGGAGGCAGGCATCCAATATTTTTTATATTCGAACATTCCGAGGAGCTGACATCGACTCGGACCACTACCTTGTTGCAGCCAAGGTAAGAATGCGGATATCCACAACTTCACTACAATCCAGAAATACTGTGGAAAAAATTGATGTCGAAAGACTGCAATCGCAAGAGACCGCCAAGACCTTCGCACAACGCGTATCTCTTAACCTCTCGATTAACACCATACCACCAGCATCGAATGTCAATGCTAGGCATAGAAGGCTAAGCTACAGGTGAAGACGAGAGCTGCCGTTGATCTCTATAAGGAGAGAAGAAGGGAAGAACACCGACTTTTCAGAAACGGCGATGACGAACAACATTCCGCTGTCAGGCAGAACGAACCACCTGAGTGAATTGAAGATAGCAATATCTAAACTCAAGCTTAATAAGGCTAATAAATAATAAGCCAAATCTGGTCGGAACACAGTATGCCTGAAGAATGGAACCTGAGCATCGTTTGTCCGATCCACAAAAAAGGAGACCCTCTAAATTTCGCCAACTACAGAGGCATAAGTCTCCTCAACATCGCCTGAAACCGTTTACCAACAGCCTGATCGGCCCTTATCAGTATGGTTTTAGGCCAGAAAAGTACACAACCGATCAAATTTTCACACTTCGGCAGATCTTGGAAAAAACCCAAGAATCCAAATCGATACCCACCACCCATTCATCGATTTCAAAGCCGCCTACGCTATCATTTATAGATACGAACTATACAGAGCCATGTCTTGTTTTGCTTTACCGCCCAATCTCTTCCGTTTGGATAGGATAACGATGGAGAATTCTCTCTGCTCCATCAGCGTCGAAAACGACCTCACCGACACATTCGATACCAAAAAAGGATTTAGGAAAGGCTATGCGCTGTCATGTGACTTCTTCAATCTAATTCTTGAGAGGATTGTGCAAATCACACGAGCCAACACCAGAGGCACAATTTTCCAAAAATCGGTACAACTTCTAGCATAAGCCGACGATATTGCATCATTGGTAGGACCCAACGTGATGTCATAGCCACGTTTGTTAGTATAGAGATGGAGGCGGCAAGAATGGGTTTAGGAGTAAATGAGGGCAAGACGAAGTATATGCTGTCAACACGAAAAGACACACAACATCGACGAATTGGACAAAACATCACCATTGACAGATACAACTTTGATGTAGTTCGGGACTTTGTCTATCTCGGCTCTGCTATTAACTCTGACAACAACATCTCGTCAGAAATTTAACGAAGCATTACCGTCTCAAAAGCGGATGAAGAAATCCTTGGTCGATTTGAGAGGAAAAATCTTCGGTCCTGTTTGCGTTGACGGGCTATGGAGACGAAGATTCAACAAATAACTATACGAGCATTGGACGTTTAAGATAGCTAGAACATGTAGAACGAATGGACACCAATACTCCGGCTCGCAGAGTCTTCGATTCCCAGCCAGACGTCGGACGCAGTAAAGGAAGACCTAGCCTTAAGTGGTGCGCCGAGTAGAAACCGACATCAACCAACTTGGAGTGCGCAACTCCAAGGTTCATTCCGGACTGTAGCGCCACTTAAGTAAGTTAGGATGATGAAAACTAATTACGCAAACGACACGCCTATTACCCCTTTTTCTACACCAGCAGAGACGCGAAAAAATTCTCTCTATAAACGAAGACCTACTAAAGATTACAAAATGTGTTAAGCATTTACAAGAAAAACTCCACAATTCCGTAAATCGGAAAGGGGAATACAATCGTTATATGAAAAGAATGAACGCATCTGCTGGCAACACAGTTGGTTACAATAACATGTAATCTCTATTGCCAAATCAGCAGCGTCGAAACTAAGTTACCTTTATAGAGCTAAGAGTCTATATGCAGTGAATACCTTATATGACAGAGACTCATTAAAATATCATACCATAGAAAACGCATGTGGTAAAAAAAGCGAACGCGGTAGGAAAAGCAACTCGGTTTGAAATACTATTCCTATTTAATATCTTTGAGTTGAAAACCTTTACCACTAAATTATCACACATTTAAACCATGAAATCGGTTAATAAATTAGCATAACGCACATTTTGGATAGTTCTATCTGTATATTATTTCCAAAATAACTTTGAAAACTTATAGATAAATTCACAGTTAATCATTACAATATTAGTACATAATATATAATAAGTCACTACAATTGTTTCATGTCAGTGCTTCTAATTCCATTTAACAAATAGAACAAATTAGAAGTCATTTACGATAGATACACAAATTCTACGACTAAAAAGAATAGATTTACGAGATTTCTCAATATTGGTACATATATTGGAAAAATCTGAAAAATATTTCTCCATTACAATGATATCTTGTTTGAATAATCTTATCTGTTGCATATTTAGTGATATTTTCTATTTGTATTTGAATGTGATGTGTGTGCATCAAAATAACTATTTTACTGAACAAATACTATTAACATTTCAGTTTGTTTATAACAATCTTTGAATAAACTTTCTCTTTTAAAATACGAATAAACGAAAACAATTAAAATATATTATTAGAAAACAACATTCAATACTATGATCGTTCTTTCTATAACAAGGTGCTCCCTAGAAGTAAATTGATGCATAATGTGTGATATACGTCTCAGTGGACGTTCCAACTAACATATTGTTCTAATTTTCCTTTGGTAATAAAATGGACCATCCCAGTACTCGCCTGTCGAATCCACATGAGAAGAGATTACAATTTACGACGGGCTCCTCAGCCCATGCAACAGATGACACCATTCGACGATGGCCCTGAAATTAGCTATTTTTTTTTAGATGAAACAGTAGAAATGATAAAGAATTACTTGTCGACTTGTTCTGGGTAAACGTGCTACTCTTTGACCATTCAAATCGAATAGACGAATTTGCCTATTATCGTGAGGAATAGCAATTACTCCTGTCGATGAGACTGCTAATCGGTTAACTGCAGAGTCTGTTCGGATTGTGGCAAGCGCAGATCTCATATTACGAAGTTCCCACACCTTAACAGTACGGTCATCTGAGCCGGATACGACTTTGTCATCTCTGGTAAACACAGTTGAAGTTACGCTTCTAAAAAGTTCCAAAGTTAATACTTCTCAATGTTAATTACAAATCGACTTACTCTGTATGACCTTGAAAAACAGACACTGCCGGTATGGCATCTCTAAAGTCCCAAAGGCGAAATGTCGAATCTCTTGAAGCTGTCACAACTAACCGCTGACTCGAATGTGCAGATACATGCGTCAACTCATGATCGTGTCCAGTCAATGGTTGTAGTGGTTCTTTGGTCTCAACATCCCAAAGTATTGCAGTCCTATCCCAGCTGCCTGTGATAATTTGATCCATATTCGGTAGCCAATCTGCGGCTACAACTACCGAGGTGTGACCCCCTGGCCCAGAAAACTCGCATAGCGGTGTACGCAATGTATCAACTCGATCGCGATCTTCAATCTGCCCATCACTGTCGTCCAGTTCCTCCTCCGACGAATGACCTTTCCTAGGAAAATAGAAAAAGTGAGCATAAAAAATGTCAAGAATTATTGTCATATATAAATAAGTACTTGGAAACTTCCCAATTTACAGCTGCTTGCCAGATATGCGCGGTGCCATCTCCACTTCCGGTTAGAACAAGGTCTCGATTTTGATGGAATTTTATTGAATTCACAGATCCAGCGTGACCTTGATACTGCAATAGACAACGTCCACTCTCAATGCCCCATATGCATGCGGTGTGATCCGCGGAGGCTGTCCCAATAATTGGTTGACCAGATTTTGCTGCTATTTGCCAAACTCCATCTTTATGTCCGCAGAAATCTCGAACTAACGAACTAACTACCGACTGGGCCTTGAAGCTGGACACAATTCTAGAAGTTTGTGCACGTATTTTATGGCTTGCCTTCACTTTACCACCAGACGCCAGCTTTGATTTGAAACTTTTATTTGGTAGCCCGGTAGTATCTGGGTCGTCGTGCCCCCCAGAGCGATCACCAGCTATGCTGTCCTTTGCACCAAGCGATTCGAGTTTTTCCTGTACTGTGGACAAACAAAAGAATAGCGAATGCTACAAAAAAAAAAACATTGCCATACTTACAATTTAAATTTTCAATATAGAGTAGCTCAAATTCTTTTTCTATTTGGGAGAATAGCATATGGAGACGTGCCCGAAAAGGTGCATCATCTGGAATGCTGAGATCTTCGGCGAGACTAGATAACCGTGATGCGCGTTTGGACGGTTTCATTATCGATGACTTATTAGAGACAGATGTACTATCCAAGGGCATAATAAGATTGATAATAACTTTTACAGTATGTACAAGAGTTTTGTTTAATTGCAAATAAGAACCATGGGAGGTTGGAATTTATTCGTTCAAGACGTAGTCAGAGCTTTTGTGTCCGGAACATCAATCAGTAATTTAAAGCAGTGTTTTACTTGCGATAAAATTCGTTACAATAAAATATTTCTTTGTTTATTTAATTAAGAATAAATAAATACTATTTTCAACATTAAATGACATTATAATTGTCATTTTGCTAGTTGTCAATTGAAAAAAGTTGGAGTGGATTCACAGTGAAAAAAGTATTATCGTATCAACGATTATTGTAACCTTGCCTTTATTCGTTGAACATTTGGTGAAGTGTACCCTTCCGCTGCAAACAAATTATACTGTTATCCTTTCGAATTTTCTACTACGCTCTCACTGAAATGAGCATATATATAAATTCACCAAAAAGGTAGGTGTTCTCGCCAAGTTTTCGAATTACGTCTGACATTTTGCTATATTTTCGAATTTCCAGTGCAGTTTATATTTGACATTTATATTGTAAAAATAAACAAAAAAGTCCTACATTAAATACAATAATTTCAAATCCTTTGAAATATATTTAAATAACTTAATGTGTGGTCAACTCAATAGGTTAACTTATGCTAAAACAGTAATTCTAGTGTTGCTAAGAAATAGGGCTAATAATATCAACTAAAATATTCGTCGGGAAAAAAAGAAGCGGAATATGCAAGACTTCGGTTCCTGATTCATATGTTGTTGATCCTGACATTAGAATGGAATTCTCCGAGCACACTCAAAAAAAAACCTTTTTTGGGGGAAAGTTTATGTTTACATTTTTACAATAGCTCCTCCTATTTTTGTCATATGAATTCTAATTTGACATTTTAACTGTTCAATTCCAATTAAAAAAAGCTTTGTTCGTTTGCTTGACCGATTAATTTATCATTCCCACAATCACATTACGGAAATTTGATTTTGAATGGGAAATTTAATCGTATTTGCAAAATAATACCGAATTGAGCTTTTTTGCTCAGTCAGAACGAAGTATTGTTAGGTGCATTAATTTTCTGCTTGCCAAGCTCTTCTAAATAGTCGGCAGAAAACTTTAAATAGTACTCAAGATTTCTAGAAACAGCTTGAATTCTAACAATTAATTTTATACAAGAGCATGAGTTGCTACCGGCAACGTTTAATTTTACTGAGAACAAGAGCAGAGCAGAGCTCTCGTGTTACAGATGCACTCACAATAACACATATAAATACATATTTGAAAGTTGAATTTAATACTTTAGAATATATTACAATAGATGAGCAATTGTTTCGATGTAATACGGAACAAACATTCACTTTATGGGCAAATTTACATTGATAAGATAAAGATTACATCCCCCTGAGATTATAGTGTAATCTATACAAAAATTACTGAACGAAACATGACTATAAACATGTTTTATTTTCATCGAATAATTCAGTTTCCTCGAACAAACAGAAATATGAGATTATAGACTACTACCACTAGAGTTTTGGGTCACCCATAGCCAGAATGCATAATTGTAGCGTATGCTTGAATCTGAGCCAGAACCAGTGTCGGTATCGGTATCGTGGTATCCGTTCGGAGAGTAATTTTCTACGCAATGCAAATCCAGACGCAGCGAAACGTAGACTGCCGATGTGCATTGTTATTTGTCGGAACGATTATCGCGAAGCAAAATTCTCTACAAAACCGGAGAATTTTTCTTTCGGAACGGATACCATTTATCTTTGTGAATCTGTAGCTTGAAGTTAAAGGTAGGGCAACTTCATGCAAAGGATGTACCTCTTCTGACAACGATACCAGATACCCATTCTAGATGTGGTGAATATGGACTTCAAAATTTTAACCTGCTCAACAGCTCGCTTAAATTTATCCAGTGGTTAAATTTGGACATTTGGTATACCTACTGCGGAGTGACAAATATGGAAGGCACGGTCATCGATTATTCCTCGTTACTAGTGTTCACATGAGGTGGGAAAATAGTGCATCATTCAGATTATCAAATAAAAACCAAAGAGCATGTATTTTATATCAGAGAATGATATAGAATTGGATATTAAAAAAAGGATAGTTCCAAATTGTTATGATTACATTTGTTTTTGTTCAAAATGAGAATAGAACGTAATTTATATTGAAAAGTAGCATATCACCGTTTTGTATGGCACGTACGGTTGACAATTGAAATGAATTGTTCTTTGTTTTGTACCCACCAACCAGAAAACACGTGTTTTAATTCTTTCAGGTTTCCAATTTGCGTTTAAACTCTGAATAATATCAGTTTCACTGTAAGTGAAATATGTTTAACATAACCGAAGTAGGGCGGATATCTTTATTCATGAGCACAAATTGTACAACAATATTTCTTTTGCTAAGAATAACTAATAATTAAGGGATTTTTGATGTTCTTTCTATCTATTTTATTGCAAGAAATTATAAAGAAATCAATTTTGTTCCAATTCTTTTGGGAAATTATTGCAAATAGTATTTTAATAAAATCCCATTTAATCCAACTGACGGAGTAAATAGCCAATTTTTGTTTACCCCTGCAGAAATGTCAAAAATTAGCCAGCGGATAAAATGTAACCCGCGTTCTAACGCAATTGACACACGGCCTAAGAAAAATCAGCTGTTTCACTCATAGTAGAGTGCACGTGCAAAAATATTTAACTTGTTATGGCAGTCATTCCCCCCCATGTAACGTAACAAAACTGGTCGATTGACCAATAGAACAGAGCTTTATAAAAGTTAGCTTACTTAAACTAAAACCTGGAATACAGCTATTTTTTGTAGACTTCGGAGACGGACATTGTGGATATTTGGGAATTGGAATCTAACAAAAATGTATAAAATATAAATGTTAAACATGACTAAATGTTATTTCTTTATTCAGTAGGTATAAGCCCCTTGGTATGTACCTACGTTAGAAAAACTGTTTGGAGACCTTACGAATATCAAGTAAGTTGGCATGAGCCAGACGTTTTGTCGTGTAGACTGTGTTTTATTACAATACCTATAAGATGTCTTCTCTCCCTACCTTTGCGTTAAATCTTCATCCACGGTTTGATCGTTGCTCATAAGTTTTAAAAAAAACTTAGAGAAATAATCCTTAGCAATGTCATCTTTTTTCCTCCGTCGGAGCTTGAACGCATATGAGGCTTATGTTGATTGTAGTTGACCCAGATCCGGATTGTAACAATGCGTTCGCTGATACCTTTGAACGCGTTATTTCCCAATCTGTAGGTCATAAAAATCTGCATATGAATAGGCAATGCTTTCTCCCACTATAATAATTGTTCGTCCTCATTGTGCCGGTCCCATCCTAACGTATTTCCTTGATGGCGTTGGCTGGACATTATCTGGTAAAAACAGAACCGTAATTATGCTTTTATCGTTCAGCACGGTAGTCAACAGTAAAATTATTAATTTTTGACGCTTCGTAACAATGTTTTCCCATGATTGAGTACTTAATCACGTTGCGCCCTGAAGGCAATAGGCCCTCAGTTCAATGTCTAACATCGTCCCACAAGACCCTTAATTGATTTAAATAAATTTCAACCGCGTGGTATCGCATTAAAAAGTCAACCGAAAGGATTATGATATAAATACTAAAAACGAACGTATATTTATTTTTTTCTTATACTAATTATGCTCTACATTTTATGCCGCAATCTTCAGTTCTGGAGTTCTATTGCGGTAGTAATTCATTAATAGCGCATTGAGTGGCGATATCTGCTTCGCTACAAAAAAAAGATACTTATATTATGCTTGTCTAACTTAATCCATATGGATAAAATATGCATCAACTGAAACTTACTTAATATCGATATCCGGTAATGATAAATTTAATTCCTTCTCCGTAATCGCTCGTAGTTCTAAATCACATACTACCTTACAAATGCGCATTTTTGCCTCAACAATGAGCTTCGGCGAAAGTGCCTTCACACTTGAGGTTATGCTATCGAAAAAGTGATCTAGATTGTCTTTCGTCTGTGTATTCGGTACGGTTGATGAAACTATCTTACTGCACGATGTCCATAAATCACTCTTGTCCTTCTGTATCTGCAGTAGTATCTCATTGGAGTAGTTTTTGCTTTTTGTGTTCTTAGATGAAGATTGTTTAATCGGTTTTGTTGGTGTAGCAATGTTATTTTTGTTCACAATTACGTTTTCCATGTCGCAGTCAAAATTTCTAGAAAATTGATTTCTATGAGAATTTATACATTCAATGGTTAACATTTACTTACCCATCTCCGTCACCTTGTACGGAAACAGTTTCAAATTCAGTTACATATTCTAGATTATCATCATTATCAAGAAAATCTATTTTAAAATCTTCTAATATATCTGGTTCTTTATCGACTTCCTTTGATTTTGTATTTTGCGGAATAGATAACATACTCTCACAGCGTTTCTTTTTTGATGATGATGATGAACCATTATCTAAAGGTTTACCATATAACTTAACATTGCGGCAATGTTTTGCTGAACCTTCATGTTGGGAGATATGATACACTTTACAACAAATAGATTTATCACAAGCCATGCAGTATGGCTTATTTTGTTCGTCCTTAATAAGCCATGGCTTAAAGATATCCAACCATTGATCACGAAATTTTTGTGGATACTTTTTGTCAGTTTTTAGTATTCTCGCAGTTTTACTTTTTGGTTTTGTCCTACACATAGCGGAGTAAATAAAAATCAGTGGTTGCAGATATTAAATCGAGTATATGGAAACTGAAAATATTTACCATTTAGAATCAGTAGAACTATCAGAAGAACTCATCTTAGAGAAAATAATTAGGAACCTTAAATCTTATTTGTTATTTGTTTACTTTTTTTAATTATATTATCAGCAAAAACCTCAATACTTCTGTCTGTTGTTTAACGCAATTGTTGTAGTTGTCACTGTCATCATAGAGGGTTTCTTGCGCAAGATGTAGAAGAGCTGTTGAGATAATAATTCATAAGTCATGTGTTTACATGCAAGATTACAATTATATGCGGCATAATCGCATTACTACTACGACTACTGTACTGTACGCATTACTACGAGCAAGTACCCATCAACAAAACACAGTTGAATGTTACTGAAGTATATAAAATAACCATCTGTACTCTTTTAGTAGAAAGGGTGAGGAGACGAATGCTTAGTCGCCAGGAAATAATAACGTTATTTTGTAGAACATTTGATTACAAGCATTTTTTTTTACTATGGGAGGGCGGGCGTATCTTGTCCCTCCGTTTGGGCGTGAATGGCAATTTTATTTAAAAAAAAGTACAAAAAATGGAAAACAAATTATGTAAAATAACGGTAATACTTAGAATTAATTATTATACATTTTTTTAAAGCCAATATAAGCTAATTTCTAAATCAAGTGAAATCTATGCATAGTTTTTATAAAAAAAACTTAATATTAAGGGCAAAAAAATATAAGTGTAATTTTTTAAAACTGTTAAATTATTAATGTTTCTTTTCTAAAATTCGCTGCTCAAAACTTGAAAACTAGATAACTTTATGTCTTCTAGTTTTCGAGAATTTTGAAAATTACCAAACATACTTTCATTGAGGATTTTGAAAAAAAGGTTCTTCCTAATAAGTATAGTACAGTGAGACAGTGAGCTTTAACCAGATTGCACCACGAGGAGGGTAGACTTACATTGCATTCCACGTCCAAGTGAGTCAGTTAGTGTCAGTTAATTATGTCTTAAAAATGTATGTTATTTTTGTCAATGAAGTCTTCGTCTGTAGTTTTGTTTCTGTCAATTTTGTAGAGTTCGTTAATTTTGTCGTTGATGGTGAGTAGCCTAGGCTGTTAAGGTGGGTTAACTGCCTCTTTGTTTTCACCTTTAAAGGTGGGCGGATCAATAACATTGATGTGTAATCCTACACATTCGGCTAAATCCAAAATTAAAAAGGAAGTACCGAGAATTAATTTTAAACTGAATGCTCGGTGTGGGCATAACGTTTCACTTCCAAACCATTTCATTATGACAAAAATTCTCATTTGAAATTTGCCTTAGGTAAAGTCCATTAATGGCCTCTACCAAGAATTATTTTTAAATTAATTAAAATGTTTTTATGTGATTTTGGTATTTTGGGTGATCTTACTTTGAGGTGTTATTTTCGAGTGCTTTAAAAGCAAACGAAACTTTTCAAACACAAAACCTCGCACCCGTCCCAAATCCTACAGTGTACCCAAGCAGGGGGTTGCAAATATACCATACAAAATTAGTTTTAGGGCCTAGTTATAGCTATCATTGAACAACTTCACTGGAACACAACACATTATGTAATTGAAATGTCACCCCATAGCTTCTTAAAGGATTGATTGGACAATTCCGTTTCAGTTCGGTGGAAAGGCAATCATTACTTCACTAAAATAAATGTTGATCAATGAAAAATAAAAAATGATTTTCTGCGAAATCTAAAGAGTTTTTCAATAAGGGCGGTTTTGGATATCAATGAAATTCTTTATTCCCGTGAAAGTACGTTCGATGCCATTATGTATGGAAATCGATTTCTTTAGCATGGCCACCACAGGCACGTTTGCAGAAGCCCAGACGCTGAACCCAATTTTCGACGGTTTTCAAGCATAAATCGGCCGATACTGCTGCAATTTCACGTTCGATATTCGTACGAAGTTCATCAATCGGTGCTGGCTTGTTGGCATAGACCATAGACTTGACGTAGCCCCGCAGGAAATAGTCTAACGGCGTCAAATCGCACGACCGAGGCGGCCAAGCGACTGGACCATTTCGTGAGATAACACGTTCTCCAAAGTTGGTTTCCAATAAATTGATTGTGGTATTCGCTTTTGGCGCCGTTCTGTTGGAACCACATGTCCTCCAAGTCCATATCATCCAATTGGGACCAAAAATATTAGGTTATCATTGAACGGTAGCGATTCCCATTCACAGTAACGTGCCGGTCTTGATCATCACGGAAGAAGTACGGCTCAATGACGCCGCCGGTCCATAAAACACACCAAACCGTAGTTTTTTCGGGATGCAATGATGACTCATGGAGTACGTGTGGATTACTTCCTGACCAATACCGCATATTTTGTTTATTGACAAAGCCATTCAGCCAGAAATGAGCCTCATCGCTGAAGATGATTTTTCGATGAAAATCCGAATCATTTTCAAGTTGTTGTTCAGCCCAATTCACGAACATACGACGCTCCTGGTGGTCAAGCGGCTTCAGTTCTTGTGTTAATTTAATCTTGTAAGAATATAGGCCAAGATATTTTAGCAAAATTCGCCAAAACGAAGTCACAGAGACGCTCAATTGTTGATCTGCTAGGACGATTATGACGAATATAAATTGGACGTAGCGCTCTTAAGGCTCTGAGGCCACTGACTCCGAATTTCGGTTGTAAATTTAAATAATTTCGACTCTTTGTTGGATCGTATATCTTTCCATAATGAAATGGCAACCCTTACTGAAGAGAAATGTCAAAAGAGCGGCAAAAAAATATGGCGTCGTTTGCTGTCCCTGTCGCTCAACTTTTGTAGCGTCCCTTTTGAAAAAATAATAACAGTTATATAATTGGATAATCATGTTCCAAAATTCATAAGCATTGTTTTGACACCAACTCGCCAATGGTTGAATTTATAAAAAAGCCACAAGAAGTAAAACAAAATTTCCAATGAGGGTTTTCAATGATAGCTATAACTGGGCCCTAAGTCTTCCCATTTATCAACCGATTTCTTACGCGTCGTTTTGAAAAATAAATTACCAGACAGATATCAGGTATAGAACAGATAGGAAACTTTCCAGGACTTTTTGGCTGCAGGCTAATGCTGGAATTTTCCAGGATTTAACCAGATAAATTCCCCGCCGCGATATACACTTGCCCATACAGATACACACATGCCTGCAGCTCTGGCAAAGGAAAAGTTTCCTCTGTAAGTGGAACACATTCTGTATATATATTTATAATTGTATGTGAGATGACTCTACGTTTGGCTTGAAATGGCATCGTTGAATGACCTCAAAAAATAAAATTCCTTCATAAATGTGTTATGATATAAAAGCGTTCGAATTTTTCGCTGTTATTATTAGAAACATATTTTTTTGTTTTGCAAAGCAATCACTAATACAAATTATATATAAATATATATATATCTATATTATATACAATATAGTCGTTGTAATAAAATTTTAAGCATTATATAGAGATAGATTATTTCAGTGCACATGCACCACAAGTGTGGCAAGCTTAAAATCTCCATTGTGAATATTTCACTAGAATACTCTGTCACATCCCTGAATTTAGGTTCACAAAGCCAATATGGCGGGTGAGTAGCTTTTTAATTTTTTCAATAATTCTATTTTTGTAAAGTATTTATTATTATAAATAACTTTTACTATTCTAGACCTATTTACCAAATATAACTGCACAAATTGCCAAGATGATATTACAGGCATATGGGCGCATTGTGCGGAATGCACAGCTTTCGACCTTTGCTTGCAGGTGGGTCGTGGCTTCACACATTTTTTTTCTGTATTCATTTGCTCTGACGTCACGGATACTCATGACACTAAGCTATTGTTTACGTTATGTGTTTATCAATTTTTATATATTTTTGTTATTTTTTTGTCTAGTGTTTTGCTGCTGGTGCAGAAATTGGAGAACATACAAACAACCATGCATACCAATTCATGGATACGGGCACAGCAATCTTATCAATTTTCCGTGGCAAAGGATCGTGGTCAGTACGTGAGGAGCTGCGATTACTAGATGCTATAGAGAAGTATGGATTTGGTAATTGGGAGGACATCAGTAAACACATAGAAACAAAAAGTGCTGAAGATTCGAAGGAGGAGTATGTAAATAAATATTTAAATGGCACCATTGGGCGTCATACATGGATTCCCGCCCAATCGCAAAGACCGCAGCTTGTCGATCATACTACCGAAGATACGGGTCCGCTGGGTAGTAGCGCCATACAAAAACTGCCACAACTAGATATAACACCAGAGGAATCTGCTCAATTGGGCTACATGCTGAACAGAGATAGTTTTGAGAGAGAATATGACCCAACTGCCGAACAGTTGATATCGTCACTGACATTGAATATTGATGACACAGAGCCGGATTATCTGCTGAAGCTTGCCCATGTTGACATGTATACAAGACGATTGAGAGAACGAGTTAGAAGAAAACGAATTGTTCGTGATTATCAGTTGGTGGCCAACTTTTTCCGGCACAAAAACCAACAGCATCCCCGTGTTAGTCGAGACCAAAGAGAATTTCGTGATCGGTTTAGGGTGTTTGCTCAATTTTATTCATCAAATGAATACGATCGATTGTTGGCGTCATTAGAACGGGAAAAAGAGTTGCGAATAAGATTATCCGAGTTGAGTCGTTATCGGTGGAATGGACTGACAAAAATCGACGAATGTCGACACTTTGAGCAGCATGCGGCAATCGCTCAGCATCGTAATTCTGGACCCTACGGCCATGGAAAGACTGTAAGCATATTTTTTATTTTTATTTAATTAGGTATTGGTCGATTCTATCAGTACTTTCGCGCAGGTTTAAGTTGAGTATTATAACTATATTTCTAATTTGCCTACCTAAATTTGTTAGTAATTTTATTTAGTTACTTGCTGGTAAACATAGATATCTCAGGGAACTGATTATTAGTCAAGCCATCGCTACATGTAAATTAGTATATTGAATGAGATGAAAGAAGGATTGTAGAAGATTTCTATTTCGACATTAAATTTGTCATTGAAACATCAATATCGTTGACCTCCTTCGATTCATAGGATGTTCTTGCTAACGTTAGGGGAACAACTGCAGATGTGGCACCGCAACGTAACTTCCTGGTCTATGGAACAATGGGTTTACCATTATTTTACATCCTTTGCAATCACACCAAAGATAATCAAATGGATGACAGACTATAAAATTAAAAATTTCTTTAACAGAATGACTGCTATTTAATTCAAAACAGTCTTGTAAAATCATTACTTCCTTACTTTTAAAATCAGGATCTATGTTTTAGAAAAGGCAGTTTCTCATCGATATTGGGCGCGTTCCTTTAGTCGTTCCTTAAAACTCCGCCTTATTTTTCGTCTGGAACTTTCATGCTGCATTTTCATGGCCTAACCATTATTTTTCATTCGTTTAATGCGGTATATTCCACAATATATTTGAATACATTTGAAATGACTAATACTTGCCATTACCATTCGGAATTCAAAAATATAATTGATAGTACAGAGTGTTTTTTTTAGAGGTATAGAACTTCGAATTGAAATAAAACAAAAGAAACTCGTTTAATGTCTATAAATTTGGCTTTCTTTGAAGGATAATTTTTTGCCATTAACGTTTAAATATGATTTTGGGCATGAGGACGCCGCGGCTGGTTCGAATAAAGCCAAGTCTAGAGGTCCAATTTTCAACCACTTTTTCGAGAATTCGGGCTTCCAAGTTCCCTAACGAGCGACTTTACATATCCCCAAAGAAAATAATCCAATGGTGTCAAATCACACGATCTTGGTGGCCAATTGACAGCTCCATTCCGCGAAATTATGCGCTCAGCGAATGTTTCCTTCAATAAATCGATTGTGACGTGCGCTGTGAGGCATGTAGCGCCGTCTTGTTGGAACCACATCTCATCTACATTCATGCCATCCGATTCGGGAACAAAATAGTCATGGCTCTATACCGGTCTCCATTAACTGTAACTGACTCTTCAGCATCATTTCGGAAGAAGTATGGCCTAATGACTCCACCAGCCCATAGAGCACACTAAACAGTCAGTTTTTGTGGATGTAATGGCGCGTCTCAAGGGTCTCATGTGGATTCTCTTCACTCTAAAAACGACAATTTTGCTTTTTGACGTAGATGTTCAATTAAAAATGAGCCTCATCCTTGAACAAAATTTTGCGATGTAAATCAGCATCGAGATCAATCTCATTTTCGGCCCATACACCAAAATCACGATGCATTTCATGGTCTCGCGGCTTTAATTCTTGCACAAGCTGGATCTTGTAAGGTCTTAAGCCAAGATCTTTGCGCAAAATCTTCGATAAAGTTGAGGGACAAAGCTCCAATTGCTGTGACCGGTTGCCAATCGATTCATTCGGTTTCTTCGGTGCCCACCGTTAGACGTCTCTGCGGTTGCGTATTATCACATAGAGTAAACGTAGTGCGAAAACGATCCATGGTTAATCGAAATAATTGCTCCGATGGACGATTATGTCGACCATAAAATGGACGGAGCTCGCGGTAAACTTCGCGAACTGAACCGTTGTTTTCGAAATAAATTTGCACGATTTGCAAACGTTGACAATAAAACTGAACATAAATGACATTAGAGTTGCCCGATTTGACCATAAAATGACAGTTTTATCCCTATTCGAAAAACCAACCTCTAAATAAACACCCGTTATTACGATGTCGAGATTGTCTGCATAAACCCAGTAGTTAAATGTGTTTGTTGAAAATAGTTCCATTCTGCACTCTTGCAGCACGAGTTTGAAGAAATGTCTGTTTCAGAGTCCTACAGTGTTAGGTTAACGCTGAATCAATTTTGATAGAATCCGGACTTTGACTATCGTTATATTAAACTCTAGGAGGTGGATCCTATTATTCGCGACCTTAAAATCGTGATTTGAAAATTGTTAGCATTCTCCAAGACTTGCCTTAGTGTGAAAATTTGATAATTGTTCGACCTTGCGGTACGAAAGCCACTATGTACCGTGCTCATAACCCGTAAGGCATTCACACACTACTTACTTACTTAAGCGGCGCCACAGTCCGGAATGAACCTGGGCCTCAGCCCGCTCCTTAGCTAACTGCCTCCATTTGCGCACTCCAAGTTGGTTAAGGTTGGTTTCTACTTGTGCGCGCCACTTAGACGAGGTCTTGCTCTACTGCGTCCAACGTCTGGCTGGGAATCGAAGACTCTGCGAGCTTGGGTTTTTTCCAGGATCTGCCGAATTGTGATAATTTGATCGGCTGTGCACTTTCCTGGCCTAAAACCACACTGCTAAGGGCCGATCAGGTTGTTGATGAACGATTTCAGGCGTTCACATATTACGGCAGATAGGATCTTGTAGGCGATGTTGAGGAGACGTATGCCTCTGTAGTTGACGCAGTTTAGAGGGTTTCCCTTTTTTGTGGATCGGGCAAACGATGCTAAGGTTCCATTCTTCAGGCCTTCTTTCTTCCGACCACATTTTTCTTATGAGTTCGTGGATGTTTCCTACCAAGTCATCTCTGCCGGCTTTATAGAACTCGGCGGGAAGGCCGTCATTTCCGGCAGCCTTATTAATCTTGAGTTTAGATATTGCTATCCTCACTTCACTCAGGTCGGGTGGTGGGCAGTTTTCGATGTCGTGGCCAATATTGAATGGTTCGTTCTGCCTGACAGCGGAATGTTGTTCGTCATCGCCGTTTAACAGTCTGCAGAAGTGGTTCTTCCATATTCTCAGCATCGACGTGTCTCAACTACGATATTTCCTTGGTTATCTCGACAGAATTCTGTTCGAGCTTTGTATCCTTGGCATTGACGTTTTACACTTTGTTAAAACTTGTTCCTGGAGTGGAACGTCTCTATATCCTCGATGCGCGCTTTTCTTGCTATTTTTTCTTCTTTCTGAAAAGCCGGTGTTCTTCCCTTCTTCTCTGCCTATAGAGCTCAACGGCAGCTCTCGTCTTCACCTGCAGCTTAGCCTTGTAGAACTCGTTCTTGGCTGCGAGCATCTGTCAGCATTCCTCATCAAACTAGGGGTTTCATGCTGGTGGGCGCGAGAAACCTAGCACATCAGTTGCGACTGATCTAATGGCTTGTTGGCATCGTTGCAATTGTTCTTCGACATTTGATTCTGGTAATTTGGTGTTAGTCGAGAGGTTAAAGGATACGCGTTGCGCGAATGTCTTGGCGATCTCTTGCGATTGCAATCTTTCGACAATAAATTTTTTCACAGTATTTATGGATTGTTGTGGCGCATTCTTACCTTGGCTGCAACAAGGTAGTGGTCCGAGTCGATGTTAGCTCCTCGGAATGATCGGACATACAACACACTCAATGCGTGCCTTTTTTCTATCGCAATGTGATCATTTTGGTTGATCGTTCGTTGATTTGGAGACCGCCATGTTATGGATATCGAGGTGAGGAAACCGTGTGTTTGGCTATAGTAGCATTTCGTTCCGTAGCGAAGTCAAATAGCCAAAGTCCTCTCCCATTACGATTCTAACATGGTACTTCGATAGTCGCTCATAGGTTTTGTCAAGGAGCTCGTAGAAGCAATCCTTAGCTATATCATCTTTTTCCTCCGTTGGGGTGTGAGCGCATATAAGGCTTATGTTGGCGAATTTGGCTTTAATGCGGATAGTTACAATGCGTTCGCTAATGTCTCACACACTACGTTAGGTAGTATAAAATATGCGGCATTCGACAGTGATATAACTGGGTAGTTGGAAGAAGACGTGGGATCATGCACGATCACAACTACCACAACTTTGAATAATCAGTCCTAAATAAAACATTCATTCAGCCGTACGGTTCTTGAAGAAGTCTGGAAGCTATCAAATTTCCTTTCAAATCTCTGTGGGCAACATGATCAAAAGCGTTAGAAATATCAAGTCAACAGATCTGGATTTCTCGATTTTCTTTCGTAGATTATCATAAATATGTTACATTGCTTAGCAGGCCGAGAGTTTCATCTTAATCGTTATTACATAATCAACTATCTTTGTGTTAATTAAAGTTTGAAAGTATGGATGTTAAGGTAACTTATTGCAGGTTCTGTTGCACATTTCTTAAGTACAATAGAGGAATCTCGTCAGGTATAAGCGATTTCCTGCAGTTTTGAGATAGTTCTTGCGTTTTTTTTTAAATTTTGATGAAACCAAAACCTAGAGCCATTTTTTATTGTTCTCATGTAATAACTCTGTTGTTGGCCTTTTGGGCTTAATTCTCCGTATTAGCTTCTGAATTAAGGTGCTTTTTTAAGAGTCCAATAGGTAGTTAAGTTTTAGTTAGTTCGTAGATTTCATAGCATCGTAAAAATAAACATTTTTGATACCCAACTATGATTTATATTGCAGACAATTAGATAATTATTTTATTAATCATTTCGTCCAATTATTAAACACGTAAAAAGTACTCTTAATTTTGAATTTTATACAAAAAAAATAACAATTCATCTAAATGAAATCTGATCATATACGAGAAGTTGAATATCGTGTTCCTTGCTCGTAATGTAAAATTCATTAGCTTTGTCAAGTTCCATTTACCAAGCGATAAGTCTGTTTCATGACTTTCTGTCATTCACACTCATTTTAAATACTTTCCACAGAAAGTAATGAAACTCAGACCAATTATCTTCTCGCTCAAAAAAAAAGAAAAGAAAACAATACTAGTTCATTTCCGTTTCTCTATATTTTCATTGTAATGTCTTGCGATATTCAGCTTACGTGTATAATCGGATCGAATGGTGAACGTATGAATGGCTGTATAAGACAATGTTTAACAGGACAATCACAACACTGGAAATCGGCACGGATCGTCCTTGCACTCTCCGCACAGCAAAAAACCGTACGTACAACAAAATATATTACATACATAGTTTGTAACTAACATTTACTCGAACATACCTATTTTAGCGAAATCACAAGCGCCGGCGAGGTAAACTCAAGTTCCACAGGAAAAAAAATCACGCACCACATCGTCGACCCGACTTACTCAGACGTATCATCGCTCAACAAAAACTTCTCGGATAGCTGTCGGGGATCGTCGGGTCATACGACGACCAATCAGTCGAATATGACGCCGACCAACAACAACAACAGCAATCCAACAGTGAACAACAACAGTCAGCCGTCAGCAGGCGCTCACGAAAAGCAAATCCAGCTAAATCAAGAAAACCTAATAAAAAGCCAACAAACATCTCTGCAACTGCAACAACAACAGCAGCAGCAGCCGCAACAACATCAGCCGACGAGCAGCATTCTGAAAAGCCAAATAGACGAACTGAAACAATTACCTCATCCTCTAGGCCAGAATCTGCTGTCCTCGAATGAAATCCAATTGTGTAACTTATTAAATCTCCCTCCAACGCACTACTTGTCTTTGAAGACGATACTACTTAGTGGTGCACCGCTCTCAGCAAATCTGTCCCCAATTGAGAATTCTATTAGAAGGTATCTAATAAAAGCCGGATGGTTGAGCCATTAATCCAGAATGATGAAGATTGGCCGTTAGCCAACACCAAGCACTGTTTAATGAATACACACACTACACGCTTTTTTCTTCACATATAAAACAATTCTGTTAAAATTTTAATTTTCTTTTTTGTTATCAATCGGCGAGATGTTTTAGTTTGTTTGGTATTTTTCTTATCGGTCGGGTTATTGTTGAAATAACCAAAATTGTGCGCCCCATTCATTAATCATATACCAAAATATCTCATCAAACAAACCACTCTTGTGACACCACTTTTTGTTTTATTCATTCAGACTTTAAGCATTTTCTTCTTAAGACACTTGTATCAAGTTAAGATGTTAACTCGCCGATCTCTTATTACCTTCTTTAAATTAAATTAATAACAAATTACATATAGACTAGTAAATTAAATTTGATATATGTAAACAAAATATATATGTATATATATACATATAAACCGATATGCATGTGTTATATTTAAATGACAACAATGAAATGAGAAATATATATATATATATATATATGTGTGTTTACTTATCCGTATATATATATATATTTTTCAGACTTCGTTCTTATGTTTCCTATGTTAGTTGAGCAGAGCGAACGAATTTTTGTGCTTTTAGCGAACATATATTAACTGTATATGTTGGCACAGATAGATTAGTTATTAGAATGAACCTACCTACTATTAAAATTTATTAAAATCAAATGTAAATAATTAAAAAAAAAACTTAAAATAAATCCATAAGTAAACCAAAATTATTTTTTGTTGGAATTGGCTTCTTAATGAATGCTAAGAATATACATATAAAGGGTGGTTAAATTTTAAGGGCCGATGTTGATTTTGAATAAACCACAAATTATTTAGGAAATTATTATCATTTCTTTTTACTAGGATAATATTGGTATGGTTCACGACCTCGGCGGCACACCTCCATCCGATGGTCCAAATTTTCGATGACTCTGAGGCATTATTGAGGTTCTATGCCGTTAATGCCGAATTATCTCATCCTTTTGCTCTTGGATTGTTGCTGGCTTATCGACGTACACATTTTCTTTCAAAAAAACCCAAAGAAAGAAGTCCAACGGTGTCAAATCACATGATCTTGGCGGCCAATTGACATCGCCACCAAGTGAGATAACACGGCCATTGAATTCGTCGCATTGAAAGTGAAACCATCCGGTTGAAACATCAGGTCCATATCTTCCAATTCGGGCCATAAAAAGTTCGTTATATTCTCACGATAGCGAAAACCATTCACAGTAACTGTCTGACTGGCCTCATTTTGAAAAAAAAATACGGACCGATGATGCCGCGAGCCCATAAATCGCACCAAACAGTCACTCTTTGTGGGTGCATTGGTTTTACGACAACCACTCTTGGATTATCATTCGCCCAAATGCGGCAATTCTGCTATGGACGAATCCACTGAGATGAAAATGTACCTCATCACTGAAGATGATTTTCTTCGAAAATTGATCATCCACTGTTGCCATTTCTAGCCACCATTTTGACCATTGACGACGCTTGAAATGGTCAAGAGGCTTTAGTTCTTGAGTCAATTGCACCTTGTAAGCGTGTCAAGTCCTTATGTATAACGTTCATCAACGACGAGCGTGAGAGGTGCAATTTTTGGGCACGACGACGAGTTGAGGTGGACGGCTCTTCAGCCACGCTATCGCGAAGAGCAGCAATATTTTTTGCACTGGTGTTTTCACATCTCCTACAGACCCGGTTAACTCAATTTTTTGCACGATTTTTCCGATTGTGCGCACATTTGGACGATTAAATTGACCGAAAAAATCACGAAGAGCACGATATGCATTTTGATTTGAACGCCCATTTTCATAACAAGCCTGAAGGACTTTAACGTGTTGCTTGATTGTGTATCTTTCTATGGTTCAAATTTAGTTAGTCTGAAATTGAGAAATATCAAATGAATTGCAGAAAAAATTTGACATTTAGGTGTAGTTTACATCTAACATCAGCCCTTAAAATTTAACCACCCATTATAAAAGAAATAACTATTGCAGACAGATACTGGAAAAGATAAAGATGGCTATCTAATGTCGACGAAACATTTAATACCAAACAGAAATTCAGTCATTCAGAAACAAATGCAATTTTTTGGCGAAACAGACTCGTTAAAACGAGGAAGAAACATCCACCAACTCATAAGCGAAATCTGATCGGAAGAAAGCATCGTTTCCGATCCACAAAAAAGAAGACCCTCTAAACTGCGCCAACTACAGAGCCAACTCAACATGTGAATGCCTGAAGCCGTTTACCAACAGCCTGATCGGCCCTTATCAGTGTGGTTTTAGGCCAGGAAAGTCCACAACCGATCAAATTTTCACGCTTCGGCAGATCCTGGAAAAAACCCAAGATGGCCCAATGGATACCCACCACCTATTCATCGATTTCAAAGCCGTATACGACAGCATTTATTGCGAAGAACAATACATAGAGCTATGTGTAGTTTTAGTATACCGCCCAAACTGCTCCAAGGCGCTATTCTCGCTAGGCAAGGCGATGCGCTATCATGTGACTTCTTTAATTTGATTCTTGAGAGGATTGTGCAAAACTTACGAGCCAACACCAGAGGCACAATTTTCCAAAAATCGGTACAACTTCTAGCATACGCCGACGATATGGACATCATTGGTGGGACCCAACTTGATGTCATAGCCACGTTTGCTAGAATAGAGAAGGAAGCGGCAAAAATGGGCTTAGCAGTAAATGAGGGCTAGACGAAGTACATATATGCTGTCAACACGAAAGGACACACAACATAGACGAATTGAACAGAACGTCACCATTGACAGATATAACTTTGAGGTAATACGGGACTTCGTCTATCTCGGCTCCGCTATTAACTCTGACAACAACATTTCGTCAGAAATTAAACGAAGAACTACTCTTGCCAACCGCTGTTTCTTCGGGCTGAGAAGGCAATTCAGTAGTAAAGCCCTCACTCTAACTACTAAGGAGATCCTATATAAGACCCTGATCATCCTAGTCCTTCTTTACGGTGCTGAAGCATGGACCGTCTCAAAAGCGGATGAAGAAATCCTTGGTCGATTTGAGAAGAAAATTCTTCGAAATTCGAAAAAAATATAGACGTTATGACGTTTATGAACATATCTTCTGCACTTCATCTGGGGTCTGTTCGATAAAAAAATCTGACTTTATGAAGATATAACCAAGAACTATACGAGCTGCACAGTGACATGCCCCTGGTCAAAAAACTCCGTATTGGACGTTTAAGATGGCTAGGACATTTAGAACGAATGGACACCAATACTCCGGCTCGCAGGGTCTTCGATTCCCAGCCAGACGTCGGACGCAGTAGAGGAAGACCACGCCAGGTTCATTCCGGACTGTAGCGCCACTTATGTAAGTAAGTGTTGCTACAACTGGTAACCGAACCCACCCCTTCAAGTAGTCAAGGAATTCAGTCATAGTTAAGATTATACTAATGTTATTTCATTATCAGTTCTTTAAAATTGTACAACGCTCCCCATGGAAGGTACATGGTACGAGTACCAACTTGAAATACGCAACACAGACTATAGCGCAGTGTCTTTTCACTAAGGCGCTTTGAATAAAGATGTGAGCGGATCAAACTAGAAGGCCAAACGGCACAATTGAACCGTATGACGAGTATCCTAGTGCTTAATAATTGAAACTAACTTTGCAGATTATAAGCTGTGTCCTAAGAGTAAGATACTTTCTAAGTGCAAAATAGTTTGTTTTAAGATCGAAAAGTCTGGGATTTTGGCTGTCCTCAAATGACGACCAAACATGGAACCGCCCTACGATGAAAAGTACTCACGATCTACACCCGGCTCGTTAGTACCCAAGGCCTAGCTTTTTTTCGTGAACTATTTTCACGATGACAGGAGCTCCTGTTTAATGACGATTCCGAAGTGTGATTCGTAAGTGAAGAGCCAATAAAAAAAAAAAACATTTTAAAACATACTAGCGCGAGTGTTGGTCCAAAAATTTACATTTTTTGTCTGTTACAAAGAACTCTATTATATACAAATGATTTAGTAAGAGATACCGTAGTGGAGATCCTTAAGGAATCGTCAAATGTTTATAGCAAAGCTTTGTTTGCTATTATCCATCGAAGGAATTACGGTTTTTAAGTACTGTCTAGTGATAGCCTAATAAATGACCCATAATCCTGAGTTGAAGGCTTTTTTTTTTAGACATATTTGAATTGTTGTTATAAACATGTCCTGTCTTCGTTGAACTGCCGTTTCTTAAACCCTGTTATTATCGTTACTCTATATTCAGAGAACTTCTAGAATCAGGTCGGCTAAAGCTCGTTATTTAGTTTTTGGACTCCATCCTAGCACCATCCCAGAATCTGAAAATGTGAGACTAGCTTCTAAGAAAACGAATGCAAATCCAGACAAGCCTCCACATAATAACAGTTAACTACTTTATTGGTAAAAAAATAGACCTTAAAGTTACTCCATTTGTGTGACACATTTAAGTTTAACAACAAAATACAAAATTTATTTTTCGAATAAAATAATTGCGCTTCATTTGAATCTCACTCTCAGATTGATGGTGACAAATGTGCCATCTCATTTGTTCCTTAGGAAATACCTGTAAAGTGTATTTTTCTGACCACCAGCCAAAGTGGTTGCCGCACTAATGCTACCATTAGCGGGCGCATTCGTATTCAAATTATTCGCCTTAGCTGCTGCCATGGAGGTTCGCCATGAACTAATGAGTTCGTTTTGTACGTCTATCGGTAGCTCGTTAAATACATTTTGATCGACACCGGACGGACATGGAATGTTTGATAGGTTTCCTGTAATTGTAGCCTTTGTGATGATATTCGCCGAGTTTTTTGTTTGTTGTGATGTTGATGTTGTTGAAGTGGAGGTAGAACAAGAGGATGATGACTGGACTTCGGTTTCGCTGCTGGATATAGAAACAGATGGAGCCAAGGAACTGAACACTGTTGTTAGGGACGTAGCAATTGGCTCACAAATCATATTTATATCACCATTTACAGATGACGTGGCTGAGCTACCTAGGAAAAGCGGTGATACAGATTTTGCAGCAGGCACTGGGAATGATGTGGAGGGAGATGGAATCGGACTTATTGAAAAGTCTTCTCACTGTCGCGAGAGTTCAGCCGCAGATCTGATACCCGAAGCTTGCTGGGTGATGCTATATCATTGACATCGCTACTTGATAAGCATCTACGCTTTGCTATAAGAAGTCCGAAGCGGCTTTTCTTTGGTGAAGGTTCCACTTCGTTCTCGGAGAAATCTGAAATATCCGATGATGGTGCTTCTATATCGACGCTCATGGGGATTGGCGATGCTGTTGTGCGGCGTCTGCAGAATTGATCGCTCGGCCGGAAACTTGAGGGTGACGACAAAAACGCCTCGTCGCTGGTTATTGAAGTGACGGATTGTACCTCCAGATCGGCTTTCTTTATAAGATAGTTGGCGATTGATGATGACCCCATTTTTCTTTGCTGGAATTTCGAAAACGCTAGTCCGATGAGGGTTATATTAAATGGCTTTTCTAGGTCGACAACCCGCTCAAACAATCGCATGATTATTTTTAGTAGCTTTTGGAGTGCCCCATCGGCCAGGTTTATATGTCCATCGGAGGAGGTTTTGAACAGCGATGGCAATATATTTGCTTGTTTTGTCTCTCGATGACTGGTCTTCTTCACCGCATCGAACTTGCGAAGGACAACCTTAATGGCTATGGGAATACGGCCGTCATCGGTCACCTGTTCAATCAATCGCATAAGCAGCATTCGAAATTTTCTTCTACATCCTTCTTTACGGAAATGGGTTTACACGAGTCCTCCAAGTCCGATAGTTTTGGCTTGCCAGTTGGTCGCACCGGTGCCACATCTCTGCCAAAGAAAGTTCACGAAGTTTTTTTGCTGTTTCAAAGCCAAGCTTCTTCTTAAGATTTTCCATGTCGCAATTTTGCAGCTCACTGACGTTGGCAATACCATTTTCAAGCAGTAGTGATTCAGTCTTTTGCCCGATACCAG